>CM066965.1:17954866-19346533 GCA_033971965.1 Cucurbita ficifolia
ATTTTCAATCCTCGTCTTTGCCCATCGACTCGAGCAATTCCCTCGAAGTCCTCTCACATGGGCGTGTGCCTATTCCAAACAAATCCAAGAACAAAAAAACCTTTTAAAACCAACCTCAAGGCATCCTGATGCAACAAAATCAAAAAGAATCTCAATACCAAAAACCCTTTAGCTTTGCAAGGACAACTATCCTATAAAAAGAAGCTTTGGAAGAACCATAATCAGCAAGGAAATAAAAAATCTCTTTAATCCAATTACCTCATAAGATAAAACAAAACTTTGCAAAGCTTAATCATGTCACAGCTTCCTTCTTAAGCCAAAACAGAAATTTCACAAAATTCAAGACCACATGCTTCTATCAATGAAATCCACTAGTTGAATGACTAATTCCGCACTACTCAAACTTACCTCGGAGTTGCAATCACAAGGTGTAGGGTCCTTTGTCACAATCTTGAAAACTTCATGTCAATGTCTACTTACTTTTAGTCCTCTCGAGACAAGCTGTGAGATCCCACATCGGTTAGAGAGGAGATTGAAACATTCTTTATAAAGGGTGTGGAAACCTCTCCCTAGCAGACGCGTTTTAAAAACTTTGAGAGGAAGCTTGAAAGGGAAAGCCCAAAGAAGACAATATCTGTGCTAGTGGTGGGCCTGAGCTGTTACAAATGGTATCAGAGCTAGACACCAAGCGATATGCCAACAAGGAGGCTGAGCCCTGAAGGGGGTGGGCACGAGGCAGTGTGCCAGCAAGGACACTGGACCCCGAAAGGGGATGGATTGTGAGATCCCACATCAGTTGGAGAGGAGAACGAAACATTCTTTATAAAGAGTGTGGAAACCTCTCCCTAGCAGACGCGTTTTAAAATTTTTGAGGGAAAGCCCAAAGGGACAATATCTAGTAGCGGTGGACTTGGACTATTACACAAGCCAAATGTATCCTTGCAATGACTGCAGAAAAAAGAAGAAAAATCAAATGAATAGTTAAAACATAACATAATTTAAGATAACATTTGACATTTATTGACGGAGCATGAGAGAGCATATATTTCCTTTAGAAGTAAACAAGACTTGAGAAATAATCATGGCAGTCAATCATACAACTATTTGTGAGATATTGTATAATTGGAACGACTGGGATATGCCACTGAAGTTCAGTGTGCAATTACTAGTTAACATCTTTTGAGCTCAACAATCTGGAGGTGAAAAATTTAGGAACCTCAAGTTGACAACAAGTTTAACATTTTCGTGAAGCAGTTTGGTTTAACGTGACAAAGATAGCTGTAAGATGTTTCAGCAGCCAGCATAGGACTCTATCAGTTGACAGCCCCCGGCACATAGGGTTTGCAGAATGTTAGGCTAATTCTGTAATAGCCTAAGCCCACCGCTGGCAGATATTTTTCTCTTTGGGCTTTCCGTTTTGGGCTTCCCCTCAAAAATTTTAAAACGCACCTGATAGGGAGAGGTTTCCACACTCATGCTTTGTTATTCTCTCCAACAGATGTGAGGTTTCACAATTCACCCCCTTTCGGAGCCCAGCGTCCTCGCTGACACTCGTTCCTTTCTCCAATCAATGTGGGATCTCACAATCCACCCTCCTTCAAGGCCTAGCGTCCTCGCTGGCACACCGCCCGGTGTCTGGCTCTGATACCATTTGTAACAACCCAAGCCCACCGCTAGCAGATATTGTCCTCTTTGGGCTTTCCCTTTCGAGTTTCCCCTCAAGGTTTTTAAAACACGTCTGCTAGGGAGAGGTTTTCACACCCTTGTAAAGAATACTTCGTTCTCCTCTCCAACCGATGTGGGATCTCACAATCCACCCCCTTTTGGGGCTCAACGTCCTCGTTGACACTCGTTCCTCTCTCCAATCGATGTGGGATCTCACAAAGTTCAAACTAGAGCTTTTGAGGAAATTCCCAATCGAAATGATTATAAGCCAAACAAAATCACTCACATGAGCGGAGTGCTAACAAAACATTTAACAGGCAATTGATTGTACTGTTCCCAAACTCATACCTATATAAAATTGCAGTTCTCAGGGGCAAAAATCTTTAAATGACACCCAAATCAGGCATTTCTATATTGGTTTAGATACCTTGCACTATGCCTTATTCAAGATGAAGGGTCACCCTAAAGTAGATAAACATAAAGACAGGAGCTACTAATAACAGTTGAAAGAATGCATCATCATAAACAGTTCATTTCAACAATACTTTCATTCATTCTCTAAATGATGTAAATGAAAACCATATAATTGTGGCCAAGAGTTAGAATCCTAATAAAACTCGAACGGAACGAAGAACCGAGGAGCATCTGAATTCAGGTACCTTTCTCTAAAGCTTTAAATATCATGTAATTCCCAAGACAGACATCTTTTACTCTCTCTGTAACGGCCCAAGCCCACCGCTAGCAGATATTGTCCTCTTTGGACTTTTCCTTTCGGGGTTCCCCTCAAGGGTTTTAAAACGCGTCTACTAGGGAGAGGTTTCCATACCCTTATAAGGGTGTTTCGCTCTCCTCCCCAACCGATGTGGGAACTCACACTCTCTAAACTATATGCAACATTGTTTGAGAACAACCTTAGTTCTTTTAGTTCCATGTTAAAAACAAATGTAATATGAAAATTAACATTAGCAAGGCCAGTTGATTGTATACTCTTTGAACAGAACAGTTTCAGATTTAGACAAACATAACAAAATCTCAGAATCCCCACGATTCCACTATCGCAAACCAACTTCTAGTCAGTATGAAACAGGAGGGCCCAAAAATTGGATAGGGGTCAAGATGCAGATTCGAGGCGGATCCCTTTTTTCTTTGCCTTTACGATCCCCCCTAAAACTTGTTTCTCCACGAACTTGGATTTCGAGTCCTATCTCTTTAGACGAACAAAACAAAATCTCAGAATTCCCACAGTTCTACTATCGCGAACAAACTTCTAGCCAATATGAAACAGGAGGACCCAAAAATTGGATAGGGGTGAAGACATAGATTCGAGGCGGATCCCTTTTTTCTTTCCCTTTACGATCCCCCATAAAACTTGTTTCTCCACGAACTTGGACGACTGAGTCCTATCTCTACAGGACATGATTTCCAAGCCACCCGATGTAGATGTAGGTTATAGGCAAGCATGAAAAATGAATTCATAACGTAACAATTCCATTTCAAAAATCTCATATGTAAATACATCAGCCACCAAAGATCACCAAATAAAACCAAGTAAAAAGCAACAAACAGTTCAGTGACTGCAGACACAGAAAACAGACATTTCCATTGAAAAACATAGAACTTCTGGACAATTTGACTTCATCAATCCATACCATAAAATTATATATTCACTTAGTTCCAATTCCTCAGACTACACAACACTGAAATTTCTTCTCGATCCCTAATAAAATTCATCTCTGAATCAGAGTTTCAGCCAAACTAGACTATGAACAAAGATTGAAGAAGAATACCTTAACGACCCGTCCGGCGCAGTTTCATAGAGAGGGAAAAGATTGAAGCCTAATGAGTAACCAAAATGATCGGATTAGACATGGTTTTGAGAAAAAATGTATGCGTGTTTAAAAATAAGATAAAAAAAATATATTTAGAGAGATAAATAGTCAAAGAGATTATTAATTAAATTTTTTTAAAAAAAAGTAAAAAAAAATGAAAAGAAATAAATTTTAGATAGAAAAAATTAAAATGATATTATAAGAGGTACTAAAATATATGTAAAAAATAGAGATAAGTGAGAAAATTAAATAAAAGTTGAGTGGGAATAAAAAAATTAGGATTTTTTTTTTAAATATAGAAATATGAGAGACAAAAAAATTAAAAATAAAAAAAATAAAAATTTTAGAGAGAAATAAAAAATTTTAAATATGTTTTTAAATTTATTTCTAATTTCTAGAAGTGTTTCTCAATATATAAAAAACAATTATCAAACAACTCCGTTTATAAAAAATGAAATCATAAAATAGAAAATAAAATAAAACGTTTATAAATAAATCAATTTAGATTCTTTATTTATTTAAATGTGAGATGAAATATTGGAATTTTTTATATTTTGGTACAAATTATTGTCGCCTCTCTCCCGAGGATGGTTATTGGGTCTACATCCATCTCAGAATGTCGTTGGATACGGTTTAGTTCTCCGTCATTCTTGTAACTGTCACATGTAATCCGCACAGGTGTGTCCACACCCGTTCTGGGTGGACGAAGGACCAGAATGATTATTAGGTCTACATCCATCTCAGAATGTCGTTGGATACTGTTCAATTCTCCGTCATTCTTGTAACCGTCACATGTAATCCGCACAAGTGTGTCTACCACTTCTATCAGGACCATAATGATTATTGGGTCTACATCCATCGTGGAATGTTGTTGGATATTGTTCAGTTCTCCGTCATTCTTGTAACCGCCACATGTAATCCGCACAGGTGTGTCCACATCCCTTCTGGGTGGACGAGAAAAAAAGCAGAATGATTATCACTGCCACTTCTATCGGGACCCGAATGATTATATCCCTGAATGTCAAATAATCATAAGTTTTCCGTCATTTTTGTAACCGTCATGGCTTGCATTATAACCATTTGTTGACACGAACATAGCCTTCTTTTCTTTTTCATTTCCTTTCATCTTCAAATTATGGAGTAATGGGAAAACATATCTATAAAAAAAAAGGGACAAATGGTTGTATCGGGAAAGAAAAGGCAAGAAATCTTGTTAATCTATGGAATACGAATACGAGCCCTTCTTTCTATATTCAATCAACGACCTATCTTGATACATCCACCCTCTGTTCTGTTTCCTTTTGAAGGACAAGAAAAGAGAACAAAAACAACATAGAAGAAGAGGAGGAGGCCTGAATTTGAAGAAGCAACAGACGCCATTGAATCCCAATGTTCCATGACAAAGTTCAAAGTTATTACACAGTCATCTTATGAAAGCACTGCAGCATTGTGCATTACAAACCTAAACAGTTCCACATACAATGATTTCTTTTTTCTGCTGAACAAACAGGGAATCAAAATCCACCAAAGAAAAGTCCACAACAACTAACTAACCTTCCCTTGGTCGACGAGGTAACGAGAGAAACCGTCGTCCTCTGACAAGTCGTCAACTTAAACCAAAGAGACAGTTTAGTTTTTAGATCATTCATTTAGTAAGAACTGCTGAGAGATCAAGGAATATCAGACATTTGACACACTGGAGGCATGTTATTCCATGAACACGAGTCAAGACCCCATCCCGAATGCGTCGTCGAAATCCCAGATGGTAAGTGCTTGTAGTCAGCAGCCAAATCATCGCCTAGGAGCAAAGTGAGTGCATCAGTCATATTGGCTGTCTCCTTTTCAATTCCTGAACACTGGCCCTGCCAATCTGAAGCAAGCAACGCATCTGGACGTGTGAATTCGACCCCGCTTTTGCCTTCTTTTTCTCTATCGGGGGTCCACACATGATCGAGTGGTTCTGATTTCACATTACTTCCTGAAGAGTTTTTGCATAAGTCAGGCATAGTAACACTAGGAATGAAACCCATGTGATAGATATACAACGTCCAATCGATTCAGTTCAGTTCGACACTACTAGTCCTTTATACACTTCTTTAACATTAGATGAAGTTCATTGTGAACCCTCAGAATATAACTATTCAGCATAGTGACTCCACAAGTACAGAACAGAACACACAATGTATCGTCACTGGTTTTCGCTCCAACAACAAAATTGGAAGGGAAAGATTCAGCACGTAACACACATTAACATAAAATAAATCTCACTATATCAATTATATAAAAGGCCATATATTATAAAAATATAATATGTATAAACTAAGGGTCATGACAAACAATATAACAAAAATTTTGGGGACCCAAGATTTAAGTTAGAACCTCGCAGTTCACTGTGAAACTTCATAGTTGTGGTCACTTAAATTATATGTTACCAACATACCATCAAATTAGTATATATGTTACCAACATACCATCAAATTAGTAGCTACAGAGAAACACCAAATGGTATTATATATGTTATAAAAAAAACTATCTTTCCTTGAGAAAAATGAAAGTATACAAGGGCATCCAAACTTAACCCTAGCCCACAAGAGTATAAAATACTTCTGTAGATCGTGATTATCAAGACCCAAGAAGGATTTCATAAGGGATACTTTCGGTTTCGTGTGAAGTAAATATGCAAACAATAAAAGAATCATTAACTAACTGTTCAGAACCTTTT
This sequence comes from Cucurbita ficifolia, assembly GCA_033971965.1. NCBI lineage: Eukaryota > Viridiplantae > Streptophyta > Magnoliopsida > Cucurbitales > Cucurbitaceae > Cucurbita > Cucurbita ficifolia. The sequence goes on from CM066965.1 coordinate 17,961,083, forward strand.
CTCAAGCATCCAAATTGAATATCACAATTTTTTTTTTGTTGAGAATCAAGTAGACCATTAAGTTCACTCAGGTTTTACAAAAAAATTTAGGGTTAACAAAAACTATGTCATCAAGAAATGAGATCCTATTTAAACTCGATAATGTTACTTCCTACAACATAAATATGAGGGTCCAAACCTCATATCCCAAACTAAAATCCAAATCCGTGCATGAATTGTATGGTAGGTATGTCAAGAATAATTTAAATGACCAAATGCAACTGAACGAGTGAGGTACGATTTGAATTAGTAGTCATTATAAGAAAATATATATATTTAGCTTGGAGCGGGAAACTCACCAGAAAAGGCCTCAGTAAGAGCAGGATCTTCATATGAACTTCCGGTTGCACTGATTGGTGTGCACTCACTGAAAAGTGTGGAGGTAGAGTGACCAAATGGAGAAACAGCCTCGGTATAGTCATCAATTTCTGTCTTACCCGCTGTCATATTATAACTATCAGTTACATCACCTGGAGTAATACTGCATGAATTTGAATTCTTATCAGATGGATGATTCTTTGGACAACCAATCGTCTTAGATTCATATATTAAAGCTTCTAGTAAGCCACTATTGCGTGGTGAAAGGCAATCTGATCCCAACATAAAAGTTGGTGGAGATTGTATAAACGGATCAACTGATTCAAACATTGCCGGTTGGATGGGTGTCTCCCAACTGCATAAATCAGTTTCTGGATATTGGAGTGAAGGGAGCTCCAACTTCTCTGTCTCTTTCGAGTGCTGAGAAGCAGAGGAATTGCCATTTGTAAGGGAATGGCTACCCTCAAACGAGCCAAAAGACATGGCATTCTTAGTGGCAGCGTTAGGATCAAGAGGAAAAGGTGACCCATATGATTGAGCAACTTGATCATAGGAATTATCCTCAAACTGGTGGAAAGGGGTTTTAACACTACCATCGGGACCAGAGAATAAGGGTGCTGATTCCCGGAAACGCTTTTGACGATGCATTGTAGATGGCATGAAAGTAGAATATTGAGATGAATCAAGGCCTCTTTTCAGCATACAACTTGAAATATCTGGAAGCTGGGGCATATAAGATAAGGCATTATGAGGCTTGCCTTGAAATTTGACATCCGGTATTGCATCATAACTATTAGCCTGAACAAGATCATGATGATCTTTACCTACAATATTACTAACACCTGTGTCTTGGTTATGACGATGCTGCCATGCGCGCAAACTCACTTCAGGGGGATACAGAGGTAGACCAGCCCGCTGCCGCCTCTTAATTCGAGTATTCCAGTAATTCTTAATTTCATTGTCTGTGCGTCCAGGTAACTAAGGAAAAACACAATAAATACCTTAAGTAAGGAAATACAAGTATTTCTAAAGATCAAAACTAGAAATGCCTATCACTAGATGATTAAATCTACAGCAATGAATGGAAGATTTGAATGCCAGAAAAGGCGTTGTAGCCCTCGATGGATAACAGGCAACTACCGTAGACGAAAAAACATAAACCCTTGATGGATAATAGGCAACTGGCATAAATGTAAAACATGCGCTGGAAACCATAGAGAAAATTATAAGTTGCATTGAGGAACCTACAAAGTGGAGCGAACAAAACAATATGTGTAACTATAATTTTTCACATTGAAACATCCAATTCGCTAGTCTTATATAGTTTATCTTGTATGTTGAAAACAAGATTTTGTCTAATATTATCATCTACAAATGAAACGAATTCCATATAAATTTCAATTCTCGAAGCACTATTCTTCCTGGAAAAAGCAAGAAAATTCAAGCCAGAAGTAGCAAATAATCAAACAAATAAAATAAAAAGGAAAGGAGATTGTGCACATACATGGGCTGCCATGCGTGCCCATTTGTTTCCCATCTTTGCGTGCAGATGAATTATTGTATGCTCTTCTTCTGCAGTAAACGCCCCTTTTTTCAAGTTTGGTCTGAGATGATTGGCCCATCGCAAACGACAGCTCTTCCCACAACGAGAAAGTCCAGAATGCTTCTGAACGGCATTCCAATTCCCCTCCCCATGTTTTTTTACATATTCTATCAAAATCTCATCTTCATTAGATGTCCATGGTCCTTTCTTAAGACAGCCACCGCTAACATTCCCTCCGCTATCTTCATCTACCAACGGTGATAATATCTCATCATTTGAAGGTATGTTGTCTTCGCTTCCATTTTTTGTTCGCCGCATCTCTTAGTTTGCAATCAAATAAAGAACCTACAAACAATTTAGGAATATCAATGAAACAAGGAACAATTAAAAAAGAGAGAAAGAGAGTACAGACTTAAACAAACAGAAGTCATCGTGTTGTGATCAAATCCAAGTGGAAAAAGAGAAGGGGCTGAGATAGTGCACCAATCACAAAGAAAATTAAGTGAAGATTCAAAGCAATGGAGGGGGAACTTATGTTTAATCATAACAATTTTACTAATCAGTACTGGAATAAATAATTAAGCTTCATAAATGTTCACAAAAGTACAGATTTCCCTGATCCATAAAAAGAAGAAGCGAAGAGAAGACATTTCCAAAGCCAATTAAATTCTCTTACTCCTACTGGAAGGAAATAAATGAACAAAGAAATTAATGGATAGTGAAGTTAATCTGTTACACTAACCTAGAAGAGTCACTCATCATAAATTCTTAAAGTTCGAAAACTCCAAGAACAAAACCCCGAGTAATTAACTCATTAACTACGAAAGAAGTCCGCAATTATAGTAACAAATTCAGCATAATCGACACTGAAAAAGTAAACCGTAGCCTACTAAATACAGATCCTTCCTAGCACATCTAGAACGATTTAAACCTCTAAATATCTAAACCTAAATCCATAAAAATCCATTTACATGATGAACGGAACAGAGAATCGATATACCTGAATCGAACTCCCGCAACAGAACAAATTCCCAAAGAAACAGGCTTTAAATCGCCGACTTAAGGAAAAGCACACAAAAATGATCGAACGAGAAATCAATAGCTCACTCGAGGTGCCGAATTGAGCTACCAGCAGAGAAAATATCGATAATGGAAGATCTGAAACAGAGACACAATCCAAGAGGGGAAAAAACATAAAATTACAAAAAAAGTAAAAAGAAAAAAAAATCAGCTCGCGAAATCACTGAGCAGAAAACACAAACTCCATTCCACCAAAATCATCAGAAAGAGAAACAATCAAAAAGTGCTAAAAACAGACAATCATATCCACAATCATCACTGCTCAAATCTAAACCCTAGTCCTCTCAAAGATCCATCTCTAAAACCAAACAAAAAACAACAAATTCAACAACAAAAATTCATAAACCCTCGAGAAATGCTGACCACAATTTGTGAAGGATGATGAAGAATATTCTAGCATAGGGAGTGCAACACATCTGGGAGAATCCCAGAGATCCAAAAGAAAACCCCTCCCACAGAAAATACGGTGATAGAGAGAAAGGGAAACAAAAAAAATGGAGTAATGAGAAATTGAAGTTTTTGAGAGAGAAATTGCAATGTCAAACGAAGAGTAAAATTAGGCAGAGAGAAAGGAGGAGAAAGTTGCATACATTTCCATTCTCTCCTTCCTTCTTCAATCTTCTCTTCTTCACTGAAAATCAAAATCAAAATTCTCATACTTTCTTTCGATATATATATATAAAGAATAATATATATATATTAAAATTTCCCACCGAATATTTCCATTTTTGAAAGCGTATAAAATTAATTGTTTAATTATGACTAACTTAACTTATATTTAAATTAACTTTTTCATCACTCCTTTCCTTCTAAAATCATTTATAATACCATATAATATCTCGATTTTGTTTTTGTTTTGTGTGAATGTACCATCTTACCCTCCCACTTTAATATGTAATGATTAGGTCGGAGTTAACAAATGTTTTTAGGTCGGATCGGATCGTAATATTTTTTTATAATAAAACAATATTAATAAATATTTTTTAACAAAATATTGGATTGTGTTGATTATTGTTTAATAAAAATAAAATATTAATATACCAAATAATTTTTTATTTTTTATTATTGAATTAAGATTTGTTACCCATTTAAATATATTTTTTTTTTTAAATTACACTCTAAAAACTAAATATAAATATTTTATTTTAAATTTTTTTAATAAATATACGTATATATAATTGTATCAGATAAAAAAAATTAGATATAAATATTTTATTTTAAGAATTTTTAATAAATATATTTTTATATAATTGTATCCGTAAAAAAAATTAAATTAATAATAAACTAAGTTGGACCGAAAGAATTATGACCTAAATCATACTTATTTTTTAATACTATCTAAAAATGTTTCGATTATACTCATTCATTTTTTTACTTTTAAAATAAATTAAGGTCGAGACCAGCACTGGCTCAATCTCCATGATCTCGAACTTCTAAAATTCATTGCTTCGTAATTTGGTATGAAGTGGTGGCCTCGACCGAGCAAGAACGATGTCCCTTTGAATCTATCATGGACCTTGACCGTGGCCTCAAATCGGAGTTGAGATGAGTAGCTTAATCTGTTTCCTCGTGAGTTTGAATTTGATTGGTCGACCTCGACCATTTGAGGCTCGACTTCATTCCGCATGACTATTGTGCTTATGACCATTAACTATGCCAAAAGGTTTACCTCGAACAAACAATGTATTCTTGCATAGGTAGATTTAGAAATTCTCGATCTTCTTATTATTGATTAACAAACTAAACAAATCATATTTTAGAAATTTTCGGTTAGGGTCGACATCGTCCTCTTCAAAGTTTTTGCATTATGTTGCTTTTACCTACCCTCAAATGTTCGAAATATTTCGTGTATATAATTTAACCTAAAAAACCTCAAGATGCACGTGAAAACATAATATATCAAGACAAACAGAAAAATTACGTTTCTATGACATTAATCCGTACAATCCAATAACGACAAAGAAAGGTGGTGTGTCGAGTACGATAATACATAATTCATTCACTGTTTGTCATAAACGAAACATTAAGAATAACCCGGGATATATCCAGTATATCGAGCACTTAATGGAAGAAGTATGTATTATCCCGATAATAGAAATTCTTCCGTCACACTTACTAACACACAATTCAAAGGAAGGTGTTGATGAATTTCCTAACCATTTGAATGAGATATTCTTTTCATTTGTAAATTGTAGGCAACCAAACAAAGGGATATATGTGACGTATTAGAGAGTTTGGTTGCCTCCCATGTCCATTTCTTGCATCTCAAACAAACCAATTAATATATAAAAAAATTATTTAAGAAAAAAAAAACATTCAAACAAAAACAGGAGTGTTTTTAATTTCTTTTAATTATTTTAAAAAATTATAATTATCCACCGTACACGTTACATTAATAACAAAAACTCCATAAAATTTAAGTATTAAATGTTCACAAATCCCTAGCTAACATTGATATTGTGAGATCACACATCAACTGTAGAGGGGAACAAAACATTTCTTATAACGGTGTGGAAACATCTCCCACATACGCGTTTTAAAAACTGTGGGGCTGACGGCTATGGTATTAAAGCTAGACACCGGACGGTATGTCAGCGAGGACGCTGGCCCCTAAGGAGGGTGGATTGTGAGATCCCACATCAGTTGAGAGAGGAACAAAGCATTCCTTATAAGAGTGTGGAAACCTCTCCCTAGTAGAAGCTTTTAAAAACCGTGAGGTTGATAGACGTAATGGGTCAAAGTGGACAATATATACTAGTGTGGATTTGGGTTGTTACCGGTACAAATGTCAAATATTTTTAATATTCATAACCATCTTAAGAGTATAGTTGAGTTGTGAACCCTATTTTCAAGTTGGTCTGGTTGACCCACCAAAAAAACCAAACCCAAATTTAAATCTATAAATTATAACCCAACTCAACTTTTATAAGGGGTTAGATAGTTTGGGTTGTTCGAGTCCTACGAACATCCCTAATAAAGGTCAGAGAATTGAACTAAAAGAATACGATTATTTCGTTTTGGCTCTCTTATCCTTCTCCTAAACATTTGTCACTATTGTTATTAGAGCAGAAATTTGAGCATCCGATCCTTTTGATCGAACTATATATGTCTTAACCCGTTCATCAATCAAAACTTAACTAATTGAAGGTATATTCTTTCTGTTTGTATTTTCCGCTCCTTTGAAGGGACGGGAGAAAGAAAACGACAAATAAAAAAGGTAAAGAAATTGCACACACACAACAAAAGTCGAGCTATTCACGTTTTCTAGAAACACCGAACAAAAAAAACGCTAAATTTTTTTTTTCTTAAAAAAAAAAAGAGAAAGTTAAAGAATAAAATAGAGAATCAAAACCAAAGTTAAGCAATTTAATGAACTCAATACCAAAATAAGGAGAATGGAATAAATGAAAGCCCATACTCTTCCCTTTTTTTCCATTTTTTATGGCTAATAATGCTCTCTGTTTTTGTCTCTTCCACCCAATTTGCAATGACTTGTGATGTCAGAAGTGCTTTCATTCTTAGGCTCAATTTGTGGGGGAATTCAATGTGTTTCTTTAACATTATTGGTGTGATGGGGAGGGAATAGGGATTGCCCTAAATAATGTCACATGAAGTCTACTCCGACACGGTAGTTTAATAGTCAGCTCGAGCTCGAGCTCGAGATAATTAAAAAAAAGTATTTTTTGTTCTGTAAAGCACTATTCGTTTTTTATTTTTTTGTCGACTAAATCTACTATGTTTCTCGTGTTGCTATCTGACTTGGGAAGAACGTTCAAAGAAAAAAAATTGGGTAATGATTCAAAAAATTTCATATTTTTTTTTATCTAATTTCAAAGTTTTCATAAATACAAATTTTAAAGTTTGTAGGCTAAATTTATAATTTAAAACTCATTTTATAACTTTCTTAGTAAAATAATGAAATAAGAAGAAGAAAATAGTAAAATAATGAAATAAGAAAAGAAAATAGTAAAATAATGATATAAGAAAAGAAAATGGTAAAATAATATGTTGAGAGTGGGATTTGAACCCACGCCCTTTCGGACCAGAACCTTAATCTGGCGCCTTAGACCAACTCGGCCATCTCAACAATTATTGACTTCTAACCCTAAATTTTTATTTTATGATTATTAATATAAGTTAGAACTAAACAAATATTTAAAAAATACTTTTGATTTATCATAAAAGTTATATATATATATGAGAATAAAATGTTTTTTTTTATTTAATTAAATATATATTTTTATAACTCCACCCACATAACACTTACAAATGAATGTTTTTTTTAATATAAATAAAATATTATTTTTGCCATCAAATTTGAAATATTCAAAGTAACAATAGTTTTGCAAATTAAAATGTTTAGTGAAGTAAATTGTAAGTAAAAGAAAAAAGAAATCACATCTTTTGAAATATAACCCACCAAAATTATCATAAAAAATAAATAATCATATTTAAATTCCAATTTTGAAAAATGATCATAACACTTATAATAGTTATAACCAAGTAATGGAAATATTTGAATTTAATATTTTTATTAAATTTAATTAGGTAAAATTTTATTTTTTCATTTTTTTTAATAAATTTAATCACGTAAAATTTTATTTTTTTTATTTTAAAAATGCCTTTTTTTTATATATAAAAAGATTATGATAATATCGGAATATAATTGTTAATTAATTTGATTTAATTATTAGTCTCAATTCTATATTTAATTAGATTAGGTTTACAAGAACCAAAATAATAATAATAATTATTTAAAAATTGTTTTTATATAATTTGTAAAATATTAATGATTGGCATGCGACGTGGCGGCTTCGCATAATTCATATGCATTGTTATCAACGGTCAACATAAGTTGCCTTCACATCAAAATAAAATATAACAAAATAATATTTTGTCGTTCTTTTTTTTTTATTATTATTATATGTAAATTGCATAAACAAATCCTTCATTGTAAATGATTTTATTAATTAATCCTTGCAATTATATTAAAAATTTGTAAATACAATCCTTAATAAAATAGTTGGTATTAGTTAATCAAATAAAAAATTAGTGGGTGTGATTATAACACTTTGATAAAATAACGTATAATTAAATACGTAAAATTACAAATTAGTCCTTATAGTTCGATTTTTATTCTTAATATTATATCGATCCATATAATTTGACTGTGATTGTAATGAAGTCTCCATAAATTTGATATTGATTAATACAAGAGACAATACACCATACAATGACATTGTAACGACGCAGATCCACCGCTAGCAGATATTGTCCTCTTTGGGCTTTCCCTTTCGGGTCTCCCCTCAAGGCTTTAAAACGCGTCTGGTACGCGAAGGTTTCCACACCCTTATAAAGGGTGATTTGTTCTCCTCCCCAACCAACATGGGACATCACATACATGAACAAGTATGACAGTGCACACTCCATGTGTTAATAAAATAATATTTTAAATTTTTTTTACAAAATTGAAGTTATTTCCTTTACCTAATTAACCTAACATAAAATTCAATCTGCATATATAAACTATTCATTAGAAATAAATATCTATTAAATGATAAAGTTAGTTTTGAATAATTGAATATTAATTATTTATGACCAACCCTATTCAATCTTAGAGTTTAGGGTTGAGAATTGTATGTATTAATTGATCTACACAAGTCCACTTCACTTTAGCATTTATTATGCAATTATTTATTTTAATGTTAAATCCAATTATTAAAATCATTTTATTCCATTAATAAAAATACTAAACTTTTTATTTTATAACATAAATTTTTAATTTTTTTTAATAACATGCTTAATTTAAAAAAAAAACTTTTATAACGATTGATATTTTGTTTTAAATATAACAAAAAAACAATATATTATTAAATTTTAAAAAAATTCATTATATCCTTCTAACTTTTTTTTATTTAAAAAATATAATAATATCATGTTTAAAGAGGTTAAAATTTTTATACGAATTATCCATCCATATTTTATAAATCTTCTTCAAAAATTATTTATTTTTTAAAAGTTGAAGGGTATTTTTAAATTTTTTTAAAAAAAAGTTAAATTTTTTTTTATTTTTATATTTAGAGATGTTTTAAACATTTTTAAAATAATTTAATAGGAAAACTTTTTAAACTTTTCGTTGAAGAAAGTATTAACTATTTTAATTTTTTTTTTTTAAGTTTTAAGAGTATTTTTTATTTTTAAAATTTTTAAAAAAGTTTAACGATATTTTTATTAATTTAGTACCCATTATATATATATTATTGGTGGTAATTATTCTATAATTGTATTTTTCTAGCTTTTAAAAAAATTAAAAAGTTAGTTTAATTTTTTTTGTGAGTAAGATTATTAGTGAATTTTTTTTTAAAGTTCATTAAGATATTTTTTTAACACTTTTGAATATTTCAGAGTATTGTGAATATTCTCGAAAAATCAAAGATATTTTTTAAACAAATTATTAATGATTTTTATGATATTTTATCTTTTAAAAAAATTTAAGAATATTATCTAACCTTTTAGAAAGTAATATTTTTTAAACAAATATTTTATTAATAATAAGTCAGCACGTTTTTATTAAATGTTTTAAAATAATTAAATATAAGTTATTTTTAATAAAAACAATAGGTTGAATAATGATTCGAACAATTTGAACCAACTAAACTAAAAATTTATGATTAAGGGAGTAGATTTATTATTTAATAAAAGTTGTTTAAATTAAAAAATTTACGACTAAAACTATTAATAATATAAAAATGTTAAAAAAAATTAATAGAATAATTTGTGATGATTTACAACAACATTATTAATATTTTGTCCATATAATTAAAATATCAATATGATGTTATTTTAATATTTAAAACTATGATTATATTCTTATATTTTAAATAAAAATAAAAGCTGATTTATAGATTTTGCAAATATGTTTAAATTGAATTTTTTACATAAAAAAATATTATTATTATATAATAAAATTTAATTTTCATAAAGTTAAAAAATTTAAATTTAAAAATAGATAAATTAATAAATTGAAGAACTTCGATCCAGTGACACCCATATTTATTCATATAAATTTATTTCCCGCTTAAACAAATTCAGTTTTTGTAGAACAGCGACAATTTCTTGTAGAAAAAGAAAATAATTTTAAAACCGACGAAATGTGAAAGAAAAAACTATTTTTTTGTTCTAATTTTTGATTCGGTGGATTCGTTTTGCTGTCGCCACCCATCACGACTTCTTCTCCGTTTCTTGCAATGATCGTCTTCCTACTCTCTTTCTCTCTCTAGATTCACTCTTTCTTCCCTTCTGTCTCTAAAAAAATACTGTGATGGCTTTGACCGTTCTCTGTTCTACTTCTTTCTCATCTTCTCTCCCTCTTACACGCTTCTCCAACTACTATTTTCGCTTAAGAAATTTGCCCATCCGGCCGCAGACTTGGTCTATTTGTTCTTCACATAGACTCTGTTGTTTCCTCTGTGATGCTCTGTTAATCGAGAGAGCGAGTTTTGTATTGGTTCGAGTTAGTGATTGAGTTTCTGCTGGATTTTATAATTTGTGTTGTTCTTGTGATTTGATTGGGATTTTGCAATCTGGGAATTTCGTGAATGCGTTAGTGATTGAGTTTCTACTGGATTTTTGAGTTTCGGATTCTCGGTTTAGTGTTTTTGTAGCTCGTTTGGCGTTTGATTAGCGATTTCATGAATGTGTTGATGATTAGGTTTGTGTTGATTGTTAAATCATGGCGTCGGATTGGCCGCTCTTGATTGTATCTCCAAGAACACCCAAAACTACATCTCACGATCTACAAAAACAGGAGCCGAACCAATCTGGATTGTTCTTCGCCATGAATGAGAACTTAGCGAGTACTGAACTAGGTCACCGTGCTTTCTCGCGGCGAAGTCAATCGTCGCTACAATCGAAGTCCTCAATTCGCGAAGTGAGTTCTAGTGATGATTTTGGATCGAGGCCTGTTCGTCATGGTTCTCGAGGTGCCGATTCTGAAGCACTGAGCTTATCACAGAAGGAGATCAATGACGAAGATGCGAGGTTGATTTACATCGATGATCCTGAAAAGACGAACGAGAAGTTTGAATTCGCTAGAAATTCGATTCGCACCGGCAAGTATTCGATTCTAACTTTTCTACCCAGGAATCTATTTGAACAGTTTCATAGAATTGCTTATATCTATTTCCTTGCTATTGCTGTTCTTAATCAACTCCCCCAGCTTGCCGTTTTTGGTCGCACTGTCTCTATTTTGCCTTTAGCTTTTGTGCTTCTAGTTACTGCTGTTAAAGATGCATATGAGGATTGGAGAAGGCATCGTTCTGATAAGATTGAGAACAATAGATTAGCTTCAGTTTTGGTTCATGGTCAGTTTCAAGATAAGAAATGGAAGGATATTAGAGCTGGTGAGATAATTAAGATTGGTGCAAATGGCACCATTCCTTGTGATATGGTGCTTCTTTCTACTAGTGATTCCACAGGGGTTGCTTATGTGCAGACCTTGAATTTGGACGGCGAATCGAATTTGAAAACGAGGTATGCGAAACAGGAGACGATGTCGAAAATGCCCGACAAGGAGAAGATTGTTGGGTTGATTAAATGTGAGAAACCCAATAGGAATATCTATGGATTTCATGCTAATATGGAGATTGATGGGAAACGTCTTTCGCTTGGACCTCCAAACATCGTTCTTCGAGGCTGTGAGCTCAAGAACACGAGCTGGGCGGTTGGCGTTGCTGTATATGCTGGTCGTGAGACCAAAGCCATGCTTAATAGTTCTGGAGCTCCGTCGAAAAGAAGTCGACTTGAGACTCGTATGAATGTGGAGATTATTATGCTCTCTTTCTTTCTCATTGCTTTGTGTATAGTGGTTTGTGTTCTTGCTGCTGTTTGGTTCTTTAGAAACAGGGAAGATTTGGACGTTTTGCCTTATTTCAGGAATAAGGATTTCTCAAAAGATCCACCTGAAACTTATAACTATTATGGATGGGGATTGGAGGCCTTTTTTGTATTCCTCATGTCAGTCATTGTGTTTCAGATCATGATCCCTATTTCACTTTACATTTCGATGGAGCTGGTTCGTGTTGGCCAGGCTTATTTCATGATTCGAGACGTTCAAATGTACGATGAAACATCGAATTCTAGATTTCAGTGTCGAGCTTTGAACATAAACGAGGATTTAGGACAAATAAAGTATGTTTTTTCAGACAAAACGGGTACTCTTACTGAGAATAAGATGGAGTTTCGATGTGCTAGCATCTCGGGGGTCGATTATGCAGGTGAAAGTACCGGCCCCCTCGACGAGCAGATTGGATACTCGGCTCGAGGTAAGCAGATTTCTTTTTTCCTTTCATTTGTTCAATAAGGTCTCCTATCCAAGTGTGGTTTAGCTTATCTTTTGCTATTTTTTTGTAACAGTGAATGGAAAGGTTACGAGACCGAAAATGGCTGTCAAAACCGACCCCGAGCTACTACAGTTATCAAAAAGTGGAAAGCACACCAAGAATGGAAGATATATTCATGATTTCTTCCTGGCATTAGCTGCTTGCAATACCATTGTTCCTCTCATTACAGAAACTTCTGATCCTTCAGTGCAATTAGTTGACTACCAAGGGGAGTCCCCAGATGAACAGGCGTTGGTTTATGCTGCTGCGGCATACGGTTTTATGCTGATCGAACGAACTTCTGGTCATATAGTTATCGACATACACGGTACAAAAGAAAGGTAGATCATGCTTCAGCTTGATTAATGAAAAATATTTCTTTGCACTCTATGTTCTAACGTGTTAGGAATCACGAACCTCCACAATGGTATGATATTGTCCGCTTTGAGCATAAACTCTCGTGGTTTTGCTTTTGGTTTCCCAAAAGGCCTCGTAACAATGGAGATGTATTCCTTACTTATAAACTCATGATCAACCAACCCCTTAATTAGCTGATGTGGGACTCCTCTTCCAACAATCCTCAACAATCCTCCCCTCGAACAAAGTACACCATAGAGCCTCTCCTGAGGCCTATGGAGCCCTCGAACAGCCTTCTCTTAATCGAGGCTCGACTCCTTTCTCTGGAGTCCTTGAACAAAGTACACCATTTGTTCGACACTTGAGTCACTTTTGACTACATCTTCGAGGCTTACAATTTCTATGTCCGACATTTGAGAATTCTATTGACATGACTAAATTAAGGCATGGCTATGATACCATGTTAGGAATCACAAACCTCCACAATGGTACAATATTGTCCACTTTGAGCATAAGCTTCCATGGCTTTACTTTTGGTTTCCCCAAAAGGCCTCGTACCAATGGAGATAGTGTTTCTTACTTATAAACCCACGATCTTCCTCTTAATTAGCCAACGTGGGACTACTCCTTTCAATAATCCTCAACATTTGCCTGGGAACAAAGAACTTACAATTTTCCCTCCTCCTATACTTCTTTCTAAATCTATCTAATATTGGCTTGCAGATATAATGTTTTGGGAATGCACGAGTTCGATAGCGACAGGAAGCGGATGTCGGTGATATTGGGGTGTCCCGACATGTCCTTCAAAGTATTTGTAAAAGGTGCTGATAACTCCATGTTCAAGGTGATGGGTGGAAATATGAACACGGGTATCATTCAAGCCACTAAAGCTCATCTTCATTCATACTCATCAAAGGGTCTCAGAACACTAGTTATTGGGATGAAAGAACTCAATTCTTCTGACTTTGATAAATGGCACTTGATGTTTGAGGAAGCAAGCACTGCTCTGATCGGCAGAGCAGCTAAGCTTCGCAAGGTTTCCAGTAGCATAGAAAACAATTTATCCATATTGGGTGCCTCTGGCATTGAAGATAAGTTACAAAAAGGTGTCCCAGAAGCTATAGAAGCTTTAAGAATGGCAGGCATTAAAGTATGGGTTTTGACTGGGGATAAGCAAGAAACAGCCATATCAATAGGTTACTCCTCCAAGCTCTTGACAAACAAGATGACCCAAATTATCATTAACAGCAACTCGGTTGATTCATGCCAAAGGAGTTTAGAAGATGCAATAATTATGTCGAAAAAGCTTGCTACTGCGTCGGGGGTTACACTGGATAGCGAAGGACGTATCGAAGCTATAATGGCTTCGGTTGCGTTGATCATTGATGGTAGCAGCCTTGTTCATATTCTTGACAGTAGACTTGAAGAACAGGTATAAATGCTTTCAAACCTGCAAAGTTCATCACGTATATACTCTTGATTGTCTAATGTTTTACCTAACTCGCTTGTGTTTCAGCTTTTCCAACTATCTTGTCACTGTTCGGTGGTGTTATGCTGTCGAGTTGCTCCACTGCAGAAAGCTGGAATTGTTGCTCTTGTCAAGAGAAGGACTTCTGACATGACACTTGCCATTGGTGATGGTAATTCTCAACGTAACAGCCTAAGCTCACCGTTAGCAGATATTATCCTCTTTGGGCTTTTTCTTTCCGGCTTCCCCTCAAAGTTTTTAAAACGTGTCAGTTAGGGAGATGTTTCCACACTCTTATGAAAAATGTTTCGTTCCCCTCTCCAACCGATGTGGGATCTCACAATCCACCCCCTTCGGGGCTAGCGTTCTCGCTGGTACTCGTTCCTCTCTAATCAATGTGGGATCTCTCAATTCACACCCCTCTTCGGGGCCCAGCGTCCTCGCTGACACGCCGCTCGGTGTCCACCCCCTTTGGGGCATAGCGTCTTCTCTGGCACACTACTCGGTGTCTGGCTCTGATACCATTTCTCGATTTGTGCGTGCATCCTTACACAGGGGTCATGCTAATCTTCTCTGTATCATTCCAATTTGATCGAATGTCGTGGATTGTGAGGAACAAGTGCCAGCGAGGATGCTGGGCCCCGAAGGAGGGTGGATTGTGAGATCCTACATTGGTTGGAGAGGGGAACAAAACATTCTTTATAAGGGTGTTGAAACCTCTCCCTAGCTGACGTGTTTTAAAACCCTTGAGGGAAAACCCAAAAGTGAAAGCCCAAAAGGGACAATATCTGCTAGCTGTGGGTTTGAGCGGTTACACTCGAGTCTTTGCTTTCTAGTTTTCATTTCTCTCCCTCTTTTCAAAGCCCATCTATATCAAAATTCTTCTTTGCTATGGATGTTTGGTCATAGATTTTATGTTTGTCAAATCATTTCGTAGGTGCAAATGACGTGTCGATGATCCAAAAGGCGGATGTGGGTGTCGGTATCAGCGGTCTAGAGGGTCGACAAGCTGTCATGGCATCGGATTTCGCCATGGGGCAATTTAGATTCTTGGTTCCTCTTCTATTGGTCCATGGACATTGGAATTACCAGCGAATGGGCTACATGATCTTGTACAACTTTTACAGAAATGCAGTATTTGTGCTTGTTCTCTTTTGGTGAGTAATGTCTGTCTAGATCATATGAAATAGAAACATTCAAGAACATGGGAAACTTCTGATATGATCATGTGTTTCTTCATAGGTACGTGCTCTTTACAGGTTACTCGTTGTCGACCGCTATCAACCAATGGAGCAGTGTACTCTACTCTATAATCTATACTTGTTTGCCCACAATTGTTGTTGGAATTCTTGACAAAGACTTGGGAAGAAGGACCCTTCTTAGTTACCCTCAACTCTATGGGGCTGGCCATAGACAAGAGAGCTACAACTCTGCCTTGTTTTGGTTAACAATGGTTGACACTGTGTGGCAAAGCATTGCTATTTTCTTCATCCCCCTCCTTTCCTTCTGGGCTACCACCGTCGACATCTCAGGCCTCGGAGATCTCTGGCTACTCGCTACGGTCATCGTCGTCAACTTGCACTTGGCAATGGACGTGTTTCGATGGTATTCCATCACCCATGCTGTGATTTGGGGATCCACTCTCGCAACAGTCATTTGCGTCGTTGTTCTTGATTCGATATTGTCGCTTCCCGGTTACTGGTATGTGATATAATCCTACTTCGTAGAGCTTTCTCATTCTATAACTTCGTCCATTCTAATATAGTGATCACGTTATGAAACTATGACAGGGCGATATATCACGTGGCGGGCACGGCATCTTTTTGGCTATGTTTGTTGTCGATCGTCGTTGTAGCGTTACTTCCTCGGTTCGTCGTAAAGTACCTTTATCAATATTATAGTCCATGTGACATCCAAATAGCAAGAGAGGCTGATAAATTTGGAGGGACAAGAGAGATGGGTGTTGTACAAACAGAGATGATCCCAGTCCTCAACAATCCTTCACAACTATGACATAAGTTGTTCACAATTCTTTAGGCTGCTTCAGAATAATTCTCCTGTTGCCATCCAAAGGGTAGGAATGTAATATAATTTTTTTTCAATTGTTTTTATTTAATATATCTTTGTTGTTCATATTGAGTAAATAATTATTATTCTTTGAGTTGTTATCTCGCTGATTGTGTTTTATTTATAGTTTTTAAAATTTATGTTTCCCGTCTTAAGTTGAATTTAATAATTTATTTTAATTTAAGCCACTCTTATTAAATAATAAATTTAATCCAACTATAAAATATTTAAGTTGGGTTGTTCCCATTCGTTTAAATTATTTATTTAATTTTTTATATATAATAAAAAAGTAAAATGTTAACCTTTAAAATATTTATTTATTTATTTTTAAATGTTGAATTAAAATTTTCAATTCAATTTTAATATAGATTTTGAAGGGTTATATTTCAAATACTTAGAATTTTAATTTTATTTTCAATCACCCGAGTATAAATTATTGAAATATAATAATAAAATATTTTTTTTAATTATCAATAAATAGGAATTAGTTCCATTCAACTTAAACTAATTTTACGAAGCATAAATCTAAATTATTTATTCTAATATATTCCATCTTTTTCAAAAATTATAAATTTATTAAATAAAATATTGAAATATATAGTTTTATTAGATACAAAATTTTTGGTAAATTTTTTAAATTGAATTTATATATTACCATTAAATTTATGAAAATTTGTTATTTTTTTTTTCATTATAAATGTAGGATGACGTCACTCTCCGGCACTCGGTCAGAATTATTCAGGTTTTTTTTTCTTCCCCGAAACGCCCTCCCCGAACATAGAAATTCATCAGGGTTTAACGCCTCTCCTAGGGTTTCTCTGTACAGTTCAAATTCTTCTTCAGCTCTGAAAATCAATGGCGAACGGATTGATGAAGCTCACCACGTTCGTCTCTCGTTCTTCTATTGTTCCCCGTCAATGGCATCAGTCCTCGTCGTTTTCTCGTCTCGGTGCTCATGAATATCTCAAGGTCAATCTGCATTTGAATTTGGTTCTTTACTTTACTCTACTAGTTCGGATTATCGAGTACTTGTCCGATCGGTGAATGCAATTGCTTTTGGTTCGTTTGAGATCTTAATTTACCTAAGCTGCACAAGATTGCGTTATGATGATGTGATTTTTCTGCGCTTTTTTTTTTTGAAAAATAATAAATTTGTTTGTTCATGAGTATGGATTGTGGAATTTGATATCTTGAGTTTTTTCTATCTTCGCGTGGAAATCAGGCAGCTGAGGTAATTAGCAGAAGTGGGGTGAATATTTCTAAAAGAGTTGATGTACCTACCATTGACGGAGCAAAGAGGGCTTTACCAGATACGTATGTAACTGTAAGAGAGGTATGTTATGGATATCAGTGGAGAAAGTTAGTGGAAAGAAAAGGTGTAAAGAATCAAAGAACAAACTAATAATCAAAATGTATCTGCCTTAGATGTTCCAGTATGCAACATGCAGTTCCCTGAAACAAAGAGCAGAAAAGTAATAATTAAAAGAACCGACTTTAATGGCTTCTGATCAGTTACAAATATATGCATTTCCTGTTACCTTTTACGGTCACATGATCAATATGTATCTTCTTTCTTTCAATATCAATTTCAATATGTAAACCGTTTGCCTTATCTGTTTGTGCTATTTGGGAGTAAAATCTTTTCTGTTGGACAGTGTTTGGACCAACTCAAAGACTCTTGGAATTTTAACTTTAGAAGAACTTAAGAAAGTTAGAAGTAGAGGGGTTATAAATCCCGTTTTGGTCAACTCTTTGCAGCTCTTTTTCTTCCTAAAATGCTTGTCAAATTCGTTGGAAAGACAACTATTCTAATAACTAAACTAATAAGCCAAGGTGTTACTTCTATTTCATAAAGGAAAAATGCCAAGTGTTCTTTTGGACAGCTTTTTTTTTGGAGCTTTTGTACAAATGAGATCGTACAAAGTAAAACCTTCACAAGCTTTGTGTTCAACATCATGGAAATGATTTTATTGCGAGGGTTGGCGAGAGAGGAATATGAGAAGGTTTCAAAGCATTTATAAGAAACCCTCAAACATTTGGGATAATTTATCTTTTGTTGCTTCTCCTCAGAGCTCTTGTTTGAAACAATTTTATCAACCCTAATAGGACCATCTCTTTGGAAGCTCTCCAACTCTTTGTCTATTAAGAAAAAAAAAAAAGGATTCTGCTCTACTTTACTTATTAGCACTTCAAACATCTTGGAAAAGAATAGAAGAAAATATGTATTGGACTCTAAGATAGAAGTGGTATTGCTCAAAGAACTTCTCTGTTTCTAATGATGATATTGCATTAATTACCAGGATTCTTAGTCAATTCTGAAGGTTCTCTAATTTGAGACTTCTAATTAAGATGTATAATTGATGCAGCTGCTTGGTCCACTGAAGTCAGGCATTGCCAAACGATCTGCTGGGTACGTGTGCGATATACCAAAGGTGCAATAACTCCTGATGGCAATCTTTGATTTTTAATTGGCATTTTTTTAGCATTCACTGAATGTCTGATTTTATTATTCATTGACTTTGCAGGATACACTTGGAGCTACTGGTTGGTTTTATTTCCATTCATTTTTCTTGAACTTGGTTATTCTGCTATGTTTTTTGTTGTTTTTCTTTTTTCCTGCAGGGGTGGGGGTGAGTTTTCAAAATGACTTAAGTCTATATCCTTCAAAATTGCTCCTGGACAGTGGGTCATATCTTGCTCAAAAAAAATTCTTTGAAAGATTGACTATTTGTTTAGTTTAAGTTTTCAAATTGTATGCATGGATTTGACATATGAAGCTCCGATTAAAACTGAAGCTCCGATTAAAACTGAAGGAGTTTCAAGGGATTTTATAGTTGTCTAGTTATGGTTATGGATTAACATGTGGAAAATGAGTTTCTTGGGGCTTGACGCTGAGAGAAATTAATTGAGTCCCCTGTCATTGGTCCCTTGCTCTCACTCTCACTCTCACCCGGAGGGGGGTGGTCTGTCTCTTGCAAATAACCCTTCCATGTTATATATTTTTATATTTTTTTGTAGGTATGGCTGTTTTATCTAGACGGCAGGGTGCAAGGGGATCAATTGTCAATGTGTCACCATTAGCTGTCACTAGTAGATGTGGTATAAATGCTGGAGTGCCGTGCTTCGCTAGATTTATGTCGTCAAAATCTTCAGAACAACGTGGGCAAACCGCATCTGAGGTTTGTCTTCAATTTGAGTTTCTTTAACATGTAATAGGGAGTCTAGATTTCAGGTTCATTAGTACTGAGTTTTAGTAGAAGGAACTTTGACTGGATTTAAATGTGGTGCTTGTGTCTCAAATTTATGCATCCTCAAATAATTATGAAGATGACAACTCGCCGTCCTTAACATCCATGTCAACTGAGAAAAAAAAATGATCATCTCTAATAAATCTTAGATCTAATTAAGCAAGGACATGGGAATAATTAGAATATCAACATTATTTGTAAGGAAAATTTAAGTTAGCCTGTCTACAATTTGTTGTTAAACATTGTTGAATGCATTTCTGTAATATATTTATATGAAGCCAGTTTCCATCAAGAGAGTTAAATAAACAACTAGAGAGTGATACGATAAAGGAGGTAACACCAACAAAAAAAATGTTACCAAATTGACGTTTACTAGGTATCTCATTGAGATGGTGGTGGTTAAAATTAAAACTGACTTGACGATATAAGTTTTAAATTTCTTATCATTTATTTGCATTGGCCTGATGAGGCTGCTGCTTTATCTTGATCACCTACGAGTTCATCAACCTGGTTTTTTCCTTGATCTTATTATCAGAGAAAAAAAGAAATATCGACAGTGGAGGATCCATTTGATGCTCCCACATATAATATACCAGAGAAGCCTGTTACATTTGCAGAGGGAGCATCCTACAGTTTTATCATCCTTGCAGGGCTTGGAGTTGCAGCAGCTGCTGGATATGCAGTTTTTAAGGAGCTTATATTTCAACCAAAAGAGTAAAAATCAACTTACAGTCGATTAATATTACGAAGTTTTGCTTAGAACCATGACTTATGCCTTGTGATTTCCTCTAACTAGACTCTCATATGCAAATTCTTTTGTTTAGGTATAAGATCTTCGGCAAGGCTCTTAAAAGGATTCAAGATGACAGCCAGGTTAGTGAAATTAACCTCGACTTTTTGGCACTCTTAAACATTCCCTTGGTGTTCTTGGCTTCTTGTTAAAGAAACAAAATTCAATAAGGATAAACATGTCCATGAGAACAAATATACTAAATGAGACGAAAACAACCAAGGCAATTACATATGCAGAAGACCAAGCTAGAAATGACCGACCGAGAGAACAAAGAGAGCCATTTTGAAGTTTCTGCGTTTTACTTGAATAAAATTAAGCATTTTGAATTCTACTCAACAAATTGTCTTTACTCATTTCAGTGTTCAAGCTATCCTCTGAGCCTTTATGTTTTATTAGATTAGTTTTTCCATCCTGCAGGTTAGGGTAAGAATTGGTTCCCCTATAACTGGTTATGGGCAAGAAACTAGAAATCGGGCTGCTCGCCAACGTATCCCTAATAGGGTGTGGACTGATGAAGATGGTGTTGAGCGAGTAGAGGTAATTTTTACTGTTTTAGTAATGATAATTTGTTTTTTAGAAGTTACTAAATAATTCCCCTTATACATTGTACATTAACAAATCATTTTATAGAGTTCATTTTCTTTATACCTTGCCAACTATATTCGCAGGTGAATTTTTATATTCGTGGACCCCATGGAGCTGGGAAAGTTTACACTGAGATGTTCAAGGATCAAGCAGATAAGCAGTGGAAGTTCACATATTTGATCGTCGAGGTGAAATCGCCTTCTCCCGCCCAATTGATCCTAGAATCTTATATGCCTGCCTGACCTTTCAGCATCCTAACCCGCTCTAGATTTTGTACCGAATTATACATTATTTAGAATTATCATCTCATGTTTATAGATTTCCTCCTTCCTGCCACCCCATTTATATTTTCGATACGGTTAGGCCAATTTTTCTAGTTCGATATTTCTGATTACCTCCTTGCAAGAGAGTTCCAATAAGTACTCACTCATTCAACTCGATACAAGTGAATCAGAAAGTTTTGCCCATAGACGATGCAGCTGTCGGTTTTGGTAATTCATTATTGATTCTCTCTTGCTGCTAAATCTACCCTACCAAGGATAGATTTATTCTTTCCATGCTGTGTGTATTTCTTTGTCCAGAAGTCCCAGATTTTCTCATGTTAGGCTCGCTAGAGTTATAGTGAAACAACAAAGAATCAACTGGAAATTGAAGGTATGAGGCTTATTTATTTATTTGCTTCTTAGCTTGTTTGCATGCTTGGTTAAAAGGCTCAATTTTTGTTTACTTGAACATGTCATAAGGGCTTGTGCCAATGAATGGCTGATGTTATTCAATACAAGGATAAGAACCAGAGCTTTGTGTTTGTTGGTTTGTTTGTTTGTTTTGGCCTGCTGATTGTTCTGTATTGTTCATGTGATGCATAAAGATTACAAAATCAATTTGTTTACAATTAATAATCTATGTTGGACTGAATTAAGCTACTTTGACTTAAGCTGAGAGTTGAACTATTTATCTGTTAGTTTATTTTATGCATTAGTATATTTTAGTTAAATGAAAATCATTTCAACCTAAAGATTATTCAAAATTTATGTATAATTGGAATTCACCCAGTGATGAAATGAGTTTGAGTGCTGGTTCATGTCATGTGTGTATGTATATAGGTTATTTTTCCTTTCATTACTTGAAATTTCTAAATTATTTAATAGGAGCAAGTTGAGAATATGTGAAATTTTTAGTGAAAAAAATTAATTTATACTTTCAACCATTACAATCCCGTTTTAATATTGTTTAATGCATAATTTTTACGATTGGATAATGTTCTATTTTTCATCTATTTTGGCTTACTTTTTTAAATCTAGAATTAATGATAGTTTTTCTTTCAACACTAATAGCCGTTTTGATGAAAGATGTATAATTTTATTTATGTGATTTAATAAATGGTCTAAATTAATGAAGTTAAATTGATACAATTAATAATTTCAGATTTTAATTAATGCATCCTGGGGGTATAAATTGGCTTCCTAAATTTGAAAGAAGAAAACAAGATAAATATAAAAATTTAGCGGAAAAGGAAAAATAGAGGTTGCTGTTACAACTTTAAAAAAAAAAAAGAAAAAAAAGCCGACAATAATTGATGTTTAATTGCAATAAAATATAATAATAATGAAAATCATCTCATTGCTGTATTTTTTTTCAATAATTTCGCTTTAAGCAACAAAATTGTAGCTATTTGGTTCTTTACGTTCGTGACAAACTTCACTCCATGATTACACGAACCAAAGAGAACAGAACACACTGAAAAAGAGATTTATAGGCCTCCACTCCAATGTTCTAAAATGGCTTTCAGTTATACACCAACTGTTGTTATCTATCAGATTTCATCTTCGTTGATTCAAATTGGTGCATGACTATTACCGACGTTCGGTTTCTCGGGTTCGACTAATCGAACGATCAAATTCAAGTGGATAAGATGGTGTAATGTGGAATTTAAGAAGGCTACAAATTGTTCCCTAAGAAGATAAATGTATTGGGCTTGAAAAATAAGATGCTTTACAAGTTCATGAAATGAGGAGTTGAATGCAAGTGCGTACCATTTTTTTAAGGCATTTCTAAGGATGGTGGTGGCGATGCAGGTGGGTTTTGGCTGTTCTGAGTGTTGTCTCTGCTCGAATCCTGAACTTGTCCTGCAAAATGCAAATTCCAAAGGATATCGTCTACAGAAGGTCTATCAGCTGGCTTGTCATGGAGACATCTTACACATATTTCCATCATCGTCTTTAGCGATTCATCCGAACACCCCTTGTGTACTGCTGGATCAACGATGCTCTTTCGAGCGATATCGTCTGTTTTTAAGCTTACCTGTAACTGAGAATACGAGCAAAACCAAAGCCTCAAGTTCAGATTCAGACTTGTCAACCGTGATGATGATTGTGAGAGATGCAATGACAAGAAAATGTACTTACAAGATCCCTTGAAACATGCACTTCGTTTTGGGATGTGATCTGTCTTCCCAAAATGATTTCTAGTAAAATCATTCCTATGTCATACACATCATCCTTATCTGCGTGATTCACTCTGTAAACACATAAAACGCCACAAAATGATTTCCAGTTTCCGAATTCTTCTCGAGAAAACACTTAAAGAGTCTTACTCCATAGCGTGGCGCTTCCCTTTTCTACCAGTGGATGAAACTCCTGAAATCATCTGAAAGGCAACATAATATATCAGCTACATTCAGTTTGAATATGCAAATATATGAGATAGTCTCCGTACTCTCTATCATATCGTACCATTCCACCATTTTCGACGACAATAGGTAAATTATAACTGCTGATTTTCACACGGAGATCTTGATCGAGTAAAATATCTGTAATCTTCAGATTGTTTGAGTATACACCAGGCACAATGCCTGTATGTAGGAACTGAATTCCCTTCACCACTTCGATTGCAGCCGATATTCTTTTCGTCAAAAAGAGCTTTTGCCCAGGTAGCCCTGCACCATCAGTACCATGATGAACTAGCATGGCTAGATTGGGAATGTACCAACAAAAGTTACAGTAATAATAGCTAGAGATATGCCATGGAAAATCGTTTTACCAGATACGTGGCTTCTTAGCGTTCCGTAAGGATAGTACTCGAATATTAAGAATACTCTGGTGATGGTTAAACCATCTGGGAGGAACTCATAACAGTGTCCAAGAGCACTGACCAAATGACTGTGTCGTAGTTTAGATATCAACTCCAATTGATGCCTGTAGGTTTGAGGGGTTTGTCGCCTTTTCAAAGTTAAACTCCTAATGGCTACGATACTGCCATCAGTAAACATCCCTTTGAATATCTGTTATTGCCAAGAGAGACTTGTCTTGTGAATCCATTTGTTAGTTTTAATTAGCAGACAAATACGCAATAGTAATAGTTACAGAAATACTTCAAATGCACAGAAAGTCAAGAAGATTGTAACGGCCCAGGCCCACCGCTAGCAGATATTGTCCTCTTTAGGCTTTCCCTTTCGGACTTTCCCCTCAAGGCTTTAAAACGTGTCTGCTAGGGAAAGGTTTCCACACCCTTAATAAAGAGTGTTTCGTTCTCCTCCCCAACCAATGTGGGATATAAAATTAAAAATACTGTTCATGTCTTGAGCAACACTAGAGAAAAGTCACTGAGATATAAACTAAGAACATCGAAAATGTATTAAATTCTGGTGAGTAAGCTTGAATGATACCTGGCCATCCGTACTTTCACTTATCAAAGTCGAAGCATCAAAGTTATTGGTGGCCTCTTTAAGTTCATCCAAAGTGAAAGTTCGATAAGGAGGAAGGCTAGTTCCTAGCTTCATTGTCTGAGATATATACTCTGCAAATACATTGTGGATTTTAGTATATCTACAAGGACGAATTAAATTCATAACTCACAATAGAATGACGCCATTTCTTGCAATAGTTATGCAAGAAGATGCAACCAAACGGAAAAATTTGATTACTTTTCAGCTCTCTTGCTTTAATAAGGTCAACCCAGTTTAAGAAATCAACCAGAAAGAAACAGAAGAGGAAAGTCTTTATCTTACTGGCATCATACAGCTGCCTGGTCGTGTTTGTTACAGATGAATTCTCTGTTACAAACCTTGTTGGAGGTTCTTTAAGAACGCCCATTTTGTACGTCCTTCTCATCGTGAAGAATACCAGAGCAACAACTATAATTCCAGCAATACTTCCTCCGAAAATTCTTAAGAAAGTCATTACCCCACGATGACCTTTCCTATGCTCCAGATTATGTGGCTTAATACTCACTGCTAAAGCTTCGTTGTGACAGAAGTTTAAGGGGTGCTGTTCTTGGTCTTTATTTGACAAGCAATTTCCAGTGTAAATGACATCATTGTTCTTGGACTCCAATTGCTGAAGACAGGTGGGTAAGTCTCCGGTCAAAAGGTTTGAGGATAAATTTACAAATGTAAGATCACTATTGCAAGATACGTTACGTAAAAGCAGCCCAGTTAATTTGTTCCCCCCAATATTCAGATACTTAATCGAAGGAAGTCCCAAAAGCGATGCCAGAAACGGTCCAACAAGCTTATTTGAAGATATGTCAAGCTTTTCAAGGCGATATAAGAAGCCTAACTCAGCTGGGATACCCGAGCGAAATCTGTTGTTTTTGAGCACAAGTATACTTAGCCTCTTTGGTAATTTAGGAAACTGGGGCCCCAGAAGATTGTCTCCAAAGTCGAGAACTTGCATGTTCGTTAAGTTGCTGAGGTCTGGCACCTTCCCAGAAAGAGAATTTTTCGAGAGAGAAAGAACTCGAAGGCTCCACATATGGGTAATGGAATCTGGCAAGGACCCATTAAAGGAGTTGTTCTGTAAACTCAGGGTAGTTAACACTGGTAAGGAATCAATCCAACTCGGAATATTACCAGAGAAATGATTGTAGTCAAGAATGAGAGTCTGTAGGCTTTTCAAAGAAGAAAGCTCCTCCGGGATGGAGCCATAGAAGGAATTTGAGCTTAAGTTGAGTATTTCTAGAGATAAAAGCTTACCAACAGTTGGAGGCATTGGCCTTTCAAAACCCAGAGAAACCAGAGATAGTACCTTCAAGTTGGGAAACTGGGAAAATGTGGAAAACAAAAAATCAGTCGAAGTGTTTTGTTGAAATGTGGGGCGCCCCACTTCACCAACAATGTGGAGCTGGGTTATATAGCCTTCATAGCACACAATGGTAAGAGATGGAGTGGATTCAATGTCACAGAAGTCTGTAAAGTTGTCGAAGTTGGCTAGAGCTTGAGGGTAGTTTAAAAGTTCCCGGATTTGCAGAAGGGATTGGGACTCAGAAGGTTGAAGCTGAGTTGAAAGATGAAAAGAGAACAATAACACGAACAGAAGAAGATGGAAACGGCAGACTGGTTTTAGTTTTGCCATTAAAGCTTAGAGGTAAAGTAGCTGCTGCTCGGTTGAACAGTCTAGAAGAGACCAAAAGAGTTACAGTCCAGAGAGCAGAAAGAAGCAGAAACCCCCCATGAACAAGAAATGAAATTCTCTTTCTCTGGCTGTCTCTTCGGTTTTATGATGGAAATAGATTCAAAGCTTGTTAGACAAACCCCCATGAACAAGAAGTGATCTTCATAATTCACAGCAACAAAACTAGAAGTACAGTGGCTGTAATAAACCAAAAGCTTCTACATTAATCAGAGATTAGGCCGACTACTTTTTCCCAACTCAATGCTTTCCCCTTTCCCAAGAGATTAGAATCTAAACATGGCTTACAGACTATTTAATACGAATTAAATGGCACAGGACTCCCACCACAATCTTGGCACTGAATAAAATAAAATGCCTTTGAGATGCTATGTACCATAGTGTGTATGGTTACTAAACAACTGTGTATTATAGTGTAGTAAAACTGTAAGATTCAATCAATGAACCCTCAGAAATTGTATACACAAATATCCAATAACTTCATCTCAAATTTTACCATAAAAATATAAACTATATAATCAAGACTTTGTGGATGTACTTACCTTAACATAATTGAAGCTTGATCTACACAGATGATATGCGGAAAAGCCAATTTAGTGGTAAAATGATATCTACATACCGACCAAATCTATGAAATCTAAAATAATATAAGCAAACTTCTTTGATAAAATAACATAATTATCAAAGGTGATTGCAGAAACAGTCTCCATAATTGGGATGTTAATCAATGCATTTCTAGAGAGAGATTGACACAGTAATATATATATATATATATATATATATATATATATATATATATATATTACTAAATAGGGTTAAAAGACGGAAGGAGAATTTTTCCTGAGGAGTTGGTGTTGAAGACTTTATGATGGGATGAGTTATCCCTAGAAACAAATGCATATGGTTCACGGGGAGCACAGAATCTGAGCAATAATGCCATTTTAGCCTGACAAATCAAACGTTCAAAAAGGGCTTTTATTGCATAAAGCAGCTCTTTTGGCATCAAACTGAAACATTTTGGAATACGATACAACAGAAGCCTCTGATTTTATCTGTTATTTTCGGCTCTTAGCAGAGTCAGATTTGGGGCCAAGTCTTCAGTCACGGGTGAATATTTACTGGAGCACCGTTTGGAATTTTGTTCACTGATTGAGAATATTAGTGGGCTTCTTCTTTTTTCTTTTTATCCCTAAAAGGCTCATGTTTCATTACAAAATTAGGAGCTTGATACCTAACTTGTTTCCAAGCCTAGTGATTTAAAAGTACCGGAGATTTCATGTTTGCCATTTTTTGGGTTCTTTTTTCTTCTTTTTGTCTTTCTACATCAACCCATCTTCATTTTTTCAATTAGAAATTAGAAAAGGTCAACTATTTCTTCACAAATTTACATTTGAGAGATATCTAAGATTTATTATTTTTAAATCTAAGACATCATTATTTTTAAATTATTCCTGCTTAACAATTAATTTAATTGATAAATCAAACTGTACTCTCCGTTACTAGACCAATCTGATTCTTTTTCTCTGTTTTTTTTGTTTCAAATACCATTCCAATTTTAATCGTATTCGATTTTCTATTTCTTTTTTTCCAGTCATGCAACCAATGACATACCCAAAATTTGCAGGCCATACCCGCAAGTTGCTTTTGAGGTTTGATTTGCACAGCCAATCTTACCTACAACAATCAAACCTTGAAACCATCAACAAACTCATTGTCTGATGGTATCATATTTTAACATTAAGTATACTTGCTATACCAAGTGGGTAACACTAAAAATAATCGAAGATTCATAAACTTGGTAAATATATCTTTTAATGTGTGGAAAATGCCTCAGCAATAAAATAATAAACAAGATCAAATCCTTGTTACACATTATACCTTGATGAGGTTAACTTGTCTTGGTTTGTCAACCTGAATATTATTCATCAAGACATTATACATGTGTATGAAATGTTAGATGTGTAAATCTCCAAACTTCATAATAAATTCAAAATAAAAGTGGCCCAACTCAAATCATACCGAAATTTGCACACCCTGGAACATTCAAGGACGATTATTGCTTTGTAGAACCGGGGCCAACCCAACCCCCCATTTCAGTTGCCTTTTAAAAAGGAAAATGATCTACAAATGGTCTGGTAGAAAATAATAGTGCTGCAACTTCAAATAGATATGAATGATAAATTACAATTAATCATCTAATAAGTAAATCAATGAAAAACAACAGTTTTCCAAATATATATATATATATATATATATATATAAATCAAAGACAATATGGCATCATTTCATTGTGTCATCTTTTAGGAACAGTCCAACGGGTCCCATCATGCTTATTGCTTAATCAATAACCAGTGTACAAAATGTGAATAAACCATTCCCCTGGGTGAGGAATAATAAAGGTGAAGCTTTACAGATAGAACTTACAGGATGGGAAATTGTACTAAAAGATCTTATCAATCTTCTAGAAGATATTTTTTTCTTCTAGCACCAAAAGCAAGTCTCTGAACAAAATGGGAAACACGAAACAATTAGTTGATGGTACGAAGAAGGAAAAGAAAAAAAAACATTTCAACTTAATTGAGAAGTAATTAATCATTTTTCTCAAGAGAATTGAGAGTAATCTTTCAGTCCAGTGAGGAAACGAATGTACGTGGGCCTTGTTGAACCATTGGTTGGGATGGATCTTATGTTTGGGCCAAGGTATTCTGCGACCTGTAAACTCAAAGGCCGCGGACATGAAGAAGTGCAGGAGCAATTTTTTTTTTCAGTAACAGAGCAAGTGATCACTATATAAACAGAACAAATGTATGTAAATAACCTTACCCACCTTAATAGGCTCCTTCAAAATATAACAATTTGTCTTACCGAGGAAAAAGAGAAACAAAAATATAAAATCAATCGTTACCATAATTTTTTTTCTAACATAGATTGTAGGGTCCACCCATAAACAATTGGAGGTCTGAAGTCTTGTCTTGTACATATATTCAAACTGTCTGGGCTCATCCTAATAATTTCATATTAATTTATCCTTAGATTCATCAGAAGTGCTTAAGAGAAATAAAGCTTCACATGTTTCGGTATAAAATTATTTGCTCCATCTGTTATTCAAGTAATGGAGATGAAATGAGCAGCACATTGTGGATGTCATCCAAATGGACAACAGATTTCTTGTGCGTTTCTCATGCCTTCTGCATTCTTCTTGAAAAAAATTATACGTAAGAGGAAAACATTATAACAAGTTCAGACATAAGAGAGAATGTTAATAATAGAAAGAACAGTACCTAGGGGTGGGTCGTCCATGAGAACCAGCCCCATCGATGTTGAAAATATGACCTCCTCGAGGTTTGTTTAACATCATCTTTATTGCCTAAACAAGAAGTCAGGAACTATGCATGATTTACAAGAGCATTTGTAGTGACAACTTCACTGCATTAGAGAGCGTCTAAGGAATAAACCAAAAGAATTTCCATTTCATGTCATTGAGGTTTGGAGATCAGAAGGAGGAAGCTCACATGAGATCTTCATCTGAAGTCTCGAGCAAAGGCTTAAAGGTATAAGTATTTGACCCTGCATTATTGGTCTGCATGTTCTTGCAATACGTTAAATAGCAATAGAAGCAAACAAAATCCCACCAAAATAGTACTAATTATAAGACATTAAAAAAAACTGTGTATGAGACTCATCATATCCTCTCACCAATATCAATCAACAATTGAAATAGTAGACGATGAAACATTTTTTGTTCTTTTAAGTCCAGTCTCCTATCATACGTTAAATATTGCAATTGTAAAATATGAAAATGCATACTTTGTCCAAAAACATCTAAGCATTGTATAGGCCAACGCTTTTCAGACAGGCACGTGTTAGAATTGTATGAAAAAACCTCAATGACATGATAAAGCTATTCACACGAGGCATTTCTTTAGTGGGACATCTCAATAGCATCATTATACACAACAACCTTTTTCTCATTTCAATAGTTACTATGTCATAATTGCTAGCGTTATCCCTACTGTGTTTGCTCATTTACTCAAGTACAAAAGGGGTATACATGCACACAAATCCTGTATTATGTGGATTATTCTAGAGATATCATGTTCTACTTTCAATTTTTTTTAAGATTTCAAGCAAATTGCTATATTAACGACATCTTCGCCACCACGAATCAGCCAAAAGTTAAAGAGACAAGTAAATTTAAATGGTCTTGAGGTTATGATTCATGTTCAAACATTAAAGGCCACCTATCTAAAATGTTCAATACCATATAGATTCTTTGATACCAAATAGACTTATTAGAAGGGGAGGGAAGGGGAAGAGAAAGAACAATTTGAAGTAGATACCCATATATCAATGTATTTAAGATTTTTCTGCGCAAAATTGACTACAATTTTTACATCCTCTCCTTCTCGCACGTCACATTTAGTACCCTGTAAAGTAGAATTAGATTAGGACAGAGCTTGAAGTGTCAGCAACTGCTCCAATTGCAAACAGTACATGGAAAACAAGGAAATGATAGAAAAATGATGAAAAAACATCTGCGAAGACAAAATTAAATTGAAAAAGTTTAGCAGGAGGTACCCATAGATGCTTATCATGAACATTACGAGAATCCGTACCTAATCAATAAATCAACACATTTTTATGGGAACAGAAATGTATTAATAATTTGTTAAAAGAATGTGCACAAAGCCACACATAGGTCTAAAATAAAAATAACCACTAACACATAAGAACCCATAGCTTGAAAATAAAAAAAGAAAATTATGAAACTCTTCAGGGAAAATAAACTGATAACGATTTTAAATAATGAAACCATAGACTCGAGCTTCTCCAAATGGCTGAACTGGTCATATATCCTATATACCTGATTAGATGGCGGAAATATATTACAAATACAGCTTCGTACCTACGCTGCAGTCAAACTCCATTTAATTCAGAAAGCTCCTACGCTAAACATGACTGAAAATGAACTCGACATGCAATAATTATTTAAGTGGGAGTAAGTAATAGAAAATGTAACTCTTTAGTTAACATTTTACAGTCCTGTACAGATTTATTCAGAGTCCTACACGAGTGTCCATGAATGGGAGGAGAAAAAAAAAAAAAACAGAAGGTTTTATGATGAGCATAGTGCATATGTTACCTGATAGTGAACAGATTACAACATTGTCACCTGCTTTCAGAAACTGTTTGGCCAACGCATATCCTATTCCTGAATACATTGCAAATATGAGTAGAAAGCACCATACGAATGAACATAAGGAAGTTAAATGCACTGAAGTATCAAAGAAGTACTCTATATCCGCACTCACATGAAAAACTCCAATCCCAAGGATCTGTAAGTGATTAGAATATGACTAAATCTACACGATCAAGAATATTCAGGTAACTGCGTGCAAATACATTGTAAACATTTTCCTTGGATTTGGATGAAAATCCTAAGAATAACCGGTTGTTCTTTGGTCCTCGTAGCAATACAGTTTGAAAAATTGCAAGTCCAAAGGCCTAATTTATGAGGTTTATGACTGAGCCAGCCAGGAAGTTCCTCAAACTTAATTCCTAAAAAAGAATTCAAGTCAATCAGATAACCAAATATATATTCCACCACCAAAATTTTCGTCAAAAAGCAAAAATACAGTTGTGCGAGTACAGTTCGGAATTTCTTGCTTACAAAAACGACGTCAAACACCAGAAGCCATAAGTTCAAGCAAAACTACAAACAAAAAACCAGCAGGAAATTAATAGATGCAACAGGAAACCAAAGCATAACGCAATATATCAAACAAACGAAATGAACAAAAGGACGCCACACCTTTAGTAGAGCCAGCGATCAAAACATTATAAGGATGAATCATAGGCCCTCTCTGCTGAAAGACTTCAACCTTTACGGATAGAGACTTGGAATTCACAAGATCTGGCGCGAACCACCAATCGAAAGACTGTAACTCTCCGATTTGCAGATTGATAGGCGTAGTCCGGAAGGAGGAGAGAAGAAGAAGAAGCCACAGTTACGCGAGATGAACGGAAACTGGAGGGAAACTGAAGAAAATCCATTTCCCGCGGTAGAAATTTCCAGAGCTCAATGGCGTTTACAAGATTTAGGATCGTCTTTATTTTCACAAGAGTAATACGAACTTTGATACTATGAAATTTCATGCCATATCTAGAAATTTTCAGCTTCGACTACTTTTGTGTTGTGATTTTTTCTTGTAGTTTCTTGGAAAACAAGCCAATAAATAGTGAGCAATACCATAGTCATTGTACCAAGCATTGTCACAAGCATCATGATATTTATACTCACTCCACGAGATCATAAATAATCTCAATTTAATATAGACAAGGCTTCCCGCCGAACGAAGTCCCTCAGGTATCGAGACTCTCGTGTCATGCTGACGTGGTCTCCCCCCGCCTTTTTCTCGTTGGTTGCCGACCACGACTTATATGAATGTTCATATTGGATGAAATTGACTCACATTTTATATAGAAAAACGACAAATTTGAATATTCCTTATAAAACAGTCGAAAAATAATGACCGTACCTCAGTTTTTTCACGTAATGCTTCAAATAAAATGCATCTAATATGATTTTTGGATGCCGGGTTAGGATATAAGGTCTTGTACACATGATCACGAGCTTTTATTTGTGTCCTCATTTTAGTCTCGGTACAATCTCTAGTCAACGTGAAATTACAATTGATGCCCCTCGTTTCATCAGGGTACCAATCCCTAGTTATCAAAACATTGCGCACTCGTGTTTTCTATCGACTGCTAGCTTGAGATGAAAGTGATTCGGTGATTCTGTCATGGACGTAGAGCGGTTTCTCGACGTCATGGATACCCACAACCTAAAATCCAACTAGAAAGAAGATCATAATCAAAGAACCAAGAACAAATTGCAACATAACATTAATGTATTATATTTTATAAGCTATAATTTATCCAATAAATTATTGTGAAATTAATTATCATTTATTGCATATAGATTCAACGAAATTAAATCGGTTGAGTTACATGGTTTACATATTAATTATTTTTTGTTTTTTCTGGCGGACCTAAACGAAGCTCCAATTACCACAATGGTTAAAACAGCAGCCCCAATCATCACAGCTTGCCGGTTTTCTTCCTTCATCGCCACCTTCGCCACCGCCTCGCCGGTCTCTTTCACCTTCGCCACCGCCGCCTTGCCGGTCTCTTTCACTTTCGCCAGCATCTCGAATATTACGTTCCCGCCGGCCCTAGGTTTTCTCTCTTCACTTTCTTTATTTTCTTTTGATTCAGTGACGATTTTCGCCTTTTTAGCAACTTCTTGGTCTGTCTTCTTCTTGTTCTTCTGAGATTCGAGGACTGATTTCTCCGATTCAGCGTCTCCCGTTGACGGTGGCTTTTGATCTTCTTCCTTCTCTTTTCCTGCTCTGCTCCCAGTGGTTTTCCGATTCCATGGCGTCGTAGCCGCCGCACGGGACGATGGAGGAGGAGGTGGTGGTGGTGGTGGTGGAGGAGGAGGAGGATGCGGTGGTGGTGCGGCAATTTCAGAGATATTCTTTTGGTAATTTTCTCTGAGTTCCTTTACTGAGCGTCTTGGTTCAACAGCGGACGGCCGTGGTGCAGAGATTTCGGGGAATAGTTCATTGTCTCTTTGCCTCGATTTCTCCGACGATTCCGGATCCGACGGCGAAGGCGCCGGCGCCCTAACAGGCGATTTCTCGCGATATTCCCCTGCTTCCGCCATCGCTCTGCCATCCGAAGAAGCCTTTTGATCATCTTCTTTCTCTGAAGAGGCATCTTCAGAAGCTGTCCATTTGCGTTTGGCCGGTAGCATCTTATCCCTAGATCTCCGTTGAGTTTCTCCTCCTATTTCCTTAACTTCGTCGGTCGATCTCTGATCAGATGGCGGTGGTGCCGGAACCCTAGCAGGCAATTTGTCACAATGTTCCCCTGCGTGCTCCGCCGCTTCCTGATCAGAAGAAGCCTTTTGATCGTCTTCTTGCTTTGAAGAGGCATCATTAGAAGGTGGCTTATCACAGAGCATTCTTGGCATAATAATGCGAAGAACTTCGCCGCAAAATCGGCCATAGATTCCGGTGGCTAAGCAGTCGGCCGGAACGGAGAATTCTTGAACAAATTCCGTTCTCTGCTTTTTTCCCTGCACCTTGAGCTTCCTCGTTGCCTTCTCGTAAGTTACCTTTATCTGATCCTTTTGGCATCCTGCTTAAAATTTGTGAAATTACATAAAAAAAACTAAATTAATTGCATTCTCGCTAATATTATGATTTATGTTTTAAATATTTATATTTTTTTATTCCTTTGAACAACTTTATTTCTTTTAATAGAAATTATATTAAAAAATAAAAATTATTACTCTCTAGAAGTTCTTTACATAGCATTTTTGCCATAATCCCGTAAAAATAAATGAATTTTTTTCTAGAAAGGACGGGACAGAAGCATATTTTCCCTGATCCCCATAAAAATAAATAGAAAATTTTCTAGAAAGGACGGGGGCAGGGAGGTTGAAGTTTTCTAGAAAGGACGTGGATAGGAGGTAGAAGGCTTCTAGAAAGGACGGGGACAGGGAGGTAGAAGGCATCTCTGTCCTCGCCTCGTCCACTTGGCACCTCTATTCAAATATATTAATCTTTAAAATTTAAACGATCAAGTAAATAAGAAATTAATAATTAAAACACGTATATTCGACTCGAGAGACGAAACCTGGAAGTTTGATGCAGGCCTCATATTCATTACGATCGGGATGGAATACAACAGGTTCGAATGTTATTCCGAGGCTTTCGATGTCGGTTTTGTCTTGTGGTTTAGAACTTTTTAGAAACCAATCCATTTTGATGCGTTTTTGGTTGAACGAAAATGTAGGGCATAGGAGTTAGAATTTATTATATGATTTTTCTTGTGGGTAAGTCTATTCCTTTTTCCACTATTTGGACTTTGGTGGGCTTTCTTTACCCTTTCATGTGGAAATAGAATAAAATAGAATAGAATAGAATTGAATGCATATTGCTTCCTTCCATTCATATTGCTTATTAGAGGTGTATAACCATTCGTCCAAGCTATGTCTATATAAACGATCCTACTTTTTTTATTTTAAAATAATTCGTTTTAAACGTTGTCAGGGACGTAAACGTTTACAAAATTGACTTCAAATTCAAGAGTAGTTTTAACGAAGTAACGGAATTGAAAACAGGGAATACAACCTCTCGTATCAAAGTTTTAAAATTGCAAATTGCCTTATCCTTCAAGCCTACTGCTGATAGATATTGTCCGCTTTGACCCGTTACGTATCGTCGTCAGCCTCACGGTTTTAAAACGCATCTAATAGAGAGAGATTTTCATACATTTATACACTCTTATAAAAAATGTTTCGTTTTCCCCTCCAACCACTGTGCTATCTCACATTTGAAGTCGAGAAATGCAATTATATTAATCATTGTTCATGGTGGAACCTATTTATTAGTGACGGTTTATTTGGGCTCTGCTTTCTCTTTGGAATAGGGTTAGATGCGTAGTACTTATCTACAAACAGTTCATGCACACATGCATGAACCCATAAGTTGGAGTTGTATCCGTGCCCTTTAAGCTTAACTACAAGCTAACACCAACCCTATCTCATAGGGTTGGAAACGAACGAAAGTAAAAAGAACTTGTATCATTTTTTCAAGATGACTTTTGCCTTTTTTTTTTCTGTTTCTATATAAGTTTAGTTTATTTTAATGTTTAAATTTTAAATATTTTGATTTTTTTAAATAAATTCAACTTCCTCAAAAGGCCTCATACCAATAGAGATAGTATTCTTTGATTATAAACTCATGATCATTCCCTAAATTAACCGATGTGGGACATTTTCATCTAACACCTCCCCTCGAATAAAGTATGCCTCCCCTTAATCGAGACTCGACTCCTTTGGAGTCTTCTCTAGTCACTTTTTGACTATGCCTAGGTTCACAATACTTTGTTCGACATTTGAGGATTTGTCGATCTATTGACATGGTTAAGTTTAGGGCATGACTCTGATACCATGTTAGACGAACACGACTCTCCACAATAGTATGATATTTTAATAGTAAGATTTGTTATATAGGAATATATATTTAGTTCAATAAAATATATAAGAAAAATTCAAATTTACTGACGTTTTAACCGAATAATGAAACTTGTGTGTATTAATTTTACCGTGTTTTAGACTTTCCACGATATGATTTTATTTATGTTTAAATGAATTCAAGTTAGAATAATGTTGAAATTGATTCAAATTTTAACCTAAGTTTATTTTTCCAATTAAATTAAAAGTTTTAACTTTAAAATCTTTAGTAACAAAATTTTGAAAAATAAGCCCAATTGATTGGCACAAATTTCTAATAGTTTATTATATATCTCAATTTAATAGTTTTATTTATAGAGTTCATGCAATTGTTCATAGTAATTAATATATATATATATATATATATATATATTTAGAAAACGGGTGAGAGAGAAGAAATCATGATAAAAAGACTCGTATCATTCTATAGAAATTATTTTCATTCGTAAAAACAACTCAAGACGAGCACGAGAATCTGAAGCCAAAAGAAAACATTTACAATATTTTCTTTTTTATAATTTCTCATGGTGAGTTTCCTTAACCAAGCCACTGCTATGAGTCATTGACTCATTCTTCAACAGGCACGGGGTCAGGTCCTTGTCTCTTTCTACTGCTTGGAAGACTATCGATCACCCAGAAGTGTTTAGCTTTGCAAGATGGTCCTTATTGATTCACACGAGATTTCATGTACTCCATACTACTCGAGTTTCTCACATATCACCGACCATAAATAATCAAATTTAATAAAAATAATATATATTAATACACTTCTAACACACACGCACGTGTATATATTAGGAAGTTGGTGTTTATTCATTAAGAAAGTAAAGTACATCTCGATTTAGATTAAAACTAAGTGTTTTTTTTTTTTTTTATGGAGAATGTAATAGTAAGATCGCCCTCAACAAATGTTGCGTAGACATCATTTAATAAGCAGTCGTCCTTAATTTGTATGGATTCGTTGACACGAAGGACATTGTATCCAACTGTTTTCATTGTCATAATTTCAAGGTTCCTTCTTTCTACATTCAACATGATTTTCAGCTGATTTCTCGAGAAACCTAAACAAAAATTCACAGATCTACTTAACACAAAGTAGTATTCAAAAACAACAAATTTGACATTTAAAAATAACGTACGGAGATCAAAGTAACATTTTAACATGAAATTAAATAAGAACGAACTTAAAAATTACCGGGAAGTTTGATGATCAATTTACGACGATTGTTCTCTGGTATTGTCCATAATGTTTCTGGATGGTATTTCTCATTTTGTTCAACTATTTCATCCCAACCATTTACTAGCCTCGACATTGAAAATCTCAAAAACTGCAAATAATTTAATGTTGGGTAATGAAATATATGGGAGAGAAGAAGTGTGTACATATATATATATATATATATATATATATATATATATATATATAACAAAAAAGCTTATTCATTTCACAATGCTTTTGGCTTTGTTTTGTGTATAATAAAGTGGAATATATCAAGTGAATGGAGGAGGCCAATATGAGATTCTATTCTATCTTTTCCCGAAAGGAAAATGTTGCGTAACTTATTTCTTTGCATTTGGGACGTTGGATGTGCGTGTATAGTTGGCTCGAATATTTGGAATTTTCGTATGGATGGCTCGAGAATATGATCTCATTGTCTTTCTGACTCACGTATTCAATATGTTGTATCTTATCTCAAGGTGGAGTTTTATTCCGAGATTGCTAATTTTACTCTTCTCGAGATTACCTAAGTAGCTTATTTCTTGTAATTATTAGAGAACATGCATTTTTTTTTTTCAAATCTTTTCTGTTTATCAAGAGAAGACTAAGTTATGACGTGTTCATCCAATAATTTTTCGATCACCATGAAAATTAGGTTTTGGAAAGAGAGAGAAAAAATTATTGTTTATAACAAAATTGTATTCTTTTTCTTGAAATGACATTTTTCTAAAAGAATTTCTTAATGTATTTGAAAATTTGTGCGAACATTTTTTTCAACAAGAATCTCGAACAAAAATGTTTCTTTTTGCCTTTCAAACCTGCTTTCTAAAAAGAAGTGAAAATTTGCGTCCTACTAAATATTCGACCCGATCCACCCCATATCAAACATATTCTTTAAAAAAAAATTCAGATGGCAACTTAATATAGAATTTTAAATCCAACTAAGTATTTGCCCAATCGACCCCTATCGAGCCCAACTAAACATGGTCTAATCTAGTGCTATGACCTAGAACCTAAATCAACCCAACAACTCAATCCATAGATGAACGGACCTGAAACTTGAATTGACCCATTACTTTATTTAAACCTAAATCGACCCAACAACTCAATCCATAGATGAACGGACCTGAAACTTGAATTGACCCATCACTTTATTTAAACCTAAAGTTTGGTCAAAACAATGAATTTTGGAACTTCCACTATTATTACTTACCTACTATAATATCTAAGGCTTTGAGACAATGATAGTAATATTTAATTAATTTTTTTTAATTATGGAGAACTATGTTGTAATATTAAAATATGATTTTTTAAAAAAATTATGTTGCTAATATATTATATTATATTTTTGTTTTTGAACATTATATTAATATTTTGTTTACATTCTGTAATAAAAATTATATTATAAAATAGAAATTATGCATTTAAAATTTAAAAAATAAAAATAAATGGAGAAGTTCGGAGAAATGACCTGTAGGCATCTATAGAATAATATGATAATAATAGATACATATCAAATTTATTTTGTTCGAGCTCAAAAGAACGGATCTATAATGCAAAAGGTTTATTCTCATCCTTTAAATTTGTGTCGGTCAGTATTTATTCACTTACATTCGTAGGATATGGAATAATTTTTTTTGTGGGTATAATAATTTGACGTTCTCACTTTGATAATAATCTCTAAAACTTTATTCAAAATATTATATGCTTTATTGAGTAGTCGAAAGGGAGACCTTAGGCGAAGATCTCCGTCACCGACCGAGCATAGCTCATGGAGAAACAAAAATTATTCGGCCATACACATTGTCCATGCGTGCATGTTCACTCAACAACGACTCTACTCTAGGCCAGGTCATAAGACTCAACTTTAATATGCTATTTTGAAACTTAGATCCCTATATAGGCAACCATTATTTCAAAACATATTTCAAAACATATTTCAAAACCACAACCATTATGTCGGAACTAAGGAAACCAATATTTCAAGCCAACTATGATCATCGGTATCATAGTACCAAGAGTAAACATTTCAAATCTTGCAACGTCATGATCATGGTAACTCTACTCTACTTTAGGCCAAGTCATAAGACTCTATTCTAGACGACAATTATCATTTTAAGATAACCAAGATGTCTGGACAATTACTGTACCAAGGCAATCGAAATTTCTCAACAATTATCATTCAAAGATAAACAATTATCATTCAAAGATAACTAGTATTTCGAGCAACCATTCTTTTGGAGGCTATCAAAGTCAACCATTATGTCTAGACAATTACTATATTAAGGCAACCAATATTTCACGACAATTATCATTCTAAGATAACCAAGATCACGAGCAACCATTATTTTGGATTCTATTAAACCAACAATTATGTATCGACAATTAGTATTCCAAGACAACCGATAGTTCACAACAATTATCCTTTCGAGATAACTAAATTTCAAAATAACATATCAAGCCAACCGTTATTCAAGACGACTATATACACACGCAATATTTAAGAAATTAGGCTCTTTTTTTTAAGAAAAAAGGTAAAAATTAAATTAATTAATATTTAGAATTAAAAAAACAGCTTAAAACAAACCGAGCTGATTCGAACCAAACCAAACTGGTTCAATATGACTGAACCTTACCCGCCCTTAAGAGACAATGGGTCCGAGAATTTGAGCACATCCATTCAGATCCTTCGCTAGCTCCTTAAGAGCTGACTCACTCAAACCAAACCAAACCAAACTGTTTTCATCGAACATTCCTAGCTCCTTGCTAAGTTGATAGATCCGACATATTCAAAGAAGATTATGTTAAAAAATATACAATAATTTAGAATAAAACTTTATTGCTGTTATAAAATAAAGAACATATTCTACTTCATTACAAACACAATTTTCAAATTGCAACTAATCATGTTATTACAGATTTTGCTGCCATTTTTTGAGTTTAAAATTATTTTTTTCAGAATATATTCTAATTATACTCAATTGAAAATGAAAATAAAACTATGATAAATGAAATTAAAGACCAAGAAAAGATGGGGAGTTGACATCATATAGTCTTCGTAATTAAATTCCTTTACATCTACCTTCAAGGATACATCTACCTTCAAGGAAAGGACGTTAGAACAATTGCCGGGTTAGTTTCATTCAAAGCACCAGCCTCCCCCCTTGTAACGGTACTCTCTAAGGTCGAGTCTTATGACTTGGCCTTGAGTAGAGTCGTTGTTTAGTGAACATGCACGCATGGACAAAGTGAGTGGCTGAACAACTCTTGAGGCTTGCCATGTCTTGAAATGTTGCTTGTGTTATGTAGTTGTCCCAAAATAATAGTTTTCTCTTATTATGCTGTTTTGAAATCTAGTTGTCTCGAAGTGATAATTATTGTGAACTATCTCAGTTATCTTGGCACAATAATTGTCAAAACGTAATGGTTGAATGATAGAATCTAAAATAATGGTTTCTTGAAATCTTGATTATCACATAACGATAATCGTCCAAAATATACCTCCTCCAATGTCATAAAAAGATAATTTCTATAAATGTCAATTGTCAGGTTGAGCTTTCTGACTTGGCCTAGAGCAAAGTCGCTATTGAGAGAACATTCAAGGTCCCTAATGAAGTTGTAAAGTAGAAAAAATCATATATTAACAGGGCAATCGATATTTGCAATAATTATCATTCCATGACAACCAATGTTTTGGATTCTAAAGACAACCATTATGTCTGGACAATTATAGTACCAAGGCAACCAATACTTTGCAATAATTATCATTCCGAGACAACTAATATTTCGAGCAACCATTATTTGAACCTGGCTCGATCATTCCGAGACAATTATAGTACCATTATTTGGCTCGAGCTATGACTTAATTAATAGACAATGAGACCCAATTTTGGGCGCATCCATACAGAAAATCCTCTAAAAATTATAAGGCAGAATCAAAGAAAATAAGAGATGTGAACCTGGAGAGACTTCCATGAGCTTATTTAAAAAGTTTGCACTTGTTTTCATCGAACATTTCCATCTCCTTCGCTAACTTGACAAATCGAACAGTCGAAGAAAGATTATGTTAAAAAAAGAAGACAAAAAAATCCAAGCTAAGACTAATAGAACCCCAAGCTGAGACAGAAACACCTGGACAAGACAAATAGAACCCCAAATCTAGTTGTCGGACATGTTTATTAACAGCTTTAGAACCCCAAGCTGAGACAGAAACACCTGGACAAGACAAATAGAACCCCAAATCTAGTTGTCGGACATGTTTATTAACAGCTTTAGAACCCCAAATCTAGTTGTCGGACATGTTTATTAACAGCTTTAGAACCCCAAGCTGAGACAGAAACACCTGGACAAGACAAATAGAACCCCAAATCTAGTTGTCGGACATGTTTATTAACAGCTTACTAAATAGATCAAATGAATCAAAATCAACTAAACACTAGAAAAGATGGGGAGTTGACATATTATAGTATTCGTAAAACATCTAAGAGCTTAAATTCCTTTACCGTCCGCTTTCAAGGAAACAAATTCTATAACAATTAGAACAATTGCAGCATTCAAGACGAACAAGGATAACTTAAACCACAAAAATTTGTAGGAAATTAGCAGGAAACCTATAGTAAAATAACCCTCTTAGTATTTCTGTATTCGTCGAAACAATAACACTTTGCTGCGATACCACAAGGCAAAGTTAAAAATACCTGAAAAATAGGGCCTCACATAGAAACATCCAATGGGTTTTGAATATCAAAGCACCAGCCTCCTACCCAAAGTCAATGGTTTTCTATGCATGCATATATAAGCTAAGTCTTTTTTTAAACGCACTTACTTAAAAACATGATTCTAACAGATTAAAACTATGACAAAATTGAAAAACGAAAGAGAACTACAAGCCAGCAAATCATAGGCACACACACAAGAGTGAAAAGCATCAAAAATTAACATCCAAAACCTCATCAAGAATTATTCTTTAAACTTATCGGTATTCATTATTTGATTCTTACAAATATCACAATAATATCTGTATAAGTAAAAAAATTACATAAAATAACGACAAGATCTTACCCAAATGATATAGACATACTAGGAAGTTGAAGATCATCTCCCGCTAATCTTCAAACCATAGAACGCTTATACTATTTGAGATCACAATTTAGAAATTAGTTAAAAGTATAAATTTCAAACCTAGACTAATCTGTAAATTTTGAGAACCAAATAGAATGGTAGAAATCTTTAACATGAGGCAAAGTCATATCTTACCCAAATGATATGAACATACTAGAAAGTTAAAGATCATCTCCCGCTAATCTTCAAACTCTAGAACACTCATACTATTTGATATCAAACTAAGTGTTTTGTTAGAACTTAAAAACAAGAGATTTGACGAACAAGTAAATTAAAAAACTTAACAAGATTAGACGAAAAATCTTTACATGAGCCAAAATCATATATTGCCGAATAATATGAACATATTAGGAAGTTGAAGATCATCTCCCGCTAATCTTAAAACCCTAGAACACTCACTATTTAAGATCACAATTTAGTAATCGGTTATAAATTTCAAACCTAAAGTAATTTTAAGAACCCCAAATAGAATGGTAAAAATCTTTAACACGAGGCAAAATCATATTTTACCAAATGATATGAACCTAAAGTACTCGTCAATTTTAAGAACCCAAATAGAATGGTAGAAATCTTTAACATGAGGAAATCATATCTTACCCAAATAATATGAACATACTAGAAATGGTATGAACCTAAAGTACTCGTCAATTTTAAGAACCCAAATAGAATGGTAGAAATCATCTCATAATCTTACCCAAATAATATTTGACATCAAACATATGGAAATCATATCTTACCCAAATAACATGACCAAAAAATGTAAAAATTTGTTAGAAATCATATCTTACCCAAATAACATGAGGAAACATATCTTACCCAAATAATATGAACATACTAGGAATTTGAAGATCATCTCCCGCTAATCTTCAAACTCTAGAACACTCATACTATTTGACATCAAACTTAAGTGTTTTGTTAGAAATTATAAACAAGAGATAAAGTAACTCGTAAATCTTCAAAACCTAGGATACTCATCCATTTGGAGAAACAAAATAGAATGGTAAAAATCTTTAACATGAGGCAAAATCATATTTTACCAAATGAAATGAACCTAAAGTACTCGTCATCATCCATTTTGAGAAATCAAATAGAATGGTAGAAATCTTTAACATGGGGAAATCGTATCTTACCCAAATAATATGAACATACTAGGAATTTGAAGATCATCTCCCGCTAATCTTCAAACTCTAGAACACTCATTATTTGACATCAAACTTAAGTGTTTTGTTAGAAATTATAAACAAGAGATAAAGTAACTCGTAAATCTTCAAAACCTAGAATACTCATCCATTTTGAGAAACCAAATAGAATGGTAAAAATCTTTAACATGAGGCAAAATCATATTTTACCAAATGAAATGAACCTAAAGTACTCGTCAATTTCAAGAACTCAAAACCTAGAATACTCATCCATTTTGAGAAATCAAATAGAATGGTAGAAATCTTTAACATGAGGAAATCATATGCCAAATAATATGAACATACTAGGAATTTGAAGATCATCTCCCGCTAATCTTCAAACTCTAGAACACTCATACTATTTGACATCAAACTTAAGTGTTTGGTTAGAAATTATAAACATTAGAAAAAATCATATTTTACCAAATGATATGAAACTAAAGTACTCGTCAATTTTAAGAACCCAAAACCTAGAATACTCATCCATTTTGAGAAACCAAATAGAATTGTAGAAATCTTTAACATGAGGAAATCATATCATACCCAAATAATATGAACATACTAGGAATTTGAAGATCATCTCCCGCTAATCTTCAAACTCTAGAACACTCATACTATTTGACATCAAACTTAAGTGTTTGGTTAGAAATTATAAACAAGAGATAAAGTAACTCATAAATCTTCAAAACCTAGAATACTCATCCATTTTGAGAAACCAAATAGAATGGTAAAAATCTTTAACATGAGGCAAAATCATATTTTACCAAATGAAATGAACCTAAAGTACTCGTCAATTTCAAGGACTCAAAACCTAGAATACTCATCCATTTTGAGAAATCAAATAGAATGGTAGAAATCTTTAACATGAGGAAAT
Source organism: Cucurbita ficifolia (assembly GCA_033971965.1). Taxonomy (NCBI): domain Eukaryota; kingdom Viridiplantae; phylum Streptophyta; class Magnoliopsida; order Cucurbitales; family Cucurbitaceae; genus Cucurbita; species Cucurbita ficifolia. The sequence continues at coordinate 18,005,848 of CM066965.1, forward strand.
CATATCTTACCCAAATAATATGAACATACTAGAAATGGTATGAACCTAAAGTACTCGTCAATTTTAAGAACCCAAATAGAATGGTAGAAATCATATCTTACCCAAATAATATGAACATATGGAAATCATATCTTACCCAAATAACATGAGGAAAATGTTTTGTTAGAAATCATATCTTACCCAAATAACATGAGGAAACATATCTTACCCAAATAATATGAACATACTAGGAATTTGAAGATCATCTCCCGCTAATCTTCAAACTCTAGAACACTCATACTATTTGACATCAAACTTAAGTGTTTTGTTAGAAATTATAAACAAGAGATAAAGTAACTCGTAAATCTTCAAAACCTAGAATACTCATCCATTTTGAGAAACCAAATAGAATGGTAAAAATCTTTAACATGAGGCAAAATCATATTTTACCAAATGAAATGAACCTAAAGTACTCGTCAATTTCAAGGACTCAAAACCTAGAATACTCATCCATTTTGAGAAATCAAATAGAATTGTAGAAATCTTTAACATGAGGAAATCATATCTTACCCAAATAATATGAACATACTAGGAATTTGAAGATCATCTCCCGCTAATCTTCAAACTCTAGAACACTCATACTATTTGACATCAAACTTAAGTGTTTTGTTAGAAATTATAAACAAGAGATAAAGTAACTCGTAAATCTTCAAAACCTAGAATACTCATCCATTTTGAGAAACCAAATAGAATGGTAAAAATCTTTAACATGAGGCAAAATCATATTTTACCAAATGATATGAACCTAAAGTACTCGTCAATTTTAAGAACCCAAATAGAATGGTAGAAATCTTTAACATGAGGAAATCATATCTTACCCAAATAATATGAACATACTAGGAATTTGAAGATCATCTCCCGCTGCTGATCTTCAAACTCTAGAACGCTCATACTATTTGACATCAAACTAAGTGTTTTGTTAGAAATTTTAAACAAGAGATAAGGTAACTCGTAAATCTTCAAAACCTCGTACTCATCCATTTTAAGAAACCAAATAGAAAGGTAAAAATTTATAACATGAGGCAAAATCATATTTTACCCAATGATATGAACATACTAGGAAGTTGAAGATCATCTCCCGCTAATCTTCAAACTCTAGAACGCTCATACTATTTGACATCAGACTTAAATGTTTTGCTAGAAATTTTAAACAAGAGATTTATTTTGCACACATATGCAACCTAATGAACCCAGAGGGTTCAAAATAATAATAAATCTACTCCTGGAGCGGGAAAAATACCTGGAGTACAAAATCATGTACTCTCCCTCAGATAGCACCTCTTCCAAATCAACTTTCACAACCTGAAGGAAAGTGGCAGCCAAGAAAGTGAAAATACGTTAGTCTTGGAGAACACAAATAACATATTCCAATGCGATGTTAAACGATACAAAAGAACTGCTATCGGAGCTCGTGCATTACCTCAGAATAAGCTTCAGCTTTAACGTCAATCATACAAAAAAAAAAAAAAAAAAAAAAAAAAAAAAAAAAAAAAAAACTTAAGCTATATGGACCCCACAAATATCAATGCCAACATTATCCAGTAGCAGTAATCAAAACAATGAGAATTGTAAACAATTAGGATTACAATTTTGAATTATCGCCTCCCAAAGTTAGCTCATATTCGCGTATCTACGTCAAATATAATTCTGGTAATAACAAGGGATATGAACAACCATAATAAGCGCATGAAGCTATATTCTTGAATGGATACACATTTATGTACGCAAACAGTTAGGATAATTATTCGGGTATATGGATATTTTTGCAGTGCACAGAAGCATTTGTTGTGTCTGTGTCAATCTGTGTGAGTGGGAGGAGAGAAAGGGACCAACCCTACGATCATCAATCCTGTACCAATTTCAAGAGAAGTCCTTAATCTAGCAGATATAGTGTCCAAAATATGAAGCATTCAGCATATCGATGTGAACGACAACAGCATACAGGAGAGATTGCTCATGTAAGGACTAAGATCTCCAGCAACATTTCAACAATGTTGCGGCACATTAAGAAAAATCACAACAGAAAATACTAAATAACATAAGAGATCAAACGACAAACTAGCAATAAAACTCCAAGATCGATGTAAAACTTTTCAAGTATAAACTAGCTTTTACGTGAACCACATGAGACGAGAAAAACAGTCCATTCAACGCGATAATCGGTATTATTTGGCAGTTTAATTAAGCAAAAAACAGGACGATTTTGCAAGGAGATGATTGAAAAAAATAAAAACCGAACCCACCTGAAAGAGAAGGAAAAGCGAAAACCTAATCGACTTAAGAAAAAACAGGACAATTTTGCAAGGAGATTATTGAAAAATCAATACCCAATCCACCTCAAAAGAACAGGATAATTTTGCAAACAGAGAAAGAAAACCAAAACCTAATCGGATTTTCGCAGACAAATTTCCGAACAGAAAGGAGGGAAATCGAAATCTAGACCGACGAACGTAGAGTACGAACCCGACTCCGGATTGTTTCAATTCGACGCATTCTATGAAAATCAAACCTAAAAAAATTGGGAAAAAAAACAAAACCCCAACCGAATTCAGAAAAATCTGGATGTTGTTACTGCTCGTCAAAACCCAATTCGACGCATTCTAAGAAAATCAAACCTAAACTTGGAAAAACAGAAAGCCTAACCGAATTCAGAAAAATCTTGATGTTGTTATTGCTCGCCAAAGCAGTAGCTTGCTGTCTAGTAAACCAGCCTTCACTGCCCGCCCGTCCTCTATCAAAAGAAACTTGGAAGTTTAGCCAAGCTTGAAGATGGAAAAAACACTAAACCCTAAGAAAATTAAGAAGAAACAATATGATTTTGCAGAGAGGGAAGAGAGAAACAACCAGACCTCAGAATGAGGAGTGGGAGCGAAGCGATTTATAAAGAAGAGACGGCAAAATATAGCCGTTAAAGAAGGTTGCGTGAAGAAGAAGCTAAGAAATAACTATTATTAAATAATTTAAATTAAAATTTAAAAAATAATGGACTGGGCCTAATTAATGTGGAAATGGGCCAACGAAATATCCCTGTTAGGTTAGATGGGCCTATAAAGCCCAATACATGGATTTAGTTCATGGTTAGGAATTTAAATCCTGAAATTATATAATAAATTAAAATAATAAATCAATTAATATTTGGACAGATAAATACAAATTTGTTTTTTTGTGATTAAAATGATATAAAATAAAAAAGGAAATATAGAATCAGTTAAAACTCATATACACAGATAAACACACAAATTTCCTAAAATTACAAGATAATAACAAAAAAAAAATTAATTTTTTATTTTCAAAACCAAACTTTCAAAAAAATATAAATATTTAATAAAATTTATAATTATAGCCCAATAAATAGGCACGACAAAATATAATGCAATTTATAATTTCAATTTTAAAATAAATAAACAAGGATTCTTTAAAATAAATACACGTCCTTTAATGAAACCTAGATAATGGGCTACGCACAAATTTAATGTCACGTACATATAAATTACCAAAATACCCTCATAGTTGAGCCATCGACAAGAGAAACGAAAAATAGTCAACTCTCAAACTCGTGTGAAATAAGTCAACAAGTTTTAAGTTATTAATCTTTCAATTTTTATTTTTATTTTTTATAAATAAATCGGTCAAACTTTGGCTCGGGTCTCTAATTAGTCATTTATTTATCCAATATTTTTTGAAACTCACAAATTTGTTTAACAGAATTTAGAGCTTAAAGTTATATTTAAAATTTAATGTCTTAATAATTAATAAAAATATAAAAAATGTATTAAACAATACAAAAATATAGAAAATTAGGGAAGAAACTTGGAATTTAACTTATTTTGAAAATTTTAAAATTTAAGCAATAAACCAAAAAAGAAAAAAAAAAGAAATTTCTAAGTTAAAAGTTAAAAAGTCAATAAAACACAATTAAACACAATTAAGCTAAATACTAATCGAACTTTGGGTTAATTGACCAAATGCAAAGCAAATATACAAAAATAGCGGTTTTTTTCGGTATGCCAATTATAAGCATCACAGTCAAATCTGATTGGCCAATTAAATCACAAAGATCAGAAGTTAATCGTTTTGGATGGCCACGATTTACCCGTCACATTGACGAAAATAACGAACCAGAGACTTTAGCATGAACCGACTACCGACTACCTGAATAGGAAATACAACGGCATAAATTATTATAATTCAGCTGTAAATTTTCTCTTTCTTAAAAAAAAAAAAAAAAATAAATAAAAGTTTCTCACTCATCCTCTGCATCTCTGTTTCTCTCTCTTTCTCTTTCTCTTTCTGCGCGTGGTCTAATAAAAACCCTAATTTGCTCAATTCCTTACTTTCTTTCTCCCTCCTTCAACAATTTCCTCTGTTTCACGGCATTGAAGGGAGGACCTCAACTCTGTGTTGTTAATGGCGACAGAGCGCGAGGAGATTCGTTACGAAGGAGGAAGAGGTGGGAAGTTCCAGAAACGGCCTCTCAGAAGGTCGCATACGACGCCGTATGATCGGCCGCCGACTGCTCTGAGAAACTCTGCTGGAAATGGATGGCTCTCTAAGCTTGTCGATCCGGCGCAGAAGCTCATCACCTCCAGTGCACATAGGCTGTTTTCTCGTGTGTTTCGTAAACGTATTCCCCCTCCGCCGCCGTCATTGCCCGTTTCTCGAGGTTTTTTGCTTTTTTTTTTTTTTTTTTTTGTTTTGTTATTTTCCTGGTGTTTTTTGGTTTTTAATTGGAAAGCTCTCTTAATGGTTGTTAGAATGGTTTCTGGGTTTTGTTTTTCGCATTCTGGTACTCGTTCGTTTATTTTGGAGGTGTTGGTTGAAGATGCCTGAAAAAAATGTGGATTTTTATATTTTATATTTTGCTTTTTTCGTGAGGGAGTTACTATAGCTGTGGGGTTTTCTTTGGCATAGAGGAACCTCGAATTTATGATTTTGTGGGGGTGTTTAGGTTTGTTGAGGCTCAATTGTTTAAATGTCATTAATTTGCGTGATTCAATGCTGTATATTCCTCATATTTTACTGCAAGTTCTCTAAAGCTTAGTAGTTGAACAATATTGAGTCTGCTTGGAATGTTGTTTTGTTTTTGTTGCTTGGATGTCATTAATTTGAGTGTGATTTCTATCACTTTTTAAAACGACCACGCATATATATTTTAAGGATTGGTTTTAATTTTTATTAAGAACTTCGTGAAAATATGTATTTTGTCCTTGTATTCATGTATTTGAGCTCGAATCCAAGGCCAAGGTCCAATCTTGCAATGCTGTTCGTGCCACCCCCATTGGACCATCTGTGTTAAATTAAACAGAAGGATTTTTGGAAAGCATAACTTTTTTAGTCTCCACTTGGTCCTCTATATGTGTTTAAATATGTATATATATATATATATAGTCTTTTGTTTACTGTTACCCTTTGGCTCTGTTTTTTTTTTAACCATTGAATAAGATATTTTTGCTTCCCATTAATAATGTTAATCTAAAAAATGAATATGTTTAAAGTAAGTTATTCTTAGTAGTAACCAATAAAAAATGTATCACCCGTGGTTGAGAAGACTGCTTACAAGAACACATGTAAACAACAGAATTCTATTTCTTATTCTGTTGGCTGTAACATCATTTTAATATTTAAAACTGAAAATTGTTTCTAAGTATGTAACAACGACTTTACTTGAACATGACCTTTTCTATAGGTTGTACTACTGTGTTCTAAAACATTGCTCTCAGACATCTTGATCTCATAATTTTGTTTTTCTAAGAAAGTGACATCTTAGATTTTGAAATATACCAATGTTGATACCCATTTAGGAAGCATGTTTTCATTATTCTATTATGTTTTTGGGCTATACATTGTTGTGCTCGCATTAACTTTTGACATGGGAGCTTGGTTGAAGTTTTGCATCCGATATTTAGATTTCTGGTTATTCTTTAACTGTTTTGTTCTTGCATTTTATACTTCCAGAGGCTAATGATGAGATGGGAAATGAGAACCGTGAAGAAGTTGCAGCTGTAAGTTTTATCTCATATGGGTTTTGCTTATCATTAACTTGTGGATGTGTATCTTTTTTTTAAAAAAAAAAAAATCCAATTCTGTTATTAATTGAATACCGTTACATCATCACTGAGTTTTTTTTCCCTCCATGTACATATTTTTGTTATGCTTCAACATTTTCATAGTTGCAGATATTGTGAGATTTTCTTTAATTAAAAAACTGCATTATTTTCTTTTTTCTTTCAGGTTTACATATTGAAAAGGCTATTGTAAAATGTTGTTTAAAAAATAAAATAAAAAGGACATGATGCCAAAAGTTAGCATTAGTGAGTGACCTATTTGTTTTTCATGAATACATTAATTTCCGTATCTGTTGAGGTCAAACTGCTTGAAAAAATCAGTTCCACAAAAATCTGATATTTTTGCGTTTCTACAGTCTGAATTTTTATGTCAACATTTTCTGAATTTTTTATTAACTTTAGGATCTTCCTGGAACCCAAGAAGGGACGAACCGCAACTTTGTTCCGAGTATCAAAACTGATAACACACATGGGGTGACTGACCTTGAGCAAATTTTGAAGGAGAAGACCTTTACAAGGCAAGTATTTGAGTGTTTGTTGGTCAAATTATTTTTTGTCTCCTATCTCAATTCTATATGAAGAGTTGCCTTGTTTTGGTTGATATTTAATTGAGTGAATTATATGGAAATTTGAACATGGATATATTTGTAATTAGTAACTTAGAACATGTAAGAAGTTATGAAATAGTATGAATGCTCTTGCATGAAATGTATAAGCCACAATGTTGCTACAAAATACCATGTCATTTTTTCTCCATCAGGATAGAAACTCTGGGTTTATTTTTTATATATTGGTTTTAGCAGGATATTGGTTTGATATTTAATATGTCAAATGCTAACCACTCTACAGATTTGAGATTGATCGCTTGACTGAACTTTTGAAATCAAGAGTTGTTGATGTTCCAAGTGGGGTTGAAGAGAGGAAATTTGAACAGGCCCCTTCTACGCCTGTTATCAGTTATGAAATACAGGAAGGATCTCCAAAATTTCGATCTCAAGATGGAATTAGCTCTCACGTGGTTCCAACTCAAATTATGAGTGCAAATGTAGGATTATTTTAATTTTTAAATTTTTTTTTTGTGGGTTTGGTTTCTGCGTTGGTTAATGTTTAGTGCTGGTTTTCCATAGTTTGCTCACACTGAAAACTTTGTTTGCATTTTTGGCATTATTGGTAACTTGTATAATTGTTTCAGGTCCTTGATGAGGATGTTGCTTCACCTGCAGAGATTGCAAAAGCATACATGGGCAGCAGGCCTCCAAAAGCAACTCCGTTGAGTATGGCGTCCCATAGTCACAAGTTTGGGGGTAGTTTTGCTTCAGAAAATCTCTCGAAATCCTCTGCTTTAACTCTTGTGCCAAGATCTCCTGGAAATTTTGATGTTATTGAAAATGGTTTTGTCACCCCAAGATCTCGAGGCAGATCTGCTCTATACAATATGGCTCGAATGCCATATTCCGGAGTTAGTGCAACCCATAGCATAAAGGTTTGTACTCTAATGAAATACATCTGCTTTATTGTTCAAGTCCTTGGTACCTTCCTTATCAGTTTTTTTTTTTACCTCTCTGGCTCATACTTCAGAATAGTGTAGCGACAACAGATGCTTACAGGGCAACAGGGTCCTCATCATCTCAGTTAGCATGGGAGCGAGGGAGAGTTCTGGGGTCTAAACAAGGGGTACGATTTATGAAAATGCTATTTATAACATATTTTATTATTGAGTAGCCTCCTAGATCATGTTATTTTATTTAATTTCCCTTTCTACAGGCTTTAAAACGCAGAAGCTCGGTTTTAGATGATGAAATGGGACATGTTGGTCCTGTTCGTAGACTTCGTCACAAAGCCAATCTCCTTTACCCAACAGGTTTGAGTTTACCAAGCAGTTCCACTTCTATTCCAGTAAGTGGAATTGGTTCTGAGAATGCCCAGCAGTTTCAGTCCACAAAAGTGCATCCGTTTTCATCTTCTTCTGGGAAGACACTTTATTCGCGTAGTTTGTCCAAACGGTCTGCAGAGTCCGAAAATGATGTGAAACCTAGTTCAAGTTTTTCTCAAATTCCTCTCAGGTCAAGTGAGATGGCCTCGAAAATACTCGAGCAGCTTGAGAAATTGACCCCTCCAAAGGATAAGTCTTCGAAACTAAAGCTGCTTCGTGTGACGAATAACTCACCCACAAAGTTGTCGCCATCAATGTTGCATGGACCAGCTCTTAGAAGCCTGGAAGATGTGGATTCATCTAAGTATTTGGAAAATGTTGAAGACATTCAGTCTAATGATGGCCGGGAGCTTATTTCTCAAAAGAACAAGGTTGAGGAAAGCAGTTCATTAAAATATAAATTACCCATTGATAAGGCAATTTCTGCAGGTGATGGATTAGGTTCTCCAGTTCCTACGAAGGACACCGTACCTAGTTCTCATCTGGAAGTTTCATTTGTTGGTGCTTCCCCACAAACAAAATGTGCTTTCCAAATGAGTGCACATGAGGTGTGTGGTTTGCTTCCTTCTAGTTCATACAATAGATCAATCCTGTTGTGTTTCTATCTTTTAATTTATCAATCTTCCTGCGTTCCCTCCCAAATAAATAAATGAAAAGAATACTAATGAGGTGAGAATATTTTAATTTTAGCTTCTTGCATTTTCATTTTTAAATAAGTGAAATTACTCTTCAATCATCAAACGTCTTTCTATTTTCGTCCAAGTTTTTCATTTTCTTTTATTTCCCACACACACAAACCTGAAAACGAAGGTGGCTAAGTATATCTGTGTGTGTCCGTTATAAAACCTCTAAGCTTTAATATCTTCTATTATGCCTATTATTTTGGTAGGATTTTGTGGATATCGATGACCTCTATATGCATGTCCCTTATGAACCCCCCCAATTTGCAATATTTACGGGTCGTCTGTCTCTTTTTGTTAGGATTTTGTAGATATTGATGAAGAAGGATGTTCTAATGGGCCAGTGACTGATATATCGTTTGATAGGCGAGAAAAAATGGATGGCTCATTAGTGGCAACGAGCAAGCCGAATGATACTGAAGCCATCACAGTAGATAAGCCTCAGGCTTCAGCTGAGGTTAAACCATCCACTGTATCTGAACTGAACAAAATAAATGGCCAGAGAAAATCTGATGTTCCTGTGATTGCTGAGAAGAGCCCCATCTTCTCCTTTGCTACAGCATCTCCACCTAGCATTACAGCCAATGCAAAAGATCCTGAATCAACCTTGAGACCTGAAAAAAATATTTCATCCGAGGCACCAAAAGCCGCTATTGCCCCTATATTTGGCTTTGGAGATAAGCTGCCATCACAGAAGGAATCATTTTCTTCTGCTCCCACCTTCGCGTTTGGAAACAAGTTTGCCCCTTCAACGAATGAACAAAACGCTGTTCCTATTGCAACTTCTGAAAGCAATGTTGCACCAGGAAAAGCTACATTTCCTATTCCTGCAAATGCTGCTACAGAAAATGGAACTAAGAACACAGGGTCTCCGTTTAAATTTGCATTGCCTTTAGTCAATGAAAAAGAAAGTGCTAAAGTGGGCAGCTCTTCGGTTTTTAAAGCGGAGAGTAATAGCAGCAGGTCAGTTTGCTGCTTCCGTTGTTACCCTGGACTTGGAGCATGTTTGTTTTGTTTATACTTATATCCATAGGGTTATGTTTCAATATTTAGTTTTTATGTGAAATGCATGATAAATGGGATTTTAATTGTTTTGTGAAAACCTAGATATCTATTATCTAACCCATATAGACTCCAGAGAGGCCCCACTTATTATCTTTAGATCTTGGCCTTATAGTACTTGCTTTCTATTCAAGTACTCTGAATGATGTTCAAGAAGTCCATTATTCTATCTAATGCAGTTATCCCGAGGATTTCGAAACTATGGTCAGTCCTTGATTTCTGCCAGCACTTCAGCTTTCTTTTTGACCTTTCGATGACTGAATCTTTCCCTCGTTTGTGTTTGAGCTTTTGTAAGGACGGCACATACATAAATTTATATGAAGCTAATTGATTGTGTTGCATTTTTCAATTTTGTAATCATCAATGGATGAAGCTGTATTCTTGTCGTTATTTTTCCTTAACTTATTCAAGAAATTACTTTGGTTTATCATATTAGATTCTGTGAACAACTTTGTATCATAGTTTTTTCGTTTTTTTAACAAGATTATATGCTTTTTGCGGGGTGAGAAAAGCGTTGTGCATCATAATCGATGTGTTTGTGCTTTGTATGGGCTTAGGACACTGAAAAATTCTCATTCTTTTAATTGAAATTTCCCTCTTTCACCTCCCAAGATCTGGTGGCTTAGTCTGTTTCTAGGTTGATACTCGTGATGCTTTATGAAAATTACTAGTGACTAATGTTTTAGACGGTTTTTATTGCAGTATCCTGTCATTTGGAGTTCCAAAAGAGTCCATGTCAGATAAAGCTGGTGATAAGAGTTCGGGTGCCGGTCTCTCGGTTGGTGCATCTGAGAATTTGTTTCTGTCATCTGTCTCGACATCGACATCAGCTCCCAGCTTATTTTCCTTTAGCTCTCCTAGCACTAATTCAAATCTTAATAATGGATCTCTTGTTTCTACCCCATCTATATTTTCCTCCCCAGCCACCACCTTTTCGAATAATATAACAAATCAAAATCCATCCATCAAACCGTCCCTCACTACTGCCCCGAGCAACAGCGAACCCAACACCACTACTAGCCTTTCTATGCCTTCTCCTGTGCCATCTTTTTCAGCTGCACCTATTTTCAAATTTGGGAGCCCTAGTGTTCCTTCATCTTCCGCTCCAGCTCTATCAGCAGCGGAAACCAAGACCAAGCAAGAGACAACCTTTGGTAATTTAAGTGGCATTCCTCCAAGCGACACGTCTGCTGCTAAAGTATCTAGTACTGGAGGCAGCGTTTTTCAATTCGGAGCTGCAGCTCCTACCGATTCTAATAAACGACCAGAAAATTCGACTTCTGCTCCAGGCAATGTCCCTGCATTTGGTGCTCCGATTTTTCCTGCTAATAGTGGGGTTGCATCTTCTACTCAGAGTACACCTGTTTTGCCATTCAGTTCATCATCTACATCATTTGGTTTGGCTGCGAATACGGGTTTGTCTTCTGGCAGTTCTCTGTTTGGTTCGTCAGCTCCAGCGTCGAATTTGTTCTCTTCTGGCACGACGTTTGGGCTTACTGGTACCAGTTCTTCTGCTAATAGTTCTGTCAGCTCTGGTGCTGGTACCAGCTCTAGCTTCTTTAACTGGCAGGCATCCTCCACGCCATCCTTTTCCACTGGATTCAGCTCAACTCCAACTGGAGGGTTCCCTTTTGGTCTTTCATCTTCTTCCGCTGCTTCTAATATTTCACCTATGCTCTTTGGATCACCAACAACTAGTGCATCGACAACGTCAATGTTCTCATTTACTTCCGCTGCGTCGTCACAGCCTGCTTTTGGTAATTCTAATCATGGCTTCACTTTTGGTTCAACACCCCCTGCCAATAATGACCAAGCAAATATGGAGGATAGCATGGCTGAGGATACCGTCCAGGCAGTCACGCTGCCAACGCCTACTTTTGGGCAACAGCCCCTTACACCACCTCCGTCATCAGGGTTTATGTTTGGTTCAGCGGCCCCTCCTCCGGTAGCAGCAAGTCCTTTCCAGTTCGGCAGCCAGCAAAATGCACCTACCCCACAAAATCCCTCTCCATTTCATGCTTCTGGTAGCTTAGACTTCAATGCCAGTGCTGGAGGGAGCTTCTCATTAGGCGCTGGTGGTGGTGACAAAGCGAACCGAAAATACGTGAAAGTTAAAAGCAAATCACGAAAGAAGTAGGAGCAATCGAGAGAGAAGGTATTATTCGTTTCTTTTTGTGTTTGTATACCCCAGTTATTTCTCATCTAGGAAAAAGTTATATTTCCATCACCGTCGCGACATCAATCGGAAAGGGGAGGGGTGGAGGGAGCGGGATATCATTTGTCACCTGGATTGTTTGATTTCGACATAATATGAGGAAACGTCGAAGCCAAGAATTGTTGGTTGTGTTTTCTCATTTAGTGGCAAATTATTTTGTGGTTTTGTTGTTGGTAGCACAAGTTCACAAATTTTGTATTAGGTTTAGCAAAGTGGAAGAACACTCCTTGTACTGTAATAGTAAGTAGTAGTCTGTGAATGTTTCAGGTAAAACATCAACCCTGTGCTATGGACTCAGTTTTCCTGTAATTTGTTATTTGTTGTAACATAAGAAAAGGGAAATATATGCTGTTGTTCAAGGAAGCATCATTTTTTTTTTATCTCCCCCCTACCTCTTTGAATCTTGTTCCTTAGTTCAAATAAGTTGTAATATTTTGTGAGATTCGAAGTTATGAAATGAATACTTCTCGAGATTGGATTTTTTCCCCATTTGTAATACACGTTCTATTTTGAAAAACATGTTGACATGAGGAGGAACATATTTGTTAGTTATATCATTTGCAATCGCCTGAATTTCAAGACGTTCTTCGACTAGTTGACTATGTAAAAAGAGAGTGGGATGGAGGGAGTTAGACCAATCCTTTTTTTATTGAACATATTTGCTCGTTTTGACCACTTTATCATATTTTATCATAGAAATTCTACTTTACCTTTTCGGAGTCGATTCTCGAGAGAACTCCATTTTAAGCATTCTGCTGGATTCTTTTCAATCTTCTTATTTGGAAATCATACGAAGAGAATTCCTATTTAATGTTAGGATTAAGAAGCAACTGCCTCTTGTGTATGAATCTTCTATAATTGTAGTCTACCTTATTAAATTGAATTACTGCATTTTTGATATTATCAAAGCCCCTTCTCTCCCACTTTTCTTTCTCACTTCACACCTTGGAACAGTTCTTATAGAGAGAGAGATGCGCTTTCACATCTTCTTAACCCGAAATGGCAAATGGCTGGGGAGAGGAAAAGTTCCTTTTTTAGGGTATTCCCAGGAACAGATCCAGTGGAGACGGAGTGAGGCATGTATCTCAGAGGATTAGAGCACGTGACTACGAACCACGGTGTCAAGGGTTTGAATTATTTTTTAATGGCAGTTCCAAAAAAAGCACACTTCTATATCAAAAACATGGATTCAAAAAAATATTTGGAAAAGTAAAGGGCATCGGGCAGCATTGAAAGCTTTTTCGCTATCACAATCTATTTCAACGAGGAAGTCACAGATACGTGAATTGGGAAGTTGACTATGAGTTGACTGATGACTTATCTTGTTAGGGTCTTCCCCGTTTGAATTTGACTTCTAATTAGTCCTTAAAGTTTGATAATTAAAAAAATTAATATTTTAAAACATAATCGATTATATGCGACTTGATCGATCTTAATCTTGAATAACTTACGCTCACCTGATATTATTCTTATAGAATAACTCAATAATTGAATTACTCATCAGTTTGTAATAATAAATATTCTTAATTTATTTTTTTGATTTATTTAGTAAAAGAAATATTAAACAAGAAAATACGTTTAATATTCCTTTTAGGAGACAAGACCAAAACTAAAAAAAAAACATTATTTTAATTTCAGTATAAAACGTGTCACACATAAAATAGTATTAAATATGATAATAAATATAAAAAAAGACATTCCAAATATTTTTTTTTTTATGTTAGATGTTTTTTTAGTCACATTAAAATATTATATTGTGAGTTTAGGGTTTTTTTTAATTATTAGTTTGTTCTATGAATTCAAATATTTTTATGTAATATAAATATTTTTCTATTTTAATTTAGATATTTAGTATTTTATTATTAATTTTATGTAATTTAATGATTTGCTTATTGGTAATTATAATATAATTCAGATTTAAATAAGAAAACAAAAAATAAAAATTAACAGTTACAAATATAATTCATTTTTTGTTACAAATAAAATTAATATTTTACCAGTCACCCCTCTAATTAATTTTTGGTTTATAAGCATAATTAATGTTAATTAATTTATATATTCCTTTTTTACTTACAAGTAAAATTAATATTCATTTATACAAATACAAAAACTTAAATAATTATATCTATATTTATTGTACTAAAAAGTAATCAATTTTTATAATACAAATTTTCACGACATTATTTAAACAAACTTTTTAAAACATTTATTTAAAATCTTATTTATTATTAATTAATTTTAACAAATTAAATTACCAAAATTTAAAAAAAGTCATATAAATAATAAAAAACTATCAAAATAATCGAATTTAAGTGACGTTATTTTACAATTAAATATTATAAAATAATGTTTAGAATATTTTGCATGCGAACAAACTCGGGTAGCATGGGTTGGGTTCAAAAAAATCTTTCGGTTACAGTGTCCATTTTTTTTAATTATTTAAAAGAAAAAATCTTCTTATCCATTTTACATTAATAACTAAAATCAAAGGAAACTCAAATATCAAAATTTTAAAAATTATAACAGGACACTAACCTCTGTTATAACCATTAAATATTTATAATTTTTTTAAAAAGTAAGATAGGACAGTTAAGCTTATTTTCGAGTTGATCCGACCAAAAATTATAACACGACACTAACATCGGCTATAATCGTTAAATATTTATAATTTCTTTTTTAAAAGTAAGGTAGGGCTGTTAACCTTATTTTTGAGTTGATCGGGTTGATCGGACCAAAAAATTTGAATTCTCAATTTAACCCAAATAAAACAACGCGTTTATGATTTGATTTGGATAGTTTGAATGAGTTGGATTATCGGGTTAATATGAATATGATTACAAAAAATATATATATATATATATATCCTAAAATGAGGATAGAATTTGATGGGCAATATATAAAAGTGAAGGCCCACTTCCCATTTTTGTTTGCTTGCTTCTCACTTCTTCTTCTTCTTTATCCTCTTCTCTTACTTTTTTTCACTTCCACCACTTGCCACTCTTTTTCTTTCACTTTCCCACTCATTTTCTCTCATTTTCTCTCATTTTCTCTCATTTTCCCACTTGCCAAACACCAAGAACACACCCATGTGACCAAAATCCATCACTTCTCCTTCACACTGTTGAACCAGAAAGCAAGCAAGCAAGCCCAAATCTCTGTTTCTCTCTGTTTTTGGTGCTGTTGGTTGGCCATGGTTTCATCCCCATTTCTTCTTCCATTGGCTCTTCTTCTTTCTTTTACTTTTCTCTTCGTCTTCCCTCTTAGCCAATCCCATTTCTCCTTCTTCGGCGACCTTCAGGACATTGCTCTCTTCCACAGGGCCACTATTCGGACTTCACATCTCGTCGTCCGCGGCAGCGCCAGCGCCAGCGCCGGCGGTGTTTCTTCCGTCTCGCGGTTAGGTATCACTTCAAACCCTAAACCCAAGATTGCGTTTCTCTTTCTGACGAATTCCGATCTCTTTTTCGCCCCGTTGTGGGAACGCTTCTTCCGCGGCCATGGATTGCGTTACAATATCTACATCCACGCTGATCCTTCCGTCGAATTAAACCAGCCCGGCGGCGTTTTCGATGGCAGATTCATTCCGGCGAGGAGGACTGCGCGAGCGTCACCGACTCTCATCACTGCCGCTCGTAGACTTCTTGCTCACGCCGTCATCGATGACCCTCTGAACCTCTACTTTGCCCTAGTTTCTCAACGATGTATACCTATTCATTCATTTGGTTTCATGTACAATTTCTTGTTTAAAAACTCAGTCACTTCCCTCCGATCTTTTTCTTCGAAATCTACTTATAAAAGCTACATCGAAATCCTCTCCGATGAGCCGAATCTGTACGAGCGGTACATCGCTAGGGGAGCCACCGCAATGCTTCCTGAAGTGCCGTTCGAGCGATTCAGGGTTGGATCTCAGTTCTTCATTCTGACTCGAAATCACGCAGTGCTGGTGGTGAAAGAGAGAAAACTATGGAGGAAGTTCAAGCTTCCGTGCTTGGGCGAGGAGCCGTGTTATCCTGAGGAGCATTACTTTCCGACATTGTTGTCCATGGAGGATCCGCAAGGTTGCAGTCACTACACGCTAACTAGGGTTAATTGGACGGGATGTTGGGATGGGCATCCTCACTTGTACTCGCCGGAGGAAATCTCGCCGGCGCTCATACAAACTTTGAGGCAGTCGAATTCGAGCTACTCATTTTTCTTTGCTAGGAAGTTCTCGCCGGAAGCCTTGACGCCGTTGATGGAAATCGCCGATGACGTCATTTTCCGGGACTGAAGGGACTGCCGGCTCGTTCCACTTACTGGTAAGCATTCTTCATTCTTCTTCACAATTGCGTTATACATATATCAGCTTGTGATTAAATTTTGTTCAAGGTTCAAACACTAATTCTGAACTTTACTTTGGATAGTAATCATCATTAAAAAAAACAATCACTGATTTAGTTTCATAGAATATAGAATAAATAATCTGTGGGTCGTGTTAGTTTGGAATCTAGATTTATTTTATTGATTTCGTGGATTTAATTTTGTATTTTGGTATGGTTTCATTGGACGATCTGGTTTGACCTTATATCAAATTGTCAAGAAATCTGGGTTTGAATTTAGCTAATAGTGTTTTTTTTTAGTACAACCCTGAATTTTGAAGCTCTAAATCGATTGAATCTCAGTTGTTTCCATTGATTTGAGTTATGGATATTGGAGGGTTGGTTTATTCTGAAAATAGCCTGTTGATTTGTTAGTCTCTGTTTAGGTTCATTCAGGTTTTTTTTATTAAACTTGAAAATATTTGAAGATTAGAATGCATAAATTTCCCATTAGAATGATACAGATGGAATTTCTTAAATCTACAAATAATTCAGAGAAAGGGACAAAGTTTGACTATGAACTTGCTAGAATTGAAAGGTTTGATTAAAGTTTAGGAGAAATTTCAGCAAGGGCATCTTTTTGGTTTTAGAAAAAACCAAAAAATCCTTTTCAATTATACGACGAAAAAGATAAAATAAGATAGCATGTTTTGATTTGTGGCCAAGAAGGTTCATATAAGTAAGGAAGAGTTTAGAGGAGAATGAGTTTAAGTTGTGGTGGCCAGCTACTTTAAGGTTTAATATCCTACAAATTGTGTGTGTACCAAAATGATGAATCAAAAAGTTGTCCCCTGAGAATGATTGCTTGCAAGCTTGATTGAACATTTCATGGAATCTATCTAAAAGATGGATAGCATACTTCGGTTATTTATTTTATTTTATTTTCTTGAAATTTTGATAATGGTGAACAAGTGAGCGTTGAGTTGTGAACTTAAGCATAATTCAACTGGTTAAAGTATATTTGCTGTATCTAAAAACTCCCCACCCAACAAGTGAGAGGGTTGAATTGGTGATTCAAACTAGGAAAGTTTTTTTTGATAATTAAATGTTGTAAGAGATCAACTTGAGCATAGTTTAACAAAGGGTAAAGAATCGTCATCTCCCGTTGCTATTGATCTCATGAAGAAAAGAAAAATTGTAAGGTCATCTCCCCTTGCTAAAAATCATCTTGTAAAGATTAGGTGATGTTGATGTAGATGTAGATGTAGATGTAGATGTAGGATGGCTAACGCTAACCACACACCCATTGATAGATACAAATAAAATACTAAAAAAGAAAAGGGAAAGAGTCAATGAATTGGGTGGAGTAGGTTAGCAAGGTATAGGATATGCCCACCATTTTGTCGTTTTCTGAGCCTCACAAAACCCAATAAACCGCGTTAGTGGCCCGTGGGATTGCACTCCACTACAGGTGCAGGGTATGTTATGTTTATTAATGGTAGGTCCCAACCCCCAAGTGGCGTCTCATTGATGTTCGTTTCTTTTTGAATGTTTAGAGGAATATTAAAATGGAACATTTTAGATTAAATTAGAGATTTGGTTCATATATTATAATTTAGTTTAGTTATATTTTAACTGATGTTCTACCTGCTACTGCTGCTTGTGCTTGTGCTCATAGTTTAGTTTAGTTAAATTAGAGATTTGGTTCATATATTATAATTTAGTTTCTTAATATTTTCTTGGTTTTCTCCATAGCTCGTGTGATCATTGCATTTTCAGTGTGACTCTATTACTCCACTGGCTTTCTGCTTTTTTTTTTTTTTTTTTTTAACATTTGTTTATCTTTCTTCAATTAAATTCTTGGCCAACTTACTACGTGATTATGGCTGTGCTAACTGCTCAATCGAAATCAAGATTGATTATTTTGGAACATACATATAAAAAAAAACACACATTGTAACAGGACACTTTTCTTTGCTCTAGAGAAAAGTTAGCTACTCAATCTGCTATAACTTCCTTTACATGACATTGTAGAAGACCCACCTTAATTTGAGTAATTACAGCAGAAGTATAGTTTGAGGAAAATATTAGAGTGCTCTCCAACAAGATCCATGAAATGTAGGCATTCCTAGACCTGTGACGAAGATGAAATCCAAGTAATAAGGATATTCAATAAGAGAATTGAAGTTTCTCTATCTAAAAACAAGCAGTTGAAATCAAGGGTGTGCAGAACAACAGAAGGGATTCAAAGAAGACCAATAATGGAGACGAGGAAAAAGAAGATGGGGGGGGGGGGGGGGATTTCTCCATCCATAGTCCTCTACGAAACGAACATTCCATCTCCCGTAACAAAAAAACATCATGGATTTAGAGAAGGGAGGAAAAACCAAAAGAACTAGCCTTATGGTTTATTTTGCTTTAGGGTTTAAATAAATGTACCCTCTCCTGCTTATTTGAGCTTATATTTCTCTTTTGCGTATTCTCTCACTCATAAACTATTTAACATCACTAGCTAGCATGTACCCCATGATTTTAAAATCATTTAGATTTAGCAACACAACTGAGGTCATTCGTGTCTGTAATATTATTATGACACAGACAGTAGACTGAGTTGTGCGCTTTCTAGGTATTTGCCAAATACCCCTTAACCAGGGTCTAGAGTCATAGCTTGGCCGTCAAAGCATTTGGTTCAAATTCTCATTCCATATTTGTTACACTAAAAAAGAACGGAAAAAAACGTGTTTAGTATTTTTTCCACGAAATTAAGAGCGAGCATTTATCTTCTTGAATGAAAACCTCTCTCTAGGGACAGGGACTCGAGATGAAAGTTAATTTAATTTGTTTGAGATCAATATCTACTTCCTTCATTAGTTAGTCTTAAATAGGGAATGATTGTTCTTTTTGTGGGGGAAGGCCTTGAAGAGTGTGAAAGATCTTAGCTTGTTAGGTGGGAAGTAATAATTTTGCCCAACTGATTAAGTGGGCCTGGTGCCCCTTGTGGCAATATGATGATTAGTATGAGCATGGTTGCCAAATTTCCCTTCATGCTCTTTTTAAAAAAATTCCCTAAGAGTAACACTCTCAATTGGACGCTTGAGCAAAGATTTGGGTTTCAGTTGTGCATTTTGTGCAAGAGTTGGAAGGCTTGGTTAGATGTTAAAATTTTGAGGTAGATTTCTTGAAATGCTGGGTATTGGTTTGCCTCCAAAAGGAGGTTGCAAGGATATTATGGAGAAGCAGCTTATATCTTTCCTCCCTTCTGTAATGGCAGTCAGAATAATAGCTACCAAATTTCTTACTACAGTAAAATAATAGAATCGGTAGAGAGAGGTCTAAGGGAGAAGTTTAAAATGTGGCTTACTTCAATGCCCCATTTCTTGTAATAATCCACTGTTTTTTTATTATCATGGCTCCACAAACACTTGAGTTATCCAAAGATGGAGATAATGAGCTGCTCCGACTTACTTCAGGAATGAGTTTGCTTCAAAGTCTTTTTGTAGTCATCCGCTGTTTTTTGGTTATTAGGTGTGAGATCCCACATCGGTTTGGGAGGAAAATGAAGCACTCTTTATAAGGGTGTCGAAACCTCTCCCTAGCAGATACGTTTTAAAAACCTTGGGGGAAAGTCCAAAAGGGAAAACTCAAAGAGGACAATATCGGCTAGCGGTGGGCTTGGGCTGTTATATTAGGAGTCATTTTATGTTATTCCTGTTGCTTCTGTTTCTCGACTCCTCTGTTCTGACCATTTTTTTCTTTGTCTTCTAAATGACATCCCTCTTGTTTGGATGTTTATCCATCTTAAATATGGTGTTATTGTAACGCCAAAAAAGTACTCTCAACTATTACTGTCCTTGGATTGTTGGGAGATCTGCAAATTCATTGCTTGTTTGCTATTTGCTACTTTACTTGATGTTTTAAACCGCTACGTAAATGAACGAAGATCATATGTTAATCTTTAATGTTTATGGTCATAACGTTTTTGCATTAGATGATGTTTGGCATTACGAACAATCTGCTGAAAATATACCTGTTCTGTTGTTACTTCACTTGGTTAGCCTAGTTTACATAAAATGAAATGATTAAACCCGGTCTCAGTGTACGGTGGCATGGCAGGGTCCTGTGAAGCGAAAATTATTCAACACGACCGTCACAACTTAGGAAAGCAAGCACGGTTTTACTTTTTGATACCTGTAAATGGTGTTGAAGTGTGGAAAGAAAGAAGCCGCAACCCAACCCCAATGTGAGTTCCTTACAATTATATAGGTTCCAGTGAGTGTGTGTGTGTGTGTTTCTGTATAGTTCTTAGTTCGTATCTTACAAGTTGAAAAAATGTATATGTTCTTTTGGTTTTTTAGTTGGTTTGAAATGTAAATGGGAGGGGGAGAGAGTGTTTGATGAATCTGTGGAGTGTTGGAGGGGGGCAAAGGATAAAGAGCAGTGTGAAGAAATCACTGCCTTTTGGTCTCTGTCTCTTGTGCTTTGGTCTCTGTATATCTAAATTTTAATTTTTAGTTGGTTTCACATTTATGGGCTTTTTGGGTTTAGGGTTGGAGAAAAGAACCATTATAAATGGGCTTTACAAAATGCAAAGCAAAAGCCCATTAAAGCAGCCCATACAAATTCAAGCAAGAAGGGAGGAGGGGGCATCTTTGTGACCATTGCTCAAACACCTTTTCCTCCCTCCCATGGTCCGGGTCTGGGTTGGGTTGGGTTGAGGGATTTTTTTGACCCAACCCAACTCGAAAATTTTCACAACCCAACCTTCTTATAATTATTCGAATACATTCTTAGATAAAATATATTAAAAGTTCACAAATAAACACAAATCAATCTATAATTATTCACAAAAAAAAAAAAAAATAGCACGTGAAAATTGTAACATATTAACATAGTTTAACATTGTCATAAAACATTTTTTGAGAATTGGTTAAAGTAGGAAAAATTCAAAACTTCTCAAGTTGTCTCCCAAGATAGATGTTCTATGATGTACTAAAAATCGTACCCAACAAAGAACACGTTTACATCACTAAACGATTGGATCCTTTATGCAACTTTTTCACATTGAGTATATAAGAAGATGCTAGCCCTACAATGAGTGTCCTTGCATCACTGAATGATCAGATCTCTTACGCAATTTTTTCATATTGAGTATACAAGACGATTCTCACCTACAATGAATGTACTTACATCACTAAACAATTGGATCCCTCATGCAATCTGTTCATACTGAGTATACAAGACGAAGCTCACCTACGACGAAAGTACTTACATCAGCATACTGATGTGAAGACAAATATAAATGATAGGTGACGACAAACCGTCTTACATATACAAAGTGTAGCATATTTGATCAATGGCGAGAAACCCGAAATGATGATAACGTAAAAGAAAGAACTTGCATATGACTCCTCCGTCGGGACCATGAAATCCATGGGAAAAAGAAAGTAGAAAAAAATACTTGGAGTTTCCCTATCCATCAATTAGTGGTTGAAAATTGAAGTCCTAGGATTGGGAATCTTTAATACAAGAGAAGAAGACAAGATGCTAGGGCAAGTTTTGAAGAAGAAAGGCAATAAAGCTCGTTGCTACCTTTCTTCAATACAATGAAATTCAAACACAATTTTTAAAGTTTTTGAAAAACATTGCTCTATTTTTTCAAAATAACATCTCTTTAGATTGTGTAACAAGTATACGTTCTTATGAAACTTTCGGTTCTAAAAAAATAGCTATAGTTGGTTTGGTCCAAGTTTTTTTTTACACGTCTAGATAAATCATAATTTGGGAATAATAGTACGTGGCCTGTTACATATCGCCGTCAACCTCACAAATTCAAAACGCGTTTGTTAGGGATAGATTTTCACACCCTTATAAGGAATACTTCATTCTCCTCTCCAACCGACGTGGGTCTCACAATAAACAGATGCCTTAGACCAACTCGACCACCTTCACTTTTTGTTATCAAAGCCAAACACCAGACAACGTGCCAGCGACGACGTTGGACCCCCAAGGGAATGGATTGTGAGATCCCACATCAATTGAAGAAGAGAATAAACATTCCTTATAACTTAACCTAAATTCAAATCCTATTTTCTCATGGGTAAGCGTCGGTTTTGTCAAAACAATGTCTCGTTAAAAGAATAGCGTTTTTAACAATAGCTTAACGACAATTAATTATTAGAATAATATATTAGAATAATGTAGAATAATCTTTTTTTTCTTTTTTTTTTTTAAAGAAAAGGAAAAATAATAAATAAATAAAAAAGCAATGAAACAATGATTGAAAGCAACATGATGGTAGGCATTGGATCACTCGTAAATTTATTCTTGTTAACTTTCATACTTCATCCCTTCTTTTGACTGCTCTTTCCACACTCTCTTCCTCCTTTCTTTCTCCCTTTATTGAACCAACCCATCTCTCTTTCTCTCTCCTCGTCCGATTCACCTTTATAACTAATCTCGATATTGCTCAACTCGTTAAGACACATTCGACCAGAAGGTTTGAAATTCAAATCCCGCTATCTTATATGTTGAACTACAAAAATTGTTCGGTTTAAAATAAGAGTGTTCATATGACCCAACCCAGTAATCCGACCTATTGGGTCAATCCCACCAACCCAAAAATAGGGTTACAACTCAACCCTACTTTTACTGTTTGTAACCGATTGATGTGGTGTGACTGGTAAATGTTTGATATTTGAATTTTATGAGATTTTAGCTATTATTGTAACATGCATCGTGGATAAGTATAATTTTTTAAATAATTTAAAAAATAACACTTTGACGACCCGACCCAACTAAACCTAACCCAATTCGAAAACAGAAGGTTGGGTTGGGTTGCGAACTCTATTTAAGTAGCTTGGGTCATCAACCCAACCGACTCATGTTTAAAAAATAACCATTTGACGATCTAACCCAACCAAACCTAACCCAATTAAAAAATAGAAGGTTGGGTTGGGTTGGGTTGGGTTGCGAACTCTATTCAAGTAGCTTGGGTCATCAACCCAACCGACTCATGTTTAAAAAATAACCATTTGACGACCTAACCCAACCAAACCTAACCCAATTCAAAAATAGAAGGTTGGGTTGGGTTGCGAACTCTATTCAAGTAGCTTGGGTCATCAACCCAACCGACTCATGTTTAAAAAATAACACTTTGACGACCCGACCCAACCCAACCGAACCTAACCCAATTCGAAAACAGAAGGTTGGATTGGGTTGAGTTGCGAACTCGATTCAGGTAGCTCGGATCACCAATCCAACCGACTCATGTACACCCTTAATTAAGAATTAGTCGATACGTCGATATATCCATCAATCTACCGATTCGATATTATCGATTACGATTTTCATTAAGATTTACGAAAGATTTTAATATTTAGTTGAAATTTAAGAGAAGATTGTTAATTATTTAGTGATTATTGAAGAGATTGGTGGGAGATCCAAGAAATCCCTTACTTTCATGCAAAGTTCACATTACACAAAAGCAAAAAAGAGAGTTCATAAAAAACGCTGCTCAATTTTGCTTTACTTTCTTCTCCTAAACACTGCAAAAGCTCACCCTCTCTTCAAACTTTGTCTCTCCCATTCTCACTCCCGTATTTTTTACGATACGACTATCTCGTAATAATCATTCATATTCAAATGTTTGTACGTTCTTAGATAACTATTAAACCGTGATTCAGTACAAGATTGTCGATAACCTTAATTTTCTCGAAACCCGTCATTGTTTGTTTTAAGATGGAGCGTTCAGTGATACCCGAAATGGGTTCTCTCTGTTGTGTTGAAACTTTATTTCCCGAATTACCTTTCTCTCGAATCCAACTCTAAAACCCTAAAAACGATTACATTCGATACTGTTTCTTACATCCAACTGGCCATCGTTCGTTTCAAGTCAGAGTATTGAATGATACTCGAAATGGGTCTTATCCCAAATTCTTAATTCTTCCTTCCCTTCTCTCGAATCCACCATGAAACCCTAAAAGCCCATTTAACGATACTGTTATAACGTAACTCGTAACTCTTTCGATACTGTTAATATCTAAATTCGAGAAACTGTATATGTCTAATAACATACCACCGAGCACAAATTTGATACTCTCTCATGCATCCAACCATGCAAAACTAGAACCGATCTCGAGATGCATGAAGAAGGGTTCGTTCTCTCTAACGAGAGAGAGAATGGTAGAGAAAGGTAGAAAAAGCAAAACCCTTTGGAAATAATTTACATTTTGAATGCTTTTAAGGAGTCCCTCAAAAGAATAGAACACAGACATATCTCTTTCCTTTTCCTTTTCCTTTTGTAAACTCTGTCATGATCGTCTTCAAGATTGTTTATTTTTTTTATGATCCAAAGGATCCGATCGATCCATCCCATCATTTCTCGAAAAGAATCCTTTGCTCCTCGGGATCCATGCCCACCCATCATTCCTTTCAAAAATCGTCCATTTGGCTCTAATTTCTATCGTTTTTTTATTTGAAAAGGAATTAGAGTGTAATGATATCGATTCATACAAATACGGAAGAAAAAAGCTCTTTATTGATTCAAACACGATACCCGAGGGTAGAGGTAGAGAAAGAGGGGAAAAAACGAAGATTTCAATGAAAAAAATGGGTTAGATTCTTCCTGATCAAACCTACGAGCTTTAGTTTTGTAATGATTCAATCTACGTTCTTTCAAGTTTACGACGATGTGAGTTCGTTTGGTTTTATGAACGGTGGTTATTTTCATTGAAATCTTTTACTTTTCAAAACTTGACTAGATTTTTAAAACGTTCGTGTGAGATCTCATATTGGTTTGAGAGGGGAACGAGACATTTCTTATAAGGGTTTACAAATCTCTTCCTAGAAACGCATTTTAAAACTGTGAGACTGATGACGATACGTAATGGGTCAAAGCGGACAATATTTGCTAGGAGTGGGTTTGGGCTGTTACAAATGGTATCAGAGCCAGACACCGGGCGATGTGTCAGCCAGAACGTTGGGCCCCCAAGGGGGGTGGATTGTGAGATCCCACATCGGTTAGAGAGGGGAACGAAGCATTCCTTATAAGGGGTGTGAAAACCTCTCCCTAACAGACGCGTTTTAAAACTATGAGACTGACAACAATACGTAACGAGCCAAAACGGACAATATTTACTAGCGGTGGACTAGGATTACTGTCAACGGGACAATGTTAACTAGTTTGGTCTTTAATAAGTTTTAAGAGGTCCCATTAAACAATATTCATCGTAATATGACTAAAATTAATATGACTAAAATTAAAGGACTTAATTGTTATCGAATCAAGAATATAAGGATTAAAACGTTATAAACTAAAGCTTAAGGACTCGTTCGTTATTTTTGAATATTTTTTTGTTCTTTCACAAAACCCTCCTAGACAAGACCAAGGTGGACAAACACCCTAACATTTTTAACTTTTAATAAGGAACAAGACCATAATGCAATTATGGTATAGGACATGGTCCCATTTCCTTGGGTTTGGTGTCTGAAATGTTTGACCTATTTTTTCCACCAAATGTTTTAGATAATGTTTTGTCTCGTCAATTTAGAATCTCTCGGTTAGCCTAAAATTAGAAATTAGGGTTCGTTTAACTCCTAGCTCATAACGAAAAACGTCGAGACCTAACGAAAGAAATAAACCTAATGCATTACGAAAGACTAGAACGAGAAACAAAACAGAACGAACGGGAGAGACAAATTCAACCAAAAAATCTCAATTCGTAAAACCCGACAAACTTGGACGGTAAACCGACGAGATTCACATGCAGTCAACGAAATTAGTTTATGAATTTATGATTTCTAAAAGTAGATGTAACATCTCGAGAGTCGGGAGTAAAAAAAAGTCCTCAATTTAAATGATCCATGCGATAGAATTTAGAAAATTTACCGTAGGTGAAATACAAACTTAGCTTTCACTACGAGTCAAAACCCTACCCAATATACAGTCAAGTTGGTCCATATATGTACATTTAAAAACAACATTATTATATTTAATACAAGCTATTTTGATGTGACATGTAATTATATAATCTTTGACTAAAGTATAATTTCATACATTTTTCATGTGTTTTTTTCCTCATTAACCCATTAATCAGATGATTAGTTAATTAATTATCCAAAATTTGGATTACGAATAAATAAATATTAAAAATTATTCTTTTAAGAAAATATTTTAGAATAAAAAAAAATAAAAAATAAAAAGCTAGAGAGAGGTTTTGTGCCCTTTATTCTCTCTAATGGGAACAAAGCTCGAGGCTCTGTCTTTATTTGAGGATTTTGAAAACTTTTTTTATTTATTTTAAATTAATATATAAAAATATAAAAATAAATAAATAAATAAGGTATTACACAAGGTTTTGAATAAGTTCTTTTAGTTGGGTTTCTTGTAAGCAGAGGAAGGCATATCAAAACTTTCCAATATTTTTTTCTTTTTATTTATTTTTTATTTTAATAATATTAGAAATCTCTTATAAAAAAATATCTAAAGAGGAAAATAATTTATTATAAATGAGAAGAAATACAATAATATAATTAATTTTAAAAAATAAAATCTTAATTTAAAGCTAAATAATAAACTATATACTAGCCAAACTCCCTCTATTATTGTTTTTAATTATTTTTTTTATCACTTTTAATCATCCACTAAAAAAATAGGTATAATCCTGATCTATCCCGACCCTCTTCTTCGTCTCTGTCCCCGACTCTCATAAAATTCTCTATACATACAGTGAGACGGATTGGAGATTTAGGTGGGATCGAGACGAGGACGGAGACAGGGTCAGGGTTAGGAAATATACACCTGATCTCTAGCCCTGTTTAGCTAACAGTGAGAAATCTCTCCACGTTCACTCCCTCAGTCAATAGTTAGTTGATATAACGAAGGAGAAGTAGAGTTAACTCTAATATGACATGCAACAAAACTCGTGATTAGAATGAAATGAAGGGTAAAAAAGGAATTAATTATTTGGTTTGATGATCGTAAAGTAAGAATATCTTTATGAGGTAAAGAAGATTTGGATGCTTCTTAATTCTTTTCAAGTTTTTTTTTGTGTACTTTTGGATCCCTAATCATCCGCGCTACTCCTTTTCAAACTTGAGAGAGATTTCAAAATTGAAACTAAATAAAGACAAACTTTTTATTTATTTATTTATTTATTTTTAATATTTTTTTTAATCTTTTATTTTAAAAAAAAAAAAGTTTTGTTCAATAGTAGCTTTTTTTATGTGTCACTTTCAATATTTTATACCCTCATTTTTGCTTTTTTAATTATATCTAACTTTATGGGTGTAATTATAAATAATGACAATTATGTATTTTTACTTTTATTATTTATTATTATCTTAATTCATATTTTTCTAAATTAATGATTACAAAATCATAATAATTATTTAATTTTTTAAAATTAAATTTATATATACTGAACGTGATGGTTTGTCTACCTCTTATTTCAATTCTTATCCCACAATTTTTTTTTGGTTGGGACGAAGATTTATTAGGAGAAATTTGCAAATATTGAATTTTACGTGAAAAATTTTCTTCATTTTTTTATACATTTTTTTAAGAATGAAGTATTTTATTTTTCAATATAATTTCTATTAAAAAATGTTACGCGTTAAATAATATGACGTACGCAATACAATTTTTTTAGAGTTAAAAGTTAATGTATAAATATAATAAATTATATATATATATATATATACATATACATATATATATATATATGTGTGTGTGTGTGACGGTGTGTAGAATCTTTATTTCCAGTCTCCTTAGCTAACAAGGAGAATTTCTTCCTCGTTCCCTCTTAGTAGGTTTTTGGAGGCCCCGAGTTAAATGAACATCTCTGCTCATGAATTTTTTTTTCTCCGTTAATGGTAAAAAAAAACTTTATTATTTAAAATTTACCTCTTTCCCCCACTTGTTTTACCCCCTCTCTCACTTTGTATATGTTTGTCTTGTTTCATTTAACTTTCATAAGAATTGGAATGTGATAAAAGCTTGTTAGAAAGTTGATTTTATGAACAGATTTTATGATCATATAAGCTTTGAATTCTTCTTCAAATAACAGTTGAGAAAAGGATCGTTCAAAGAAAAGTTAAGAGAAAAGGAACGGATGGGGAAACCGTGTTTGAAACCTAACTCAACAATATATCGTAAATATCTATGTGTTATAGTAAAATATACTTTTTGTCCGGTCTACGAGTATTCAAAATCGACACTTCTAGTCCTTAATTTGTCAACTGAACCTACTCGATTTCCCAAATTCTTTAAAAAAAATTTAATTTTAGCTTTCATCCCGTGAATTTGTAATTAAGAAAAGTTTGTCACTGGACGGAGTTATAATATAACTGTCCCTAATAACCGT
This sequence comes from Cucurbita ficifolia, assembly GCA_033971965.1. Classification (NCBI taxonomy): domain Eukaryota; kingdom Viridiplantae; phylum Streptophyta; class Magnoliopsida; order Cucurbitales; family Cucurbitaceae; genus Cucurbita; species Cucurbita ficifolia. The sequence goes on from CM066965.1 coordinate 18,034,502, forward strand.
TAAATGTATATTATAGAGAAAAATACATCTCCTAGCTAACCCGAAAACAAGAACACTTCCTGTTACCTGAACGAAGTTATAATACAACTGTCCCTAATAATCGTTAAATGTATATTATAGAGAAAAATACATCTCCTAGTTGACTCGAAAACATGAACGTTTCTTGTCCGTCCTCCTTAAACTTTACCATCAAACAATTTTTGTCTCTCTTTCAGGTTTCTTTCTTCTACTTATAAAAAACTTACCATAATTAATAGGAGACTCCTACGGGCTATAAGAGTTAGATCATTGCCTACCGTAGTAATACCGGGACAAGCTTGTGGTTGGTAAGAATCAGTCCCCTTTCTTTTTGCTTTTCCCGAGAAGAAATTTGTCCATGGGTTGGGCTCTCCTATTTGACTAAGACATGATCCTACCCTATACTCGAATTTTCTACCGATATTGAAAATGGGTATCGATGAAGTTTCAACAATTAGCTAAATAATTACTCTCGTATATCTGACACTATAAAATTAGCTGTATAAAACAAAACTCGATTACACCGATCAAACCACGAGGAAAAATATGCATTAATTTATACATTTACATTCCTAAAACTAAACAAGAAAATCCCAAAAAAAAAAAAGTGTCACCCACACACTATTGAAGAAATTAAAAACCTAATTATGAAAATAAAATTTTCCCATCCACGCATTCCATGATTGATCTAATTCTATCTCCATTCCCTTCTTGAATTGCTATGTTCAAATCCAATGAAACAAATCTCCTCTCTTCGTGTTCTTCGTGTTCTTGTTTAACACTTTGTCTTTGAGCATTGATGATGATAATGGCATCTTTTAAAGAACAAATTTCCTCATTTGAAAGCTTCACTCTTCCCCTTTCAATGGCTTCCTTCAACCCCTTTGAAGAACAATAATCAATTTCTTCAATATCTTCCATGAAGAACACTCTATGAGGATTTTCATTGATTGCCTCTCCAAATCTTTGCAAATAACTGCAACCCAATTCATTTCTACCTCTCTTTTTGATGTTTTTTTGTTCATAATGTTCATCAATTTCTTGTTTGAAGCAGCTCAAACCAATGGAAATGAACTTTGTTTGTGACCCAAACAAGATCTTAGCCAATTCTCTTGCTGTTCTTTCCTTGGCTTGCCTTTGTTCTTCATTTCCCATGAACAAAAGGCTACAACTTTCTTGCTTCTTTGACCTCCTCAATGATCTACAATGAAGAATTGTGGCTGAAAGTTCATTAGCTTTGTCTTTTGAGCAATTTGGAATGGTTTTCATAAGCGAATTCGCAAGAAGTTTCGAGCGTTCTTCTTCTTCTTCTTCTTCCTCTTCTATTAGAACTTCGCTCGAAGAAGCAGAGTTCGGGCTTGAATTAGGGTTCGAGAGAAGCTCGGGTTTCGAAACGACAACGTTTCGGTCCGCCTCGTCCGAACCCCAGAATTGATACTCTTTCGGGGACGGTTTCGGGCCAAGAAAAGAGTGGCAGATCAAATCAGGAGAAAAATTGAAAGATTTCTCAAGAAAGTTGATTCCTTTATGATTATTCCACTCCTCATATTGATCATCCTGTTTAAAAAATTAAATTAAATTAAAACCCATTAATCCAAAAAGGCAAAAACTTTAATAATTTTGAAATAATTTTGAAGAGAGAGACAAAAACAAACCTGTTGAGTGGCAATTACAGCAGTCTTTTTTGCCTCATCTTTGTACTGTTCACGACATAAAGGGAAACCCTTGACAGAATTGGTCTGAAAGTTACATTCTTTGCTGAAATATTACCCAAAAAAAAACACAAAAAACGGTAAGAATTCAGCTAAAACACAGTAAAAAACACCAAACTGAGACACAGTAAAAAACATGTTTTTACCTTTCAAATTTGAGGCTGAGACTCAAACTTCCAACAGGAACTGTAAGAGGCTGAAGTGACCAAAGAGACTCCAAAGAAGGATTCCCAGCTTTACATCTCATGTAAATCTGAAAAGTTGCAATACCCAAAACCCTAAATTTACCATAGCTTTCACCATTATTACCATGCAGTAATAATCTTTGAATCTCCATGATTATCTGCTCCACCGGGCTGTAAAAACTTGTTTTTTCTTCATAATTTGACCAAAACTCTGAAACCCATTTGAGATCTCCCAAATAAAAAATTACCCTTTTGCCTAAACAGCTTTTTACTATGCATTTTAGCTCCAAAAGCTTTTGTTCTATCTCTTCCTTTGAAAGGTTTCTTAAGGAGAAAAGTGGAAGGCTTAAGAACTCAAAGAATTTCAATTCATTTGGGACTTCTCCTTTCTCAAATCTTTCCATTATTCCTCTAATTATGCCTTCAATTGAGCTCAAATTTTCACCTACTATCACTGTATTGGTGCTTTTTCTTTGTGTTCTTGAGAGTTCTTCTAAGATTTGTGTGAGTTCTTCATTTGGAATAGTGTTTGAAAACAATGGTTTTGTGAATTGGGTATGAGAAATGGGTTTGGTGGGTAGCAAATTGTTCGATTTTTTCTCGTAAAAGTAGTGTTTTTCATTGTTGTAATCCTGAAAAGAACAAAAAAGATTGGTTTTTTAGTGTTTGTAAGAGAGAAAAACCAATAAAAATGATGTATAATTGCGTTATAATGAATGAAAAATGACGAACCTCTAACGAAACAGCTTTTTCGACCATGTTTTTGACTTGGGTACTCGAGAAACCCGCTTCTCTCATGACTCTACTAACACTTGGGTCATCCAAGATCGAGATAACAAGCTGCTCCAACTCGATCTTCAAAGCTAGAATCGGTTGCTGTTGTTGTTGTTGTTGTTGGTTTTCGATCGAGCCACGGCGTTGGTGAGCCTGAGCTCGTTTGAAGGCGGCAACCAAGGCATTGGAAAGGCAAGGATTGGGATATTGAGGACCAAAAAGTGGATTTGGCGTCGACGTAGGAAGACGGTTAAGAGCGACGTTGAAGCAAAGCTCGAGAGCCTTGCATTGGAGAGGGTGAGAATGGCAATGAAGACAAGCTCTACGAAGGACACCGGAGGAGGATGCGAGCATTGCGGTAGCTACATGGAGCGGAGTGACGTGAGAGTGGCCTCGTCGACGTGCTAGCCCGATGGCTTGCTTCACCGTCGTCTCGGCCTCGATGGTAAGAGCTTGAAGTTGTATAGTGCAAATTCCAGCTCTCATCTTTGAGTTCTTGTCTAAAGTTGAAGGAAGTGGAAGAGAGTTGTTGAGTATATAAGGAAGAGAATGTTTGTGCTTTTCTTGTGGGTGAGGGAAATTAAAGAAAAAGTAGAGGGATTAAACTTTTGTTAAGAATAAGATTATTATAAATAATTTAAAATAATTTAAAATAATTTAAAATAATAAATGAGAAAAAAAAAAAGAAAAAGGTTGAAGAAAAAAAGAAAAAGGGAAAGAGTGCTAATAATAAAGGACTTAAAGTGAAAAGAGGGTAGGACTATCTGTCTATTTATTTATTTATTATATTTTTAAAAAAATTTAAAATTTATGAAAAAAAAAAAGAAAAAAGAAAAAAGAAAAAGAAAAAGAAAAAGATTTACATTGGCAATCCATATGGAATGGAAACAAAACATTCTCTTCTCACTCTTTCATCCATCTCATAAAGTTGTCTTTATTCTTTAAGGCTTTTTTTTTCTTTGTTTCAAATTTGGAGGCTTTGATTTTGACAACTATCTTTCTTACAAATCAAGATTATTATTTATTGTTTATAAAAATAGAGATTTGTCGGTTTTTTTATATATAAAAAAAAAAAAGAGTCGGGTTTTTTCTCTTTTCAATATCATATTTGATCGGGTAGGGTATTGTGAGGTCCCGCGTTAGTTGGAGAGGGAAACGAAACGTTACTTATAAGAGTGTGGAAACTTCTCTCTAACAGATATGTTTTAAAAATTAGCTTCTGCTATTACAAATGGCTACTGGTGGGCTTGGGTTGTTACCGATGGTATTAGAGTCAAACACTGGACCCCAAATGGTGGATTGTTAGATCTCAGTTGGAGAGGGGAACAAAGTATTCCTTGTCAGAACCTATTTCTAAGGCTTATTTTGAAGCTTTTCTACAAAACTGGAAAATTCATAATTTTGAATGTACCAGTATGCCCTCAAGTACAAACGAGCTAGTATTATGCTTAGTCAATCATAACAACATAATGGAACTTCACGGTGAGAAATATTCGTACTACTAGGGAGGTTCGAGAGAAAACGCTCCCCTAAACAAACGTATTATCACTAATTATGTCTCGGTAATAAACAAAACAACATTTCACTAAAACGTTTCATTAATAAACCTTTTAATGTGCATTTTTGTTTTATTCGGTTGGGTGATTCTCTATTGTTATGTCACGTCAAATCAATTAATATACGTCAATATTTAAATAATACTTTTAATAAATTGAAAAATTGTAATTAAAAATAAAATTTTTAGTGATAACTAAAATTTATTTATTTATTGTCGTTGAGGATGAATTTGGAAACAAAGTAGAGGCGTACGTAACAATTTCTGCGGCCCATCATCCGGCCCAAATAGTCCATGGCTGCATATATGGGCCTAGTCTACATTTGGGTCGGCCCGTCGAACAATATTTTGGGCTTCGGCCCAAATTAACCGAGCCCTTTTTATTTGGGCTTAGTTGATGACCAAAGTAGGCTTACTTGTTATTTCAATTATTTCCATACTAATATTAATTTATAATTTATTATAAGAAAATTGTTTTTAAAAAATTATATTATTTAATCGAAATTATTTGATAAGTGGAAGAAAATTAATTATTTCATCTAATAATTGATCGAAAATATTTACAAGGTCAGGAATGGATAGAATAATTTTGCATCAACTAATAATAAAGTTGAATTTCAAAACGAAATGAAAATGATATTCACAGAAAAATGGCCAAAATTCGTCTTACGTAATGGATGGTGGAGAATTCTGAACGATCAGTTCATCGGAAAAAATGGAAGTGGAATCCGTAAAACCACCGTCGCCGCCATGATCAACCAACAAATCAACGAAAGCGCCAAAAATGTAACGATGATTCTTGATCTGATTCACTCTCAAGTACCAATTCAACAACGCTTCTAAACACTCCCAATCCCTAATTTCAAGACTCTCCACCATTTCCTCCATCGATCTTCGAAAATCCAGGTACGGATCTTCCGATTCCATTGCTACAACCACGCTTTCTTCGAATCGAATCGAATCGCACTTTCCTTCTTCTGTTGATTTCTTTATAATGCAATTCGTTTCGCCAGGTTCGAAGATTAGCCTCTCTGATTTCGCGCCTCGCACCACGACCTCGAAATCGTCGTCGAAATCGGTCGAAAACCTAGCGGATTCGAACAGCGATGATGTCGCGAACCAAGAATCCGGCGTTTCGATTCGATCGGAGAGAAGATTGTCAAAGAAGACAGAGTTGACTGTCTTGAAGATTTCTTCATCGCTTGCTCTGAATGAAGGAGTTTTGGAGCTTCCGCATATCGGCCATTGCCATGGCCTGTCCGACGATTCTCTGTTCTTGAAGAACGAAGGAAGCAGCTTCATCTTCAAAAACCTTGCTCTGGTAATCTCAAAACCCTTGCTCTGCAACTCGCTTGATTTTGTGCATCTCTTTGTCTCTGATCTCTATATAATATGCATATGGATATGTACATGAATTGCACAGAAGATAATGATTGGGGAATAAAGGAATTGATGGAAAAAAAAATGTTATGGCGATTGGATTAAAAGATTCTTATGTTTCAAATCACACCCTCCCGCATAAGTTCCTTTTAATCATGTTCCAAGTATTATAAGGTCTCTTGTTCCCCACCAACCAAGTTCTATGGCATACAAAATTGAGATCCCTTTGTTGTTGCACATGCTAAGTTGACTCTATTTTAATGGTTACCTAAATGTGATTATTAAGCCCAAATTCATGCATTTTTAAAACTTGACCAAGAATTTAAAACTAAATAATGTGTACAAATTCAATTAGAATAGAGAAGTTTTTTAAGTACATGAATGATGCACAACCAAAATATTGGTACAATTCAAGATAATGATTTAGTTGTTCTCATTAGTTGGGCCGAAATGATTTGGGTCCCACATGTTCGTGTTGCATGATCATGTTGTGTGTATACATGTCTAACCTTATTAGATAAGTTTTTTTCCAAACATATTGTAACGAGTGACTTTTGCATGATTTTTTTAAATATGTTATGAGATGATTTCGATTGACGAGTATTGTATTTTTCTTTTTAATATTTTCATTGGGAACCTAACTAAAATATTTGAATTCTCTTTGAAAAAAATAATATTTCTTTCAATTTCTTTCTCATGGATTTCAAAATGCACACAATATCACAATATCACAAATGTGCATTTGTCTGTTTCTTCACTTAATTCATCTTTTATACCCTTGATTGTTTATGTTTGTTACTACCTTTAATCAAAGAATTTTTTAGGGTATAATTTTCTATCACTTATATAAAACTTTGTATATGCAAAATAAGACCCGACCTCTAAAAAGATCATTGCAAGTTTCAACATTTTCACACATTTTATAATGTGAGCAATATGTTACTCATTTCCATCAAATTGTTGAAATTTTTAGAGTTGATAACTAGTAGTCATTCTCAAATTCTCAATTTTGAGAATTCTCAATTCGTCAAGTGTGAGGTTTAGAATACATAAGGGAATTTTTAGTAGAATCTATCATATGGAGCTCTAATGGTGCTCAGAATCATATCTTCAAATTGTTGGATGGACAACAAAGCAATTGAATTGGACATTTCATAATCTCTTTGATCGCTTTCATCACAAAAGGATATGACATATCATTTTCTTGTTTAGAAGATGAAAAAGATTTGTAGAATAAGGAATTTTCATCCATTACACTTTTGGACTTTCTATCACTCGAGTCGATATATCGTGTGCAATTGCATAAGATTGCTCTTCTTTTAGTTATTGAATTTCTTTGAAACGATCAAAAGTAGACAATCCCATGTAAGAGTCGCATGAAACCGCTGCAATAGCCTTATTATCATCACTTCTCACTAGATTTTAGATGAGAGTAAGAGATGAAAGGTAGATCAACTCTTATCCTATAGTCCTTTGATTCCTTCTCTCACCAACTTTAGTTTTCAAAGCCTTTAGTCTATAGAATGGTTTAATTTCAATCTTCAAAACGCTTTGGTTTTAGTCTTAAAACACGTTTAACTGCCTTTGTTTTAATCTCCAAAAAGGAAAATAAATGAAGATTGATTAAGTTACCCTCCCCTCCCCTGCAAGAACCTACCCATTATTGATGAAGTTACCATATATGTACACCTTGAAAGGAAAATAAATGAAGAAAATCAGAGCTTCAAAATCTAGAGTTACTATACTGTGTTGAACTTCTGAAAATCCCCTAGAAACAAGCATTATTTGGTTCAAGAAAGCAGCAAATACGGTAAAAAAAAAAAAAAAAAAAAAAAAAGTTTAAAACAAGGTAGCCTGAATGAACTCACCAAGTCTATGGCTGAATTCTTTGTTCTTCTGAATACATTTCTGGTTAATGATCTCCAATGGCGATTTGTGAACACGGGAAAGAGAATTCACCATTCCCCGCCTTAACAAAAGAAGGAATGCATGGAAAAGCCTTCAACAGAGTAAATACACAAGAAAAGAATCAACTCTGTGATTTGCCCAAAGAAAGAAAATTTTTTACTCTTTAACATCAAAATCACAGTTAATTTGTGAATTGGCCTTCTCAAAAGAAAGGAAAGAAAGCCAAACTACTGAGCCAAAAGATATAAATAAACCATATCTTTTATCAAATTCTGACTCCCCAAGTAGAAAGATGGTTTAGGACACTAAGAAAAAAAGCAGAGGGTGCATCAGTTCAAGAGCATACTGGAGCATTTGGAACACAAGCCACCATGTAAACTCCGTGCTCGAACTAGTTCTTTCTTGATCTCTTCACCTGATTTCGACGAAAAATGTCGAGCAAGCCATAGTTTTTGCATTTAGGGCATCTAGGATCTGCCTCTGTCACCATCACATAAAGGAGGCAACAAGTACATCCCATCACAATCAAAGACGAGCCTTCATCTCGAAGATTATTCTCCAAGTTTATATTTGACTCAACCTCAGCAGATACGCATGAGTCTTGAGATCTTGGGGACGACGATTTCGATTCATTCGATGATTTACCCCTTAAGTAGACCCCAGGAGGTGATAGTTTGAGATCCAAATATGCATCATTTTCATTAGGAGTCGTTCCTATATCCGCCGCATATTTTCTTTTAGTTTCCTTCTTTTGGAATTTTTTCCAGAACCACCAAACAAGAAATAGGAAATATATTAGAATTCACCAAAACATGCCTAGATTATGTGTTCATCTTTCCTTAATGGACTAAAAGATTCATTTGGGTAAAGGAAAGAGATCATAATCTTCCTGGTAAGGGAAAAACAACAAGATCAAAACAAGACTATCAAAATCATTTTAGGGAAAAAAAAATCGAACAGAGTATGATATCTTCAAGTTGGAGAAAAATTATACCTTGCTAGGAACTTCTGATTGCTTCATAGGTAGATTAGAATAACTGAACGAGGTTTGAAGAACAAGCGATTTGTCGAAGTCTTGATTGAGTTGATCGATGACTCTCAATGACAACTCCTCAGAACTATGAACATGGCTCACCAGCATGCTCCAGATATCTAGTGGTTTTCTGAGGATTTGAAGCAAAAGCTGTGAGTAATGGTTTCTATAAATTTCCTCAATTTATATAAAAACAGAAGAAATAATAGTAAAGTTAATGCATGCAAATCGGTATAGGTATGCATAGATGCTCAACTATAGTTTCGTAAAAACAAATAAAACCAAGCGAACCGCAAGGAAATCACACGGTTAAGCTGTATTTAGGCAAGTGCTAAACCTACACAATTATAACATGTCGACTTGCGTGGATAATCACGTCGATTTAGCAACCGTTACAATGTTAGAAAGTAAAGTGATACGAGAAATTTCTAAAATGCAAAAGTTGGAAGATTTGATACTTCAATTAAAGACTCTGAGTTGTACAAGTAGATGGAAGTTAGCCACTTTAAGAGCATTCCAAAATAGACAAAATTGATTACCAAGAAAAGAAGCTATCATTTAAGTTCTTCTTGAAGTTGAGATGCTAAAATACAAAGAGTTAAAACAATAAATTGAATTCTATAGGAAATTGTGTAAAATATATAATTTAAATATTCAATAGTAAAAGCAATAGCATAGAAACAATCACAATGATACCAACACGATGAATGATGAACAAAAACAGATTCTCCGTCGGTTGGAGAAGGGAACGAAATATTCCTTATAAGGGTGTGGAAACCTCTCCTTAACAGACGCATTTTAAAACTATGAAGCTGACCTCGGTACGTAATGTGCTAAAGCGAACAATATCTGCTAACGGTGTACTTGAGTTGTTACAAATGGTATCAAAGCCAGATACCGAGCGGTATGCCACCGAGGATGCTGGACGTTGGCCCCCAAGAGGGATGGATTGTGAGATCCCACATCGGTTGGAGAGGGGAACGAAACATTCCTCACAAGGGTGTGGAAACTTCGCCCCTAACAAACGTGTTTTAAAACTGTGAAGCTAATGGCGATACGTAACGGGCTAAAGTCGACAATATCTGCTAGCAGTGTACTTGGACTGTTACAAATGGTATCAGAATCATACACCGAGCAATGTGTTAGCGAGGATGCTGGGTCCCTAAGAGGGTTGGATTGTGAGATTCCACATTAGTTGGAGAGGGGAACGAAACATTTCTTATAAAAATGTGGAAATCTCTCTCTAATGGATGCGTTTTAAAACCGTGAAACTAACTACAATACATAACAGGCTAAAGTGGACAATATCTGTTAGCCGTGATTCCTTTGGTGCAAATATAGGAGCCAATCTGGTGCCATTATTGCTCGGTACAAAAACAATGAATATATCTGTCTTCTAGTGGAAAATGCTTACTTAACCTCTTGAAGAACAAAACAATAGAGATAAGATTGGTACCAATAACAGAGAGAAAGCCTTATAGAATCAATAACTTGATTAGGATAAGAAGATCATAATCCCTAGATCAATTTGTTTACTTTAAAAAAGAAAGAACAGAAGTAAAATGACGATAACAAAGCATCGAAAACTTGGCAATAAGAATAAGAACATCAACAACCATGGCCACTACAGAACGAAGATTTCTGTAAAGGCCCAAGCCAACTGCTAGCAGATATTGTCTTCTTTGGACTTTCTCTTTCGGACTTCCCCTCAAGGTTTTTTAAAATGCGTCTGAAGGGAGAAGTTTCCACACCCTTAGAAAAGGTGTTTCGTTCTCCTCCCCAACCGATGTGAGATCTCATAATCCATCCTTTCGGGGCCAGCGTCCTCGTTGGCACTCGTTCCATTCTCCAATCGATGTGAGACCCCCTCAATCCACCCCCTTTGGGGTCCAACGTCCTTGCTGGCACACCGTCTTGTGTCCTCCCCCCTTCAGGGCTCAGCCTCCTCGCTGGCACATCGGCCGGTGTCTGGCTCTGATACCATTTGTAACGGTCCAAGCCCACCGCTAGTAGATATTATCCTCTTTGGGTTTTTCCCTTTGGATTTCCCCTCAAGGTTTTTTAAAACGCGTCTGCTAGGGAGAGGTTTCCACAGCCTTATAAAGGGTGGGTGTTTCGTTCTCCTCCCCAACCGATGTGGGATCTCACAACCTCCATACGTTTCAATCATATTTCCTGAATACTATCTATCATGATTGTTTTTAGTATTACCCATTAAGCATGTGAGATCTCACATCGGTTGGAGAGGGGAACGAAGCATACCTTATAAGTGTGTGCAAACTTCTCCCTTACAAACGAGTTTTAAAACCGTGAGGTTGACGGCGATACGTAACGAGCCAAAGCGGACAATATCTGCTAGCAGCGGGCTTGGATGGTTACAAAGCAAACGCAATATTCAGTCTATTTTCCTTAAGAACGAAAGTAATGTGGTAGATACTAACAAGATATGTTATTTCAGTTGTTTATCTATTAGTATAAATGGACTCAAGACATTACAAAATCTTCTCACATATCTTCATCAAAGAAAGATATCGACTGTAAGCGAAAGGTATTTTCATACAGAATTTTACCCTCAAAATCAAATAAATGATCCTATCACTTAAGTTGCATTTTATCTTTCTTTGCTTTTCCTTTTTCTTCTCTGGTTCTTATGATTATGATTCATGTTTTTAGATCTCACATTCAGAAAGTTCAATGTTTAATGTTGATCCAGAAAATATTAGATGATCAAAGATTCAAAGTATCCACCTGTTAGCATTCCCCATGAGCTACAATCAAGGTCAAAGTTCTACCAGATGTTCATATGAGAGCTCAAGAACAAAACCACGATTTCATAAGTTCTCATCTCATAAAAATGCTACCATACTCATGATCAAAAGAAACAACGATTTCAAGGGGGTGTACCTTCTCGATCGTCATAAATGCCGATGGCCCTCCTCTCCTGCCGGCGAGTAGCCATAAATGCCGACGACCCAAAATTCCATGGTAAGAAGTAAAAGAATCTCCAACCCTTTTGAAGGAATTGGAATTAAAGACAACCCGAATGTTCCCTTTCTTCCCTTTCTTCGCTTCCATTTTCATTGTGTTGTACGATTACTGAAAATCATTTGATGAGAGAGATGGAAGAAGATGAAATATTGTCAATGAAAACACCCATTTCGTCGAGAACCCCAAATTGGGATTCTGAAATTTCTGATTTTACTAATAAAAACGAGTGGAGGTCAAGGAACGGCCGATATTTTTCTTCTTGTAAGCAAAAATGTGCCTCCTTTCTATCTTTTATTGCCAAATTTCATTATTGTTATTAATATTATTATTATTATTATTATTAAAAATCACTACTTTCGCAATGTAATCTATCATGGAATTCATTTATTAATGTTTTGTAATTAGGAATCGAGAAATATTTGATCATTATTAATATTGATTAAGCCAATATGTTGATTTTGATCTTATAATGAAATTAGATTTTGAATACAATCAGGTTTATAAATATTGTAATCGTTTTATTACAATTCTAAAAACAGTCAGCAAGAACTTTCATCCCAAAAAGGACCAATTTTGGGTAATTATTTCAAGAATGATTGTTCTTCATTGATGTGATAGCACAACAATGGAGCACAATGAATGCATAAGTATTTCATGCCAAGGATCAAAGATCAAATAATAATTCAAAATTCAAAGGGTTATTATTGATTCAGTAATTTAATTTGAAAATATTACACAAAAAAATAATCATTAGAACTCGATTTTAATAGACTTCATAACTTCCAATTGACCAAATTGTTAATTGAAAACTAGGGATAAAAAGAAGTAAAAGGTTTAGAAATTGTGGTTAAATACTTGAAGAAATCAGTAGAAACCCACAAAAAGGTTGAAAAAAACAAAACAATAGTAAGATACATTATGAAAGTTTAAATACAAATTAAAAAACCAACCACTTGAAACAAAATCGTTTGATTATCAAACGAATCCCACACAAACAATAGAACGAAATGCCTCATGAACAGAACAAACTAGAAAAGTGCATTAAAAGAGGTGCAATTGCAGCTATGAAATCTGACTAATAGCAAAATGTTAACTTCAGAAATCTCCAATACTTAAAACAAAAGTATCATCATCCATGTCCAGAATGATTTGAACATCCACTCAAAAGTCAAAACTAAAAAAACAAGTACCAAATTTAAGGACAAATCTGAAGAGAACTAGCAACAAGAATGTCCATGGCCTTAAGATATTGAATAACAAAAAACTTCTAATTCCCAAAAGCAGTGGCGTAATCTCGATTACCTTAGTATCTCCTTGGGCCACCTGCACCCCTACCGAAAGCTTGGAGTGGAGCCATAGCCTGTGGCTCGACCTCAACGAGTCCAGGAATGTCTGACATGCCAAAAGCAGCAAGCATATCAAGTGTCTCCTTGTCAACCTTAATTTCATCAATCTTAATGGCTGATTCGTCTGGAACAAAATCCATACGACGTTCACGCTCTTCTTCTTGCAGCTTCAATGAGATGCCCCTGACTGGACCCTTCTGAATTCTCTTCATCAAGTGGGTTGAGAAACCAGCAATCTTGTTTCGGAGCCTCTTAGACGGGATGATCGCAACCTCTTCCAAGATCTTCTTGTTAGTGTGAAAATCCAGTGTCATTTTAGAGTAGTATCTCTCAATCACCTGGCGTGAAGATTTCTTCACAGTCTTGGTACGAACACGACCCATCTTCTACCGAACTTTACCTGGGAAAAACAATGAGAATCAGCAGCCTAACCTAGATTGCACGAGTTTTCCAACCAGGAAAAGATCTGACAGTGTAAAACAAAATCCTAAATATACATCCTAATGGTCTTAAGCTAGATCTCCACACACAAGAACTACAAATGGACCTTGATTTCCTTTTCATTTTTCCAACCCCGGTCTGCACTTGGAAGAAAAACTTAAGAACAACATTGATAAATAAAAACAGAAACTACATATACATCTTGTGACATACATTTTTTGAAAATGTACATTCAACATCAGGTTGCTACAAACATCTTTAAAACCATTGCTCATCACAAAGAACATATAACCTCAAACATCTCCAAATCTAAAAGGGGTCATGATTCACAGAATAACAACCAAAGTAAAATAAACGTCGGCAACGTAAAAGAGCGACAGATGCTTCTCTTTCTCATCAACAACTGAACAGATTCACAGAACCGCTCAAAAATTTCTGATAACTAAACAAAAGCAAGAGGCAGAAAGAATCTATGGTTAATTAAATTTTCAGAAACAGAACTAACGATGATTCCAAACAAACTCGATAACTGAAAAACTCAACGTGAACAGAACATGCAATTATATACAAAGGCACATCAAGAAGAGAATTAGAAAATCCGGTTAGAAGAACAGACCTAGAAGGAGAGGACGAGAGGATTCTGAAGAGTACCAGAGAGAGCGAAGTTCTGGTGCCGCCGCGACTTGAGAGAAAACCTAATGCGAGAGAGGGAAAGTTATAAGAGAGGGGCTACTTTAGGGTTTCTTGCCTCTGGGGTATGATTTCGTGTGTTTTTTTATCTTAGCCATTCAGATTATGCCACGTCATCGTCATTGAACTCGGATTTGAATCTCACGGTTCACGATTTGTTTGTTTTTTCTTCTTTCTTTATTAACGATTTACATTTATTTAGGAAAGGAAAATAAAATAATAAATATATAAGGAAAAATAAAATTAAAAAATTTAGGGACCAAACCGTTATTAAACTCAATTTGAAGGTTCAATTATCAAATTTGAAAATGCCTAAATCCTATCGAACTCAAATTTCAAAGGCTAAAAGTGTAATTTTATTAATATATGATTTTTTTTTCTAACCTTTTATATAATTTCTAAAGTGAAAATAAAGTCTCCGTTAAAATATCATTTTGATCGCTATATTTTTAAATGTCTAATTTTAATTTTTAGAATTTTTTTATATAAAATTCGTATATATTAGCCTTTTCTCCCTAAATTTTAAAAATATATTCACTTTTTTTTTCCTTACGAAAATTATTACTATTATTTAACAAAATTTGATTATAAAAAATATATATAATATACTAATTTTATGTGTTTTTTTAGAGTAGGAGATAAATTTGTACATAAGAAACTAAAACGAATAGAGCTTTGATATTGTCCACTTTGAGCAATAGCTCTCATGGCTTTGCTTTTGGTTTCTCCAAAGGGTCTCATACCAATGGAGATGCATTCTTACTTATAAACCTATGACCATCCCCTTAAACAGCCAACGTGGGACTCCTTCCCAACAACTCTCGACAATCCTCCCCTCGAACAAAGTACACCATAGAGTCTCCCTTGAAACCTATGAAGCCCTCAAACAGCCTCCTCCCCTTAATCGAGGCTCGACTCCATCTCTAGAGCCCTCGAACAAAGTACACATTTTGTTCAACACTTGGTCATATTTGACTATACTTTTGAGACTCGCAACTTCTTTGTTCAACACTTAAAGGACTCTCTATAATGGTATGATTAAGTTAAGAGTATGACTCTAATACCAGATTAAGAACCACGACTCTCTATAAGCTCTTATGGCTGTCTAATGAGAATATTTCATCAAACAGTTGCATCTTCAGTAAGCGACCCAATCATGAGTAAGCGACCCAATCATGGTGTTCCGCGATACAAAACTTCGGCTGGGCATTTCATCAAACAGTTGCCGTGCAACATCAACTAATGAGAATATTTGACGTCAACGTATCTTTGTGCAATCCCCTAAGAAGAACTTAGGCATGGCAAACCTTCCCTTGCAAGAACAATCGACATTGGATTCAACAATGGATATGACAATGCAAGAAATTGAAAGAGCCTCTTCTCTTCGTATCTTCCTGAATTTTCTGCAAAATGGCAAACATGGAGAAATCCATTAAATTGTTACGAAGAACATATCAAGCAGCTTCATCGACAGCTATCGAAACAAAAATTCCAATTTAGAAGTTGCATTGAGAGAAAGAATCTTTAATGGTTGATTATGAACAGTTTCCAGAGAACGCAAACAAATTGTTGAACTGTTGTTTGAATCCTTTTCTACTCTGATTTTTTAAACAAGATACGAACTGTTTCAAGAATCCATCGTTTGATTTGCGCGGATTATCAATGGGCTGGGTTTGCATTTAGCTTTGAACTGATTGATGGATCAAATGAAATGGATCGTGAATAATAATTAGCTAAATACGAAGATGGAGATGACTTCACCCCACTTCAAATTTTCGTTTGATTTTTTATTTCTCAAATTTAACATTAAATATCTTATTTTTATTAAATGGATTAAAAAAATTTTTGACATTTGTAGAATTTTAAGCTTTATTGGAAGTACTGAAATTTGACATTTGAATATATAAAGACGGTGAGATCTCACGTCGGCTGGATATGAGAATGAAACATTACTTATAAGGGTGTGAAAAAACCGTGAAGCTAACAACGATACGTAACAGATCAAAATGGACAATATCTGCTAGCGGTAGCCTCGAGCTCTTGCAAAGACTAAGATAGAATGAAACCTCTCCCGTCAATGAATTTTTCTCCATGTATATAACCTTAAAATAATTTTTAATAGATAATTTTCATTTTTCAATATTAAAAAAACACAAAACATCTTCGTCTCAGACTCCATTTAGCTCATAAGGAGAAATCTCTTTCCGGTCTTCTCCCATTCTCAGTTCAGTGTGGCTTTCGGTAAACCCAGCCATTCGAGTTAAATAGATATCTTTACTAATACGTGTTAGAATAAACTTTTTTAGTCTTTATATTTGAACCCGTTCAAATCTTCACTATCATCCCTTTTGTGTCATATATTTATATTAAAATTTATACCTTCAAACCTAAAAAATTGATCTCTCACAATTTTTACCAATTTAAACATGGTTCAGCTAATTAAAATATTTTATTTATTAATAAATAATAAAAAAATTTCATTTTCAATCCTACTCTCCATAACATATATTCTCTCGTACCCCACACCCACACAATTATTTTATATATATATATATATAGTTTCACAACTTGGGATTTAATACTTTAATTTATGAACGATGCTATCACCAATAACCTTTCGAACAAAATTAAAATATATATTTTTTATAATTTCATCGGTACACTTTAAAATATCTAAATTTAATCCTGATATTTTCAATAAAAAAATTAAATTAATTTCAATTTAACGATAACTAATTTTAAGATTTATAGAAAGAGTAGGAACTAAAATGAAATAAATTTTAAAATATTTAGATAAAATAATATTTTAATTAAAAAAATAAAAAATTTCATATTTTTTAAAACAATTTCTTCACTTTTAGCATTATAATAATAATAATAATAATTATTATTATTATTATTTCATTAAAAAAAACTAAAGTCAAATGGGGTTTGAGAATAGAGAAGAAAAAAAAAGGTATTGATTGATTACAAGCTGTGGTGGGAAAAGCCTCAGATGGCTTTTAGTGGGTTTCTTGGGTCAATTTCATGTGGACCCTACTTTTATTTTTAAAACAACGACGTCCCGACTCGAAATACTCGATCAGCTCAACTCAATTCGTATTATTTGGATCGAATTATCAACGGAGTTATATTAATTTATAATTATTATTTTTTTCAATAATTAAATAAAATAGTTAGAAATAATTCGAACCAGCTCAACATAACTCAATCCAAATATTTTATGGTCAGGTTGGGTTTAAAAAATTTACAACCCGAACAATTCGATTACGTCTAAAAAATGTCTCGACACTCGGAATTTGAGATAGACAAATTACAACCATTTAAAATATTAAAATTATATATTTGTTTGTTTTCGTTATGGAGAAGGGCTGAGTCACTTTGTGACATGGAATTTTGGAGTTTTATGTGATTCCTAATCATACCATTGTCACGCGCATTTTTGTAGTATAAAAATAACGATATTCATAATGTCAATATCATAAGTTTTAAATAATAAATTAATTATAAGTAATTTTGAAAAAATAAAAATTGATATAAATATCGGTGTAGTAACAACTACCTTTATATATGAGACCAGATTTATGACATTAATTATAATAAAACAATAATTTTTTATTAGAAGTATAAAATTAAAAAGAAAAATGTCAATTATTGTGGTTAATAATGGTTAAAAATGTTTTTTTTTTACTTTAACCCATTCTTTTGCCTAATTTATTAAAATATGAAGTCAAAAAATATTAAATCCGAACAAAATAAAAAAAAATCTTATAATCGAATAAATAAATAAAAAATTTAAATTAAAGTGTTCGAGTTGATTAGAAATATTTTTTTAAAACTTACCAAAAAAACTAAAGGTATAATTATTGCAACAAAAAAAACATTGAATTAACGTTTCAAATATTATTTTAAAAAAATAATGCGTATAATAATAGATAGTACTAAAGAATAAATATTTATGTTCGAACAGAATCTTAGAACTCGATCACAAGTTTATGGATCGAACAAGAACGATGTGAAAAGTTATCGAGTTAAAAAAAATAAAAAAATAAAAATTATGTGGATTTTTCTTTTTTCTCTCTAAGAAATTGTGGTATTTTGACCAATTTTCTTTGTCAAGGGATAAGAGAGGGTGAGAGAATGAGAATAATAAAGGCAAATTTTTTATTTAGCTTTGTCACAAACAAAATGTAGTCTTTCTTTCCATTTTTGCCCCTCCTTTGTCTCTTTCAAAGTAGTGGTTAGTGACGATTTAAGAAGGGGTAAAGCGTCATTTTAAGTCCTTATGGTTTCGGTGTAGACCTTCTCATGGTGTCGACTTTTTTTTTTTTTAGTTTAACGGCATATGGAAGTGATAAACTTTGAGTATAATTCGACTAGTTTAGACACGTATTACTCATCAAAAAGTTAGAGATTTAAATCTCTCGCTCTCACGTGTTGAACTAAGAAAATGTACTGGAGTGGAATGACTCGAACTTACGATGATGTCTTGGTTGAGGACATGTGTTAAGTCGAAGACATATCCTAAGTAGTTGGGTTGTGTTTAGGTCGATTCTCATAGCATCGACGTTGTTATTAGATGTTAGTAGCTTTCTTATGATATATTTTCCAACCCTAAAATAATCAGTACAATTCAACATTTCGTACAAAACATCATCTTTCCTGTAAGAACCTAAGTTCGCTGCTAACAGATATTGTCTGTTTTGGCCCGTTACGTATCGTCGCCTCACGATTTTAAAACGCGTCTACTAGGGAGACGTTTCCACACCCTTATAAGGAATGTTTTGTTCCCCTCTTCAACAGATGTGGGATCTCACAATCCACTCCCCTTGGGAGTCAGCGTCCTCGTTGGCACACCTCCCGGTGCCTGGCTCTATACCATTTGTAACAGTTCAAGCCCACCGCTAACAAATATTGCCCGCTTTAGTCCGTTACGTATCACCGTCAACCTCACGATTTTTAAACACGTCTACTAATTAGAAGTTTCCACACTTTTATAAAAAATGTTCCGTTCCCCTCTTCAACCCTAGGATCTCACATTTCCCACCTCTATCTATACCCAACAATCACGTGTCACATAAGATCAAAACCATTACCATATAATAACGACATAATCGCTTATTAAATTTAAACCAAATCATAAAAATTATAGCTTTTAAAACCATACTCTCTAAAATATCATTAATTTAGCTTAAAAAAAGTATAAAATTGCAAAAATGGGTCTACGTACACACTCGATGTCAACATCCACTCTCTCCTTTAAATAAATGCTTACGAACTCCCTTCTTAGTGTTTGTGAAAAGTCCTCAACCAACATGAACCCTATGGATTCTCTCAATTGCATAAACAAAACCCACCGATCCTCAAATATATCATCGATTAAAAGATTAAATTCGTCCCACGGGTTGAACTAAAAAAATCATTTTAGTTCCCATAAACTATATTTACAGCTTTCCACTTTCGCAAAATCTCTCCTCGACACTTTATACAATAAGGTTTTAATTTGTCGAGTAAAAGAAACAATCCACATAAACTATACTTTGAAGTTGTTCTGTAATTCTGGAATCTCCCCATTTTTTACGTATAGGGAGTCGTCTCCTTCAGCATCGGAGCTTGAATGGACGCCATACAACACATATACAAGCACGACGAGGATCGAAAAGAACACGAATCTTACATAGGACATGCCATCGAGGGACCCCAGCAAGAACAAGTTTAGGAAGATTGATGCACAAGGTATCCATGGCATCAAGGGGACACCCCAGAATTCAGGTTTCCGTGCTTGAGGTACCACGCAATTGAAAATTAGCGAGATGACGATGGCGATGATGGCAGTGACGGTGAGTAAGGCAGTTTTGGCCCTCCCTGGAGTTACGAAGTGCCATATGAGAGTGAATATGATAGCAGTGAGTGAGAATGAGCAGAGGAATGATAGCGTTGGTTGTGGCTTGGTGCTCCCTATCACCACATAACGTCGGTAAATGATAGCATTGGCGACCATGTAGAACACAAAGAGTGTACCAATGCATACAAAGTTGAGTAGGACATCAAGGTCAACGAAAAGAGCGATCACAGCCGTAAAAATCCCTGAATTAAACCAATAAAAATTGATTTAAACAACACGAAGATAAGGAATTTGTGCAGAGTCTCAATAATTGTAGTGGATAAAGTGACAGCATAAATGAAGAAACTTGATTCTTATCGAAATATGATCAGTCATTTTCAGAATTGGCTTAAACCAAAGAGATATATCCTGTAGTTGAGTTGAGTCAATCAAACCTTATATATGAACGCAAACAAAACACCAAGTACACACAACTTGTGAAAACCTTGTCTTGTGTAAGGCTCAATATAAATCAGAAGGGAAGAAGAAACTCTACAAAAGATCCATATGAGATTATCACACGGTCGATGCAACACAACATAGGACATCCTGGGAAGTTAATGGTTAAAAGAGATGGGATTAAGGGAGGAACGAAGCATTTTTTATAAGGGTGTAGAAACTTTTCTCTTGCAGGCGCGTTTTAATAAGAAGAAAACCACGAAGAGAACAATATCTGCTAGCGGTGGGCTTGGACTGTTACAAATGGTATCAGAGCCACACACCGGGCGGTGTGCCAACTCCGAAGGGGAATGGACACTGGGTGGTGTGCCAGCGAGGACAGTGGGCCCGAAGGAGGAGATCCCACATCGATTGGTGAGAAGAACGAGTGCTAACGAGGACGCTAGGCCCCGAACGGGGTGGATTGTGAGATCCCACATCGATTGGAGAGGAAAAGCATTCTTTATAAGGGTGTGAAAACTTCTCCCTAGCAGACGCGTTTTAATAAGAGGAGAAGTCGGAAAAGGAAAACCAAAAAAGGACAATATTTAGTAGCTGTGGACTTGAACGGGTTACACCAAAGCAACCCACATAGTTTTTGTTTTTACTTTTTTAATTTCCCTTAGGAACCAAACACAAGAAAAGTGCAAGAAAACAGTTAGAAAAGGCTGTATCTTTCATTTTCCATGGTGTTGAAACAAGAAGACCCCCAAGTGTTTATATACAAATTCCTTAGCTTTTTTCTTGAAACACAGAAGATGCCTGTGAAGCCATGACAAAAGCGTTGCTATCCTATAAAAGTTTAAAAACTCTCTCCCACCATCTTAAGAATATCTTATTCTCTAAACCATTATGAACCACAAGGCACAAACTAATGCAAGAGTTTACTTCACCAAAACCCTCTCTATCTCTCTCACTATCTTGGGTTTTAGCCATTGATCTCATGCTATAAGTGGTGAGGTCCCACTTTTTTTTTTCTTCTTTCAAATAATTATCATGATAATTAATAAATCAAATATAATTTTTTTTAGGGAGGAAAGAAAAGGTCTTCTTCTAGTTCCACCAAAACCATGGCCCCAAAAGATTTCTTTCCCCCTATCCAAACACTCCCATTTGGAACAGAAGATTCTCAAGGCCCCCCTTCAACATTCATTTCCCAAACTTGTCAATTTGATATGAGAGGAAGAGCATTCACGAAAAAAAATCCCGTTCATAAGGTTAAAAGGTCAAAATTGTCAATTTGCATAGCTCAACGGGTTAACATATCGATTCTCAACCAGTAAATCAGATATTCAAATTCTTTGTCCAGCAATAATGGTTCAATTATATAAAAAAAAAAACTACATGATAATAGCTAATTCCAGTATAATTTAGGTACCTAATGAACATAAAAGATTAAATGTTGAAATGAGTTACCAAGAAAGGCGGAGGCGTTGAGAGGGGTGGAGGTTTTGGGATGGACCTCGGCGAACCAAGCGGGGACCACTCTGGACCGTCCAATGACGCACATGTATCGAGCCTGCCCCATCATCGCCACCAGCAGCGACGTCAATATCCCGAAGCTTGCTCCGCCCCCGATCACGTTCGACACCCACTTCCACCTCGCAAACGCCTCCGCGAGCGGCGCCTCCGCCTTGATCTGCCGCAACCACGCACAAAGTTGTTTCAATGTAATCAACACCGATTTCCTTCAACTGTAAATCAGACTGTACGAATTTGTATTTTTGTGCTTTTTTTTTTTTACTGTACCATATCGTAGGGAAGGAGCTTCGCCATTGAAGCCGCCATTAGGCAGTACAGGATGGTGACGAGCACGACGGAGCCGGAGACGCCGACCGGGATGTCCTTTGCCGGATTACGAACCTCCTCCGCCATCGTCGATACAGCGTCGTAGCCGATGTAGCTTAGGTAAACCAGAGACGCGCCTTTGAAAACGCCCGTGGCTCCGTGAGGGAAGAATCCGGATTCGTTCTTCGGATCGCCTGGTTCGGTGAAGTTCTTCCAATCGCCTTTCCAGAATCCGAATACAATCAGGAAAGCTATGAATAGAATGTGTATCGACGTCAGCGTCATGTTCACCACCGAGCTCTGTTTCGTACTGAAAAACAGAACATCCGCAAATAAAACTAGCCTTATTTAGTTTCAGAACGAATTCAATCACGATTCATGATTTTCGATTTCGCACAGACCTGTAGCAGATGATGATTGTGATGATCAAAACAACGACAACGGCAATCAAATCGATTTGATCGAATCCCTTGGGGACTCCGGGAACGACGAGTCTCCATTTAGCGGTGGAGATACCGATTGCGGCGCCTAGGTATTGAGTGAAACTCCTAGCGACAGCGGCGTTAGACATCACATAGTCCATTATCAGATTCGCACCGGTCAAAAATCCAGCGAATTCACCTGTACACAAAAACAAACAAACAAAAATCTCCGAGTGAGAAGAAGCACGGAAATGACCAAATTAAACGTACGCATTTGAAATAGAAACAGAATCAGGAAGCCGCACCGAATGTGATACGTAGATAACTAAACGCGCCACCGGCTACAGGCATATCGACGGCGAACTCAGTGTAGCAGAAAGCCGATAAGAGCGCACAGAGGCCGGCAATGGCGTAAGACAGAACAATGGCAGGACCGGCCTGGTGAGTAGCCGGACCGGTTGTGACAAAGACGCCAGCGCCGATCATACCGCCAAGGCCGAAACCGACGAGGTCGAACCAGCGGAGAGTCCTATGCATATGAACGCCGGAAGTGGATCGTGTAGAAGTCATTTCGTCGAAGGAGGTGGAGACGGAGAAGGCCCGTCGAGAAAGACGAGAAGGAGTGAGAGAGAGAGCTCGAAGGTATGCGGAAAAGCTTGAAAAAGAAGACGAATGGGCGTCCATGGCGGAATGGAGACCTGAAGAAGAAGAAGAAAGTGAGGGTTTGTATTGGAGGTGGCGAATTTAAAGCCACGCTTGGCATCGCCGAAAAGCTGTTCACCTTTCAAAAAAAAAATTTAATTAATTAATTTTTTTTTTAACCCAAATGACGTTAATTAATACTACATAATTTATGTTTTTATTCTCATATCTAAATTACATTTATTATTTTAATTATTTAATTTATAATTTAGTAAGAGATACTTATTCAAAATTTATAGGATTTAAACTAAGTTTAAGAAAAATAATTGCGAATACAAATTTCATTAATATAAAAGAGAATATATGAAAAACGATTATTGGTAGATTAATACATAATTTTAGAATTATTAGTACTTGTAAATGTTAATGTTTATTAAATATAAAAATAAATATTTAAAATTTTATTAAAATAATATAAAAATATAAACATGATTCTAAAAAAATTACAACGTTTTAAAATTTTATATTGAAAACTTTTTTAGGTGGATGGTATAGGCACACCACTAAAAAAATTATTTATTCACCCCTAGGAAATATTAATAACAAAATATTTATATATAAAAAATTAAGTTAGTTGGAAATGTTTATATGACACGATCATTGTTAGATCCTATATCTGTTGGAGGAAGGAGCGAAATATTTCTTATAAGGGTGTGGACATCTCGCGTTTTAAAGTTGTGAGGATGCCGACAGGCTTAGGTTCTTACAAATGGTATCAAAGCTAGTCACCGGGCGGTGGGCCAGCGAGCCCCCAACGGGGTTAGATCACACATCTGTAAGTGGGCTTGGGCTGTTACAAATGGTATCAGAGCCCGTCACCAGGCAATGGACAAGCGAGAACACTGGTCAAGTGGGGTGGATTGTTAAATTCCATATCGGTTGGAGAGATGAACGAAACATTATTTATAAATGTGTAGACACCTCTCCCTAGTAGACGTGTTTTAAAATCGTGAATGGCCATACGTAACGAGCCAAAACAGACAATGTAACGACCCAGATCCATTTATTGAATTAAATCATATTTTAATTTTTAATATATTTAAATGCGATAAATGTAATTAATTTTCCAAATTTAAACACTATATGCTAAAAATTCTTTAAACATTTATTATAACATCATTAAATTATTGTGTCAATAGGGAAAAAATCAGTACTAATTTGTATGATTAAAAAAATAGTATGACGTTCATGAAATTCCAACTTCCACTTTCTAATAAAAAATAAACATAATTCCAAAATACCATTTGTTTTATTAATTTTTAAAAATTCATAAATAAATAGAAGTAATTGCAATTATTCTATAACTATAATAAAAACAAAAATAGTTGAGAGAGAATTAAACTTAAAAATCAAATATAAATTACTTGCATATGTAAAATTATTTATTGTAAGGGCTTAGGGGTAGATTGGTAATTTGATCAAGTATTTAACGAAAATACTAGTTTTATTACCGTGAACTAGAATCGCTTTTTTTATTATTAAAGTTTTGATCTCGAGAACAAGCATTTCAATTCTCGAGTGGAGTACACCGATCTTGAAGATCAAAACGACCGAACATTTAAAAAAAATCATATTCTATTAATTATATTTATATACAACCAGCGATAATTTTATGGAATCAAACTTAATTACCGAATCACACTTTATGTTTTTTTTTTTTTAATTTTATATTACATTTAATACAAATATGTTTGACTCTGGTTTTAGCCACACATTTGAAGCATAATGGTATATAGATGAATGACAATGATTAATGTAAATAATAAAATAAATTAAACCTAAGAATTAAAAGAAGCAATTTAAACCACGAAAAAAAACTATCAATAAAATGTAATTAATATATTAAATAAAAAAAAATTATTTCATTTTAATCCTCATAATTTTAAAGTATGAAATATATATATATATATATATAATTAGCTTCCTTATTCTATAATATTTTTTAAACAATTTTTAAAAATATATTTTTAAGTTTTCTCGAAAACATGCTTGAAAATGGGCAGGTGAAGGACTGTTTGTAGGGAGCCTCGATATCAATTGTTCGAGAATATCCTTATTAGCTATATGAGCATTGTCGACTGAAAGAGCGGAAAATAACAATATGTTAACCGTTACAAAAAAAATTTTAAAAAAAAATCAATTTTTGGAGTTTAAATCTAAAATAAAAAATATTTAGTATATTGTGTTTTTTTGTTATTTAATTAATTAAATTTAATGATTATTTTATTTCATTGCTTAACAACTAGATATGTATTTTAACCAATAAAATTGACACCAAATAGGTACTTATTCCCTTCTAGCCCCAATATTTATGAAAATTGCAAGAAGGACCCAAAAGCCCAGGCCCGATGAAATGAATGGGCCGTTGCCATCCTTAATGGGCTTCAATTCATTTACACTATGCCCGATATTTGGAATTTCAATTTGTTTTCTTTTTTAATTAAAAATTTGACAATTTTAAATATTATTTGATTACTTAAATTTTATAATTTTATAATTATTTTTTTAACCAAAAAAGGTTTACGTATTTTTTTTAATTAATATATATTTAAAAACAAATAACAAATAAAGTGATAATTTTAGTATAAATAAGCATTTTAATCAAAATTACATTATTTCACATAATTATCGTATTAATTTTTTTATTCAAATTGTTGACGGATATTTCTTTAAATTTTTCCTAAAAAAACAATTACTCACTTTATTTTTAATATGCTGTGGAACAAAAAAAACGTGAGGAAAAATAAATGATTTAAAAAGAAAATAAAAAAATAAATGTCAAATGTGTGGTGAGGTGGCAGTTGTAACCTTATCCAAAACAAGATTTAGAAGTAGAAGGGCGGCCGAGAGAGTGGCCAATTGGAGTACACGTGTCGATGTTAAAATTTGCCACGTAACTATTTTTCCAACTAGGCAATCTGCCGTGTCGTGTGTTATTTAGGACGGCTACGAGGAAGGGCCCCACCTCTTTTGTCGCCATTATCCACTTAACAATCATTTAACATGTCATTGTCACCTACCAAATAATAATAATAATAATAATAATAAAACACAAAGAAAATAATATATACGATTTTAACAATAATAATAATAATAAAATAAAAGCACAAACTCACCTATGAGGCTATAGGTGATGGGGTTGACCTATGTAGCTCGACTAAGTCGCATGTAAGCCGACCCATTTAGATCAGGTGACATAGCGGAGACTGTCTCACGAAGGTTAGCCAGGACCTAACATGAGCTGACCTAGGAGGCTCATCCAGGTCAAGTCGATATAAGAGAATGTACGCTCGATTCTAAACAATACATTTTCTATTGTGTTAGACTTCAGAGCGAGCAATTGCTGTAAGTGAAAAGAGTCTCTAAAGTGGGTTAGTTAAGCTTGCAAATCCTACCACCACGAACGTTCCCGAATGTTGAGGCTAACCACATGGGAATTGACCAAGACTCCACGTAGTTGAACCTTGAGACAAACCTCCCATGGAGGTCGGGCAAGGGTAGTATGATTGATTCACGATGCACAATTGATGGTTGGTCTCGACTCTAGTCAGTTAAGACCTATTTGAGAAACAATTTCATCAACTAAGAGCCCAACCTTGTAATTTTTTCTTATGCTTAGCGTGTCGTGAAAATCATTGCACGGTGATAACAGTCTGTTATGATTCATTAAATTTTTTTTCAAAATTATATTAAAAATGAATAATAAGGAAATATATAAAAAAATAAAAGTAGGGTTTAAATGCTCTATTTTAAAAGAGGAAAAAACCAATAGTTATACAACTTAGTCTATTAAATAAATAAAAATAGATTTATTTTTTAAAATATATATTAAGTAATTAAAATTATATTCTAATTAACATAATTATATTGGGGTTGACACTATTATCCCTGAAATTAGAAGGTACGGACATGTCGACTGCGTACAGGCGGTTACCAACATTAAAATTAAAGTACCAAATAAATAATCCACACCAAAACGTGGCCATTCCACATTCTTTTTTCTTTTATTTTTTTGTTGGTGTTACCTGCTTCTGCCGGTAGCCCGTACAGACGGGATAAACTCGATTCCTCAGCCTTTTGAATTAAATAACTAATTACCTTATATATATATATATATATATAGAATTATTCCATTTTTCTATTCACAAGTTAGGATTTTATTAACAACAAAATTCATTTTTATATTTGACTGAATTACTTTTTAAATTTCAAATAAATTTCTAAATTTTTATTTTTATATCTGTAATTTTAATTTTGTGTGAAATAAATATTAAAAAAATTAAAATTATTTATTATATTAAATATAAAATCAAAATTTATGTTTAATAATATTTTAAATTTGTAACTGTGTGAATTTCAAAAAAATTAAAATTAAATAAACGTAAATTTGGGTCAAGACTAAATTTGGTTAAAATATATATTTTATTTGAGAAAAAAAAACGTTGGGCGGTGGAGGGAAGTATAAAGTATTAACGAATAACTTTTTACTTTTTTTTTTTTAAATAAAAGGTGAGGAATTAAATGACTATTAAAATTCAAATGACCTTTAAATTTTTTATTTAAATCTTTTATAAATGAAAATTACGAACATAATATATTTTAAATAAACATTACCGATATAATAATATACGGTAAAATAAAGTTGTTCGAAAAATAAATATAATAATATACGAACGAATTAGCAAATTTATGTATTTAGTTCATATATTAAATCAATAGTTAAAAATAAAACAAGTCTGAGGTGAAAAAAAATCAATAATTGTTCATCATTGTCGTTGTATGATTTTAGTTGGACGATTAGGAAGTAGTGATGTCGGGTTTGTACAATCAAATAATGTATGCATAGACTTAACACGCCAATGCGATACTCAGTACAAAACATTCTCCATGTCAAAAGTCCACTCGCTCGAGTATGAGCTAGTACGGTACAACAATAGTAAGAGACGAAGAACCGAACTTTCGTTATTTAAAATGTTAATTGTTGCGTTATCTACCGAGTTATACTCGGTTTGGTAGTTAAGTAAATAACCTAGGTTACTCTGTATCTCAAACGTATTTAAAATAATACATACTCTGCATATAGTCGATCGTAGTTGACCTAATAAGATGATAAACCGATGCATGCTTTGATATCAACACGAAAAGAAGATCCACAAGTAACGATCGTGGTTAGAATCAGTAGGGTTGCAGAAACCGAGAATGGTTAGATTAAGAAATGGGCAACATGCCACAAAGTCAAAGAATCGTCTTAAGAATCCATACCATAACAATGTCCATGAAAAGGGTAGACTTCATTGAAAATGGGAAAAGATGATAGGTTGTTACAAGAATTATAACGTTACCTTATTTAAATTTGATACATTCATAGGACTTCAAAAAATTATTCATTTTAATTTATTTGGTATTTATGAATATTTATTTATTTTTTGTCAAATAAAAAAATGCCCAGTAGAATTCTTCCACGTCATGCACAACAAATAATTTTTTTAATAAATTAAATGAGCTGTGAGCTCAGATCCATCAATATTCAAAGTATGTGCATCGAAACTCGAAATATAAATTATTTAAATAATAATAATAATAAATAAATAAATTCATTTTCCAGCTTCACATCCTTCCAAAACACAGAAACGACCGGAAAGAAAGGAAGAGAAAGTCTCCAAACTTTAATAAAAAGTAACAATATTTAATTCACGTATATTTTTTTTTTAGAAAATTAATTTTTAAATTTTAATATATAAAAATTTGATCTTTATATTATAATTTTTTTAAAAAATATTTAGCTGCTCCCATAAATAATATTATTAAAATTTAATGTAGATATAAAATTCGGGTCAATTTTTCTAACCGGCGAGGGTTGGATTTAGAGTAGCGAAACTAATCACTATCTCGTAGAATATTGAATAGAGATGTCCATGCCATCAAGGGTCTTCCTCGAATGGGACAAAAAATTTCTCCTCATCAACGAAACAAAACTTACATTTATGTTATGAGGAAAACAACATTAAAGATATATTATATATATTTTTATATAAAATATCATTAGTTTAATATAAATTATATTAAAAAATAAAAATTATACAGTCATTTCAAAACTAATATATTTTTTAAAAATATATATTAAAAATGTAAAAAAAGTGAGAATCTCATAAATAGAGGATTTTGTAAAGATAAATATTGAAATAGGGAGCAGTGATGTGATGAGAAAAACTTTCTCATCCATGCTACACCTCGTGGATATCTATAATGTTGAGACGGTAATATGTTACACGAAAGTGCCGCTTTCAACAACCTACTTAGAAGAGTCACTTGCTTTGTAGTATTATCATATTAGATAAGCACGTTCCCCACCTGCTGGTCAGAAGAATCAAAGTTCTTTGATGTTCAATCGTTCATCCAATCGAGTACAAAAAAACACAAAATCATGCAAAGTGCCTGCGAGAAACGAAAGGAGGAGTTTAGATTCGACTATTTGTAGTAAGGGAGCGGATTACATTTACCTATGCTTTATTAAAACTCAAATGTTAAAAAAGAAAAAAAAAATACAAATTTATATTTATAATAGTTGTAAAAGAAGACATAAATTTTTATAGAATCAAACAAAGTGTAGAAGAGCTAAGAATGAAGCCGACAGAGTAAAATCCATTTTCGAAACAAACCCAATTATACCAAACAACGTGTTGATTTCAAATTCTCTCATTTTTTTTTTTCTTTAAACCCAAATTCCCAAATTCCCAAATTTCCCCAATATCCAATCCATTGTTTCTCTCCGTGCGAAGTGATATATTCAAATTTACAAACCCACAATTTCCCCAATCCTTCCATGTGCAATCTCCAAGAAACTGATTCATTTCAGTAAAAGAAGAATAGAAAAAACTCCATCAAATCCTCTCTGTTTCTCTATTTCTTCATCTTTCTCTGTTTTATGGTTGTTATGTTTCACGAAAGTCGGTGGACGACCATGACTCAGTCTTCGACTCAGTGGACTCGGTCGGAGGACAAGCTTTTCGAGGAGGCTTTGGTGGTGGTACCGGCGGACTTGCCTGATCGGTGGCAAAGGGTCGCCGACCTTGTCCCTGGAAAGTTGCCGAGGGAGGTTAAAGATCACTATGAGGCTCTGGTTTATGACGTCCTGGAAATTGACTCTGGTCGAGTTGAGTTGCCGAGTTATTCTGATGAATCGGCGGTGGGTTCGCCGGAATGGGACTCTTCTGGACAGATCTCTTTTGGATCCAAGGCTAAGCCGGGTGGGGACAACGAGAGGAAGAAGGGGACGCCATGGACCGAAGAAGAACATAGGTAACTCTTTTTTTTCTTTTTCCCTCTCTTAATCCTCAATTTAGTCCTCTGTATTTCTGTTTGGCTGCTGAGAAAAGGGTGGAAAAGGGAAAGGAAAGTGGCGAGAAAATTTTCATGTCTGTTGGGTTTTGTGTGTCTTAATTCCTGTTCTATCTTCCAAATTGGGAATTCCAGAAACAGAGAACCAACCCAGTTTCTGATTTAGAAGTGCTTTTTCTTGTATAAAGTTTTAACTAAGATGGTTATCTAAGAAATGGAAGCTCTCGAGGAAACTATGGCTTATATGGAATGACAAATCTTTACAAGTTATAAGCCATTTGGGCTCTCTATTGGAAGAACAAGACTTTCCCATGAACAAGAATCAGGTGGCTGGCTGGGGATTTCTATCATTAACAAAGAAAACCATCTGTGTGTGTGTTCTTTTGAGTATACGACTATAATTGTAACCGCTTAAGCCCACCGCTCGCAGATATTGTAATTTTTGGACTTTCTCTTTCGAGTTTCTCCGCAAGGTTTTTAAAACGCGTCTGTAGGAGAGGTTTCCATACCCTTATAAAGAATGTTTCGTTCTACTCCCCAACCAGTATGGGATCTTACAATCCACCCCCTTCGGAGAGAGAGGCTTGAACTTTCGACCTCAGGGTCACTCTATAAGCTATGAAACCTACGTGCTAGTCAAGTAGAAACCTCTTCCTGGTAGACGCGTTTTAAAAACTTTGAAGGAAAGCTCGAAAAGGAAAGTCCAGAGAAGACAGTATCTGCTAGTGGCAGGCTTGAGTCGTTACTATAATCTTTTCAACTATTTAAGCTGGGTTTGATAACCATATGACATTTTTTATAATTGTACTTGTTTTTTTCATCATGCTTAGTTTTCAAAACCCAAATGGTTATCAAACTTGGCCTTTATTTTCTTGACCGAGAACATGAGGCTTGGGACTATTGATCTGTCATAAGTGTCTACGCTAGCTTTTTCAACAACCAGTTAAGCTTGTGACATTGACATTCAAAAACTTTATTAGGTAGCTAGATGACAACTGGGTTCATGATTTGCCTCTTTAACCAATGAGCTGACTCATCTTGGCCAGGTTTGGGCTAATGGCTGAGAAGAATGTTGCTGTCTATTTGCATATTGCTTTGTTAACAACTTATTATTGATATTAGCTTCAATATCAAGTTTTTGAACATTGGCCTAAAAGCTAAATCCATTAGTTGCTCTAGTTTTCAACTTTTGCCCCCTATGTTTTGAGATCTCTTGCTGCGATTGGTTCGTATATATACGTAAAATCATAGTTCTTTACTTTCTAAGTTTTCTTATGGCTGTGTTTTTAGAAGTGGAATGTAGAAGCTTGAATTTCGAGTCTCAAACGATGTTCATGTTACTCTAAGCCTTTTTCGCTCTTTGGTTAGTCTTCTGATGCAAAGTTCTATTTGGCATTATGACAGGCTATTCCTCCTTGGACTGAAAAAATTCGGTAAGGGTGATTGGAGGAGCATCTCAAGGAACGTGGTGATCACAAGAACACCAACTCAAGTAGCCAGCCATGCTCAGAAATACTTTCTCCGACAAAACTCCGGGAAGAAAGAAAGGAAGCGATCAAGCATTCACGACATCACTACAGTTGACAGCAACTCCGCCCCTATACCTTTCGACCCGAATTGGATATCCCCAGTCCCCAACCCAACCATTCAATCAAGTATGCAGCAGCAGCTAAGCCCCACAGGTCATTTGCAAGACCAAGGAGGTGCACTCCACACTTACAGGTTCCCGATGTAGGGATTGACACAATATGGATAGAAACTACTTAAACATTATTGCAATGTAAATACACCGACGAATGTGTAAAGGCGTCGGAACGTACCTGGGGAGGTTTGTTGTTTTTGTTGCCACAGTTTAGGGGAAGCTGATGATATGGAAGTTTAAACAGTAGTAGGATCCTGTTTATAAGTAAAATAGAAGAAAGCAAAAGGATTAGCAGTGTTAGTTACTTAGTTAATGTAAAAGAAAGAAGAAAGGTATGGGGTTAGGAAAGGAAAACACAGGATATGAATGGAAAATTCTTTTGTTGGATTGTGAGTATTCCTGCAATCAAATTTTGGTGCAGGATGCTTTCACTTTCATTCATGAGATGACTGTTTGTTTTATAAACATTATTCAGCAGACGACATCGTTTTAAGTCACTATTAAGTTGTTTTTATCTAAGAAATGTATTCTAATTTTTGAAAAAAAAAAAAAAAAAAAAAAATATATATATATATATATATATATATATATATAAACAGGAATTATTTTTATAATTTGGTTGTTTTGGTCAGAAAAGGAGGAGCCTTTGATTGGGCCGCCGGTTTGGAGTTTCAACGATCCCATCATTTCATGCCTATCCAACTATTGGAGGATACTACCCTAAAATGGCTAAATATTAATATTAATATATATATATATTATATTTCCCCATTAAATTTTATTACAAATTATTGAAGTTTTAAGTTTGAAAAGTACCTTATTACCCTTCAACATTCTTTGACGATCAGGATATTTTTTTAATATAATCGATAATATTTCTTAAATTTTTTAAAATTTAAAAGTATTAATTAAACTAAACTCAAAGTTTATAAATATTTCCTATAATTTAGCCCCCACAAAAAATGGAACATTTTTAAAATTAGTTCTAGAAAATATGTTTACATTTAAATGCAATATCCAAAAGAAAGCATTAAAATGTAATTCCATAAATATAAATTTTAAAAATTCAAGTTACATATGTATGTATTTTCCAAAACGGCTATCATATCAGACAGCCGTGAAGCATTGAATAACATTATTATATTATATCATATTACTACAACAAAATTACATTAAAAAGGCACCAGTTCTCAAATTTGTCCACTCGCAAATGCCTAATACGTTTTAGACCCCAATTATTGATTAGGTGCACAATCCTGATCACACAAATGATATAGCCAACCAACCTAATTTGAAAACATCAGCCCAATGAAAATGAACCAAAAGAACCTGTTCCTCTTAGTTAATCCCATGATTAGTCTATTAGATTACAGATTCCATCAAGTTTGTAGGTTAGTTAACCAACCCTGATTTCTCCCAACCAGGACCAAGTTTGTAGGTTAGTTAACCAACCCTAATTTCTCTCTATCTACTGGTTTCTTACTCGTGTTCAACACTTCGTAGTATTCTAATAGAACAACCACCCAATTTTCATTCGACCATCCAAGACAAACTTACGTCTAGGAGTTTGTTTGAAATGACTTTTCAAGTAGAGCTCGATCAGTCCTAAGAACTAAACAAAACAAATATCTACTGTTCATGGTTTCTCCTTCAAACTAAAGCTGGGAGGGAGAAGGAAAAGGACAATCAACGAACAAAGGATTTAGAGGGAGCAGGACCGAAAGGAAAAGGAAAAAAAACTATAATGGCTTATTGAGAGAAAGGTGAAGGGATGTGGTCCAGAACAGCAAGTGCAGAAGGAAAAAAAACTATAATGGCTTATTGAGAGAAAGGTGAAGGGATGTGGTCCAGAACAGCAAGTGCAGAAGGAAAAAAAAACTATAATGGCTTATTGAGAGAAAGGTGAAGGGATGTGGTCCAGAACAGCAAGTGCAGAACACTGCCTCTTAAAACATATCAGATGACACGCACTCTCAGAGTGGTAGGACAATCAAAGACATGCAACATTGTTTAATATATAAAAAAACGAAATCCAGTTATAACAGTCGGTTACAGAAAAGCGGTGGTGGGGTGAGGAATCTCACATTTTATTCATTGTGACCAAACTCCAACGCAGATGTTACAACTTGCAGCGGAGCCACCATCATCTACTGGGTCCCTTCATGTTTCTGCAAATGAGAAACAAAGGATAAACACAGTTTCTAAAATAAGAACAACAAAACTGGCATTCAAATATTTGATTGACAATTATGCAACTTTGCCCTTGGAGGATATAGTGAAATTTTATCATCAATTGTTCCGCAAGGGAGAACCTTAACTTATTTATTTGTTTGACTAATCTTAGTAGTTACAGAAAAAAGTAGCAAAAGTTTGTCATATTCTAGAAGTATAAAGTGATAATTAGAAATGTGTTAAAAAAGGTGATTCGGCACACTGCATACCCGAAAAAAAGAAAGTTCGCTACAATTTCCCTTCTGGACTTCTTAGTTTAAAGAACCCATTGAATTAATATAATTTACAGAAAGGGTCTTCGGGATGATAAAAAATCCAAACGTCCAAAAACAGCATCCTAGTTTGCACCTTTTATCAACAGAAGTAACATATCATAAACTGATCTCGAACTTGAGTGGCGCTAACAAGTTTCTACGAATAACAGGTGAAAGTAGCAGAAACGAAGATATGAGGACTAGGTAGCAGGCGTCCATTTAAAATGCCAACCAGCTATGAACACGCGTAATTTCCACAGAAACCGCAATGATGCATTAGCTAAAGTCAACCATCATAGCTTCTTTATATATATACATGGTGTTCTATGATATACATGACCATATTAGCTAAAGTCAGGGAACACTTGCACTAGATCTGACTTTAAGGTGTTCCAAACTCCCCCGTCATTCCATCAGGTCCTAGGGACTTGAGACTGCCTATATTCTGAAATGCTTTAAGAATCTCCTTCTAGCTGAAAGGTCTTTCTAATCTTGACGTTCTTTGACTATCGATCAAAGCCCAATCAATCCCTTCAATAGTGAACTGAGGGCCTCTATCATCAGCATACAACTTTCTATAAAAGCCTAAAATATTCTCTTCAATCTCTGTTTCTGTAGATAAAAATCGTTCATCTTCAATTTCCAGAATGGATAAACAGGCTCTATTTTTCATAGCTGAAACTCATCCGTGGAAGAAGGAAGTACTCTCATCCCCTTCAGTCAACCATTTAATTTTGCATTTCTGACTCAAACATCTCTGCTCATTTAGTGTTAGCTCTAACATAGAGGCCTTCAGTTTCATTCTCTCTTCTTTTTGCTGCGTTTGGATGATCCCTTGTTCATCCAACACATCAATCTGATCAATTTGGTGAAGAATGTCATTTTTCTTATCAACCATGTTTCGGAACACTTCTTTGTTCTAAGATCTAATGGCGTGACTTCAGCCTCTTCACTTTTTCCATAATTAAAAAAGAATCACATAGGTATAACACTTTCTTTTTTTCTTTTTTTTTTTTTATCAATTTCTGACATTTGGGCTCAATCCCCACATAGGTATAAGAAATCAAAATTTAACATCGAAGAAATAGCCCTTGGAAACTACATAATCAAAGAGTTGTCAACTAACTATTATGGATGATGAATCCCACAAGACCGTAAAGATTTATATATAAAAGTTGCAACGATCACAAAATACGGTTAGTCATAGCCTCTCTTACCACAGATCGACTAATAAATATTTGTCAGCAGTTAATTTAAATGAAAACAATGCCAGTGATGAATTACCTTCTCCGACTGTTCTTCCTTCTTCTCGGCCCTTTCCTTCTCTGCCTTAAGCCTTTGCTTCTCCAGTCTTTCTCTTTCCATTTTCTACACAAACATTAGCAAAACGATAACTACAAATTGGAGAACACAAAATCCTCGGGCAAGAAGAAAGTACCAGCCAACATAAATAGTATCTTCAATCTCACCCCAGCCTATTTATATTTTAGTTTCGAACAAGCAAACATTCGATGAAGCAGATTGATGATCGGACTCCTACTATAAATCGAATAAACACAATGATGATCGGACTCGTACTATAAATCGAATAAACACAAACTCCTCGCACAGAAAGAAAATACCATCTCATATAAACAGTAAATATTCCCAAACTCCAGTCTATATTTATTTCAGTTTCAAACGAGTGAACGTTTGATCAAACAGATTGATTAACGAACTCCTACTAATAAATCGGGGAGCACAAACTCCTCGCACAAAAAGAAAGTACAGAAGCAGTAACTTCGATCTCACTCAAGCCCATACAAGAATCCAACAACTGAACATTCAACAAAGTAGATCGATACTGAATTACTACTACTTTTCAACTCATTTTTTCTCGAACATTCGAAACTAATAATTCAACCTGGATGTAGACGTTCTCAGCAGCACGCTCCTCCTCACTGAGAACTCGACCTTTTCCGTCCGAGAGGAATCGGAATCCACCGACGCCGGCGGTACGCACCGTGGACGGAGTCAAAGAGGAACGACCGAACACCGATCGCATGGCCATTTGCGTTCTGTGAAGTAAAATCTTCGAGAGAGTGACAGCAAGGTTTATTCGGTTCAGTATTGCGCGAACTAACACAAATAGAGCCTTTCACAATTTATAGCCGGTTAGATAACTTCAAAGTCAAACGGTGGTCGGTCGGGCCAAACCGGGTTTATTATCAAGTGACGTAATCCTATGATTTCCTGTTGAAAATACTTGGTAATAACTCAAAAGTTGCCGTTTGATCTGTCCATTTTAACCATTTTTTCTTGGATTTATCAAAATAGACCGTTAGCCCAGTTTGGAATTGGTTTTGATTACGGTAAAATTATTAGGAAATTTAACTGTTCTTTATATTTGGTAAATTTTATTATTTATTAATTTAACTGTTTTTTTATATAAAACATTACTCAATTATCTTATTACAAAATTTGAAGTTAAATATTAATACTAAGTTCATGTTTAATTGAAATATATGTTTTTTTTGTAATACCTATTTCACAAATAGGTTCATGCTCAACTCTTGAGGGAGCCCACAAGCACCTTGCCCGAATCTTTGTCGATAGGGTTGATGCATTACACACGTGGATAAGGAAAGCCAAATTCTAATGGAAGGTCGGTGCCTTTCTTTTACGGCTTACATTCCTATTTTATCAGTTGTAGAGAACTACTGTTTGGTCGAGAAGAAGAAAAAGACTTTAACAACCTACCTATCTCAATAGGACCTCGTAAAATAATAGGGACAATTAAGATGTTCCATACTACTGTTGAGCCGAATGGTAGCACTTATGTGCACTGTAACAGTAAAAGAGTACAATAATTCAAAACTCCAATGTCGAGTGAAAACATTACAAATTAATTAACATTGACCTACAACTGTGTTACCAAAACAGTGACAACGCTGCAACTAAATTTTGACGTTCCAAATCTATCATTCAATTAAAATTTAAAAGAACTACAACTTTAGTTCGTAAATTTTAAATTCTAAAGTTAATTCTCTAATCTCGGTCGTTTAGCATTAGGTTAAACTTTTATAGGTGAATCAATTTAGACTATATATTTAAAATAATTTAAGATTTACAAATGCATAGCTTAAATTTAGGAACAATTTTTTTTAAATAGAATTACTTATGATAATTTAAGAGTTTAATAAATATAATTATAAATTTATACAATAAAAACAGCCAATTATGTAAATTCACATGTTTATAAAAATTTAGAGTTTAAATTGATATGATTATAATTTTTATTGTTATAATCTTAAAATTTTAAAAGCGGGTTTATTTTTTATTTTTTTGCATTTTTTTCAAAATATATGTTCCGATCAACTATTTTAATATTGATTATTATTTAACTTAATAAACGAAGCTTAAAAAGGGAGCTGGTTAATTTTTATTATAAACTTTAAATTTCACTAAATTTCATCAATAAAATTATTTTCACGTTTATTTATGATATAAAACCAAAATAACTTGAAAGAAAAATGACATAAAAATTGTTGTTGTTTTTTTAAAAAAAAAAAAAAAAAATTACGAATTTAAATAGTCACTTGATAAAAATTGATTTTAATCCCAATGAATGTATGCGCGTATTTTAATGTATATATATTTTAATTCCTTTGATTTTTTCACAACGCCTATAAATAAAGCTGGGCCCTCCAAAGTTACAGATAATTTATGGCTATAATTCTCAACGTCTGAGAGTAGGCCGCGCGAAAGCCAGGGGACAAGAAGACTGTCGCGAAGTTCCGGTCACGACCATAAGGTCCGATCATGTATCACCCTACTAGAGGGGGCGTTCGTGGCGGTCGAGATCGTAAGCTACTTCTTTATCTTCCTCGATTTCCACTTTGTTGATTGTTTCCCTTTTTTTTTTCATTATTGATGAATTAGGCTTTCCCGGGATTAGATCAGCGGCTGTGAGTTCGAGAAACGTTGTGGATCCGAATCCGCCATCTAGGGTTTTTGTGCTCTTCCGATATTTGGATTCGCGTTTCTTTGTAGGGTGATTGGTATCGTTTCAGAAAATTTTATTAGGGTTTTTGGGTTGGTAGTCCTTAATCGTCGTTAACAGGGTTTTTGGGATGCTTTTTTCGAATTTAAAGATTTGAGATGGCTAGTCAAATGGACATGAAGTTTATGCGTTGTTGAATTAAGATTTTGATGCCTCTATTGTTGGTCTGGCGGTAGTTTATGTGGTTATGTACGTCTATTGTGATGAATGTCGTCAAATGATGGGTCATTAGGATTTTAGGGTTTGTTAGTGTTCGAGTGGCTGTGCTGGATATCTGTTTTTTGTTTGTTTCTTTTTTTTTTTCAATATTCGTGTGTTCGTATCGGCAATAGCTTCAAAAAATTCGCGTTCCAGTCTATGATTCGAGATATAATCGTTCTGTTTTTTCTTCATTTCCCCCCTTGAAACGTTGTTGGCATTCTGTCCATATCCTCCCGTCTCTTGTAGTGCTTCTACAACGGGTGGGTTCATAAGTTGGACTGTTGGAGTTCGATGTTAAAGTCAAAGAAGATGTCTTAGTTAGTATGCAGATCATAAACATGATTGGATAAATAGAGGCTAGAGTATGTTATGAGTACTTCTATGCTTCAAGCCTTCAATATGCAGTCATTTACGAGAACGGTGGTCTTATTTTTATGTTTATTTCTCCCTTTTCTTCATGTTTATTTTGACTCTCATTAATTTAAATTTACTCGTTGATGAGTATAATCTCAACCATTCCGTGTTGACTTTATAAATCTGGAAACTACTGCTTGATATGACATTTAGAAGTTTAAGAAATTATGATTATCTATACAGGTGTAAGGATTTATCTCAAACCCTATGACCACTTTTTTATCCAATATGTCTCTTAACTTCCTTAACCAATGTAAAGTCGCTGTCAAACCCTTTGGAATGTTGAACGAGTAAACAATTATTGCACCTGTTGAAGTATCTTTCCTGAATTTAGCGAGCGACTCTCTAACATATGGGATTTTACTCATACACTGCACTTTCTTTACTCTTGATGTGCAGAATTTAGTTGGGACGATGTGAAAGTTGACAAACATCGGGAAAACTTCCTTGGTCACAGCATCAAAGCTCCTGTCGGAAGATGGCAAAAAGGTAAGGTATTATTGTGAAAGCCCACTATGGTTTGGTGAAGTATGTAAGTTGAGCGATTGTATCAATTAAATGGTTTTCTTAATACAAGGCACTAGATTTCTCGATGGAAAAACAAATTGCTTTTTTTTCATTTTTTTTTTTCAACTGTAGAGCGTGTTCTTAAATGCAGTTATGTTCTGTTTTCATTATCTATGTTGCCTCCAAGTTGGCACTATTATTCTCCTACTTCTTGGGTGTTTTCTGAAAGTGGTTATTTGGGAGGCAGATATATTCTTGTTTTCATCAATTTGCAAACTATTTTGACCGATTATGCATTCCTACTTTTATATACATTGGCTTGAATTACGAGGTAATTATTCATGCTGATTCTTATTTTACGGTTATGGACCATCCCTCTCACTTCATTGCCCCTGAAATTGTTTGCTGATAAAATGTTTTAACAATACTGTTTTTAATAACAAAACAGGGAAAGATCTACACTGGTATGCACGGGATAAAAAATCGAGTTCGAATGTGGATGTTGCAAAGGAAGAGATAAGATTGATCAAGGAGCAGGAGGAACAGGCAATGAGGGAGGCTCTTGGATTAGCTCCTAAAACTGCTGGCAGGTCTCAAGGCAATCGTCTTGATAAGCATGAGTTCTCAGAACTTGTGAAGCGAGGTAGCACTGCAGAAGACTTAGGTGCAGGCCACGCTGAAGCTGCACGGGTTCAGGGTCTTGGTTTTTTGAGGTTAGATCTACCAATATTAAATGGAATTTCCTTTTTATCTGGTTGTGTGGAAACAAGGTTAGGGATGCATGAAAACTTGGCCCATCATTCAGTTATCAGAATTGAGTTGCCTATTTGTAGATACGACCCTGGGAATTTAGACAGTCCAAACCTAAATTCGTTTTTTCATTAGCATCAATTACTTGCATTTTGTTCTGCCTACTTACTGGTCTTATTGTCCTGTTAAATTCTGTCTTCAAACTGGTTGCAGAGCACCACACGCCTGGGAAGAATCTAAGTCTCTTCCGCCTGATCAAACGGGCACCTCTGCTGGTTCGGAGAAAACAGATGTCCCTGACCCGCCTGCTAGGAATGCAGAAGCAGAGGAAGTGGAGGATGAAAAGAACAGCAAGAAAAGGAGGCGTGAAGAGAGGCGCGGGGAGAGGCATGAAGAGAGACACGAGAGGCGTGGGGAGAGGCGTGAAGAGAGGCGGGAGAGGCATGAAGAGAGGCGTGGGGAGAGGCGTGAGAGACATGAGAAGTACGAGAAGAAACATTCTCAGGATTCCAAGAAGAAACGGAGTAGAGACAAAGAGAGGGGAAGACACGATTCTGATTGAACACGAGAATCACGGTGTTCAAAATGCCATATACTCTGTAACTTGACTTGAAATGGGACCTCATCCATTACTAGACATTCATTGAGTGTGCCAACTGATCATTTGCCCTGCCTTCTCATTCCATGTATTAAAAGTAATCCTTTTAAGTTCAAATCCTTAATGTCTTAATTACATAATCGTTCTCTCTGATGTCAAGCTGTAGGTACAGTTCTTCGGCTCTTCCATTGTCAGCTGGGCCTTTGCTCAAGTGGCTGGGACACGGTTGGTAATGAAGAAGCCGACTCCATTTAGTAAGACAATAAACCTTCCTTTCTCTAACCCCTGATTCTTCTGAAAGATTACACAATCTTTAATCATAGTTCACTTCTAGTTCAAACTGTTCAGTTCCACTGAGCTTAGTTATGCATACTTTTTATGCTGTGATCTGGAAAAATGGTTAATCTGATATTATGACTTCAAAAGGCCTTTCATTTTAGAGCTGACATCGAGGACATGATGTAAAAATGGATGTTTCTTGAGAAATTTTTGGAAGCCTCATGGACAAGGAATGGGGAAAGCTCAAAGGTATTCAGTTTCAAGAGAAATTTCTTTGTACTCTTCCCATCAGCTTTGATTTTGTTTGAAGTTTTCTAGATGAGACATGCGCCTTTGCTCGCACGACAGCTCTACCAGGCGTGGTGCTGGCGTGCAAGCAAAGCGCTATTGATGGCAATAAATAGCTCACTGAGCGATGGTTGATTCAGTCTCTACCTCACTAAAACGTCAATTTTTTTTGGTGCAGATGGGAGGACTTTAACTTAGAACAAGGACTAGTTAATTAATGCTGAATTATGGTTTATAAATCAATTTTTTTGCCGTTTTTACCCCTATAGTGAAATCAAAGTACAAACAATAACTTATATTAAAATAATATTATGGTTGAACCCTAATATCCTCGAATTAACAAAAAAAATAATATTATGATTTTAATATACTAAAAAAACGGTATTTTTATGAAGAATCTGAAGACCGACCCCAACAAAAGAAAACAAGAAGCAAGCGGAATAAAAAAAGCTACGAAATGGGTCCACTACGGGAAATTAATATATTTTTGCTATTCAGAATAAAGGCGGAAGAGTGGGCGACGAGGAAAGGCTCCACGGAGAGAGAGAGAGAGAGAGAGAGAGAGAGGGCTCTTCTTCTTGTTCCTGTTGTTCTTCTTCTTCCTTCTCACGTTTCTTCCGGCCCTGCAATTATTTCACCAATCAGAACTCCTCTCTCTTTCCTTCTTCCTTTTCCACTAATTTTGGGCCAAACCATTATCATCCTCCCTTCTTCACTTGACTGTTTAGTGAATTCAGGACGGTAAGCATGGTGTCGGCCAACAGAGAGATGGTGGTGTACTGTTTCGATACTCTTCTCGCTCACTACAACGGCGAGGAAGCCCCTCCTCCCGCTTTCCACGGCGGTCAACAGTACTTTCTTTTCTCTCTCTATTATTTATTTATTTATGTGCGATCAGCGATTGTTATGTGGAATTTTTTTTGCATGTTTGGGTTTTTTCGTATGATCGAGTTTGTGGGTTTAGTAATTTTGAGGTTGGTGGGCGGGTTTTGATTGTTGACTTTGGACGATCACGGTAATTGTTTGACGCCTTGTTGGTTTAGTATGTGATTTCTGGGTTTTAATTTAGTTCTTTGCTAAGTACTTCAAATTTTAGAGATGGTCACTGTTTGTTGACTGAGGAAGTAATGGTTTTTTTTTTTAATAGTTCATTTCGCATGTTCTTCGAAGCAAAACAGGGGAAGAAGACATGTTAAGTGTTTCCTAAATAATGATAGTTCTTCAAATGTTTTATTGGTGAATGTTATCCCTGTAGTATATCCTTTCATTTTCTCTAGAAAGTTCGTTTTTTCATCTAAAAGTATTTATGCAAAACAAGGGTGAAGGTATTGGGGTGTGAGATCCCACATCGGTTGGAGAGGGGAATGAAACATTCCTTAGGTGTGGAAACCTCTCCATAGTAGACGCATTTTAAAATCGTGAGGCTGACGGCGATGTGTAACGGGTCAAAGCGGATGATATCTGTTAGTGGTGGGCTTGGGCTGTTATAAATGGTATCAGAGCTGACACCGGGCGGTGTGCCAACGAGGACGTTGAGCCCCCAAGGAGGGTGGATTGTGAGATCCCACATCAGTTGGAGAGGGGAACAAAACATTTCTTATAAGAGTGTGGAAACCTCTCCTTAGTAAACGCGTTTTAAAATTGTGAGGCTAGCAGCGATATGTAACGGGCCAAAGCGGACAATATCTGTGATTGGGCTTGGGCTGTTACATGGTGTGTGTTAAGTGGTGATCAATGGTAAAAGGAACAATTGTTTTTGTGTGGCTGCCAGGAAACCAATTTAGCTACTTGTTTGGAGTAGTAAGTAGTAACAAGGCACTTACTGGAGCAATTTTAGTGGGCTGCACTGGAAGCTTCTTTTTCAATGATCATCACAGGAGCAAGCTCAATAAATTGAATGAGCATCAAATTTGATGTCTGCTTAAAACTAGATCTGCCAAGAAACTGGTTTCTGTGCTTTTTATCTTTTTATTCTTTTTCTTTTTCAAATCTTCACAAAGTCCCAGGTTTCATCGTTATGGTATGTAATTTAGTGTATGTTAATTCAGTACATCGTAAAATGCCGAGGATCCACTCATTCCTGTGGACATCTTCTTTGTTTCTAGTTTTCTCAGAAAGCTAAGGAATCATCCACAGTAATGTTGATGAATTATATTTATTGTAGTCATAAGTTCTAGTTCGATCGTTGAGGCATTGACATCAAGGCCTGTATGTACACCAGGCTGTTTTGATGCAGCACATTCGCAATAATGATTAATCTGTATGATGAAACATATTTCTGCTCGACATTCTCGCCTTGAGGCTATCTTCTCTTTGTTCATAGTAATGCAAAGTACTTAGATTTTATGTTTTTCTGTTCATTCATAGTTTTGTATAAAACTGTCGTAAATCCTTGTTGGTTTGACCATTACTGAGTGATGATGTTTTACATTTATATCTTAGTTTATTGAGCTAAAAGTAAAAGGTTCTAACTGGTTTTAGCACAAACTCATGATCAACTAGTGATTGTTCAATTTCATTTAGGATAGTTGTGTTTTCTGAGACATATCCAGCTATCAATCTGTTGGTTCTTCTACACATTTTGTGTGTTATCACGTGGTTAGGCATACTTGTTGAAGATGTTAATGTGATACTAGCCACTCTTTAAAAGCGTCGTGCTTTATACATAGAATCTTATTATTGTAATCTGCATATAGTTTGATTTCACGTGAATATTTCTTTCTTCCAGCCCCTTGTTCGTTAC
The DNA here is from genome assembly GCA_033971965.1 of Cucurbita ficifolia. Lineage (NCBI taxonomy): Eukaryota > Viridiplantae > Streptophyta > Magnoliopsida > Cucurbitales > Cucurbitaceae > Cucurbita > Cucurbita ficifolia. The sequence goes on from CM066965.1 coordinate 18,079,054, forward strand.
CTGGAAAAAAGTGGTCAATGGCGGTGAACCTCGTTTGCGAGGGTGCATAGGAACACTAGAAGCTCACTGCTTGATAAATGGCTTCAAGGATTATGCTTTAACTAGGTACTGTTGCTTAATGCATCCTTTCTATGTTGATTGCTTTCCACTGTCTTCTTCACCTTGCCCTTTCCTTGCTTTCTTAAATCAAGTTATGAGGGCGAAAGTCAATGGGTGGATGAGAATGAGAAGACCATTTGCATGACATAAGTGATCCATAACAGTCCAAGGCCACTGCTAACAGATATTGTCCTCTTTGAGCTTTCCCTCGAGGTTTTTAAAATGTGTCTGCTAGGGAGACGTTTCTACACCCTTATATAAAATGCTTCGTTCCCCTCTCCAACCGATGTGGGATCTCACAATCCACCCCTTTTTGGGGCCCCAACATCCTCGTTAACACTCGTTCTTCTCTCCAATCGATGTGGGATCTCACATTCATTCGCTCATTTGGCAAATTAAGTTCATGGAAGGAGAGAACGGAAAGTCCATTCTTTAAGTGACTTGTATGTAAATTGTTCTATTTCATGCATGGAGGTCAATTGGGGGCGAGGCGAACTCTCTACACTTGTCATTCCATCGGACAAAGGATATTACCTCGGTTCTCTTGCACTATCTCGAGTCACGGCTCTCCCTTTTCCCATTGTCATGACTAAATGCAATTTTTATTTTTCGATCGCTTGAACTTGGTCCGCTTCATTAGCCATCTAAAGATTTAGTTGGTGATTCCTTTTTTTCTTGAACATGTTGCAGTGCCTTGAGGGACCGCAGGTTTCCCCCAATACAGCCAAAAGAATTACCACATTTGGAATGCACAGTTTCCATTCTAGTTGATTATGAAATAGCTATCAATTATCTTGATTGGGAGGTACCTTTCTGTTTCCTTTCTTTAATCCAAGCTTTTTGTTCAGTAAGTATAGTTGTTGCCTTTGATTTTCTGCCGTCTTACATAATCTAAGTGTCCCTTTTCCTTTTCATTAAACTATCAAAAACAATTTTTTTTGCATTATTAATGATTGCAAGGATTAGTCGAGCACGTTTATGATTCTGGCTAGTTTGCTTGAAGTTTCGAGTTCGGTCTGTCCTGCCTGCCTGTCTTGTTTTTCGCCAGGCACACAGAATAAGCCAGTCAGGCAGGCAGCTTTACCATAATCAGGGTATTCATGTCTTATTTTGCAGGTAGGTAAGCATGGTATTATTATTGAATTTAATGATCCCGACTATAATACTAGACGAAGCGCTACGTATCTGCCCGAGGTAGCTGCCCATGAAGGTATGTTACCGTACTTTTTGTGGATAAATATAATACTAGACGAAGCACTACGTATCCAGTGATTTGCTTTGAATACTAAGTAGTTTTTATCATTCATATAATTTTTATGTCCCAATGGGTTCGGGTATAATAGGACGAGCTAACTACCCTATACCTGGTCGGTCCTCCCATGTTTGCTCAAAACTTTTGTCGTTTTAGTTTCGTGGTTGATGTGACCATAGCGATCTATAAGAGTTATGAGTATAACAAAGACATTGAAGGGAATGAGTTCAATTCAGAATGATCACCTACCTAGAATTTAATATCCTACATGTTTTCTTGGAGGGTCTTATGGTTGTCCCGTGAGATTAGTCGAGGTGCACGTAATTGGCCCAAATACTCACGTTCGTGCACACACATCGTTGTTGAAATATATCTCTTTGGCTAAAATGTTCCCGACTCTCTGTTTAGCTTCATAATTCCTCCAGCTGACTCGGTTTCTGGTTGGGTTGCATCCTGATTTCCAGGTTGGTCAAAAATCGAGGCCATCGACTCATTGATTCGAAAGGCAGGATATAATGGTGCAATCACCGAGTCACTACGTAAGCGTATTCGATTAACTCGGTACCAAAGCACCCTATTCACCATGCACTACGGTGAGTACGTCTCCTACATTAAAAACACCCGGGGCACGACCCCCCGTGTCGTCGGGGTTAAAGCCTAACACAACCATCCATTGTTCCAAACGGCTTCTGCAAAAATCTGCAAAGCGCAAGTTTGGGTAACTGAACTATTACAAAATGTCATTTCTTATGTGAATCACTGTCTTTACTATTCATCAAGAAAAACTGAAGAACTCAGTAGTTATTTGCAGTGAATTTGGAAACTTTTCATTCAAGCTCTGCTGCTTCTCTGCAGTTGGCTGCTCTGTATTATAAACATTTCTAAGTTCTAATTATCACTGCCTATTCATCTGTCTGCCATTTCGGTAAGGGTTTTTTCGTAAAATTTGTCGCTGATTTTTCGAAATGATTTGGAGAGGTTAAACCGTAAATTTGGTTCCTAAAAGGTTAGAATTTAGTCTGAATTAGTCTTTTTGGATTGCTAAAACCTCGTAATTTGTTCTTGATGAAATATGGAGAAAGTTTCGATCGATCTTCAATTGTCATACTGTCTTGTCCATTGAGATCGAAATTTCTATGTTTATAGTCTTCCCAAGCTATCTTAGCCATGACTCGAACACAAGACTTGTAGGGGCTCTTTTTGACTTCGTTTTCATTTATTATCATTATTATATTTAATTTTTATTTTAAAAATTATTATTATGATGAAAGTTTTATAATAGGTTTTCAAAACATTTATTAGTTTTATTTTACTCATGAAGAAAAAAAAAACATGTTTTTAAACATTTAATCAACAAATCTCATAAAAAACATTTAATCTATTTGATTTGGTAGATATTAATAGAATTAAAAAAGTTTATGATTGAAAAAAAAAATCTAGTTTTAAATAATTCTTTTAAGTAATCTCTTTTTTAAGTTTATAATAAAATAATTATTTGAATTGAATATTAATTTCTATTGTATTTAATGAATGAGGACATAAATGTAATTTTGTATCTGAGAACTTTGAAATCATAGTTTATTTTTACATAAATATTTAGAGGCTAATTTTTATAATAATTTGAAATTTAAAATTCAGAAATTTAATTTAAATTAAATTCGAAAAAGATAAAAATTAATTTTTTTCAAACGTAAAAATTATAATAAATACTTAGGGATAAAAAAAATTTTAATTTTGGTTAGAAGCCAAAAGTATAAGTTCGAAACCGGGAGTATTTTAAGATATCTCAGAAACTTGTTCCTAATCGGAGACGGAAGGGTAAACTGATTGAGGTTCGGCTTCCCTATAAATTACGATTACCCCTCCAATTCCCACTTTTTATGTATTCTTCAAGCTGATCGCTCTTCTACCTTGCATCTTACGTGAAGTAGACCAGCGATTTCCAGTTTTAAGGTTAGCAATTTCCCTTCTGTCCTGTGATTTGTACTCTCTGATTGGATCGTGGAATTTAATTTTGTTTTCTTCGTCGATTTCTCTCTTTTTCTGAGTAATTCGGATAGAATCTGTGTAGGGTTTGGTTTCGTTTGCAAACTGTTTCGTGCGATTTTGGTTGCTGAGCGAAAATCATTGCATGAGGTGTTGGAAACGTTGCGAATTTGTATTTGTTTAATCTTCTGCTCCTTTTTTCCCTGTTGAAGAGGGAAAACCTTCGTTTGCAAGCATAAAATCTGTTCGTACGATTAGGTTGGCTTAATTTTTTCCCCTTTGTGATTCGGACTTTACTTCTCTACCCGTTGGGCAAGGTTTATTAATTGTCTGAAGGAATATGGGGATTTTTTTGCCTGCGGTTTGATGCAATTGAGTTCTGGATACTGTCATTTGCATAGATTACGACCTTGCTGCTATGGATAATTAAAGATATTAGTTCTTGGTTCTTCGATTGATCAATCCTGCAAGCAAGTAATCTACGGAGCATTCGCTGCCTTTGTTAGTTTTGGCTCAATCTGTACAGATCGCTAATATGGAAACTTCCCAAACAATAGGGATTTTCCTAGCTGAACAACCGTTAACCAGGACCTAGGAATTTAAATAATCACAGAAAGAGAAGTCCCAACAGGCAACAGTGACGGTTAACTGAGCTCAATTACGAATTGAACGGGAATAGAATAACGGGAAGGGTAGCCCCATATCGTGTTTTAATTAGTATTTGTGAATTTTCGCATGTTTCCTTCTTACAGGTCGAGAATGAATTCGAATTAACGATATCAATTAAAATTTTTTGTAGGCTACTGCTGCAGTTTGTGAGTGCTGCTACTACATTGATTCTTCTCAGACAACAGTCGGAGATGAGTCAGAAAGGCCTAATATACAGCTTTGTTGCTAAAGGAACTGTTGTTTTAGCAGAACACACATCATTCTCAGGGAATTTTAGTACCATTGCTGTTCAATGCTTGCAGAAATTGCCCTCTAATGGCAGCAAATGCACATACTCATGTGATGGATATACATTCAACTTTCTTCTTGACAGTGGATTTGGTATTGTGTTTTCTCAAGTTTGATAATATACTTGTTTAGATTTCACCAACACTTGTGGCTGAAGGTGTTTGATTGATTTGCAGTCTTTCTCGCTGTTGCGGATGAATCAGTTGGAAGGAATGTGCCATTTGTATTTCTGGAGCGTGTGAAAGATGACTTTAAACAGCGTTATGGATCAAGTATCAAGGAGGAGGACCCTCACCCACTTGCAGATGATGAGGACGATGATGATTTATTTCTAGACCGATTCAGTGTTGCATACACTCTTGACAGAGAATTCGGGTATGCCCATCATGAACAATGTCTGAGTTATATGTCATATGTTTTACCTAACAACCTATAATTTTATAGGCCAAGGCTTAAGGAGCACATGCAATATTGCATGAATCATCCAGAAGAAATGAGTAAACTTTCCAAGCTGAAGGCTCAAATAACAGAGGTGAAAGGAGTTATGATGGATAACATCGAAAAGGTTAGACTTGTTTTATGAAATCTTGCAATTTCTGCTCAAGATTTTCTATTTAGATTTTGACAGAGTACATATGTTCTTTACACTGTTGTGCATAATATTTACACAGAGACAGTAGATTAAAACAACATTTTAGAAATTTTACTTTGCTTCCTCTAATTCTTTCTCCTTTTCATTGCGCCTGTTACATGCGGCATCCTGGTAGGCAGATCAGTCAAGTAGTATATTAGCCATTAGACTTTCTGTAATTATGTTGCTATGAAATTGATTAAAAAAAATATATATTACACGCGTGTTGCTTGCTTGCTTTAGAAGAACCAGATTTTCAGCTGCACCAGTTGAAGAATGATTGTTTGCAAGGAATTTGGTAGTGGTCAGTTTTGGGAAAAGTGAAATGGAATTGGTCAAATATCACATATACACTTTCTTTTTCCCACTTTTTCTTCCCTTCCTTGCTTCTCAATGATTGTGGTGATTTTGATCAATAAAGAATCACGTTGGTCTTTTGTCTTGGACACAATAATGTGTCTATTTGATAGGATTTTACATTATATTGTTACTGGTTTTCTTATTTACCTTGCATGTTTCTGAATACATACAAAATATCTACTGTGTTTTATCCTATCTACTGTTTAATTTACATGTATGTAATAGAAGTCACAAGTCAAACCTTAACCTTGGCGAGAAACTTGGTGGCATATCCCTTAGCGGGTGATGAAAATTTGTAGGAATGGACTATCTATCCACTTTTTGACAACAAAAACAAGGTGGCAAACTATGATTATTTGATAACTGATATGGGGATTGGCCAAAAAAATGCTTGCTTTTCTTTACGATGTTCTCTGTGGTATTATTAAGTTGAAACTGAAAGCTTAGACTTTGTGGTGGAACTTGTACGAAGCTAAGTTATGCAAGACCTTTTTAAGATGAGACTCAGTATTTGGATGAGATTGTTGACAATTTAGTATTATTATTATTATTAATTCTTTATGGAGTTCTCTCAGTCTCTTGATAACAGGTTCTTTTGTAACTACCCTCTCACTGTGAGATACGGTTTTCCAAGTCCATTTTGTGCCCCGAAGGGGGTGGATTGTGATCTCACATCGATTGGAGAGGGGAACGAGTGCCAGCGAGGACGCTGGGCCCCGAAGGGGGTAGATTGTGAGGTCCCACATCGGTTGGAGAGGGGAATGAAATATTCTTTATAAGGGTGTGGAAACCTCTCCCTAGCATATGTGTTTTAAAAACTGAGGGGAAGCCGGAAGGGGAAAGTCCAAAATGACAATATCTGCTAGCGGTGGGTTTAAGCTGTTACAGTCCCGTCATTCATGGTATACTTTTCCACATTTTAAGTGGTCTGAAATTGATTATTCATGGTATACTTTTCACATTTTAAGTGGTCTGAAATTGGTGAATCAGTACATTAGTATTAATTTTTTTTATGTGTGATCTTATCTTTTTAGGTTTTTCCTCATGGACTAATTAGTAGTTAGCTAGAGCGATACACTAGTGAAACGAAATTAAAAGGCAGAGGCAGGCCATATGTTTTTTGTACGCTTTGAGTATGACTACAACATTGTTTCATACATGTTTCTCTACTTGGCTGCACAGATCTGATGTCAATTTCCTTTTCCTCGTGCAGGTTTTAGATCGAGGAGAACGGATCGAGCTTCTGGTGGACAAAACAGAAAACCTACAATTCCAGGTACATACATCATATAACCCGACTGTCACTTAAGAATCTTGAATGAGAAGTTGAAGATAAAAAAAACCGTCCATCTAACCGTTTTAACGTCGAGATCTCTGTTTAAATTTAGGCTGATAACTTTCACCGACAAGGGAGGCAACTTCGGCGAAAAATGTGGCTTCAGAGTTTACAAATGAAGCTGATGGCTGGGGGAGGAATCTTGGTGTTGTTCATCATACTTTGGTTTGTTGTATGTGGTGGTTTCAAATGTTGATTTTGGTAAAGTTAGTAGCATATGAGTGTTTTCTTAAACTTCTTGGCTATGTATGAAAACTGTTACCAAGTCTATATAATATATGCCTTCCCTGCCCCTCTTCTTCTAACTTTTAATTATAGGCTTTGTTTAAAGAGCGTCGAATCGATTCTTCATGCCTCATTTACGGATCGTTTCGATTCTTCATGCCTCATTTACGGATCGTTTCGATTCTTCATGCCTCATTTACGGATCGTTTCGATTCTTCATGCCTCATTTACGGATCGTTTGGTCTTTGAAAATTGTGTTTGTTTTCTCGTGATGTATTTCATATTTTTTTTTAAAAAAGTTATTTGAATTCTTATTCAAATTTCACAAACAAAATCTAGTTTTATTATTTGATTTATTTATTAGTTTTTAAAATTGTATTTATTGGTTTAATTTTTAAAAATTCATTAGCTTTGATATAAAATAAATAGATTGAATTTATTGTGTTGAATGCATTTATAGAATTTAAAAAAATTAATTTTACTTTTTTTCAAAATATGGGATTTTGATAACACGACAGCTGGCATCTTTTGATTGATGTGTTCACACCAAACCCAATTGCAAATTAACACATTAACGGCTAGTGCGTGTTTTTTCAAATAAAAAAAAAAAGTAAGAATTATCCAATTGTTTTCATATTGATTTTTATTGAATTTTGAATCTCTTTTAAGCTATTGCACTCTTAAATTATTTCGATAAAGACATTAATCATTCATGTTTTAAAATAATATATTTTGATTCAAATAAACTTTTAAGGAAATTGATAAGGAAACTTTTAAGCAAGACAGAGACAACGACGTCGACATGAGTGTTAGAAACAGACTCAAAGAGGGGCAGGTAAAGCCTTGAGCCTTAACCTCAAAAGTCGAAGTTTTAGTATGAGTTTGGACATGCGATTCTGGAGTTTAGTCTGTCAATATGAAATATGAATGCTCGCGCAAATTTAGTATAGATTATAGACAACTAACCGTTGCTCTACGAGATCGTATGACCATTCGTCAAAATGATGTCTACTTATGACATACAAAAAAATGTCTTAGAATGTACTATAAGGGGAGACATAGTGTTAGTTCTCCACCACCCCTAGGCTTTGTAGTCTAAGTGAACTAGCTAGTGGTACATACATGTGGCAAAGTGTGGGCTAGTGTTGCAAAACGAGTATCTTTGGTGTCTTCCTTTAAAATGAGTTTTTCAAGAATAGTGTCAGATGACATGGGTGTGCCAACATTGTGCTCCACCCCATGTGTCGGAGGTTGATCTATGCGCTCACTATCTGATACGATATTTGTAAATGACTTAGTATGAACATTGGAGGGTCTATGCCTTAATAGAACCCGAATGGATGAATGTTTTGGGAGTCCCGATGATATGATTGACTTATGGGTCAGTTATCGATGGATATGTCCAAGTAAGCTATGATGGTCGAGACATCCCAGACTTGGGATGACATCATGATATGGAGGCCATATTTTTGGAAACAGGATGACGAGACGAGATGCGACGTTGAATATGAGAAACTTTGGCCTAGAGTGTAGATGATTGAACATGCATGTATGAGCGGCGTGTATGGCTGAATAAGCTTAGATTATGCATGAGTTGTGCTCAGTTGGTGAAGGCAAATATCGCCTAAGGTTCGACGAAGCCACAAAGTCGAGCGAAAAATGTGAATGAGGCTTGAGTTTCCTTTAACACTTGTCACGAGCATATCAAGATCATGACGCCACACGATTGAACAAGTATGTATCTAACATCGAGCACCACACCAGTGTGCAATTTGTTGGCTACATTTTTCCTTCGAAATACAAATTCACCAATTGAATCATGTGCAAACCAAGTGCATTCTATTTATTCGAATCTGTGCATCGACATTATGTACCCACAAAACTATGATGTTGGTATCATCGATCACATCTTTCTACAACAACGGTTAAAAACTATTACATTTAATACCAATACGAACATTTTGAGATCACTCAACGTGAGCTTTCGATAGTAATTAATATACCTTATTTGCTTGGAGGTCGAAGATTTTGACCATAGGAATTATAATAAAACTTTTACGATTATAAATTATGAAAACAAAATTAAAATCCGGTTTCTATTTTACTTGAAATATTTTCATATATATTAAAATATATTTTCGATCGTTTTTAATAGATAATATTTAATAAGAAAAAATATATATAATATTATAATATTTATTTATTTACATAGCCTTCTAACACATAATTTCTGGGCAGGTGAATTAATATTTATTATCCTATTTTATTAACTTAGGACAATAAATAAATATAGTATCTATAATTAAATTATGTTCTAATTAAAAAAAAAATGGAAATATGAAGATATTCAAATAAATAGAGATCCATAAATGTCGTTATCCACTAATTTTGGAGGAAAAAAAAAGAATAAAAAAAGGAAATAAAGGAATCAAAAGAATAAAGACAGAGAAGAAAGGAGCGTGGGGCGTCCAGTTCACCAAAGCAATAACCAAACTTCCTTTATTTTATGAATTCTCTCTTCCATTCTTCCCTCAACCGATTTCCCTTTCCTTTCAAGCAACCTCCGCCGCCGCCATCGCCGCCACTGGACACCTTTACAGCCCTGCTCTGCCCCCTCCTCCGGCCAACTGGTTTCTCCTCTGCTACTACTTCTATTACTTTTTAGCTTCTCATTGTTCCATTGCTTTTCCTCTTGATTTATTCTTCTTGCTGCTTTATATCATAGTTTGATCCACTTTCCTTATTTGCGCGTTGATTTTTCCTCAACCGACGCATTTTCTTTTGTTCACCAAACGCCTTTTTGAATCCGCTTTGTTAACCACCGGTAATTGTTCATTCTGCTCTGTTTTTGCCATTTTTCGGAACTAGGATTTGTGACGGTGTTTTGCAATGGGGAATAATTGCCTTGGAAGTAAGACGAAATCGACGGCGGAGATTGTGCCTCAGGAGTTCATTAGAGGCTGTAGCGATTCCACGGCTTCGAATCCGGTCGTACGGCTTTACGGCCCTCCGAATAATGCTCTTACCTGCTACATCCGATTTGCTTTGCTTTACAAGTCTGTGAAACACAGTTTTATCCCTTCCGAGACGACGCATTTCGGCTCTGATTCGCCGGCCATTCGGATCGGGACTGAGACCGTTTCCGGTTCACGCGATAGGTTGCTTCGGTACATAGACAATAAGTTTCCTCACCCGCCGCTGGCACTATCGAGCCGCCGCGTCGACGATGACGAAACGACGCAGTTGATTGCGTTGACTGTGGTATCGCTGCAGCATAAGAGCGTGTTGTGGCATTTGGAGAGGATGTTGAGATGGGCGAAGGATCTGGCGGCGCGTGGAGGGAGAACGGCCGTTGATCCGACGATGGGAACACCGAGGATGGAGCTAAGGAAATTCGGGAAGAGCTACTCTCAGCTGCTGGAAGTGATGCTGGAGCACGCTCAAATGGAGGAGAGAGTCCTCTTCCCGATCTTGGAAATGGCTGATCGAGGTAAGTCCCATAGCTCTTATTCTGCTTTACATTGCATCGATTAGAATTTGAGTTTATGCAATGCAAGCCCTAAAAATTGTCGCATCATGAAAGAAAATCATTGATAATTTGCAATAGAATTAATGTAATTGCAAAAACGTTGTTGATCATAGAAAAGTCTGTTTTAGATTTGTCAAACTGGGCAAGAAATTTGAGATGATCAGTGAGAATTAGGTGATGAACTTCATAACTTTCTTGATTGTTCTTATCTTTTCAATTTGGGGGAAATAAAGAGGTTGTTTGGCATCTTTTACCTAGTTCTATGGACCCTTTCTTTGAAGATTGATTCTATCATCTATGGAATTGTGCAACTATTCACATGTTTAAAGGAAAAACTGTTTCTGTTATTTAAAAAAAAACAATCCACATGAGAGGAAACTACTCAACTAGGGAAAGCAACTAGAAGACAACCTGTACTCCAAAAAAGAAAAAAGACAACCATAAATGATTGTTAATTAAATATGTTTTTATGAATTTTGGGTATTATAAAGTTTAAACTTTGTTTTGTTCCATTAATTTTGACATTTATTTGGTTTTAGCTTTCAATTTTTCAAATGTATTATTTTAGATTTTGATATTGTTTTAGTCCATAAACTATATAAAATTATATATTTGAAAATTTATTGTTAATTTTCTATTATTTATTTAAAAAGATTTTTTTTTTAAATTTCTTTGTGTTTTTTTTTTAAAAATAATGACAAAGACTAAAATATCTAAATAGAAATTTTAGCAATTAAAATAATATATTTAAGAAAATAGAATATGTTCATGTTACATCCAAAAATGGGTAATTCAAACCTATAACTTTCAAAGTGGACAAAGCTGCCTTAACTACTAAACTATGTTCATGGCAAATTTGGTCTATTCTCTAAACAAATATTCTCATAATGTTTTTTTTTTCAGTGGGAATTTGAAATTCATTCAAACAGAGCCCAAATTGATTGAAAGAGTTACATTTTTGTTTTTTCAATGCTACATCTGTGAGTAGATGAATGAACTTGTTACTACATGCAATAATGCAGGATTATGCAAAGCTTCAAACGAAGAGCATGCAAGGGATCTACCCATCATGAATGGCATCAAAGAAGACATCAAGTCCACTGTCGTTTTAGACGTGGGAAGTTCAGTTTGTCAAGAAGCGCTTTCCAACCTTTCCAAACGGCTCAAGTTATTGCAGGTAACTCCACACAAACCTTCTATAATCCTAACCTGTTCATAAGTACACGGGGATTAAAATTCTGACGCACATCAGTTTGTAAGACTTCATGCTTAAGATTTAAGGGAAAATATATAGACGATAGAGCAAAATCAGATGAAAGAAAGACAATGGATTGAGTGATAGAGCCAAACACCGAGCGATGTGTCAGTGAGGAAGTTGAGTTCCGAAAGGGGGTGGACACGAGGTGGTGTGCAGGACTTTGGGCTCCTAAGGGGGGTGGATTGTGAGATCTCACATCAATTGGAGAGAGAAACGAGTGTCAGTGAGGATGTTGGGTCTCGAGAGGGGGGATTGTGAGATCCCACATCGATTGGGGAGAAGAACGAAACATTTTTTATAAGGGCGTGGAAACTTCTCCCTAAGAGACGCGTTTTAAAAACCTTGAAGTAAAGTCCAAAGAAGACAAAATCTCTGCTAACGGTGGACTTGGACCGTTACAGATAAATTCTCAACCTCCCTAAAAAGTAATCCCATTTTTTCCATGGAGTCTGAGAAGAGGTGTCTAATCCCACATTTCAAGAGATAAGAGATAAAAGAAGTATCATTAATTTCTTCTCAAAAAAGTGATGTGATAAAGCTCTGAACGAACCATTCCAGAAAAAAGGATTGAGTGGTTCCTTCCTATTTCTATGACCCAACTGACAAATACTAGTCGAGTTAGGGTGGTTGGCTGAGATTCAAATTTCTTCCCTCTATTTATATCGTTGTCAAAAGCATTTATTTACTCTACTGACATTTGGATCGACCCTACTGAGTTAGGCTGAAACATAGCACACTCATTACGACTTTATTTCAATCTGGTAGGGTGGCACAGTAGTAAATAAAGATAACCAACTAAACCATGTGAACTGCAGAGCATTAAGGGTAGCTCTGTACCACGACACCTTGACCATACTGTGAGTCTAGCTGTTAGCAATAGTATAACCCTTTGCTGGAGTTACTAAATTCAGGCTAACTGAGCTACATTACTCTTGACATTGTCGAGAATGTAATAAGTTTACCGGCCCATTTGATAATCATTTGATTTTTTGAAACTTTAAACATGTTTTCTTAGTCAAATTCAAAATATAAGAACTACTTATTTTAGTTTCCAAAACTTAGAATTTGAATTCGAAAATATTTGTTGAAAATAGGTAACAAAAACAAAAAAATGGAAGGTGAAAGCATTGTTTGTAAGCTTAGTTTTAAAAAATCGAAAATCAAATCTTTATGAAATATCCTTAGGCTCTCTTGAACATAGTGATGATTTAGTGGACTTCAATAGCCAAGCCACTTCCACTTCATTGATTGATAATGTTCAACTACCTTTGTATCTCATCATTACCCAATATTGAATATATGTACACCTTTAGATCCATTTAGTTGGTCCATAGTAAAATATAACGTGGAATCCACTTCACTTTTAGAATCAAAATAAAGCACCAAGTTCTTGACGCTCAATAGTTTGCTTGACTATGATCATCAAAATCATTTATATGTATTTCACACTTCACAGTCATTTTCTTTATTGCACTCTAAGACTGTCTGTTCATCAATGGCAATAATGGGGAAGCTGATTTCTTTTTCCTTACCCTTTTTTTTGCCCTATAACTTTACTTGTTTGGAGCAGGAACACTGTAAACATCACTTCATGGAAGAAGAGAAAAATCTCCTGCCTTGGTTTGAGGCTGTGGAGCTGAACAAAGAACAGCAGGACAAAACATTAGAGCAGCTCTTGGATGTGATGAAACAAACACATTCACATTTACTAAATTTCTTTCTTGAAGGTCTTCTCCCTCTGGAAGCTCTGCAGTATTTGGATTTGATTACGAGCAGCAGCGACAAAATCCGAACGAGCTTGGGCACTATGCTCCTGATGAATGTCGAGTAAGACCAAAGATGTGTATAGTTTTTCTTTTCTTTTTCCTTCTAGATTGGATTGGCAACATCCTTTTGTCAACATGTCATAATGGGTGTGTTCTTTGTTTGGCGTTTTAGTTTGTTGGAGATGGAAGTATAGTCATTTATTGCATATTTTTTAGCATAGTGATTGGCCCTCATAGCAGTGTGTGCCACACAAATGAAAAGAAAAGAAGATAAGTAATGCTTGTGATTGTAGACCTTGAGACTCATATATTAGACCATTGATGTCTTTTTGTTTACATATCTACTTACTATGTAGATGTTTGACGTCCACGTTTGGAATCTTTAATCTTGAAAATGTTGAACCCGAGGTTAACCTAGAGTTTTAGTGTGGGATCTCATATCGGTCGAAGAGGGAAACGAAACATCTCCTAGAGTTTTAGGAGAAGCCCGACAAAGAAACAATATCTCCTAGAGGTAGGATTAGGCTGATACATTTAGGAAGCTCGGGTTTTGAAGGGATGTTTTGAAAATCTAGGTTAGTTGAAATTCGTTCGAGGAATGTGTTCGAAGTGCTTAAAAATCATGGTATTTAATTTATTGTTTGATTTTAAATGATTTTAAAATTTTCATTGTTGTAATATTAATATAGTAATTACTTCTTTTTTTTTTGTATTGTTCAAATATAACTAAATTTAAAGTTAAAATTGTTTCTTCTATTTTTGTTATTTTTAAATTGACTATTTTAATTATCGAAAAATTAACTAAATTTAAAACAAAATACATTGGTAGGCTTTTTTATTTATTATTATTTTAAATTCTCTAGTACTTTTAGACTTTAATTTTACTAATTTAATAAGTAAATGAACTATCTAATGTAAAAAATAAAAATAAAAAATAAAAATAAAAAAAAGGAAAAAGAAAAAAGAGGACCGCTATTCTTAGGCCTTGGGCCAGAGCGTAAGCGAACGGCCCATTGACCATATCAGTCCATTTACAGGCCCAAAACAAATATGGGCCAACTGTAGTTACATATTTAGGCCCAAAGTATAAGCCCATACACCGTATCCAATTACCGAGTCTATTTGAAGCCCTAGAAAATTTCGTTGGTCCTATATAAGCTTTCCCCTCCAGTCAAGCTTCTTCTTCCCTCCAGCCGAAACCACTGCAACTCCTTCGCTGAAAGCCCTAGAAATCAGTTCTCATGGTGAGTTACTGTATACTTTTCGGTGCATTCGTCTTTATTCAAACCATTCGCTATCTTACGGCTTAGGTTTTGTATCTTTGAATTCCAATGTACTTCAACTTATTGTGGTGTTTGTTCTTGTTTGAATTGTAGGCGCCTAAGAAGGATAAGGCTCCCCCGCCGTCCTCCAAGCCCGCTAAATCTGGTGGAGGAAAGCAGAAGAAGAAGGTATGCTTCTTAGAGTTAAAGCTGTCATTTTCCTAAAAAGTAAAAAACAAATTCACGTAATTTGGTAGGGTTGGAATATTGTTCGTCTTGCGGTTTATTAATCATTGTTTTTTTAGATTTTTGGATTATGACGGTGATTGCTTAGTGCTTGTCTTGAAATCACTCAAGAGTATCATTAAACGAAACTTAATCCTTTTTTAGATTCCTCTTTTTTTTCTGCCTTGCTTAGATTATCGGCTCATTAGTAAATAGCTTATATATTCGATTATGAAGAAGGGATTAAAGCTCGATGATTTAAAATTGCTGGTGTCCATGCATGAAATGTTTGTCTGGGAACTGTTAATCACTTATCACTTGATTTGCAGAAATGGAGCAAGGGCAAGCAAAAGGAGAAGGTGAACAACATGGTATTGTTTGATCAGGGAACCTATGATAAGCTTCTTTCTGAAGTCCCCAAGTACAAGCTAATCACTCCTTCAATCCTTTCTGATAGGATGAGGGTACGTCTTTTCTTCCTTTCATCCATCCATGGCTATGCACTTATACTTCAATTTGTTTGTTGTTAAACTGCAATATGTTGGTCAACTGATGCTAACCTAGGTATCAACATAACCTATCAACTCGAGCAACCCAACTCAATTCACATGGTTCGTTTGTGCTGATCACCAATTTGAAAACCAACCCATAGTTTTTTTTTAACTTAGTACACTACCAATGGACATGAAGTTTAGAGTAAAGGAATCAGATTTAAAATTTTATGTAGACCCTTTTGGTTCAGCATCTAGAACTGAATTTATTGTACAACTTTCTGTTTGCAATTCAAATAATGGCTCCTTTTTGTCATCTGCCATATTCAGATCAATGGTTCACTTGCCCGAAGAGCAATCAAGGATTTGATGGCTCGAGGTTCCATCAGAATGATTTCGTCTCATTCTAGTCAGGAGATATACACCAGATCAACCAACACCTAAACATAATTGATTTCACTTGTGCCCGGAAGGGTATATAGATGTGTAGCTGCCTTTTCCTTTTGCAGTTTCCGAATTTTGTTCAGCAATGAGATTAGATTTTAGTTTTCTAAAATGGCTGGATGATCTCAAAATGTGACGTTTTAATTCGTTTTAGTGTTATTCTGCCTTTGAATCCATGATCCTCATTAAGTCACTTGGTTCTTATAATCGTTATTAGATCAGTTGTTTTAGCTTATTTCTGATCATAATGGTATTGGAAACAAAAACAAGTATGGAAAAGGTCTAGTGTTTTTGTAGATATGGTCATTTTAATATTTAATTGCATTGGATTGTTTAAAGTTAGTACAAAATTTAAAATTTTAATTTATACCCTCAAATTTAATTATCAACCAATCAGAAATAATGCAATTCTTATGCCATATTGAAGGTATGTTTTCTATTTCAGGATAAGTATTAAATACTGCTATCATTTAACCTAATTAATGATTCAAATTTACAAAAATAGAGCTTGACTTCAATATTAATAATCATTTAATATCATAAAATTTTGATCGTGTGATATATTCATAAAATATATTATAAATCATAATTTAATTATCTAAAATCACAACAAAAAAAAAAAAGAAAAAAGAATATTGGTCGAGATACCAAATTACTTAATTATCTAAATAATTTTTAATGCAATAATTTATTAAAACCGGACTGTCTTAAAAATGGCAGGAAGACAGTAAATTTATAAAGAAAAGGAGAAAATGTTAGAAAAATTATTTCATTGATAACCTTTAATCAATTTTAGAGAAAAAAAAAAAAAAGTAAATCCTTTCTGAAAAAGAAAACATTCAAGCAATGAATTAAATAAAAGTTTAGAGGCTTAGTTGTCAATGGTCAGAAGAGGCCTCCCCCATCTTTCCCCCTCATAATTTCTTGCCAACTCTTTTCTTTTACTAAAGGTTAACTTTACCAAAAGTACAAGTGGATGGCAGAGGAGATTTGGTAACCTACCTGGAAACTCCAAATCCATCAGTAGTGGGTATTTCCAAATTGGCACATTCTATTACTGGCTAAAAATTGACACCAGTATCTATTATTCATGAATAATGTTCAAAGCTTCATCTTTTTAGCTAAAGCAGCATCTAAATTCGCAGTAGAGTGAACACAATGCTAGTGATTGACATATCAACCTCAAAAACAACTAAGCACAAAAGAGTCTGAGAGTGATTGAAGTTTCAATCAGATTGAACTGATAAAATGCATGCAAACAAAGAAATCAGAACAAATCACCTTCCTTGTGTGTGTGAATGACACAGTCGGATTGTGGATATGCCACGCAGGTTAGGACATACCCTTTCTCCATCTGCTGGTCGTCCAAGAACGATCCGTCCGACTGGTCAACTGTCCCGGAAACTACTTGACCCGCGCAAGTAGAGCAAGCCCCAGCCCTGCAAGAGTAAGGTAGATCCAATCCAGCACTCTCAGCCGAGTCGAGAATGTAAGTGTCATCAGGAGCCTCAAACTCATTCTCTTCACCATTTGGTCCAATTAACTTCACTTTGTAAGAAGAAGCCATAGCTGACACTTTGAATGAGGAAGACTTCAATCCAAATGCCCGGGATACATTCCTAAAGGAACCCAAGGAAGATGGCCTCTGAACTAGGGCACAGGATTTCCTTGGTGTAGCATTTCTGATCAAGCAGGATGTTGGGAGTCTGACTGTCGACATGATCGGAGTTGAGTAGTGAACGCTGAAGCCATGAAAACAAAATAAGGGAATTTAAACAGGAGAAAAAGAAAAAAGAAAAAACCTCGATCATCTATCAGACACAACAGGAGATTAGAGATAATTAACTACACAGCAACTTAGCTAATTCTTCGCTTGAAATCATACACGTTATTATTAGAAAATGAAGATGAAAAGATAAACCAGCAAAATGAAACATACAAGATCTTGACTACAAAACATCTTCATAATATTTCACATAATAGCGTCAAAATGCTGGAGATTCCATCAACTACGCTCATTCCACACAAGCTCCAGCAATTTTTTTAAAAAAAACATTGAGTGGGAGTTAGTTCCTTTGGTGGACATGGAAAGTTTCAATCACATTTCATTCTTGAACGAACATCAAATTTAAACCGATCAACAAGTAAAGCCATATACGATTGTGGTTAAAATACCTTATAACAACGCGATACTAAAATATAGATAAAAAAGACGAGATGAAACATAAACATCAAAGAATTTGAAACATTAACCAAAGGCTGAATTACGACAACAAAAAGAATACATCCATAACAGGCTCAAGGGCCTAGCACAATAAGGAATAATAGAAAAGTTCCTTTGGTGCATGATTGGAGACTAAGAAAGCAAAAAAAGGGTGGAGATCCTAAAATTTTTCCGCACAGTACCACAAAGCAAACAGAACTTCTTTTACAAAATCGTTAACAACTCTTCACTTGGAATCGAAAGAACTACACATATTATCGAGCAAACGCAACGATATAAAGTGACATCAGAAACATCAAGTTCCAGAAAAATAGGGAAAAAAAAAGAAAAAAAGAGCAAATCCTCTTGAATCTCGTAGCAACAACAAAAAGCCTGAACTATTCGAAAATGAAAAAAAAAAAAAAAAAAAACAGAAACAAAACTCAAGCGTTTCTCGGTGGATTTCTAACACTCTAGAATGCAAGAATCGAATCAAATAAAATCAAAGATTAAGAATCATCAGAAATCAAGCGTCTATGATACCAAAAAGTTGATCATCCACACTTCGACCGACACAAACACATCACAAATCCGCAAAAAGCATCCACCGGTGACCAAAATAAGCAGCGAGTAACAAGAAAAGCGAAAAAAACGAACTTACAGAATCTTAAGTCGCAAACAAAACAGTGAAAAGGACAGATTACAGCACGAACAGGAGAAGATAATTATGAAAACGGAAAATAAGCAAAACAACGATGAAGATGATAAGAACAAAGAAAGAAGGAGAGAGATCTTACAGCGAGGTATGGAAATGGAAGTGTCGGTGAAGAGAAATGGAAAGTGAGCCCTAACGCCGCTGGTAGATGCAGAGCACCGGTGTGTTTGTCGTCGTCTTTCCTTTCTTAAGAGCAAACTCCAAATAAGGACTCTCGAGTTGGTAAGTGAGGTCTTGATTCTCTACGCCGGTTCTATTTTAACTTTATTATGATTTTCTTTTTAATATATAAACTATAAATAAAAGTTTAAAATTATATTCCGAAAAAACGAGAGAGTTGATAGAAATTTAAAGTATTTAAAAGGGAAAGAAAAGAAGCTTAATATATATATATATACTCTTACACTTTTTTCTTTTATTTTTAATATGGGACAAACGGAAGGAAAAGGCCGACCGTTCAATGACTTTTGTTGTCACATCGATCGTGTTACAAACTCTATCAATAATTCTCCAAGACGCATTTGGAAGATCGGGCAAGCTTGCTTCGACTATATATAAGACAATTCATAGGTTGCCCGTTCCATGTTTTGCATCCTCCACAAGGAGCTACTCCCTCGGAAGTGAGGTATAGGTGGAACATGAGGCTTTTTAGGGATTTTCTAAAACTTGAGCAAAAACCGCTCATGCAAGCATCTATCTAATGTCATCTCTATTCCTCCGAATTGAAGCTAGCAACATGTCAATCACACACCGAAGGGAAGCATCGTATGAGAACAATGTCAAAGACAGGGGCCCTTAGTGCCCGAGGATGGGAGTGGGAGACAACCCTATTCAAGTTGGGAAAGATGATATAACTCTCATCATCCTCTACAACTATAAAGAAATCAGTTTGTAACGATTTGAGGACTAAAAGAGACTCGATGAAATAAACAGGTTTGTCGGTTCATGTGCATACTCATGTCCTACTCTTCAAAGTTGAACTAACACTTGCAGGCAGAAATTGAAGGACTAATCCAAAATAGAAAGATGAGTTCTTGCAACAAAGTTTGTTTGTTTACCTATTAATATTATCAGTACTTAAACTTCATCTATTACATCAAATGGACATCCAAGCACTAAGTAAGATGCACAAGATTACAAAGGGAGGTTCATCTTTTTGCTCCTCAGCTACCAGAAAGAAGCATAGAACTCACATCATTATCTTTCTTCTTCTTCGGAGCGGATAACCGATGTCTCGACCATTCTTCCAAGGCTTTACGATGAGAAGGATTCATCCGAATACAAGATCGTTTTTCTTTTGTTATCTTCTCTGCACTTTTCCAATCTTCTGCCACTCCTAGAGCCACT
Organism: Cucurbita ficifolia; assembly: GCA_033971965.1. Classification (NCBI taxonomy): domain Eukaryota; kingdom Viridiplantae; phylum Streptophyta; class Magnoliopsida; order Cucurbitales; family Cucurbitaceae; genus Cucurbita; species Cucurbita ficifolia. The sequence goes on from CM066965.1 coordinate 18,099,140, forward strand.
AACACTGCACATGTAACAGCAACACTTCTTCCATGGCCTGGAAAAAACGAAGAACGACGTCGATATCGTTACCTTACTTCAGTCAATTGGTCACTAGAAAAATGTAATATATGGGATCCTTGTTCCACAGACAGTGATATCAAATATTCACTAGCAGTGCAAACATATCAGGAACGCATGTCCAGTGACTTGTCAGATTGCAAAGAGGCATTCTACAGTATTTGCCAGCTTGAGTTCAAAGGCTATGAAGACTGTGGAAACTTGCAAAGAGGACATAGCAAATATGACAGGTAAAAACGTCATAGTATTACAACCTAGCCCATGAACCAAGCACCTAGTAGTGTGCAAATCCCAGAAAAAATGTGAGAAATCCAAGATTGTAGGAGGTGTTGATATGAACCCCGATCATACATAAGGTTCTATGTTTGTCTTCGGATTTCAGAGATAGCGTTTTCTGGGATTATCGTTTAGATCTTATTTTACTTGATTGGAGTCTATTTCTTTAGTTTGATTCCCAATTTTGTGTGTTTTAGTTCTTTTTTATGCTAAGTCCTTTATGGGTTCTCATTGAAAAGAATGTAGGACTTTAAATAGACAACCTAGGCACTATCATTCAAGCACTAAGAATCAAGTGAGAAGTAATCCATGGAATCAGTTCTTCCATTCCTATTCCTCCGAGTTGAAGCTCGCACTGAAGGGAGCATCGTTTAAGAACAATGTCAGAGACAGGGCCCCTTAGTGCCCGAGGATGGGAGACAACCTTGTTCAAGCGGGAAATGGTGGTAAAACTCCCCTCATCCTCTACAACTAGAAAGAATTCAGTTCGTAACGATTTGGGCACTGAAAGAGACTCGATGAAATAGACATGTCTATGAATAAGTTGTTCCAGAAACAAGCATCAGACGATAACACTAAACAAAAATCATCATAGAAGCATAATCATCCATACAGATCCAGGGAAAGCTTCTAACTCTTAAACTAATTTATATAAACTTCTTCATTCTTAGCTCCACCCCTATAGCCAACAATGCACTAGAAAAAAATCATAATGCCTCAACAAATCATTAGGGCTAGTGAACTTACCATAAGCACAATGAATAAACACTGGCTTCTTCAGCTCTCTCTTTTTACAAATCCACCGAACAGCTCTTTCAATTTCTTCAGGCTGAGGAGACCGAGTATCCCAAGTTGGAACACACAAGTAACCAGTCCCAGAGACTTCCAAACACCTCGGCAGTTCACAAGTACAATCAACAACGGCAGGATTACCAGGAGGCAATCGATCAGGTGAACAAGGCCACCCGCCAACATAAACACCCTCACAAATTTCAGAGTAAGGATCATCCCTAAGGTACAATCCACGCAACGAAGGAAGAACTCGAACGAAGAACAAAAACGGACCAAAAATCAAGATCGACCAAACAGGAAAAGTCCCATCCGATTTCTTCCCCAACAGCAGGGGAAGATTGATAGATGGAAGAGAAGCGAGTGAAACCAAGAGAGAAACTAAAGAAGCGTACAAGAATGGAATCGATAACAATCTGAAGCCATAGAATCTAAGGAAAAGGAATTGAGAGAACAGAGCTGCTGCCTTCAACCCTATCAACAATGATAATCCTGGTTTCATCATTTTGGAGGCTTGAACTTTTGGATAATCCGAACTCAGATGAATATCAGAACGGGAAATCAAAAGGATTCTTACAGCTTGGAAGTGTAGTGCGATTTCATAAGAATCTTGGAGACCGAGGAGGACTGGATGAAGCAGCCGCGAGCATTGTCCTCCAATCCTCGCTGAACAGAAAGCTAATTGGAGAAAAGAATTGTTTTTCTTGTAAATTTCAAGACACTTATAAAGGGAGGAAATTTCTGCCGTAACGTACTAAATGAGCCAATGAATTTCGTTGTAACCTATTTTTATTTACATTTAATATTTTCTTTGAACTTTCAAATTTAAACATAAATTCTTCAATTTGATAAATCAATTAATTTTTAAAGATTTATTAAATTCAAAATTGAAAATATAAAAGAGGAAATTTTTTTAATTTGCTAAATTATTTATAAAAAAAAGAACACCACATAAAATTTGTTTAATTTCAAAAGAAATTTATATATTAGAAATAATTTAATCCTTTATAAAGTTAAAATAATAATAATCAAGAATAGTATTTCAACTGGAATATTTATATCACTTATGAAATAGTCGAAAATTATGACAATAAAATATTAATGCTCATTTTAATAATTAAAATAATAATAATCAAGAATAATATTTCAACGGAAATAGTCCGACAATCCTTTAATTCAAAAAAGTAATCTTAAATTATGACAATAAAACATTAATGCTCACTAGTTATGTAAAGTAATCTTAAATTATGACAATAAAATATTAGCTCACTAATTATGTGTTGAATTAAAAAATATAATAATAATTTTAAATCACGATAATAAAATATTAAGGCCCACTTAATAATTACTTTACGTGTTGAACTCAAAAAAGTAATTTTAAATTAATTCGTTACAAGGGTGTGAAAACTCCTCTTTAGTAAACGCATATGAAAACTTTAAATTGTCATGCTATGTGGAGTTCCGTAAGCTAAAATATCAACGTTCTAAACATAGCTTAGCTTAATAAATAAGATAGCTATTACAATTTTTTTAAGGTTCGAACTTCGACTCGTAAGCATTAACAGAGAAATAAAACCATTATAGGAAGGCATCTCTCACCAACAACAAATATTTCCTGCTGCAGCTGCTGCTGTTTTTGCTTCATTACAAGTCAATTTCAACCCTATTCATAGCATCATCAAGCTTATAGTTTTCTGAAGCTTCATTGTTTCTTTGTTCGGCCATTTGCGTACCAGCAAGTGTTTCTCCCACGATAGCTGCAGAAGTGTTTCTCCCACGATAGCTGCAGAGAGGAATGTCATCAACTAGGGCGCTATTGGCCACTAACCACTCGCTCGCCGGACGCTCTGACACCGATTTCTGAGATCTGAATCTCCGTCTTGCTAGACCTTGACCTTGTAAAGCTTTGACCACTTCGTCCCCGTGAGGCTTTGTCCTTCAAAGAACGAAACTGTAATTCCCTTTCGAACTTTCCCTCAAGGTTTTTAAAACGCGTTTGCTAGGAGAGGTTTCCACACCTTTATAAAAAATGTTTCGTTCTTCTTCCCAACCGACGTGAGATCTCACAGAAATTATCCTTACCCTAGGGTCAAATAATTGAGATAACGAATCACGAATGCCTGTATAGCTAGTAGCACAGATATGGCAGGTTAGAGATGCAGTAAACAGCAAGAAAATAGGATTTGTTTGGCCAAAACTATATTAGAAATCTGTTCGTGGACACATAAACGCCTCGTTCCGAATCGAATATCGCAAATCGAATTATTGGTCAGAATTTAATAACCTATTATAAATAAAAGTTCATACCAATCTAAGCAATATGTAACCAAAAGTCGTCGGGAAAATTTAAAAATCGTGAAACTGTAACAAAGAATTATAAGGCTAAATGATAACTGAAATAAGGTTGTTCTGTTCACCATTCAATTTACCAGATAGGAAAGAAAGCAGAAAATGAAATATAAACAAAGTCACCTAAACTAGAGAACAGATGAACAAAACAAGGAAATAAAGGAAAACAACAAAGTAGGGTGCACCAGTTCAAATGTAACCCCATGATTCCAAATTATTCAACACCCTATACATGTCAGTTAACAAAATGGATCTAGCCAAAGAAACGACCCGTCAACAAGAACTATACCCTCCACAATTTGGACACTAAAAGAAGCTCGATGAAATAGACATGGTTTATAAACCAGATCTTCCAAAAACAAGCATCAGACAATAACTCCAAACAAAAATCATCATGAGAGAACAAAATGGATCTAGCAGCACCACAAAATTTGAAGGCACATCATCTTTTTATTGAGAATGTAGTTATTAGAAATGGCTTGCATGCCCTAGCCGTAATGCACCAAAGAAAGAAGAAACCTATATATCTTAACCTTAAAAGTCAATCAAGCATGAAGAAATCTGAACGTTGAGAAACTACTTAGCAGCAGAATCCAAAATAAAACATTGAAATTGTGAAAAGACCCTCAGGAATCATACTTCTCAAGTCATGTACTCCACAAGACAACTAAAAACTGGATCTTAAAAAAAAAAAAAAAAAAAAAAAAAAAAAACCTTTACAATGAAGCCTCCAGTCAGACAGATGCAACCCACAAACGATTTTATCGCCGACCTAGGGTGACAAAATGAAGTATTTTTATGAGAAAATAAAGAAATGAAAATTAAGGCATATGAACAACGGTTTACTAGGATAGAAAATCATTACAGTGAGTAGGGCCATATAATCTTGAACGTTTGTTCTTCCAGCTATGACTGAGATGATGTTTTTGAGCTTTTTCCATCAATCCATGCAAGAGAGAATGTTTGCCTCAGAAACAATAAGGATATTAACAGAAAATCAGGACTCGGTATAAAGGAAAATGCAGACAAAAGTAATTAATGATATGAATCAAGTGTAAAAAGAACCATATCGTACATCTGTGTCTACACAATGCATTGCAACAACAAAACAATTCACATCTTACCACAAGTATGAAGAGGCTTTGCACTATGACAAGCAGTCGAGCAAAACGCCAAGCATCTTCTCCTATCAAACTGGCAATCAAAATAGACGACATCCTGAAGTTCCTTCAATTTAACTCAAATATCAGAAGAAAATCAACATTAGGACAGTAATGAAGTAGTCATTATTTTTCTGACTACCAAGAGCTCCCTGAATTCAATGGCAACATAACATAGCTAGATTAACCCACTATTGTAGCAATGGAAGTTATATTTAGAGTGAGGATGTAAGAATCAAACGTGATGCAGAGCTAACAATCCAACGAAGTAAGAGCAATCACTAGCTAATATATAATAAGTAACAGGGTAAGTGCTGAAACGCCATCGCTGACCTCATTCTGCATAGACATGCAGCAGGAGAAACCAAAGATTAGTTTCTGAGAACAATAAATGACAATGAGTTGTAAAAGAAATGAGCAGAAAAGAACAACATGGACAAGAGTCCTCCGAGAAAATTGTTTTGATTGCATATGAAATAAGTTATCTGGTTACATCAACAATTATGACCTCCTCCACCCTCCACCCTCCACCCTCCACCCCCCACTCCCTCCCTCCCTCCAAAAGTGAAAGAATTGGATGACAATGAAACCAAGAGCCAATCTGTCAGAGGCTTAACTTATACATGGAACTTCCCCCCGACTAAAGTATAGAATTCTAAAACCCCAGTAAATGGGGGAAAAAAGGTACACTATACAAGCACTATAAAAGCATATTCAAGTCAGAGAGGTCGTCCATGGGTATGTCAAGGCCCACTGCATCATGATCTTGCAATCCATCCTCGTCAATGTTCAACCAAGAATCGAGATCCTGAGGCCCACCAAGTTCATTGCCCACACCTAATTCTATTGAATCTAAATCATGTAGCTGAAGATTTGTGAAATCTGTACATTCACTAATTTCCTTTGATGAATCCTGAGTAGCATTATTAAGGGGCAATACCACAGTAAATTCCTTCTTTGTGCTATCATTTGCAACTTCATCGGAAATCCTAGTTGCAGGGTTATCAGAGTAGGTTCCGTCCGTCAACTTGCCTACAAATCTATTTCCAGCAGGAGATAGCTGAGCTGCCTTCGGCTTGGGCTTTGTTTTTGTTTTACGCTCAGCCCTAAAATCCCCAGCAGATGAACGCCCAGCTTTGTTAACACATAATCTAGCTGACATATCTTTGTCCCTTTCTCTCTCGCTTCTCTTCCCCTTAGCTCCAGCTAATGAATTGTTACCCACGGTTGATACAACTCTCATGCAAGCACTTCCTACATCATCAAGTAGCACTTCTTTCTTTTTCCCTCTATTCACTATAGGCCCAGTTCGGGTGAAATCCTGGTCAGAAGAATGAAGTAATCCCCTTCCATTTTTATGATTCTGCAGACCACTGTGATAAGCTTCACCAGGAAAGGAACCTGCAATGGTAAGATAATATCTTAAGAACCAAGGATACAAGATGAAAAGATTAACTTTTTTGACATTACAGCAGAGGTCTGCATGAAGCAACGAAAAATCATTAAATGGCTCCAGAACAAATTCATGAATCCTACTTTGTAGCTCAAGCACCTTAATATAACCATTCGGTTTGTCTCTTCTGTTTTTTTTTTTTTTTAAGGAAAAATATAGTATATCTAAGTTCAAGAATACATCAAACAAAATAGCAAACATGACATAGTACGCTTTTGTTTTATGAGTCAACTAACTGGAAACAATTAAATCATTACCATTCATAACATCTGCATCAATTCGGTTAGAAGGTCGAGTTAAAATGTCTCGAAGTGCAGGCTCACTGAAGCAGCTCTTTTGTGTATCTTCAAATCTTCGACATCTAGCAAGAGTTCTTTTCATGAAAGCTGAAGCAACTTGTTTGGATACCTTGGAGATTCCCAACTTTGCAGCACTACTGCCTCGAGTGGCCTATCATATCAATCATATGGTAAAATAGTGAGATAATAAATGAATGTGAGCTATTTAAAATTTACAATAACCTGCAACATGAGTTTAATACTTCCAAGAGAGTACTCAATCCGATAAAAAAAAAATAAAAGAAATTATTTATGTACTTATTTTTTTTAAATCTTCTGTTTTGATTCAAAGCATCACATTCCATAATTCATTTTCAAGGAAAATTACTTTGCAGAAGTAAATCCATGTCAAGTATACAAGATGATAAACTAAGTTTTAATAACTGGAAATCTTGGGAAATGATTGGTGTTCCTCTCGTTAAGCAAAGATTAAGGGGAACAGCTTGCACATCTTTCCTAATAGTGATTACAGAAAAAGAGCAGTAACAATAAAGTATAATTTCCCTGTAAGATGCAAAATTGCTGTCAGCCATCAGGTGTAGTCCATCCCAATCAGGAACATTGTTGCATTACCCCACTATGAAAGTGGTCTTTCTAAATATGACAAACTCAAAAAGAATTTTTTTTAACAACCACCCAGTATATAAGTTAGAGTTTACTTCAGCTCCGAAAGCCCAACACCCAGACTAACAGAAAGAAAGAAAGCGCTGATGAGCACTATACTTTGTAGTACGTGGAGAGTCTTCCTAGCCATATCTTGAATCTTCATTTAGGTAGACCTCTTAAAGTATCAGAAGACAAGGCTTGATATATTGCACTCTGTGAATTTAAAAGTGGGTGCCATTCGTTGGTCTAAAATCCAATTTTCCCTTCATTGGGAGGTCAAAGAATTGGCAATCTCAAGCAAAGAATCTCTGCCTCCTAGCTAGATGTCTCTAAAGATCTCATGCAGAAAAGGATGGTTTTTGCAGGAAGGATATTGTTACTAAAAAGTTTTAATACTCATTTGGCTGGAAACTGTTCTCTTCACTCATATAAAGGACTCATTCTGCCATTGACAAGCTTAAAAGAGGTTAGAGGTCTTCTCAAAGAGAGCAAAATTTTCTGGTTGGTTGCCACTCATCCTCCAGCTTCTGAATGATCTTTGCTTAGGTGAGGCTCACCTCTTTGTTCTTTCCAATGATTCAGATAAATGTAAATCTCTCGCCATTGTAAGATCATTAAGTTTTGATTCCCTTCCAGATGACATGGGCCTTCTAAGGAATTAGCTAAACGATGAACAAGAATGGATAATCTCAACTCTTTTCTGTCCTCATTTTCTTCCAACATCTCTCTAGAAAAATGGGCTTTGGACGGTGGATAGTTTGGGCATCTTCACTTACAGCTACTTTGTGAATTTATTCAGCTAAAAAATGATAAAGGGTGTTGCTTAACAAAATATTAACGACTACAAATATCTATCAGATAAAAATCAATGGCCACATAACAGGCATGGGAATCTGGGATTTATATTTAGAAATAATAACAAAAAAAAGTCTTATAATACTAGAGAGACCATTTGATATCTAACTTTGACCCAGATGAAAAAACTGGAAAAGGACCGGGGTAAAATATTGGATGAATATAAGCCAATGGAAGAGATAATAAAAGAAACTAAGCATAAATATTTTATATTTTCACATACCAACTGCTTTAGACAAGCCAACTGAACAAGCCGATCCATTGCAAACTGTTCGCGAGACCTACAAGGTGGTTTTGAAAAAAAAAAACATCCCACAGTAAATAATCATGTTGCTATGATGTATGGGTCAAAAAGATTGAAGGCAAGTTAAAGATAGAGGCAAGGGTCTAAGTAACTGAAAACCCACCGTTCTTCTGTTTTCCTGCCCTCCTCAATTGCTTTGATTATTTTGTTTCCATGAACTTTTGTCTTAACAACCTATGCAGCATAAGTTCAAACATTAGCAACAAATATAAAGCTTAGAAACGTCAAAGGAGATTGCACAGCCAAATCTTACGAAAACCTAAATTGAAAAACATAAAAGAGTATGCAGAGAGCATTGCAACCTGTTGGTTAAGTTTCTTCTCTAATTCAAAAATTTCTTGATTCATAGTATCCTCTTCCCCATCTGCTAGGTCAGGCTAAGAAAGATACCATTGAAGAGTAGAAGAAATAAGGCAACTACACAGAAAAGTATATATAGAATGTACAAACTAAATCCTGAAATATATACCACTGTCTCTGGGAATAGTCCAATACTCTGGAGCTCCAGCATGAGTTTATCCTCCACAGACATCTGCCCATACGGGCAATTAAAGACAGAAACATTAGGCTCTTTCAAATGCATGCCTAGTGATCCATCAAGACCATTTTCATGAAGCTCAGGGAAGTATCCGTTGTTTAATGGTTGATATCCATGATCAGCATGATGCATGTCATCATTGAAGGACTGGCTGTCACGCCTTGTGAAGGTAGTGCCCCCATTGCAAGTAAATCTACGACCAGCAATTTGCTGAGTTTTAGGATCCGACTCAGATTCAAATGCAATTCCAATGGAGTTTCCAGTCTCAACATCGACGGAAGGATGCATAACCCCAGGAAAGCCATCTTCCCCGTAATGTGAAAACATATTTGTCCCTCTACTTTCTTGGTACTCCTCCGTTTCATCTTCAACTATTAAAGCTGATAACACTCTTTGGTACAGTGGAGTAACGATTTTCCTCTTTTCTGATTCTAATTTTCCACTTAAAGTAACAAAGTCCTCAGCTTCATCAACCTGATCAACATTTTTAAGCATATTTTGTGATTCATGTGAAAACTGGCTTTTTCGTCCAGAATCAAATGCTTGAGGTGATGAATCCTCCTCTGCTACAAAAGCACCCTGAGAAAATACTCCTTCGTCATTACTACGTGTGAAGAAAAGAAAACAATTATATAGATGGATTCTTTTTTTCATTCCTATTTCACTACACATTTAGAATATTTTCCCAAAAAAGTACTGAAATATACACAATAACTGTAGAAAAGAACTACTTTGATAGGCTAGGTTTGCTTAAACAAGCGCCTGCACCTCAGAGAGTTTGAAGACTCAATACATCTATCTATAAAACGCTGCAATTTAATATCCATGATTTTTTTCCTTTCAAAAAACCAAGCTTTCATAAAATAAAAAATAAATAAATAGGAAGAGAAAGAAAGAAAGAACGAATACAGAAGGGCCAAACAGGGCACATAAACTCAGGCCAACTATAAAAGAAAAACCCACAAAAGACACCCTAAAAGGAACCCGGACGAAGCTAACTTAACAAGAAAGAAGTTTTTTCTCTGAAGTTGCCAAGAGCTAATTTACAGGCCCTAAGCAGATACCATCCAGTCATAATAGGCAATCCTTAAAGAATTCGTGGATGCACAGACTCCTTTTGTGCACCCTGTTTTTTTTTTTTTTTTTTTTTTTTTTTTTTTTTTTGTATGCCCTTAATTATTCTTTCATATTTCCCAATGAAAGTTCGGTTTCTTATTTTTTTTAAAAAAATTGTGAATGCATCAAAGAACTAAAGTTATTTGCATGTCCCACTATATTCCCCAAAGTTCAAATTTCTCAATTTTCTTTATAAACCTTATATCTTCATCTAAATTTTCTGACAATTTGGCAAAACCTTCAGTGTTGAATAATATATATATATATATATATATATATATATGCTGCTAGAAAAATAAAAATCCAGACACATACCGGAATAGTGTTCTCATGGTCCAATATTTCAGAAAAGCTCTCATCATTCTTGTCTAGAGATATCTGCAGATCAAGATAAATGATAATTTAAGAATATCTTTTAGAGCCACTGAGAACTATTGATGTAAGCAGTATAATAGATTTTTTTTTTTTTTTTTTTTTTGATAAGAGACGTATAATAGAATATTATAGTTCTTACCTGCTGCTTCAAAAAGGATTCATCCTCTTGGCTGACGGGAGCAAATAAAAATTCCATTTTCCACCAGAATGAACTAGAACAGCAAACATCTGTGATAGCGAAAATATATAGGAATAATATGACCATGATTCAGGTTTAAGAACTAAGCAACTGTACATGCATACACACACACACACACTAAACATTCTTTCCAAGAAATTCAAAAATTGAAGAGGGACACGTACAGCTCGGATTACAAGCATAATTTGCAGCTTCTAAGAGTTCTTCACGGTCATCGTCTGATTCACCTATAAACCAAGCATAAGAATACTTAAAGCACACGTAACATTTAGAAAGTGGACAAATTCAGATATACATCCATTTTTCATCTCAACGGAGCCCAGAAACTCAACAAGAAATAATTTCCTTTCAAGAATTTTCAATTCCCACTTCTAAAGCACATCATGTTTTACATCGTCATACCACATATGGGTTAATCTATATCTTCCCTTTAATAAAAGAGGAGTATAATGATATCATTATAAAAGAATACATGTAAACCTCAAACAAAAACATATTGTAGCAATAGCATTCAACAAATGATGCACTGGAAGAAAGTTCTTATATAGGCTCATGCTCCTCATCGTCACATTGCACAAGTAGGTTAAACTAAAATTGTACTTTCAAGAAAGATTAGTAGAATGATATCATTATAGTAATTATTATTTCAACTCAAGACATTCTTTTCAAAGGGAAACAAAAGTCCACTTCATACTTAAGCATACATCCAAACCTAAACAAAAACTATTTAGTAGAAGTAACCAAATTGCTACCCTGGAAGAATGTTTTCATACAGCTATTATTTAGATCTTCTAGTCCTACGACCACCATTATGCTTTCTCCCTGCTCAAAAATATGTTTCTTTTTTCTTGCAAAAAGAATGTTGTGTCATGTAAAAAGTTTTTAACTATTAATATGATAGCTGAAAACAGGTGAATTGGAGTATGACATGACACATTAAACACTAAAAGTCGAAACTTTCAATCACTCACTGGCTTTAAAGTTGTAATCGTAAGAACTTTATTGTAAGAACTATTACTAAACATAGTGAGTATCATGTTCTATGAGAAACGCCTCATTAAACGCCATATGAATCGAAAATAACATACCTGTACAATCAGGGGAACCACCAGCTGTTTGTGAAACTCGAGTGAAGGCCTTACGATCAGATAACTTTTTAAGTGGGGGACGCCCTGACTTGCTGAATGTATTATATATCAATAAGATAAAGATTATCGACAAAAAATAATGAAAGTGAGAAAATAAATGTTGACAGATCTATCACCTTCCGTTTTTCTCAGAACCAGGCCTTGCACCTTTAAGTGGCTTAGTCAAAGTTGGAGTCTCCAGTTTCTCCCTCGATGGTGAAACTGAAACCCTTGAAAATGATGAACCTCTACCGCTTCTTCCTTGTCTTCTAGCACTGTCCCGAATTTCTTCTTTACCATGTACCTTGTTCTTCATTGAATGAAATATGTTAGGAGAATTATTCTGAGCAGCAGAAACCAACATTCTTTCATCTAGTTCCCCACTCACTGATCCTTTCTCTTTCAACTGACCGTCATGATTTTCACCAGCACCAGATTCTTCACTCTCAGATAACCTGGCAGGAGATGACACAACTTCCTGTTTCACCCTGACCTGTTGACTACCAATAGACAAGTTCCTTGTAAGAAATGAGCCACTTGTCACAGGTGAAGCCATTCTGCTACCAAAATCTGAAGGAGAACCTTCAGACCCCTGCACATCATCATGATTTGAAACAGGTGATAATAGATTAGATCTTCTAGTACGGGACATTTTCTGTGGCCTTTGGACAACCCATTGAGCCATGGGAGGAGAAGATGATCCACTGGGCAGGGGACGCTTGCGATTATTAGCCCCATTTACTGATTGAAATTTATTTGTGATTGGAGGTTGTTCCCAGCCATCAAGTGCTCCAGACATGCGCGAAATATTAGGAGACGAACTTCCAGCTGTAGTAGAGCCAGACCTGGGTGCCCTCGAACCCTTTCCTTTCGCCAGCAAATAAGGGCCAGCTACATGATTATCTTCACGAACATTTAATCTGGTGATAATTTCACATTAATTCAAAATATCATATAAAATCTTACTAACTATGCTAGTAAACATAAACTACTCAAAATATGGCAGTAGACCAAAAGTCCAAAGTTCAATTGCAGCGAACCACAAATACTTAATACAAACCAGTACATCTACACCATCCCAAGAAATGGTTGAATACATTAATTTCGCTGGGGAATCGTGTGTGGAGAAACAAGAGGATATCATTTAAGAGATTATGTTCAGAAACAGAACCTGTCTGATAGTCGTGAAAGTTATGGAGAGAGCACCAAAAGGAAGTACTGTAGTAAGCAGTCACCCACACCTCGTAAACCTCACTCGCTAAAAAAATTGTATGAAATTTTGTCCTTTCTATCCGGGTCAAACTTCCCAAAGAAGGCTTTTAATACCCTATGTCCATAACACCATCCCTTTTCGTTTGAAATTGTCGAAAAGCAATAAAGTGAAGAGTTGGTCATGAGATTAGCTTGTGTGTGCTTTTTTTATATAATACTGCTTCTAATCATAAAATGAAAGTAGCAGACATACTAGTGTAGTAGATTAAAAGGAATGACATACTTATTATTTCCTTTAACTTGTAATCGGTCCTTTGCTTGTCCACCAGTTGGATCCCTATAAAGAGTAGGCTTTTTTTCAGGCTCAGCCTTGGGAATAATACGCACACTTGACCCAGTAGGCAAAGAACTTCCATCGCCCTTGCTCATGCCACTTATACCACTAGAAGAACCTGATCTGCAATTAACATCATATTTCAACGTTCATTCATCTTATAGCATTCATAAACAGCTAATGACACATGAAATAACTCATCTCCAATAAGTATCCTCTCCTGTTTCCCGTAAATTGAATATGTCAGTTAAAAAAAAAGGGGAAAAAAATGCAATAAATAGAATATCCACGAAATTATAAATATGTTACTCTTTTATAGACATGAAAACAGAATTTAAAATATACGGATTACATAAACAAATGTGTATATGTTACGTGAATATGACTGCACAGTAGAACAAAATTAAAATTCTTCGAACCTGCTTCAACTATTTCATAGTGCATGCCACATAATTAACTACTCTAGTTCAAAAAGATAAAATCTGGTGAGGGAAGGGGTGTTAGAACAATTTCATTAATATCAAACACGAGAAAAAGGGGATGGACGATAAGCTATCCACTCAAATCTGCTCGAGAATTTTAGTAAAGGCTGAGAATATATGCTTATCATGGTACATGGTGCTAAAAAAAATAAGTCACTAAAGCATGAGTTACCCAAATTCAGATTGAAAAAGATTTTTTATGACAATAATTTTCATTGAGAATCAACTAAAGATTATGTGAGGCCAATGGATAGAAGAAAAAAAAGCAGCAATATAACAAGTTAGGATTCAACCACATACCAACATCTTTTTAATGGAGTTTCTATTGGGAGGTTCATAAAAGGTTGAGACTTATTTTTTAAAAAATCAATTTTAGACTCATCTCCCAAACAATCTCAAAAGGACAATTCCAATGGTAAATATTTTTTATGGGAAACAATGCACATAATATATTCGACAAAAAAAGGGACACAGCCTGGCCTCACGGATGATGGGTCCTAAGCATAATTTGAAGGATAATAAAGAAAGGGTATCCAATCAAAATTAATAAGAAAAGAAAGTGTCGTGTATTAAAAAAATAATATGTAAGAGAATGAAAATTGTACATTTTCACAACCCAGAAAAATAAAATTGAGGCAAACTAATCTGAGAACAAAATAATAAAGCAATTTCCGTTTGGAAAAAAAGATATAAAAAAAAAAAAAAAATCAAGATTAGCATACAACCATGTCAGTTATAGAACATTACTAACAATATGTTGCTGTGTGGGGAGGTTCATGCAAGGTATTTAAAAAAAGTCACCTCTTAGATTCATCTCCCTAAGAATCTTAAAAGGCCAATTCCAGTGATAAAGCAATTGGTGTTTGAAAAAAAAAGGTATAAATGTCAAAGATTGGCATACAACCTTGCTAGTTATAGAGAATCACTAACAATATACTAGCTAGATTTCTCATCTTTGAATAGCACAAGATTCATCCATATAACAAAAAAAAATAAAGTAAAGAAATGCATAATAATGATGAAATAAATCACCTGACACTCGGGGACTCGGATGATTGCCCTCCTGGCTCATTATTAAGCTTATGAAGCATGACACGTTTTAGCTCTCCTTCACCATCCAACGGTCTGTTTAACACAGTACCCACAGACCGCTTCCTTTTCATTCTTCTATCCCATGATTCGCCAGTTGGAAGTTTGCGAATTTTTTCTTCAACTAGATCAGAAACTTCACCACCATCCCTAAGCAAATCTCTATCTCTCCCCAAGGGTGGAGGCTGCCTCATAACATTGTTAGTCCGGCCTTCAGCCTATTAAAAAGTTGAACAAATATAAAATTACTCGAGCAGTTTAAGTCTAAGAAATATATAACTTTCATGCAGTGAAAGAAAAATAGGTATAAAGTGTGTAGAAATTGAAGAATGGTGCTCAAGAAAATTCTGGACAGCAGTAAGAAATCTCAATAGATAGTAAAAGGACCTTCTGAAAACCTTAAGAATGCAGTTAACAAAGATTTATCATTAGATGACTACTCATGAAGATGAATCGCTGGCTGAAAGGTCTCCTTCAAAACTTTGCAGCATGGACGTTATATCTAATTAATCATCAAATTTTCTGACTTCTCAGAATTGCTACTGTTTCCTGTTTCCAACACTACATTTTCAACCTTTCACTTCCTTATCCCTTTCTGATTAAAAAAAAAAAAAAAAACACTTTACTTTTCACTAATAAGTTACATCAAGTGATCCCTAAATTGGTGGTTAAATCTACGTGCTTATTTCTACCAAAAAGTAATTATACATATCAGGTGACTAGATGTCCAACCCTACTAGAAAGGCTATAAAAGAAAATTAGAGATCCATCAAATAATTAACTTCAATTTGCGAAGATAAAGAAAAATGGGAAAGTTGTAGGAGTTCATACTTTTCTTTACATTTGTGAGTATCTAGGCTGGCTTGTACCTGTCTCAACTTTTCACATAAAACAACTGTTTAATCCTATTACATTTGGTTGCCAAGGAAACTAGTAGGCTATTAAAGCTTAGGTGGGTGGCAACTGGCAATCATGGCTCAAACTCATCCCCTCTAAGCCCAACCCTTTATTATTTAAATTGACAATTAAGGATTCTTTCATGATTCATGGTTGAAAGTCATAAAAAGAAGTCTAATAACATGTTATACTCCAAACAAGCTCCAAAGTTGCACAAAAAATGTCTTCACGTGTGCTCATTTCCAAATTACAAAAATACCCTTTATGATAGAAAACCTCAAGGAACTCACAATCCATATTTGTTTCAAAGACTCCAAATCAGATGGCTTAGCTTCAAGTACCACTCTTTTCAAATAAAAAATGTCCTTCATATCTAGAGACAATAAAAGGGCAACACAGAGAATTCTACTCCAGAAACACCTGAAATTGCAAAAACTCTCTTAAAGAACCTATTGCTTCACTCTTTCTCACAATTACCAAAAATTAGCAATCAAAACATAATTCATTTAATCTTTGCTCTTCTCCACTAAATTACTGATTTGGTCACTAGCAATGCAATATAGCTAACCTCTTCTCAAAAAGAAACAACAAATGAATTTAAACTATGCAGCAAACTTCCATAGGAAAACAAAATAAATTGAGTTAATCAAATGCATGCTGAACAAATAAGTGAAGACTAAATAGTAATAGTACTTTCTTCCTAAAAGATACGTGCCCAAAAAAGGACAGCCCAAACAAATATATATAATTAAATTTTTTTTAAAAAAAAAAAAACCAAATATAGATATGTACATGAATAACTTTCATTCTATGGAAAGATAACAGTATAAACAAAGGGTCGTAAATATTGAAAACTACAATAAGAGTAAATGATTGATAAAATTTAAACAGACCCTTAATTCAGCAACTGAAGTCCGAACACGCTTGCTAAGAACATTGTTTTTTGCCCTGTCTTCAAGTCTCTGATTCACAACATCTGGAGAATTTCGGTGAACCTGACTTCCCTTCTTCAACAGGCTAGGCCCAGCAGGCCTTTCATTAGTTAAGATCTCATTCCGAATTTGCTTCTTCTGAACCTGGGACTCACAATACTTGTTCAATTTGTGCAAAGATTCATCCATCCTTCTTGCTCTACCCCTGAAAAATATACGATCATCTGAATTAGTATTCCGATGAAAACTTTTAGGAGGAAGAGGAAGTGGAATTTGTGAATCTATTGGGGACAATAAATGGCTTCTTACTCTCCTCTCTTTCTAGTCTCTTTTGTACTTACAATCTCGTGCTCATGCAAATTGCCACCAATTGGGCCTCTATATCTTGTAACCACTTGGTTGTGTGGGTATATACCTCATTTCCTCTTTTGAAGGGGTTTCTTCTTCAATAAAAGTTAAAGTTTCCCATAAAAAGTTCATGCCTCTAAGTTTGCTGATTATAGAATCAGGATTCTTAAGAACTTGGGAGAAATGTATAGTAAATCTCTCTCTCAACAGTTCTCAACTCTTGTATTTATCCTCAACAAGGATTTGACTAAGGGCATTTGGAAGAACAAAATCTAGTTAATATCCCATGAATCTTTTTTTAGAAGATTGAACACTAATGACAAAGTTCAATGGAAGTTTTCTACAATTAACTTATTCCTAGAGCAGTGTTATATGTATTATTTGAGGTACATTTGAGGAAACCCAAAGCCAAGTTTATGCTACTAAGCCACAACATTTTATTAGATTATTCCTTCTTTGGCGCCAGCCATCTACCATCTATTAGAGGATTCTTGGACTATACTTTTTGCACACCAGATTAAAATAAATGGAAGATCCCGTGGGAAAATGGCCTCGCGGTTGGAGTTGAGAGTTGAGGAAGGACAAAACTAGAAGTATAATTATTTTTAATAAAAAAAATTATGATACTTGTAAAGTTTGAATAATTTTTTAGTTAGCAAGTTTTGTAACAACTCTTAGTCATTGGGTTACCTCTCCAAAAAAGTGGTTTAATTATTGCTCTTTTATCATTTATATCACTCAAGTTCCTTATCATGAACTCCCCCATTGTTTGAAAGACCTTTCCCATTTTTTCCTGCAATTATTTACCTCCTATTAACATAAAGTTTACTATTTCTATTCAAGAAAATAAGCAACAATCTAACCAAGAAAAGGGATAAATATTTATGCAATCAAACAGTTTGTTGTGAGCCAACTTGCCTAATAGTTACTTCGGTGGCCACCCTAATTTAAGTACGAAAAATGCACTAATAGAATTTGTAACTATCAGGATATGACTGTTTCAAACACAAGGATTGCAGCATTGCAAAATCACATAAAAGGAGAGGGAAAACACATACGTATGTCTTGTGAATGCGAAAATTCAAACCAATTGAAAAAAAATTAAGTACCTGGCCTTATTTGTTGCTTCCAGGACACAAGCTCTGAACCGCTTTAGCTCCTCCACAGCCAGAGGAAGCTTCAAACGACCAGGTCCAAATGAACTGTCTTCTACGTTCGTCCCAAATGACATCTCAAGAACCTTTTTCAACTCTTCTGGACGAGGATACTTGTGCTCTCCCAATTTTATAGGATCCAACAATAAAAACTGAGATAATGTAGGCAGATCCCCGGTGGAGGAAGCAATGCCTCGAGATGAACTAGAACCCAGACCAAACATCCGGCTCTCTCCACCATCGCGATAGTTTCCAGACCTATCTAAACTGCTACTTGTCTGGCTCATCCTCTGTCCATTGCCATAACTCCCCCCAAATCCTAACTCATCTTGAATAGCTGAGTTCGAAGACTCAAACCTCACATTTCCTGCCATCACTTTAAGCTAGTTGAGCAAAACCCGAAAGAAAACGGCTTCCCTACAATATGCAGGACTCCAGAACCCAGCTCTGGAGCAGCAAACTGCTAGAATTATCTGCAGTAACCATGACATCAAATCAGTTCCAACCCCTGACTATTAAGTAACATCTTTGAAGTGCTAAAAGGGAAACGGGATGATGTTCCATTCACAATCAAAGCGGGGAGCAAACGAAATTCAACTTCAAAAAACCAGAATTTTCATATAGCTAAAATATCGGAATAAATAAACGAAACACATATTTCCAGTACCTTTATACTACCCCCTCGATAACGATCAAAGTTTCCCAACCAAATATTCAAACAAAAACTCAATTTCAGCAAAATCGCAAGTCTTGAACGAGTCAGATCAGAAACCTTCACAAAACCAAAACTAAAGAACCAAGCAAACTCTAAACCCTAGTTCAAGCAAAACCTCTAGGGTTTGGTAGCGAATTACCCCAAATCGAACTCCTAATCCCCCGGAAAAAAAATCGAATTATTCCAAAACATAGAACTCCAGATGACAAACATTTACCTGCATTGACCGATCAAACCCACATCGAACTGTAACAATGATAATTCGCGATGGCAAATAGCACCGTTCAAACACCTTAAAGAATAAAACAAAATAAGAGAGAGAAAGAGAGAGAGAGAGGGTTACGATGAGGGAGAAAGCAACCACCGTAGAGATACCGATTGAGGGAAAAGGAGAGAGAAAAAAAAAAAGAAACAAAAAGATTAGGAAGGTCCCGCTGAAATTTACTCGGACAAGGCAGTAATCGGCATAGTACACCGCCGCTACAATCAGGGCCCTTAATCAGGCTTCGGTCTTTCGTGGGTCCCTTCAATTTAGCGCCAAGCTTTTGATAGATACATACTTTTTTCCTTTAAAAACATCAAAAAAGAAACAAACGCTCTCACCTTAGACCATAAACTCCGTGAAAGCTCCTCTTCCTCCTCAAATCTCTCTCGAACCACTTCGCCGCCACTATTCCTCCCGTCGTCGTCCTCCGTCCACCGCTCGCCGATCGATCAATGGACGGAATACTAATTCGATGACCAGAACAAAACGCTCCGTCTTCCTACCGGAAAGCTAACCGGCCGGAGGATCTTGAGAGTAAAGTGATGCGGAAAATCCTTATCGGAAACGATCCGCAATCAGCAAGATGATCGGCGTGTGGATCGGAAAATGGCGGCAAGAGAATGGTGTATATATCCACTTTCCCGTTGATGTGTTTTGTTTTTCTTACGACTTAGTCAAAACTTTTATTTTGACTGTCTGACGCCTCGCTCTTATGACAGTTTTTCCTTTAATTAATTTTGGTTTAATTTTGTAATATTTATTCTTTTGAAGAAAATCCATTTTTATTTAGCTTTTAACATTAAATAATTGTTTTAATTTACAAAATAATTTAAGTTTTGCCCTTTATTTAATTTTTATAATTTGTCCACTCATTTCAACAAAAATAAATAATTATTTAATTTTCAAACAACACCGAATTAATTTCATCTAAAATATCAAAATCTCATAAAATCGAATTAAAAAATAATATTTATCTCAAAATATTATATTATTATGTGATAATACTTTGATAAAAAAAAATTAAAATAAACACGTTAAAGATATCAAATTTTACAAGTTTAAGTCTAAATAAATGTTTTTACAATTACCAAAATTTAAATTTTATATAAAAAATAATTTTTAAATATAAATTTGGTCCCTCGACTTTAAAAAATGCAGCCATTTAATCTTTATATAGTTTTAAATAATTATATTATATTTTAATAACAATTGAA
Organism: Cucurbita ficifolia; assembly: GCA_033971965.1. Classification (NCBI taxonomy): domain Eukaryota; kingdom Viridiplantae; phylum Streptophyta; class Magnoliopsida; order Cucurbitales; family Cucurbitaceae; genus Cucurbita; species Cucurbita ficifolia. The sequence goes on from CM066965.1 coordinate 18,119,327, forward strand.
TTTATCAGTAATATTTAAAATTATACCGGTAAGAGAAACTTTAGAATGTTCTCGAGAAATATTTTCAAATTCAATCTCACGTATTATAATATCTTCTTATCGTCAATCACACCATCAAAATTTGATTTTTATAAAAAATAGCTTAATATATTATCGAGTTAAATTGTGAGATATTAGGTCAGTTGAAGAGGGAAACGAGCATTTTTTTTTTATAAGAGTATAAAAACCTCGAACTATAACATTTTACAATTAAACCCTAAAAAATTAGATTAATATATTCACGAATTACAATTGTTTTTTTTAGCGAGGGTGGAAGTTTGTACTTGTAATATTTTAGTAAAAACTATAATGGTATGAAGAGTTAAAATATAACGTCCAAAATACTCACCTCAATTGAGGTATTGGCAAGTTAATTGCCACATGTCATGGTCGTACATTTTCAACGGTGCGACATCGTGATTTTGGCACGCTTACAATAAGCCTACGTACAACCACGACACCATGCATATCCATGTCATGAGAAGATCCATGTAAAACCCGATATAACCCTTTCTCGATCTAATCACGACAACCAAGTGGAAACAAGCCTAGGATAAATTCCGCTCAAGCCTAACCTGTCCATGGACGATCTACCTGTTCTAATCAAATTGCACCGGGTTTCGTATATGCCCTGGAAAAAAAGGGAAATTTAGGTCAAAAAACTCAGATCCTGAACCAGTCTCGAGTCAATAAAGTAATTTGAGCCCGATTCAATACTCTTCCAACTCAATTTATAGTACCGTTGAAGCGCGTATAAGTCATTTTGTCTGATTTAGGCATCATAAAAAATTAACAAATCCACCGCACTAACCATGGTTAGTTTAGCTCGCAAGCAAAACTAACCTATGGTTTATTTTTGTATTCTCAAAATACAAAAAAAGGCAACCACTCCAAATTTTTTATATTAAGCCTAGAGACTATTTAGAGTGGAGGATAAGATAAGCACCGTACAACAACATTATTTTGTTTTCTCAAACCCACAAGCCACGTAAGCGAGACGATGACGTTGAACCAATCACATTCAAGTGGGTCCTACATGCTGACGCAGCATACATCCAACAACTCTTACTAATAATTGCTTCCCTTTATATATAAATTTGATCATAACCCCGGGTTCGCTTCCTGTATTAGCAATACCACAAACGAACAAAGTTGCTGATTGGGGAACCCACCGATTCCGATCCATTTTCCTCCATGGCTATGGCGACCTCCAGCTTCACCTTCATCGCTTCTTCGTACACTTCTCAGTCTCCGTTTCTCTGCCGGTCTAGGTTCTCGGAGTCGGAGTTCGTTGGTCATGTCTCTCACCGCGGCTCTGGAGCTGATAGGCTGACTTTCTTGAGGAAATGGTAAGGTTCGAATACTGTGGAGTTTTGTTTTGTTCTGTGATTTTGTGTTTGAGGTGAGTTGAAATGGAAACTTGTTGAATCTAATAATCTCGAACGAACATCAAGAACTGGTTAATTGTCTGTTGGCATTGATTGCTTGATATAGGTGTGTCTTAAACTGTCGATAGCTCGATTTGCGTTCTTCTTGTGGTCTGTTTTCTGGATAATGTGAAAAATAGAAATGTCGGCTATCCAGTTCACTGTCGGGAGACGAACAGAGCACGGTTTTGAACTTTTGAGTTTGGCTTAGAAATTATTTGGTTCGTTAGAACGTGAATTTATGACTTTTGTGAAGCAATGGCTTTTAATTTAGTTTATACTAGCTTCTTTGTTCGCTTCAGGACTTGTAAAGATGTTATGTCGCATAATGCTATTACTTGTATTTCTACGCATATGGAGTGCTTGGTATTGATACGCATCAGAGCCCTGGGCTGAGTTTTTCTTATACTCCTCGCATACCAATATGGATTCTCTTTGATACTTAATTATTAGAAGTTGACCGTTAGTTGCGTGAAGGAAAGCTGCTGATTGTCTGGGATGTTTTTTCTTCTTCAAAATACAATCTAGGCTTGCTCCATTTGTATATTTTACGAGCTGTTTTGGATAGACGAGCATTAGGAAATGGGCGAATCCATAATTATAATTGCGCTGTCATTGATATTTGCACCACGAGTTTATTCAAATCAAGAGTGATCTTATTTATGAAGTAATATCAATTAATTTTGTTGTTTACTTTTTGGCTATTTTAATTCTCGATAATTATTAAGTCGCCAATTTAGACACCTTTTGATTTTCACCTTTTGATAGGCTCAACGATTCTCTTGCTCTTCATTCTTGTTCACTGAAAAATCAACTCATGTGTTTTATGGCCTTCTCTTGATCTATACTACTCCAGCGAATGCTTATGTCCTATTTGTTATATTGATCGAAACTTATCCAGGAATATCCTGAGTGCATCAACCAATCGTTTGAATGCTATCAGTCCAACATCATTGGTCAGTTACATGCTTCTTAAATCTGCTATTGAAATAATATTTCTTGTGATATCCTCAATGCTGGGCTGCTTACTATTTCTGCATGATAATGCAAACACGTTAAAGTTCTCTTACTTTTTTTCATCCTATAAACCCATCCAAGTTTTGATTCATAGTCATAATCAATAAGATTTCTAACATCCCCTGCAAATGTCAATTACTCCTCACATTTTAGCTCTCTCCTCTCTTTAAATAAATTTTTTTGACGATTATCTTTCATTGATAAGAAGGGTGTATGAAAAATGGGGTGGGGATAATGAAAAAATATATATATAGAATACTAATTAATTTCATCCTTAATTGATTTCCAGAACATTTGAAAAACATCTTTATTATTAAAAGAGTGACCAAAGAGTTTATGTATGTATCATTGTTTCTTATTCTTTACAGTTGGAGCCAAAACTTTTAGTTTTGTTTTTCCATTACTGTTATTTCACTTTGCCTTTGTTTGCTTAGGCATCCTTTTTTACTTTTTATCTTGCCATTGATGCCTTTCTTTTTCGAGTGCGTGTATGTGTGTTGTGTTCAGTTGCTATATATTTTCTCAGCTGTCAAAAATATTGGACTCCAAAATCTCTTTTGGTCAGCCATTCAACAAATTCATTTTTATTTCAAGAATTTATGCATTTATTTTGCTGCAAAATACTTACAATCATGGACTTTTTGGATAATTTGATTTTATTGTACGAAAATTTCCGTTTGTTAATCTTTATCAGTAATTTTAAATCTGGATAACTTTAGAACTGTGCAATTGATGATTGAATTTTTATTTCAGCTATTTGATCAAGAAAATGTGCCAATGCCCATAGTTCACATAGACCAGGATTCAGACCCCAGTGCAACAATTGTGGAAGTCAGTTTTGGCGATCGCCTTGGAGCTCTTATTGATACGGTGACTTTTGCAGTTCCATTATCTTATGCTTTCTGGAAGTTGTGTTACAAGATTTCATATATCTTATTCTCCACATGCATTATATGAAGTCATTTTGAGGCTGTATGGTACAATGTAAATGCTAAACAATTTTCATATTAGATGTTGGTTTCTGGGTTATAATTGAATTTATTCACTAGTAGGAATCCTTTTTCTATTTCAATGTTGTGGCCAGAGCTTATGAATGCAGGAGCAATAGATGATCACAGAAACAGAAAATTTGCTTATAGGAATCTTATGTGTAAATTTATTTCTACTATCCTCACTTTGTGTGATACAAATTCATATTTTCTAAAAGAATGCTTTGGTCTGAATTTAGAGCCAAGTACTGAATCGTACTTCATCTGGTATGGTAATGAATCGTATTTCATCATCTTCTCTTGGATTTCTTGCATGTAGATGAGAGCATTAAAAGATTTGGGTTTGGATGTGGCAAAGGGAACTGTTAACACAGAGGGATCAGTAAAGCAAACGAAGTTTTATCTGACAAGACTGTGAGTTGTTTTCATTCTTTCTTCTTCTTCTTCTTTTTTTTGTTTTTTTCTTCATTTAAGCTACTGTCTGATGTGGTTGCTACAGCTCCCTTGCTTATCTTATTCCAAATTTGTCACTTCACATGTTGTCTGTCCGCATATCACTTTTTGTTTCCATTTATATTTTATGTGTTTACTATCTCTTTTCCTTATTTTGGGGAATATCACAAGTTGTATGGGTGGGCTCAATTTTGTCCCCTTTTCTATTTTTTGGTTCCTGAATTCAAAGAGGAAGGAAATTGTGATCCCATGAACTATTTTGAACAGAATTTACAAAACGGGTATGTTAAGAAAGAATTGTGGCCTAATAACGAGCATGGATACAAACTAGATCGTGCACCTCCTCCTTTTCCCTGCCACAGTAAAATTCCATCATATCTTACAAATTTAACAAAAAGTAGACTAAGGAATTTAGTAGTCAAAAGAATTTTGGCCTTCTGAATGAAGGGATGTTCATAAGCCAGCAGCAGAAGTACCAGTCTTTAGTTGAAATTTCAAGTAGAGAAACTTATGTTTAATGAAGCAGACAGCAGAGGCATAAAGTAGATAATAAGAAGATGCTGGATCTTTTTGGAAAGTTCAGCTAATATCCTAACTGGTCTACACCCAAAACTCGTCCAACTCCTGGACTATGTTGCCAGGATGTAGGCATAGCTTCTGCCCACTTCTGATATGGCAGTGAGAGCATGACCCCCTATTCAGATTCTTAGTTCTGATGCATGTCACCATTCTGTTATGTTACCTTCTGTTATTTGAGGATTTATTATATGATTTTAATTTCAGATCATGTATTTAACTGCGCTATTTTGCAGGGATATCCTACCTGTGCTCTTATATAACTCACAAACCTTTTAACACGTGTTCTTATGTTCGTCATTGTAGAGACTCGGGCCGTAAAGTAGAAGATCCTGATTTGTTGGAGAGCATTCGCTTAACCATCATCAACAATCTTTTGAAGTATCACCCAGTATGTATACTGAATAACTCAACATGCTAATGACTATATGTTTTGGGTCTGAAGTAGATCTCTCACTTAACTTTCTGAATAGTTCCTCTAATTTTCTTTATCTTAGCTTTCTAGTTTCTTGGTAGGAATCTAGTCAAAAGCTTGCAATGGGTGAGGCTTTTGGAATTCAGCCTCCAGAGACGAAGGTATAACTTCCTTGATGCTCATACTCTCTTTTATGGATAAATAGTTGCATTTAGAGAAAATATAACCATTCATCCAATTCGAAGAGTCGTTCGTAACTTCCTTTAGATGTGGTTTTCTCCTCTTCTTTTTGTAATTTCATGCTATCAACTTAATTTTTCTTATTAAAAAAAAAAAAAAGATAAAAACAAAAGAGGTAAGGGATCTCGCCTCAACTGAAGGCTAGAGGATTACAAAAGATTTTCCAACTAACCGTATAGAAAAAGGATAATTACAGAAGGGTTTTGATGTAAGTGCTAGAGCCCGAGAAAAAGAATAACTTCAGCAACATCCCAAATTTCATTCTTATCACCCTTAATTTCATTCCAAACTATCCACAAAGCCAGTTACTGTATTCCGTCAGATAACCAAGAACTTGTTACCGTTCCTTCAAATTTTCATTAATCTTTGCAGTTGGTTTTTTTTTTTTTCTTTTTCTTTTTGTGAACTTGGAACCTAGATTGGCTTGAGCTGCTTAAACGCTCGATTCGCCCCCCCCTTTTCTTTTTATGCTTTTAAGCTTTCATAGTGCTGACATCCATTGAATATACGCACTCTTTTTTCTGACTGACATTTTCTGAGAAGAAAGAAAAATTACTAGATTTTCTGAAAGTTCTCTAAGTGAAAATAGTAATTTCTAATCGCATTGATGTTCAGTGGAGATTTGTGGATAATTATCCATTACTTATGTTATTAAATAACTTGATATTGCATAACTATGAGTATCTTTTATAGATTTTGCAGGAAAACATTGTCCTCTGTTCTTTTTGTTTGTTTGTTTATAAATCTGCCATCATCGTCATGGAGTGAAATTCACTTCCCTTCAAATTAAGGTCCTCTTTTTATGCGACTGGGTCATAATTGCTTTCAGTAATCTCATTCAATAGTCATGCATGAAGTTGCAAGTTGTTCAGGATCTTGAGATCATTTTTTGATCATCAAATTGCAGCACACTTATATTGTCATTTCGAGGGATCAAAATAAAGTTTTTGATGGTAATGAGGTTCGTGTTTATGAGAGTAACTGAGATTCCTAATTTGCTTTATGCAGCTTGATATTGATATTGCAACTCATGTTCACGTGAAAGCTGATGGACCTAAAAGAAGGTTTTTTCTACTTGATTTAAAATAAGCTTCAAGTTGTTCTGAAAATTTTGTTGCTTCCCATCGAATAACTGTTGTACATGCCAACTTCTACAATATAATTAAAAAAAATTGCAGAGTTAATTGTTCAATATCAACTAATTTTTTCATTTTCAATTTATATAGCCTACTATGTTTGGAGACAGCAGACCGGCCTGGATTGCTGCTTGAAGTTATAAAAATTCTTGCTGATATCAACGTTGAGGTTGAATCGGCAGAGATAGATACCGAAGTATAGTCTCCCTTCCAATCTTCTTTTTCTCATTTCTTTGACTTAGCATAACAATATTTCAACTTTGATCTCTAGGGATTGGTCGCCAAGGACAAGTTTCATGTCAGTTACGGGGGAGCTGCGCTCAATAGTTCCTTGTCTCAGGTACATACATAGTTCATTAAATTTAGTGTGTTTGGGCACATTCTGGGAGTAGTGTTTTTAAAGGTAACATAACATTTTTATTTTTAGCACATTTGGAAAAGAAATTAAGTGTTGGTACTTTTTTAATTCACCATGAAATATTCTAATTCCTATTTGTTTTTTTTTTCTTTTGAGTCAAGTTCTTATTTGTTCATTAACCACCCATTTGTTTAGCATTAAAAAGTTTCTACCACGCTCTTCCTTCAAATGTATGAGGCTTAATGTAACAGCTCAAGTCTACCACTAGCGGATATTATCCTCTTTGGGCTTTCCCTTATAGTCTTCCCTCAAGGTTTTAAAACGCGTCGACTAGGGAGAAGTTTCTACACCCTTATAAGGAATGATTTGTTCCCCTCTCCAAGCGATGTGGGATCTCACAGTCCATCCCGCTTGAGGGCCCAGCGTCCTCGTTGGCACATCGCCCGGTGTATGGCTCTGATACCATTTGTAACGGCCCAAGTCCAGCGCTTGTAGACATTGTCCTCTTTGGGCTTTCCCTTCCGAGCTTCCCCTCAAGGTTTTAAAACGCGTCTGCTAGGGAGATGTTTCCACACCCTTATAAGGAATGCTTCGTTCCCCTCTCCAACCGATGTGAGATCTCACAATCTACCCCCCTTGGGGTCCCAGCATCCTCGTTGGCACAGCGTTCGGAGTCTGGCTCTGATACATTTGTAACAGCCAAGGCCCACCGCTAGCAAATATTGTCCTTCATGGGCTTTCCCTTCAAGGTTTTTTAAACGCGTCTACTAGGAAGAGGTTTCCACACTGTTATAAGGAATGCTTCGTTCCCCTCTCCAACCGACGTGGGATCTCACACTAAATAAAGTTGAATCCCTTCTCTTCTATTACACCCCAACCACCGACCACTGATTTAACCATTGGTCTTCCTGCCTACTATTTTTGGACTTAAAATGCTTCCTTAAGTTTAGTTTAGGGGATGAAATACATAAATTTGAAAAGTTCAGAACCAAAATGAAACAAACCGAAAGGTTCATGAACTAAATTGCAATTTTTAAAAATAAAATAAAAACTATTATCAGATTTTAGTGGGCCATAAACAAGAATGTGGAGTGGTGAAGTGATATAGAAGTCTTGAGGCTTTAGGGACTTCTGATCTATAAGGCTATTTAGGTTGTTCTCCTTTTTTGTAATTTATTTCATGATTTTCATTTTGAGTTCATTGTTTGATGTGTAGGTAGTGGTAAATTGTCTTCGTTACTATCTGCGAAGGCCCGAGACAGACATAGATAGTTACTAAGATCTCGAGGAACCATCACCACAATGTAAGCTTTGAAACTGTCATTGGATCCTTTGTTTGTGAGCTCTCTCATCATTTCTAAAATTTTCTATTTCGAAATTTCGAGCTCTCAGATGCATTCTGGGATGCCTTTGGTGAGAATAATGCCTAATTAACTCAAACCTTGTTCACCCTGAGACCATAAATTTACTTGTATAGAGTTGAAGAATCAGATGTTGTCTCACAACAAATGCAAATCTTCCATGTCTGTTGTATCTGTTGAAAATCGAGCTTCGAGGTAACAAAGCTCTTCGGGTTTGAATATATTTTATTTTATGTTTTGAGTATAGTAATAACTTGCAGAGATTTGTTAATAAAATATATCTCGACAACTGTGTTAGATTAGCTGAGGATCTTTAGATTGTATCTCGACAACTATGTTAGATTAACCGAGGATCCTTAGATAGTACCACGACAACTGGGTTAAAGTAGGATTTCGAGAATTTGAGCTATACTTGAATGCATCTTATAGACCTCCTCTTCAAATGTTGCATACTTTGTCCTTTGACTTCGTCTTTTTTTACTACAAGTCGAGGAGGCTTTCCCCCCGAGATGCTACATGCTAAGGGTGTTGATCTCAGTCAAACTCGTCTCTTTTACCATCGAGTTATTTTTCCTCACTTCGTTACTCCTGATTCTTGATTCTTGATTCTCAGTAGAGCACAATATTGATCTCCATAGACGACTTAACATCAAATTAGTTTTACCGCAAAATAAGAGAAAAAAGCAAAAAAGAAAGACTCGACGATTTAACATCAAATTAGTTTTAGTGCAAAATAAGAGAAAAAAAAACAAACTTTGGTGATAAGCCAACCTACACTCTTAGTGTACCTTAAAATAACATTCTTGTCGTATTTTATAATTGCATAACGTTATTTGAGTATTCCTACCTTCTTTGAGAACTTTGTTGAATTGTCTAGTCGTCATAATTACAAAACGATTACTCTATTTCTTTCGTATGAACGAACGAGACCCTTTTGAACTCTAAATTTTTAACTACAATTCTACTGCTTAAAATTTGAAACTACACAACGTTTGAAACTACACAATGTCTACTATTTTGAATCATAAAAATTAAAAACAAATATTCCCTAAAATGAAACTTTTATTAAAACTATATATTAATGTTCTAACCCACTGAAGCTTTGTTCATTAACCAAAAAGAAATGCAACTGAAAGAAAAACACAAGACTACAAAGAAAAGGCAGGCCATTATTTCATTGCACAAGCAATGACCTTACAATTTCTTCACTCATTTTCCTTGTGTATACAAAAAGATGCCCTGCACCAGATAACTCATGGTAGTGAATCCAAGGAAGTTTTTGAGCGATATAACGTTGTAGCTTAACAGGCACGAGCTTATCGTCGTCGCCTTGCCATAGATGGACGGATCCTTCATTCTTAGGAAATATGTTTTCAAGAAGCATTGGATCGAACTCCCACTTACCAATTCCAACCATCAGGTCACGGTGGAAGGATTCGAATTCTCCTTGTTGGCTCACGTATTTCTGAAGAAAAAAGGGGAAAAAAGATGCAGTAAGGAAAACATAAATCTTACTTGAATATAAATGATTGTTTGTCCCTATTGATTCAGAGGGAAATTAAGTCATGAAGAAGCATAAATTTCAACAAGAGTCAAAACTGGCCAATTGACATGAAACAAAGGGTACTAATGTTCCAAATTAGACACCTATGAGAGCATGGTGAATCATTCTGCCTATGTATTAGCAAAGTAATCTTTGAGTAGGACAAGAATTCGCTGTCCTAAAGAAGGCACTCACCATGAATCGACTCGGTGGTAAAAAATGGTTATGTAATTAGAGATGTCCATTTCTTTGCCAACACACCTTGTTCCCGATTTAGGCGAAGAATGGAGGAGAGAGTGGTATGAGCTAAACGGAGATCGAGGACATGAGGACAAAAAATGTATTCTCCATCCCTGTTCCCGCCCAGAGAATTTTATCTTTAAACAAAGTTTATTTTTTTTTGGGTAGGAAATGAACTATTTAGTGAAGATTTTTCGTGAATAATTGACTATCCAATTGAAAAAAAAGACTTATTTGGTTCAAATTAAATTAAAAAAACAAACAAACAAGGAATAATTCCCCGTGGGGAACCCGATCATAGTAAAATTTAACTGAAAAATTCATGAGAATGGAGATTAAATCAGGATCCCCGTTTCTTGTCTCAACCTTCCCTGTGGAAATCCCTACATGTAAATAATAGAGGACTTCGAGAAAATAGGCTCGAACTATGATGGCCACCTACTTAGGATTTAGTACCTTATGAGTTATCTTGACTACCAAATGTAGAGGATCATAACGAAGACTTATGTAGTCGTGCCTATCTACTATAGAAGACGTCTTGCTTTCAAGAACTGAAAAATAAACAAAGGGAAAGAGACTTATTACCTGGTTCACTGGAAAGCTTTCGTGACTGCGAATAATTTCAATATCTTGACTGGAAAAGACCTCAGGCCTACCGGCTAAAATGCTCAATGGAGGAAAGAATTTCTGAGTGTTCCACCAATAAGTTAGCCATGGAAGATGACGAACAACCCTTAGTGCCCAGTGATCTTGTGGTAGTTGGTTGGAGAAACCTTCCTTTGATAAGTTTGCAGGAAAACTAGGCCACCAGTAGTTGATAGCTGGAGCGAGTAGAGAAGCTCCCGCCAATCTGCAACGTCAAAAAATTATTGCATCTTTTTATAGCAGAAAGATATACTGCTGAATTGGTCAAAATATGCGGAATTTCTTACTTTTTGCAGAGGATTAGGTCCCATTAACAGGGGGTGCAGGTACAATACCCCACCGATTAGCTATAATGACTACAAAATTATCGATAACTAGTGTAGCACTGTTGAATGATTTGTATATGCTTGTTTGAAATGACTGTCCAAGTGCTTAAGAAAGAGCTTTGTTCGTGCATTGAGAAGACCATAGTTCATGGATTGTGTTCAAATAATACAAGTAGCTATGACGTAATGAGTTGCATACCGTACCGACCGTGCTCTAGAAATCATGTTGATTAGGCTTTAGCTTGAATGAAATATCCTAAACATGAATTTGCAGCTATGGATGAATTCTAGACTTAACCAAATTAATGAGCGAAAGATGTGTAGTTCAGTAGTACCTGTGAGGGATATACTTGAGACAACCCCAGACTGCTTGGCCACCCATTGACAAGCCAATTACATAAAACTTAGGACCCAGTCCTAGCTGATCACCAAGCTCTTCAACATCTAATGCTAAACTCTCTACCGTTCGCTTTGGATGCGGGTCACTTTCTCCATATCCAGGTCTGTCAAAAGAGACAACATAAACTCCGAGTTCTTCAAGGAACCCCTGAAAATTTATCACCAAAGAGAAAAAAAATTAACCATCTAACAGGCATTGAAAAAACAGTAAATAAAAAAGTACTGAATCCAAGTAGAGTAGTAGCTGAATACAGGAGAAGGATAAATTGCAACTGCTGCATCATGTCTGCAACTAGAAAAGCCATGGACATATATGATCTTGAATTTGGCTACTGTTCTGGAGACACCATGTTCCTTGTAAGCCAAATGCCTTCCATCTCTAAGTTTTATTCTTGGAGCAGTTATTGGCGGACCACCGACAGAACCACATATTTTAGGAGCTGGAGGGCGAATGGCTGAAAATGCCCAGGCTGACAACCCAATTAAAATAACACCTAAAACTCTTAGGAACATCGCTGAGAATAAGAACAATGATAAAAGTAAATCCCAATGAGTTGGTTTGATTGAGAAAGAACCCAACAATCATCATATTTATACGAGATCAATCCTTGAACTTGTGTTTGTTAGGTTCTAGTGTACCAAGAACCTTCAATCTCGTGTCTAATAAGTTCCTATCATTAATCCCATTAGATCGATGTTTTAACGGCACGATGGCTAGATTATATAAAGATCCTATGAAACATCTGATTCGAGGTAGGTTGAAGTCTTAGTGATGTAATCATCAACTAACGAGTTAACACAGACATATCTATTAGACACAATCGAAAATTTAGAACCTACAAACTTGTTTAAATACAATCGTGATCTATTTGAAACGTTTTACCACACAAAGGATTCAAAAGGATCTTAGAAAACTTATAATTAAACCTACAAAGCATGAAGAATCAGCCAGAATCTGTTCGAGAAGGGAGAAATCCCAGAGAACAGGACTGTGACTCTTCTATTACATTACAGAAACATTCATCTCATCTTCTTTATGAACTTAGCAATACGTATCTGAGGTGAGGGATTCAAACCTCTCACCCTTAACTGATGAACTACGCTGCATCAACATTCATATCATCAAGCATCATCACGCAAACACTGAAGCATAATTTTAAGGAAGGCGCAAGTTTCTCGACAGAAAAAACTCAAAAGAAAATCAAAACGAACAAAAAAAGTTCATCGGATAATCCAAACTCCATAGAAGAGAATATCAACCTTCCATCTTCCTTCAGAACTATATTGCAGAATATTATTAGCCTAAACAGAAATTTTCCAAATGCGAAAATGAGCAGAAATTGTATTATACCACAAGAACACACAGAAAAAGATAGAAAGCAAGAGAAAAAGGGAGAGCGACCTTAGTGTTCAGAGCTTCAAATTCGAAGCAATCGGATGATTCTGCGTCCCTTCTTTTCTCTTCTTTCTTACCAATCGGATGATTCTGCGTCCCTTCTTTTCTCTTCTTTCTTACCAATCGGATGATTCTGCGTCCCTTCTTTTCTCTTCTTTCTTACCAATCGGATGATTCTGCGTCCCTTCCTTCTTTTCTCTTCTTTCTTACCTTTTATAGACAAAGAGTAGAGTTGCCACGTCATATGAACATTAAATTGAGAGAGAAAAGGGTGTTGTATGACGAAAGTCCACAACTGATTTAGGGAATGATCATGCGTTTATAATCAAAGAATACACTCTTCATTGGTGTGAGACCTTTTCGGAAGCCCAAAGCAAAGCCATGAGAGCTTATGCTCAAAGTGGACAATATCATACCATTGTGGGGAGTCGTGTTCGTCTAACATTGGTATCAGAGCCATGCCCTAAACTTAGTCGTGCCAATAGATTGGTAAATCCTCAGAAATGTCGAACAAAGAATCAAGTCTCCTCGAAGGCTGTCAAAAATGACTAAAGACTCCAAAGGAGTCGAGCCTCGATTAAGGGGAGGCGTACTTTGTTCGAGGGGAGGTGTTGGATGATGAAAGTCCCACGTCGACTGATTTAGGGAATGATCATGAGTTTATAATCAAAGAATACACTCTCCATTGGTATGAGGCCTTTTGGGGAAGCCCAAAGTAAAGCCATGAGAGCTTATGCTCAAAGTGGACAATATCATACCATTTTGGAGAGTCGTGTTTGTCTAACAAAGGATACCATGTTTATAAATTATTTAATAAAAAAGCAAAATATTTACTTTAAATATATTGCGATTAATATTAGGAATTATATACTTTTTTGTTGAAATTGTTTGGTTTTGTTTATTAAAAAATTAAATATATAATTTGATTATATTTATTTTGTGTATTAAACAAACATTTCCATTTTATGATATATAAAATGTTAAGGTGACGCACCAATCACGAGCAGGGAAATGAATCTTCAGAAGTAGAAAGTATAATAAGTCGGGTCGTTATTTCTAATTAGCAGTCATTCTATCTGACTATAGAGGTCGGCTCGTTACACAACTCATTCACCATAATTTAGTAGATAAACACATTATTGTCTTTTTATTAAATTTTTTTAGTGATATGATGTTGCCATAGACGCATTTACCCTTGGGTCTTAGGAAACGTGTTTAGAAAAACTATTATGCTGCCTATTGTTTCGTCTCACATTTGTCCTTCCACATTTTTTCCTCTAAAATGATCGAACAATTCCTCACATATAGTATGTGTTTGTCGAGCGAAACTACTCGAATAGTGTTTGATGTCTAACTTCGACTACAATAAGTTCAATCTCAACGAACTTCGAATGACGAACCCTTAAATAATTAAACACATTGACGCTTTTAATTCTCGTTTTTTATAGTCTTTTGAATAACAATTTTATATAAAGTTTATATTTTTGGAGTTATTATATTAATTACAAATTCTTTTTTCTTACTAAATTTGCTACCAATCAATTTAAAGTCATTTATTATATTCTTATATCTGAAGTGTTTCTTCAAAATAGATTTTAGATATGATTGATTTATACAAAAAAAAAAAAAAAAAAAAAAAAAAAAACAGTTTAGATATGATTTATACCAAAAAAAAGTTCTCATTTATCAAGTTTTTTATGTCATTAAAATAAGTTTTCAATTTAATAACTATTTTATTTTTAATTTTATATTTTTAAAAATTAAAGTCCTTTTCTTGCTTTATTATCTACTTTTAAAAAATTGATTATTTTTTTCAAAATTTAGCTCAACTTACAAAAAAAAATTGTAAAGAAAAAAAAACATAATTTTCAAAAATAAAAAAAACAAAAAAAAACATCAAACACGGCGTTAATAATCAAATCATTAATACAAAAATGAAATAGAGAGAGAGAGTGAGAGATGAGGAAGATGAGAAGCCTTCACACTTTTGTGAAGAAATTGGAAGGAGAGGATAAGAGAGTTCAATAAAACGCCTCAATAAACTATACTTTTGAACTAATAGTTTTATCAAGTTGGCTCGTAAAAAAGTGACTTTATAGTGCATTAATTTTGGGACCTATCCCAAACACCATATAAAATAACCATACATAGCGCCATAATTTCCCATTGCACATTATTTACTCACTCAAAAAGTCATTACACCTATAACACTCGAGGAACTTTGAAGGAATAAGTAGGGGGAATAAATGTGCAATAACACATATCTAACAAACAGACTCCTTGTATCAATCAGGTTACCTTCATATTATTTGACGAGTCGTTCGAACGAAACCAGAAGTTAACGAGAAAGGAGTCGATGATAATCTACAAATAAGCATAGTTTCATGTCAATTGAACTGATAAGGGAACTATGATGAGATAATTGAAGGGGTAAGTCTAAGAAACCTGGATTATATGTGCTGCCACGCATGGAAGAACCAGCAAACCGGATACGCCAAGCGCGCCGTGGAGCTGTTCCACGACTGCCACCATCACAGGCAGAGTTTTCTGCAAAGAATGTGGGTGTTTGATCTCTATGATATTGTATATCATTCATGAATGAACAAGTGTTTGATAGCGTTAGATACGTTCTTAATTTGTTCGATTAAGACTAACAAGTCTAGTATATTTGACAAGTGTTTGATAGCGTTAGATACGTTCTTAGTTTGTTCGATTAAGACTAACAAGTCTAGTATATTTGACAAGTGTTCAACATGTATTCAATAAGTGTCGCAGCGTCTAGAACATGTTGAACATATTATCTAAGCTAAAGTGTTCGAGCTATAGATCTCCACAACCATGCACACAAAAAGGTACTCGCGTATGTCTGTGAGTGATTTCTCATATCTCTGCAATAACGTATTGTTTGGACCCCGTTTGGTAATCATTTAGACTTTGAAAATTAAGTTGGTAAACACTACTTCCATATATATATAGGTTTCTTTTGTTTTGTTATCTACGTACCTGACTTGCTACAAGCACAACGGCACTGACATTTCGTCTCCTCGAGAAAACAGATTCGTCGCCGCCAGAAAAGGCTGCTAGGATTCGTACACCAAGAGCATTAAAGGCTAATAAGGCGAGATGCAAGAATCTGAAAATAGAACAGTGTATTAATCTTTAGCGGCATCAATATAAAAGAAAATAGTGATTGATCAGTGAATTCAAAGCTTTATTAGGCAAGGGTAAGGAAACTAGGAAGGTTTTCTGGTAGCATACGTTCCCATTCCTATGGCTACAAGAAATACTTCAGGCTTGACCATCAGAAGTAGCGACCTTGATCTGCTCACTTGCATCCATGGCACCTAATCTTAAAATGTTATAATCTGATTAAAGAGCATAAATTAACGATTTCATAAAATAAAAATATTAACGCTCTTCTATCGAACCGCTTGTCCAAGTAGAACCTGAGAATTATTTGTTAACAACATAATTGCTTAGTATAATGGGTAGACATGTAAAGAATCAGAAATTACTATTAAACATCTTATATTTATATATAGACAAATATAGTATTAGGGAGAAAACAGTACACGAGCAATCATGAAGTGAAACAACAATAGTGATGATGATAATGAATTAGTGTCTCACAAGACTGAGAAGAATTGCATTGATCCTTGGAAAAAGTTTACGATTTCCATCAACAAAGTCCGCCACTCCTAAAAGATTAAGAAGAGAAACAATAACTTAGCAGGAACTTAAAGAAAATTTGTCTTATGAAAATTAAGAGCATTCTGAGATAAAATGCTAAAGATGATGGGCAACCATTGTAAACAGTTTCTGCTAAATGAAGTCCGTGCACTTCATGAGAGCTAGCAAAGAAGCAAACATGAACTCAAGAAAGTGAATGATACTGACAAGAAATCACCTTTGAATGACTCTCTCAAGATCTGTTATAGGAAAAAGAAAAGACAGAAGGAACAAATAAATAATAGAACTATTTGATAGCTAAGAGGAAAAAAAAATGACATAAACATTTCAAAGTTAGCTATACGCAAGGTCTATTTCATGGTAAACCAATTTTTTTTTTGCAATATGACAACTTACAGTAAAGCTTTTAGGAAAAAGAAACCAGAAGTGGAGGGTAAGGAGAAAATAGGAACATCGTCTTTAAAACTGAGTCGGTTTTATTTATTTTTTTATAAATAAAAAAAAAAAACATTATAATGCCTCTTTAAGGATAATAAGTAACTAAATTGTAAGTATCTCCTTTACATGACAAACTCAAGTTGAGAATCTAGAGTTTGCTTGTGTAATTGGAGGTTGAAGCCTCGTGCAATTACATTGGCCTAAGATGAAATTTTCTTGTCAAGACAAATAAGTCGCAGTAAATTATGTATATAAAAATATATATTCATGGTTAGAAAGCTTAGTAAATTACATCAACTTTATCACAAGCTGCTACGCACGCATCCCTACCATCCATTTCTTAACAATAATAGCTTGTAACTCTAAAAAGAGAAATATAATGTGCTTTGAGACAAGCTTCTTAAAATATTTCTTCAAAGAAAATAGAACCCATGGTGGTCATCTACCTAGCATTTAATATCCTAAGAGTTACCATGACAAACAAATTAGTAGGGTCAGGCGGTTGTCTCGTGAGAATAGTTGAGATGCGTACATGTTGGCCCCGATAGTCACATATATTAAAAAAAAAAAAAAACAAAACAAAACAAAGATTCTCAAAGAAATAGCAGTTCACCTTCCCAAAAATGAGAGGAATTAGCAGCATAAGAACAAGACTTCTGAGTAATTCCTTCGTTGGCACAGTGATACCAACTCCATCAGCTATAAATTTCGAGATGGAAAATGGAATCTAGAATGCCAAAAAAAATAGCATATGAAAGTCATGATGGTAGTAATGTAACAATTAAGCAGATGAACAGATTGTCTTTTATCTCACGGAATAAAAGAGAAAAACACCAGAAACTACGTGTCAACTCCCTCCGGCTTCTGTACCCTTTTCATGTGTGTAAGAATGTCGTGAAAGTAGCTTTATGGGAAAGGAAAGAAAAGAAAAGAAAAAGAAAAAGCAAAAAAGGTGGCTGGAAAGAAATGCTAGAGGGGATTTTTGGATGTTTGGGAGTCCACTATTTCTTATAAAATAAGAATAATAAAAATAATAATAGTAACAAAGCATTGCCTTTTCTGTTGGCTAGAGTTCTTAAATAGAACTGATTCAAATACTAGACATATGGCTAATGATCTCTTCATAAAGAGTGATTTGGCTGAATTCTGCTTGACTCCCCTTACAACCTATTCCTGTGTACAGAAGCATGTGTGGAGCAATCCTCAACATTTAAGAATGGATTATGAGAGTCCTCCATTCACAGGGACAGTATGATTTTAAACATCATGCAGTCGCTGACACGTGAAGCATAATTATCACTTATCAGAGACTGGCACACACAATTGATCAAAGTTAGGTACCCTGTAATTATGTTTTGGTACAATGACATCCACCATGAATGCAGATTATACTCGAACCAAAAATTATCATATAAAGGACCACTATAGGTGATTAAAAACTGCAAAAGACCATGCTTTAGAGTTTATGTACACTTTTATGAAAATGATTGGAGAAAAATAGCATTGAAAGTGGATTTAGAAAATTAGTACAGTGATTTTTGTAAGTTAATACCATTCTTTTCGTTCTTAGGTAGAATAAAAAAAAAACCAAGGATGTATCTTCAACTCACAGCCAGTATTCCCAACATATTTGATATCACTGTCATTGCCAGGGCAAGTGCAGAATTTCCACCAGCAAGCTGAGTTTGAAAAGCACATAAATTCAATAAGAACAGAGAGTATTGAACATCTCCTTTTCTGGGGGAGAGGGGGGGGCAAGAAGTAACTTTCATACCTGTGTTAGTGCCACGCCACTCGATAATGTAGTAGGCATGCAGGTAAATATTGCTAATCCTATAAACAGTGGAAAAACAATGGGTTAGATAGTGGCTTTAAAGGAAAGCGGGTTCCTTATTCAAAAAAGAAAAAGAGTAAACCATAAAACAATTCATGCAAGAGTTACATATTAATCCATATTGATACCAAAGTTACATATTAATCCATATTGATACCAAACCATATGTATGAAATTGAGTTTCTTATCTAAACAAATATTTTCCAAATTGCCTCCTTGGTATTTGCAATTATATGTCAAATCAGAGTGTAATTTCTTAGAGTTCCACATCAAATAAGAAGCATTAAGCTTCTGGCGGACCTCAAGTAATTTGAATTTGTACCTTGTTCTCAATGATCATTTCCTATTACAATAGCATCAATTTGAAGCAATACTAGAGTGCATTTGCTGCCGGTTAAAGGACAAGGTAGACGATCTCTAACCTAAGAAGAGATGTATACCAACAGTGATTACAAAAACAAAAATCCTCATAAAATTGTTAAATTGATGCATTTTTTTTATAAGAAAATTGATGCATTTTTCTATCTGGGAAAATTAGGCCACTTGTGTAAATGAGTATATTTTGAATAAACAACTGATTTTTCAATTATCCATGCAAACAGTCCATTGAGGTTGGTTAAGGCTAACTGGATTACTATGTAAAGTAAATACTAGGAAGCACATATGGCCACTACAAACTTTTATTAGACCAAACTCTAGATAAAACTATGATAACTAATTTCAAATTTGTCACCCGTTTAGAATTCCAGCTAATGCAAGTATAATCCAATTATAGCTAATTTTAACATTGCATGTGATAGTTCTAATTTTTCTTTTCTAAATACAAAACAATCATAGTTTCGGAGTATTAGGCTTACATCATGAAACTAGCAACTTCAATTTTCAGACGAAGATAGGTAAAGAAAATCCGAATGGTTAACCAGTCCTTAATTGGATAACGGACAGATGAAAAAAAATGAATAATTTGTCATTCAATGACTAAAGTAGTTTGATAAACAAACCTGTTACAAATTCTTGAGGTTGAAGATGAATTTGTAATATCAGCCTGGAAAAGTATGGAGTAAGCAAAAGAATCGATGCCTGACAATAAACAATAGAGAGAGCGTGAATACAAGCTTAGCTAAATATACCCAAACTGATACAACAATGGTGCAAATCATACCCATGAATTAAATAGCCATAAAACCTACCCATGTGCAAGGTCCTTCAATTTATTTGCAAAAGAAACTAGGGAAAATAAACATCTTTTATTATGTTTAAAAGGAACCATCTCAAATAGACCAAGATCCAACTCGAGTCATTTCTTAATGACAAGTTCCACAATATTCTCTTTGATCCCTCATTTATGCCAAAACACGAGATCAGTGAGTACTGAGTAACCATCACACCCCACCCCCAACGGCCAACACAAAGAAAAAAAATCCTCTGTTTCCCTAACATCCACCCACCTTCAGTGTACAACACTTGAACATCCAACCTCATTGTAGAAAGCCCCTTCAAACTAGTCAGTGTCTAAAATCAGGATGAACAAATAAAAGTCTAAGAGATAAGAAATCACGTAACATGAATCACATTATCAACTCAAATACATGAGCATTAGAAAAGAATGAAACAGATAACAAATTGAATTTTTACAGGTGCGGGAAGTAACTTCGCCAATAATAGAAAAATAGGTTATATATATATATAATAACATAATTAGAAATATTGAGAACATACGAATACGTTCAAAGAATGAACTTACAAGCTAAAATAATACAATGGAAGATTATAAGTCAGAATCATACAAGGCCATAGACTGCAACAGGCCATGCCTCCACTGAAGCACTAACTTCTGAAGTACGCAATGTCAACCCTGCATAATCACATCATTAATCAAATAACGGATTACAGTTCAAAATGTACAGTTTATGTGAATAGTAAGTAACAATTCCTAACCTGAGATGACAAATATCCCAAATGTGCTAAACTTTGAGAGATAATACTTATCAGCAAGACAGCCAAGGCTTGGATTTGCAATTCCTGCTGCTACACTAGTGACAAGTGCTGCATATTGTGAATTGGGGACGGGGAAGGAATAAAAACACGATAAGCAGACAGAATAAAAATCATTCCAGTCGAATGGAACTAACAACCACGCAACCTTACCTAGAGGAAGAAAATTATTATTTGCGAAATTCGACAAAGCCTTGAACACCTCGTTTCCCGAACCCGAAACACCGATAGATTCGTTTATCCCTCCACCGTCATCTTTCTGAAACACAGTGATAGAATCTCATCTCAAAACCATTACATGCAATCAAAAGAAACGGATGCATCAGTTTCATCATTGAGAAAGATACAAACAAAGAGAGCTTAACCTTATTGGGCAATCCGCAGGCTACAATGCGCCAAGAAGCTTGGCGTTTGCGATTCAAAGCGAGAGAACTGGTACGCAATAGAGCGCCATTAGAGGAGAAACGAGAAACTTGGAAATGGAAGGCAGCTGGATTGGTTCTAGGAGACGAAACGAGAAGGCTGTGGAGGGAATTGGTTCCCGCCATCGCCATGGGATTACTGAGCAGGAGTGAACACCGAGCAGCGTTATTCTGCAACCAGAAATTCTTTTTCCGTTATATATATATATATATATATATATATATATAATTTTGAAATTAGTAGTGTGTATATAACTTAATAATAAAAATATTCCGATAAATTAAAATTTTTAAAAATTATTAATTTTGTCCGACATAAATTAAATTAAAATTTTAAAAATTATTTATTTTATACTACATAAATTAAAATTTTATGTTTAATAGAATGTTAAAAAAAATTATTTTATGTATAGGAGATATGTGAATTTTTAAAAAATAAAAAAATTGAAGATTAAATTTTTAATTTTAAAAAGTTTGGAAATTAAGAATTAACTAATTTTATTTATCATTTTATTGGTTATTATTACTAATTTTTATTCGTTAATGTAATTAATTTTATTGGTTATTATTACTAATTTTTATTCGTTAATATTATTAATTATTAAAGATGTTCGCGGGTTTAGTAACATTTTTTAGCCTTTTGCAAAATCAGAGAGAAGGATGAGGGGATTAGGAAGTTTGATTGTGCGAGCTCGAAGAATTCTGGGATTGGATCCTCGAGGCGTTGGG
Source organism: Cucurbita ficifolia (assembly GCA_033971965.1). Taxonomy (NCBI): domain Eukaryota; kingdom Viridiplantae; phylum Streptophyta; class Magnoliopsida; order Cucurbitales; family Cucurbitaceae; genus Cucurbita; species Cucurbita ficifolia. The sequence continues at coordinate 18,140,995 of CM066965.1, forward strand.
AAGATCCGATTTGTTTCCGCTGCAGCAATTTCTTCTCTGTTCCGCGGCGAAGAAGCTGCTTCCGATTCTGTATCGTCTAGAACTTGCTCTGATTCTTACTTGAGCTCCTGGAAATGGAACCGATTCGGAGGTGCGTCGATTTTGATGAACTATCAATGGAAAAGTTTCATATCAAGTGTATATAATCTGTTGTATTTCGTTGCATTCAGGACAGAGAAGAACAATGTTCATCGAAACTCAATCAACGCCCAATCCTTCGTCTCTCATGTTCTATCCTGGAAAGCCTGTTATGGAAGTTGGGAGTGCTGATTTTCCTAATGCGCGTTCGGCTATGAACTCCCCACTAGCGAAAGCACTTTATGGTGTTGATGGTACGTACTCTGAACTTATATTATCCTTTTGAGTTTCTGTTGGACTTTCGATTGGGCAAAGCCTTTTGCCTTTTTTGTGTGCCATTTTTAAGGAATTGTAAGAATGAAGAAGTGAATTGTAGGAATAGAAAAGTTGCACGGTGTCATGGTCATGTTTGTTCAAGGCGGGTTGTCCATGGTCACATGCCCGTTGCATGCCAAAACCCTTGTCTTGTATCACTTTATTGCTTTCCTTTACTATTTTCATGATATGTATATTCTTATTGTATTTCTTAAGTGTATGCCGTTTGGGTAGACTCATGTTTATGCTTGGTAGACCTGGTAGACTTGAAATGCCTCCTAATGTACTATATGAAGATGCAACTAGTTGTCAATTTTTTCTACCCTGAGTTATATGCAAGTCGTGGTGTTTCTTTGCTTGTAGCCATATAACGTTGTTTTCTTCAGTTCTTTCAAATCTTGCTTTCAAACTCTCTTTCTAAAATCTCTCTCTACTCCCGTTTTCTAAAACTTTTTTCTCAAAGCGAGGCCAGAGATTTGAGTATACGTTGTCAGGTCGAAGGCGACACAATTTCAAGTTGGCTGATTCACTCAGTGGTGAGAGTGAGTGCTGCACAATCGCTTACAAACGTCCCGTAAGAGTGCGATTGTGACACGTGGCATAATGAATAAGTGCTACGACTCGAGTTCTAGGTTATGGAGGATTCTTACCAAAATTAACTGTACAATTTAAGTTAACCAACTCTAGTTATAATCTTTTCGCTTCATTTTTCCCATATGTAAGGACATTGTTGAATTGGTAGGTTGAATTTTCATCGGTTGCAATGACTTAGTGATGGTTTACAAATATTCTCACTGGTCTCATTGATGTGTGGTGTGGGGCTTACTTGATTGCTTTGCAGGTGTTGTTCGAGTTTTCTTTGGATCAGATTTTGTTACTGTTACAAAGTCAAATGATGCTTCTTGGGATTTCCTGAAGCCCGAAATTTTTGCTGCAATCATGGACTTCTATTCTTCGGGGCAACCACTGTTTCTAGACTCTCAAACTGCTGCCGCCATGGACACAGCTATCAATGAAGTATATCTTCTGAGTTCTTATTGCAAATTAGTGCTCTTGCTTTTTAGATTTTTACTCATTAAGAAACAAATTAATTTTATAGATCACATATTGTTCTCTGAGGATGTTTATGGTAATTTTATATTAGATTGCTTTTTGATTGTGAACTTTTCACTTCTACCATGTTTTTTTTCCTCTCTTGCTATACTCTACATGTAACAACTCTTGCCCACCGCTAGCAGATATTGTCCTTTTTAGGCTTTCCCTTTCGGAGTTTCTTTCAAGGTTTTTAAAATGCGTCTGTTAGGGAGAGGTTTCCACACCCTTATAAAGAATGCTCCGTTCTCCTCTCCAACCGATGTGGGATCTCACAAACCACCCCCTTCGGGGCCCAGTGTCCTCACTGGCACTTGTTCCCTTCTCCAATCGATGTGGGATCCCCCAATCTACCCCCCATCAGGGCCCAACGTCTTTGCTGGCACACTGCCTCGTGTCCACCCCCTTCGGGGCTCAACCTCCTTACTGGTACATCGCTCGGAGTCTGGCTCTGATACCATTTGTAACAGCCCAAGCCTACCGCTAGGAGATATTGTCCTTTTTGGGTTTTCCCTTCTGAGCTTCCCTCAAGGTTTTTAAAACGCGTCTGCGAGGGAGAGGTTTCCACACCCTTATAAAGAATGCTTCGTTCCCTTCTCCTACCGATGTGGGATCTCACACTACATAATGTAATACTAGGTTGGATGAGAGTTCCTTGGTGAAGCCATACTAATTTATATAATTATATACGTAGATTTCTAATTGTTCCTTAAATACTAATATAGAAATATGAACATTTAACATCATCACACTTCAGATTAGAAGTGCTTGAGGCTTAGGTATTAATAGCAGAATGTGATGCCTTGCAGTTCTATTGAAGACTCGTGCACCTTATTCTTATTGAACTACTATATTATAATCTTACTCCTTTGGATTCAACTTCAGCTAAGAACTTGTTTTCTATGTCAACGTCTTCTATCAGATGTCAGATTTCTTTCGTAATATTATTTTTTTGAGATTTGACCTCATGGTGTGATTGCTTGCCATGCTACAAGTATTGAATCTTTCCTTAAAACATATACTTGTCATGTTGGAATTTGAAACATGATATATTGTTATAATTTAGTAATGTGATACAACTTATTTCTTAATAGATCCGTCTACTTGTGCCTACTTTCTAGGATGATTCTGAAACTGTTGCTATGATTAAAGAGCTGCTCGAGACCCGTATTCGACCAGCAGTACAAGATGATGGTGGAGATATTGAGTACAGGGGATATGATGAGTAGGTTTTGCTGAATTCAGTTAAAGGTGTTCTTTAAAGTACCATATTGCTTATATCGATTGAATTTTGCGTTTCTTTCTTCTTCAGAGAAACTGGTATTGTCAAATTGAGAATGCAAGGAGCATGCAGTGGCTGCCCAAGCTCATCTGTCACTCTAAAATCTGGCATTGAAAATATGTTGATGCATTATGTACCTGAGGTGAGGGTTATATGATCTTTTTACCTTGATTGCTTTTGTTTGCTGATATTTATGCTGGCAGTATCTTCTATATGGATACCCACATTTCTTATATACATTTAGTTGCATGATGGAAGTATTGAGGTTGAATGCACACCAACTGGAATGGAAGGGCTTATTCTTTTTAGATAATAGGAGTGGAAGAACATTGCATCGATATAATTTAGATTGAATCTTATTGTCATGACTAGAAACAGTTGGTTTTCCATAATATAGTCTTCTTCTTCTTCTACGCACCGTGTTAATGGAAAGTTATTACATGCAAAACAATTTATTATTGTAACAGTTAAAGCCTACCGCTAGTAGATATTGTCCGCTTTGGCTCATTATGTATTGCCGTTAACCTCACGGTTTTAAAACGTGTCTACTAGGGAGAGGTTTCCACACCCTTATAAGAAATATTTCGTCCCCTCTTCAACCGATGTGGGATCTCACAATTCACCCTCTTGGAGGCCCAGAGTCCTCGCTGGCACACCCCTCGATGTCTGGCTCTGATACCATTTGTAACCGCCCAAGCCCATCGCTGACCTGTTATGTGTCGTCGTCAGCCTCGCGGTTTTAAAAACGTGTCTACTAGGGAGAGATTTCCGCACTCTCATAAAGAATGTTTCATTCTCATCTCCAACCGATGTGGGATCTCATATGTTTATTGGATAACAAGAATTGATCGACAAACGGAGCATGTTTGATAAGAAAAAGGTATTGCCCCCTACAGAGCCAAGTTAGAGAATCACTTTAAGAGGAGATTTAGAAATAGAATGATGTTTCATAGCTGCTTAGCCCAATCCTAATGTATAGATCGTTCCCTCTTTTGTTCTTATGCTTCTCAGAATTATAGTATATTTTTCTTGGATTATCTATGATTTAAATGTCTATTCTGGATTTATAGGTGAAGGGCGTGGAACAAGAATTTGACGTCGAGGAAGACGATGTAAAGTCAACCAGCCAGATGGAGTAAAAGGCGAGTTGGTCAATTCGTTCTATGTTTCGTTGAGCCACAACACTGATCTCGAGGGTAACCCGTACGAGCTGGTCGATTCCTTCTTTGGTGTGTCGAGCTACAAGCCTACTAGCTAAAAAATCATAGTTTGTAGAGTAGAGTATAGTGTTACTTTTATTCCTCGCTAAGAAAATAAATCTGTGAATATTGAACCGTAACTAGGATTTCATGGACTTTATTTTGGACTTCGATGAACATATGATAATGTAAAGAGAGCTTCGACTGTACATTCAATATGATGTTTTGTTCTATACACCGAAATGTTGAAATGAGTTCAAATATTGCTAGCAGACGCGTTTTAAAACCTTGAGGGGAAGTCCGGAAAGGAAAGTCTAAAGACGATAATATTTACTCGCGGTGAACTTGGATTATTACAAATAGTATTAGAGCCAGACACAAAGACAACAATATTTACTAGTGGTGGACTTGAACTATTACAAATGGTATCAGAGCCAGACACGGGACGATGTGCCAGCGAGGAGATTGAGCCTCGAAGGAGAGTGGACACGAGGCAGTGTGCCAGCAAAAACACTGGGCTCTAAAGGGGATGAGATTGTGAAATTCCACATCAGTTGGGGAGGAGAATGAAACATTTTTTTTATAAGGGTGTGGAAACCTCCCTACCAGACTCGTTTTAAAATCTAAGGGAAAGTTCAAAGAGAAAATCTTGAGAGGAAGTCGAAAAGCTCAAATAAAACAATATCTACTAGCAATGAACTTGGACTCTTACAAGTAACCTCAAATTAATATGATTTTTTAAGTTTTAATTGTGATATTACAAAAAAACACATAAGGTACCGTATCGATTTCTATGGCTGTCCGGTAAGTTTCTCTTTTGCATTAAATTGGTCCATAAAATTTTAAAGTTGTAGCTAAATATTTATCACTAATTTTAAGATTAATTTTCAAATGGGTCATTAATCTTTTAAATTATTCATTTTAATTACACTTTATTAAGAGCCCTCAAACGAGGGATGGGCATGAGCATGTCTACATGATACTCAAAAAAAAAAAATATATATATATACGACTTTTGTTATTATCCTTTCGTTCTTCATTTGCAGGCAAACCCGAGCCAAGCTAGGCTATCACACAAGCGGCTTCAATGGAGTTGCTCTCGCACTCAGCCACCGTTAGCACATCAAATCATTTTTCATTCCATTCCTGCAAAACTCATTTCCAATCCTCCGCCATTAACATCAATTTACGTCGATCACCAAGCAAAAGGAACAAATTCTCACTCTCTTCTTCTTCTTCTTCTTCTTATCTACACTCCACTGTTCCGCTTCGCTGTTCTGTTATAGTTAACCTAGCTTCCACATCAACACCTTCTACTTCTTCTGTCTGGTCTCCGATCATCGGCGAAAACCGCCATTGGAGGGTCCTCATGGAGAGACCTCCATCAGGGTTCGATTCAAAGCCAGAAGTCGTTGATTATTACGTTAAGGCGTTGGGAAGAGTTTTGGGCAGGTAGGTGTTCGTCGGATTTTCCAGTTTCATTGTTCTGTATCTTTTTTTTATTTTTTTTTCTGTTGCTTTTTGTTTTGAATTGGGATTATTTGGCCAGTGAAAAGGATGCTCAGATGTGTATTTATGATGCTTCCTGGGATACCTACTTTGAGTTTTGCTGTGATATTGATGAACAAACTTCCATCGAGCTCGCCCGTAAGTTTCTACATATGTTGTGTCGTATGATTATGCATAGTAACTTTTGAAAAAAGTAATTCAAAGGAAAGTACTCTTTAAGAAACTTTCAAAGCAGTATTAGTAAGTTGTTCTCTTGGGATCACCATAGAGCATTTTAGTTAGTTTTAAGGATTTTCAAGACCATTTTTATTGTCTAATCACATTAGGAGAGTTTTGGATAGGGATTTTGAAGTGTTTTGGGTTAAAAACACCTTTTTGCATTACTAAAATGTATAAGAGCCTAAGCTCATTGCTTTGATATTGTCTGCTTTGACCTATTATGTATTGCTGTAAGCCTCATGGTTTTAAGATGCGTCTGTTAGGGAGAGATTTCCACACTCTTATAAGGAATGATTCGTTCCCCTCTCCAAACGATGTGAGATCTCAAAATCCATCCCCCTTGGGGGCCAGCGTTCTCGCTGGCACATTGTCTAGTGTTTGGCTATAATACCATTTGTAACAGCCCAAGCCCACCGCTACTAGTTATTGTCCGCTTTGGCCCGTTACATATCATTGTTAGCCTCACGGTTTTAAAACACGTCTACTAAGGAGAGGTTTCCACACCCTTGTAAGGAATGTTTCGTTTTCCTCTCCAACCGATGTGGAATCTCGCAATGCTTGGACTGTTACAAATGGTATCAGAGCCAGACACTGGGTGATGTGCCAACGAGGGCACTGGACCCTTAAGGGGGGTGGATTGTGAGATCTCACATCGGTTGGAGAGGAGAACAAATAATTCCTTATAAGGGTGTGGAAATCTCTCCATAACAGACACGTTTTAAAATCGTGAGGCTGACTGCGATACGTAATAGGCCAAAGCGGACAATATCTAGTAGCGGTGGGTTTAGACTGTTACAAATGGTATCAGAGCCAGACACCGAGCGATGTGCCAGCAAGGACGCTGGACCTCCAAGGTGGGTGGATTGTGAGATCTCACATCGGTTGGAGAGGGGAACAAAACATTCCTTATAAGGGTGTGGAAATCTCTCACTAGTAGACGCGTTTTAAAACCATGAGGCTGACGACGACAGGTAACGGGCCAAAGCGGACAATATCTGGTAGCGGTGGGCTTGGGATATTACAAAAATTCATTCCAAACTCACCATTTTGGTAGATTCATTGCTTATTTCCAAAAGTTCACTTAAAAGACAAATTCAAAATTCTCACCAGACATTGCAATCTTTGGTGATTTTCATTCGAGCATATGTTACAGGAGTACCAGGGGTAATATCTGTTAAGCCAGACCCAAACTTTAGCTCCACAGAGAAGGATCATGGTTCATCAACACCTCAATTGAATCCGAAATCGGACCCTCAAAACGGTGGTAGACTCTTGTTCCCTTCAGGGAAAACGAAGCATTGGCTTGTTCGAATCGACAAGCCAGGTATCGGGGTGGTTACCAAGGCACAAATGGTTGATTATTATGTTGAGATATTGACTAAAGTTATGGGGAAGTAAGTTTACTGTTGTATGTAACAAAAGCTGCCGTTTCATTTTGTTTATGATATTTTCATTGTCCTCAAGTCTTGTTATGCCAATTATCTGCAGCGACAAGGATGCACAAATGTGTATATATCATATTTCCTGGCAGTCTAGCTTCGGCTTTTGTTGTGAATTGGACGAGGAATGCGCACAAGAACTAGCCGGTAATCTCCTGTTTCCTATGGCTATTCTAGACATTATTCTGCATAGTTCTTTGGGTTCTTATGTAAATCTCACAATATGTAGGTGTTCCTGGTGTTTTATCTGTTCAGCTGGATGCAAACTTTGAGGCAGAGAATAAGGATTATGGAGGTTCAATCTTCTAACCTTGAGTATATCTTTCAATTATAATGCTTAGTTGTAGTGTCATTGTGTGAGATCCCACCTCGGTTGGGGAGGAGAACGAAACATTATTTATAAGCGTTTTAAAACTTTGAGGGGAAACTTGGAAGGGAAAACCTAAATAGGACAATATTTGCTAGCGGTGGGCTTGGGCTATTACAAAGGGTATCAGAGCTAGACATCGGGGGATGTGCCAGTGAGGAGGCTGAGCGCCGAAGGGGGTGGACACGAGGCGGTGTGCCAGTAAGGACGTTGAGCCCCGAAGGGGGGTGAATTGGGGGTTCCCACATCGATTGGAGAAGGGAACGAGTGTTAGCGAGGACGCTGAGGCCTGAAGGGGGTGGATTGTGAAATCTCACATCGGTTGGGAAGGAGAACGAAACATTCTTTACAAGCGTTTTAAAACCTCCTGGGGAAGTTCGGAAGGGAAAGCCCAAAGAGGACAATATATGCTAGTGGTGGGTTTAGGCGGTTACAAATGGTATCAGAGCCACACACCGGGCGATGTGTCAGTGAGGAGGCTGAGCCCCAAAAGGGGGTGGACACGAGGCGGTGTGCCAATAAGGAATATTGCGCTGCTAACAACTATTGTCCGCTTTGGCTCGTTACGTATCATTGTCAGCCTCATGATTTTAAAACGTATCTGCTAGGGAGAGGTTTCCACACCTTTATAAGGAATACTTCGTTCCCCTCTCTAACCGACGTGGGATCTCACACTCACATGGGAAGAGTGTTGTGACTGGCTTATTCCTTCGTTATCCCATGGGATTTGTAGCTCTAGAGGATTAGTAGGATCTTTAGAGAGGTTTGGAGGACGTGTGGGACGTGATGAGGTTTAATGCCTCTTTAGGGGCATCGAGGCATCAAACTTTATTAGTTGAATCTTACTCTTTTGGATTGGAGTTCGTTGAAGACAGACAGACTTTTTTGTATGCCTTTGTATGTTCTTTCATTTTTCTCAACGAAAGCTCGGTTTCTTATTTAAAAAATTACATTCACTAGAATCATAATTTCATCTTTTTCCTAGTGATTCCTTTGAATTAATCACTTGCATTTTTCAGGTACTGTTGCCAAGAATCCTTTGGATCTGCCAGATTCTTCAGAAACAAATCAGACTACTCCTGTGAAAACAAAGAAACTATTTATAACTGGTATTGACCATTCAAAATATGCTAGATTTTAAGAGTTTTTACATTCACCTTCATGATCACTGTCCTCGTTCCATGTTCTACCCGATAACCATTTAGTCTTTGAAAATTAAACTTATTTATGTTTGGAACATGCTAAGAATTCAATGCTTCTCTAAACAAGGTGAAAACCGTTGTAAATAATCGTGAGGAAATGAGCGGAAATTTCAATAATAGAAAACTAAAGATGAAATCGTCATCAAGCGGGTAACGGGTCTTAGTTAATCCAAATATCATCGTTCTATTTGATGTTCTGAAGAAATGAGTTCGGGGTTACCCTTGGCATGTTCTTGATCGCAGTGTTCTGACACTCGTCTTATTTACTATCAATCATTTCTGGACAGGTCTTTCGTTTTACACGTCGGAGAAAACGTTACGTGCTGCATTTGAAGGCTTCGGTGAGCTCGTCGAAGGTATGGTGCATTGATCTCGTCGTTTAAAGTTCGAACTAGACGTTTTCTCATGAGGCAAAATCATTTTGGTTTGATGGGCAGTTAAAATAATAATGGACAAGATTTCCAAAAGGTCCAAAGGCTATGCGTTCATAGAGTATACAACAGAGGAAGCTGCTGGTGCTGCCCTCAAAGAGATGAATGGCAAGGTGAATAAACATGAACTCTCTCCCTTTCTCTCCCTTTCTACTCTCTCCCATCTGGTTCATGCTGTATATGTGTGTGTGGTTGATGTAGATCATCAATGGTTGGATGATAGTTGTCGATGTTGCCAAGCCGAGCCCTCGGAGATACGGTGGAAACCGCTCCAGACCGTAGGTCTAGAAAGAGCACGTATTTGTACTTCAACGTCGAGTTTTGAGTAGTCTAGCAAAATTTGAGCCTAGAGGGATAGCTAGTCATATTTTACTGACTGCTGAGTACCAATCTAAGGCGAGAAGGACGAACTCGTTGGCCTCGTCTATGATCGTCTTAAATTCTAAAAAGATTAAAATATGTCTTCTTTTTCATTCATCCCTCTAGACATTTAGAAGGTAAGATTTAGACCGTTCGGTTCCACCTCCGTGATGAGACATATAAACCAAGGATGTCGGGCTTCTCGTTTCTTCATCTAGCTTATGTTCTTTATTTAGCATCCAGACCGACTCAAAATCGAGACTAGGCAGCGGTTGGTGGTAGCTTGCTACGGTTTATGAAATGACAATCTAAAAGAACCATCCTCATTGCACCTTTTGGATCATTTATGAATGAGAATTGCTTTGTAGTCAATTTAAATGTTTCCCATTTTGGGTAATTACAAACCACTCATTTGATATTATGGTGTATAAGAACTCAACTCTTAGTCCGGTCTATAGTGGAGTTACCTAGTTAATGAAATAAAAATTTAAACATTCAAATAAATATTTAATATATTTGATATATTAAATATAAACAATATATATATATATATATGAAGAGTTCAAATTAATATTTAATTTATTATATTTGATACCATAAAATATTAAAATAATTGATAGCTAGTTAAATAGATAAAAGATCCTATAATTTAAATATATTAGATATTAAAATATATTATTTCAAATTTTAAAAAATAGGTATAAATAATAGAGCCAAATTATGTATCCCACGTACATCTCCAATCTCGATTTTCTTTTTGAAATCTCTCTCGACCTCCACAAGAGTATTTAATTTTGCTCGGTTTAAAGAAAAGACTAGCTAGAATTTTTTTTATACTTCAGGTAAATTTGCATAACCATTTAATGTTTAGTTTAATTTTAAATAAACGATAATTCACAATGGGAAACACATAAAAATATTTGTTTAATTTTTTTGTATTTTTCAAATTTGAAATTAAAATTCCCAATACTTTTTTATCTAAATTTGATGAAATTTAAGTTTTATTTAAGATTTTTATTCATAAAACCACCGGAATTAAAAAAAAAATTGACCTGTTCAATTACAAATCCGACAATTTAAAAAAATTCAAATTATTAATTAGAAATAATTTTATTAAATTAGTTCAATAGCTTATTTAAGAGTTTGAAGTGTGTTATTCTTTTAAAGTAATGCCAGCTGTCGTCCAACTACGTGGCCACGTTGAGGCCTATTTTAGTAAATTCATTAAAATTCGCGGACTCGAAAATATCAACCCGCCTTTTCTTTTTCCCCTCCTTAAAAATTGCAAAATTAATTAAAAAAAGAGAAAAAAAAAGGTATCCTAGAAGAAAGCTGAATCCAAATCCTCTTCACCCCCTAGAGAGAATCTGACCGTTCATCTTTTCATCCAACGGCTACTCTCAGTCGGCGACCACTATTCCCCCTGCTTTCCGCCCCCACTTCCAGTGGTTTTTTCCATAAACCCTAGCCGTCTTCTCTCTCTCTCTCTCCCCCAACTGCTCTGTCAGTTTGCACGAGACTCTCTCACTCTCACCGATTCTCGATCATTCTTTCGGATCTAACCGTTGGGATTCCTTCTCGGGTTCTCCTTTTTTTTTTTTTTTCGGGGTTTTCTTAGCCTCTGTAAATGGATCCTTGATTTTTTCCGTTTCCCTTTTTGATTTTCTTTTTGATTTTCGGTTTTTGTGTTTGAATCTAGATTATTCTAGATAGTGTGCGATTCGGTGGAGATTTTTGTAGTTTTCTCGTTTCTGGATGTTTATCTATATGTTTCCGTTTGATTTTTAATTTTTTTTTTTCCCCTTCGAATTATTTGGCGCCAAGTCTCGAATTCGAGTTGGATTTCATTTGAAAATTCTGGATCATCGTGTATTCAGTCACTTGTTCGATCGATCGAGATGGATGCTTGTTAAGCACTGGCGACGGTTGCCGGTTCGGTGGCGGGTCGGAGTTTGGGGACAGCGTCAGTGAATTTGAAGAGGTTGATTGTCGAGTGGTGTTAATTCTTCATAACCTTACGGCAATGCCGACGGTGGGGATGAGAAGGACAAGAGTTATTGGTTTGAAAGGTGTTGATGGAGGTAGAGTTTTAAGGTCTGGAAGACGGCTTTGCCTTGAATCGGTTGAAGCTAAGCTTAAGAAGACTAAAGATGTCTCTGATTGGTACCCTGTCGTTGACAAGAGAGGGAATGGGGGCGGAAGTGGCCAGGTTAGGTTCCATGGTAAGTGGCAAGGAATACGAAATGTCAAACCGAAGAGGGTTGTCGTTGTTAACATTCGTGAGGAGGAGGAGGAGGAGGATGCTTGTGTAGCGGAAGTGCCTAAGCCAGTGAAGGTTTTGGCTAGGATCAATGGCGATGGTCAATTTGGTTATGTGGATCGGAGGTTTGGTGAAGTTTATAGAAGAAAGAGGAAGAGGGGTCTTTCAGAAAATGGTGATGTTTTTGATGAAATGGATAGGATGTTTGGACTTCGATTCATTCGAAGACAGAGATCGAGGAAGAACACTCTTGAACATTGGGAGCCCACAGCAGGTGGCCATTCTGCTAAACTGCATTTCCATAAGCAGAGCATTTCGCCGCGGCCGCCGCCCCAGGATCGGGTTCTCACTATTTTTGTTGGGAGTGATCTTGATGGTGTTGGCTGTTTTTCAGATTTTATGCTCTCAGTTCTTAGACACTTGAAGAGTCCGGAGCTGGGGATGGCTAAGTTTTCTGCATTTTTATTGTCCAATCCAATTCATGATGTTTTTGCTTCTAAGGGAATGCGTTTCTTGCAGGTATTGCATATTAATCTAAGTGTTCTTCTTAAATAAAATGTTTGGCTTCAATATAATTGTGTGCTGTGTTAGAAATTTGTGAAATGGGTATAGAGATTACCTTCTGTTTCTTGATTCAAGTAAGCATTTCTTTGTTTTGATCTTTCCCCGTCTTTCAGAGTTATCCTCCTATTGGGAGCTCCGGCATGTGTGTGATTTTCGGGGCCGTGCAGTCGATTCCGATGTTCCATTTGGATTTTTCCGCTGTTCCTCTCTGTTTTATGTCCTTGCATTCCTTGATGCTTTTTAGAGTGACGTGGATTCAGGCTCGTCTAGTATATAATAACAATCAGTTAGATGTAGATATGAGTAGTGATAATGAAGAAGACAGTAATGAAGAGTACCTTGTTTCCAGTCCTCTTGGAAGTTCTTTGGAATGCAAAACTATGGTCGTTGGAGTCGATCATACTAAGAGCCGATCCATTTCACATCCATCTGTTCGAGCTTCAAGGTTAGGTAGTCGGACCCTGCAATACCGAAATGGTTTCAGCTCTCGAGGTATAAGGAAAAGGAGAAGTTCACGGGGGATGAGGAGACCGAGAAGCCATTCTCTTGCTGCTATGCAAAGAGGCATTGGCTCTTTAGGGGCTGCTGATGATATGAAACGCAGTGTATCGTTTCCTTCTGCTGCATCTTGTATCAGGCACAAGAACTCAGCCCGGAGAGACTCTGCTGGACGTATCAGAGAAGAGTGTTCTACTGCATTGCGATCGGCAATGGATGTTAGCTCATCATGCTGCAATGCAAATATATTAATTGTGGAATCCGATAAATGTTTGAGAGAAGAGGGAGCCAGTATCGTGCTCGAGTTTTCTGCCTCGTGTGAATGGCTTCTAGTTGTCAAGAAAGATGGTTCAACTAGATACACATTCAAAGCAGATAAAGTCATGAAGCCCTCTTCATGCAATCGTTTTACACATGCAATCTTGTGGTCATCAGATAACGGTTGGAAGCTAGAGTTTCCTAATAGAAGGGATTGGTTTATTTTCAAGGATCTTTACAAGGAGTGTTCCGATCGCAATATCCCATGTTCTGCTGCTAAAGCTATTCCTGTGCCTATAGTATCCGAAGTCCCAGGTTATGTTGATAGTAGCGGTGTTTCTTTTCGAAGGCCAGATACGTATATCTCTGTAAACGACGATGAGGTATGCAGAGCAATGGCAAAGAGTACAGCTAATTACGACATGGACTCCGATGATGAGGAATGGTTAAGCATGTTCAACGACGAGCTCGTTGCAACCGACAATCACCATGAATGTGTTTCAGTGGATAATTTCGAGTTGATGGTCGATGCTTTTGAGAAGGGATTTTTCTGTAATCCAGATGCCTTCTCCAATGAGGAAGCACCTGCTGATATATGCATGCATCTCGGTAGCCAGTCGATAGTCGAGTCTTTATTTGGTTATTGGACGAAGAAACGAAAACAACGAAAATCATCTTTGATCAGGGTTTTCCAGGTACTTTCTGTATCCTTCAAACCCGGGTTTCCTTTTAACTTTTAAGACTTGTATGTGAATGGTTTCATGTTTTTGAAGTTTCTGAACTTGTGCATGAACTGTTTGGATGATCTTCCTTCCAGGCTCATCAGGCTAAGAGGAAACCTCAGGTGATCCCTAAATCTATCATGCGAAGAAGAAGGTCATTCAAAAGACAACCTAGCCAATCTGGATGTGGGGGGAGAGCTACCCAATCAAGTATTTTAGAAGGTATTGTTCTTGAAAACTAAAAGAATCGATTCGGGGCGGGTAGGTATCATAAAAAAACATCGATAACGTGTAGCAATTTGTAGAATCAATTAATCTTTAAGATATTTTTGGCATCACCCACTTGCTCTCTCTGAATCTCCACATACTATTTTTATCCACCCGCTTCTGAAAACTACTCGCCCGAGTGGGTCGGTCGGGTCAGTAATCTAAAAAAATAGATACTATAGGAGGATCATAGGTGCAGAATGTGTAGAATCATAGGTTTGAATCGCCAATACATCGACCAGTTACTTTGTTCTGGTTGGAGTGTATTTAGCATTGGATTTGTTATGTGCAGATATATTTTCGAGACGAGATGCTACGGAGCATCATCAGAACGGAGTGCAGAAGTACGAAGAAGTGAAAGCAGCAGCAGACCGATGCGTCGAAAGCGCTGTTAGTAAGCGACAAAGGGCACAGTTGCTGTTGCAGAATGCAGATTTGGCAGCTTACAAAGCCATGACGGCACTTAGAATTGCCGAAGCAATTCAAGCGTCAGAATTGCTGGAAACTGAAGCTGAAGCAGCTGCTACTGCTTCATGTTTTCTTGAATAAAATTTTGGATCCAAACTGTTCTTAATTATTGTATAGTATTTCATCAATGTGTACATAATATTCTGTACAATGAGCCAAATTCTATAAACTAACACAAATAGAACCTCAAATTTTCATTTCGTTCCGTGTTCCGTGTTCGTGTTCAAATCTCTTCTGGCATTCTAGATAAGTAACTAGACAAGGATTTTACAACTCCAAAATTTCCTTTTTGCTCTTTATCGAACTCGACTTCCTTATATTGAACTCTACACTATCCAAATCCTCTGCAATCCCCAAGTATCCATAAAGCACTTCCTCTTCGATCTTGTTTCCTTTCGTTTCTTCTCCGACACCGTTCCCTTTGCCATTATCGCCCTCCAACTCCTCAAAGTTCACTCTTCCATGTCTCTTTTCAAGAAAGAATTTGTTAAGTCTTTCTGCATCTGTCAAACCAGAAAAGGTTGGCAGGAACTTCAACACCATTACACTTTGATCTGCAGGGCAGCCTAAACTCATCTTGACTCTTCCCTTCAGCAGATTCTTACCTGCCATTCAACAGCATTAAATCCATGACCACATCGTCACGCCCGGATCTTATTGTGAATAGCTAATCAGTTTCTATTACAAAACTGCTAATTTTAAGTCTTAGACATGCTTTGAGATACAGTAAGCCACAATCATTAGGTCTATGGCCATCATCGACGATCGTATCGGTCGGTCAAATCCTATTTAACATGATGATATATTAGTAAAGATCACTTACTTCTTAAGAAAGCCTCAAGTGCTTCAATTGTTATAACTTTCCACTTTCCAGGGTTGCTGCATGACATAGAAATGTTGCGGACGATAATAACAGGCGGCCAGATGATAAGATCCTCCTTCTGAACCACAGCTTCTTCCTTGTGCAAGTCCTCAGGAACCCATGTTACAGTGTCTTGGGGAAGGGCACTGTTCCACCCCATCAAAACGCATATGGCTTTGGCAAGACCTAAATGCTGAGCCCTCAACCCGATCTTGTGGGACATATAGGCGTGCTTTACCAGGCGTCGAGTATCCAAAAATTCCTTCGAGTAGCTGCAAGGGCACAAATAGGCAAGCTGGAATTAATTATACAAAGTTTAAAAAATACGATACTTCCTGCTGCACATATAGCACGTCTGTAAAAGCTGCTAGATTTAGGACGAGACAGTAGGCTGCAGATGAGAATTCCAATTCAAAGAACCTATCAAAATCACTCAGACGACGATTAAACCCCATGGCCTCGATTAATATTAAAAAAAGGTCCTTCACCTTTCCACATTCACCCATGGAGATACTGGATATAACAAATGAGAGTGGTTAATCACGAGGGAATAAAAAAAAAAGCAAACCAAACCCTCTGGCCCGGACCTCGCTACAACGAGCTGATACTGCTCTTACAGTCCTAAAACATTAAAAATGGGCTGATCCTATGCACCAAGGGAGCCTTCCTGACCCCCCAGTGATCTCATTATTATCTTTATTGTCCTTCCAAAGAAATCCGGATGTCCTACGCATTGATGTGCACTTTATAGAATATACTCACCACCATTAACAAGTGATAAACTAAAAAGGCGCACACAGACAGACACATTGGTAAAGGTCAATCTGAACAGCCATATCCTTCTCCAGTAGTTTGGAATCCTCAACATTATTGTCCATTTCAGAGGATACATTTTCTACAATTGGAAATGTGATAATGCAAATACAATCTCAAAGCTCACTCTGAACAACTCCAAGTTTCCAAACTCAATCAACCAATTAACTGTTTAAAAGCAGTAATTGTATGCATATCGCTAGCCATCATACTCAAACAACGTCTATGGAGCCACTATTATTCGAGTAGAGATTCAGAGATTCACCTTGCTGCAATCCTCAAAAGCGAGACTAACACCCCCACTGCAGCAAGGTGAATCTCTGGATTAACTTATGCACACCTCAACTAATCTCACCGGACAACTGTATGATCCTATTACATTTGGTTGGCATAAAACACATAGAATATTAAATCCTATGTAGGTGGTCACCATAGATTGAACTCCTACGCAAAATAATTGAAGCACAACTACCATACATTGGATTCTTATAACCCAAAGAAACTTAAAGAACAGAACCTTGAAGGTTAATTCTCATAATCTAGCTTGAAATACGTTGCACAATAGCATTTAGGATACTCTTGAGTCAATATATGAAATGGAATCTCCATGATTAGGAAATAGGTAAGAAGACAGACCTTCTGCCACATACGATGCAATATAAACTACCGCCATTCCCTTGGTCCTTGTACCTTTTTCGGACACTAGCCTTCATATTCAACATTTTCAAGCACTTCAAAAAGGCCTCATGAACCATTTGATTGAACTTTTCAGAATCCTCAGGAGGTTCAGATTCCGTAGGTATTACCAAATCATCTGACAAGTCATCGTCATTTAAATAAACATAATCATTTTCCCCTTCGGTTTTATTCCAAACTTTATGCTGTTTATGAAGACTCTTTCTGCGATCAACATTTTGTGACTTGATCCAGCTTGAAGTACCCTGTTTTTTATTGCCCTTCATATATTTAGGACCAGTTTCATACTTCTTAGCGTTATCCAAATAGCTTTCACGTAAAAACGAATCATCAGAAGCATACAAATTATGCCGATCATATTTCTTATTTGGCTTCCTGTATTTGTTGTGGTCAAATTTTGCTTTCCTGGATGTATATCTGCGATTGGTTTCGTCATCCATCCACTCTTCATCACTATTATATAGATCCACAACCTTACTGGGCATATAATCACAAGATGTTCCTATTCTATGATCGAGCAAATTCCTATCTTCCTCAAAATATTTTCTTTTTGGCACCCGATCCTTCAAGTTATAAGTGCAAACACCCTCTGTCATTCTTTCTAGGCTTTCAGTATTTCTGTAAGCTTCTCCATCACACTTGAACATGGAGGATTCTCGCAACCTCTCTTTCAAAAGATGTGAACCTACTTCTCTTTCAGAGCCATAATCTGATCTTGCATGCAATTTTTGACAATACTGAGAAGGGTTGATGGGTGACTCTTCGTAATTTTGAGTTACTCTCCCACCCACCTCAAGATGGATGGACCCAGTACCTACATATTCACTGCCATGGTTCACTGCTTTTGTTAATTCTATATCAGGGTAATCTAAAACTGTCTGTTTTCTAAGTCTATAACAGTCGAGTGCTATTCCAGTTCTATGGTTTGCATACGAGTCATCAACATTTGGTAATTTCAGCGAACTATCGTTCGAAACTTTTGGTCTTGAAAAGTCTCCACGACCAGACACAATTTCACTATCATAATCGATATAATTATGGGTTTGAGTAATTTTCTGCATCACTCGAGACGGACCTTCATATGAATCATTCACTGTTCCCTCGGGTTTAGAATAAAAATAGCTCCCATGCTCCCTCCTGAAACTATTAGTACCTTGTTGATGAGGAGTTAGATTCCTCTTTCCTCCAACCATGGCTGAATCTACAAGGGTCCTTTTCCCATATGAATTAAATTCTTTAGGGTCCACAAAATCTCCATGGCTCCTTTCTGAAAACTCATCTGAAATTTGGAGGTACTGGCCATCCTGATAAGATTCCAAACACCTGTCTGTTAACGGTCTTGACAAAGAGCTCTCATATTTTCTGGAATAAAATCCTGAGCTTGCAGAATATTCAATATTCCTCGAATGAAACCTGCGGTTTGGTTCAACTTCATGATAATCTGCAACTTGTGATTTATCTGAAACTGCATCATCTCGATATTTAAATATTTTGTTGTCGAGACTTCTCATATCCAAACTCTGGGAAGATGGTAAGAAGTCTCTATAAATTGACGCAGGATCCATATCCAAATGTGAATTGTAGGATCCCATAGCCGTCTCGCCCTCCTCCACAGGAAAAGGTTTTTGATTCATCCTCCTTTGTCCACTGCCATCGGACCATTTCCCTTGATTAATTTCTCTATCTATCCTAATTCTCAAATCATCATGCCTATACCGAAGGTCTTGATTATAATCTAAAAACTCATCCTCCCCCGAAATTTTCCTTGGCTCAGATAAAACATGTGTTCGCTGCAATTCTGAAAGCTGCCTGTGATCATTGTGCAGGAACACTTCGTCGTAGTTAGGCCTTCCCCTTGTTTGACCATAAGAATGTACACTTGACCCGATATCATTGTTCCTTCCAGTTCTTAGACGCCAATCCTCGTCCCTCCTTTCAATGGTGTCAACCCTCTGACCCAAACCCACTTCGCGCCAGGAGTCACCAATCCTGTGAGGGCTCAAACTCCTTCTAAGACGCGGAGATCGATCCAGTGCCTCCCGTCGGGGCTTAACATATCGACCATGATCCAAATGAAGCCGATCCTGAGCATGTAGTTTCATACTTTCCGATTCTCTAACATAGTAATCTTCACGCCTTCGACATTGCATGTTTAGCTAATTATTAGAAATTACTTCTAACGAAGCGTTTGAATAATACCCTAAAATGGTCGAAACCGATTCGCACTAAACCGTCAAAAAACTTCAATTCCCATGCCCTAAATCACACTATCCAAATATCAAACAGGAGTATGGAGCGCTATCTGAGCAAAAAAATTGCAATATAAATCCAACGAAAATCCGACGGATTATCAAACCAGGAAAATTTTCAAACCTTCGCGGGTAAATTTCGAGGATCCATTGATGGTCTGTGTCAGTGATACGCCTTCGCCTTCGCCTACGCCTGCCGGATGACCGAATTCTCGCTCCCGTTTCCGAAATTCACGAATCAAAGACGAACAATTGCTTGGCGACCTAGATTTCTTTTCACCTAATTTGTTCGAGGAATGAACATTAGTTCTTACGATAAGAGCGACCGCAACCGATTATATATATATATAATGTTTTTTTTTCTGAATAAAATGTAAATTCCACGTGGTAAAGTCAATATTTATAAAATTATTTTGTTTTGAACAATGTATTAAATCTTAAAAAATAGTAATGAGATTACTAATAATAAGTATTTTAATTTAAAATGTAAATATTTATTTAAAAACTAAATTTTTTTCAATTTTTTTTAATTATTTTTCATCGACAATTTATTAATATTTTTATAATCATTCTCACAAAATTGAAACTTCAATATTTTCAATAATCTATTACATTCCAGTCCTAAAATAAATATTTATTTTATTAAATTATAACTTCATTTTAAAAATAAATTATTTTTTAATTCTATAAATATAAAATAATAATTATCCCTCATCTTTAAAAAAAAATTCAACATTTATTGGTAATAAATTTATCCATTAGAATTTTGAGTCTAATAAATTAATTTATTTATTTAACGGTATATAGACAAAATTCAATTTTATATTTAGTAAATTTGATAATTTTAAAAAATGTCAAATATTCCGGTCGCCACACAAAATTAAAACTTTTTATAAATTTATTTAATATTTTTATAGATTTTGACTAATTAAATTATGCTCGTATTAAAAAAAAACATCTACTTTTATTAAGCTAGTCCTTGCTAATTGTCGTATTTGCAAAAAGGTCCCGTGTCGGTTGCGGTAGCATCATCAAGGTTCACAAAAATGGCCATCAATGGCGGCTCTACACCAATGACTGTAAATTTTCTTCCTTGTTCCTCTTGCAAAGCTTTACCAGCTCTTCCACCACCATGTCCATCTCTTCATCACCTTTCTTCTTCAACATCTCTGCAAACTCCTTCGCCTTCTTCCTTACTCTCTCTCCCATCTTCTCTACCATCACCTAAGATAAACCAAGGAGATATAAAAATTAGTATAGATAATCACTCGTTGAATCATGTGCGTGTTAATTTACAAATATAAAAGTGTTCGAGAGTGTGAGATCCCATATTGATCGGAGAGAGAAATAAGTTCTAACGAAGACACTAGGCCTCGAACGAGGGTGGATTATGAGATCCTACTCGATGGGAAAGAGCCAATGAGGACACTGGACCCTGAATGATGGTGCATTATGAGATCCCACGTCAGTTGGAGAGAAAAACGAAATATTTTTTGTAAGGGTGTGGAAACGTGGGTCTTGAAGGGGTGGATTGTAAGATCTGACATCGGTTGGGGAGGAAAACGAAACATAACTATGTGGAAACTTCCATAGCATACCGTTTTAAAAACCTTGTGGAAAAGCTCAAAGAAGACAATATCTATTAGTGATGAGCTTGAACTGTTACATAGAAATCGTTATGAATATGGACACGATATTAAATTTTGGGTTAAATTTCCAGATGAGACGCTAAATTGACTAGAATGTTTGTATCTCGGACTTGAGCTTTAAAAGGGGTTAACCGGTTCTCGAGCTTCTAACTTCGTAGATAATACATTTAATAGTAGTGCATACGAAGATAGCAAAATAATGGTTTTATTAAATGATTCAATGATCTATAAGACACAATGTTAGTGATATTTAACAACTAACCTTTTTGACAACTCTGGCCACTTCTTGTCGGCGGAGGCGACCATTGTCTCTTTCGATGACGACACCGACGTCGAGCAACTCGACCAACCTAGCATTCAACGGTTGGTCGAGCTGCATTGGGGCGGCAATGATCGGAACACCAAACTTGATGCTCTCCAGGACGGAGCTCCACCCGCAATGGCTGAGGAAGCCGCCGGTGCTACGGTGTTTCAATATCTGAGCTTGTGGGACCCACCCTTCCACCACCATTCCTCTCTCTCTAACTCTCTCTAGAAACCCTTTAGGGAGTTCTTCTTCAACGTTCTTCTTTCTCTCTCCTCCACCGGCTACCGGAAACCTCACGACCCATATGAAGTCCACGTGGCTAAGCTCGAGCCCATAAGCGATTTCTTCCATGTCTTCTTTGGATAAGTAGAACTCGCTACCGAATGACACGAGTAAGGACGATGATTCCTCTTTTTTGTTTAGCCATTTTTCGAATCTTCTTCCTGATACGACGTCGTTTTCTGGTTCTTGAACTAATGGACCCACTGGAACCACCTAATTACCAGTAATTAAAGAAAAAAAACATTTTAGTACCATTTTCATTTAATATCTTGATTTTTAATTTATTTTTACTAACTTTTACATTTTTTTAATTATTTACTTGACAAATAAACTTCATTATTATTTTTATTACCATTTTCATTAAATAATTTAATGTATATAAAAATAGTAATATAAAGTAAAATCTAAATAAAAATTCTAAAAAAACAAATTTAATATAATTGATTTGAAAGTAAAATCATTATTTAATTTTTTATTTTAAAAAATGATACTTATCTTTTTGTACAAAAAAAACATGTTTTTAAAATTATTTTATTTTATTTTTTAAATTTTGATATATATAAAAGTAGATAATAAAATACGAAAACTTATTTATAAACTTAATTTTTAAAAATTAAATGATTATTCAATTTTGTTATTATGTAAAATTAAATTTATTTGATTTTGTTACTTATCAATTTTTTAAAAAAATAAGTCAAATTTAAAAATAAAAAAAAATTATATTTGTTCTTAAAATTTATCCAAAAATTCAAATATTTTCTTAACAAAAAAAAAAATCATACAGAAAAATATAATAATTTTTAAATAAGACTATTAAGTGAAATATAATGGAAATTACGAACCTTCTTCCGCAGCAAAATAGAGAGAAAATCAATATATTTGCCTTCAATTTCTCTGAATGATTTCACCAATATCATACCACAAGATCTCTCATTACATTCCTTAATCCTTTGTTCATCCCTCGCATCATTCACAGAAGATCTAAACAAGTTCTTCACCTGTTTAATCTCGTACTCGGTGAGTCGAATCTCCGGAAATATCGAGCTCAAATCCGAGCTCGGATACTCCAGCTCGTACTTCACCATACCCGCCACAAACGCTCCTGTAAAAACTTTCAAATTTGTATATAATACATGACGGTAATCAATTTAAAGACAAAACTTACCCGTAGGTTGGAACATGACGGCGGGAATATGAGATGATCGAGCCACAGCAGGCGCCCATGGTTGCAAGAAATCATAGATGACCAAGTCCGGGTTCAAGGTACGGAGGATGATGCTGAAGGTGGTGGCGGCCGAGTCGAAAGCTCGCTTAAGCGAGAACATGAGATGCGGCGGGAGGCCGGCGGTAGTGTGGCGGTGCGGTGGGAGGTCGGATGATGTCGGTAACTTTAGCTCGACGAGCTCGATATCGGAGGAGAGATCTCGGGTGAGGTTTGGTTGGATTGAGTTGAGAATTATGGGTGTGGAACAGAAGAATATGTGGAAGTTTCTACGGCGGAGGGATTTGGCGAGCTCGAAGAACGGCGAGACATGGCCGTGAGCCAGCCATGGGAGCATCAAAACGCTCGTTTTGCCATGTCTATTGCCTTCCATCATCTTCAAGTTTTTTATTTTTGGTTTGGATTATGAGATTTAAAGCAAAAGGGATTGGGTTAAGGACAAAGGTGATGATGATGAGATCATAATGTCGTGTTTCGAGAATCGTGAAACTATAGTTCGTTCTAAACTGCATTAAATTATAAATTTAGTCTCGAATTTGTTCGAAATAATTTCTAAAATATAAACAAAACTGCATTAAATTATAAATTTAGTCTCGAATTTGTTCGAAATAATTTCTAAAATTTAAAAATGTTTATAGGGTTTGTTGACATATTTATAAAAAATAAAAAAAATTAATTAAATTTTATATTTAAAAGAATTTTAAATATTTTTTTAATTTTTGGGTAATGATTGTGAAATTGGTATTATATTGACGATCTTATAAAAATAAAATTTCAGCTAATTTTTTGGTAAGAAATATATTTTTTTTTCTGTAATTTAGTTAAATTAGTGCATGCATTTACACGTGTCAAAATACGATACGACCACAGGGGCCAGCTAGGTAGTTCCACGTGTACATTTGTATCTCTGATCAAACTCCAGAAGTCGGTCTTGTTGAATTTAATCGGTTGACTTAATGGAAAGAGAAAACAATGAAAATTTCTCTTTGTATTGTTATTTTGTCCTTTATGGTCTTTTCCTTTTTTTTAGCAATTTCCCTTTTAAAATGTGTTTTTGTCTTTCAATTTATTTTATTTTATTTTATTATATTTTAATTACTCAACTCTTAAAATATATTTTTTAAAAATATTTTTTTTCCATTTTTATGTGCTTTTTTAAAATATATCAAAATAATTAATTTTCAATTATGTTTGATTCATTTTAATTTTTTATATTTTCAAAATGTCGATTTTGATTTTTATACTCTTAAAAAATGATAAAAAAAAGTATTTAAATTAAAATAATTTTAGTTTTCTTTTTATCATAATTGATGTGAAGATTTTTGTTTTAAAATTATAAGTGAAAAATGATTTTGCAATTATATTATTTTAATTGCGTAAAAGTCACTCAAACGCTGTGTTGGATTAGATTTTTTTATTTTTATTTGAGCTAGGTCAAATTTTTAGAATGTCGGTTCACATATATATATATTTTTAATTGGATTAACTCGAAAATAGTGTTACAATCAAATTTTACCCTATTTTAAAATTATTACGAAAATTAAAAATATTTGATATTTGTAATTAATATTATCGATGCATTGTGACTTGTGAATATTTAATATTTTAAATTTATAAATTTTAGTTATTACTGATATATTTTTATATATATATATGGATGAATATAATTTTTTAAATTATTAAAAAGAATAACCTAGCAATCCAAATTAAAAATATTGAAACTCTCCTTTTTATAAATGTAAAATTGTCTTAAAAAAAATAGAAAACAAATTTATTGAAAGGTTAAAAAACACTCCCAACTTTTATAAATCTAAGAGTCACTTTGGTAAGAATTTAGTCTATTTATCTAGAATTTATAACCATTTAATCTAAATTCATAAAAGTAAATTTAAAATATTAATATTATTTTAAAAGTACACTTTTATGAATTAATTTATTAATTTCTCTATATAAAAAAATTATTATATATTTTTTTTTTTATGATAGAGAATAAATTAATACAAAATTTACTAAACTGTGGTTTGGAAAACCTGCTTAATAAGCTTTGTCTTTAAAAAAATTCAACTTATAAATACCTTTATGAATTATTATGCTATTTTATATCTTTTTTAAAATTAAACTAAAAAGTTAAATTAATAAAAACACTTTTAATTTTTTTTTAATAATACTCTTAATCTATAACCTTTTAAATTTTTTGTATTTCAAAAATATTTTTGAGTTTTTTAAAATTTCATTAATACTCTCAAGTTTTTTTTATAATTTTTTTTAAAAACTAAAAAAAAAATACCCATTTTAAAAAAAGTAAATAAAAAATACATTGAGTTAATACTACAGTTATAAGTAACCGTAAAAAGTTTGAAGATAATCTATGAATTGTTAATAGACTGATAAAAATTTATCTTCAACTTTTATTTATAAAGGTGTGGTGTCAATGCTACTTTTAAAATTTCATAGATATTTTTTTAAACACAGTATTAACCATAAGAATATATATATATATATATATATATATATTTTAAAAAGTTAAAAGGTACTGACTAAATTTTTTAAAGTTAGAAGGTATTTTTGAAATAAAATACTAATTATTTTCGTCTAAAATTATTATTTTTTTTATTTTTTTATTTTAGATTTAGAGGTATTTTTTTAAGATAAAATACGAAATGTAAGAGTATTTTTTTATTAATTTAACTTTAAAATAAATTTAAAAAAAATAGTTTCCACTTTTCCAATTTTACTAAAAACTAAAATATTTTATTAAAAAAAGGTTTAAAATGTAAATAAAATTAGTAAAAAATGTTACTACTTTCATCAGCACCTTTAACGTGCTTCAATTGCAGAGGACACTGTTTCGAACAAATCGGACCCAAACATTCAGGAATACTGTTGATTTTTAGGTCCCATCGATGCTCAATCAAACGGTTGTGGTAATGGAATTTGTCTACCGTTCTCACCTCCTCCTCTCATAGTGAAAGTAAAAGTCTATGTTAGGGTTCATGGAAGCTTCCTTTTGAGGTCAGCATGGGTTTCTTAAATCTCTTCTTCCAATTTTCTCTGAGTCTTCCATTTCTGTTCTGCTCAATTTTTCTGTTTCTGATGCTGTGTTCATAGCAATTCGTTTTGTTCTTCTCTTCCATCTGTGTAGAAACTGGAAAGTTCGACGCGGAATTTGTTTTTATCAATTAGATAATGGAGAATCCCGATCAGGATCAGCAAGATCCGAGGTAAGGCTCATCTGGATATCTTTAATTCTCGTAGTTAACCTGTTTTTGGCTCTGATTTTCAGTGTTTGAAGTGGTTTTTAGTTCGTGGGTTTTGTTTTAGTGCTTCTCTATGTCTTGTTCTAAGTTTTTCGTTATAATTTGAGCTTGTGTAGCCAGTGATGGGCGATTTGATCTCGAACAAGTACTTAAGATTGGATTTACAAGATGTTGAGTAGCTTTTTTTCTATGATTCTGGAGTATGAATTAGATGTTTTCCATCCTCTAGAGTTAGATTAATTGTGAGATCCCACGTCTGTTTGACTGTTTGAGAGGAAAACATAACGTTTTTGTATAAGGGTGTGGAAACCTCTCCCTGGCAAACACATTTTAAAACCTTGAGGGGGAAGCCCATAAGGGAAAACTAAAAGTGGACAATATTTGCTAGCGATGAGCTTGGGCTGTTACAAATGGTATCAAAGGAACGGTGCTAGGGAGGACGCTAGGCCCCGAAGGGGGGTGGATTGTGAGATCTCACATTGGTTGGAGAGGGGAACAAAACATTTTTTATAAGGGTGTGGAGACCTCACCCTAGCAGACGCGTTTTAAAACCTTGAGGGGAAACCCGGAAGGGAAAGTCCAAAGAGGACATTATCTGCTAGCTGTGGGCTTGGGTTGTTACAAATGGTATTAGAGGAACGAGTGTCAGCGACGACGCTGGGTTCCGAAGGGGAGTGGATTGTGAGATCCCACATCGGTTGGAGAGGGAAACAAAACATTCTTTATAAAGGGTGGAAACCTCTCCCTAGTAGACGCATTTTAAGACCTTGAGGGGAAGCTCGAAAGGGAAAGCCCAAAGAAGACAATATCTCCTAGCAGTGGGCTCAGTAGTGAAATTTTGTTTGGTAATTTAACTAGCTCAGTATCAACAGTGGCAGGCTTAGACCGCTGTTCATATGAAAATTTAATGGTTTCTTTTTGTTTATATTTGGCCTCGTATTTTCTCTCCCATTTTTCAATGATCTTTTTGATATTTTCTCTTGTACCATCCCATTTTCTTAATAACACGATCGAGACATAGCTCTGTAAGGACGTAAACGGCTTCGTCTCAAAGCTAAAGATCGAGAGAAAGTTACTTGATGGGACATATACACAAGAGAAATGGAAACTTAAGGTTTCTGTCTTAGATTTAGATCAGATGAACTTTCTTTAACTTAATGTTTAAAAACATCACACAATTTTATGGTTATCATGAAATGAACTGTAATCGTACTCTGGCAGTATGTTTGGTTATGGTTAAATGCTGAAGTGCTTCTCCTCTCCTTGGTTTGCATTTGTTTTAACGATCATTGGTCATCAGGACTGTCCCTGGTGTGGAGGACACAACTGCAATGACTATCGAGTTTCTTCGTGCTCGACTTCTATCGGAACGATCTGTTTCAAAAAGTGCAAGACAAAGAGCTGATGAACTAGCAAAACGAGTTCAGTGTTTTTTTTTTCGTCTGTTTTCCTTGGTTTTTGTCTCATGTGTTTGATCTGGAAATATTATTTGTTTTCTATAGGTTGCAGAACTGGAGGAGCAGCTAAAGATCATTACTCTTCAAAGAAAAATGGCTGAAAAGGCCACAGCAGATGTGCTTTCCATTTTAGAAGATAATGGGGTTAGTGATATTTCTGAGACACTTGATTCGAATTCTGACCATGAAACACCGTGTGAATCGAAAGTTGGGAATGACCCTGCAAGAGAAGACGTGAACTCGAGTTCAATACGAAGGAGAAATGAACGTGAAGAGTATGCAGGTTCTGATATTGATACTTCTCCAGTGCTAGGTGGAAGCCTGTCTTGGAAAGGACGCAAGGATTCACCACGTACTCGTGAGAAGTACAAAAAAATTTCTGTAAGAAGTCGAAGTAGTTTCGCATCTATTGGTTCTTCGTCGCCAAAACACCAACTTGGAAGATCGTGCCGCCAGATAAAACGTAGAGATGCGAGGTATGTTTAAGCTGTTTATTCTGTCCTCTATTTGTGAAATTCCTTGCGAGTTGGATCATCTGTGAGGCTATAGACCATTGTTCTTGGAAACTTATTGGCATTTTCGAGTGGCACCTCTATGACTCATAATCCAGGTTTTCTACTGCCCTGTTGCAGAATGTGCATGTGAGATCCCACATTGGTTGGAGAGGAGAACGAAACATTCTTTATAAGAGTGTGGAAAGCTCTCCCTATTAGACGCGTTTTAAAGCCTCGAGGGAAAGCTCAAAAGGGAAAGTCCAAAGAGGACAATATCTGCTAGCGGTGGGCTTGGGCTGTTACAAATGGTATTAGAGCCAAACACCGGGCGAGTGCCAGCGAGGACGCTGGGCCCCGAAGGGGAGTGGATTGTGAGATCCCACATCGGTTAGAGAGGGGAACGAAGTATTCTTTATAAGAGTGGGGAAACCTCTCCTTTCATAGTTGGCTTCTTCTACTATGCCATAGATCCTTAAAGTGTAGTTCAATCATTAGATTTAATGCCAAAGAAATGTAAAGTTTTGAACACTTATCTGAACTTTGTACTTGATATTGATTTGTATTTTTGCATACCAGACCACTAGGTGGGGAGCAAGAGCAAAAATCGGAGGCGTGCGTGGATTGTTCTCCAGAGATCGCACCATCTACTTGTTCAGAAGACTCTCGGAATTTCTCGGTAAATGGGCACAAGATATTGAGAGATGGCTATGAACTTCACGAAAAAACACGCTCAGATTCTTCTGAAGTTCATGGTAATGTAGGAAACAAAGATCGAGATCACGATTTAGATGGGTATGAAAACGTAAACGATATGGAGAAGGCATTGAAATGTCAAGCACAACTCATTGATCAATATGAAGCAATGGAAAAGGCCCAAAGAGAATGGGAAGAGAAGTTCAGAGAAAATAACAACAGTACTCCGGTATGTTCCATCAGAAACTCATTACTTGTGACCGTTGACTATTTCTTTTTGGTATTGAGAAGCTTTCTGATTTTGTTGCATTTGAATCGGTTTCGAAGGTTTTTTGATTGTTCGTGATCCGTTCTCGGTTTTCTTTGGAAGATCTGAAGTAGTTATTAGTTCTCAACGTTTGTATTCCTGAACTTTTATTCCTTTTCGAGATATCCATGAGAAGTTGCCGTGTTAAAAAAAAACCGAAAATATATTTTAATCCTCATAAGAAGAGTACGAATATTACCCGCATTACGATGATCGCACGTCCATCTGAAATGTCCTTGTCCTTGTCCTTGTCTGCAAATGTTAGAACATTGTGGGATCATGGTAGTGGCAATTTTTCCTCTGGTTTTGAGCAAATTACATTGTTGTATGAACAGTGGCTGCTTCATTATCAACTAATCTTCTCTTTTAATTCATTGCTTATGTAGGATTCTTGTGACCCTGGAAACCATTCAGATATCACTGAGGAAAGGGACGAGATCAGGGCTCAAGCTCCAAATCTATCTGATGAGCCAAAAATGCAGGTTGCAGTAGATTGTGTCTCTAGAGGTTCGTCTCGAGCTCCTCCGAATATGCTTGGCCCATCTCCGTGTACTGCTGTGGAAGACGTGCAGGATCAGAACACGAACAGCGTTTCTACTTCACGATCGCTCGAAGAATTTACCTTTCCTATGGCTAATGTGAATCAGTGCCAAGAAGAACCTTCACGTACCTCCGAACCCGGTCGTGGGCTCCCGGCCAGGCCATTAGTATCTCATGGTGATGCCGATATCTATAGCCAAGAAACTCCGTACAGTAACAATGATCTATATGCATTGGTGCCACACGAACCGCCTGCGTTAAATAGTGTCCTAGAGGCGCTTAAACAAGCGAAGCTATCACTAACAAAGAAAATCAACCAAGTACCCTTTGGATCCCATTCTGATCCAAAAGCTGGGGACAGGTTAGACATCCCTGTTGGATGTGCAGGGCTCTTCAGGCTTCCAACTGACTTTGCTGCTGAAGCTTCGAGTCAAACGAATTTCCCAGGTTCGAATTCTCTGTTAAGATTGACAACTACTCATTATCCTGGTGATAGTGTTCAAATCTTCCCTGGTCATGAAATGGAGGATAGATCGAGTTTTCTAAGAGACGCTCGTTTACGCAACAGCAACTACCACACTAGTTCGGGTTTCACACGAGATGGGTTTCTAACCAACCATTTTCCCGAGAATAGATGGAAAAATCCAGGCCAGAAGCCTCATTTTGATCCATCACGTCCAGTTTCCTCAAGCGTTCATCATAACAACACTTTTTCAAGAACTTTTCCGGGTCGGACCGCAGAAATGCCTCCGCCCAACCAATATTCATTCTATGATGATCAGTTTAGGCCAAATATGTATAGATAGTTACTTGTAGTTATCAGTATTGACGTGAAACATTTCAGGTTCCAGGAGGATGGCTAGAAGGCTAAAAGGACATTGGCCTTGAAAGGAGATTTGCCCGCCCTTGTATCATACTGTAAGTTGAAGTTGTTCTGCTTAGATGTCTGCTTATTTTACTCTTTTTAACTTTCCATACACAAATAAACTATTTGACGTTTTGAATCTTACACTCATTTGTACTGAGGATTATTTGTTTACATCAAAATCTATGTCATCAGAAGATCATGAGTTCCCTGAGATTCTGCTGGAGATTGCTTGTGTTTGTTTTTTCCTTTGATAGCCAGGGTATCGAGTCGGACTTGCATAACAAGAACGGTTTAAATGTTCGTGTTCTATGTTGTCAGTCTTTAGGAAAACTTCGCCCGCTCAAGGGTAGCTCCATAGCTCAATGAGACAACCAGAGTTTTAAGTTATCAAATATTTGGTCTGAGAGGTTTAAACCCGTTCTAGGACTCATATCCACTAGGTTTTCTCGTATGCTCTATGTATTCTGACTTCCCGAACTTAACTTTTTTTTTAGTTCAACAAGGTAGAAGGACTTGAACCTCTAACCTCTTGATTCAGCGTATACGACTTAACCAGTTAAACTATGTTCTGGTTGATTCTCAAATCGAACTTATACTTTTTTTTTTTTTTTGTAGTTTTAGTTTTTTTCCTCCGATATTTGTTTGAAAGTAGTGAGCAATCTTACGTTTTCTAGTTGCAAACCGACCGTATCATTGTCTTATTGAAATAGAAAGAATAGTATGTATGGGGACATTAGCTAAAAAACAAACCCGTCAACGTTTGACTAGCTACCTTCATTAATTAAAATGTCGTGCTAACATGAGACAAAAAGTACACATTTTAAGAACTCGAGTTATATGGTTCGTGTTCTCAAGTTCATAATTTTGAACCGAAAAAATAAAAGTTTAATGTAAAGGAGAATACCCAAAGGGGCATGATTGAAAGGAACTTTTATGCATTGTCATAAATTTGTTTTTTAAAATATAAAACAAAGCACTAATTTGTAAAGATATTTTTGATAAATATAGTTTAATAAATATATTTTTTAATTTTTTTTTTCCTTTGCAAAGATATTTTATTTCTAATTTTGTTTTTTTAGTACAGATAAATATTTCTTTATTTTCACTTTTATTAAATAGAAATATTTCTTATAAAATAAATAAATCAACTTTTGATTCACAATAGTATTTTTCTAAAAAAAGAAAATCTCATTATTTTATTATTATTATTAATTCTTTTTTATATTGACATTGTCAACTTGGGAAAGCACTCATTCGTAAACATGATGAGACCCAAATAAAAAATTATCTTCCACCCACAATAAATAAATATATAAATATATATATATATTATATTTTAAAATAGCTTTTTTCATTTAAAAAAAAATTCAAAATTACTTTAAATTTTAAAGAGTTTCATTAATATTCTTAAATTTTTTTTTGTACGAACTCCAAAAATACTTTTAATTTTTAAAAAAAATTCAAAAATATCCATTAATACTATATTTAAAAAATAATTATAGACGTTTTAAACTAAAATTTAAAGAGAGATAATCTGTGAGATATTTATAGACCGTTTCTATCTATATATATTTCTTATATATATATATATAGAGCAAAGTAGTTTCACTTTTTTGTATATAGATACAATAAAAATAGAATTTTTATGAATAGACCATTCTTTTAAAGTAAAATTTTAAACAAACACAATTTGCCATTTTTGGAGGGACATAAATACAAAACTATTTTCCTTATAATTGAAATTTATACTTTGCCATTTTTGGCAAAATAGTTATTATTATTATTATTTTCTTTGTAGGTTTCGTTTTTTTGTTGGATCGTTGTTGGATATCTTGTTTCGACGGTAATTTCTTCATTTTAGCTGTTTGAGTGATTGAAAAAGGGGTTGGAATCGTTATTTCCAATCTTACACCCTGTACAATTCAAAATACTAATAATTGTTAATAATTAACCGTTTGTTATCATCAAAACATCAATTAATTAATTTGAGATTAAGGGCTAAAAAATTAATATTTTTTCTCCCGACCGAGTAACTAAGAGAAGAAAAAAAAGGTTATTTCTTGATGTTTCGTGAAAATTCTTTCGTCTTCTGCCCTTTTACGGTATTAAAATTTTTTTTTTTTGATCCATAGTTACTATATTATTTGAAATTATTTAAAATTTTACTTGAAAGAAATGAGAGACCAAATAAATTTATTGGACGTGGATAAGATTAAGCTTTACCTTAAAAAGCAAGGGTTTGACTTAGAGTTAACGCTTAGCATGTTGTAAGAGATAAACACAATAAATTATGAATTCATTAGTTTATTTGAATCAAATTGCAAGGTTTAATCATTTTGAAAGCATGATTAGCAGTTCTTTAGATTCAGGGAGACAACTTGGCATATAATAAAATGAAGGCAAGTGATTGAAATTTGTTTCCCACCCATTTCTGTTGCTCAATTTCTATGAAAGTCTGAACAGATTTGATTCTTCTTTCTTTAAATATCATAAGAAGATTCCATTTTCCATCACTACTTCAATTGCAATTCCACTGTCCCAGTGAGTCCATTTTAAAACTCATGGTGGTGGGTTCTTCGGGTTTCTCTCTCAATCCGCACCCAAATTTCTCCAGATGGCTTCTCTCCTTTTCAGTTCTTGCAAATTCCCGATTCCTCCACCATGCTTTCAATCGTTTTCTCTCGGATTTTCGCTCATAGTCACCATCTGATTGAACTTCCGGCTTTTTTTTTTTTCCATTCCGATTTGTGTTCGAGCGTGTTCTTGAAATGATTCATCATGGGAATCGATTTTCGTTTTAGTTTTGGCGTGAATGCGATTAGAATCACTCCTTTCGTGGTTGAATTTGCTGAAGTTCGCGCGATTTTAGTTCGCAATAGAAGAGAAATTTGAGGTTTCGATTAGTGCAGAAAGGGAGATTTGATTTGAGGAGAAGAGGTTATTCGTAGAATGATGTCTTCTGGTGTAAATTTGGTGATGACTGTGATTGGATTCACTGTGAGTACTTTGTTCATCGTGTTCGTCTGCACGAGGCTTGTTTGTGCTCGGATTCATCTCAATGCTTCAAGGCGCTCCTTCCTTGTCGCTTCTAGATCCGATCTCAGTGGGGTGAGCTTGTTCTTCTCATATTTAATTTGCTTCCAGATTTGATATATACATATATACATATATACATTTCATGTGCTGATTCATGAGCCATATTTCTCACTAGAAACTGGATATCATTGCCTCTCTGCACTATAGTTCTTGCCTTTCTGCAAATTTGAATGTAGTTTCACCATTCATTTCATATGGTTGTTCCTTTTTGGCTCCATCTTTGGGTCAATTTCACGGGAGCCAAAGCTTGACTAATAAGGACTACCCGCCAACTCGGCAGAGACTACTAAAAATCTTTCGTGATTAGCTAGTTGGTGAGGCAATAGCTTACCTAGGCACATGGTTAAAGTTTGATCTTAGATTATCCGGCGTACGCTTCGATCCAAAGCCATTTGAATTTGAAAGCAATCAAAACAAAAAGTCAAAAAACCACCGGACCTATTATTGACCCATATATGCTTACCAAGACGTATGGTTAAAGTTTGATCTCAGATTACCCGGCGTACACTTCGATCTAAAGCCGTTTAAATTTGAAAGCAATCAAAACAAAAAGTCGAACAATCACCGAACCTATTATTGACCCATATATTGTGATATCATGTTAGCTTGGTTGTCTCTCTTTTGTAGGTCTGCTCATGCATTTTTAGTAGCCTTTTTGCATTGTCACTTTTAGTCAACTACTGATGAACTGGGAGGTTAGACAGGAACAAAAATGGTCTCTGAATACTCAATTCTTGTTTGTTCTTATAGGCAGTTCTTTTTCCCATGCTTTACGCTGATTCATTTGTGGACATCTCTTTATTTACACAATGAATTTCGTTGTTGCAGCTCGAACGGGGACAACACGGTGTAGAGCCTTTTGTTGTAGCTAACTTTCCAACTAAGAAGTACAGTGATGAATACTTCTCATCTATGAGAAATGCTCAGTATGTTCTCCTTCATTTCACAGTTTCTCACAGCGTTGGTTTTATGATTTCTCAAGAAAATCTTTTTTACCTGATATATATCACGAATCATAAATTGCCTCCAGATGGGCAGTGATGATATTTGTTTCCTCTGGATAAGATTGGATAAGATTCTATTATGGTGTCTCTTTAATGTAAAGTATACTGGTTTTATCTATAATGGCCTAAAACAGACAATATCTGATAATGGTAGGTTTGAACTTTTACAAATGGTATCAGAGCCAGACACCGAGCGGTGTGCCAGCGAGGACGCTGGGCCTAAGGGAGGTGGATTGTGAGATCTCACATCGGTTGGAGAGGAGAACGAAACATTTCTTATAAGGGTGTGGAAACCTCTCCCTAATAAATGCGTTTTAAAACCGTGAGACTAACGGCAATATGTAATGGACCAAAGCGGACAATATCTGCTGGCGGTAGACTTGGTTCATTACATTATCAATGAATAGAAAGAGAATGAGGACTAAGTGCTTTACCCAAGGGAGTATGATGAGCTTAAAAAGAATTGATCTTGTAGTTGAATGGTTTTTCCCTAAGCATAATCATTTGTGAATATTGAGTGGTAGGATGAGGTGTCACAAACCAGATATTTAGCCCTGTCACACCGTTCAGGTGGAAAAGCAAAAAGGAGGAACAAACAGGTTGGGCCATGTTGGTATTGCTTGTGAGAGTGATAGATGGCCTCTTGAATAAATATCTTTAAAAGTTTGTAGAATGGTGATTCTTTTATGAGATATTTTGGTAAGTTGGCTTCAAACATAGTTTTAATCAGGCTGGGCCCTTAGCAATAGATGAGGAAAAAGGAGTTACTAGTCAAATCTCGTACGGTTTGGAACGAACGCTACTGTGTTAATGGTGTGCCACTTAATCTCTCTTAAATACATCTACTAGTTGTTGTAAATATCTTTCCCATCGTGCTCGAGAACCTCTTCTATTAGTTCATGTATGGTTAAGGAAAAGATATAGGCGAAGCTCGAACTCGATAACCACCTATTCTCTTCCCCTGCCAAAAGATGCCCTGCTCTCCTCTCGCTACTGTATTTATCCATGTTTACAAAACTGTATCCCACTCGTATCTCTCTAATGAACCTCTTAATTAAATGGGTCTCACTCATACTAGATACCCTGTAACAGCCCAAGCCCATCGCTAACAGATATTGTCCGCTTTGGCCCGTTATTTATTGCCGTCAGTCTCATGGTTTTAAAACGTGTCTGCTAGGAAGAGGTCTCCATACCCTTATAAAGAATGTTTTGTTCCCCTCTCCAACCGATGTGGGATCTCACATGCCCTCTCCCTTACTCACAGATCAAGCCTCATTAGCCCTCCCCCCTTTCCTACATACACTTCCAAAATAGGACCTCTGATGGTGCTGTTGAAAACATGAGGCAAGAGAATAGGCTGCCCACAGCTGAAATAGGGCTATAGGTCATAATCTTATAGCTTATATGCTTTGGTCAATTGAGCTACGTTTTGAAAATCTAATACAACATCTTGATTATCTAAGTGGCCCGACCGATTGGTGACGTTAGCAAAGTGTAAAAGGTATCATGAAAACATAAGCATGGTGACGTTTCTTCTCTTTCTGTGTTTTAGTAATGGCTTCCTCTCTAGTACCGTTCTTTGTACCAGTACGAAAAAGTTGAAGGAATAAGAAGGTTCAAAACCGAGCTTAATGGTTTGTTTCTGTATTTAAAATGGCAGATGCACAGTTTGCTTAGCAGATTATCACAGTGAAGACTTACTGCGCATTCTCCCCTACTGTGGACACTCCTTCCATGTGACCTGCATAGACATATGGCTGCATCGGCACTCAACGTGCCCAGTTTGTCGTACATCGTTACGCGAGGTCCCAGACAAGAAACGAACATTACAACCCTTGTTTAGTTCAGCCATTCGCTCTCATTACAACCTCAACTCAGATGTCTGTGCTTATCCCTGCCATGGGTTCCCATTAAGCGACCATGAAAACAGTGGCTTGGAACCAATCCAAGAGAATCAGGCTAACGGAGCAGCGGATCCGATCGAGAACGCTTCCTCGTTTACCGAAGGTAACCTGAATAGTAAAGGCTCAAGAAACAAAAATGTAGTAAGTCCATCAAATGCTTGAGAGCTTCCCTGTGGTTGGTTTGTGATAGGAGTTTGGATTGGTCACCTAAAAGTAGATGTCCTTAGCTATCTATCTGCTTAGAAAGGTTGTCTGTCTTGTTATTTACCACTGTACATAAGTCTTGCTTGTAGTGAACTAATCTGTTGCTGGTTTGAGCAGTTTTGTTACTTTTCTTCTGCACAACATTAAGTACACCATGAACCCCGCTTTTACAGGTTTCGTCTACACATAGATAGCTAACTGCACATACCCACTTCGTGAGTGGCTTCGAACGTTAGAAGATAACTATTTACGAGGTTTTATCAGACCACAAAGACAGGATTTTCACTTTCTCCAAACCATAGCCCAAAACCAGAATAGAGAATATGTTATTGTGAGATCCCACATCGGTTGTGGAGGAGAACGAAACATTCTTTATACGGGTGTGGAAACCTCTCCCTAGCAGATGCATTTTAAAACGCTCGAGGGAAAGTTATCTGCTATCGGTGATTACAGTTATTCTCATAGTACAAGAAATTTTCCGTGATATAGTTGTACCAACGCATGCTCGGAGGAGTCCGAGCAGCTTAGCCTTTGGAGTTTTAGAAAAATTATGGTATTAGAATCTCATTAAGTGGCTTCTAGTGTGTTGTGTTAGGGAGTTTTTATGTAGTTTCCTGTGGGCTATGAACACTGGAAGAGCTGACCCAAATCGAAAGCTCTCCACTTTCTGGTGTCACATTAAATATTAAACACTTTCTTCTTCTTCTTCTTCACATGCATTTATTAATTACCTGTTCTTCATCTCAGCTATTTAATGCTCTTTATAATAACATATTAATTAATTAATTAATTAATTTTAATTTGGGTGTTTTGATTTTGGTTTTACTTTATTCTTTATTATTAAAATCTATCTGCCCAATGCAATTATCATTAATAATTTGAAGAGTAAGGGTACCAAAAGTCAACGTATTTTAACTAAATGTGAGATGAAATTTAATTCAATTTTAAGATATTAATTTTAGGCAAATATATGGTTTATTCTCTAATGTCGAGTGTTTTTTCTCCTAATTTGGATCCTATTTTTAAAATTTTCAATTTTGTCCCTTATATTTTTACAATTTTCAATTGTATCCTTCAAATTGAAGGACGTTAACCTTCGTTGATAATAAATTTATGTGATGCGGTGAGTTTGAATTTTTTAAATAATAGGGACTAAATTAGAAAAGAAAAAACCGTTCAAACATTAGAGTTCAAAAAAATGCATCTAACTTTATTTTTATGACTTAATTAATAGAAATATTCTTAAACTTTTTATTTTATCTCGAAAATACCTTTAAAGTATCAAAAATTTCAATAATACTCTCAAACTTTCAAAAATATCTATTAAATATATATATATATATATATATATATATTTTTTTTTAAACTTTAAAAAAATGAAAATTATTAATATTTTGTTTAAAAACTACTCTTCAACTTTTATAAGAGTTTAAAAAATACGTTTGAATTTTCATAAGTATCATTAATACCTTTAATTTTTTTAAAGAAAAATTAAAATTACTTTTTGAATTTTTTTTATTAAAATATATTTTAACTTTTTAAAATCGTTAAAAAGTATTATTAATATATATATATTTTAATTAAAGAGTATTTTTTGAAACACTATGATATATTTTTTTTTAAAGCAGAGGAAACAAAATACATATTTATTATTATTATTTATTTAGCCTATTTTTCAAAATAAGGAGTGGGAGATTTTTTTTTCTTTTTTTTCTTTTTTTATAGAGTGCAACTAATAATGCTAATTAAATATTTAAAGGTTTAAAATTGCGAAATATCTTCTTCTTCTTCTTCTTGTTCTTCATCTTGTTGGATGCCCTAAGCTCTGTTTCTGGCAATGGCTCTGAGAGAATTCTTCAACACCACAGTAAACTCATACTTCTTCGTGAAATCTATTTTACTGTTCGGCGGATACGAACTCCATTCAAATTCCTGAACCAACCTCGCTAGCATCACATGAACGTGAATCGTCGCCATTCCCAATCCAGGGCAAATCCTTCTCCCCACTCCGAACGGAATCATCTTCACTCCTTTCACTCCCGTCATATCCGCATCATCTTCACCGGACGTGAATCTCTCCGGCTCGAACTTCTCCGGATTCTTCCACACTTCCGGATCCTTGCTGATTCCCGCCAAATATACCTCCACGTTCGCTTCCACCGGAATGTCGTATCCGCCGAGTTTTGTCGCCTCGATCGCTGAATGTGTCAGCGTAAAGTACGTCGGCGGATGTTTTCTCAGCAATTCCTTCACTACGGCTTGAAGGTACGGCAATTTCTCCACATCCGATTCGTCTATTTTTCTGTCGCCTACTGTTTGTTTGATTTCTTCGTGTAGTTTGTTCTGGATGTTAGGGTTTGTGATTAGCTCTGCGATTCCCCATTCGATTGCGGCGGCTGTCGTGTCTGTGCCGCCGTTGAGGAATTCGGAGCAGAGTGTGACTAATTCGGTGTCCGTTGGGGACGATTTCCGGCCGTCGACCTTGAGATCGAAGAGCGTATCGAGGTATGAAAATGAAGTTGCGTTAATGTCTGATCCTGGATTTTGAAGTGCTTTTTTCCTTCGATTGATGAACTGTACGACAAATTCGATTTGCTCTTTTCTCACTTCCATGGCGCGTTTCCTCTGCTTGGAGAAGAACGGCCTCAAAATCGGGAGAAAATCGTCGATTCTCGGATCGACGGTGATCAAAACGGTTTTAAGAACTTGATCCATTTTCTCAACCGATTCCTCGTCCATTTCTAATCCAAAGCACATCGCCAAGAGAATACAGAACACAGCGAATCTAGCATTCTTCAACACCCAAACA
This sequence comes from Cucurbita ficifolia, assembly GCA_033971965.1. NCBI lineage: Eukaryota > Viridiplantae > Streptophyta > Magnoliopsida > Cucurbitales > Cucurbitaceae > Cucurbita > Cucurbita ficifolia. Next base: position 18,180,277 of record CM066965.1, read on the forward strand.
GCACCACCGTTGGCGGCAGCGTCGGCTCTGATGCGTTCAACGAGATTATCAATGGCGTTTTTTCTGACGTCGCGAAATTCCTTCAAGCTGCTGGAAGAGAGCATGTTCTCGACCATGTTTCGGCGGAGGGAGCGCCAGAGGGAGCCGTAGACGGCGGCATTGACAGAGAATTTGTTGCAGCTGAAGACGATTCGGGTTGGATTCTCAGCAGGACGGCTGGCGAAGGCAGGGCCGCGCTTGATTAGGGCTTCATGGATGAGGTCGGCGCCGGACAAGATGATCATGGTGCGAGAGCCCAACTGGAGAGTGAAGATTGGGCCGTAAATCAGGCGAAAGTCTTCGATGTATTCGAAGAAATGCTTGCCGGTGCGTGCGACCTGGAAGAGGTTTCCGACGACCGGCCATCCGCGGGGTCCCGGCGGGAGGTTGAGCCGTTTCTTGGAGATACGTTTTTGGATGAGGAAGAAGATGAGTACAGAGAGTGCTAAGGCCATAAGTGAGAAGAAAAGTTGGAGGTAGTGATCGGAGAAAGAGGACGACGCCATTGTTGAGTTTGGCGAAGGAAGTTTACAACAGAGGGAGAAGAAGAAGGAGAAGGATAGAAGAAGCAATTTTAGAGGGAAATTTATACAGGTAACCCACAACTCTTGGTATTTTTATTATTATTAATTATTGTCAAGTATTTTTATTTTTAATTTCTTTTAAAAAAATTAAAGTTATTATTAAACTTTTAAAATTTTAAAAATTTAAAAATAATAATTTTAGATCAAAACTATTAATATTTTAATTTTAAAAATACTTATATATAAACATTTTTTAAAAAATTTCTAAAATACTTTTAAATTTTATTTTAAAAAAACTTTTAAAATGCTTTCAAATTTTATTTAGAATTTTTTAAAAATTATACTTATAGTTAATACCATATTTTAAAAATTCAATATACATGAATTTTGTAAAATAATATTGATATCTTTAAACTTTTATTTAATTTTTTTAAAAAATAAAAATTACTATTAATATCTTTAAATTTGATACAATAATAATTTTTGTAAAAAAAATAATTTTATCAGTATTAAAAATGTTTAATACTATTTTACAATTTTTTTTTTATTTTTTATAAAAAAACTTATTTTAAATTTTTTAGAATCTAAGATATTATTGAATATTAGAATTCTTAAAAATATAAAATGTAATATAAGTGAAAAAAAATTAGTTGACTTGTTTTGAGCATTTAATATTATAAAAGCAATGTAAGGATAAAGGAGGAATGCAACGTGTGAATTGAGGCACTGTCATTTGCCCATAATTAAAGTTCACCCTTTTTAGCCTAATCTCCCAATAATTTGATCTATTAAGATTTGTCGAGATATATATATTGACGTATTTTAACATGTTAGCATGTCACTTTAAAGAAATAAATTGTTTAATCGAGTGACATATACTAAGAATATTCATAAGTTATGTTGGATCGAGTTAAAATATTGTTTAGACTTAACTCAAATGTTAATATTATAAAATTTTCAACCCAAATAACTTTTATTAAATAATGAAACGAACCTAGCTGTAATTCAAATCATTTATTTCTATTTAATATTAAGATTTGCAACTCAATTTCATTATATATTTTGAAAAATGATATTTTGATTCATTAAAAATTATTTAAAAGAGTTATTAAAGAATAAATAAATATGATATGTATTTAAATGTATTAGTATGAAGAAACAAAACGATTGGATGACCAAAATGAGGTTGGGTGGATGTTAAAATTGACATGAGAGTGTTATAATTAAATAGAAAGTAGAATGGGCGGAAAGTGTTCATTTAAGGGTTGGTTGGGGGGAGGTTGTATAAAATTAAATGCTCCATTCATTTACAAAGGACGCTCTATAGTTGCTGTTACTGCAACGACCCAGATCCACCACTAGCAGATATTGTTCTTTTTGGACTTTTCCTTTCGAGCTTCCCCTCAAGGCTTTAAAATGCGTCTTCTAGGAGAAGGTTTCCAAAGACAATATCTGCTAGCGGTAGATCTGGGTCGTTATGATTACTTTCTTTTTTGTTTATTTATTTGACTATTTACCATTTGCTATTTTTAAAATTTGAAGTTATTTATATTTAGTTCCTATATTATAAATCTCTAATTTTTTTTTTTTTTTTTTTTATAGATAACATATATAGAAGTGTAAAAAAAAAAAAAAAAAAAAAAAAAAAAAAAAAAAAAAAAAATAGAGGTCCAAGAAGAAGTGTAAAAAAAATTAAAGGACCTCGACTATAGACAGAAATAAAAATGAGCACTAAGAATCCCACAAAGGAAACTAGACAACTATCGAAGGCAATCCCATTAATCCCAAATGATAAGAGCCCTACTTGGAGACGTTATAGGGTATTTTAAAGACAAAGTGAATCCCAAACACTAGCCACAAAAAATACTAGACCGACAAGAAATCATATTACATGATCATAAGATAGTACCAAATACTGTCGAACTAAATAAAATCAGACAACTTTGCATGTAGAGTACTATTAGCGTTTAAAATGAGGTCGTACCAAGGATCAAACCAAACGAACATAAGCCTAATCCGAACATCAAGAATAGCCATCTAAATTATAAGAAGAGGGTTGGCGTTCAATTAAGAAGAAAATGAAAGAAAACCACCACTTACTTTATTGCTTCAAACACTGTGACTAATTTTATGAACCCACTTTGCATTTAACTCAATCATGGCCCATTTATTTTTTCTTAAATTTCTATTTCAATTTATATATAAACATGACTTTCAAAAACTAAAAGGTTATCACATCAAACCGTTAGGTTCATAATGGCATGGCAAGCACTTTGAATTAGTCAAGTCATAATGGCTAAACTACTTTAAAGATTATCATTTATAGGCATACAACATTGGAGCAACTATTTATTACTAATGGAGATTAATAACACTACAATATACTATTTCAGTTCCTGTTTCTTAGAAAGAAAAGGGTTCAACACAAAATTTCAAAGATCAAAATTTGGAGATTCAAGAGTATTGGGAAGGTTACCTCCCAGAGCATATAAGAAACTGGAACGATGCAATGGCTGGCTCATCATTCTTCATGCACCCCCTTCCTTCCATCCTTCCTCTCTATTGTGACAATATTATAGCTTTAATGAACTCGACGCTCGTTCTAATCTTCATCAAACTTGATCTTCTTGGGAGTTGGTTGGACGCTACCCACCTGCAAATTCTCCAAATTCAGCAGAAAAACAAATGGAGGTGGAGGGGAGAAGCCCCTGCTGCAGTATTTTGGCATTAAAATACGAAACGTTTTGGTGTGACCAACCGGATCCGATGAGAAGGGGGAGGGGGGCATCATATGTTGCTAAGTTCTAACAAGGAATGCACAAGCACATGAAGCTAAACAGGTTTAGCAGTGCACTCTGATAAAACTAAACATCACTTCAACTACAGAAAATATACGAATTGATAAAGAGGATTACCAACATATCATATCCTTAAATTGTCTATATAAGACCATTTTTCACATGGAAATCATGAAAAGTGAGGTGCTCATAGTGGCCAACCGTATGGAAACCATGAAAAGTGAAGTGGCTCACACAGGCTGTACAATACCAATGTGAGCTCCTGAGAGACGTACACATTCGCTAGCTTCATTCAATGTCTCTTTTGGGTGTCTATTCCGAAGTTCGTTTGAATCGTCCTTTTAGCCATTTTCTTTTGGATTGGACCTTTTTTTTTTCAGGTTTAGTTTTGTTTAGCTCCTTTCTGGACTGCCCTTTTCTAAAACCCTAATTTTTCTTTCATTTTTCACACCGAAGTTCTAGTTCTTTTTATAATAAAAAAATAAAAAAATAAAAAAACACAGCAAAAACCCCTAGTTTCTTTATGCATGGGAATTGTTCAATCACAAGAGCAGCAATCAGCCAATCAATCTGAGGAATGGGCTTACTATCGATACCAATATTAAAACTCGAAGGATAATTACATATTAGGATTAGGCAAATATACAGCTCTTTCTAAACAAAACAAACAGCTAAACTTAATATCTTCAGGAAAAAGAAAATGCTTACAATTTCTGGGCATTCGTAATCAATCCCAGCAGCTCTTATCCTCTTCTGTCTAGCCTGATCCCGCTTCAAGATCCTCTCCACCAACTTCCTGTGCTCACCCAATGTCCTTTCCTGAAAATTATCCAAAAAATAAGTAAAAAAATATGTTAGTTTATGGTCTACAAGATAATTTTCCAAGCTTGATAGTTGATACCTTGTTATGCATTTTACGTTCAAGTTCAGACCAGTTTAAGGGAATGTGGCGATAGTTAAAACCTTTCCATCTGTAAATATGTCATGATAACACTTAAGCGAAAAATAAACAATATCGGTTGAAATATTCAACAGCCATGTCTGTCAACACATGGGTGGAAGAAAATTCTAGCAGCAGAAATGCAATCGATTACTTACAGTTTGGGATGAACATGTTCGGGAGCAATTAGATGAACTTTCAGAATGTGTTCGTACAACAAATAGTTATGCATAGAATCAGCTACGATTTTTGCCACCTGTGCTCACAAAATCCAAATTTAGGATAATATGAAAAACTAAAACTAAGAAAACAATCTGCACAAACGTCCCAAAATAGATAATAGCACCTCTGGAGAATCGAACTCAATGTAGCCAAAATGCCTTGATTTCCCAGTCTGCATACAGAAAAAAAAAATATCATAGATTAAAACAAAGATGAAGATACTTAAAAAATAATGTTAAATTAAGTCGAGAAGTTATGATCATCAGTAAAATCTGGTGTTGAACTTTTTTTTTTTTAAGAAGTTGAACTTTCATTGAGAAAGATATAAGAATGTATAAGGGCAAACAAAAAACTAAGCCCAACAAACGTCCCAAAACAGCTACAGAAAGGGATTCCAATCAAGCAAAATCAAACCAAGACTATAATTCTAATAAGGCCGAGTGATCAATGTCTACAAAGAGGCATTAAACCTAACTACCTCTCAAACTCAATCAAGACTACTCCACATATCTAAAAATCCTATTGTTTAACTCAATCCAAACCCGCCACAAAGCACAGAATCTAGTGATTATCGTAACCCTTGGCAGATAAGAGCCTTACTTTTTTATTTCGTGCAATTCTTAATCTTTTGACTTTCCCAAACTGTCCGAAAAACCCTGCAAAAAAAAGCTATGGGGGTTAAGACGTACCTAGCAGACAAGATAACAATAGACTCATACTTCATTCATTGAATGTAAAATGTGAGGGGCCAAACCTTCCATTTCCTTCTCGAAGAAACCATGGGGTATGCGAGCAATGTAAAGAACAGTAGCAGTACTTTCCAGTGGCTTTTGTGCCGGTAACTTACGCCCAGGACCACCCTCCAATGGCTTAAAACAGAGAGAATAAGAAAACCAGAGGCAAGAGAGAGGAATCAGTAGATGAAACCCTGGAGAGATTAAGAGATGGAATAACCAAATCCGATTCGAAGGGGATGATGAACAGTACGACGAACATACATACCAAGAAATCGGCAGATTCCTTCTTGTTGGATAACAGAGAAGTAGCCTTATTGAGTTTCTTCTTCATAGCTTTCTTCGCCTTAGCCCCCATTGAATTCAAGAAAAAGGGAATCAAACCCTAGAATTCCCTGAACTGCCACGAACTTATCAGTGCAGACACAGCAGATTGTAAGCGGAAAGTGAACGATGTCTCAGAGCTTTATGATTGAAACAACAATAAACGGGCATTAGGGTTTAGGTCGGCTAAATTTTGGAAAATTGACAAATTAGCCCCTTCATATTTTTTTCTTTGCACAAAATGCCCCTTTTGAAAAATAAAGTATTTTTGGACCCTTTTAACTTAAATAGTTTATAAAAATACAATTTTTACTTTATCTTTTTCCTTCAATCATTTAACGATTTATTTAGTGGCTTACCGAATGCTTATACAGGAAAGGTGACTCCTGGGTTCTAAACCTAGGGGGTTGCTTCGAGAAATCTCCTTTCTTTCTCGTCCACTCAAGGGAATGCATGTTATAGGTGACGGTTACAAGAATGACGAGAGAAAGTGAACAATACCCGACGACATTCAGAGATGGAGGATTTTCTTGATGTTAAGGTAGGAAAGCGATCGTGAATTGACTGAGAAAAAGGAAGAACCTGAACTTTGATTATCTCTGACCGTTGGAACAAGGGCAATTTTTCAATTGCATAGTTTCTTCAAGTATTTTAAAGACATCCATACAAATAAAACAACTCCTTAGAAACTCTCGAGCTCTAAACAGCAGCTCAACCAAGTCAAAATTCAACTCTAGCATAAACGGTTACACTCATCATTGTAACAACAAAAAAACCACCACAAAGTCGTTGCACAATCAAGGAGACTTGGATTATCGTTGATTGCGTGTAATGTCGTACATACAAGAAAGGTGAAAGAGGATCTGAATATGAATATGCCCGTAATTAAAACTCATGCCCATTTGAGGAGGTAATTCACCAGGTTGTTCTTGTTGATAGTACTGAAATTCAATAGATCATCAAAGTTCAAGAATTTTGAAGATGCAAAGTGCTTCATTCCTGATAGATCAGTTAAGTTGGGAACGATTACAGCAGGCAGACAAGTGGGATAGGATGATGCTCATTCTTGGTTTGCACATAAATCACCTAGCTCAAGTCAAACAACATAGCACACCCATTTATAATACTCCTAATATAACCTACTATGTATTACTATAACAATCTCTTCTAAAGCTTACTCCGAAAATGCACGTTACGATCATATTTCGTCATTGTTGCCATCCATATTGTTGGTTTCGGTTTCCACCCATTACATTGGAGCCACGCCCAGTACCAGAACTACCAGCATATGGACCATTCTGTGGGTAATTTGGAGCTCCCGCGCCATAACCACCACCACCGCCTCCAGCTCCACCTCGAGGACCAGCACCAGACATATTACCAGAACCATATGGTGCACCTCGTCCTTGAGCATATTGTGCATTGCCATAAGAACCCCCGCTTTGACCACCACGACTTGGGTGGTTGTATCCAGAAGGAGGATTTCCACCTGAGGGGTACCTACCAGGACCTGGGGGTCCACGAGGCTTCCCACCAAAATGATGGCTAGGCCCTGCAGCAACGGGGGGTTGAGAACCATGAAGGGGTTGGTTAGGTACTGGTCGCATCTGTGCATGAGCTTGTCCCGACTGCTGGATAGGTGGGAGGCGTGAATGCTGCTGGTGTTGCAACTTCTGTCTCTTTGCAGTTTCTTCATGTTGTCGTTGCTGCTGACGCTTCTTCTTCGTCTGGAACTCGTGTGACGATTCATACTTTGGCAAACTGGATACGAATGGAAGATTCTTAGAAATACATTGCAAATTCAATGGAAATGATGCGGCATCAAATAAATGTTTACCTCTTAGGGTCACAAGGCAATGGGTCTGTCCAAAAATACTCCGCATCTAGAGCATCCTTAGCGGATATCCTCTATATTTATAGTGAAAAAGAAGTGTTAAGAGTCCGAATGCAAATTAAGAAAAAAATACTCCCCATTCCCGTCCCAGTAAACATCCCTACTGGCAGTAGTTGCCAAGCTGATCCCACCCTACACCCCCAAAGCCCAAGCACGTGACCATCGGGGCGGTGCAAGACGTCATACTAAATTGTAATAGCAAGTTTTGCATTTATGATTTACCCTATAATTATATTGAGGTGAAGGTGGTCAATATCTAGAAAAAAAAAATGGATAGATCAAAGTGAATACCTGAGAAGGATCAAGAGTGAGCATCTTCTCCAACAGCTCTAAAGCATGACGATCGAAACTACAAACGGAAAATATATCAAAGACAGATGAAAATTTTAAATATTAGATTGATGATACGAACTACAATGCAGTAAGAAAAGGTAAAGCACTAGTTTAACTTACTGCCTGAAAACTTCTCTAAGACGTCTCTTCATCGGCCTTGTGGGCTTGAAATTGTTGTACCATGGGATTTTAGAAACCCCGGGCCAATTGACTTCATCCGGAGCGCCACATAGCTCAAAGATCTTATTTAATTGTTCCGGCTACAATAGTTAACAAAAAGCTTTAAGGCTACAATAGTTCACAATAGTTAACAGTAAAAGGCTTTCAAAGCTAATATCTTTGTTTTAGACGCAACATATTTCTACATGCACTGATAAACAAGTTTAAGCCTCAGAAGTTTTTTCACCCATTCGAACTTATATGGACTTCCCGTTTAACGTTTTGACGCACAAGATATTCACATTTCTGACCAGGGAAAAACAGGGCAGCAGAGAATAGTTGCAACGCACAAAGTTCTTACAACTTAATGCTCATGTTCAACAAACATAAAATCAAGAAACAAATTAATTTTGACAAAAAAAAAAAATAATAAGTCCTAAATGATTAACTATATCTGATAGTATAGATATCTCTGATCTAATTAAAAATTACTTGATGCATACTAAGAACTACAAGTGCAAGCAAAAAGGACCAATAAATAATTTTTTCTAGTTCAACAATTCTAAAGTGGAGATCGAATCATCCACCATTGAAGTGGTAATAAGGTATCTATTCGGGCATCTACGTGATTGAATTTCAGTCCTGGAGGATGAAAATGCTTCTTTATCTTCTTTTTGAGTCGCAGAGTTCAGCGTTCAGGAATTTAATCATTTGGAGATTATAAATTTATTAGGGAATTACAACTAAGGCATATGATTCAGGCACCACATAAATTAATGACTACAGAGGACCATAGATACATTAAAAATTTTAAATTAAGATAAAAAGATTGCAAATCTGGTCAATTGAAGATTACTATTGCCAAATATAGAAGGATAATTCATGACAAGTAACTATAGTACAATATGACTGATTGAACCTGGTGTAAATATAATAGAGCTGATTATTTACCTAAACCATAAAACTTATCTAAGCATAAAAGTTACACAGAAAAGCCCCTACCTCATCCTTGCCAGGGAATATTGGCTTCCCATGTAGAAGCTCTGCAAAAATACAACCAACAGACCACATGTCTACAGCTGGACCATATTTTGTTGACCCAAGAAGCAATTCAGGAGGTCTGTAAATTGATGATGATCAAAGCTATGAGCAACCAAGATCCTTTTATTTTCAGTTCACACTTTTAGTATTTGAATGAAGAGTTACATACATACGAAAATATGTGGAGAACTGTAAACGATCCAACAGAAATTTTATGCAAACTAAATTCGAACGTTCTTGATTGGCAGAGAAATATACCTATACCATAAGGTAATGACACGATTTGTTAGATTTGCATTGTGATCATTAGAAAATGATCGGGCAAGCCCAAAATCGGCAAGCTTCAGATTTCCTTCATTGTCAATAAGCAGATTTGAGCCTGCAGCACAAACACTAAAACAATAAACTATGCAGCAAAAAAGGAAAAAGAAAGAAGGGATACACATGAATAATTACTTTTTAATTACCTTTTATATCTCTATGCAGTACTTGATTTACATGACAATAGTGAAGCCCTGTGAGAAGCTGCCTCATGTAGCACTGTCTCGAAAAGAGATGCCACCACAATTCTCATACACCAAAAGAGCTATTGAACAATAAAAAGGGCATAAGCATCCTTTTTTCGTAAATACCTTGATTTGGGGAACTGAAAACCTCATCCCTGGACGATCAGCAAGACCTGTCAAATCATGGTCCATGTACTCGAAAACCATGTAGATGCCACCCTTGTACTTGTTACCATCTGCAATTCTAGGCGATCCATCCAATAAGAAAAACTCATTCCATGCATTCTATACTACAATTTAAAAAAGGAAACCTTGCACTGATGCAACTAAATTCTACTCAAATGAAAAGAACAATTAAAAGGCATTGAAGGCTAATGCTGCAAATGAAGACAGAGAACATGCCTGGCTTCCCTTGTTCATCCTTCTCAGGACCTGGACAAACATACCGGGACTTATAAAATTGTAGAAAATGGGGCAAAAACAACAGTCACAACAAAGCAGATGTAATGTTAAAAAGATACCTGGAGATGTCACAATCTCTTTCAATTTGATTACATTTTCATGATGGAGCTTCTTTAGAATTTTGATTTCTCGTATGGCAGTAATAGGGAACTGCATGGACAAATGAATTGAATGTTAAATCACAAAACAAGCTTCTAGCTTAAATAGAGGTATAACACCAACGGCTTATTTTCCATGTAGGTAGCGTTGTACTGTAACAGAGCATATTAAGAATCCAACTTAAATGTAGGCTATCATACAAACTTTTGGAATTTCAAGTCAATAACCAGTACTGGCAACTCTGGCCTTCTCATATAATGGCAGAGTAAGCTACAATTCTTAGAAAAAAAATACAAACTACCCAAGTAAGCCAGATGGTGAAAAGATCTTAGTGAAAGAGAAACATACCCCCTCCCTCTCATTATCCATTCGTATTTTCTTGAGTGCAACTATTTCACCTGTTCTCAATTCTCTGGCCATGTAAACTTGACTGCAAGCACAAAAGCACGTAGGTACAAATTACTCCATACATTATAGCGACAAAATTGACATTCAACTACCAAAGAGAAATAAAATATCATCAACCTTGAGCAGCAAAGTGATTAAAATAATTTATTCAAAGGGAAGTTCCCATATAACCATGAACACTACAGTCAGAAACATGCATATAAATCATATCAAAAGTGGAGTCTACCTTAGTGAAAATTGCAGAAATCCATGAACATGAGCTATGCCTAAAATAATAATGGAAGTGGGCATGGATAGGGGACCAAAAGTAACAACATTACCATTGGTTTTTGGTTTTCCATGTGATCTCAGCTCATTGATGGAAAGAAACCACTTTTCTTTTAATTAGTTTGACCATGCTTTCAGTGCTCAATAGAGGTGCAGTGCAGTTTAGTGGTTGTTAAATGATCCTTAACGTTATCAGTCCATTGCCATTACACATCTATGAGTGTCTTAACATTTTATAGCGTTTCATCTAAGAATAGATGTTAATAAGACACCAGAATACATAAACAAAATGATGTGAAGTATTTTAGTACAAATATGCACAACACTATCTTTACCCGACAAGCATTCTTCTCATTCGATCAAGCAATAATTCATTGAAAATGCAATTGATGTGGAAAGCAGAAAAATTGACATGGGACTCCAAGAAAAACAGATGCTATAAGCTCGAGCTCGATTTCATTTTCATTTGATAACTCAAATTCTGGTACACACGGATTCCCCATAAATTCCCATCCACGAAAAGCATAGAGGAATGTATCAATAAGTTCATATATTTTTCATTAAGAAAACGATACAGCAATATGTTATCGAATAACGAGGGAGGACAATAGTGAAATTAACAGCAAAGAAAGATTCCCAACAAACAATAACTACCGCAGCGGATAATTAAAATAAGGCAGGGAAGGGTATAGGCACAAATAGCAGACCCATAAGTGCCTTCACCAATCTGCTCCAGTTTTTCGAAGCAGTCGACACTTCTAGATCCCCACGAAGGGGACTCGTTAACATTGAGCTGCCCTGGGGCTGTTAAAGCCATAGCCTTCCCTTGCCCGCGTAATCTCCTTTCCCTGAAGACACTACAGCGGGATCGAATAATCAGCCATCCGAATGTAACATAAAGACCTATAAATTTAAAGAGGAGAACTTCAAGCCAAACTTTATGAAGAAAAGAAAAGAGAAATCACCTGAATTGGGAATTAGGGTTACGAGTGAGAGGAGTAGCCGGAGAGCTACAAGATTAGAGACAATATGAACCAATTCCGTACGCAGCAGAATGCAGATGAGTGAGGAGAGTCAAGCCCTATGGAAGCCTTGGAACCAAAGATTCACCCTCTGTTAGAGCCCTCGGAATGACGCCGTGAGGTTGCAGCAGAGCGAGAGATATGGAGGCGCGCAGGCGACGGCAGCGACAGAGAAGATGGGAAACAAGTAAGCAATCAGAGGCAGCGTGACGGTGAACCGGCGATCGGAGAAGGAGAATCGGAGTTTTCCTTCCTATAATGAAACGGACATTAGGGCTTAGAGAAAACTAAGCTGAAAGAGAGGAAGAAATCGGAGTCGGAGAGAGAAGTGGTGGAGTTGGGGGCGGCGGAATCAGAAAGACGCGGCAACGGATTGGTCGAAGACTTGGGATTTCCGGTTTTCCTACGGATGAGGTTAAACGATGCGTTTTGAGAGGTTTGTCTTTGACTTTGTCTTGACCCGGGTTCAAACTCGATAAATGAACCGATTATTGGTTCATCATATTGAACCGTCGAATCGATTTGCCGAACCGATCGGTGAAAATATGCTTTTTATCTTTTATTTTGAATTTTACTAAATTTTAGTTCTATACTTCTAATAATTTTTAAAATTAGTCATTTACAATTAATTTTTACGAAAGTAATTAAATAATAATAATAATTTCATTCGAGTAAAAATATGTTTTTTAAAATGGGTAAAAGAAAACCTGTTTTTTTAAAGAAAAATAATAAAATTAATTATAAATACAATTTATTGAAAATATAAAGATTAAAATTAGGAAACTAAATGTATTGGACCAAAATGGTCTTTTCACCTAAAAATTTCTTTTATTTTGGTTAAATATCTCTAAAATCAACCCATCCTTAAAATTTCAAGTTTTTATATTCGATTTACAAAATTAAAAAGTATTTTAATATAGGAAAATAATGAAAATAAAAATAAAACTTAGGAAAAATCAATTATAGTTTCGAAACTCTAAACGAATAATTGAATCAACGAAGACCTGGAATCAATTCAGATATACGACTAAAATTTCATCTCAAATGCTAAATATATCGTAGAAACTTCATCCCGATAATGGTAGATCTCGAGCCAAATATATCTAAAACTTCGAGCTCAACCCGGGTTCTTACAAGTCGAAAGGAAGGGAAGAGAGATTGAAAAATCTTGTTTGTTTCCTTTTCATTTTCAGTAATACAATTCAACAGATTTTTGCTGCAAGCTCTTATTGTTTGTTCTTCATTTCTCAGCCATACAACACAACAACTCTCAATGAACACTCTCCTTCAGACATCACCAACTTTTTATTATACCAAACTGAAAAGAAGTCTTCCTCCAAAAAATATATGTAATAATAAGTTAAGAACAGGAAAAACTTCCCTACATGATTCTTTCTTTCAATCCCTTTGTCTTTCTGTGGCATAGGGAAGCAATGTGTGTATAAATAATCAAGCGAGGTCGAGCATACGAGTCTGCTAAGAGTTGGGAACCAGAGTACCGACGTAGCCGACCCCGGCGATGAAGAACGCGAACGATTGTAGGAAGAGGTAGATGAAGTATCGATTCTTTCCGAAGTTGAGATCGTAGCAGCCGCAGAAGAAGAGGTAGGCACCAACACAAAGCTCAAGAACATGGAGTCTGTTCATCCACAATCAGAAACAAGAAGGGTAAGTCTAGAAATCTAGAAACTTGAAGTAACTATGTCGGTATTGCATCTCGGCGTGCTTCGATTGCTCGGTCAAGGACTCGTAGAAACTAATGAAACAATACGTTTCTTATAGCTAGGAATGCATGTGAATGATCAACTTAGCAAGAACAGTGCAATGAGAACTGTAGTTTAGTGTCATATTGGTATGTCATTCGTGAAGTGGAGATTATGTTTGCCATAATTTGAATGGGAGATGCATATGCATAAACCTTTACCTTTCCCCAATCCTAAAACGAGGTTTTCGTGGAGCTTTGGAACCCGGTTTAGTCTTCAGCGCATCCCCTAGTTTCTCGGTGACGACCCATTCGTTTACTCTCCCTGCTTCGAATAGACCAATGAATGTTGCCTTCGTTCGGTGTAGTGACATGACGTTCTCGAAGAGAATCCAGAAAATGATCAGGTGGAATGATCTGTAATGTAAGATTATGAATCAAAACTGTATCAGTGTAGAGTATTTCATATTCGTCGACTTGAGGTGAAATGTTAGAACTCCTGGTTATGAGATTAGAATCAAAGTGCAAACTTTTTGTGAGATCCCACGTCGATTGGAGAGGGGAACTAAGCATTCTTTACAAGAATGTGGAAACTTCTCCCTAGTAGACGCGTTTTGAAAACCTTGAAGGGAAGCCCGAAAGAAAAAGTCCAAAGAGGCCAATATCTGCTAGCGGTGGGCTTGGGCTGTTACAAATGGTATCAGAGCCAGACACCGGGCGATGTGCCAGCAAGGACGTTGGACCCTAAAGGGGGGTGGATTGTGAGATTTCATACCGATTGGAGAGAGAAACGAGTGTCAGCGAGGACGTTGAGCCCCGAAGGGGGTGGATTGTGAGATTCCACATCGATTTGAGAGGGGAACGAATCATTCTTTATAAGGGTGTGGAAACCTCTCCCTAGCAGACACGTTTTAAAAACCTTGAAGGGAAGCCCGAAAGGAAAAACCCAAAAAGGAGAATATCTGCTAGCGGTAGGTTTGGGCTATTACAAATGGTATCAAACCCAGACACCGGGCGGTGTGCCAACGAGGACGATGGGCCCTAAAGGGGAGTGGATTGTGAGATCCCACATCAATTGGAGAGAGGAACGAGTGTTAGCGAGGAGGCTGGTCCCCGAAAGGGGTGGATTGTGAGATCCCACATCGGTTGGAGAGGAGAACGAAGCATTCTTTATAAGGGTGTGGAAACCTCTCCCTAGCAGGCACGTTTTAAAAACCTTGAGGGGAAGCTCGAAAGGGAAAGCCTAAAGAGGACAATATCTATTAGCGGTGAGCTTGGACTACTACACTTTTACAGGATCAGCATAATGCTACACTCATTTTTCTTCTTTTTCATTCCGAAAAACTCGAGGAAAAGATTCTTTCTTTCCCTCTTGACTTCTAACAAATGAAGATAGGATGAAAGTTTGCAATTAAGACATAAAAAAACAAAAAGGTAAGAACACGACCTCGGAGTTCCAACGGCGTTAAGGAGCGTGATCGTTGAAGGAATATAAATGGCACCCCATCTCGGCACCGACACTTCAGGAACCAAGACCGTAGCAGGCAAAACAACACAATAAAAGACAAACGTGACGATATGGGCAACGATCTTTCGAACAAAGAAGAAGCTATAGATCAGGTAAAGCTTCTTCCACATGGAGACTTTCTGCAGGCACATAGAAAGCTAGTGGTGAGAAGCATGAAGAAAATACAACCCCAATGGAATCAACATATCAAAGGACTTCTAAAACCAGGCCTTGTTCCTCATGATTTCAATAGCCATCTTTTTGAAAAGGTTAGCCGGACCGCAAGACCATCGGTGTTGCTGATATCGATAGGCTTTGAAGGTACTCGGCAACTCGTTCTTCACCTGAAAGAAACTCATTTACATTTACCATTGCTTAACAACTGAGAGAGCTAACATTTGAAGAACCAAGAACTTTGTCTAAAAGACTTAGAGAGATTGCAAATGAATGATGAAATTATGAATAAGATCTCCACAAAAACACTGAAAAACTGATAGAACAGATCACCAACCAACAAACAAAAACTTTTAAAACTCTTCAGCTTTGCAAGTACTGTTAACTCATTGAAATAAGCTTTAGAAGAAAGATCCCAACGAAGCAAAACCAAATAAAAAAGAACAACTAAGGGGTAAGGAGGAGAGGAGAAGGGTGCATGGGCCCTGACCCGAAAACGAGCAGGGGATAACAGGAAGAGGCTAGGAAAGATTCAACTTCTATCAATAGAGCAAATATGGTCGGCATGAATGAAGGAATAGGAGGAGGAGTCTTCTATCCACAATCTCGAAATCATGAGTCAAAAGCTTGGGAAAAAGAATCTTCAAGAACGTCAACCTTCATATTGATATCTAATAGTTGAATGACCGTTCGACACTGCTTAAACTTACGTCAAAGTCAACCTTAGAGACATCACCACGAGGTGGAGGGTTCTTTGTTGAGTGAATAGCTCTTTTATTAAACTGAGAATGAGATCTAAATGAGTGAAGAGAAAATGGTTGGGGAGAAGAACAAAACATTCCTTATAAGGGTGTGGAAACCTCTCCTAGCAGACACGTTCTAAAAACCTTGAGGGGAAGCCCGAAAGGGAAAGCCCAAAGAAGACAATATCTACTAGTGGTAGGCTTGAGCTGTTACACGAGGGATATGGTTTGTAAAGATAAACATTTTTGATATCTTTCATGCTTTCAAACTCTCAACACACCTTTTCCGCTTCCTTTTGGTAACAGCTCTTGTTAAATTAAGGTTGTTTTTGAACTCGAGGACATAACTATAGAACGGATAGAACAAATCCTATTCAAGTAAGATCGAGGTCCATAGATTCAAACTCCCAAGCAAAAACTTAACTATTTAACATCTTCTTCTCACCTAGAAGAGGCCTTGATGTAAATAATGCCTCCCAAGAACTAGCAGAGATGAACCACAAGCATAATACACAGAGCGAGCCACACGATAAATGTCATCGAAAACGAAAAACGAAGTAAAACTACCTTAAGGTCGCCAACATAGACGAACTTCCAGCCTTTGAGGCTAGCTCGAACAGCCAAATCCATATCTTCAACAGTAGTCCGATCCTTCCATCCACCAGCCTCGTTCAGTGCGGCAATTCTCCAAACACCTGCTGTGCCTGCCAGAACTCCATCGTTTTCAGTAAGTTCAGTGCTCAAAACATGCATAGATCAGAGCCATTAACAATGTCTTATAATCAAAGCTCACCATTGAACCCAAAAAATGCATGAGTAGCAGAACCAACTTCTTGCTCCACTTTGAAATGGTAATCTAATGACATCTCTTGCATTCTCGTCATCAAACATTCATCAGAGTTCACTACAACAGTCCCAACAAAATCAACTTCAAAATCATCAAATCTAAACTAGTTTCTTCATCAGATCGGCCTTTAAATAGTTCAAGTTTCAGAAAATTTACACGAAATCGATTACTTAAGAACGCTTACCGAACTTCCAGCGAGCTTGAACAAGAGCGATTTCAGGATTGTTCGTGAGAAATGGAATGGTGCGCCAAAGAAAATCAGGCTCAGGTTGGAAATCGGCATCGAAAATAGCGACATAATCGCAGAGCTTAACGTAGTTGTGCTTCATTCCCTCTTTTAGCGCCCCTGCTTTGTACCCATTTCTGTTGTCTCTAATCTCATACTTTATGTTTATGCCTTTGCTTGCCCATCTTTTGCACTCTAATTCCACCAGATCCTGTTGATTTTTTATCCAAAATTTCACAAACCCACATCAGAAATCCGCAAAAGAAAAATGGGTTTCAGCCCAAATTTGTGTTCGTCGCTGATTTCGATGGAAAATTTCGCAACGAGAAGTTCTTCAAATGCTAGTTTTCGTTCTGAAAATCTCTTGGTTTCCATTTTCTTCCGATCGTAAAAAATGGGTTGAGGAAGAAGAAGAAGAAGAAGAAGGAATCAATCTTGTTTGGAGAGATTATGCTTTTCAGCTTAAGAAAATTGTTCATTTAGCTTAGTTTTTGTGAATTTTGTTAATTCGCTTTCATAAATCTCATCTGTTTTTACCGTTTGTTGTAGTTGGTGACCTAACTCGTTATGAACTAATTTGGAAATTAAATAATAATTAAACCAATTTTAAAAAAAATGAGTTGCCTTTCCAAGAATGATTCTATAATAATTAAGATTTTGACTCTAATGATAAGCTTAATCAATGTTTAATCCACTTTTTTAATTAGAACCCAAATTAAATTTATATTTAAATCTATATAATAAGTTTCAAATTAAAATTAAATTTAGATGTAGAATTGTCGTAAAGTTTGGTCGATGGATTACTTTAAAAAGGGTCAAACCTTGATAGAAGAATCAGTGGAATCATCAAGAACTTGAATTATGATCCTATCAGATGGCCACGAAAGTCCACAGGCTGCTCCGATTGATAATTGATAAACCTGTTGCAAAAGCTCACATCGTTAAAACAACCCACCAAAGAAAACGCTTCACTGAATCTAAAAACTTTATGACATGACCACGAAACCCAACTCCTAAAACGACAGCACGAGCATAGCTCAACTAGTTAAGAGTTCAAATCTTCCAACCCATTCATGCTTACTCATGAACTAAAAAAACAACCCACCAAAGAAAACGCTCCACTGAATCAAAAAACTTTCTAACGTGACCACAAAACCCAACTCCTAAAACGAATAAGAAAATGACAACACGAGCATAGCTCAACTAGTTAAACTATATATCATCAAACAAGAGATTTAGAGTTCAAATCTTCCAACCCACTCATGCTTACTCATGAACTAAAAAAACAACCACCAAAGAACACGCTTCACTGAATCTAAAAACTTCCAAACATGACCACGAAACTCAACTCCTAGAACAAATACGAAAACGACAATACGAGCATAGCTCAACTAGTTAAACTATATATCACCGAACAAGAGATTTAGAGTTCGAATCTTTCTCTCGATGAACTAAAAACGATGAAAAAATGTAATATTTTTCACCTCTCGCTCATTGTACATAGGAATTTGAACCAAAACCATGGGATAAGCAAAATGGGCAAGCTCAAGATCATCTTTAATGGGCTCCCACTTATAAGTTTTGTGGGGTTTTTTTGTGGAGAGCTTAACAAAGAGAATGACAATGCCCATATAAACTCTTTCAAAGAAGAGCATAAGGGACATGGCCAAGCAAGCAGCCACAGAGAGCTTCAAAAATGGAGCAATCAAAGGGGCAGTGGTTTGGTGCCAAAAGAGACCCATTTGGGAAGTGAGCAGCCCTTCCGCCATTGATGAAGCTTTTGAAGAACTGCCCAAGAACTTGAAGGTTTTAAAGAGAAGAAGAAGAAGAAGAACACTGTTTTTTTTGAAGTGGTTTTTGCTTGTGGGTTACTCAAATAACAAAGAGTGTCGGAATGTTTGCTTTTGTTTGTGGGGAAAATGGATTTTGTGGGCTTTTGTTCTTCTTCTCTCTCTTGTTTTTTAGAGAGAGAAGTAGAATGATTTGGGTTTGGTTTTAAGTGTATTTATATCATGAAATTTGATTATAAACTATTATGAGGAAAGAGATTGAAGACCTAATTTAGTGTCAACGATGCTCGGGTGCATA
This sequence comes from Cucurbita ficifolia, assembly GCA_033971965.1. NCBI lineage: Eukaryota > Viridiplantae > Streptophyta > Magnoliopsida > Cucurbitales > Cucurbitaceae > Cucurbita > Cucurbita ficifolia. The sequence goes on from CM066965.1 coordinate 18,199,336, forward strand.
CTCGTGCGTATAAACGTTACTATTACACTAAATTTTTTATAAGAAAGAACAAAAAAAACTGTATCTATAGTCAAATATTGTTTGATTCCGAGCTTTCGTAGAAGTGGCGGTTTAATTTTGTAACAATAGTCGGTCCATGAACTTAAATATATAACTATTTAGTCTCTATGGTAGAGTTGTGAAAACATCGTTTTCTTCCATATTTCAGGTTGTGTGTCGGGTGGGAAAACGGGAAACCTGACTCTACAAACTCGAGGAAAGGCTGCACAACAGTAGTAAGGGTGTTTGAGTTCCCAGTTTTAGAAGAATTCTTGTCAATACGACGGATTTTGAAATCAAACTTTGTTTATGTTGTTAACTCATAGTTTGGTCACACTTCTATGATCCGGGAACAACAACAAGAGAGAGCTCGTAGCACTCTCTCTCCCTTTGAGGAGGAAAGAAAAATGCTTCCAGATATTGTCCGCTTTAACCCGTTACGTATCATTGTCAGCCTCATGGTTTTAAAACGCGTCTGTTAGAGAGAGATTTCCACCTTATATGGAATGTTTCGTTCCGCTCTCTAACCGATGTGAGATCTCACAATCCAAAGGGGTATCATCCACCTAAACCCTAAATGTAATTCGAGATCTTCTCGACGTATAATTCGTTTCAAATGACTTATCTTAAACGTAACGTGGATGGTAATTTCTCGATTTCAATCGATTGTCTGGGCACTTAAACTTACGAACGGATTGAAAATCACTTTACAACGCACAAAAGAGACTATCTAATCAGTCCGATTAAAATCGATTAATAGAGATTAAATAATTTTCAATCATAAAACCACTTGAATGTCCAATCAGAACTTCACAATCAATCAAAGTTTTTTTTTTTTTTTTTTTTTTTTTTTTTTGAATGATTAAAGAATTTCACCTTCTTCTTGTGATGCAAAGAAAATGCATGATTCCTAACACATTATTGATTGACAGTCCATCATTTCACAATTCCAACAATAGCTGCAAAATCAAGTAATCTCTCCAATGGGAAATCTCAAAGGTAGGTAAAGGATATAAGATCGGGAAGACCGTTACCCGATATCTCTCGTATATCTGTTGGATGGTAAATTTGAACCGGTAACTTTTTAGTTGATTGTATTTGGGAGATTCTGGAGACCTCTCCCTAGTAGACATGTTTTAAAAACCTCGAGGGGAAGCCCGAAAAGGAAAACTCAAAGAAGACAATATCTGCTAGTTGTGGACGGGAGAATAAGCCTAAAGATGACAATATCTGCTAGTAGTGGCCTTAGTTTGTTACGGTGTTAATCGTGAATTGTGCTCCGAACTACATACATTTTACTTTTTAATCCCTTTATTTTTACATGGTCGTTCTCGATCGAATAGGATCTAAACCTAGGAGTATTATTCTCAAATTTGTATTGAAAAACTTTCTCCCTCTAGCTCTAGCTCTAGCACTCGTTCACGATTCCTTTATCATACTCAATTCTCTGAATTGAAAAATGGACTACTGAACTTGACTACGAGATGAAACAATAAATAAGAGATAAAATAATCAATAACATCTCTCATAATACATAAAACAAGTTTTGGGCAACTTCGAGGGCTTTTCTTTTTTATATCTATGACTGTTCGGGCAAATCTCGACAATATTAACGGGACAACTGTATGACCTTACTAAACCTAGTTTCCGGAAGAACTCGTAGGATACTAATTCTGAAGTAGACAACAATAATAACAACTGTTGTTCAATCTAAATCATTCGTATCAAACACAAATCAACTATGAATCGTCGAGCTAGATTAGGTTAACGATAAAAATAGATAAATCATTTATCGTGCTCGTATTCATATACGGGTCAAAAATGTCGAGAAACCTAATGAAACTAATGAAAACGACCAACGAGTTTCTTAAATAAAAAAAAGGTGGAGTGTCAAGCTTGGGAGACAAGTTTAGATGAAGAGGTGGAGTGTCTAGCTCAAAGCTCATTGTGAAGTTGTTCAAAAAGACAATGGAAGCTTAGCTTGAATCACAAGCTTTAAAAAAAAAAGATGTCATTTTTTTATGTCTCCAAGCTTTTAGGCTGTCTGCCTATGAGTATATCTTACCAACCATTGTGCTTCAAACCATACCAAACACAAATAAGGGTAAGCTATGACGTTAAGAATCGACCTATTTTTATGGCAAACCAAATCTCTCGAGCTAAATTCGATCCTTTCGTAGCTTCTCGAGGTCTGTATCGGGTTTTATTAACAGTTTTCGAGGAAATGTTAAGAGATGTTTTGGTGCCTGATTCAAAAATAAAAAGCCCTATGTTTCTGAAACTTATGGGGTTGATTGGTTTGTATTAGAGGTCATCGAGTTTATAAAATCTTTGTTTTGGGGTGACTAACAAAGTAACGTCTTCGATAAATATTACAAATCAAAGTAATATAGGTCACGACGCTCTCCCGAGAACTTTTATGCAATATACTCGTGCTTCCATTATGGACGAAAGTCGAGGAAGGAGTTTAACAACAAACTATTTGAGAGTATAGACACTGTAACGACTAGGTCGTCTGCATAAATGTCTCATGGTTGACCTCTAGCTCGGGGTACAACTTTTTTCGTCGAGCCTTTTTCATCCGCTCCTTCTCAATAGGTCATGCTACAATCTTCTCAATTTTCAAGGTTGTAATATGAAAACTTCTCGTAGTACTTAGGCATGTCTCCCGAGAACAATCATATCCTTCAGTAAGTTTATCATTTGGGCTTTGCTCCAATAGGCCCATACAAGCTTTTTGGCCCAAAGATCCAAGCCAGGGCCCAAGGATTCAGGCCCAAGAAGCTCGTAAACGCTAGCCCATTGAGCCGGCTCATTGGCGCGCTGCCCTTGTTTTGCTTCCTTTCCCTCGTCGTGCATTTCGCATCTTCTTCAGTCGATTTTGATTTCTTTCACCACTCTCGCTTTCCTGGTTTGCTCGAAGGCGGCCATTGTAGAGGACTTGAAAGCTTGAAGGTAAGTCTATAGTAGTTTTTTCTTTTACTTCTCATTCTGTTTTCCATTACGAGTTTTCATTCTCGGCATTGAACGACTGAGTAACGATTAACATGTGTCCGTTGAGATAGCTGGAACGTTTATCTTTCTAGGCTTTTGAATTTGTATTTTGATCATGAAATTTACGGAATTAGATCAAACGAAATGACGGAGGACAAGCGGAACATTCTTGACCATTATCGTCGACAGCTAGCTGCGAAGTTTGAGTTGAAGCGGAAGCTTTTCAAAGCCGTTTGCAATGATCCGAGTCTCCCCAACGATGTGCGAGAAGAGCATCGTTATAAGCTGTCGAAATTGCCTAGAAATAGTTCGTTTACTCGACTGAGGAATCGCTGCATCTTCACCGGTCGACCTAGGGGTGTCTATCAGCTTTTCCGTGTTTCTCGTATCGTCTTCCGTGATCTGGCATCCAAAGGTCTTATTATGGGTGTCAAGAAATCTTCTTGGTAGATACCGGTACGAAATTATTCTTCAATTTACATTTTCATTCGAGCTGTATGGATATCCCTTTCATGCTGGCGGAGTTTTAGATAGTTCAATGTTTAGTGTATGATAATGAAAGTAGGTATAGAACACACATATGTTGTATGATGAATGCTTGTCTATGATAAAATGATTTGTTAAATATTGAAAAATTAAATTATTTTATTGGTAACATGGTATAAGACGGGTCAGCCATGAATTTTTGTTTTCCATTATCAACATGCTCGGCCAATGCAAGCTTGATTTTACTCTATAGTCAGTGAAATTGATTGTGATAGAGATTGATTCATCACTGTCTGTACAAAACATTTATGATGGGATCTGTTAGCTTAGCTGTTTTCAGAAGCTGCAGTATTTTGCTGTTAAAGATTTAAAGATTAAAATGCAGTTTCTGGCTTGATTTGTGTTTGCACTCACATTTTTTTACTAGGTATGTTTAGTCAGTAATAAGGAGAGGGCTATTTGCTAGTCCAAATATGCAAATCCGGGTTTCTCTTTAGTTTGTTCATTCCCATTGCAGTGGTTGAAATAATTTTCGTACTATTTTCTTACAACTTTTTTAGACTTGAAGAAACATATGGCTAAATATTCAAGAATGTATAACTTGGTTTCGATATTCCTTACGTTTCCTCCATTTTTTATAAGATGATATTAGTATCTCACATTCCTTTCCTTCCAAGTTTCCTCATCTCTGTACCAGATAAAAAAAACTTACACTGTATATTTAACTTGGTGTCATAAGAATGTCTTTTCTATTGAGGAGAAACAAACGGAGTAAATAATTTGTGCCTATCTTTTTGTCATAAGCTCGGTTGTATCTTTTTATTTATTAGTTATGATTTAATTTCTACTTGTGGTGATCCACTTCAATCACTAATACAAAGCATGTAAACAACCTTACACGAACAGCGTATGTACTATAGGTTGAGCAAATGTGTCCTCGACTTCTAACAAATACAAAGCATGTAGATGCTGTAGCCACTGAAGTATTGTGATCATGTTCCATGTCCTTTGGTTGGTTTTGTTTACGCTGACTGGTAATTGTGCATCATGTGCAGGTTGATGGTAGAGACTTTTGTCGTCGGGGATCAATTATCATTGTTGGGTTGTTATATTTCTAAAAGATTCTCAATTCTAGACACTGAAAAGGGTGATGTTAGTTGTACGTTCCTTGGACATGTGTATTCATGCCCGTTTACATGTATGACCAAAGAAGAGTGAAGGTTTTTTCCTTATTCAATAAGGGTTTTCTGGTATACTGTTACTAATGCTGTTGTATTGTTCTGATATAAAAGGTTATTTTACCTGCGATCGAGTTGTTTTGCACTATCTTTGGTTATCATTTCCTCTTTTACTGCATTTTCATCTGGGTTTCAGCCAAGATGACCTAGCAAAGAGTCGATCTAAATAGTAAAGGGCTTAGAGTGAATAGTTTCGAGCCCACCATCCTAGGATTTAATATCTTACAACTTACAAGTTATCTCGACAACCAAATGTAGCAGGGTGAGATAGTTGTCTCGTAAGAATAATTGAGGTGCATGTAAGCACATTTAACACATGGATATTAAACAATAAATACTTCATCTCCCTGCACTTTTGTCAATTATTATCTTCATTACATAGACGATTGCTGATGCATGACTTGTGTAGGTTCATCCCATCTCATTTATATCATGTCTTTTTCATACACAGATTATGTACTATTGCCTATCCATTCCCATGGGAACTATTGAGACATTGAACCTATGTCTACCATTGTGAATGCAGAGACTTTAGTTCAACTAATTAATAATTAGCGTCAATTAGCATCGGGCATGAATGTTTGTTTAGGGGGGGCTAAGCTTATCAGTCAAGGCAGATTCAGCTGGTTACAGGTAATCTCAATTATGACAACTCTATTACCTTTCTTATTCATTTAAGATTCCAAATGCCATTTATATTTCTTTACTACTCGAGTAATAGTATATGGGGCCTAAAATAGGAAAGCATGTAAAATTATGTGTTCTTGTCTTCCTAAACATGCCCAGGCTTTAGATCAATTGGTAATAAGGGCAAGGGCGACTAGGTTAGCTTTGAGGAAGATTAGGAACAATGTAGTCCTATGCGATTTGTTTTAGCCCTATGCAGCTCCTGCTGCAATATACTGGTGCAAAACAATGCACCCTCCGTGTATTGTGATCAATGTATTCACAAGATCTCCTGTTTTTCAAAAGCATGAAAACAAAACAAGCTTATATGCTATATACTTACTATGCTCTTCCCTGAAGATTGATAAAAAAAAGAGGTCAAATGATATTGATAATATAACCGTCCCAGCCCACCTCTAGCAGATATTGTCTTTTTTGGGAATGTTTTTAAAACGTGTCTACTAGAGAGAAGTTTTCACATTCTTATAAGGAATGTTTCGTTCTCCTCTCCAACTAATGTAGGACCAAATAAAATCTCCGAACATAAGGTTTATCCCTCTAGACTAGCGATTTTTGAAGAACATGTTTGTCTTGTTTAAGTTTTTGCCCTGTTTCTTCTCCCTCCCCCGCTCCTCACCTCAAGGGTACCTTTCTTCCCACTCCTCGTTCTTTCTGCCATTGTTATTGTCATTGTCATTGTTTTTACGGTTGTTTCTGCTTTTGTTTCTAGTTTTTTAACCACATTATAGGAATTTTTCTCAAGGTCTTGAGGGAGCTTGCTCATACCCCGCGCAAGTCAAAAGCACCGGAAAAGCTTATTAATGAAAAAAGAAAAAGGTTTGAGAAGACGCAAAGACTATGGATGGGGAGAAACCATAGAAAAAAAAAGAAAAAGAAAAAGTGGGATTTTGATTTCAATAAAATGGCCTTTTAGAAAGTGGCTTTTTATGCTTGCATTGCCCCTCTCATTTAATTTAACTTTAGAACTTTTCATTTTATAATATCCCTTTATAACTATTAGACCAAGAATTCAAATCAATACCTTTTAACACAAAAAGTAGAGATACCTTAACTAGTACGGAGTCGAGAACGTTCTCGATGAGCCAAATAATTTTACTTTGTGTTTACATATATTTGAATTCGGTGGTATGTGATATTGCCCGCATCCTCTGTCTAAGTGACTCGACTTCTCATTGTCTAGGTACCTTATACATACGCTTTGACATTCATAATTAAATTTCAAGTCAAGCAGTACGTCTCGTTCCATCATCAACATGTGATGAAGAGCTTAAAGAAATCATTCAATATAATTTGCTCGGTCATAAGCATATAAGGTAAAATTTCTTATAACTACTATTTAATAATGTTTTCTCTTAGTCAATTGAATTATGCTTATCATGTTTATGAAACACGTTAAAGAATTATATACATATATATATATATATATGAAGGTATTAATTGGTGGGAATTTAAGTTGAATTGATTTATGGTTGGGTATAAATGAGATGGGGCCTTCTTTGGGGCAACTGTACTTGTCGCTTTCATTCTTGGCGGAGGCCTAAGTTTAAAGGTTAAAAATATATATTATATATTAGTCATATTCATTTGTATTGAATTTAAGTTTAGTAATCTATTTTTACAAAATTCTAAGCTTTAAATTTTAGACATAATATATATTTTATTTAATTTCATTTAACTACAATATCGTGTATTTAAATTTCGATATTGTTATTATTCCAAATTGATCACATCCAAAACATTAATGTATAACCATTGACAAATCATTATAGATATATATATATATATATACACACACTATTATTTTAAGTTCATCAATCATTTTCCTTTTTATTTATTTATTATTTATTTTTGCTAACTAAAGCCCAAAATTTTTCCATGAAATTAAATAAAATAAATCACCCTCCAAAATTAGTGGGACAATGGGTCACCACACCATCGCAAAAGTCATCCTAATTATGTTGAGAGAAATTCAAAAGAAATCATTAAATTCCAATTAAAATTAAAAAAAAAAAGGTTTTTTAAATATTATTTAAATTTGGAAATATTTGTACGAAAATTGATTTCTAAGGATATGATTATAATTTATGATGTAAAATTAGTAAATATAATTAGATATAGTGGGTTAGTGAGGAGTATGATTTATTTATTTATTACATCTAATGGTTAATTAAATCTAATAAATTAATTTATTTTGAAGGTTATAAAAAAAAACATATCCCACCTCCTATTCAATCTCGAGTTTTTTTTATAATAAAAATTATATACACACTAATATCTCGGTAACGTCTATTAAAAATGTAAAATATTATAGTAAATTTAATAATATTTTGTCAGTAAAAATATAATATAGTATTTTATACACATATAAATATTATATCTATAAAGTGAGTTGGATGAGGTCGAGGCAGAGACGGAAAAAATTCTATTCCTAATCGTTCCCATTTTCTATTTAAATGAGATTATTCATCTTATTCGAGGTGGGTCTCCACTTGACTTCGACCTAACATAAATAGACCTCTCTCCATTATAATATTTGAAAAAAATAATTATTCACAACTATTTATTTGCTTTTTACAGATACACCTATTCAAATTTACCTAAATTTGTTTTTTTTTTCTAAATTTTGTACAAAATAATATTTATTGAAATAACCAATTACATATTTAATTTTACTTTATATCTCCTACCACAACAATTAATTTACATATTTAATTATTATAATTTGGACTAAAATGTCAAAATTACCATTTTAAAATTTAGTTTATTAGCCTAGTGACCAAAAATTATAGATCACCCTCATTTTTAGCTATTAATTATCCTTAAACTTTCCAAATTTTCAACTCTCAAGTTAATATATATATATATATAGATATATATTTTTGGTGTGATATCCCACATTGGTTGGGGAGGAGAACGAAACAAAGAGTGTGAAAACCTTCTCCTAGCAGACTCGTTTTAAATCCTTGAGGGGAAGCCCAAAAGGGAAAGCCCAAAGAAGACAATATCTGTTAGCGGTGGTCTTGGGCCGTTACAAATGGTATCAAAGCCAGACACCGAGCGATGTGCCAGCGAGAGGTTGTTCTCCGAAGGGGGTGGATTTGGTGGGGTCCCACATCGATTAGAGAAAGGAAACGAGTGCCAACGTTCCAATAACCCTACAACATTTTGAATGTATGAATATTTTTTTAGAGCAAAATTTAAAGTTTTTTATTTTTATTTTTATTAATTTAGCTATCTTAATTAAAATGTTGATTAAAAAGAAGAAGAAAATTATAATATATAGTTATAAACTATATATTATACATGATTTGACAAGAAAAATTGATGTGAATATATGTTCTAATGGTTCTACCACAAAACAAAGAGTCAAATATTTGGGGCAGTCGCTTTTACGTGTTGAATATATCTATTATCTATGAAATCATTACTTGACTCATTCACACGTTTCCAAAATCACCCATTCATTTTAATTTTTTTTTTATTCTTATTTGTTTCTATTTTATTTTATTTTTTTAAATTATAATTTTGACTTTTATAGTGGAAATGTATAGCGGAAATAATTAAAAAATTTCATACTTTATCAAAATAATATAAAAAACATTATTATATCATTCTCACTCCAAAATAAAATATTAAAAAATATTATAGCATCCAATTTTAAAAAATATATTTTTTCATAAAAACTTTAAAAAAATTAATAAATAGACAAAAAAAAAAACCATATTATATATATATATATATATATATATATATATTATCTGAGTTTGAGAGATTCCAACTTATAATTAGACTGAAATTAATATATAATTTTTATAAACATTTTTTTTAATTTTTAACCAAGTTAAAAAAAATGCTTTTATTTAAAATATTGAAAGACGCATATGATCATTTAAAATGAATAAATAAATTATACAAAATACAATTTAAATTAATAATAATTTATAAAAGTCCTTGTGGAAAATGTGATTTTAACCTTAAAATACATATTAAGAAAATAATAATTATTAAAACATTTATTTACTTCTCTAATAAATTCTAATTAATAATAATTTCTAAAAGTCCTCGTGGAATATGTGATTTTCACTTTAAAATAGATATTAAGAAAATAATAACTATTAAAACATTTATCCACCTATTTCATTTCCCACCCAAAATTTGAGTTATCTAACAGTACATTTTTTTCATTTATTATTTAAAAGAATAATTATTTAAAAATGTTATTTTTTATTAAAATTTTGTAAAAATATCATAATAAATTAATATATTTCATAAACAAATATTTTTACCAACTTAATTTCTAAAAATTTAAATTTTAATATTACTGGTGGTTAATAATAAAAAAAATCTACCACATATTTTTAGTTTAAATAATTATATTTATATTAAGCGGGATGGGGCATGAAATTAGGTGAAGACGAGGACATGACTATATTTATTTTAGCTCGAAAAATTGCTTTTTTACTCCCTACTCTCTTCTTAGGATCTCCTTCCTATTTTGGGTCGATCCATGTGGACCCGTAGATAAAATTTACATCTCTAATATTAATATTAATTATAAATATTTGATTATGGGTAAAAAAGAAAAAAAAAGAAAATTTGAGATTAATTATGAATATTTTATTATTTGTAAAAAAATAAAAAGGTAAATGCGAGAGAGTTGAGTGAGAAGTAAAAGTGGCAGAAAATAAAAAAAACAAAAAAATAAAAAGGAAAATAAAAAAGCGACACTTTAATTCCACTCGTTTTCGGCCTTTATTTATTTATTTGTTTATTATTATTTATTTATAATATTTCTTCCTTCTTCCTGTGGTCCTAGTCCTCACTGCACCTTCGTCGCTACTTCCTTGGCTTCTTCTTCTCTCTCTGAATTCTCATTCTTCATCTCCGCTGGAAGACTTCTGGTTGGGCTTCTGCGCCTGTATGTATCTGATCGGTTAGTCCTCTGCTGCTTCTTTTTTGTTTTCCCTTCAGCAATCTGTCTATTTATGGATATTCCTCATCGATTCTTCGACTTTCCGAATCTGGTATTCCAACTTCGGGAGCTGTGTACTGATTTCATGTTTAACTTCGCAAATCGACCGAAGGTTGGTGGATTTGAGAGTTTTTGCTGTGTTGCTGATTGTATTCACTGTGGAGGATGTAGATTTTGAGTGTTTGGATTCTGTTCTTTTACTTGTTTGAAGCTTGTGAATCTGTCTTCTTCTTCTCTTTTTTTTTGTTATTGTGAAATTGTGAATTGCAGTTTGATGGCTGTGGAAATCTGGTAAAGATCCAATCGGAATTGTAATGTTATGAGTTTCTTCTTCTTCTTCTTCTTTTTTCATTGGGGTTTTCGTTTTTTAACGAGGCTAAAAGGGGGAGGAAAGCTTGGAGAATTTTGATTTGATCGGTTGATTAGTGGAATGAACCTTTTTATGATATGGAATCTTAATTTGATTTGTTATTTCATCTCGATTTTGCAATTTTGTGCTTGCTTATGACTTTGAGCGTGATTGGTACTGTTTGTAGTTTTAGTGTCTTGGTCTAACAGACTTTGGACATCGTCTTTTGGATTGTATCTTATGAATTTGCGGTCGGAGGAAATTCCTAGGCTGATGGAAATTAAGTTAATTAATGTTTATGGTTTTTTCCTTCCCCTACAGAATAAGGGATGTGGTTGTGAGCATCTTAAACATCTTAATTTTCAACTTGGGGAAAGATGGTATCAGAATCTTGGTTTCGCAGTCTATGGAAGCCTCAGAGAAAGCGTGATTCCAGCACGCAGAAGGTTGTTATTGGAGTATTGGCATTTGAAATTGCTACCTTGATGTCCAGGTTGGTTCATCTATGGCATTCTTTGAGCGATAAGCAAGTTAGGAGGTTGAGGGAAGATATAACTAATTCATTGGGCATAAAGAAGCTTGTGTCGGACGACGATGAATATATTGTACGTCTAATATGCGCAGAGATGACGGAGAATTTAGCTCATGTGGCTAAATCTGTTGCCAGGCTTGGGAAGAAATGCAGTGATCCTAGTTTAAAAATCTTTGAGCATGTTTTTGATGATTTAATCCAAATTGGTGCTGATCCCTATTGTTGGATATACTCATGGAAGAAGATGGAAAAGAAAGTGAAGAAGATGGAGACCTTTATTTCAGTCAATGCAAATTTGTATCAGGAAATGGAGATGCTTGTTGAACTCGAGCAAACTTTCAGGAGGATGAAGGTTAACGATGGCACATGTTCAGTGAACCTAGCTGATTTTCGAAAGAAGGTCGAATGGAAGCAGCAGGAAGTGAAAAATCTGCGAGAGATGTCACTTTGGAGAAGGACCTATGATTACACAATTCTTCTTCTAGCTAGATCCATATTCACAATATTCAGTAGGATCAAACATGTGTTTGGAATCGAGCAGAGCGCAGGGATTGATGAAACAAATGATTCACGAGATATGAATTCCGACTATATAGCACGTAGTCAATCAGTTTCGTCACTAATGCAATCCATGGTCCATCCCTCCGAGAACGGACTTACTAAATTTGCATCAGGTCCTCTGAAGAGGTTTACAACTAAATCCGGGCCAATTTCGAAAACAGCTAAGCCGAATAATTTTTATTCAGGTCCTCTTGGCGGCTCTGTTACAAAATCAGGTCCTATTTTCGGCCCTGTTTCTGGAACAAATAGAAACTTCAACTCTTATTCGGGTCCTCTCACAAGTTCAACGATAAGATCAGGTCCAGTTTCTGGAATAGACAATAAAACCAATCATAAGAATTGGTTTGTCGGTGGTTACTCTTCCCTGTTTAGTGGGAAGAAATCTCATCAGAAGCCAAATAGACTGACTCAAGTTGGACCTTTTAAAGGATGCATGATGTCTGGCCCTAGTTCTACGGTCACCAATTGTCACATTAGTTCAAATGGGCATCATTCACAGCTTATCAATGGAGCCAAAGATACTGGAAAGATAGTTGATCCTTGCAACAAAGCCAACCCTTGCAGAGAGTTGCTCGGTACCAAATGCCGATTGTTGGACGCCCCACCCGAGACTCTAGGTGGAGCTGCTTTGGCTCTGCACTATGCAAATGTCATCATTGTAATTGAGAAGCTTGCTGCATCTCCTCATTTGATTGGCCTGGATGCTAGAGATGACCTCTACAATATGCTGCCAGCTAAAGTTCGAGCTAGCCTTAGGGCAGCCCTAAAGCCATATGCCAAGATCTTGGCTTCATCTACCTATGACACCGGGCTTGCAGTTGAGTGGAACGACGCAATAGCTGGGATATTAGAATGGCTTGCTCCACTGGCTCATAACATGGTTAGATGGCAATCTGAACGTAGTTTTGAACAACAGAATTTTGTTTCCAGAACTAATATGCTTCTTGTACAAACCCTTTTCTTTGCCAATCAAGAAAAGACCGAAGTGATCATTACCGAACTTCTCGTTGGTCTGAATTACCTATGGAGGTTTGGTAGGGAACACAATGCGAAAGCTCTCAATGAGTGTGCCAGCAGTAGAATACATGACGAACATTTGGATATCGTCGGGTGACGTTCTTTTCTATTCTATTGGTATTGGTAACTGAAATTGCAGCATAGTCGTCCAACGACAGGAGGCCTCCTCAGCTCTACAAGACCGACATCGACCAATTGGAAGCAGCACCAGAGAGAGAGCCAGAACCGTCGTTACTTGGTTACATTATCAGTACTCCAATATCAGAAGTCGCTATCGACGAGATAGGTTTGAGCTTTTTAACATTCTTTTACTTTTATATAGAGTTATTGAGCTTGTGCAATTGGGCTTTATTCCCATCCTCGTAAAAGTATGGTTTGCCACTATTAAGTCGTCACTACTTGAAAGTTGTATATGTATCGGTAATACGTTTTCCAGATATGTAAGATATCTACTATACATAGGCTTGCCATTACATATAGAAAATCGCTCGAGACCGAGCACGATGCTTCTAAGTAGAATTCTTCACAAATTTTTATAATCCATTCCCTTTCCTATTCAATATATGGTTGTAAATTTTGTGATTTGGTCTTAAATAGTTTCAGCTTGGGTGCCATTTATCAGGAACTTTGATTCTTTCCGTGGCCATTCCTCATGGATTTCATTGCGTGTTTGACTGACATTGATTTCTAGGTATATTTCAATTTATTGGTGCTCTCTTTAATTCTCATCCTTATCCACATGTAGTCTTCTAGTGTCTCGATTGTGAAAGATCCTGGTGGATTAACTTCGAGCCATCTTACACGCACATTGACTATTCTAATGAGACTGACTCAACTATATTTGGCTGTCAAGATAGCTCGTAGGATATTAAATTTTAAGTTAGTGGTCACCATAGATTGGACCTATTCTCTCATAGTTTTTTACCTGTCATACCACCACATTGATCCTGGTGGTTTAACTTCGAGCCATCTTACATGCATATTGATTATTCTGATGAGATAGTTGTCTGACTCAACTATATTTGGTTGTCAAGATAGCTCGTAGGATATTAAACTTTAAAAGTTGGTAGTCACCATAGATTGAACCTATTCTCTCTTAGTTTTTTACCCGTCATTTATTTGTTCTTATTTTTTATTTGGGCGATAATACCACTACATTGATCCTGGTAGTTTAACTTCGAACCATCTTACACGCACATTGATTATTCTGATGAGATAGTTGTCTGACTCAACTATATTTGGTTGTTAAGATAGCTCGAAGGATACTAAACTTTAAGTTAGTGGTCACCATAGATTGAACCTATTCTCTCTTAGTTTTTTACCCGTCATTTATTTGTTCTTATTTCTTATTTGGGCGATAATACCACCACGAACCACAAGGTGAATCCACGAAATTCTTGGGTATGTGGTCCTTTCAAGGAATTTAGGCATGGAAAATAGGCCATCACAAGTCTCAATCTTGAGTCTTGACTACTTGCCTTCCACTTGTTGTGGTGTGAGTGGTGAAATGAATCAGCATCCTTCTTTAAGATGGAACAATGAAGGAAGGTATGGTCTTGGAATTTCATCATTGCACCATCACAATTATCCACCAACTAGGGCAGACAACAGAATATTATGATTTCTTTGAAGTTCTTATATTGGTTCTGAATTTTTCAACTTAGAACAATGCCTGAGTTTAGCTCCAAAAAAACAAAAATTCATGATGATGTTGCACTCTTTGAGTATTTTGTTTTTTCCTTTCAAAAGTACTCTTGTGCAGATTCAAACGTCGTGATCCACAAAGAAGTGAAAAGTAATATGAGTGCTTCGGGCTATGTTGAGAACACTCAAACATTGACGTTTGAATCCACAAAGAAGTGTTTATAATCATGTGAGTGCTTTGGGCCATGTTGAGAGCACTCTATCAAACATTGCTCTTGAACAGATAATATACTTGTCTCTGTATTGTTAAATTTAAATTTAGTTTTACATATTAGTTTATACGTTTTGTATCTATGATAAAATAGTTCTAAACGTAATGATTTTTTGTTAGATTATCGTAAATTTTGGTGCAACAATTGAATATACGATCGAATTCGATACATTTGTTACTCTTTAAAATGAAATTTATATTATTAATTGTACTACCTTGTCATTAAACAAATTAATTATGTATTTTTAAAATTTTATGTTAAAGTAAAAATTAAGTTTTTTTCAATAACTATTTGATTTTCAATTTTTTTTTTTTTTGGTTTTTCTATCAAATTAAAAAAAAAATTATTAGTGTTTGGTTTTTGGCTGAAAAATATATACTATTTTTATTTTTTATTTTTAAAAAAAAAAGGAAAAAAGACCCAACGACTTGAGTGGGCTTTACAAAATAACTCGGCCCATTTGTTATTCATAAATTTTGGCCCAGGCCCAGTAACAAGTTCTAACATGGAAATGGGCCAAAATCAGGCCCAGTCCAGCTTCGGCCCATCACGTTTCATCATTCGCTGTCTAATATACTTCTGTACGGAGCTTCTTGAAGTCGCGGCAATGGAAGAAGAGGCGGGAATTTAGGCAGAACGAGACGATGGCAGACGAGACCTTGGTTGAAGCGGCGCTTCGAGTCCTCAACACTTCCGATCCCTTCGAGAAGGCCGAACTCGGCGACAAGGTAGCTTCTCGATGGCTCAACGGCGCGATTTCTCGTCCTTACGATCCCTCCTCCGATCTCGCCGTCCCCGACCGCCCCGCCAGGCTCTCCGATGTAACAATCCACTTACCTCCTCATCTCTTCGTGTATATATGTATATATATTGTATGTTGATTGCAATGGTGTAAGGTTTGAAGAATCTCTGCGTTGAAGTGGTTTTTGAAATGGTTCAGGTGAAGTTGGTGTCGCCGAGTCTCATGCCGAAGCTGGGAAAGGCGGGAAGCTTACAGAGCCGGCAGGCTATTGTGCATAGTCTTGTCCACACTGAAAGTTGGGCTATCGATTTGTCGTGGGTACATTGTCGCTTTATTTTCAACTACGATTTGTCTTGAATCAGTGAATTGTAGGTTTGTGCGCACGCATTTAATTATACTCTATTGTTATTTTATGTTGTTCTGTTCGATATTGGAGGCTTTAGTTAACCCTGTACTCTTTTTGTTCCTTTCTTATTCTCTCCCTCTGAATTGTTAGAGAATCCTTTCTTTCTCGAATGTTGTAATTGATTCTCTTTCGCCCATTTGGCATTCCCCTTAGGCATGTCGGATCCATTCACTCTTTAAAAAATTTAAGATGTAATTTTTTTTTCTCTATTTTCGTTAATTCACTCTCTAATATTAAGAAAAAAACTAAAGTTGATCAACAAAATATAAGTTCTAATGTGACGTTTCTGAAAATTTGCTCCATACATATGCTTTATAATTAATTGAACACGTATTAGTATACATTTTGTAATGATCTTTTGACCAAAAACTTATTAGAGGGTAAATATTTCAATGATTCATTAGGTTAAGATTACAACACTTTATCTAAGTTTAGGGTGTAATTTGATGAAATTAAAAGGTAAAATTTGATATGGGTATAAATTGATTTTTTCCCCAGTAATTATTATACTTGTGCATACTTTTGCTTGGCCCTTTTATTATGAGTCTATGATTATTTTATGGCTGCCTGATATTCTCTTGCTCTTCCCTACGATGGAATATTTACGCCTAATTGCCTTTAGCGAGTGACTGGTAATTGCAAGAAACAATATCCATTGAGTTCATCAACAATTGGGGTGGAAAGCCTCTAACTTCTTGGGTAAGAGCATATACTATAACTGGTTGGTTAAGAGCATATACTATAACTGGTTGGTTAAGAGCATATACTATAACTGGTTGGTTAAGAGCATATACTATAACTGGTTGGTTAAGAGCATATACTATAACTGGTTGGTTAAGAGCATATACTATAACTGGTTGGTTAAGAGCATATACTATAACTGGTTGGTTAAGAGCATATACTATAACTGGTTGAGTTATGCTTGGGTAGTCAAATTGTCTTCTTATCACTTGCTGCATATTTAATTTTTGCAAGAACTACTAGTTTTATATAATTTTTGCGGTATCTTTTAGTTCTTCATGGATTAGACGATTGCCTTGCAAACATCCATTTCTGGGACACTAACATTAACTTCTACTAACTTCTACTAACTTCTACTAGTTTTTCACCTATCTGTTCATGGATCCATCAAGTTATTTTTTCTTGCAGTGTTGACTCGGCTAAATTTTAACGTTTTAATGCTCTGTAGGACATAATAGCTCGTTTTGGAAAACAAGAAGAGATGCCAAGAGAATTCTTCACTGATTTTGTTAGGGTAGCCCAGGATGAAGGTAGACATTTTACTCTTCTTGCTGCACGACTTAAGGAACTGGGTTCTTTCTATGGAGCACTACCCGCTCACGACGGCCTTTGGGATTCTGCTATTGCTACTTCCAAGGATTTATTAGCACGCTTGGCTATTGAGCATTGCGTCCATGAGGTGCGTTCATAATTTATTTAGTTGATGATGGAGTTAACGAGAATGAGCTTCATCAAGTGTTTGCTAGTGATGAGCATATAGATTAATTCTATTTCTCTTCAATTAACAAGCTTTCTACGTCAATCAATATATAACATCTGGTGTGATAGAATTGAGGTTGAAATTTTATTTACATGCTTTCTACTTCCACACGTGATGATTTTTTCATTATAGTTTTCGTTTTTATTTAATTTTTCCACTTTATTTATAAAGTTGTCCTTTTTATCTATTTTTTAATTTGATGGTAGAATTAGCAAAAGAGGTTAAGAACTGTCTACAACATGGAAATCTATCACTAAATTACTAATATACATCTTTAGATGAAATTGAAGAACCAAAATCACTCAAGTAGAATATTTTCCAAGAACAAAATTTGATATTTGGGCGACTAGAATAACGTCCAAACCTAGAACTAACTTATTATATTCATTCATTTGTATTGATTTATTTTGATGATGACTGATTAAATATGAGCAAGTGTTCGTCCCTAATAGACCTTTAAAGTATATTTATGGAAGGAACACTAAAAAATCTGTTTGAAAAAAGTGTTACTAGGGAAATATCTCATCTCTTGCAAGCCTATAATTTTGAAGCTCTTAGAACTGTACATTTATATATAGTACCGAAAATGTTATGTGATATTTTGATAAAATCCGTTCTTGAATAAATTGTATGAACAGGCTAGAGGGCTGGATGTGCTTCCCACCACCATCTCTCGATTCCGAAATGGAGGCGACAATGAGACTGCAGATTTGTTGGAGAAAGTAGTGTACCCAGAAGAAGTAACCCATTGTGCTGCTGGACTTGAATGGTTCAAATATCTTTGCCAGAGATCTGGAAAACAGACGTTGGATGGGGATGGCTTGCTGCTGCTACATCAAGATGAGGCTGAGGATAATGCATCATTGGAAATGGAGAACGAAGAAATAATTCATAAATTTCATGCAATTGTGAGAAAGTACTTCAGGGGGCCATTGAAGCCACCTTTCAACGAAGTGGCAAGAAAAGCTGCTGGTTTTGGTCCTCGATGGTATGAACCACTTGCTTTCAAACCAAATTCTACCTTGGATCCAGAATGTGAATGATGGAAATGGAACTCAGAGTTCTTTTCCAAACTATTGTTTTCCAGAATCATAATCTCGTATTTATTTAGAGCATTACCCGAATTTCCATTTGGTGTTTTAAATGTCCAGTGAAGTGTTGAAATGGCGTATCGAGATGTTAGAAGGCCAGGCATCTCAATGATAGGTTTTTATCTCTCCAATGGTCAAGGAAACGTTGTAAACTAACTGAAAAACTGATAATCTCTACCATCTCTCTATACCCCGGTTAAGAATATGGAGTTTTTTTCTAGCTTTACCGTTCAACTTTGCCTTTTGATTAAACAAGATGTTAAAATTCTTTTTGAAATCCCGACTTTTGAGGTTAAGGTTCGGGGTCCTATCTGGCCCTTCAACCAGCTCATATTGTGAGGTTCATGTTTTCTCATTGTCCCTGTCGTTTGTAAATGTTGTTCTTTCTAACATAATTCAGACTAATTTTTAAATGAATGGTAAAATTTAAGGATATTTCTTACAATTTAACCTATGGTTTGTTCTGCAAACAGGGATGTGTTCTCGATACTGACTTAAAAACCAATCATGCCAATTGATAGCCAATTTCATTTATTTTCTCGAAATAGAATGGAGTTTGTGGGCTGACAGATCGCACCACAAGAGCACTAAAAAATTATTCAAAATTTTCAGAAGAAAGAAGCCATTATTAAAAAAAACGACACTCAAAGACGAGTAGTCCATGATTCCTTGACAGATGACTTTGGGTCATCATGGAAAAGGTTGCTTAATTAAATGGCACCTCGAAGTTCGGCTGTGTTGAAGACAGTTCCAATTGTGTGAACCACCAAAACTTTTGAAGTTGAAAAGAGGCAAAAGCTGCATCACTATATTCAATCCCAAAATCAATGGGAGATGATACTTCTGACATTTTGTGAAATAAATTAGAAGGTTTCAGAAATCCCTCTGTGCTGCAATTGTTGATCTCCATGTAAGCACGTTACAATAGCAGTCTTTGGATATTGCTGAAATTTGCTTGTAAAGCTGTGAGGAATTCACCTGCAAAACAAGCATGTTAATCGTCGCCTTTGATGATACGGGTCGATTTTTGTTTGTAAACAATTGAGCAAATCCAAACCAAACCGTGATCAATGAAAAAAGATGGAGTTGACCATAATGGAAGATACATATTAGTTACCAAACTCGATTTACACCTCCTAGAAAAAGAGTACATGTCTATTATTGTCGAATAAACTTACCAAGGACAACTATATCTCCACTTTTTTTCAACAATAACTGTAAAGTTTACCATGGATAAAAATTATACCAGTTTTATAAAACTCATGAAAACCATGAATCAAAACTCATGAAAACCATGAATCGATAAGATTAAGACATTAGAGAAGAATCATACTAGTTTTATAAAACTCATGAAAATCGTGACTCGATAAGATTAAGACATTAGAGAAGATCCATATCTATCAGACATGACGAGACCAAAAGAAGAAGGTAAGAAAAGCTTGAAAAGCCACAGCGGTTTTGGTACCTCCAACTTTTCCATCGAAGACGCGATGATCAGCGGACAATGTCAGATTCATTTTATTGACTACCACAGGTCTCTCAATTCCTGGGATGAAGGTATAACCAAAATTACTAAGCTTTTATTTGAAGCACCTTCATGGCTCAAAAGATAAAAAAGGGAGAAGTTTTGTACCATCAACAATTACTGGCTCAACAACTTTGTTACCTCTGCCTACAGCAAGAATTCCAGCCTGAAAGACATGAAAACAAATTTACAAGGACATACAGAATTTAGCTATTTATCATAACATTCTTCTGCAAGAGAGATAACTTAATGCCGGACAAAAAATGATACTTTACATCAGAGTTAAGCCAGCCATCCCCAGGGAAAAATAGAATGGTTTATCCACATACAAAATGGGAAACACATACTGAAACAAACGAGCATTTGAAGCTGCTCTTACTAAATCAACATAGATGAAAGAATATAACTAGTAAATTTAGTTGATTCATTTAGATAATTTCTTTAGCGCTGCTTTCAGATGTCCACCTGGACTTTGGCCTAATAGCGAGAACCGATATGTGGCCTATTATGTATTTCATTAAATAGTGATCTTAATAAGATAAAACTTCAGAAACATGAACCTACGAGAACATATTCAGGAAATGTGAAACAATGGATTTTCAAATTCAGAATGAATTCATTTGAGGAACCTGACAAAAGAAAGATATCAACATTCAAACCTACCATTTGAAACTACAGGAACGGAGAAGGAAAAAGAATGAAAAAGAGCATCAGTTTCAATATATCAACCGATCTTTATAATCCTTTTGAAGTATACCACCTCTACACTTGTAAACTCCAAACAACATGCAGAGGTCAATAAGTGTATAGTGATCCTAAGTGCAGAGAGAGAGAGAATGAACGGAAAAGAACCTGAGGAGGATTAATTATAGCACAAAATTGATCCACTGGGAACATCCCTAGATTTGAAATACTGCAGAAAGGACAAAAATGTAAGTTAATCATTGATGCTTCCAACAAAATCTTTGAGCAATAGATTACTAGGAAATTTATGGATACATCTGAAGGGAGAAGGGTTGAGTTGTAGTAGCTGTATTAGATGAGAGCTATACACGCACAACACATATTTTGGCACAATATAAATATTCCTTAGTTTTGGATATCAATATTATCTATCATGCTAATCGGTGTATATACTACAGCTGATATACACAATCACCTGAAAGTGCCTCCTTGGAATTCATCTGGTTTGAGCTTTCCTGTACGAGCCTTTTCAGCTAACTCCTTGACCTAAATCAGAAGCATGTTTACAAAGAATTAACAAAAAAAAAAAAGTGGAACTAATTTTATATTTTTACGGAATACGCAATTTTCATAAATAAAATTACTAAAAATAACCTAGTTCTGTTGACATAGGTACAAGTGGAGTGGATTGAGTCCAGATAGAGATTTAAACGAACTGTTCTTTTGTTGTGCTCTCACTATTTTATAATTTCAAATTGAAAACTCAAAATAATGATCATATTGAAGAACGTGTCACAACAATTTATAAGCATGCCTCCAAGGGGTCATATCTTAAATAGTAAAATTCAACCTCAACGAGGAAGAAATAGAAGAAGCAACCCTCTTCAAGTACTCAAATAAAGATAGTACCTCTGAAGAAATAGCCGATAAGGTCTTCTGATCGGCATTCCTCACAATTGGAGTCATTAAGCCCTGTTGCATTTAAATATTTAGTCATCAGCCTGTCTAACGATCTTAAATGATTAATGTTGGAAAAAAAAAAATGTATATACCTTCTCAGTAGCTACTGCAATCGATATGTCAACAGAGTCACAGAAGACAACTTCTCCTTTCGTGATGTCCCAATAAGCTGTGATGCAATGAACATTTCAGTTTTGAACAGTTCTACAGTTTCAGGACAGAAACCAATTGCAAAAGCACTAACAATGGTGCCTTTCATGTCCAGTATTCATTATTCATTTGTTTTAAGTGAAGTTTGTGTCACTTTGTTTTGAGTCGACAAGTTTGTCACTGCCTTTGTTTTGAGTAAAAAAGTACTGTCAACAACATTTTTTTGCGGGGTCAAGTTTTCTAATCAATTTTTTGATCCAAACAAGCAACGGCCTTTCCAAGTTCCCAACAACCAACAAATTTTTTTGAGATTGCACAATTAGAAATAAATTAAAACTATACTCTCATAGTCAACTCTACTGCCAGTTAAAATTTGCCACCCAGTAACATTTTTGCAAAAATGAGTTGTATTTACCATTGGCTCCAGGCACGTTTCGTAGAGCAACTGCTACGGCTTTGATGACAATATCATTCACGGAAACCTTGACATCATGTTTCTCTGTGGAAATACAGATAATGCAAAATGGATAACGTTGCTGAAGAAGTAAGCCAAAGAAACCAATTAAAACCAAGCAATAGCTTATGTCTCAAACCTTTAAGATCTTTTCTAAGTGAAAGAAGAGGATCCAATATGACATCTGATAAAAAGAGATAAGTACGTTAGAAGTGGATGAATTGAATTCTAAATTTGTAAGTGTAGTGCCAAAGTCCAAGTACCTGTGGACAAATATAGATGCGGCGTATTTTGTTTTGATTCCAATAATCTTTTAGCGATAACCTGCAAAAACCATATTGTAACTACAATTTTATAGGATATTATAATAACTTTTAAGCCAAAAGTAGGAGAGGGAAAGGAAGAAGTAAAAATGACATGCTTTTACTCCTAGATCAACCAATTACTTCATGCATAGAACTTCAACTGTATAGTAAGGTTTTTATACATCTTGCAACCAGTGTATACTAGAGCTGGTGTACCATATTATTTCAGTTCACACTCCAGTGTTAACCTATAGTGCACCCCTTGAGATACATTGAAAGCGAGCTTTTGCATCATTGTGCAAGCAAGTAAAGTTAGAAGGTAATACTTTAGTTTTTTTTTTTCAACTAGAAAACTTCAGATAATAAAGACGAGAACAAGTGTTAGAAAAGAAATACATCCTCCGAAATTAAAACAATTTGGTTTAAAAGGACAAACTTCAATAGGCATAGGCCACTAAAGGGAAAGAGTAACTACAAAATATATTTAGGCGACCAATTCCATAAAGAAGCTAGAAAATATACAAGATCCAGAAACCATATGCATTCCTCTTAATCTCATTGAACTGATTCAAAATCGCAAACACTCATTTCAAGAAATGGTTTCGTCATTTTTTTTTTTTTGAAAAACCAATTTTTTTTATTGGTCTCAGTACTGAATGCCAAAGCCAATGGACAATCAGTCCTTATGCTAAAAAAGAATCGTGCTATACAAAGAAAATACGGAAGTGCGTACCTTGCGAATTTGACTATTAGGTAAATCTTCAAAAGCATCAGATTGCTTTACTGAAGATTTTGATTCTGATGAAGCCGTGGAAGAAGCCTGTGAATGGACCTCAGGAGATCTTTTCTCTATGGACAAAGAAACTTCTGATAAGCCTTTCCCTGATTTAATGGCAGCCAGAACATCCCCTTTCAACAGTGTGCCATGAGAACCCGATGCCTTCAATGATGATGCATCCAGACCATGTTCCGCAATTAACAACTTTGCAGCAGGACTTATTCTTGCAACACTTCCTCCTTTTGATGTTCCAACTTCATTTTTAACAGTACTTTGGGCAGGCTTGTCCTCTTTGATCCCCGAACTACTACTAACAGCACTTTTTACAGATTCAACATCTGCGGGGTCTTCAACCTTGCCAAACAGACAACTTAACATTACATTTTGGTTCAGAAAGAAGAGAGTTGTTAACAATACTAAGAATTTGTGCGGAATTTTTCATACAATAAATATGTTGAAACATAGTGAGGAACACTACATCAGTCGCCAGTATAATTTGATTGAATTGGATAAAATTCCATCCTCGATAAACAGAAAAATAAAGTTATACAGAGCAGGTATTTTAACACTTACTGTAATTGCAATCGGTTTTCCAACAGGCACATCCTTTGAGCCTTCAGGTACTAGTATCTTAGCCAGATACCTACAGGTAAAGTTCCATGAAAATAACTGAAAAGTTTTATGAGAGAAGGTAAAGTTTCCCTTATTCTTAATTTGTAAACTATGTAATAGTTCTAAACTAAACTAACAGATAAGATATAGTTGCAATAAAATACAAAAGAGTCGCTTAAAATCCAAGAAAATAAAACAAGAAGACAAATCTATAATTTCAGGAGTAATTTCCAACTTGCTACTTCTACATGGTGTGGACCATCTGACCATTTAACCTGAAAGATATGTTCATTCCACTTCTTTCTGGTCATTTGTTCGTTTGTGGATTAATGGTTTTCTTTCCAACATGATCTTTGCTTAGAGTTAGAGATTCTGGTTAGAAAGGAAATAAGAAATTTCTACTTATCTGCATGTAATTCTAGATTTGATATGTTTTAGCTCCTTTACTGAGTTCTCATGGCAAGACTATTCATAAATATTTCTAGTTCCTATCAAGACTGGCTAGAAAGCATTTTCCTAATCTTTGAAAATGTTCTATCTGCCCTGTTGTCATATTAAAATAAGCCATCCATTGAAAAAAAGATACTTGTTTGGAAGCAGCTGGTAATATAACAGCAATATAACCCAATGACCGAAGTTTAAAATCTTGTTCAACTCTGAAGCAACATTTTGTTGGTGTTTTGTTATATTTACAAATTCCGTTGACGCTTATGAAGCATTCATTAGGTTAAAAAATGAGCACTACTTTCTAATAATGCATTTAGTTTCGCTCATTAGGCTTTAACTTCATTGCCACTGGGTTGAATTAAGAGCCTTCAACCATCATACTCAGACTCCTTTTCTCAATCAACATCACTTAAAGTATATGAAAAGAGAAGAGAGAGAATAGTACTAAACCACAGTTAAATGATAACGGAACTACAATAGTTGAAATGAACAGAACACAGTACTTCTACTAATGTATGTGGGATAGCTAAATAGGCTTGAATCCATCATCACTGGGTGACGGGTTGAATTAAGTGCATTCGACCAACATACCCAATTAATTTTTCTTAATCAGTACCATCGCTTAAAGAATTAAAAAAAATACTAATAAAATGTAGGATACCAGCATAGAGAAATGAGGGGGGAAAACAACATAACTCAATGGTATGTAATAAGTCCCAATGGAACAAAGAAAAAGAATGACGATCACTTGCCGAGGTTACAAAAAATTGAGAGGGAGCACAAATTAAAGGATAGAAATTAAGTGGATTTGTAGAAGTTCGGTAGAAAAGACAATTGCTAGCAATGGGGGGGGGGGGGGGGGGGGGGGGGGGGGGGGGGGGGGGGGGGGGGGGGGGGGGGGGGGGGAACATACTACAACCTTTCATGTCAAAAGGGGACTAAATTCGCCATTGCATGCATGAACAACCTTATACTATTACCATTTAATTTGTTCAAAATATTAAAACTATTTGGCCTTGGTTAACTTGATCGTCTATAATATTTCTTCCCGGCATCTGACAAGTAAACAATGGACTATTGATCTTTTTTATTTTAATTCAGTATTTCTAAGAATTGTGTCACTTCGATTTGAGACTTCCAAGTGTACTCTTTTTTTTATGAGAAACATAAAGTGTTAGGTTATACTCCAATGATTTTTTATTTTGATTGGTGAAACCCTAATGTAATCATGGTTATTTGAAGTCCTAAAAAGCGTATGCTGTTGAAAACTACAAACTATACCAGAAATTTCTATGTTCAGTCATGTGCAGGAGCTTAAAAGTGGAAGTAGGTAAACCCATCATATAAAATGACATTACCCTTCTTCAAGACATTCAAATTCAAGGGTAGCCTTGTCTGTCTCTATCTCGCATATCACATCACCCACCTCAATCTGTTATAAAATTAAGGCAATAAAGAAGGGTCAAATTTCACACGAGGAAATGGGAAAAAATGAATAACAAATAGAAATTCATCAACCTTCCTATTTGAAAGAAAAATTCTTGAGAAGCACATTACAAACCTTGTCTCCCTCTTTCTTTCTCCAAATAGCAATATTACCTTGGTTCTGAAAATAACAAGGGACCATCAATGTCAAATTTCAACAGACAGGAAGAAAACCTTGGCAGAAATGGGAAATCAATTTATTACCATAGTTGGAGATAAAGCTGGCATGTCAAGTACAATATGAGGGGGAAGTTTTGACGGGTTTATCTCTGCAGAACTTGCTTGTGCCCTGTCCTCATTTTTTTCCTGTTGATTCCCTATTGTGTTATCTTTGACATCAGGTTCACGTGCACCTGATACATCATTGGCAAGGACCTTATGGATATCATCTGGATCCTCGACCTTGATTATAATGCAATTGGTTAGCATTAGCCCTAACACACAATTGATTAATGCTTATAAATAATTGAAAATTAAATGCTTGTGGTTGCCATAAAACAGTAGTTCAAATACAAACAAAACAGCCAATCAAACAAATTACTATCATTCGAAGTACCAAAAGATACTCATAAACGACATGTGTTGAAAAGGAATGAGGAAGAGCACACCTTTCATTTATGAGATTGTGACGATTATTAAAGGTATTTGTAAGAGAAAACCAACAGGATATTTAAGACATGCATGATGATTAACGGATATTGGCCCAACTTGTGTTTTTCATCTTCTCATGCCTTGATTATCAAGCTATTAAAAAACATCTCTTCATTTTTTTTAAAAAATTTCAAGCTGGATATCTGGTCGAAAAGTTTAAATATTTCTTTTCTTTATGAAGTGCAAAATCAGAAGATGGTTTCCAACACTTTTGAATCCTCATGTATGTAATGCTAATAACTAGTTGGCACAGAAAAGTAAAATCATGTTTATAAAAAAACAAAAACAAAGAAAGAAACTAAAAGAAGTTTTTCATTCCTTCCATTAGAAATAGGAGTATAAAGGGAATGATAAAGATGGAATTCTGATTTCTTTTTTTTTTTAACTTCACCTTTGCTATGATTAACATTGAAAGAATAAAAATGGAAAAGAAATTCAACTTCAAATAAAAATGGTAACCAGGTAGGAGAAGGAAACATTCAAGTCACTTCTAGGATCACGCTCTGTCTACATTTGTATTGTCCTCAAAGGTGTCTACTTTTTCAAGCAAAATTCCCCACGTCATCACCCTATTTGATTATCTACCTTTACAACTGGGCTAAAAGTTCCAAATACTCCAATTAATCAACATGAAGAAGACAGTAGGATGATTAGGATGAGAAAACTTCAACTATATTTCTCGTGTAAACTCTTTGATCAAATCTATTATAGTAAAGAGCCCCTCTTAAGGTGCAAAGGAAAGGAAAGAATACGGTAGCTTTGATAAAAGTATTGACATATTTTGAAGGCACACAGAAACAGTTACCGTAATTGCAATGGGCTGTCCAACTGGGACATCTTTTGAACCTTCAGGAACCAATATTTTGGCCAAGAACCTGCACAATTCCCATGACCAAAAGGTATTATGTCTCGAGAATTAAGTCAAGTACAGCATTGCGAGATCAAGTAAAAGAAAATCAAAGCAATTGTTGTACTTTCAAAATAAAAACTACAAGGAATAACCATCAGAAAATAATTTTGATGCAAATCCAATTGTCTCAAGGTCAAGTGCCAAAAAGGATTATTTTCTGTATACAATGATGATGAATTTTGAGCTACACCAATTATGATGAAAGTTATTCAAGGATTACTTTCTTGCCATGAATACAAGGCCTCCTCCCCTTTTGGCTCAAGGTTCTAATTCCCACCCCATATTTCTTGTAAAACAAAAAGAATGATACAATAATGAAGATTACCCCTCCTCGAGACTTTCAAACTCAAGAGTAGCTTTGTCAGTTTCAATTTCACACAGGACATCGCCAACAGCTATCTGTCATATTAAGAAGATAAGAATAGCAAATGATGTCAACAGGGGTATTCACAGTTGAAAGATGGATTTTCACTTTCGTCGGTGATCTCTAGATCACACAGAGATAAATCAACAGTACAGGTTACCTTATCCCCTTCGTTTTTCCTCCATTTGACAATATTACCTTGATTCTGTGGAAAACAGAAATAATTTCGTGATGAAGGAGAACAACGGGGAAAAATTCAACAAACAATAAGTCGGCTGTAACTACTCGTAAGTTCCTTCTGAAATATCTTACCATTGTAGGTGATAGTGCGGGCATTCCAAGGACAGCATGTGAAGAATCTGAAGTAATAGTCAACTTAGAGTCAGAAGATAATCCACTGACACAATCGGCAGAGTCCAATAAATCTCGTTAAAATAACATAAAACCAAGAGTTGAGAGACAATTGTTAAGTGCTTTTAGGCTTGAGTAAGAGTAAGAATACTCAAGAGCGGAAGGGACCAAGTACCTTGACTTACTTGGACAATACTGTATTCCTTCGTCTTTCAATATTATTTTAGCAATTTGGATTCTATCATTGTATAATCATGCATTGCAGCATGCATACACTGCTTACCATTTTAGCTTTTAAGACTTTTACAAACAATTTTAATAATGACCCAGACCCAAGTTCTTGATGTGGTGCTGCGAAGGATTGTTGAAGCAATAAGATAATTATTACAATTTTCTCATCATTTTCCATCATCCTACCAATCCCTTGAAAAAATACTAACGGGTTCTGTAAAATGTTAAACTACAAAAAATTATGAAAGCAAAAGGGAGAATAGACCATTACTAGAAATAACAACACCTCTTATAACATAGACCTTAAATATTTCAGCACTGGAAAATGAGATGAGTAACAAAACAAATAGGAAATACCTGTAGATGAGAAAAACCTGATACCAACTGACTGCTGAAGATGAAAACATGGTTACAGATTAGAGAATGCTTCAACTGAACAAGTAAAAAATTAAGCACCTCGAAAGCTAACCTCTAGATGCAATGCTCGACCATAAGTTCCAGTGAAACAAGAAAAAGGCACAGGCCTATCACGTTTATTTTCAGTTGGTGAGTCAAAATATTGAGAAAAAGGTGAAGAGTAAAAAGATTATGCCAGCTACATTGCCTGGTATAATTATATGGGTTAGTTTCTGCATAAAACAACTATAACCAGTAGGATATGCAAACCTAAAGAGGAGGCCATCACCAGCAACAGAAAACCTTCGTATATTCCAAGTGCTACACCTGCCAGTCCATGCTTACACAATTTCAAAGTTCCATCCATAAGGATAGATCAATTTTCATGGCAGTAACAACGTCCAATTTCAGAAAAAGATTAAAAATTTGAGAGGAAAATATAAATGAAGTTTCATTGTGATGAGATTTATTACTTAACAGGCCCAAAATTTTGTTGGATTAAACGATCATCTCCTCAACATATAGTAATGATAGTTTCCAATTCTAAAGGCAATCAGTATGACAAAAGGTAGTAACATTTGTTGGTTTTCAAAAATAATGCTTCAACAAATAAAGATTTAAGCCAGGGCATGAAAAGGAAAACCAAGTCAAGGACTACAAAATATAGTTCCAAAACATTTTACTTGCTTCAGCAACCTAAATGCTAATCAGTTAATGGAAGATGGGGCAAAATTCAGATTATAAGCTTTATCCAATTGAATATGCACGTGGATGTTAGAAAGTTATTTGTTTGACTTTCTAGTTTTATCTTTTTCAGTTCTTCATAAATTTGCTACATATGACAATTTTCTAATTCTTAGATTTGAACCTTTTTTTAGAACGATTCAATTTATCAATAGAACATTGCCAAGGTTTCCAAACTATTACTGGACAATTGCATATTCAATAATCTTCCTTCAGAATGTTCATAGATCAATTTTGATTTTTTTATGAAGAAAAAAGTTTATTTTCAATTTCTAAAAATATTTTGATTTAATTAGTATACTTTTACAGGTTATATAGGTTGTTGTTAGCTACAACACTTACCTACATAGGTTAGTTAAGCTCTTAACCAACCAATCAGTTACATGAGTGGTATAAATACCCTCCCTTCCATGCTTCAACATTAGATTATCAGCACTAAAATTACTTTCAAGTGTTTACATCAATTTTGACATCAGAGCCTTCATGAAAGAGGACCTAATGGTGGGAAGATCGTCACGGCCTCCAAAATCGACACAGTTCATTCCAGTTTGGATTCCATGACTGCAACAATTTGTTCTCCAAACAATTTAAATCAATGCTTGTTGTAGGTTGAAGAGTCTATCGGAGAGATTAAAACAAACACAGAAGAAATGAAACACGTGATGGGAACAATAGCCCAATAATTAGAAAGAATTGAAGTGAGTTTATATCAACCACATGGTCAGGAAAGAATTGGGAGAAATGATATTAATCTTCATCTCAAAAGACATGGACAACACGTACAACCAGCTAGAATGCTCCAAGAACTTTGAAATGCACGAGTACCCTATCAAGATTTGGATTCTTCTAGCAAGGAAGAGGCATTTCTTCAACAACAGCCAGTCTTTGAACAAGTACATGAATGACAAGGAGTGTTCTACATCATCACAGTTTTGAAACACGATATTGCAAGATAAATATTGACATACCCAGCTTCGATGATAAGCTGGACATCGTAGTTTTTCTTGATTGGATCAAGTATATGGAGAGCTTCTTCAATTACAATGACACGGCGGAGGAGAAAAAGGTGAAGTTGGTGGCTTTAAAACTAAAAAAAGGCACATCTGAATGGTGGAAAAAAAAAATCCAAGGGAATCGAAGAAGATGTGGGAAGAAACCAATCAAGACTTGGCCAAAAATGCAAAAGCTAATGAAAGAAAGATTTTTACCTATCAACTACGAGCAAATTCCACATAAAAAAAATATATACTGCCGTCGCAAACAATGGACCCAAACAGTGGCAGAATACACAGAGGAATTTGATCGAGTGTACATAACAATCTTGCTGAAGACGACAACCATCAAATCGCAAGATATGTGATTGCTCTACGGCAGAAATCCAAGAAAGGGTGAAGATCCAAACTAATCCTTTGTATATCTTGGTGTTTCTAACCATCCACTCATTTTTGCTCAATCAGCCGTGTTATGGTAATACATATATGTTAGTACATCCAAATAATAGTGGGGTATCCCACTGAGGCAAGTTGAGGAGCAAATTGATAGGCGCCAAAAACGACAGCTGAATAAGAGACTGCCGTATGAAACACAGAACATGCCCGTCTTTATTTTGAATGTCCAATGAAGGCCTAGACTTCTAAGTTCAATCCCATGTCTATTTTTCCCTGGATAACGGGAGTACGGGCAGGTACCAATAATGAAGACGACACTTACATGTCCTTCCACAATTCCCAGCTAGGCAGCTAATTAATAGAAATTATGTGCATTATACACTGCTGTGGAAGGAAAATACTTGCTTAACTACCGCTAAATCGTCAAGATCCTTGTGTTCAAATCGGCAGCTCATAGGCCTCACAAATAAATGAATGAAAAAGAAAAACGTTTTACATACGTTAGAAAGAACGAGTGTGTCAGTTAATGAAGCTAAACAAGCAAATTCTTTGAATCGCTTCCTCAACGGTTCCTCCACCAATAAACCAAACTGACATTTGACATCGTTAAACACTCAATCAAACGAAATTCCGCGCCAAATGAATCAAAGTGTCAAATCCCGCACATCATCAACAACATACCAAGTCCACACAGAAACAAAAGAAACAACAGGTCGCGTACAAATTAAAAACAACTTCAACCAAGAAGATCGACGACCATACAGCAAAAGCTAAAATCAAGCGGTTAATCAGTTGAAAAGTGATGCCGATAAAAGTACCTAGAGGAGATAGGTGAAGAGGAATGGAAAGCTCCTAGACGAGCTCGGAGAAGAGAACGAGCGCGGCCAATAATCGGATCGCGCAGCCGATAAAGCGACATAGTGATCCTCCTTCAGAGAGCAGATTCAGATGCAGAAATCGCGTATTTGACTTATAATTATAAAGAAAACTGCGAGACGGCAATGCCGGAGGTCGGAGCAGAATCACCGGACGACGGATTAAGACTATCAGTTCCGATTGAGTTTTGATTCTGTATATAAAATACAAAATCAGGGTACAGACATAATTGGAGAATTGAGCGGAAAATTTCTCGTCTAAACGAAAGTGTTTTCAACTCCAAATGAATTATGTTCAGAAAATAAAAAAGGAAATAAATCTCATTTCATTTCAACTAACACGTACTTCTTTCTTTTTCTTTTTTTTTTTCTTTTTTTTTTAGGGAATCTTCCAATTATTTTAATCTCAGTTGGTTAAATAAATAAATTTTTACCGCACACTTTTACTATTCTACCTTTAACATAAATTATCAGATAAATATTGCATCTTCACCTGAGGGTAGTATCGCTAGCAATGAGATTAGGTTATTATAAATGATACCAGAGCCATACTCGAGACAGTATGCTAGTAAAAGTGCTGACTTCCAAAGGTGGTGAACTGTGAAATTCTATTGGAGGGGAGAACGAAGCATTTCTTATAAAGGTGTAGAAACCTCTCCTTAACAGACACGTTTTAAAATCGTGAAGCTGGTGGGGATACATAACGGGCTAAAATTGATAATATCTGCTTGCGGTGGACTTAGACGGTTACAGATATACAAAATTGATCGGATAACACGGAAGGAAAATGTTTGCCAGTTTTAACAAAGTTATTCAATTTGATTATGAATGGGCCTTTGGGCCGACTCAGAATTGAGCCACAATGGTTTGGGCTGGCCAAGTTTAGTCCATGGGCCCCCATGTAGTGTAGCATTCCAAACTTCATATATCGGCCCACGATTCTTTATAGAACAATATTTTGCAAATTGTGGACGGGTAACTAAAAAAAAGATAAATATCTAAAATTTTGTAATATATATTTTCTCCCTTTTATTTTTTTTTATATTTTATTTCATTTAAGGCTTGTCGTTTGAAGTTGATCTATTTATATTTATCTTAAGGTGTAACGATTTGGGCACTATCTCAAATAGAGGCTTGGTGAAATAGATATGTCTATGAAGATTTGGACTACTTGTATTTCGACAAAAAAATCCTATGAAGCTTCATTGTTCTCCGTGATTGACTATGGGCCCTTCCTACACAACTTAGGTGGAGGGTGAAGAATGCCCCTTTCAAGGAGCCCGAGCCATCAGTGAGATACCATTAACACGTGTTTCCTCTTTAATTTTAAGATCGCTTCAAAATGATTATTTTTATTTAGGTTTTCATTAAAAACAAAAAAAAATATCACATGGCAATGAGTTGTAAAGGTGACAAACAATGCATGTGAAATTATAAATATGGTACATTTGGACCATATCTCTAAATTTTCTTAAATATGCAAAACAACCCCTTCCTTAGTCTCCCAATTAAACACAAAGACTGAAATTGAGAGGCTACACAATATTTAAGATGATTTTGTTTATTATCATTTTTTAGTTCAATAATATAGAAGATTCGAATCTCAAAATTTTTGGACGAGAATTCATACCGGAGTATATATATATATATAAGTAAGCTGAGTTAGACGAAAGTCAATAAAATGGTAATTTTTAAAAGTCAACCGTAAAAAATGCATAAACATTAATTATAACTTTTCATATTGGTCTTTCACACACATCTACTTTTATAATAGTTGTCTTAAAAACATTTAATTTTAAGGATGAAAATGAAAATTTTCAAATATTAGAACGTTTTATATAATTTTAAAAACTCTTTATAAGGAAAGCTTTATACTGTAATTAAACCCTGATGTCTGCTCTCTGCACTCTGAGATCCATCCATACATATATATATTCAAAATTTAGAAATAAAACATAGATACTATTAAAATCTAAAAAAATAATGACCAAAAGTAGCACAAAAACTTAAATTATAAAAGAAAAAAATAATTGAATGCTAAAAAAAGTGTAAAAAGTTCATTTAGTCTGTAAAATTTATTATTACATTTTGTAATAATAATAAAATAAAAAAAACTGTAACCTATTTTTTAAAAATGATTTTTAATATCTATGTCAAAAGTTGAAAAAGGTAAAAAAAAACAGAAGGTCGTGAGATTAAGTACTGAAAGTCAGGAAGGCTGCTACCATGCTGACCAGTGGTACTGATATGTTATCATCTACAACGTCGGCAATTGGGAGAGACTCCACCACAGTTGCCACAAGAGCAACCAAAGCAACTTTCTGGACTGCTTCTATCCAATCCAGCTCCAAATATCCAAGAACTGAGTAATAATATAACACCCTACGCACACAACAATTGCACTTTTCCAAGTTACTTTCACAGATCAATTTTGGTGGTACCAGTCCAAGTCCAAGTCCAAGTCTACCGCTAGCGGTTATTAGTTATTGTACTCTTTAGATTTTTCCTTTTGGGCTTCCCCTCAAGGTTTTAAAACGCATCTGCTAAGAAGAGGTTTTCACAACTTTATAAGGAATGCTTCGTTCCCTTCTCCAACCAATGTAGGATCTCCCAATCCACCCCCTTGGGGGCCAGCATCCTCGCTGGCACACCATTCGGTGACTGCCTCTGATACCATTTGTAACAGCCCAAGTCCACCGCTAGCAGATATTATTATCTTTGGGCTTTCCATTTCGGGATTCTCCTCAAGGTTTTAAACGCGTCTGCTAGGGAGAGGTCTCCACACCCTTATAAAGAATGCTTCGTTCTCCTATGTTAAAGAAAGCAGAAGGAACTCACCCGATGGAGACGCAAAATCCAAAGATGAACATTGATATGCTACCAATCCAACTTTTCCCCTCGTTATAAGGAAGCCTTTTGGACCCAAATTTTCTTCCCATTATATCAGCAATGCCTGCAGTTAACATCAGCTTAATTAGCAGTTATGATGGTACTAGTAGTAAAATAGTGATAAAATCATTGTTTCGCATTTTTATGACTCGTTTGAAAGTGATTTTGGCCAAACATGACTTAAGGGCATGACACGAGCACGACGCCTTTAGAGAAGCCGAAAATTACCATCGCCCCCACACATCATTGCCAGTGAGATCAAGCCGATAGGAGATTCACGCCAAAAGACAACAGCTGACAGAATCAGCATTAGGACGTAAAAAAGAGGGCCTCTCAGCAATTCCCTGCAAATTTAAGAACACATGCCTGAAATGATTAAAGGGGTTGTGATTGAGGAATATAATATAAGGGTTTGCCAATGTTGAAAGGGTAGTTGAAAGTTTACTCTGGTTTTCCTTCCCTAGTAAGGGATTTTAGAAGTCCTTCATCTTTGGCTAATGAGAGCCCATTGATAACAAGCCTCAAGACATTCACAGTTGGAACTATTGAAGCAAAGTAGCGAGCCTTCGTTGAGGTGCTAGTCCAGAATCAAAACGATAAACTGAAGTGGTTGAGAAACACCCAGATTTAAATCATTGGTATGCAAAATAAATGAGGCGAGAACTTCTCTGCAAGGGAAACAAGTTGATTACCTGAATATAGGCCAAGACATCATGAAAAGCAATCCAGACAATATGTGGACAAGTTTTCTGCTCAATTTCTGTTTCATTTCAACACGAGTTACTAGAAGAGAATATTGATGCTATTCATGAGAAGTAACAAGGAATACAATACTTTCTGTGAGATTTCACTCTTCTTTCAGGTAACTAATATTTTCTACATGATCAGAAGACAAATGAATTAATTTGAATAACAAAAGAGCTAGTATATTGTACAATAAGTTTGTAAAAAGTGAAAGTTAGTTGACGTGCATAGAGAAGTTATTTGAATTATGAACGAATTAATATCCAGTACAATTGTTATTGACTTCCCTAACCTACCAGTACTGGGCGCTCAGCTAGCGCAATAAACAGGCCACTAAATACAGAGCCAAGTGGAAGAAAATGGGAACTAAATGGCCCTGAACAGATCCATTAACACAAAAAAGTAAACATGTTAAAGGATATTCAACCATAATATATCATATTTAGTATCTTGTATCCATGCATTGCTATTTCCATCTATTTGATCCTCTCTCCCTATTCTCCTTCTTCCTCTGGATTTCTCTCTCCTACTTCGTGGATTGGGCATATTTTCGTCGAAACCAAGGCGGCATCGCCGCTACCCGACGATCGCTCTGCAGTTTACTTTAAGGATACAAGATATTTGCCTATAATAAAGGGTCAAATTGGAAAACCATAATTCGAGATTAAATATTCTTAAGAAAACCGAGAAGACCTAAACTAAGATGGAGATACTTAGGAGTCAGTTACCATGGTAGATGCTTCCCAAACATTTGAAAAGGGCTATGAACAAATTCTAATTCTATTTTTGTAAAATTATCTGATTCAGCTTCTGTACATATTACCTACTTGCTAAATGCAACGAACTATTTACTGCTCATATGAATTTTCAGTTTCTGGATATGCTCAAATTCCTCTGCCTAAGCAAGCGAGAAGCGCTAGGTTTTCGATTAACTCGAAATGTAGAGAATCTCGCCAGACTCAAATGTTTACACTCTGCATCTACCAATTTCCGTATTTATTAACTATGCTTATGTGTGAGTGACTGTGAGGGGCTCCCAAGAAAAATTTGATTCCACCTCCATTTTGAGAAAGGAAAACCGGAGATTCATATCTTCCTTACAAATAATCGCCCTTCCATTTGTGGAAATCGAAATACACCTTTCTGAGGCACATACTAAATGGTGCATATCGTTTTCCACAATTAACAATATACAAACATACTAAAAGGTTTTCCAAGATCCAGATCTCTGTTTACACGCATCTAATTACTACGAAACTAAAACTAGAAAAACTTGCATGTGCTATCGAGGAAGAGAACGATTTCGACAGACCTGTTGAATCATATTCCGCCGCGCCAGATTGTCGAATCCGAGAACAAGCGAGTAAGCGCCGGCGAGGACGGCTGCCGTCGCACCGGCATCATGCAAAAGGTCGCCGGAAACTGCACGTGGATGTGAAAGGCGGTCAGAGGAGGAAGACGGAATTCGAAACGCCGGCGGTGTACGGTAGAGAGTTCGGAAAGATAGAATCCGACGCTGCTTCAGTTCACCGGATAGCGAAAAAACAGCGGCGGCACTCGTATCCCGATCCCGGCGAGAGCGGAGACGAGAATCCGAGCAGCCAATAGCTAAGAGGCTCATGGAGGCGATCATGGCCGAATGAATCAACTGAAATGGAATGACAGTGGTGAAGATACATGGAACAATATATATATATATATATAGAGAGAGAGAGAGAGAGAGAGAGAGAGAGAGATTATTAGAAGAAAAAAAAAATGAACGCATTGAATAACTGCACGTTTAACTAATGGTGAAAATATCCAGACCGCTTCTGCAAGTTGTCTTGAAATTTATAAAATTATTTTAAACCAAAATTTTATTATAATATTTACATTTTTTATATTTTAGTCTTTCAAATTTT
Organism: Cucurbita ficifolia; assembly: GCA_033971965.1. Lineage (NCBI taxonomy): Eukaryota > Viridiplantae > Streptophyta > Magnoliopsida > Cucurbitales > Cucurbitaceae > Cucurbita > Cucurbita ficifolia. Next base: position 18,236,711 of record CM066965.1, read on the forward strand.
TAAAAAAATATAATTTTCAGTTATTACATTAATTTTATTTTAAACAAATTAACAACTCAGTTTTATATTAATACAAGAATAATTTAAATTTAAAAATTAGAGAAAAGTCCGACTCGTAATATATATATATATATAAACTCGTTATCAAATAAAACAAGTAATAGTTTTTCTCACACATTGAATTAAATAACATATAACGGACAGTCACATTATATCAGAATTTTAAAATAATTTATCAAGGAAAAAAATATTTAGAGTCTTTCTCTCGTACTCTAATTAAGCAGCATAAAACGGTTGGTTACCTGCATCAAATTCATTAAATAAATTTAAATTAATTATAATTTTTTTTGTACATTTAATTAATTGCATAAATGGTTAGTTGAATTTATGATATTTTGAGTCCAATAATTAAAAATAAAGAAGAAAACAAAAAAAAAATGCTTAAGCAATAAAGATTTCCTCATCGGCGGTGATTGCGACGGCCTAACGGTGATTGGTTGCAGCATGCGGCGGACATTTCTATTTTTGTATTCTTATTGGATATTTTATATCCAATTTTTCACCAATTATTCAATGCCACAAAAAATCTAAACGTCTTTTTTCTACTATAATACTCGTATATATATATATATATATATATATATTTATTTATTTATGTATTTATTTATGCATTATTTATAAATGGTATTTATTTAAAGAAAATATGTCTGATTTGTTTGATGATGTTCGTGCTCACCATTTGCAAAAGAATATTAATTTATTGGATAATTAGTTTTTTTTTTAATTAAATCTAGAAATTATGTTTATCTAGTGTTCCTATATTTTAAGATTTTACATATTTACTATTAATTTTTTTTACTAATATTCATTTTTGGTTGTTTGTGTTAATTTTCTATTGATTAACTTAACTTTTAGAATTAAATTAATTCATTATCACTAATTTTTGGTTATTATTAAATTTAATTAAAAATCTATATAATATATAAATTAATTAACAACAAATTGTCGCTAAAAAATAAAAGTTAGTATTAATAGTAAAACTCGAACAAAAATGTAAAATTTTAAAATTTAAAGACCAAATAGAAATTAAATACGAAACTCTAAATAAGAATACAATAATTTAAAATAATGGGACCATGTTGAAAATAAATTTGAAAATCGAAAAAAAAAATTAATATATTAAAACCTATGGATGGTAAGGATTATTATTATTTTTATTTTTTTTTTGTAAATATGGAACTGATTTATATATATATATATAAACAACAGAAAGTAACTATTTTTGTTTGTCGTTTCCCATAAAAGCAATTTTCTTTTATTGTTCTTGCAAAAATGTTTTTAATTAAATGCAATAGAATAATTTTACATATTTATTATTATTATTTAAATATTTTCCATGTAGTTTTGTTGTTGTTATAAGTAAGAAAATAAACGAAAATAATTATCAAACATATTTCTTTTGTTTTATTAAAAAAAAAAGTGAAACTAATTGAACAAAACACTCAATAAATATACAAACTTCGTATATTTTAGGTTAATTTAATATATATATATATATATAAGTAAATTTTTTAAAACTTTTATTCAAATTAGCGATAAAATGCATGTCGATTTTAGAACTTATATTCAAATCTTGTGTATTATAATATTTAAAATTTAAATATGTGTTCGAAATTTTGAAGATCATATTTTAATTTCTTTATTCAAATTTTGTCTAATATGATAAATTAGTAAGATTTATTAATTAAAAGGGCATAAGAATAAATATCTAAATTGAAAAGGGCAAAATAAAAAGTCAACTCAAACTCATTTGCAGTGTGTATATATATAGTCAACCCATTTTTTTAGTAATTGAAACTAGCAACTAATCATAAATGTCAACACATTTGAAAATAACAAATAAATAAATACAAAATATATATATATATACCCGTTGACATTTATGTGTTTTTCAAATTGGGTTCAGCTGGTTAGAAAAAAGAAGGTAATTTGATATATTTTTAATAAATTTGATGAATTTTAAAATTGACTAAAAAAAAGTTTATTTAGTTTAAAATTGTGTCACATGCAGATACTCTTGAAAATGACATCAAACGCTTTTCGAGCAAGTGGGAGTTGATGTCTAATTAGGTTTAGAAGGGTACTACGCGCTATAACCAAGAGAAGTGTTGGAAGAGGAGATGCCAAAAACGATAATCAATGAACATACTAGAATTGGAGCGTAAAGAAGAAAATAACTTTCGCTTGGAAATGATTGGTGTACAGACAATCATAATAATAATAATAATTATTATTATTATTAATTATGTTATATGAATTTATTATCACACCATTTTAATGGAGAATTTTAAAACTATAGAGTAATTAAAATAAACTAAATTATCATTTAAACTTTAGGATAAATTACAATTATGCCCGTAAATTTTAAAATTTGTCATTTTCGTTTCTATATTTATTTAATAAACTTAATATTAATTTACTTTTAAAATTTTAAAATCAGCTTATCACATTAATATTAATTATCCATAACTAATATAAAAGTTTATAGCTATTTGGTATAATTTAACTTAAAATATATTATTAAAAAAAAAGTCAAAGAGAACAACCAAAAAAGTCAAAGAAATATGAAGAAGAATGTCAACCGTCCGATCCCTCATCGCATTTCCCGCGGAATCTTCCGAGAATATTCCTCTGTATTTTTCAATGTCAAGTCCGTCCAGGCATGAACGTCGTGTCGAATTTTCTATTCCGACACGTCGTTTTAGGCGAATAACCGATGGAAAACGGCTAAATATGCTTTCGATTTGCTAGTTGGCATTTATTTAAAATTTAAATTGGAAAAAAAAAAAAAAAAAACTGATATAAAATTTCGTTCGATCGTTGAATTGAAAGAAGCCTTTGTTTCACATGGAAGTTGAAACTCGTTCTTCTTCCCTCCACTTTCGTCTCTAACAGTTAATTTCCCTTTTCTGGCTTCTGACCGGACGTTATTGAGAATTTTTGCCCTTTCTCCTCCGATTTCCTTCCCTTTTTCCGGCGAAAATTTGATCATGGGAGGCGGCGGCGGGTCGAATCCAGGTCCCGTTTCGTGTGGGTCGTGGATTCGGAGGCCCGAGAATGTGAACTTAGCGCTTATTGGGAGGTCTAGGCGACCGGATTCATCTCCTTCCGTGCTCGAGATCTTTTCGTTTGATCCAAAGATCACTTCTCTTTCGGCCTCTCCTCTGGTTTTTTCCCCCTCTTTTTTGGATTTTTTTTTATTGAATTTGAAGTTCTTCTTGTGTCTATTACAGTATTTTTGCGAAATTGAAGATAAAATCCAACTGGATAGCTAGGGTTTTTCGATTTTGTTGCTTGACCTGATTATTTATTTATTTTTTTGTTTGTAGACTGAATTCGTGTTTGAAGAATGCGATGGTGATCTTGTTAGTGTTGCTGTTCATCCCAGCGGGGATGAAATTGTGTGTTCTACCACTCAAGGTGGATGCAAGTAAGTTCTCTTGTTTGGTATGAACATCTGAGAGTCTGTATATTTCATGTATATTAATATAATTGGTCAAACTATGATTCATTGTTTGTCATGGAGAAGATAAAAGACCATTGAAGTTCCTTGATCATCTGCTTACTACTTCAGGTTCCCCTATGAGATTTTGTTTTAAAGCTTTTTTTTTCTTCTTTTTCTCTTAGGACATTAAAGTTCTGTTCTGTGTTTTATTATACTAGACGTGCTATTGAATGTAGAGGGCATAACTTTCTGGCCAAGTTATCATCTAGGTTCAGTAAGATTGACATTTTTTGTTATTTTTGTGCAAGAGACATGACTGCTAGCTCTACTGGCTTGATTGCTGATGCATGATCTTTTTAACAAAAATGTGTAGTTCCTCGGACACATATGGAATTTGATACTGTAGTATAGTGTGTTGAGATTTTTCCATGCAGTTTGAGTGCTTGGACGTTGGCTTGATGCTCGGATGTTTCTTTTTTTTTTCTTCTTAATATCACTCTGACTGCTAGTTTCTTGAATATGATGAAGATTTGAAGGTGTAGTTCTCTTTCGTTAATCTTGTAGATTATTCGAGCTGTGTGGTCAAGAATTAAACGTGAAGCTGTTGATGAAGGAATTGCCTCCACTGAATGACGTCGGTCCTCAGAATTGTCTCGCTTTCAGTGTCGATGGTGCTAAACTTGCTACGGGTGGGGTGGTAAGAATGTCTCCTGTTGTCTATATTGTTCAATCTTCTTTTCATTCTCTTCATTCTAAAAAACATGGTGGATTTACTTTGATATCAAATTAATTGCAGAATGGACACCTCAGAATCTTAGAGTGGCCTAGCCTGCGCCCCATTTTAGACGAACCAAGTGCGCATAAATCTGTAAGGGATATGGACTTTAGGTGAGCCATGAAGTTGTCTACTTCTGTTGTATTCTCATAATATGGCAACATTTTGTCTGTTTGTTTGTTTCCGCTTGCAGTATATATATTTTATCTATTAAGACGTCTTTGCGTGCTATAGAAATTTTAATGGGATCCCTTTTGAACACAGTTTGTATCTTGATCTTTTGAAACTGTTATTAGGAAATTGTTCGTAACACCTTCAAATTTATACATAAATAATGATAGCAACGTCGTGTAGACCTCTTGACATTCTCTTGTTGCTATCAGAAATCAGAACTATATAAAGAACTTAGAAACGCTGACTATGGTGATCTGTTACTCTGACTATGGTGGATGAAAATTTTGCAAGTATTTGTTGGTTGAAACTGAAAATGTTAGAGAAGATCTGAAAATCTTTCTTCCCTTTCCAGATTTGAAAATGTCTTAATTTTTTCTTGTTCCAGCCTAGACTCGGAGTTCTTGGCTTCTACTTCCAGCGATGGATCAGCCAGAGTTTGGAAAACTGATGATGGAGTTCCTATAACTACTTTAACCCGGAGTGCGGTATGGTAGTTATTTCAACACGCTTTTGTGTTTATTGCATTTTCTTGTAATTAGTAACGTGTTCATTTCAATGATCAGGATGAGAAAATCGAGCTCTGTCGATTTTCTAAGGATGGCACTAAACCATTTTTGTTTTGCACCGTCCAAAGAGGTAGGAACGTTTTCAGAACTGTAGTTATCTAGCTCCAATAATCTTATTGAATGGCTTATTGCATTTCTGGAAACAGGCGAGAAGCCGGTCACTGCCGTTTGGGACATCAGTAACTGGAAAAGAATTGGGTATAAGAGGTTGCTGAGAAAGCCTGCTTGTGTAATGTCCATCAGTCGAGATGGAAAGTATTTGGCTTTGTAAGTGCATCTCATCATCAAATTGGGTGCATCTCATCATCATATGATGATAGCAGTGATAACACATTAGCAAGATCATCTGAAATAGTTTAATATTCTTTCTGTTATAGTTTTCTGTGAACAAACTCTTTATTCTACTTTTTTTTTTTTTTTTTTTTTTTTGTGCTTCGGTGTGCTTCATGCTTTATCGAACGAGGTTTTTGATTAAATGTGAAAAAATTTCATTTCAGGGGAAGCAAGGATGGGGATGTATGTGTGGCTGAAGTAAAGAAAATGGAAGTCAGTCATATGAGCAAGAGGCTGCATCTTGGTACATCCATAAGAACCTTAGAGTTTTGCCCCAGTGAAAGGTAAAACAATTAAACTAAGCCCGTTTTCGATAGAACCCGAAATATATTGCAATGAAAATAAACTACAAGATAAACCAAGTAATATGAGGTATTTGGACCCTCCCTCTCTTGATCCCTCTCAAGCCTAAATGACTTTCTCCTTTTCCTTTTGTAGGGTTGTTCTTACTAGTTCAGGTGAATGGGGTGCCTTGGTGACTAAGCTAAATGTCCCTGCTGACTGGAAAGGTAAATCTCTCTTTACTCCCTCAGCTCGAAGTCTATGACATTTTTGTTGTTGCAACGCTTAATATAACCATGCTTAAAATCTGCAGAGTGGCAGATCTATTTGCTGCTCGTAAGTCTATTCGCTGCATCGGCTGTTGTTTTTTATATTTTCTACGAGAATTCCGATTCGTTTTGGCAATTCCCTCTTGGAAGAGATCAGCCAGCCAGACCCAGGTTTGATTCCTTTGTAGGAGATTCACAGTATGCTGATGATCCATTTGGACCAGTTGACATGTGAGAGCATCTGTTATGTTAATTATTAACGACCGAGCGATAGGATGGATATCGAGTACTGGTTTTCGGTTCTTCAAACTTCTTTTTAAACTTCATTTCAGGAGGCTTGTTTGCAGTTCTTTTGTTTAATGCAATTATTATGATTAAATTAGCTCTTGTCCGTGAGCATCAAGTTATTAAAATTACTGAATTCTCAATCATGTTTGGAAGTTAGACATCCCAGGCGCCGTTGGTTGTATAATTATTTGATTATACAGTTTACCTAATTTATTCATCTTTTATGGTCAACATTCTTATTCCAAATGCCATTTCAAATATTTTCTTGAGCTAATTAGTGTGGATCTTTGCCTCTCTGGGATAAGATTTGACGGCAGACTTAAAAAATCACCTACAAATGCTTTACGCCCAATCATTTTGGATAACGCTTGCATCCTCTATATTATCGCAGCTGCTGGCACAAAGTTAGTCGATGCTTATTCTCTAGATACCATCATTGATTTTTCTTCGGGAAAATAAGTTCACGACCCGTAGGCCTTCTACCTCCACGCGACATTGCTCCGTCAAGCTTTCGCTCGTTTCGAAAATTTTTCCCCATTATTGCCTCTCATAAGAGTTGGGGCCATGCCTCAGTCCCAGTGTGGCTGATCATCCTCTCGGACCAGCTACTGATCATCAACTTGATAAGCTATTGCCTCACTAACTAGCTAATCAGACGCGAGCCTCTAATTTCCTCTTATGGTTTTTTTTTTGGAAGAAATTTGAAATCACTCCCAAATTATTTACCCTTTTTTCTTAGGTTTTTAAAATCAACTAAGACTCGAAAACATTCCAAAATGAATGACAAACAAATTTATTTTTTAAAGTAAAAAACAAAAGGTAAAATGAATGATTGTCATATGAGCCCAAAATTACTGTTTTATAAAATTTTACAAATTTACGTCCCGTCAAGAAAAGAATTAAGATGTCACAGTTCGAAATCAAGTACTTTTACGTACTTGAAAAGTCATTCTAAACATAGAAATTTAATCAACCCGGTCATAGCTCAAAATGCCTAATCGATACTTTATTTTTAGCATAATAGAGTCTGGTTTACAGGACAAGTCCTCGAGTACAATAGGGTATGATATGGGCACATTTTGGCATTCTCTGGATCTGAACAAAGTTTGCAGATTTGCATATCATAGTTGTTGGCAGAGGAGAAAAAACAGAACTAAAAGCAAAGAGAGGAAAACAATATCTGAAAGTGGAAACCATCAACTATCATGAATGACCAAAATTGCCTCAATAATTGCTATTTTGGTTGAACAGCAGCAAAAGGAATTTCCCTTATGTCTTGTTGCTATATGAGGTAAGTGGAATATAGAAGAAAGAATTTAAAAGAATATTTAGTACCTCTCCCAAAATAACCTGGTGTTCTCTGGTAATATATGCCTCCAATAACCGAGCTGCAATTTCAGCTTTGCTTTTCTTCAGTTTTGTTGCCTAGAAATGCTCTGTAGAGTAAGTATAATTGAGAAAGAACTCAAATTCCTTAACGTACCATATGTAACGGAAAACTGGTTTGATTCATTTTCCACGTAGGGAAGCATAAAAGGAAAGCGAGAGTCTTTCTTTCAATCTCTTCTAGCCAAGTCAGCAGTCAGAAGCTTTCAGAATTAGCTGGCTAAATAAGGTTCAGAATTCCAGCTTCTCATCCTGCAAGTGATTTTTGCTTGTATCCAAATTTCATCCTCTCCATTAGTTTTACTTTTGTGGTTCTCTTCTTGTCCATCTTCACCCTATACCTTTCTTCTCTCTCTCTCTCATAAATCCCTTGCCAATGAACTTCCCCTGTTAATGGCCACAACCCCATTTGATTTGAACTACCTTCGTCATCTGCAGCTTCTGCTAAATCTTCATCCATACTCTTCAACAACGTGGAGTTAAAATATTTTGCCCACATAAATTCCCTGCGTTGTTCAACTGGATGCTGCTCTTCGAGGAAACCCGAGTGAGGATCGATATAAACCATCCTCCGTCCGCTGTGGTAAGCCCAGACATTGACCAGGATTTCCAGTATCCGACAGTAACAGTGTTTTTTCTGCTCATCATAGAAACTAACAGGAGTTGAGAGAGAAAATAGTATGGAAGGAAATGGATTGGACTCAAATCATTACCTCAAGCTCAGAGGAAGCAACCAAACATCCATATGGTTGACTTTGATTTCTATTCACAGCATCAAGGTAGTGGGTGAACATCCTGTAGTTCCCAAATCCAATTGCAATTAATGGGATTACCTCCTTTATATTAACACAATGACCAAATACGAACAATTACTGTATATGCGTGGGTTATGAACTCCAGGAAACTTGCTACTACTAATCACCTGGAAAACATTATGAACTCCAGAAAGGAAGGGGTTGGCATCACCCAACTATGGAGGGCAGACCAGCGACCACCATCATCTGGCATAGGGGGAAGCGCTTCCATATTTGACGACAATCCAAACATCTCACGAAAGGTGGTCTCAAAGGCGGTTCTGCAATCATTTTGAGTAAAATGAGCCACGATCGAAAGTTAGCTATTTCTCAACTATAATTAATTAGAACCAAGTCCACTCAATAGAAATGCCCATAAATGAAAGTACACTTTAACGCCGCATTCTCAGCAGTCAGCATATTTTAGATACATAGCCAATTATGAGTGTATGCACATGCACAACGGACATCAAAGCAGGCATCAACATTTCATTGATGATCTTAACATCTTTTCCAAATGACATCCAGAAACTGAAAACGTTTCATATGTAGGAACAAAGGATAATGAAAATCATTGTTTGCAATTTCCTGACGAAAAAACCAATCGAAAGCACTAGAGAAGTAAATATCTACAAGTAAAATAAATCAAATGAAGCCATCCCAGCACAGAGCTTTCATCCAAACTTGCTTAGATTAATTCCATTTAATGAGACATGTAAAATTACCTGCAAAGACCACCGTTCAAGATATCACACACTGACCAGAAAGTGGGAGCATTACTGCCCCCCAAGATTCCACGATTCACTTGCAAGTGTGCCCAGAAGTATATAACATCTCCTTTAGTGTTGTCCCTTATAGTGTCTTCCAAGACATTTTCAGCTTTTGGGAATAAGGAAACCTGCTTCAAAATGAAGGGCTAAATGCAACTTGTACACAAGTAGGGTGAAGGGGCCTAAAATTTTCCTTCTGAAAATGGAGGGGGGAGGGGGACGCTGGCAAACTGTAAATTTTGAAACAGTCAATCAGTACATAAATACCTTTCTTCCAGAAGCCCGCCATGATTGGAACCCAATCCAAGGTCTCTTATGAATGTTATCAATCTTATTTGCAATAGCAAACATTCCTCCAATCTCACAGAGAGTATCCTGATAGTAAGAGTCATTCAGAAGAGGAAGCCGTCCAACAGCATTGACATCATCAGATTTTAACCTCAGTGCCCTTGTGGACTGCCATAAAAATGTAAGATAAATTCTTTACAAACTCAAACAGAACAAGGTAAAAAGTTCATAACTGCCCTTAAGATGTGAACGACGAACAAAAATGGCAAAGTCTAAATTTTCAACTAGTCAAATACTACTTCAGAAACTTTTAAGAAAATATTCAAGAGCTAAAGCGTCAAACGAGTAGAACTTCAAACTAAATGAAGTATCTACATGCATGAATTCCCAACAGAGTTCTAGCTTAGAGGTAAACAGATAGGGGTAGTTTTAAAAAAACACAGATGAGTGGAACTGATTCTTATGCAATTGACTAAGAAAACAGAAACTATAAGTAAATGGAAAGTATGACTTGATAAAAACAAAAGATGAATGGAGCGCACAAGACTTAGTCCACGATACAAAGAGCCATGGTGCATGAATGGCCAAGCTCCTGCACCACTGTATATCTCATAAATGGATACAGGTTGTCCCGTCCTTTCAAGCTCCCCCTCATCTCGTTCATTTGCCTCAAACTTGAGTTTTTCTGATTTCCGGGCATTTCGATATATTTCATCCCATGCACCTAGATCTCTCTCCATTCTTTCTTGAAACTACAGAAAAGGAAGATGATTCTAGATTTAGCTGCCTATTTTAGAAGGATACGTGATAAAGGGAAGTTCAGAACCAGGGGAAAGAAATGGTGAGAGCAAGTAATCCAATTGCAAGAAGGGTACCGCAATATACCTCCTCCATTTCAACAGTTTCATATTCTTCAGCATTTTCTATTTCCTCCAAAATATCCCAATCATGTGGAGTTGGAATATCTTGCTCCAGAGTCCCGTTTTCAGTCTCAGAAGAATTTGTTAAATTAACAAAATTAGTTATTTGTGCTTCAAGAGCAAAAATAACACTGGATTTGCTTGTTGCTGCAATCCTCTCTTCAGTATCTACCTTTTTGCCAATTGTCTGCACTGCTTCCTCTCTGAACAAATTCCATTCCCAGGCCCCTAATTGAAGCTGGGAGACAGAACCTGGAAGCTTAACATCTGATGGGAAATTCAGAACATTCTCTAGGAGCCGTGCGTAACTGGTGACACATTCCGATGCTAGTATATTCTTTGCAAGTAATTTTCCAGAGGAAGCTATTGCTTGTGAAAATCTGGAGAGCTTCCCATCTGATATCATTCGTGAGAAAGAGTCCAATAAAGCATCAGGATTATGTTTTGGGAAGATAACCCCATGGACGCCATCAACAATCTGAGAACCAGAGAAAATGCACAAGATAAGAAACAGCACAAGGAGAAAGATAAAAGAGGTGGGAGTCGTGCTGTTACATATGGAGCATATCTCTGACAAACTTACGTAATTTCTCAAGGCAGGCAAATCAGGCACCATGATTGGGATTCCAAATGACATGGCTCGAATGAGTAGAGGCGGAAAACTCTGTATTTCTTGTGAAGATCCATAGAGCACAATGTCAGCCATCATCAGCACATTGTTGACATCTCCATTTAAGCCATAATGTGTTATAGAAGCATCAGGAAGTCCTAGACGTGAAGCAATCTCCTGCACAGGTTTAAAGATAGATCTATTGTCAGAAACAGATTTGTGCTCCTCTTGTGATACAGACTTCATGAGAGGAGTAAACAGAAATTAGGAACGATGATTTATCTTCTTTTCTTTCCTTTTTACAGAAAAAACCAGGTATAAAAGGAGTATAAACACAGATCACGAATAAGGAGGCCAATAACAAAAGTTGGCACAGCATTTTAAGATGGAAGAGGAAAAACAAGAAAAAAGAATCGTAATTCAAAAGATAAACCATCCCTACTAAATCAATATATTTTTATATAAAAGAAAACAATAGAGAAACCAGGTAAGTATTCGAAGCATTTTAAAAGTAAGCAAGGGAAGGAGATTGAACTCCTAAAGAAGGAAAGGAAAGATTATCTATGTGGCGAATAGAAATTCATGCAGGAATAGATGGTATTAATCATTGGATTTTTTAAAAGAAGAAATGAAACTTTTCATTTTAGGAATAAAAAGAAACTAATGCTAAGAAATGCAAACTCCACGGGGGAGTGAATAAAAACAGAAAGAACTTAGAAAGAACACCATCTAGGAGCTTTAAATGAGCAGAATCAAAACAATCAAACCAAGGAAGATGCCTAAAAGTAATTGGAAAATTATTAGACAAGAACAGAGAGGACAATTTGAAAATCTTAGAATAGCTTAACATTGTTTAGTTGGAGTATGACCATACTGAAGAAAACCAAAAGCTACATTTTGGGAATTATATGTAAATCCATTAAACACTTCATCTATTCAGTATTCACCCAAATGCTGCCCAAACAGAATAAAGAATATAATTAGAAAAACAATCAAACCAAGGAAGATGCTTAAAGGTAATTGGAAAATTATTAGACAAGAACAAAGAGGATAATTTGAAAATTTTAGAATAGCTTCACATTGTTTAATTGGAGTATGACCATACTCAAGAAAACCAAAAGCTACACTTCGGGAATTATATGTAAATCCATTAAACACTTCATCGATTCAGTGTTCACCCAAATGCTGCCCAAACAGAATTAAGAATATAATTAGAAAAAGAGGGAAATCACTTCATCGCCAACTTAAAAAAACAACCGTGTATATTCTCTTTTTTATTCTTATTATACTTTCCTCTCTTTTGTTCCTTTTCTCCCCACCACAAAAAGTTAAAGACCATAAATGGGAAACGAAGAAACGAACCACAAGCATAACCTTTATGAACAATCTTGATGTGCTTTTGGTATAGGATGTATGTGGCAATGAATCATCCAGTGGTGGAGAAGAATCAAGTGTGAATTTTTAGATATACATCATAAAAGTTGAGAAACTACGTAATATTCTCTTCAATTTAAACATCAGTATAGAACTTAAATGTCCATCCACACACTTGAAGAAAAGCCAGAATCGCCCATATGATATAATAAAATAAATTTAAGTGTTTCAAGCCCCCAAGTTGAATACTTAATAACTTAAAGCTCTCGTTATCTCAGCGAGTAGTCTTGGTTGGGCAAACCCCCCCTAGAGATAAGAGGAGGAGAGCCATGGGCATGACGCGAGTGGAGTCCCGCTATCCAAATTATAAAAAAGATTAATGATAATAACAGATAAATAAATAAACTTGTAAGCTTTTGGTGCAAAAGAAAATTATACCTGCAAAGCACCATGAGATCCGTCAGTTGAATTACAACATAAGAAAACAAATTTGAACGATCCTCCTACTTCTTTCCTTGCATACTTTGTGAGTAGAGGTCCAATGCTATGCATTGCCACAGCATAGTCCCATGACAGCTCATTTGGGAAGAACAAACTTCCAATGACTATAACCAGTATATCATCTTCATTAAATCCATTTTTCTCTCTTAGTTGACTTTTGGAGTGAACATTTTTGTAGTTTTCTGCAGCATAAACATCTGCCGGGGATCCAGGAATCACATAGAAGTTCCCGTGGTCCAAAATGCTATACAACATCTGATATGGTAAGGAAATGGCAAAGGCATAAGAGTGTGCAATGTGGGAATACAAGACTTACTATTAATAAGCACAGCATTCAATAAAAAAAATAGAGACGAAAGGAAGACTTACTGGGAGGGAAAAATCAGGGAACACAACAATATTAGCCCTTCTGAAAGAACTTTTCCAATGTGAAATAAGATGCTTCCAGCCCCTTTGTTCATACATCGGCAAGCGGTTCGCAAGTGTATCTTCTCGAACTATCCATATAAGTGGTACAGAACAAAAAGGTTCCTGCATAAGGCTGCATAAATATAAACCTCACTAATCATAGTATCTCAATTCTCAAACTTTTAAGCAGATGAAAACAATAGGACTCAGAAAGAAAAGTATTCTTATCTGCACATGCACGCTCATGATCTTACCCTACCTTTTAATCACAGTTTCTTTTACACATTACAAGCTCACACATAAACTAGAATGTATTGTTTTTCTGAAACTCTTATTGCTTCCTCCATTTCCATGTGTTATGTTACCGAAAACATAGAAAATGTTGTTTTTATTTATAGGTTCTTATTGGAATCATGAGCATTTATCATAGTTTTTTATTTAGTTCTTTTTCCAATTTCTTATATGCAGAAATATATTGACAGACAGTAGGTAACCTTTCCCTACAAGTCATAGCTGATTACATCTCTATAAAATAGCTCTTTAAATCAAACTACCAAACAGTACTCTTTCGTTGAGTTTATAAATTTCTTTTTTGTTTTTACTACAAACATATTTGGGTAATTATACTTTGAAAGTTAAGTTTCCCACCTAGAGTGACTTGCATTTTAAATCATCTTCAATTATTATTTCACTTGTGAAAAATGAATTGAACTTATAGTAGACTCGATCTTTGTAAGCCACCTGTTTCAGTACTAGTTTTTATTTATTTATTTATTTTGAGTTCAATAATGTGAAGGTGGTGATTTAAACATTTGACTACTAGGAGAGACGTATAATAATTTAATCTGGTAAGCTATGCTCAGATTTGCTAGTGTGTAAACAACAGTGAACTTATCTATTAATCTAAATCCACAAGGACAAGGAAGAGGTAGACGCTACCCCAACTATAATGGTTTATTTAAAAAAAGGAAAAAAAAAATTGCACTAGATTGCATGCCCATAGTCTGTAGTCATGCCTAATGCAAATAAATTCACAAAGCACATCACAAGTACCGTTAGGCCAAGAACCATTGACCTCATTGCAAGTATAAACAATGATTACTTTACATAGTTAAAGATTTCACAAGATACTTTATGCTATAAAGAGGGGAAAAAAAACCTTGCAATTGCTCCCTCTGCTTCCAAGGAGTCAGCAATTATACCATCATATCTGGAAAAAAAAAAAAAATAGAATCAACCATTTCTGCCAAGAGATTGAAAAGTAGTCCCAGAGACTTCTTGAAAGTCAGAAAAGAAAAATCAACACGGAGAACATATAAAATAAAAGAATAGTAACAAAACATTCTAACAAACAAAAAGGAAGCATATACATTGACCAATCAACATGACCATAGTGCTCTGGACTTAATATTGAAGGCTGGCCACCGATCTGTTTCCACATTGAATGCTCATTTCCACTCTCTACAGCAAAAATCTGTCAGATAGACCTTAATGAGGATCCAAAAGAAACAATTGTAACCAAAAGTTAAAGCATCTTTAAATACTTAAGGGAACGAATCATGAACACCTGCATAAATCTACAAGAAAATCCATGCATCATATATGTACTGGAAAATGGAAACATAGTACTACAACAATGGACAAACGAAGGCAACTCTACAACTTCTACCGTCTTATGTAAAATAAAAATCCGAACAAAACATCTTTTTTGTAGGAATCACCAAAAAAATAAAATAAAAAACAATAACTCACCTCAAGTACATATCCAAGTTTCTGTATGTTCTTCATCACAGTAATCAACATTAATGATTGTGGATTGCTCTCCATGCTTCCTAAGATCTGGTATCAGTGAAAGAATAAGGATAAAAGAAAGAAAGAAAAAAAAAAAAAATTGGTACATGACTTAATCCCTTGACGAATCCAGATTCAGATACTGTTAGTTCTTAAGCAGTCTAGAGTAAAATTAGAAATCATAAATAAGCTGAATTTTTAGATTAAAACATCATTTTAGTCCCTGTACTTTCAAATGTTCAATTTTAGTCCTATACTTTCAAATGTCCAAATCTAGTCCTTGTACTAAATCATGAAATAAGTCCTTATTGGTACTTTCATACAGATTGCAAACAGGATATTGTTCAACTTCTGAGTGTGCAACTGTTTAAGGCCGAGGCCAAAGAGTCCTATGGACCAGTGCCATTAAAGCCGTTCATTGGGTTTTTGGATAGAGAAGATTAGAATCTTGATGGGCATCATATTCAAAGAAAAAAGTGAGAGCAAGCACAAAGAGCTACAAACTCAATTACAAACACTAGACCAACCCAAGAGGACCAGCTTCTCTCTTACTATTCCCTAACCAAAATTCTGCCTACATCACGCATAGCGCCATCCCCAAACATATACACTCATTCCATAGAATTTCCTAACTCTCACTACATTTCCCCTTTAACCCCTCCTAATATACATTTTTACTGTCGGCAGCCCAATATGTTGGCTTCTTATCAAACAAAAAATTAAGAAAAATCACAAAAAAAAGAAAAGAAAAGAAAAAAAGTTTTTTACATCATTTTCAAAAGGCCTATTAAATCATGAAAATGTTAAAGGCGCTACTTTCTCTGTAAAATGCTATTGTATTAATTTTCGTAGGGAAGTTTTGATAATATGAAAGAACTTTACTCAATATTCTGAACTATTCTTCCATTTTTTTTTTCTCAATGAAAGCTCAATTTCTTATTAAAAAATAATTCAATGGAAATTAAGTTAAGTTAATTGCTAAATTTTCATGATCAAATATCTGACACTTTTGGAATTGTGAGAACTGATGTGTTGTTGCAATTATGTGCATTCCTAAATTGTAACGAGTCTCCACGAACAATTTTATTTATCTTACTTTCAATGTTTTCATAAACTCGTTTGTCATAAATTAGACAGATCCTTAGAACTTGAATACATACTACAAGTGGATGAAAGTTATTGAACCTAAGTCATGGAAGAGGACCTATATCAGTGCCATTGGGTGGTGATACAGAATCCAAATAAATGGTTTTAAGCTAATCTACTTCGCAGGATTGAACTAACGTGTGATGGGAAATGTGTATTGATTTATACAAATCAACTGATAGAAATCTACAGAATACGCTCCCAATCTAGCTTTGACAAGACTTCCATTGGTGAGACAGTGCGCATAGCCAATAAGAAACGAAATGCAATGAACTAAGTGGTATGTGCCAAATATTGATAGCTATAGTCAGCGAATCAAACGCAAGTAGTTTCAAACAGCAGTAAAAAAAAAAAAAAAAAAAAAACTAGTACTCACTAGAGCAAGCCTGGGTGCACGAACGCCAACACGATCCTTCTTCCGCACCTCGTCGAGCCCAACACCTTCCACCAGCCTCCTCGAAATCCTCCCTGGAAAAAACTTAAGCGAGCTCCCAAACTTAATACGCTCCATAAGCCACCGCTCTCTTTCACTTCCAGGGCTAGACATCAGACTAATGGAGCTCTGCAACAACAGAGACCCGGAAACAAAGGCAAATACTGCAAAAACGACGACAAAGTAGAAAAACGTTTGTCCTCTAGCCGGAAGCCACCAGAGCAAGCCCTTGCGATTGATCCGACTCTGGTGAGATCGGGAGCGAGGAGTTGCATGATCCAGTGAGTCCTTGGCTCGCAAACGGAAGTGACTGGAATTCCGCTTGAAAGGAAAACGATCACGAATCGAGTGAAGGCCAGGGACGGCATTTCCACTCCCATTGTCATCGATCTCTGTAGATGAACTCCGTCTCATTCAGAAGATTCTGTGCTCCAAATCTTTCTACAGAACGTGATGAACAACGGATTTGCAAGAATTGAAGAGAAGAGTTCCGAGAATGGATTAGAAATGATGTGAAACTCAGATTTCAATTGCCTATCACTGCCATGACTTCCGCTTTAGAACACGACAAATGCAAAATTACAAAATTACAACAACTTTTCACATAAAATAAATTTTTTGCCAAGTCGGCCAATTTTACATTCATTTTTTAAAATAAATAAATATATTTATTTATTTATTCCATGACTTTATTTTATTGCGTTATTAAGTCTTTTTTTTAATTACTTTTTTTTTTTTGTTTGTTGGTTATATATCAAGAAACTCCGGACTTTTTTATTCTCCAGCGCGGTTTTTGACTACCTGTCTCGATAAATAAATAAATAAATAAATATACACGTGGATATTCTTTATTTTAGCCATGTATTAACTAAATCTAAATCTAGTATTAATAGCACTAAATTAATAAAAATATATTTTTTATTTTTGCATTTTATCTCAAAAATATCTTTTAACTTTAATTTTTTTAAATAAAAATACATATGAAAATGGTTAATGATGGTTTAAAAAATACTTACTTCCATTAAAAATTTTAAAACCTTCGAAAAATATCTATAAACGATATTTTGAAGGGTTTTGATTAAGGGTATTATTGAAGGTGTAAAAAGTAAAAAAGAAGATTGCTTATCTTATTTTGCCTAACTTTTTCCTCCCGATCAGGTGGAGCTACAAGTTGCAAAAACAGTAACTGTGAAGTCCTCCCCTTCCTCGTTTTTATAGATCAAGTAACTCAGTGTTTCCTCTTTACCGGGCAGGCACTTGTGAAGAACTATGGAAACCTCACTTCGATTATTTTACTTTCATTATGAGTGTCCGTTCTCTATTCTTTTGAAAGGATCTAAAATCGAGAGCACAGAGGGGCATCTCAAACTCTCGACTCTTTTTTTTTTTTGTTCAGTGGGATCATAATAAATCAAGTAAGAGCTCCCTCCGGGCCGAAGCCCCCTTATTTGGCTTGATAATTACTTGATTTTTTTTTTCTTAAAATTAAACTTATTTTATTTCATTTTTCTATATCACGATTTAAATTTTTTTATAATAAAACATTTGAGGTTCTAATCAAATTCAAAACACCGACAAAGAATTTTAACATTTATTGAAAAAAATAAAAAAAAATCGATTAATCCACACCGTTTTGGGCCGGCCAGAACGATAGGGCCCATTAATAAACTCGGACGGCCCAGTCCATCAAACTTCAATAACAAAGGGACATACATTTCAACAAAATTACAGCCATCCTCCCACGCGCGCCATTCAACCCCACCGGCCATTTGTGTTGGAAGCTTGCAGAATGGCATCCTGGCTTGCTCCCTGTAACTCGTCTGTAGGGTTTTAGCCCTCTTCTATCTCCCATTCTCCTTCTACCGCTTCATTTCGCGCGCTTTCCCAGACTCGAGGTACTGCTCTCTCATCTCATGCACTTTTGTCTTACTCTTACACTCTGCAATTCTGATATTCTTGGCTCTCTCCCCTTCAATGGCGATTTTGTTTTTCTCTGTATAAGTGCGTCATTTCCTCTCATGGCCGCTGGAGTTTCATGCAATGCTAGTTTTTCGTCGATGTGTTATTTTCTTTTGGTTGTTTTGTTATTTGGGTTGCTCTTACAGGAGCTTCTTTCTCCAAGTTTATTATAGCCTCTGGTTCTTGGAAACTTGTATAGACATGAGCCGTTGATGTGTATCTGGGTTTGTTCATCGTGGTTAATTGCGTGGCGTTTTTGGTTGCCCCCGGATTTTGATCCTAATTTTACTTTTTTTTTTTTTTTTTTTTTGTCTGAGATATTAACTGTTCGTGTCGATTATATTGCAATTTCAGATGGTTATTATGGGACGGACAATGTGTATTTGTAGATAATGGTACAATAGGGAGCTGACCAATGGAACACTTGTTTCTTGAATTATTGGTTAGTTCAGGGTAGCAATCTTTAGTTTTGTTTGATTCCCAGTGCATGTGTGTGGATGCGTTGTACTTAGTTTTCAGCCTAGCGTCGATTTTCTAGGGTTCTGTTCATTTATCATGTTTTTTTTTTTACTTTCCAGGTGAGTTGTTTAAGCATTTTCATTTAGTGACATGGTAGTGGTGTGAATGGGTTGGCGCAATGGTCATTGAATTGCTGAAAAAGTAAAGGGAGTTAGATCGAATGAGTTAAAGTTTCCTTGACGACTAAATATAGTAGGATCAGACAGTTGTTCTAAGATTACTTCGTTAGTTGTTCTAAGATTACTTCGTTTTAGTATGAAATTACAAATTTATGGTCAGAAATTTGTTGCTAGCAGCAATTTATTCATTTTTCTTTATGATATTTAACTAATTGGTAGCTCAAAAAGTGGATAACTGGACGTGCTATATCAGAAGGCACGGCTTGTGATCAGGACTAAACTTAGCTTCCAGTATATATATGTCATATTTGACTTGTTAAACTTGAGTCGAGCAACATCAAGCAATCATTCCACACGTTGCAGGTTGTTCACAGTAATTTCTAAGTTGATCTAAAAGGGAAGTCAACCTTTTTCTGTACAATCTGTTAAATGTTAAAGAAAGTGAAATATCCAGTGGCTCTCATTTCATCCACTTCATTCTGGAACACAGACTTTATATGGACGGAATCATCTTATTACTGTTCTGTTACCTTGTAGGTTTGTACTCTAAGAAGGGTTGAACTTTTTGGATTTCATGCATGCCATAAAGGGTGGGTGGCCAGGGTGTCCTCTTGCCCTAGCCAAGTACAATGAGTCTGAAGGGAGGAAGACCAGAATTCGGCGTTCGAAGGAGGAAAGGAAGGCAATGGTTGAAGTCTTCATAAAAAAGTAACCACATAATGGTTTTAGTTCATATTTTTGCATCTGCTGATCTTCTAAAGTATGCATGAATCATTTAGATTGTTGAAGCTATTATCCCTGCATGATGACATTTCACTTTCAATTATATTGAATTCCCAAGTGCTTGATATCTTGCTTGAGAAAACCTTGTTCTGCTATGGGATGTTCTCACTCCATGATTTATCTATAAGCTGTTCATGTTTAAACATGGATTGTTGTAGTTTTCCACTTGTTTTTGGATTTGTTTTTTACATTGTTTTCTAGTTAAGATTTTGTTTAAGCTTTTGGATAGCAAGCATCTGGCAACTGTTAGGCGGATAAGTTCTTTTGCAGCTGAATAGTCATGGTTATCTTATCCAAAAAATAGTCATGGTTATTTCCCTTGGTATGAATTGGAATAAAAACATACTCCAATTAGTTGAGCTTTTACCAGTATGGGAGTGGTTAGCTTCGAGAGTAGGTATGAAAAAGGAAAATCTTCCAAAAATCACAATGGATAGCATTTTGTTTATTGCACGTATATTGGACGAGCATTTTTATTTTGAACAAGAAACAAGGGATGAGCATTTTGATTGGGCCACTTAAAAAGGCATAAATTTATTTATTTGTTTTTTATTTTTAGTTCTCATGATAGAACCATTGAAAATCGAGATCCGTGACTGTAGGTTTATTAGATGGAGTGAAATAACTTTTTCATTTTGAAAATTTATTTCATAAGTGACTTCATTTACTGATATCTATATACTAATAAGGATAAAATAAAGAGTTTAATTACCCTACAGCATAATTTTGTTAATACTTAAAATAGGATTGTATTGTAGCCTTCCTTCCCCCTTAAATGACACCCTTGTCCCTTAAGGGAGAGTTCTTTGAGGATGATTTTGCTATCATGTGACTTAATGCTGAGCCTTTTGATTTCAGAACGTACCAACTCCTTTGATATCATTTCTTTAATTCTTAGTATTGAAGACTTTGAAAATGTAAGAGCTCTTTTGGGCAAACTGAAAGGGCTTTAGTTCTTCTTTAAGCTGCAGAACTGGTATTCTTTGTGAAAAGCTAGCTATCAATAGAAACAATGTAATTATTCATAAATCTGAAAAAATTTGAAGAGTGCATACAAAAAAAAAATTATTCAAGAGAGTTTGAACCTCTATGGTCGAACTTTTGAGGAACACAAACTTCCCAACAAATTTTCTGTACTCATTAATCTCATGATTTGAATACTATGGTATGGAAACAACGTGCTGCTAAAAAACCTTAAAATCAAAGAAATTACTAGACCAAGATAACTCCCATTAAAATAGAAAACTTATTTCACTGCTAATGACTAAATCTAGATACAGATGTAATTTATTTCATTTGTAAGAATATGACATGGGATCCTAACATCCTAGCTTGCAGGTATCAGGAATCAAATAACGGAAGTTTCCCCTCACTCAACCTTACTCACAAGGAAGTTGGTGGATCTTTCTATACAGTGCGGGAGATCGTACGTGATATAATCCAAGAAAATAGAGTTCTTGGTCCAGGAAAGTTGTCATTAGAAGAGCACAGCACGGATCATTTACTTGAAGAGAATCCACTGCACTCAATTGCTATTGAGCCTCAATCTCCTTTAACGTCGCCCTCAGAGGAATTTGATTTTCCAATCAACCACAACCATTGTATAAATGAAGAACCAATCATTGTTTCAGATGAGGAGCAATACACTTCAAAAAATATTCAGGGATCACAGAATGGGGCTATAATTAACGGCAGCCTGGTGGATGCGAGTGACAAGGATTCTGATGAATTTATCCAGACAGAGTTGCCAGTAAATGAACACAAGAAAATAGAGGAAGTGTTGAAAGAGGAATCAGGAATGCCTATTAATCATGTAACTCCTTTGGCTGTAGATGTCAAGGTAGGGACATTCCCGTTGGATTCATTTTCTTGGGCTGCTAATGGTTCAGATGTAATATCTGAGACTTTGATTTCAACCGATGCCTCGGAAAAGGAAGTTAGTCAAACCATCGAGTTAGAATCAGATGTTAGCTTGTTTAACAGTGAAGATAATAATTCCTCGAAAGCTTCTGGTCGTGCAGATGAAAAGGCATTATCAGAAACAAAGTCTGATTTGGTGGAGGTAGCACAAATTGTCGAAATCACTAATGGAACTATTATGAAAGATGGTCGCATACATGAAGTTGAGGGTCCTGGGTTGGAAATTTGCACTGATACTCCAATATCTGTGACCTTTGAACAAGGCCAGAAAGCTAGTGAAATAAAGGTGAGTGTTCTATTTCTTTGTGGCCAAGCACAGAATGGCGTTAAAGTTTTTTTTATCTATCGTCTTTTAAATTTCTGGGGCATAGGTATAAATGCTTAAAGTTGACTTTTGGATTATGACAAAATATCGTGGGGGCGATAGCAATTTTACTCGAGTCGTTTCTGGGCCAGTTGAAACTTTTGAGCGAGGAAAAAGAACAGAGAATTTCTTGCATCTTAAACTTTTTGGATGGCGTTTAGATGTTCATTTGCATGTGGGTGATCTTGTTTCAATGTTTTTGTTTGAAAAAATAACAATGTGTACTCATCTAACCATTAGATGAAAGGAAAGAAAAGAAAGAAGAAAAGAAGAACATGTTATATTGAAGTCAGAGTTGTTTATTTCAAGGATTTGCTACACTTTTTTTCTTGTAACTCAAAAGTTTTGGAAGCATAGTTTGAATTTGGACTATTATTGATGCTCTTTTACAGGCTCCAAATGCTTCTCCGAGCGGTACCGAGAATCTCAACGAGACACGCAGCAATGGCATCGCTCAGGCTTCAAAAATCAAAGAGGAGACAGAGGTTGAAAATAAAGTAGAGGCAGAACAGACTGGTGGCTCCCAGAAAGAAAGCATTCCAACACTAAATAGACTTAATCTGTAAGAACATCTAGTCCACCCCACCTTCACTTTACATCATGATCCAAATTAATCAATCATTTTAACCACATATTCATCAAATCCACACGTTTCTTCTTTTCAGCAAATCATGGGATGGGATGTCAAAAGATTCTTCAAAACCCGAAAACAACCCGCTTATGGGAATCCTCAAGGCACTCGTTGCTGCGTTCGTGAAGTTTTGGTCCGAGTAAGTTCTATGATTGTGAATCGAATAGATAGAGAGCAGTAGTTAATTTTTCCTGCCACAGAACCTGTCTGTCTGTGTACCAAACCTGCAATCGGTTACCCCGTCGCCTCCACTCGGTCCCATTGTCGATATTTATGAAGAGAAAACTGGAGGTGGGTTCGCATTTCTGTACCCTGCAGTGTGAAAGAAAGCTTAGGAGTAGCATAAAGGCTGTAGAAGGGATTTTCTTCTCTTTTTTTACTGTAAGCATGAGATGATGAGATACATGTCCCCACGCCCATGATTTTCTTCTAGAAATGAAGATTTTGCTCTAATTTATGCATTAGCATATGATGAAAAAAGGGTTAAAAGAGAAGGAAAAGTTGAAGTAACGTGAGGGAGGAGCCTTTGTGTGTTGGGAAAACAGGGAAACAAGAGAGAAAGGCATATACAGATTGGAGTTTTAATAGGCACATCTTCTTTGCCCTTTTTTCCTCTGACCCGACATCTTATATCATATGGATCATGTAGTCACATGATTTTCTGCTTCCCATTTTTCTAATAGTACACTCTCTTGCAGCCTTTTTATTTTTTATTTTATAAATAAAAAAAAAGTCAATTTTATTTCTCATTTTTATATTCATTTTTTGAAAAGTTTTCTCCTGTTCGATAAGGTTTTTTTGTCTAATTTTTTTTTCACCCCAAGTGGTGGCCTTCCCGAGGAACACCACTTGGCATAAAGGATGACAAAAGACTAATTCAATGACGTAAACCATTGGAAATTCGAGAGGGTTACTAGGCTCGGGAGGGAGAGGGAGTTCAAGTGGCTCTCCTTTGTCTAGCTATATGTAGGTTAGGGGCGCTATTCTCGCTTTGAGTTCTGCTCTCAGTGTGTATGCTTGTGATGACAAAACTCTCCCATCAGTCGATCATTTGATTGATCAATGGGCAATGTAAGGCTTTCTTGTGGTAGTCATTTCAAATTATCACCTCTAATGTAACAAAATTGAATCGTGAAATGCTACCCGATTGAACTCTTTGATGTTCTTTTTCTTTCTTCAAACATCAAATCTTGGGCATGTGACACAAATCTTCGGTATGTGACACATGCTAGCCCAAGTATTGGTCTGCTGGTCAAGGTATATACCTCGACTAAATCTAGGTTTTTCCAAATACAATAAAGAATTTTAACAAAACGTCCATTTTTTTTAAAGAGAATAAAGTTAGTAATTAAAGTATAAAAAGGTCAAACAAAGCACACGTTCATAAAGAATTGATCGTACAAATGAATCAATTCATCGTTCACATTGTCAATTTTTGGTCATTTTCACATTAGGCAATAACCAACCCTTTCAATAAATGACCTAAAAATAAGACAAATTTTAAACCATTTAATCTTCTCTTGTAATTGACTTTATTTTTCTTTTTTAAAAAAGAAAGAAATAAAAATTAAATACATACTATTTTAACAAACCTTGTAATAAACTCTTCCATCTCCCTTTTCCCCATGCCATTGGATCTGGGGCTTTTTTTTTAAATCTTTTTTTTATTTTTCCAATTCAATATTCTAAAATAAAAAAATAAGGAATATTGGAAATGATTACGTGGAATTCGAGGAAATTAATAATTAGTATTAAAAAAAAACTGCAATTTTCATACAATTTGTAATATTCAAGCAGCCTTTGTATTATAAAAATGAATTTATTTAAAATTCTTAAACCTGGAATGTTGTTTTGTCTGTATTTTTAATATATGACTAAATAATTTATATTATTTTAACGTGGGCTTGCAAATGAGATATTCCACGTGTCAATAGTTTTTAAATTTTTTTTTAAGGATTTAATTCTATAAAATTTATACACATTTATTTGGATTAACAAATATATTTCCTAACAGAAAAATGGAATTGTATTTTTTATTTTCTAATTTTCAAATGAAATCCCATGGTATTATCATGATTACCACAAAGATATTTTCATTTATTTAGAAAGTAATATTTTTTTTTCCATTTCATAAAACTTATATTTTGGTTAAATGTTAGATTTAGTTTCATAAAATTGAATTATTTTATTAATCATATCTTTTTTTTTTTTAACTAATTTTAGTATTAATTATTTATTGATTATTTATAGTTAAATTTAATTATTTTAAGTTATTTTCACAGCTGTTTGTTTAATTTACTATCTAAATATTGGATAGTTCATTACTTAATATCTGAGCCCGACAACATGATGACTGTGCACGAGACCATTTTGATATTGAGTCGAGGGCAGGCACAACAGCTACATGAACCTCGTCTTTTCTGTTACTAGCACTTTCCCGAGGCAGGTCAAAATTCTTTATGAGAAATTGTGAGTTTTATATCAATTAAAACAAGTAACACCATATTATTAAATTAAAAAAAAAAAATTTAAATTTACTCCCTTCACCAATCACATAGATTAAAAAAATGGCTAAAAAAACTCAAGAAAAAGGCAATTTACTTATTTACCCTTGAAGATTAAAAATAAAATAATATATATTAATCCGGTTTAGAGAATATTTTAATATACACTAATAAAGGCCAATGATTGACGGTGAAACCAAGAGAGAGAGAGAAATTAATATTAATTATATAAAAAAAAGTTTAATTAAAAACTAAATTATTAATAATAATAATAATAATAATAATAATAATAAATAAATAAATAAAGGAGGAAAAAAACAGTTTCACGTGGGGGAGATTCATTTAGGTAATGTGTTTGGTAAACCCAATCCATCAATGAACTCATTCCCCAAATTACTTTTTATTTTTTATTTTTACTTTTTAATTTAAAATTAAATTACTATTTATCTAATATTTTTTTAATTATGTGTTTGCTAAAATTTTCATTTATTTTAAATACATTTGAATTATAAATTCTTGATTTTTGAAAATAATTTAAAAAGTAAGTGATGAAGGAAAAAATTATGAGTACAAATAATATTTATATGTTTAATTTTTTAAAAATAAAATAGTTATAAAGTATTTTATAATTGTTTTTAGAGTAAAAAAAAGAAAAAAAAGACCAAATAAAAAGAAAATATAAAAAATAAAAAATAAATAAGAGCAAAGTAGGGTTGTGAAAGCTCAAATTGGTGGGTATCCAATGCCGACGTCGGTGCGGTGACATCACGCGCTTCTTTTTCACCCTCCAATTTTGAAACACATTGCATGTCACCTACTTCAATTTTTTTTTTCCGCTACGTCTCGATGAAGATCAGAATGTTCGATATTTTTTTGTTTAACAATACGTGGAGATAACAGAATTTGAACGTCCATCCCGGGTTGACACATTCAATATTTAGGTTTACTAAACTCATTTATATCGGGGTGTATATAGGTTACAAAGATCTTTTGGATTAACCGGAAATATAGTGATCTGAGGAACTCAAATAGAATTCACAACCCGACCCTCTACTTTTGTAGTTGGGTTATAGAGTTGTTTTTTCTTCTTCTTAAATACGCATCACTAACATCGGTTATAAACGTTTTAATTTTCATAATAATTTTTAAAGAATTGTAACCCTATTCTGGAGTTGGTCCGGTTGACCCGACCAAAAAAATTTCAACCTACAAACGGACCTGTATTTTTCAAATTTTCAAAAAGAAATCTAACTCAAATTAATAAATGAATAATTTGTAACATCTTTAAAATTTTCATGGTATCTTAAAATGACTAAAATACCCTTACACTATTATCGTTCATTGCTGGCATTCATGATTGTTGATAGTTTCCAACACCACTACGGTAACCGCTCGACAACCTTCGATGACAAACAATCTTCGACAATCCCTCTAGCTATGGTCGACCAATCGTAATATTTTAAATATATAAGTAAAAATATTTTGAGCGTAGAACAAACAAAAATAAAAGACTTGAATTAAAAGGTATTTTGGCTCTATATTTGGTGTGTTGGCACTTCCTTTAATTGCGTTTTGTGCCATTTGTTGACCAAGCAAATTGATTCTCACGTTAGGGTGTCTTTTGGCTTCACTCAACATTTTCCATTTTAAATATATTTAAATAATAATAATAATTTTTATGATTTATTTCCCAAACCCCACTTAATTTACTTCATTATTGAATTACTTATTAATTCCACAAATTTAGACTTCAAATACATGGAATTAAAAAATAAATTATTTAATTAAATATAGAGATAAAAAAAAATTTAACAACTAGTTTTATATATTTATAATTTAAAATATATATTTAATTAGATTCTCAGTAATTCTAAAAGGATCCTAATAACTTATAATAACTTATGCTTAGATCTCGATATTTTTAAATGGAAAAATTAAAATTAAAATTAGATCTCGATAATTTTGTGTATTTATTTATTTATTTATTTATTTATTTAAGTTGTAATGTATTATTTATTACATAGTTTGGTAGGTTTTAATTGCAAAATCATCCTTTATTTGTATACTTTTTGTAGTCAAATGTTTAATAAAATTACCAAAAAGAAAAAATAAGAAAGAAAAAGGTGCTCACTAATAAAAATAAGTCAATGAAGGACTTGAAAATAAATATAAATAATAAATTAATAATAGTAAAAAATATTTTTTTAAAATTCTAAAAATTACTTGGAATAAACTCTTTTTTTGGTATTTCTTCCGATCAAAGTAAGATTTTCACTTAAAAGAGTAACACGGTCAAAAGTTAATGCTAACGTCTTCGTTAATAGACCGTTCGGTGACTGACTCTGATACCATTTGTAACAGTTTAAATCCACTGCTAGCAGATATTGTCTGTTTTGGCCTGTTACGTATCGTTGTCACCCTCATGGTTTTAAATCGCGTCTTAGAATTTGGAGAGGGGAATGAAACATTTCTTATAATGATGTGGAAACCTCTCCCTAGCAGACGCGTTTTAAAATCTTGAGGGAAAACTCGAAAGGGAAAGGCTAAAGAAGACAATATCGGGTAGCGGTGGGCTTGGTTTGTTACAAGTTTAGACTAATGTAGAGATTTGTTGTTCCTAACAAATGGTATTAAATGTTGAATTCATATTCTGAATCATAGACATGGGTCATTATTAAGCATCATCGACCAAGAGATCAGAGGTTCGGATCTCCCATCCGACATATTATTGACCTAAAAAAATCCGCTCTTTGATATATGTAAGACATTAATATTTTCATTTACAAGCCTATAATTATTAAAAACATAAAGAAAATAAAACAAATAATAGATGAGAATTATGATGTAATTAAAGAAAGTTTTATGTATAGTGAACAAGTTTAATTTAATGCTATTTATTTATGATTTGTATATATTTATTTATTAATTATAGTAAGGACACGTCATCATACCTAATAAATTACATTTATTGTATTTAAGGAAAATGAGAAGAACAAAATAATAATTTCTATTTTTATTGTTTGATTTTAATATATGAGAGAGGTTAATCAAATATATGTATCCATTATTACTACTAATTATTCCATTTTAAATATTTTCCAATTAATTTTTTCAATTTTTCTTAATTCCATAATATCTGGTTCAAATATTTTTATATCTGACTTTTGGGTCAAAATTATAATAAATTAGGTGAACTAATCAATAAATATTTTAAATTATAATTTAATCCCTATCCTTTCATAAAATTCACGGACTAAATTCTAATTTTCTCAAAATTTATTGACCAAATTTGTAATTTAACCTAAAATTGTTATTAAAAAGGAGGTTTGAAGGGATGAATTAGTCTTTCAAGTTTTGAATTTTTTATTAGTAATTAGCAGAGCAACGACCGAGGAGCGGATTCCCCACCGACAGGGAGACAAGAGACAGCTATCTCAAGGCACAACATGACCTATAGGTGAGACTTGAGACAAAAACCTAAATTGCAGTCAGAGGATCCAAGTAATTAGAAGAGCGACGACTCGGGAGCGGATTCATCACTGACAGGGAGATAAGAGACAGTTGTCTCAAGGCACAACATGACCTACAAGCAAGATCGGCGAGATCTGAGACGAAAACTTGATTGGGAGTCGGAGGATACAAGTAATTAGCAGAGCGACAACTCGGGAGTGGATTCCCCACTGTCAGGGAGACAAGAGACAGTTATCTAAACGCACAACATGACCTACAGACAAGACTGATGATACCTGGGGCGAAAACTTGATTGGGAGTTCAATGATCTAAGTAATTAGCATAGCGACAACCCAAGAGCGGTTTCTCCACCGACAGGAGGACAAGAGACGACTATCTCAAGGCACAACACGACTTACAGACAAGACCGACGAGATCTGATACAGAAACTTGATGGGGAGTCAAATGATCCATAAGACCTACATCCACACTACAGGTATTTTGTCAAAATGAGGTGAAATGAGTGAATTACAAAATGGAAAAAGAAAAAAAAAAGACGAAATAAATAAAAATGCTAGTTTTCAAAATTTGGAAAAAGGCACATTTTTTACAAATATATTTTAGAAAAATAACCTTTTTCCAAAGTATAAATATAATGGCCTACATTAAAGTTAGCAACTTTTTTGAGATCCCAAAAGTAACCTCACCTCCCAAAAAAAGAAAAATAAATAAATAAATAAATAAATAAAGAGGAATATTTGATGTGTTTAAATCGGTCTGAAGAAACGTGAAAGCTCACCAAACAAGACGCACAAAAAACCTTCCCCGACCGACACGGCCCACGCGCCTCCAAGAGGCGCGTGGGTGTGACAAACCCTCAATGTGGTCCACGGAAGCTTTTGGCTATTGGGCTGCCCGCTGCCCGTTCTTTGTACTGTAACGTAAAATTTAAGTTCCACTTGTCAACCTCTTGAAAAGATTTTAGGAAAATTAAAAGAAAAAAGAAAAAAAAAAGCATTATGATTCCCACCGTCTGTTATTTAGGGTTTCTCTTTCATCCAGCTCATCATTCTGTGACACGTGTACTGATCCCACTTGTCCTTCAGCCATCGTATGTGACCAATTATTGTTTCGTTCGTATAAGACTGTTCATTTTTAATTTTTAATTTTTAATTTTAATTTCTGAATTTCATGCGGCTTTTTCTTTGGATTGTTGGATGAGAAAGATGGGACCCTACAAGTTTTGTCTCAACTTTAATTTAAACTCAACTCTCCTTTTTTTGGATCAAAATATGCTTTTCATCTCAAACTTTTTTTTTTTTACTTTTTTTTTCTTAAGATTATCGCGGTTTTTAACGAGAGTTTTGGATTTAGTGTTTAAATTTAGTGTTTATCGTCGAGAATTATTAATTTTTAAATGATGAGATATGTTTTATCGTTAGTTAACATTTACGTACGCCTATTGGTCTAATATATGGAAAAAAATTAAAATAAAAAAGTTAATGATGTACACTGTTCATTAAAAAACACGTCAAAATACTTTTGCTCTCAAGTCATTTTTTTAAGCGTGTTCATATAATTCGATAACCCGACAAACGTGGACAACCTAACCCAAACCATAAAGGATAGGTTGGGCGGGCTTGATTTTTTTTTCTTCCGTTTCGGTTAGGTTGAATCTTTTGAAAATTGAAAATTCGGCCAACTTGAAAATAGGGTTACAATCCAACCAAACCCTATTTGTAAGATTATGATATTAGTAATCGTTGTGATTTGTGAATGTTTTAGTTATTAATATAATATGTATTTGTGGATAAGTATGATTTTTTAAAGATAATTTTACAAAAAGAATAACCCGATAACTCAACCCAATGTTTGAGTTGGATTGAATTGTGAACTCTATTTGTATTGCTCGTCACCCATCCAACCAACTCCAAATTTCAAGTTTGTCCAAAAGATTTATCCAACCCAACTCGTGTACACTTACGGATAGCTTAAAATTAGAGAATATACGTTTGTACTGGCATAAATCAACACTAATGTATTTATTTTGTGCCAATTTGAGCATAGTTTAGCAATTTGTCTGGTTCAATTTTTCCACCGTGCAATTATGTAACTAAAAATAAAAAATAATTAGACACTTTTATTTATTTTATAAAC
This sequence comes from Cucurbita ficifolia, assembly GCA_033971965.1. Taxonomy (NCBI): domain Eukaryota; kingdom Viridiplantae; phylum Streptophyta; class Magnoliopsida; order Cucurbitales; family Cucurbitaceae; genus Cucurbita; species Cucurbita ficifolia. The sequence continues at coordinate 18,267,730 of CM066965.1, forward strand.
GGTACGATACCAAACACATGGTATTTTTCTCTCATACATCTAACGGTACAAAATTATTGGTCTAAATTAACTTTATACGTTATCCATATTTATTGTTCGAATAAGATTTTATATGTAACAAAATTATTTTTTAGTGTGATTTTCAAATATTGATTTTTCTTTTTTCCAACAAAATTGAAAATTTGATAAAAGTTGGTAAGTTCAAAATTTAAATAAATAAGATAAATATTTATAACATTAAATATCAAACTATTAATTTCATCATTAAAAATTTTAAATTATTGTACTGCAAAAAAAAATTATAATTGGTTGTTGGACTTTATAAAATTATATCTATTTAATTCATCTGTTTTATAGAAGGTTTATAGTGAGTTATTAAGTTTATTTTATTTTATTTTATTGTCAGAATATTTATATTTTAACGCTTTGTATTATTTAAAAGATTAGGAGTGTATACGGGTTGGATTGAGTCGGGTTGAAAAATATTTTAGAAAACTTCCGATGTAGTTCATAGCTAAGTTGGGTTATCGGGTTATTTTTTTTATTATTTAAAAATATTATACTTATTTACAATATATATTACATTAATAACTAAAATTTTATAAAGTTCAAATATCAATCATTTACGAGTCACAACACATCACTCAACTTGGTTACAAATTTTAAATATTTTTAAAAGTAGGGTAGGATTCGGTTGTATCCTTATTTTTAAGTTGTTCGGGTTGACTCAACCAAAAAAAATGTTAACCCGCAAAACGAACCAAAATTTCGATTTTATAAAAATTCAACCATCCCAAACCAGAAGAAAAAAATTCGGTTTGGGTTGGTTGGATTATCGGGTTCTAAGCTTCGACCAAGTTTAGACATTCAAGTGTAGATATTAAACTAGAAAAGTAAACTTAAGAGAGGATCAAATAATTTTTTTTTTTTTTTAAGTTTTAGAAACGTATAAAAAGATTTTAAAACACGTAAATCAAATAAACATAACTTTAATTAAAAGTTTTAAAATATATTATAAGATTATAAAAATACATGAGACTAAAAAAACACAAAATTGTTCAATTTTACCCTTCAAATGCAAACATGATATCGCTTAATTGTTTTATATATATATATATATATATATATATTTTACAAAAAGATTAGAGGTTCGAATCTCTCAAACTTCACATATTATTTGCTAGTGGTGGGTTTGGGCTACTACAAATAATATTAGAGCTAGACACCGGGCACGGGACGCTGAACCCTTAAATGGGTGGATTGTGAGATTCCACACCGTTTGAAGCGGAGAATGAGTATGAAAACCTCATCCTAGTAGACACGTTTTAAAATCTTGACGGGAAGCCTGGGACGCTGGACCCTCAAGGGGGTGGATTGTGAGATTCCACACCGTTTGAAGCGGAGAATGAGTATGAAAACCTCATCCTAGTAGACACGTTTTAAAATCTTGACGGGAAGCCTAGAATGAAAGATCATAAGTGAAAAGTAAGGATGACAATATCTACTAGCGCTAGACTTGAGCGGTTACAAATGTTAAACTAGAAACCTCGAACAAAAAAAATTTAATTGGCTAAATTATTGAAGTTGCCCAATTTATACTCGTACCCTTTAAAAGATTTCGCTTCTACCCTTCAAATGATCAAAATTGACGTGGTTGACCGGTAGCTAATGATATTGTCACATACGCCCTTGTTTTTCTTAAAAATCATTTAAGGTCTATTTAAATAAAATTTAGAAGATAGAAGGGTATAATTGAAACTAATATGGAAATTGAAGATTATTTTATAAAAAAAATTAAATTAAATTAAATTTAAAAAAGGAAGGGTAAAAAAAGTGAAAAAGTTGGGGTGAATTTGGGAAGCAAAGAGAGTCAGCTAAGAGAGTTAAAATTTATTCACCAACCTGTATGAAACTTCTCATCTCTCCCTCTGTTTACTGTATTCAAAGGCACGTCTTCCAAGTGATTTCCTAAATAAATACTCTTCCACGAAACAAACGCCTTTATCGCGTGTTCATCCATCCACTTTCCTTTCCTTTCATCTTCCCTTTTCCTCTGCACGAATCCTTTCCTCCAATCTTTCAATCTTTCCGCCATGTCCATGGACCTTGAATTCCCCGAAAATCTCCCTAAAATCCGCCTTCCTTTACAGGTTCGATCGCCTCCCAAGCCTTCCAATTCCATCAACATCCCTTCCTCCGTCTCCGATCACGACGGCGCCGACCTTGACCACCGCGGCTGCCGGACGCCGACCTCTGCCGAGCACAAGATTCCGAAGATCATCAGCTGTCCTGGAGCGCCGAGGAAGCCCAAGCGCCCGCCCGTACCTTGCAAGAGGAAGTTGACCATGGAGCTCAAATTCTTTGAGATCGTGAATCAAGAAGAAGTCGATAATTTCTTCCGATCCGCTTACGATCTCGAAGCTTCTTCCACGGCGCCGCCGAAGAGGAGCTGCTGCCGGTCAGCCTGATAATCCAGATTGTCGGTTTGAGCCCTAAATTACTACACCGATTATAGAAAATCAATTTTTCTTTAATTCTTTTCTTTTCTTTTCTTTTTTTTTCCTTTTCCTTTCCCTCCGATAGCGAGTCAGCTCTTGATGTGTATTATTATTACACGTACATACCACATGGAATCGAATCGAATCGAATGCAAGTCCTCTTTGCATCATCACCGGAGATAGATAATCGTATTCGGATAATCAACCTAGTAAAACATTTCCCGAAACAAACAAAACATTCCGCACATATATTTCTTCTTCTCCCCCTAAAAATTCGCATCAATTTCCTGAAATTCTCTGCCTTCTTTGATCGTTTCTGCAGATTTCTAAATTCTTGATCTGAAATTCCAAATCGAACTCATGTAAGTTAGAAACCCTAACTATTTCGTATTCCTGTTGTATGAATGAATTCGATCCGTAGCTGCAATAATTTAGTATAGAAATCATGAATTCGCTGCTGATGAATGAAATTACACGATCATGTTGATGATTTCTTCAATTCTGTTTTGCAATTGAGATGAAATTTCCTTTTGATCTGCAGATTTGTGCCCTGATTCTTTGTTCTTGTTGAGTAATCAACACGGCTTTGGGAATTTGTTTATATATATATATATATATATATATATTCTATCTCGATGAATTTGCAGATAGAGAGAGATCCAATTTCCAATTCCAATTCCAATTTCAAATATCAGAAAGAGAGAGGGAGTTGTTGCCAAATTTTTTAATTCTATCCCCAATTTCAAATTATAGAGAGAGAGAAGAATTGGGGGGAGTTGAAATTTCAGAGAGAGAGAAAAAAAGAAAGAAAGAGGGAGATGCCAAAATTTTGAATTTCCATGAATAATTTTTTTAATAATAATTTTTAATTTTTAGATCAGCATTTTTTTTTGTCCCATTGTAGGCCACAACTTTCCCCAGGCAAAAAAGGGGTAAATTTAATGTCTCAACATTATTTAATTTCAGTGCTTTAAAATCTTTTATTTATTTATTTATTTATATAGAATAAGAATTATAATATTGGGTTATTATTTAAAACATTATCACAAATATTTTTTTTATTTTCTTTTTTAGAGTAAATTATCATGAATAGTTCAATAGCACTTTTATTGTGCTATTTCAGCAAGTGGCTGTGCCTATCTTTTAGCTGACCAATTAAGTCAATATTATAAATCATTATTAATTGAACCCCACATTTATATTTTCAACACAAAATTATTTTCCATACCCTTATAATTTATTTTTTTTATTTTCTATTATTTTTGGCTTATATATATATATATATATATATATATATATATATATATAGAAGGAGAGAATAATGGTAATGCACATTCATTATTGTTTCATATGTAGACATAAATATTGAAATTGTCTGATATGATTTTTAGACATAATAGTCTTCATGACAACACATTTTAAGGTAATTAAATTAAATTAAATTAAAAAAAAAACATATAATCATCACTATTACCAAGTGCAAAGAAAAAAAAATTATTTAATTTTTTGAATTGAAGAGAAATTAATGAAGCAATTGGGTTTATATAATATGAAATTTGGAGGCATAGGTTAGGTGAATTAATGAGGGACATAAATGAAAATGTGTAGCATATAGATGATGATGAATTTAGAATAGGGAAGTTTACATTAATTGGTGTATGGTGAAGCATATTAGAAGGGCATATTATTTTTTCCCTTAAAGATAGATACATAATTAGTAGTGGTTGGATTCATCTTTGATCATGTTTCTAGAACTTAATGTTGTCGAAAGAGGTTGGAACTCAATTACCCACCATTTTTTTTAATGTTTTTCTCTCTCTACATTGCTCAATTATGAGTGAGTGAGAGAGAGAGAGAGCTTGATTGATTTTCAAGCTATACTCATGGTGTCTTGATCTTGAAGAAACATTAAAAGATTACTAGCTCGGAAAGAGAGACGTTTTTTTTGTCTTCGAAACAGTAACCAATTTGAACATAACTCGACTTGTTAAGATATATGCCTTCGAAAGAGAGGAAACAGTGAAATTTAGACATAACTTAACTTATTAAAAGATTACTAGCTCGGAACGAGAGATGTTTTTTTTTTCTCAGAACAAAAACCACTTGTTAAGATACATACTTTCGAAAGAGAGGAAACACTGAACCCTAAACGTAGCTTAACTTATTTAAAGATTACTAGCTCGAAAAAAGAGACGTTTTTTTTCTTCTTCAAAACCGTAACCAATTTGAGCATAATTCAACTTGTTAAGATATATACTTTCGAAAGAGAGGAAACAGTGAACCCTAAAAATGGCTTAACTGATTAAGATGTATATATATATATATATATATACTCTCGACCTAGAGGTCTAACACTCAAATCTCCGATTAATTTTAAAAAATTAATTTGTATATTTGAGTAGACAATGTTAGGTACGTTTTACACAATTAAAGAGTCATAAAAGGGTGTTTTAGAGGCTAAATTGAAATCTCGAGCCTTGAAAGTATGTCTATTATAACTTTTGGACCACTTAAAATAATTTTTTTTTCTAGTGTTTTATTACATGGTTGAAAGTGCTTTTCATGCCTTCTAAAAGTATTATTCTAAAAAGTGATTTAAAAAATAAAAAAATTTCAAAATAATTTTTAAAAAATATAATGATAAAAAGGAAGGTAGTTATAGAAAATTATTAAAAAAAAAAAAGGGTGAAGAGGGAGGTAGCACTGAGATCAATGATTGTCAGTTTGTCTTAATGCAAATCAGATTATTTTTTTTGTCCATTTCATCCAATTCCTTCTTCTTCATGTGAATGTCACATTCTTCTCCTTTCTCTTCCAAAGAATCATTTCACCAAAATAATAAATAATAAATAATAATAAAATAAGAAGAGGAGAGAGAGAGAGGAGAGAGAGGATCTTAATGGAAAAGCCCAGCCCATATTGCAATAAGTGGGCTTGGGTTTGGGCCTAGCCCATTAGTGGCCCATTTCAAGAGATTCATCCAAAGGGTCCTCCAAGAACAAATGGAGCATGAATATATGGGGTCGGAGATAGAGATTATATTCCTAGATGTTCCTTGATATTTGAGTTATTCATGGAACGTGAGAAGCAAACGACTATCATCCTCTTATGAAAGATATCGAAGAATTTCTCGAGAATCTTATAAAATTCATTCGATCTTTCTTTTTCAGACAGATCGTTGGAATTTTATTGAGAAGTTCACTGAAAATCAGAAATTGTTGAAAAAAAATATGAATCTATCTGCTAGCTAGGAAAGACATGTCCTAAATACAACGAAAACCGATACGACACAAAGCACGCGGATATGTTTCCGCTTCGGTTTCATACGATACAAAGATTAGCAAAGCTACACGATCAAAGACAAGTTCGATCTTAGTTTAGTTTTGAATCTATCAGCTAGCTAGGAAAGACATGTCCTAAATGCAATGAAAACCGATACGACACAAAGCACGCGGAATCAAATAGGATACGTCTCGATTTCGGTTTCTGTTTCGGTTTCATATGATACAAGGATTAGCAAAGCTCTACATGATCAAAGACAAGCTTGAGCTTAGATCAATTCTAAATCTATCAGCTAGCTGGGAAAGACATGTCCTAAATGCAACGAAAATCAATACGACACAAAGCACACGGAATAAAAAAGGATACGTTTCCGTTTCACACGATACAAGGATTAGCAAAACTACATGATCAAAGATAAGCTCGATCTTAGTTCAGTTTTGAATCTATCAACTAGTTAGGAAAGACATGTCCTAAATGCAACAAAAACCGATACGACAAGAAGCACACCGAATCCAAAAGGATACGTTTCGATTTCACACAATACAAGGATTAGCAAAGCTACACGATCAAAGACAAGTTCGATCTTATGTTCAGTTCTGAATCTATCAGCTAGCTAGGAAAGACATGTCCTAAAAACAACAAAAACCGACACGACACGAAGCACGAGGAATCAAAAAGGATACATTTCGGGTTTGGTTTTGGTTTCACGTGATCCAAGGATTAGCAAAGCTACATAATCAAAGACACTTACTCTTGTATAAAGTCTAATAATGGCAGCTATAATTCTCTGCACTGTTAAAAGTAAACACAATAATGGGTCAGATTTTACTTTTATGTTTTCAATGAATCACAATCTTTCTTTCTTTCTTTACTATTGAACTGCATCAAAGTACTATAGTGACTTGAGAGATAGATATCAATCCCTGTGATGAACTAAGCTAGTGGGGTCTTGAAAGATGCAGCACAAACACAAGAAGATATCAATGGCACTCAAAAGTTGCTATCCCAGCAGGTAGCCGCGTCCAAAAATGCTATCGAGTTTCGGTTGTTGGAGTATCAACTTCAACGGCTTTGTAACAGCTCAAGTACACTGTTAACAAATTTTGTCTGTTTTGGCCCGTTACATATCGCCATCAGTCTTGTGGTTTTAAAACGCGTTTGTTAGTGGAATGACCCAAGCTCACCACTAGCAGATATTGTCCTCTTTGGGCTTTCCCTTTCGGGCTTCCCAAAGAGAACAATATCTTCTATCGGTGGGCTTGGGCTGTTACAAATGGCATCAAAGCCAAACACCGAGTGATGTGTCTGGGAGGAGGCTGAGCCCCGAAGGGGGTGGACACGAGGTGATGTGCCAGTAAGGACGTTGGGCTCCAAAGGGGGTGGATTGTGAGATCCCACATCGGTTGGGGAGAAAAACAAAATATTCTTTATAAGGGTGTGCAAACCTCTCCCTAGCAGACGTGTTTTAAAAACTTTGAGGGACAGCTCGTAAGGGAAAGCTCAAAAAGAACAATATCTGTTAGAGGCAGCTAAAAGGGAAAGTAGAAGTGCTTAGAGGAGGAGAAAGAAGAGTGTTTCAAGAGAGTTCAAGTGCTTGAAGACCCGCGTTTTTGTTTCTCGTTTCTCGTCGTCTCGGGATAAATTGGCTAAAGAATCAAGTGGGTCTCGTAACAACTTGATCGAGGGCAATATTATGTCATCTCGATAATAAATTGACTAAAAAATCAAGTGGCTCTCGTACTGACTTGATCGAGGGCTATATTACAAAAGGGTAGAAAAAGAACGTGTGAGGATGAAAACGTGAACCATGTTCAGTAAACACGAACATAGTTGATTCGTATTGTGAGATTTTAGAACGGGTTAAGTTACAAACTTCACTATAGTTGTTGCAATAGTTGCAGATCCTTAATGCACTATCCGTGACGCTTGACTTAAGCCCTTTAATTTTAAAAAGCATCCAGTCGAATCACGTTTAATTTTAATACAAACTCGACATGGCATAACGTTATATTTATATTATAAACGTTCAATCTCATCGATTTGGAATTTTGTTAGATTCATTTATAACTTTTATTTAAAAATAAGTAAAAATATTTCCAATTTTAATGAAAATGGACATAAATAAATAAAAAAATCAAGAATTAAGATAATTGAATAAATCTAAAGAAAACCCACAAAATTTAACAATTTAAAATTTTATCGTTTTTATTTAAATTCTGTCAATTTAAATATGCCTAAAAAATGTATATGTCTAACATTTTTTTAATAATAAATTTTTACTAAAAGATAAAAATTATTTATATATTTTAAATTATATGAAAGTTTGAATATATATATATATATATATATTTAAAAAAATTAAAGTTTATAATAAAAATAGATACTTCTCTACTTTGACCTTTACGATGGTCCGCTCCGTATATGCATACTTCTCTTTCTCTGAATCAGATCGGACGGCGAAGTTTTGGTTTTTGCTCGATCTATTTCACCGCCATCTCCGCATTGTTGTCGTCGATCGTTTTTGCAAATCTCGGTGGCGATAACACTCTTACATCTTCGCCGGTTGCAGTAATTCACCGGCAATCATCCTTGGGTACTCCAATTTCTTCTTCTTTCTAGCACTGTAACTCTGTTCTGATTTGACTTTCCCTGTTTTACTTCTCGAATCATGTTCTGTGGTGCAATTTCGTCATGTTTCGTGACTGTAGTTATTGGAATTGTATTGAATTGCGAATTCTGTGCCCTCGAATGATCTACAGATAGGAAATGGATGTCGATAATTGGCGCTGGGGATTGGCCTATGATCAGTGGGTTGCATTGCCGGTGTCCGGTTCTCGACCGGCAGCTCGTTATAAGGTGAGTTGTTGTTTTGACGTCGGATTGGATAGGTTTTTCTTTGCCTTGTAATAATTTTATGAGTGTTGTAGATTCTGGGGTAGATTTGTTGTGTAAACTAATTTCGGTGATTTCGTCTATTTAGCATGCTGCAGCAGTTGTTGATCAAAAACTCTACATTGTCGGTGGAAGCCGTAATGGCCGGTATCTCTCTGATATTCAGGTCTTAAACTTAACTAAGGTTGGCTAAGTTTGTTTATGTTCATCTTCATCGGATTCATTGTCGTTTGTCTATAAACAGGTCTTGGACCTTGGCAATTTGTCGTGGTCCAGTCTTAAACTTCAAATAAATCCTGGTGTTGCGAATTCTGAAGGCAATGGTGGCCTAGTTGAGTCTCTTCCACCTATTGCAGGGCATAGTATGGTAAGCATTCCACGCGTGCTTATTGGTACAATTGTTCCATGCCCCATACCATACCTATGTTGATTCATCTATAGTTACCTGATGGACTGCTTGGTAATTTTAATCGGTAGGTCAAATGGGATAAGAAACTCGTCGTGCTTGGTGGAAATTTGAAAGGATCATCTGATAGAATTATGGGTTTGTTCTCTATGAACTTAATTATTGTCTATGTGATTGTGTTGTCCCTTTATGATCTTAATGCTGTGATGCAAAGAATCACTTCGTGTTTTTACGCTGCAGCATATTAATAATTGGATTCTTGAACCTTACTCTCTTATTATGGTCCTTACAGTTCATTGCATCGATCTAGAAACACGAACATGGAGTGTTTTGGAGACCTCTGGAAATGTTCCGGTATTTGCCAATTTTTTTTTTTAATGCTTTGGTCTGGATTTCCATGTTTATGCCATTCAGAATTATTTTTGCTTATACTTCACCCTTCAAAATGATCTTGATCATATTGCTTATTGAGTTTGTAATATTTCAGATTGCTCGTGCTGGACATTCAGCAACTCTTTTTGGTTCCAAAATCATAATGTTTGGTGGAGAAAACAGTAGCAGGAATCTTCTAAACGACCTCCATGTTCTTGATTTAGAGACATTAACCTGGGATGTAGTGGAGGCAAAGTAAGTATTCATTCTGGTTGTTTAGTCAAGTGTTTGTCTACTTTGGGAGACTGTTTCATCATTTCCTTGGTTTTTGATAGGCTGACACCGCCAGCTCCAAGATTTGATCATACAACTGCAATGCATGCAGAAAACTACCTCCTAGTTTTTGGCGGTTGTTCTCATTCAACCTTTTTTAGTGATCTTCATGTGCTGGATTTTCGTACTGTGAGTATTTCCTCTTCTCTTTTCTATTGGCAGCATGCATATGTTTTCTCATTGAAGTGATTGCATGTATGACTTGACTCATTGTTCTCTTGGCTTGTCCACCAATTCAAATATACTATCTGTCAATTTGTGTACCATAAAGAAAAAGACTAGAATATCGATGACAATATTGATACTACTATTTTTTATTGTAGCACTTGCATAAAATGTATTAAACTTGTAAAATGCAATGCCCTCATAGAGAAATCATGTTAATCCATACTAGTCTTTTTACAACCGTAGTCTGGAACTACTGTTGTTGGCTTTACTTTTGGCAGTATTAATGCTTGAACTGAAGTTTTGTGATTATTGGATTGTCGTTGATCTCCTAGAAAGAATTGAACTTCATTTGTAGTAGTTGCGTTAATATCTGTTTAATGAGTGATTACAGTTATTCTAGAATAGAAGAACATGGGATCTCTTAATCCACAGATTTTAACGTGTTATAAAAGTTGGGGCTTATTTTCAAATTTATATTTGTACCCCCATGGACTCCGAAAATATTTATCATGACAAGTCAACTAGAATAAAGGAAACCCTACCTTTAGTTTTGCCTTGAAGACCATAGTTGGTAGGCTGGAGAATCAACTACTTCAATGGGGCCGGGTCAATGAGCTTGCCTGATTATTGAAAAATTGATAGCTGGAGCTCCAGATCCAGCACAAGGTCACAACCTTCCTCTGCTTAAGACTTCCGGTCAAGCTAGCCAATTCTCCTTTTGTTGGTGGCATGAAACTTTATGGTTTTAAACCTTTTTGTAATCGTCCATGCCCTGAATCAGCTTTCACCATTCTCTTTTTTATAAGTGACATTTGATCTCCTCTCGCTATCCATCACTGCCTTCAGTATTTGATCGTGTCATACGTTAGAAACTAAAACCATCAGACCTCTAATCCAGGATTTATTTGTGATAATATTGGGTACTTTCACCAACGTAGCTCCACTTCACTAGCTAATGTAATGATAATCTCCGTTTCTCTATGCTTAACAAGGCATGGAAAAAAAGTGCGATTTCGTCAAATGTTATAAATTAATTTTTTTTCCTGATGAGCAATAAATAATAAGCATATCTCAAAAAAAAAAAGAACAAGAAGCACTATAATGTTATGTATGCTGCAGATGGAGTGGTCCCAGCCACAAATGCAGGGTGATTTGGTGACTCCTAGGGCAGGCCATGCTGGTATAACCATTGACGAGAACTGGTATATAGTTGGTGGTGGTGACAATAAAAATGGTATTTAGAGTTTCTTAAATTATTATATAAGCTTTAAGCGTATTAAATTCCTAAAAGATTATTATGAACATGTGGACATTCCTTTTCAGGTTGCCCAGAGACAATGGTGCTAAATATGTCTAAGCTTTCTTGGTCAGCTTTGACAAGCGTAAAGCAAAGAGAACCCCTTGCTAGTGAGGTGATTACAGAATACATTCTTGCCTCAACTGTTTCCTACTAATTTTTCAATTTTTATCAATATTAGATGTGGAACTTTATCCTATGGTTGCAAACACTTGAGGTGATTACAGTATTAATTTTGATGATAACATCTTGAGATCAAATTGGTTGGTCCTGGTGTGTGTGTGTGTGCAAACTATTATGGTCCTTTTTCTTTCTCTTTTCTTTGCAGCACTCTTGGTGATTGTTGCCTGCCTTTAATTTCCCGGTAATATGAAATATGTATGACTTAGTTTTCTTCCCAAGAAATAGGACACATGCAACTATTATCCCCCAAGAAAAGAGTACTGGCCTGGAATTTGGAATAATTTCCAACTAAGTACTGATATTTATTGTACTAGTGGAAAAACAAGGACTAAATAAGCTTTCTGAATTTTTTTTTTTTTTTTTTTTTTTTTTTTTTTTTTTTTTGTTATAAGGAAGCTCTCAAGGTAAGTTCAGGTCGGAACAAATCCCTAAAACGGACTATGTAATGTACTTTATCTGCTAGGTTACGGATGGACATTTTACCAGAGGTTTTTATTGTATCAATCTACCCTTATTTAATTCCTATTGAAGCATATACTCGGGAGTGGTTAGAAAGAGAAATATATGCATACAACAATGGTGTTATCTTTATGAATAGGGTTTCGATTGAGATTTCCCTTGATGCAGCAATGTAACTTAAGTGTCTCCATTAATAATGTATGTGATCTTCTTAGTATTTTACTAATACTTACCACTGCATTGTGGAAATAGGGAATCAGTATTAGTTTGGCTACAATTGATCAAGAGAAATATCTGGTTGCTTTTGGCGGTTACAATGGAAGGTATAACAATGAGGTATGTTTTAGGTAAATAATGCATATCTTTGTGTTTATATGAACTCTTACGAGAATTAGTTATTGTAACTTATTTCTGTGCCGTTATATGGTTCGTAGGTTTTTATCATGAGACCAAAACCAAGAGACTCATCACGTCCCAAAATATTCCAATCACCCGCAGCAGCAGCGGCGGCAGCTTCTGTTACTGCTGCATATGCTAAGGCCAAGACTGAAAAGTTGGACCTTGCGAGAATTGAAGATGATGCCTCTAAGAGAAAAGAAGAACAGCAATCTCAATCAAATGGTACCATTGAACTTGAGGCCATTAGAGAAGAGAAAGCTAAGCTAGAACTAACACTTTCTGAAGTTCAAGGAGAAAATTCTAAGCTTAGAGAAGAGATTGGTAAGGTAAACAATACTCATGCAGAGCTGTTTAAGGTATGACGTTTGGAGTCGAATATACACTTCAAAATTCTATTGTTTTCACATTTGGTTCTGAGCTCAATGATTGTTGAATTTTTATCTCAGGAATTACAGTCAGTACAAGGTCAGTTAATAGCTGAGCGATCGAGATGCTTTAAATTGGAGGTTAATTTCATCATGAAACTAATGACCATCTACGTACTTTCCTCTCTTTAGGTGATCATATTGATTAAAAGATCTTAATTCAGGCATCATTTTCTTTGTTTGTTCCCGATTGAGTCCCAACAGGCACAAATAGCTGAAATACAAAAGTTGCTAGAATCAATGCTATCCATTGAGCATGAGGTCCAACTCCTGAGGGAACAAAAGTCTGCACTGGAGAAACAAATGGAGGCTGCTTCATCAGTTCAGAGACAAGGTTCTGGCAGAGTGTGGCGGTGGATCGCTGGATCGCCAGGGGTTGCTGCTAGTCCTTGAAATCCAGTTTGATCATTCCATACCAGCAAGGCGACCACTTTTGAACAGCCATGATGTTGTGAAACTGAGTTCAATTATGTTGCAACGAAAAATTTCAACATTGATTTGTTAGATTGACACACAACAGAGACGACCAACTTCGATCGGATTGGTGCAAAGGATGAAGTGTGTTGTTCTCTTTGGCTACTATACAGGTAATTAGGCGTGTATTCTTTTTCAACATTTGTTCTTACACTTAAATTCTTTGGAGCGTCTTCTCTGATTTTGCATGTTCATCTTAGTTCACTTGTCAATACTTCATTGATATTTGGGAGTGTTCTCCATTTGGCTATCATGGAAATGATATCTTGTATTTCGATTTTGTAGCATCTGGCATTATCGAAATTCTCGCAATTGATGAAAACTGTATGAAAAGTTAGTAATCAATAGATTGATTGCTGTTGATTTCTATTACACATTGTCATCTTCTCTTCTGGAAAGTAAAATCATTCGTTAATAGTGTTTCAGTTTGTTTTTTTTTCCCCCTTCAAATTAACTTGATATCACAAGAAAAAAAAAACATCAAGATTTGCTGTTATTGGCTGCTTGATAGATGACTACTTTGAGAATAGATGGACATGAACTTTCGTACCAAGAGAAGGGCTTCACAAATGCTAAGCCATCTAGAGTTCTACTAAGCTTTAGTAAAAGAATTTACTAAATACAAGGGTGCTGCTACCGAGAATGCTACCTTGTCCTATTTTTTGAGCTTTTGTACAAGAAGATTAGCTCGAGGAAAAGCACTTGAGGACTAGACTTATCTACAATGGAATTCAAGTCGATATTTAAATCCTACACCCTCAAAGAAATCCTTTTTCGACAGTTGTTAGAGGTGGACTAGTTCCTTCAATAACTCTTCTAAAAACTTCAAAAGGTCTCGAGTTCGGATTTCTTTCTAACTAGATTCTAAAAAATTTAGCTGCCAAGGAACCTGGAACACAGAGCAGTCAAAATTTTAGCATTCTTTGAAATATTTATGTAGATTTCAAAAAATTTAGTATATAGTTTCTTAAACTAATTCTAAAATGATTTGACCAAAAATTACCTCAAAATCATTCTTTTAATAATCACCTTTAAGCTTGTTTGAGAATATTATTGACTAATTTGTGTTATCAAACACTAGATTCTTAAAAAGTAAATTATAATCACTTGCAAAGTTAATTCAAACATACCGGAATCAATGACCATATCTTTCTGCTTGAATAAAACCATCAACAAATTCAGGTGATGAAAGCTTCTATTTCCCTTTTTTTTTTATCATATACCTATAACCATTTAAAAAGCAGGGATATGAAGATCAAAACGCCAAAAAGAAAGTCAAATATAACCTTCGTAATATATGCAGTATGAATATTACTTTCTCCATACAGTAGTGGCTACAACCAGAACCTGCTTCCCACATCCACCTGTTGTGTGTAAAACAGCTCTGTAACCAAAAGAGTATAAAGCTAAAAGCCAAACCCCAGAGCACAGGGCGGGAACGGGACGGGGGCAGTTCCATGTCACCTCGGTCACCTCGGTTTAAATAACGTTCCAGTGGCAGTAACAAATATGCAAGATTGCTGTTCTTGGCTGCTTGAGAGGGAGATTTGTAGCTAGTAAAGCCTTATTCATTACCACAGCCAATATTTGATTTTGCATCAATGGGAATAGATACAACTCCCAACTTTATAGCTCACTGAAAGTATTAGGACCCAGAACAGCAGAAAGAAGAACAAGAAGCCTCCTCGAGTTCCCATAATCCCGTTCTTCTGAGATAGTACATCGATCATTTCAACATTTTCACCGTGGTGATGATGTCGAGCTGAGAAAAGGATGAGGTCAACATCCCCATTCTTTCCATATAAGGTATTCACCAGATCATAATTTGATGTCGAGTTACTTATATGGATCATTCCAGCAGTCCTATGAATTGAACTGGAAGTCTGTGCTGCTGAATTCAGCCGAATGGTCATGTCCTTTGATGGATACTCAGAAGCAAATGCAGGAGGTGCAGGGATGTCGCCCAACAGGTAACTGACACGTTTGAGGAACGGTAATGTCGAATCTAGAACAAAAAAACCCTTCTTTGTCTGAGTTATCATGAAAAAGTTTCTACCATCTTGATTCTAACTATTTTAACATTGAGAATTCTACCTGAACCTGCTTCATCAGCCTGAGTGTTTAGCTTTGAAGTGGATGCATCATTGATGGAAGCAACCGACGTCTGTTCGGTAGCCAAGAACTCATTTTCTGCCACTTCATTTACTTTCTGTTCAGAGATTCAATAGTTTAATTCAAGTTAGATTCAAAGTTAAATCCCAAATGCTCGACAGTAATACTTGGGAAGATAACAATTACCTGATCTTCAGGAATTGTTTGGCCAGAAATAGGCACTTCGCTACCCAAAAGTTCTGTCGGGTCAAAGGACAGCTGCAAGTTATCATCTGCATCAAAGAACGTAAGATACTCTTCAAGAATGTCGAAACCGGTTGGATCAGTTTCAACTGGACTTGAAAGATCGTTAGCCTCTAGGAATAATTCCTCATTGAGGGCCAGATCGTCTGGAACACTTGGATAAGGCTCATCAAGCAAGTAATCAATATCCTCGTCCTTAAAATTGCCACTTGATTCAGCAAAACACTCATCTTTTTCAGAATTCCCACCCATTTCGTATTGCTCTGGTAATTGAAAGAATCCATGGTTATGCTGTAGCTCCAATGGTTTGTTATCATTTTCAACAAGCACATTGGGAAGCTCAACAGGATTTATAGTATCTTGAAGATAGTTCGATAGAGGTTGATCATATTCAAATGGAAGTTCACCATCAAAATACTGCTGCGCAGAAAGTAAGAACAAAGCATCTTTAATTACCTTGAAAGTTCTATGTAAACGAGCGCAAGGGAACACTTAATTAAAAATCAACACACATTTCAACAGATCATAACTGTAACTTCTATTTTTTCTTATTTCTTGGTTTAAGATTAATGTAATATGAAGCACGTAAGGTACACATAGATTTCCTCAAAAGTAAAGATTAAGGAACATGATTAAAGTATTTAAAGTTGTTTTCAATGTGCTGAGAGGAGACTGGTTTCAATAACCCTTTGTGATGTATAACTCGTTTTAAAAACCTTGAGGGGAAGCCCGAAAGAGAAAATCTAGAGAGGACAATATCTACTAGCGGTGGGCTTGAGCCGTTACAAATGATTACAGAGCCAGACACCGGGCAATGTGCCAGCGGAAGCTGAACCCCAAAAGGGGGTGATACGAAGTGATGTGCCAGAGGAGGCTGAGCCCCGAAGGGGGATGAATTGTGAGATACCACTTCGATTGGGAAGGAGAACGAAACATTTTTTATGAGTATGTGGAAACCTCTCACTAGCAACTGCGTTTTAAAAACCTTGAGGAATGGAAAGCCCAAAGAAAACAATATGTACTAGCTGTGGGCTTTGGATCGTATATGTGGGCTTTGGATCGTATATATTTCATTAGGGCAACACAAGAATTCAAAAATTGAAAGACTGTACTGACGATGGAAAATTTAGTAATAGAAGGTCGCTGGCTACATTGAACCAAGAACAAACCTGAACAATGTCGTCCACTTCCAAATGCATATCATCATCAACATTAACCAACCCCTCATTGATCACAGCCTCCTCGCCAGGTAGAGTTAACTCTTCATCATTCTCCCACTCCTCTTCGATAAATGGAGCTCCATATTGTTCTCCATTCTTCGGCCCAGAACCACTCTTTTGAAATATCCTACAAAGCACAAAAGCATCCTGCCCATCCAAAACAACAGCAAAATAAATTCAACATGAATCAAAACACAGCGAGAGAACGAAAACTTTCAAAATCCTCACCTGCACGACCCCAGCTTTCTCTAAGTCTTCGTCTGTAAGCCTATATTCATGCATCACCCAATTGCTGCGAGCGCCGCGAGGCGCCCGTCCGCTGTGGTAAACAAGAGTCTTCTTCATCCCAACTACTCGGGAGTTATGACGCACCGGCCGGTCCTTCCCGGTCGTCTTCCAGTATCCATTCTCCGTAGCTCTATTTGTTCTCGAACTGTTGCTATACTTCTTATCCAGAGGACTAAAGAAGTACCACTCCAAGTCCCTGGTTCTCAGCTTCGACTTCTCTGAAACAGAAATTCCCAACAAAAAAACAACTCGATCATCAGAATTCCCGCCAAAACATACACATCAAAATGAGAAATGGAAGATATCTTACCAGGAAGATCCCATGGCTCCGATTTATATATGTCAACGACGGAGATAGTATCAAAACCGAGGGGCTTGCCGGAAACCTTGCGCCTAAGGTAGTATCGCACAATTTCCTCGTCGGTGGGGTGAAATCGAAACCCCGGAGCAAGAGAGGTATGAGAATCACGGCCCATAAACAAAATAATCAGAAGAACAAAGATTGAGTAGGGTTTAACCGACTTTCGAACAATAAATCAGAGGTCGAACGTACAAAATTGAAGCGGAAATCGGAACTGGATTGAAATCAAGTTTTCCAAAATGATCCACAGAAATTAATCCGACGATTTTCAATCAAACCAAATCATATGGATGAAAGAATCGGAAGGCGGAAGAGGAAAGCAGAGGAAGAACAGAGGAAAAAATGAGGCCGGGTGTCGTACCATTGACGATTCAAGAAGTCCATTTAATCATCTTCTTTCTTCGTCAATTGGTTCTTCAATTCTTAATTCAGAAGGTTCGGGAATTACTGAAGCCTTAAAATCACTCGTCTGTCACACTTTCTGAGTGAACGTATTACGCTATTGGCTAATGGTGGGACCGCTTTGGGTGAAACCTGTGCGCCAGATATTTACACGTGGACTACTTTTTAGCGGACAGTGGCGGATTGGTAATTTTACCGTGACGTAATCGCATCCGTCAGATTAATCTTCATCACAAGATTAAATGCATCAAAGGGCTAAACGGTCAAACCTTCTCTTAAACTCTCTTTTAAATAATAAACAAATAAATCTCTAAATTGTGCTTTTACATATTTTTAATAAATAAATAAATTTTAAGCTTTCGACCAAAAAATTCGTTTTTATAGCTAATAGAATACCTAATAAATATTAGCTATAAAATTTAATTAAAATATTAAAAAAAAACAGCTAAAATTTTAAATTTAAAATATAAGTATATAAAAAATATAAAAATTTAATGACTTATTACACATAGTAAGTTTAAAATAAAGGTTTATAGGGGTACAATTGTAATTTAAAAAACAATTATTTATATATATATATATATATATATATATAGTTTTTTTAAACAAGGTGTGAGGAAGTTTCCAAAGTAGTTTGCTTAATTCTCAAGTCAAATAAATGAAGGTGGCTGCCTAATGTCACCATCAATTTTAACCTAAACTTTTGACCATACATTATAGTTTTACATATTATCCATAGAATATGCATCAATAAAATATAATTATATATATTTTTTAAAAATAATAATTGACTTTACCTTATTAAATTAAAATCAATTTCATTAATATATTTTAATCGCC
The DNA here is from genome assembly GCA_033971965.1 of Cucurbita ficifolia. NCBI lineage: Eukaryota > Viridiplantae > Streptophyta > Magnoliopsida > Cucurbitales > Cucurbitaceae > Cucurbita > Cucurbita ficifolia. The sequence goes on from CM066965.1 coordinate 18,286,384, forward strand.
AATTAAAGTAAATAAATAAAACACGGCTCTATTGAAAAGATTCAATCAATTCATTGAATTGACTAAATAAATTTAAAATGGTCATTTTTAAGAAAAATAAATTAGATTGATTTTTTTAAAAAAATTATTTAGATATATTAAAGAAGTGGTTTTAGTTTCAAATGTTGTATTTGTTATTTAATATTCAAAATAAAAACATTTGGGCCAACCAGGCCCAAACATGTCAACATGAAACTAGTAGAGGCCCATTGGATAACCTCATAGCTGGCCCAATGTTGGACCTTGAGACATCTACTGGGCCAGTGGCCCATTATGTCGAAGTTGCTTTTTGTCCAGGCTGGGCCTATTTTATTTCCAAAAATGGACCAAATTTTACGCGTTGGTAATAAAGAGGCTCTTTTTCCAAATAATTCCTTAATAGAAGGGCCAGATTGCAAAGGACAACATTATTGCTTGTTGAGTTAATATTCTGAACAATTATTGGGATTATTAGACCTCAACAAAGCCTATGATCTAGTGCTCCTAAATATGTTCACGAGTAGGGACGCGTTTCTATTTCGACAAAATTTTCTATTTATTCTTGCTCCATCCTCATTTCGGGTTTTAACAGGGATTTTCAATTCTATTGGAGTAGGTCCTCGTGGGCTAAATGAACATTTCGAGTTATTTTAGTATTACGACGAGCATTATGCAACAGTCCAAGTCCACCACTAGTGGATATTGTCTACTTTGACCCATTACGTCTCGCCGTTGTCCATAGGTAAAAGGAGGTAGGACAGTCTAGTCTAGTCTCGTTACTATGACATAGTGCTAGATCGTAACTAGCAGACCTCTTATCTATTCTCCTCTTGATATCGGGCCTTGTCCCATTGTCGAGTTGCCAAATCAAGACTCATCTTTTGCTATTATAAAAAATATGTTCTTATAAGAAATGTTCCGTTATCCGCTCCGATCGATGAACAACATTGTGGGACATAGGAGAAGATAGGAGAAGAGAGAGATGATGAGGTGGGCAGGTAAGAAGTTGTTGAGTGGCATGAGCATGAAGAACACTTGTTGAGCTTAGGCAAAGCCAATCCATTTTCCATGACACCTCTCTCTTGCTTCCTTCCTCACCCAACTAAATTTGTCCCTTCTTCTTTATCATTACTCCATTTCTTTATTTCAACCAAAACCCAGTCAAAATCAAACATGAACAACACCAAAAAACCAAATATTATATCTAAAACAACACCCATTTCTTGATTCACTTCCTCGATTCATCCACAAAAATTGGATAAATTATCCCCCAGATTCTCTCTTTGAATAATCCATTCAAATTTCAAACACCCTGTTCTTCATATAAATGTTTTGAGTCAAATAAAAACCCTCAAAAGCTTCAAAAATTGTGGACAAATTGGAAGAATTTTGAGATGAAATGAGACAAATAATGTTGCAGGCCATAGAATCTACAAAAAGCGGACAGCCCATTGAAGGTAAAGGGCACGTTTGTCCAAATGCTATAATTTACACACGTACACTACCGGCTACTGCCAGCTCCTTCTCTCTGTTACGTTTTTGTTTCTCATACCTCACCAATTCCATTTCCTTCTTTTTTTGGTTTTGATTTCTTTTTGTTCTTCTTGTTTATGGAAAAGGGTTTTTGTGAGAGAGAGTTGAAAAGATAGAAAAGAAAAATGATGGGTTCTTCTTCAAAAGCAAGAAGCAGTAGCTATGATTACTCGTTCAAGATATTGTTGATTGGGGATTCTGGCGTTGGGAAAAGCAGTATTCTCCTCAGTTACATATCCAATTTTGTTCAAGATCTTTCTCCCACAATCGGTTCGTTCTATGTCTTTCTCTTTTTATCTATGCATGTTCTTGTGGATGTCATGTAATTGCTACAACCCAGATGCTCTGTTCTGAGTTTTGATCTTATTTAAATCATCTAAGAAATCTTGATGGTTCTGCTAGTTGGATGAACACATATTGGTTGAATGTTTTTGTTATTCCTATGTTTTTTTGTTGGTTCTTCTTTGTTCTTAGTCAGCTGATCGTAGTTTTTTGATTGATTTCTGGCGTTTGGAATGTTTTTTGAGCTGGGAGCTATATGTTAGAATGGTTTCTCTAAGGGCTGAAGTGTTGTTGTAGTGAGAGCTTCTGGTTTTGAATCAATTTTGTGGCTGAGTGAGTAGATTTAGTTCCAAATACATGATTAGTTTAGAACTCCGGAAAGCCACATAAGCGCGCACACACACACATATATATAGAGCTCAACCAGTCGGGATTCGAAACTTGTTGGTCGAGGACATATGCTTCACCTAATTGAGCTGTGTGTGTGTGTGTGTATATGGAGAAAGAGTTCAACAAGTCGGGATTTGAACCTCTGAATTGTTGGTCGAGGACATATGCTTTACTTAATTGAGCTATGTGGGTGTATATATATAGAGAGAGAGTTCAACAAGTCGGGATTCGAACCTCCAAACCGTTGGTCGTGGTCATATGAGTCAACTAGTTGAGCTGCTTCCGTTAACACTTGAGCCATATTATTCCTTAAAAAGATTCGATTGTACTTGTGATTTAGGTACTCATAAGGTTCTCATTGTTGAGGAGTTTGTAGAGAGAATTGGAACCTACACCTATAGTGTGAGACCCCACATCGATTGAAGAGAGAAACGAGTGCCAGCATCCTCGCTGGGCACCGGGGGGGGGGGGGGGGGGGGATTGTGAGATCTCACAGCGGTTGGAGAGGAGAACGAAGCATTCTTTATAAGGGTGTGGAAACCTCTCCCTAGCAAACGCGTTTTAAAAACTTTGAGGGAAAGCTCGAAAGGGAAAGCCCAAAGAGGACGACAATATCTGCCATAGTTTTTCTTGAATGATCAATTTCTGAGAGAGAAGTTTGTGATTGGTTCATGATCTATGGATTGGACTGTAAATTGGGTATTATACATGTTTGTAATGCTGCTTATAACTTCATAATATTCCCTAAATTTGAATATTTTTGCAACAAAAGGTATTATATAAGATGGATTGTAAGTCATCCCTTCCATTGTTCAAGACCGTTGAGTTACATCCCTTCCCTTTCCCGCCCCGCTTTCTTATTATTATTAAGATAGAGTTCCAGTACACAAACAAGGTGGGTTGAGGCTTCTTTCTCAATCTTTCGCTCATTCTAGCCATGTAGTGGAACCGCTTTAGTCGGTTAAAAAGAGGTGTGTGTGGCCAGGTTCCTTATAGTACTGGGTCAGGAATCTTTGCTCTTCTCTTTTGCATTTCCGCTGTCTGCGTTCTTTTTTGTGTCTGTCTGTATCGCAAAACTGGTCGACGCCAGCTCTAATGGTTGAAAATAGAGGACCAACCAAGACCCCGTAATAAAGCTTCGATAAAACAAACAATTCGTTCCCACAACTTCAGACCAGAAAGAAATGACGCTTTTTGAAACATCGGAATGATACATTTTGTCGTTTATATGAATAAATTATTCTAATTCCATTAATCTTCTTTTCATGCATGGCTCCAGGTGTGGATTTCAAGATCAAGATGGTAACAGTCGGTGGAAAAAGATTGAAGCTAACGATTTGGGACACAGGTAACTGGATGATTTACCCGTTCTTCTGGTTTCGTGTTTACGTTTTTAGCTTGTCCCAGCTGCTCGGTACAGAACGTTTCTTCGTTTTTCTGCTTCGATGCGTCACTTATTACTCTATGAAGTGTTCCTTCACCCATTTAATATGCAATTTCTTATCCTTTGTTCTTGTATGCAGCTGGACAGGAGAGGTTTGGAACATTGACAAGCTCTTACTACAGAGGTGCACATGGAATCATCCTAGGTACGACCGAAACTTATCCATTAATTTTTTTTTTTGAAATTAGCGGGAAAATTCCCCTCGGGAACCTCCTCGCCCCGATTCCCACAAAAATAAATAGGGAGTTTCGTGGGGATGGGGTTGAAATAGTAGGTGGAGACGCGTCGGTTTTATACGTTTTATTTTTGGGAACTCTGTCTTATGGCATGTTCGGTTGTCACGGTTGAATGTATTGAATTCAGTTTGAACACTTCACGAGGCTGATACTTATCTATGTTTTGTCAATAGTGTACGATGTTACCCGACGGGAGACGTTTATGAACTTGATGGACGTATGGGCGAAGGAAGTAGAGATGTATTTAACCAATCATGAGTGCATAAAAATTCTTGTTGGAAATAAAGTCGATCGAGTAAGTTGTATGATCCTACCGTCGTTCGAACCTCAAACTCTTCATTTTAAGGAATCTTTAATATTGACAGGGTAGCGAAAGAGCAGTGTCGACAGAAGAAGGTATGGCCGTTGCCAAGGAGCATCAAAGTTTGTTTCTCGAGTGCAGTGCTAGAACTCGAGAAAATGTCGATAAATGCTTTAAAGAACTCTCTTCGAAGGTAACGCTCCAACGCTAAGATGCTCGAGCTCGTGATATCTTTTTCGTTTCTCTTCTGTGGGGTTGGCTATAAAGCTGAAAACCCGATCCTCGATGTCGAATGTATTTGATGTCGAATGTATTTAATGTCGTGGCTTTTAGGCATGATCTAAATTGGTTCATTACAATCCAGATACTGGAAGTTCCGAGTCTACTAGAAAATGGATCTGTGGTGGTGAAACAGAAAATTTTGGACAAAACTCGAGCACGCAAAGAAGCGAACGATGGGGGCTGTTGCGGCTAACCCGAACAGAAGTGGAAGATCAGGAAATTGTTGATAAGAACAGAGGCGAGGAAAGACACAAACGAGGCATCCAAGGTGATTACATTGTTTCTATCAGTTTTTTCTTTCAAAAGAGAAAAAGAAAAATGCATTGGAATGGTATGTTTGAGATCACTGTAAAAGTTTTGGGTGAATTTTGTTGGGATAATGACTTTTGAGTAACATAATTTAATAAACTCCTTGTAGATAATGTGAATCTATATTTGTCCAAATTGAAGAACTTAATACCATTCGACACTTCATCCCCTTCTTTGAATGGGTCAATTCTAGGGGTAGACTATCTAACTCGATCAATTTAGACTATCTAACTCAGTTAAAAAATTATTGTCCTCTGTGACTTATAAATGTATTTGAAATTATAATTTTTTTATTAATAATAATAATAAAAATTCTACGACCCAATTCATGGTATGGTAGATTCATGAATTGTGAACCTCGATCTAATTCGAAATTTTTAAATTACCATGAGCATGTATGTATGTAAATAAATAATTGTAAAACACTAAAAAAAAATCATAATAATTATTCAAGCAATTAAAAGAAATTGTAAACAAAATCTAATAATATCATAAGGTGTGATAATGAACAAATCATTTCATTCTAGAATTTTTGTTTTTTTTGTCTTAATTCATTAGAGATATATATATATATATATAAACAATTTGGTGAATATTTATTGTCATTTTCAAGCAATATAAAGTGTTGGTAGATAGAGCATGATGATGAGCATGTGAGATTGCATGATAAAAGACAAACGCGCTTTCAAGAAAGTCGAGTCCTATTTTTGCATACTTTCAATGACTTTTTCGGCTTTCGTTTGGTACTATATGATTTATATTCTAAAAAAATATTAAATATTAAAATAAAAATAAAACAATACAAAATATTAAAATAAAAATAAAACAATACAAAAATAGTCAAATTCAATATAAGTGATATTGGTTGTCATCACATATATAAATATATGTATGAGTGATTGCTTTATTAGTCAATTAATGGTATGAACATAAACTAGCAAATTAACTAAATTAGACCATAATTTCAAATAATTTCAAATGATTCTATAAAAAAAGTCATATTTAAAAACATAAGAGTCAAGACTTGCCTATTAACGTATTCATACTTGCCGAACAACCCAAATTCATCGATCAAAGTATGATTTAAATTTTGATCTTTGATCCTTTTAACGACGAGTAATTCTCACCTGTCTTTTTGAATATTCAAGACAAAACATAATGAAAAATTGACGTGACACTAACATGATCAACTACTTTTTCTGAACGAGCATTAACAACAGGGAACAACATCGCCAAACAACCGCAATGATAACGAGAATAAAAAACTCTTCGAGTTCCAATCTCGAACCAGGCTTAGAACAGAAACCTAACATGCTTAGAATGAACTTTTAGTGTCTTTAGCTATCCATGTTGTTGGGTTAATTGTGTGCCCTTTAGCACAAAGGCCAAGCTTTGAATGCTTTAATAATGAAAGGGAATCTAGAAAGATTGGTGCACTAATTAAAGCCACAACACACCCACTATGAATGGTGGGGATCTCCAAATGCTTCAGACAAAGCAGAATCTTTGCCAAGATTTATCCCTTTCCATGTAATAATCATACTTCATCTCTTAAAACAGAGCAAAAGTAGCAAAAGGGTCCAACATATTGCCCAAAAAGTGCACAAAGATGAAGGTTTAGCCTTAGTAGAAGTTATGATATGGTACAGAACTGACTGGAAATGATTCATAAACAAAGCCATTGCTGTTCTTATGTGATTCTTGTTTAGATTGAATGGAAATGAATGGCATTTGCATTCTGCAGAATCACATGAATTTTGTTCAAGTACTTTGTACTTGGTTGTTTAGAACAGAGGGAAATTGGGATTTTTTTTTTTTTTTTTTTTTGGTGTGGTTGTGATTTGAAAGAGAATATAAGAACAACATCCAGATTACACACTCACAATCACAGCAAAAAGAAAAAAAGATGACAGTAAATCAGCAAATGGGCATTGAAATATTGAGATTCTTACTGATTACTGAACCAGTTTTTGATGCTTGTTGTGGCAATGTTGAGAGACATCAGAGAGGTATGAATGGCTTCTCTTTCTAATGTCAATGGAAGTGCTTTGAGCTGGAGGCTGTGAAGGGCGTGGCGAGATGATCACCGGCGGGATGTCGACTGTATCGACGAGCGGTGGCGGGTGCTGCCAGTGAGGCAGCGGCCCGGCGAGGAGGAGGTTTTGGAGAAGGGGGCCAGCTTCAATGACAGCCTGCAGAAGCTTGCCTTTTTGCGGCAGTGGTTTCTCACAGGCATTTTTACAAACAGTTGGTGGGCGTTCTTGTGATAACAATGGCTCTCCCACAATTGGGTCAGTTTGAGAGGATTGAATTGTGTTATTATCATCAGAATCAGAACAACCAAACATCTTACTAGAATCACTGTCACTTTGTGGAGTGATTTCATGTTCTTGATTTTTGTTCTGTTGAATCAACACCAAATTTTCAAACATTAACTTCTCACATTTCGTTTCGACTTCATCTTTCTCTTTAATGGCTCTGTTCAGAAGATCCTTCAAGTTCATAATTTCACATTCTCTTCTCAAAATCTCCTCCTTCGCCGACATGATTGTTGACTCAAGCTCCAAAGTTGTGTAAACAAGAGCATGCCTCAGTTCTTCCCTTCCCTGAAAATTTGGATCAATTCAGAACAAAATCCAGAAATCCGAAACAGAATCATTTCAAAAATGCAAAATGCGAAGTGTTCGTGAATGAGATACTCACATCTTCGTGATGAGAGCAGAATTCCAAGTTAAAAGATGTGCATTGATCCTCCATTGATGGAATTTGAGTGACCAATTCAGAAGAAATCGATGAAGAAGGAGATCGAGAGGAGTTTTTTGCTATTGATAGTGGAGAATTCTTGGCATTCCTCTGTTTTTTTTTTTTTGTTTGTTTCCACTTTTTGTGTGATGGGGTTATCAGTCTCACTAATTAGGGTATTTATAGAATAATCATATCATATTTGTCATGCAAAAATCATAAAAAGGCGGAAATAGGGAAATATATATCCTTTTCATCTACAAGAAATTTCGGCCTCTTTTTGAAAAATAACTTCAACTCGTGAACACATGTTGGGATGATTTTTATTTTTAAATTAAAATTTCGGTTTATTTTGTGGGTTGAGTTTTTTTTTTTTTTTTTTTGTTCGGGTCAACTCGAACTGAACTGAATTTCTTAATATTATAACTAAAAAGTTAAAACTCGTGAAGTTACAACCCTAACGTCGCGTTTGGGCACTCATGTTACTTCGTGTCCCACCGTTCTCTCTCATTCTCACTCTCACTCTCGTCACTGTTGTTCACACCGAATGTCGTCGCGTATGCTTAGTCGAAACCCTAACATTCATCGATGTCCCAACCCATCTCAGCCCCAAAATAGAGGGTTGAGTTGGATTGAGGTGCAAACCCTAATTGGTTCATTAGGGTAGCTAGCCTACAAGACCAACTCGAAATTTTGGGTCGGTAAAAAAAAATTCTCCCTAACCTTGAACCCACGTCGCCTATGCTTAGTCGAAACCCTAATATTCGTCGACGTCCCAACCCATCTTAGCTCGAAAATAGAGAGTTGAGTTGTAAACCCTAATTGGTTCATTAGGATAGCTAGCCTGCAAGACCAACTCAAAATTTTGGGTCGATAAAAAAAAAAGTCCTCCTTAACCCCAAATCTATGTACGTCCCTAGTCGAAACATATATCATCGACCGAGAAACAAGTTTAGAGGCAGAATTTGATTTTCTTTTTTCTTTTTCTTTTTTTCGTCTTTCATTTTTAGACTTAAAATTTATAAAATAATGATACCAAATGGATAATTCAAACTTTAATTTATCACTTAGATTACAATTCTTACAAATAGTTATGAACACAAAAAAACATAAAGCAGCTCTCAAGCATGCTCACAAATATTATTTGACTTTTATTTAATTAGGACCCACAAAAAAAAATATATACATTAGCATATACAAATATTCCATATATAGATTTGGTCCAATCATAACCCGCCACGTCAAATAAAAATAATTTTATTATTCTTTTTCCACCATTTTTTTTTAAAAATAAATAAATTAAAGAAATATAAAATTAAAAAAAAAAAAAAAAGGTCAAAAAATGCCAAAAATACTTTCATGATTGAGGAGTGGGACAAGATTTTGAATGTTTGGTTCATAGGCTACAAGAAAGGGGGAATGAATATGTGAAATATGTGGTGAAAGCAAAAGCAACGCCTTAAGACGGCACGTGTTGTTCGCACGTGTGAAATATCTTTCGAGATTTTTACTTTAAAACGAAAGCTTTAAAATGGGTCGTGAACCATTTTTCACTTAGCTATACAAAAATCATCCGTTTTTTTTGTTTTGATTTTCGACTCGTTTTTTTAAACAAATTAATCATTAGTCCAGCTCTACTGTTTGTCTGGAAAACTGTATTTTCTTTATTTAAATAAATTTTTTATTCTCGATTTTCAAAATTTCAACATTTTTTCAATATGAAATAAATGATTTAAAACTATATGGGAAACATTCCAAAAAATTATAAAAAAAGAAAAAGAAAAAGAAAAAGAAAGAAAATATTCTTTGATATGAAGAACTCAATTGGATTATTGTATTAAAATGGCTCTAATTTTGAGTCCAAACGCAACTTCTTTTTGACCAAAAAATATAAGGAAAAAAAAAAAAAAAACCCTAAATTTTTTATAGTCTAAAATCACCGAAAAATTAAAAAAAGAATTAAAAAAGAAATAATGAAAATTTGAGTCTTCTTATATTGGTCAGAGAAGGGAGGGAGACCAAGATTTTTTTTTTTTTTTTTTCTTTATTATTATTATTATTATTATTATTATTATTATTATTATTTTGGTACAAAAAAATGGGGCCTTTCAGATAATGGTGGGGTCTTTGAGATACCTTGTGGATGATAAAGTTTCAAGAGAGGAGAAAAAATAAAGAAAAAAAAAAAATAGTCAAATCCTAAATTCCTCTAGAAAAAAGAATAAAAAAAAGTATCTATGGGCTTCTTTATAAAGGTAATTAATAATAATATTATTATATTATAACTTTTTAAGTTTTTATATTTAGATTTTTTTAACTTTAAATTAATTTTTAAAATTTAAGGAATTTATTAGATTTTAAAAAAATATTAAATAAGTGAATGATTTATTAAAAGTTTGAAGACTAAATTAAATTAGTTAGTTGTAATTTTATGCTAATCACAATTAAGAATAAAGAGAATGTATTTTTTTTTTAAATAAATACTTGTTAAATTTTGAATTACTGTTTCAATTGCCTACCACGGTTGCTTTTTTTTCTTTATTTTTTTACTAAATTTATAAAATTGATTTTTTTTTTAATCTTTATTTTTTAAAAAAATTGTTGGAGTATTCTTAAGTAAAAAATTCAATACTAGGGTTGGAGTAAAAATCTATAAGATTATTAGATAAATAAAGAACTCATGTGATGATACTTGATACGGTGTTGTGTTCCGTGTGGAGTGCCCTGTGGTTCCTCGAGTGCCAGCTGCGGAGAGGAATGCCATTAACGAGGGCATTATTGGCCACTAACCATTCGTTTGTCGCCTGCTCGGGCTCCACATTCAAGTTCGTTATCCTAACCATCTCCTCTGCTCCACAAAGAGCCTGGCTCCTTCTTCAATCTCATCTACAACTTTGCTCCTCAGCTCTAGCTACTCACTGTAAATAGCTAACTTTTCGGATGTCTCGCACTCTGAGTGGTACAACTAAATTAGAGTAGGCTCAGCAGTCGGCCTACGTTTTCGAGTGAATGCATAAAGACATGATTAGTTCCACAAATTTCACTACACTAATCATAGCAAACTCCTCGTTGTTGTACCAAGATGGGTAACTATGATGCTGGATTAAATTCAAAAGAACAACATTTAGACACGTCGAATTTTCATTCAACATTTTAAAAAATATATTTTTTTTTTATTCAACAAAATTTGGAGGTATTATGAGTTACAGATAAAAAAACGGTGGCAGTCAAGTTAATTCAAATCTAGCTCTTGAGTATGAATCTTTGATGGCTAATCCTCGAGTCTAGTGCAATAATGTGTAACACGTGTCACTTTCTTTTTTTTTTCTTTTTTTTTTTTGGTTAAATTGTCTTATTCATGCCATGCTTGAGTGTGACCATATTTGTCATGAATGGGTATGAGTTTCAGATTCAAAATTATGAAAGTATTATTATTATTATTATTTTAATTTCTCACTCGTCATCCGTTCAATCATACACTATCGTGTATAATTTAGTTGAAAAATTTACACGTCAGTAAATAAAGAGAAGCATAAAATGAAAATAATATATCATCTAATGACGTGTCAAATGCTGAATGAAAGAAGTATGTACTACTATAACACTAAAAATTTTATCGAGATTTAGCAATTTCTGGTCATAATATCTTTTTCTACTAGAAATAAGCTCAAATTCTCATCTCATATCTAAATATATATTTTAGTATCTAAGTTCGGAAGAATCGAAAGTTTTCCTCTCCTAAAAAACATATTTTTTCTTCTAAGTTTCTGTCAATTCACGATGTATTATGTCACATAAATCAATCCTCGATCCTCGAATTGTGAGGGACAAAAAAGACTAAACATTAGCAATGAAAATGTAAGTATGAGCTGGAATCATCTCCTTGAACAATAATCACATAAACTTTACCAGAAAATTTACTCTACTTTTAGTTCCATTTCCTCATACAATGAATTGTTTATTCTTTGGCTGTTCATCTTGAATACCTAAAACATAGTATAGTCTCTGATAATGTATAATAATAGTAAAATGGGAGAGCCACCAACACACTTCAAGCAAATCATACAAATGATAAATGCAGCCAGAAACATTGATCTTTTGGAACCTGATTCCTTTTTTGTTGATTCTTTTGACACTTGAGGATCAAACGCGGTTTGGATTTGAAGAAAAAGATGACACCTTTTCCTTTTGGGTTAGTGTCTTCTTATCTTCTTTAGCATGTGAGGGCAGGTGAACCTTTTTTGGGGTCCCACACTCCACATTCTCCTGGTATTTCTCCTGAACTAAACTGTTTAAAACCAGACTAAAACACTAATGAATGCAGTACATTCTGTTCGTACCCTTTTCTTTTGTCCATTGAAGGTTTAACGAACTAGAGTTCGAACGAGTTATCAACCGTGAATATAGTTTTTGCTGATTAAGATGTATGTCATCGACCCAGATGTTATAGATTTGGATTTCCCGACTTCCATATGTTGATGAACTAGAACGAAGAAAAGAAAGGAAGGACAAGCATGAACATGGCAGGTGTGGTATTTAAATGAACAAAACAGTCACAAAGCCTTGGACTAATTCATGCATCAGATAGATAATGGCAAAGGAAGCAGACACCATTGCTAACTCATGCAAGAGAATTAGAAGACTTGAAGTATAAACTAATTTGCCAAGGCAAAACAAGAGTGTTGTTTCACAGATAAAAAGCTTCCTAACGAGCCGATTGGTTGCAAGTCATAACTAATGGGTCATTTTAGTCTGAAAGGTGTTGTGAATGGTTGAATCCATGCAATGAGCTCTGGTTGCAAGTATTTCTTAAGAGTACAAGCAAGCAAATTAGAGATTCAACAGTCGGTGCACAATCTAAAGCTATCAAAGGATACAGTTACAAAAGTAGTGATGCAACCTTGTCTATCATCACAACTTTCTCCTCCTCCCCTCGACAACAGGAAGAGAAAAATTGGGTTAGGATTGATCATACCTGTCTGCGCATCTTGATATTACGTGGGATTTCCTTATATGACTGAACTTTTTCGACGGCTCGCCGTAACGGCCTACCGACAGATGACCTCCGACATTCTTGAACTTCAGATTTATCAGTAGAATTGCCATGATCTTTTCTTTCTACTGTTGACGCTGTGACAAGTTCACACACAATGTCTTTGCATTGGGAAGAACTGGTAGAAGTGGAATTTTCTATCTCAGGTAAGTCTTGTGTAGCCATTGGTTCCTCTGGTTTGAATCTTGCAGACTGCCATCTCGAACAAGGCCTGCTAAGAAATTCAATGAGGCTCATCTTTAGTTGGTTTTTTGTATGCTATATAAGGTAGAATAAAGCAATGCACGAACAGACCTTTCGCCTTCAACCTTCTGAACCTCTGTTTGAAGGATTGAAGTCTCTTTACATTGAGAAGTATCAGTAGATTTGGAATTTTCAATCTCGAATAAGTCATTTGTAGCAACAGGTTCCTCAGTTTTGATTCTTGTAGACTGCCTTCTCGAACAAGGCCTATTAGAAATCAATGAAGCTCATGTTCTATTTGTCCTATGTATGCTATATCATTTTGAACACACCCAGTAAACATAAGCCTAAACAAAGCGATTAAATATACATGAACAGACCTCTTGCCTTCAGCCTTTTGAGCTTCTGCTGGAAGAATTGAAGCCTCCATACATTGAGAAGCATCAGTAGAATAGGAATTTTCTGTCTCCTTTGCAGCCACTGGTTCCTCGGTTTTGAATCTTGCAGATTGCCTTCTAAAACAAGACCTGTTGGAAATTCAATCAAGATCATGTTCGATTTGTCTTTTGTACATTCAATAATCAGATGAACCCAAATAAAGAAATTAAACATCCATGAACAAACCTCTTGCCTTCAGCCTTTTGAACCTCTGCTGGAAGAATTGAAGCCTTTATACATTGAGAAGCATCAGTATAATTTGAATTTTGTGTCTCCAAGCTATCCTTTGCAGCCACTGATTCCTCGGTTTTGAATCTTGCAGATTGCCTTCTAAAACAAGGCCTGTTAGAAATTCAATCAAGATCATACACTCAATGATCAGATAAACCCAAATAAAGCAATTAAATATCCATGAACAAACCTCTTGCCTTCAACCTTCTGAACCTCTGTTTGAAGAACTGAAGCACCAAAAGCTGCATTAAGAGGAGAATCCGTTTTCAAAACTGACAATATGTATACCCTGAAGCCGATGGTAAATTCATGCACTGACACTTACATTCTCTTCTGGATTTTCTTCGCCTGTTAGCTTTGCAAGGCTTGTTATCCTTATCTGCATTCATAGATTCCTCTGCCTCACCACATTCGATGGTCCCTACCTTGAGGTAGAGATAAGAAATGCGTAAGCAGCTAAAGAAAAGTTAACAAAAGAAAACAATGGTATTGTTTAGATGTACCTCTCCAGTTTGGAGTGTTGCTAATTTTCCTTTTCTCTGGGGAGAAAAGTTTCAATCTCAGTAATCAATAAACACTTAATTTAAAACATGAAATGACTAATATAAGATTAAACTAACCTCCAAATCCAGATTTCTAGCCATAAGAACCCCATTTTTACATCCAAGTTCATGCTGAAACGCTTTCAGCTGCAGAAGATTAAACAAGTTTCAGTATGCAGCAACTTAAAGGGCAAATGCAAGCTAAATAAAATTTTCGATCACAGAATTTTGACTTACCCTGTCTTTGCTCGAATTAAGTTCCTAAAAATTAGAAAAAAAAACATGTCACATTCTAGGTTGCCATGAACAATTGATAAAAATGGAAGCAGGTGCAAGATTACCGCTAACATTTGACTGTTTGCTTGGGCAAGCTGCAGATTCTGTTGCTGCAATTTCTGAAAATTGATTCTCAATTTCTCTAACTCATTTCCACTTATCTCAATTATGCGACTGTTTGAAAAATACTAATGAAGGAAAAATTTCATCAATTGAAATGAAAAAAATAAATAAAGACTCGAAATGAAGAACAGTGGATCAATGCAACTATCACAGAGGATACTTTCTTTCTGCCAGAACTCGCATGAGTGCCATATTTTCCTGGAAAAACAATCCAAAACAGTGTAAAAAGGGTTAGCCAATCAAAGAACATGCTAGCTAATAAACCACCATCAAGAGTACCTTCTGTAATTTATCAACATATTCATTGTTCATAAGCAAACTCGGCTGCAGCTTCGTATCTCGCTTCTGCACTATTGGTTGCTCCTTCAAGTTACTTATATCCGAAAGCTGTTTTCTCTGCCCATCTCCTACTTTGCAGCTCTTCATAATTTTCTCTCCCGTTACTTTCATGTTTTGACCTAAAACCAACTTTTCCCGGTTACTAAAACTAGTGAAAAACTCATTTCAATTTGCGAAGAGCGATTTCGAGGTAGTTCACCTAAATTGAATTATTCTCCCTAAACTTTACAAAAACGTAATGGCATACACCCAAAACCTAGAGTCCTTCGAAAATCATATGAACCCCGAAATTCAATTAGGGTTCCAATTAAGCAGCCTCAGTTCCTAGAAACCGAATGATTATTGGAAAACCAAACAGGAACAAAGCTAATTAAACGGAAAGAGACAGGAATCTGAAGAATTTGAGAAAAATTTTACAGGGAAAAGATCAAGAAATGAAAAACAAAAAGTACCTCCAACATCGTAGTTCTCCGAATCGTGCGAAATTATACCCTCCATGCTGGAGAAACTACGGTCGAACCCTAAAATCTTTCTGCTTAAACAACAGATCTTGCAAAGAAGGACAGAGTTCCTTCTGCTGAGAGAGAAGACTGAAGAGAGATGAATTCTAAGGATTGAGCGCGAAATGGATAAAAGTTTGAGGCTACAATTGTAAAATTCAAATCGGCCGCACAACGGCTGTCCGAAGTAAGTTCCGAACCTAATTTAAATCTTCGTACGTGTACCGAACCAGCATTTCTGATGGGCCGATAGGCTATCTAATTGGGCCATTCTTAACCTATCATTATCAATACATCCTATTGGGCTTGGCCCACCTTGCTTTTTTTTTCCTTTTTTTCTTTTGCTTTGTTCCAAAACCTAAAAAAAAAAGAAAAACATTTTAGTTTAAAAAAAGAAATATTCTAATTTTATCAGAAATAAATAATTAATTAAAAGATGAAATTAGAGATATGTGCCGAGCAGGGTCCCCACCACCTGTTTTAATCTTCGTCCTCGATCTTGTTTATCTAATGAAAATAAATTTCTTTTCACTTTCTTCCTCTCGTTCCTCGATAAATGAAGATTTTTCATCGCATCCTGCAAAACTAATCCCGTAGATTAAATTAATATATTGCTATAATTTAAATTAATTCCAAATTATGGGGACCCTAAATAGGTGGGAATGTCACTTTCCAAGCTTATTTATTTATTTATTTTAATCTCATTTATTATTACCTTAAAGGTCTCACTAGGCCACCAGTTTTTCAAATATAGGGCAACATAATTCATATGTTGTACATTTAATTGTCACAAATAAGGAAATTTACAAGAATATCCCCTTAATATATGGATTTATGAAGAGAAACTATATATTAATTTGAGCCAATTTAATTTTATAAAGATAGTGATGGAAATATGTAAATTTAGTTTAAAAAAACATTTTAGTTTAAAAAAAGAAATATTCTAATTTGAACAATATGTAAATTTTAATCAATAATTTACTCATTTTTTAATTTTGCATCTATAATCATTCTCTACCAACATCCTTAAATAAGACTTAAAAGACCCCAATTTTTTTTAATTATTTCACCTTTGTCTACCTAATTGCTCCTAAATCATTGCTAACATGAAAATAATGTTTTATAGAAAAATAAAATAGAATATAATTTTAATTTAATGCAAGTTGATGGAACTAATTAGAGGGTGAAGTAATTGACAATTAGACCCTTTTTTTAAAAAATAAAATAAAATAAAATTTATAAAAAAAAAAGTAGTAAGCTATCTATCCAATCCATCCAACCTCCAACCATTTAGTATAAGCTGATTTAAGTCAAAATTGGCTTTGTTAAAGAAAATAGACATATAGGATAGCATGTGGAAGGTTGAGGTGGGCCCATGTATATATATATATTATTTATTAATTTATTCAGGCTATTTTTTGAAAGCAGAGGAACATTAAACAGACTGTCTCTCTCGCCGGAGCAGAGAATTTTTAATGCACAGACAGAAACAGAACCAGAAGAAAGAAAAAGAAGGAAGAATGGGTTCAAGAATTGGAGAAGAAAGCCCACGTTCCCTCCTTGTCTCCCTGGATTATACCCTTTAAGAATATCAATCATCTTTTCAAAGAAAGAGAATCTAAAGTGTTCTTTCCCCATTTCCCATTGTTCCCAAGTTGTTTTGTTAGCAGATTCATGTATAGTTTAGTTATTAAGCACTGTTCTTGTTCTTGTTCATTTCAAGAAGAACGTACCTGAAAAAGAGTTCTTGTTCTTGTTCTTCATTTCAACAAAATCTACAAGCAGACATGTTTGCTGCCATTGCCATTCTGTTGTTCAGCTGGCTTTTGAGCTCCTCTCTGCCTTCAATGGCAGCTTTCAGTTTCAATCTCACTGACCCACATCTTCTTCCAGATCCTGAAACTGTTGCTTATGAAGTTCAGAGGTAAACAAGCAAGTTTCCACTGATTCAGGCTTTGTCCAGAGCATGCCTCTAATGGGGTTCTGCAGTTGTTCTTGTTTAGGCATTTTAACAAACACCTTGTGTGCATTGTTGTTCTGCTCAAAGGTGTAGTCCCCTGTTTCAATGGCTTCCCACTAATTTCCGGATATCTATGTTTCTTGCAGGAGTGTGAATGATTCATTTTCAAGAAGGGAAATGCTGTCGATTCATTCTAAAGGTCAATCGAATTCCTGTCAAACCGGAAACCCTATCGATGATTGTTGGCGCTGCGGTTCGAACTGGCAAGCTAATCGCCAACGGCTTGCAGATTGCAGCATTGGATTTGGCCGAAACGCCATGGGAGGTAAAGGAGGTCAGATCTACATAGTTACAGATTCCTCCGACTCCGACCCTGCAAACCCTCGCCCTGGAACTCTCCGCTACGCTGTGGTTAAAGACGAACCTCTCTGGATCGTCTTCGCTGCAGACATGACAATCAAACTCAAGTATGAACTCATGATGAACAGTTACAAAACCCTAGATGGCCGCGGCGCTAATGTCCACATAACCGGCGGCGGTTGCATCACACTTCAGTACATCTCGAATGTAATCATCCACAACATCAACATTCATCACTGTATCCCTACCGGTCACACTAACGTCCGATCAAGCCCTACGCACGTCGGATACAGAGGAAAGTCCGACGGCGATGGAATCTCAATCTTCAGCTCGCGCAACATCTGGATCGATCATTGCTCCTTATCGTACTGTACCGACGGCTTAATCGACGCCATAATGGGATCGACCGGAATCACGATCTCGAACAACTACTTCTCGCACCACGACGAGGTGATGCTGCTGGGGCACGAGGACGGCTATACGCCGGACTCGGGGATGCAGGTGACGATTGCGTTTAATTTGTTCGGCGAGAAGCTAGTTCAGCGGATGCCGCGGTGCCGGCGGGGTTATATACACGTTGTCAACAACGAGTTCCGGTCGTGGGAGATGTACGCCATCGGCGGTAGCGGTGGTCCGACGATCAACAGCCAAGGGAATCGGTATATTGCACCGGGGAATCCCAATGCGAAGGAGGTATGTTAACGTTATTACTCTTTCTTCTCTCCACTCGTCGTACAGTCCACGGCGCGTATTCTGAACGCGCCGCTGAGGGAAATTATTTATAGGGGAGTTTTCAGGGCTTAAGGTAAATATATCACTAATTCCATTTGGTTTTTTTTAACTTTTTTAATTAGCATTAGTTTTATTTAAATTTTCAATCCAAGGACTTTAAATAACAATTTCTGATAAAGTAGGGGCAAAACAGAAAATTTTAAAACATACAAGGACGAAATGTAAAATATGTGAAGTCAATGATTTGACGGGACAGTCCTCAGCCACTGGCTTCTGTTTTGGACAAGAGTTGTGTATAGTCAAAGAAGTGAAACGGTGTCGTTCTAACGCAGGTGACGAAGCGCGTGGACACAAACGCGGGGGATTGGTCGGTGTGGAACTGGAGAACGGAGGGGGACATTATGGTAAATGGTGCATTTTTTGTGCCGTCCGGCGAAGGACTGAGCAATATGTACGTTAAAGCTTCGAGTGTGGCGCCCAAATCCGCCGCTCTTGTCGACCAGCTCACTCTCAACGCCGGCGTTTTCGGCGGGTCCAGGTACTTTTTCTCTTTTCTAAATGACCAAATTGCCCTTCATCTTTTCTTTTTTTCATTTTGGTTAAAATTCATATTTGGTTTATATGATTGGATTGACTATGAATTTTCAATTTTCTCTCTATAGTTGAAAATTTCAATTGGGTCTTGATAGTTGAGGCTTAATTTTTCATTCGGTTTTTGGGAGTTTAGAGTTTCAATATGAAATGACCAAAATACCCTTGTTTTTTTTTCCTCAAGATTTGTGCTCGAAAAGTAGCTCTGATCTATCTCGAGGATAAATACGTTCGAGATTCTAGAGATCGGAGAGTAAATATTGAAAACGTGGTCCTTATAGTTTCAAAATTTAGAATTTTATAATTTGATATAACCTCATAAATAACTTCTCTAGACTTTTATAAATAAAAAAAATAATAATAATTTTAACGAAAATACAAATTTATGGATAAATTGAATGGGTAAATGAGATATAGTATGTGGGACTTTGGAGTGAGAATCTAGGGCTTGACACAACAGTCGAAAAACACAGCTCACTTGTTCTCCTGTTCTTGTCTTTTGTCTGTTCTGTCTAGTTCTACATTGGGTAAGCAAGCAATACCTTTTGCTTTCCCAATCCATTGCACACCAAAATCTCCTTCACATAGGATTGAGAGAGATTGGGTTAAATTTTGTGGTTAAAATAATTGTTATCAATATGCTACATTACAATATAAACAAGTGTTTAGTAAATTTAGAGCAATCTCGATATATGATCATTTATTAATTAATCGAGATACTTACAACTTTCAACTCGATCGGTAATATTAGCTCAATTAGAAGGGTAAAGTTGTCCTGTGGATAAGAAAAGAAAAGAAAAAGTTAGCCTTTTAAGTTGTAAGCATAAATAAAGGGTAAAAGGAAGGGAAGAGGGTTAGTGCATGTGTGGGGAAAAGTTGAAACCATAATCTGGGGTTTGCCCATTTCTCTTAAAGAGTTGGCCAATTGATATCATCCGTCTCCAAGGCTTTATTCTTCTAACTCAAACTTAATCAAATCATACAGCTAGGAATTGAATGTACTTAGCATTGTTCCATTTTCAATGATGTAGGGAGAGTAGACAGAGCAGCTCGTACCCTGGAGACGAGAGCATTTCCAATTCCGGATCCAGTGGCAGTGGCAGCAGCGATGGCGGTGGTGACTACTTCGGGATGATATTCGGCGGGGGCGAGGGCAGTGTGAACAGTGCACTGTCACCTTCTCTTTCAGTTGTTAACATGATCGTTCGAACTCTGCTAACTATTTTAGTTCTGTACGCAAACTCCATCTATGATGCTTTATTATCATTGACAGCATTGTAGTACTTGGAAAAGTTCAGAAAATGTTATATAAACTACGAAAGGAAAAAAAAAAATGCCTCTTTCTATATCCTATATGTATGTGTTTACTATAGTTAAAATAAGGCATAGTATGGCAAAGAAGCAAAAAGGAGGTGAATTTCAAACGTACCAGTAAAACATCACCGTTGTCGAAACATGGGTTGTCTTGTCTGTCGGTGGAAATATTTGACAAAATGGAATCTTTGGAACCGCAGCACGTGGAAATGAGGATGATGTCTCCCTCCCATAACGTTTGCCATTCTACTGCACCATTGTTCTGTTTCAAAAATTTAAAAGTTAGCACAGCCCAAACTCTGAAAGAAACAAACAATGAACGAAACAAAAATGGAAGAATCGCACCGATTTGAATATAACTCAACTAGTTAAGATATGTATCTTCAATTTAAAGATAAGAGGTTCGAATTCTTTCGATAGGTCTCTATCTTTTACCTGAAGGATCACCAGTTGATTGTAGCGGAGGTATCATCTTTCGAACGAAAATCTTCGATGACTTGTCTGGTGTTAATGTCTTAAAAAGTACCATTCTTTCCACTCCACACGTTGAATGAACTCGAGTGAGCTCAAGAAATAAGACAATGAATTTGGCTGCAAAGTAGAATGATGAAGTGCACTATGCATTCATAAATATGTTCGAAAATGTGATCTAGAAATGATTTTTTTGAAGGGGAAAAACATTCACTACCAGGAACTATAACTATGGCCCCATGAGAAGTACTTTTGGAACCTACAATTTCACTAGTTAATCAAACATGCTCAAAGATATGAAGAACTACACAGCATGATAGCTTTTTGATAGGTTTCTATTAACACATCCAGAGCATGCATCGGCTCGAATCTTCAAAAAAGTTATTAACAGAGTGCGATTTTCATAATTTCCCTTACAAGAAACAGTCTTAACGCTTTGTCCACAGAACATTAAGTGAGATATTACCATCAATCACCGACCCCAACCAGACGATGATTTCCCATCATCTGCAGAACTCGATTTTCCCCAACCTGCAGCGTCGTTACTGGATGTAGGCTTGTCCCAACCCCCTCCTCCTCCTTGGGCACCTGCATTGGCTTCTTTGTTCCAGGCAGAACTTTGACCCTCACCAGAAGAAGCCTCTGAAGATTTCCAATTTTTGGCCTGATTTTCACTTTGATCATTCCAACCTCCATCGCTAGCAACTGCATTCACATCCTTCTTCGATGATTGATTATCAGTTCCTTCATTCCAACCAGATGCTGACTTCTGCCAGCCTCCGCCTTGAGTATGAGTATCCGCCTTTGCTGCTTTGCCCCAGCTATTCTTCTGATCACCACTCTCTTCAATCTCCTTGCAAGCAGTTGATTTATTCCAGCCGGTATTATCATCCACACCAGAAGAACCAGATGCTTTCCAATTAATGTTCTCATTCCCACTTGGTGCCTTCCATCCTGATCCCTCACCAGCATCATTGCTCGACTTCCAACTCTGCTGCTGGTTCTTGTCATCCCCTCCTCCGTTCCAGGACCCTGCACTGCCACCACCACTGCCCCACCCTCCATTGTTACCTGAACCTGTGCTCCAGCTTGCAGGTTTATCCACATTGTCATCATCATTTGAACCACCATCTTGATTCCTTCTTCCACGGCCTCGGCCTCCAAATCCGCCTCTATCTGATCCAGACTTCCCCCAGCTTCCACCACCACCTCCACTCCATCCTCCATAGTCACTATTATTTGAACCACCTTCTTGGCTCCATTTTCCAGAGCCTCCGCCTCCAAATCCCCCTCTGTCTGATCCAGACTTCCCCCAGTTACCACCACTACTCCAACCTCCTCCATTGTCTCCATCATTTGTATCACCTTCTCGATTCCATCTTCCACGGCCTCGGCCTCCAAATCCACCTCTGTCAGATTGAGACTTCTCCCAGCTGCCACCACCCCGCCCTCCACTGTCACCACCTTCTTGATTCCATCTTCCACGGCCTCTGCCTCCATATCCACCTCTACCACCAGTCCACCCTCCTCCATTGTCACCATCACGTGAACTGCCTTCCTGGTTCCATCTTCCACGACCTCGGCCTCTAAAACCACCTCTGTCTGATCCAGATCTCTCCCTGTCACCATCACCACTACTCCACCCTCTATTCTCACCATCATTTGAACCACTTTCTCTGTTCCATCTTCCACGGCCTCTGCCACCAAATCCACCTCGATCTGAACTAGATTTCTCCCAGTCACCACCACCACTACTCCACCCTTTATTGTCCCCATCATTTGAACCACCTTCACTGTTCCATCTCCCACGGCCTCTGCCTCCAAATCCTCCTCTGTCTGATCCACCTCTACCAAATCCACCTCTACCACCAAACCGACCCCTTTCACCCCTTCCTCTGAAAGCACCTCTACCTCTAAAGCCTCCTCTATCACTACTTTCTCCTCTCCAATCATTGGAAACTTCAGTCTGAGCTTCAGCACCATCGTTGGAATGATTAGCATTAAATTCATTTCCTGAGTTCCAGTTACTTTTCTCGCCCCAGTTAGAATTGCCACTACCAGAACTCCAGTTGCTTTTCTTGGCCGAACTAGAATCCTCATTTCCAGTATCAGATTTTTTTTTCCAATTAGAACCCCAGCTACTCCCTTGGTCGCTTGAGCCGGCTTCCTTGCTGGTCTGACCCCACCCAGATGCAGAATCTCCACCAGACGTTTTTCCAACACCCCAACCATTGCCTTGATTTTCCAGCTCGTTATCTTTTCCACTTTCAACAGATTTCTTATTCCATGGTGAATTGTCCTCAGAAGCTTTCGTCTCATTGGAACTGTGCTGCTTATTCCAGCCTCCCCCCCACTGATCTCCTTTGGAAGCTGTCAAACTTGAGGAATCAGATTTATCTTTCCAAATAGCTGAATCCCCATCAGATGACTTGGATACATTCCAACTTCTATTTCCACCCTCACGTTCGGATTCATTAGATTTTTTCCAACTGTCGTTTCCATCTCCACAAGCGGTAGATTTATTCCAAGCAGAACTGCCACCATCGCCCACATTCATTGGCTTACCCCAACCACCTGCCTCATCCTGGTTGCCCCAGTTTGATGTTTGACCTCCCTTCATTGAAGTGTCTTCATTCCAACCACTTAGATTGATCTTATTTTCTGCTCCTGGTTTGGTCCAGCCACCTACATTGTCTTTGACAGCTGGCTGAATCTCAGAGACAGTGGTTGAAGCATTCTGATCACCCCAGCTTCCATTTGATCTATTTTTGCTGCCCCACTTATCAGCTGAGGTTTCTGCTGGAGTATTGTTATCACCAACACTAACACTTGGATTCTTTTTCCACCCCCCAGATTCTGAATCTTTATCTCTGCTCCATTCACTGAGTTCATTCTTTCCAGAGGTTCCGCCGCCCCACTTTCCAGTCTGATTATCAGAAGTTACATGCTTCCCTTTGTCCCACTTGTCGCCAGCAGAATCTCCACTAGGTACTACTGATTTGCCCCAGGCACCAGAAACGTTACCATCTGAAATAGTTTTAGCAGTAGCTTTGTCCCATGACTCGCTCTTACCCCATCCACAGGCTTGATCATCATTAGCAGCATCAACACTCGATTTTGCAGCACCCCAGGAAGTGTTTGCTTCTGCAGTCGACTTGCTAACCCACGGAGAGTCTTCAACATCTATAGTTATCATGGAAAACAACATAAACCAGCTTCTTAGAAATTGACATTCGTGCATAATAAAGTATAAATTACTAAAGAAAAATGCCCAATTCATTGTACCTTTTTTAGCATCAAGATTTTCAGAACCAAAAGGATTCGTGGAACTGGACCCAGGACAATTCTGCAACCAGAAAGAGAAAGAAAGAATATGCATGGAAAATTTTCTTGGAGCATTAACATTTAACAGCACGAAGAAGAAGCAGAAAGTGATCAAAGAGCAAAACTAACCAAGGTACCAGACTCGGGGAAACTGGGCCAAGGACTTCTGCAGAGAAGTATATTTACAGGAACAAATTTGTGAAGGGACATAGAGAAACAGTAGCGAAATTCATAATTACAAAAGTCTCAATATGCAGATATTGCCTCTTAGATCAGATAAAACTAAAAAAGTCTTTTCGATAAAACTAATAAAGGAAATTTAATATACATACAAACAAACGGATGTTTGACCATGCGTTGCACATCTTGATGCATACAGTCAGAATATAGTCATGACAATTTTTCAGACTATAACATTATAAATATCTCATGTTCATATCTATCAATTAGTTTCAATAACCATCCCCTGACCAAAAAAAAAAAATCACATACAACCACCATCATCGCACTAGTAGCTTTCAGGTGATTTATCCAGATTGAAACAAGAAACTTATTTCTAAAGAAAAAAGGAATAAAGACATAAGATAGGAGATTAATAATGAACACTATATTCATTGACATAAAGATCTCGTGAGAATTAGAAGTTCTAAAGTGGAGTTGATGGGACACATCCTCTTACAGAGATTACTAATGAAAGCTCTACAAAATCTTTTAAAGCCAAAAAAAAAAAAAGTGAGAGAAACCTCCCGACAAGTTTGAATGCATTCAACAAATGCACGCTTGCAGACCATCCACAAGTAACTATCATGGTCTAAGTTAGCCTGTTTATGAGTTCATATAATTTAAAGTAGATAAAGAAAAGCATCAAAAAAACTTTCTACGGACAACAGTAATACATTGAACACAAGGCCAATAATCACATTCTACAAAGTTCAGACTTGATTATGTAAGACACTCAGGATAGCTTATCCATAATTGCTTTTTTCATTTTCTTTTCTTCTTAAATTTAAATCAAGGATTGAGAAAAAGAAGTTCAATGTCCAAGTACATTGGTATCCAGAAACATACCTTTCTGAAGAAGGCCCGGCAGAATTCCAGCCATCACCAGCTGCAGATGACCCCGTACCACCCATCCAATCTTAAAAAGAACAAGCATGTCAAACTAGTAATCGCGAAAGGTATGTTTCTGAACAAGTGTATCAAATTAGTAATACTAAAAAAAATGTTCGCAGAGGAAATAAATATGTACTTTGGTAAAATAAAATTGATTGTGTGAATAGGCAATAAATCTGTACTTACTATTTTAAAAAATACATTTAAAAGAGATTAATATAACCTCTCAAACATTCTTGGAATCCACTCACGCAAGAAATTAAGATGCAAAATTTCAAATACGAATTCAAACCTTGGGAGCTGCCTTCATTTCCCAGTATATCGAATGGTTTTAGAGAAGAAAATTCAGGATCCTCACTGTAAAATGATATTTTTATTGCATGAGTGAGAGAGAGAGAGAGATACAACGTACAATCTCTAGTAAACTGCTCAAGAAAACATTGTCATTTTTAGAACAGTACCTAACAGACACGGCAGAGCTCTTTCTATGTACCTCCGAAAGAAGATCAGATCTAACTGTGGAAATTCAATTTTAAAAAATAAATAACATCGGAAAAATTGTCTAGCTTCCAATCTAACCAGTACTCACAGACAATATTCAACAGGGCCAAGATACAATCACAACCAATGTCAAACAGACCTGTAAGAACCTTCTGTTGGGAATCAAGCTTCACTGTAACATCTTTTTTACGCACAGCTATAACACGACATAGGTATCCCTTTAAAGGACCAACACGTATTCTCAAGGTTTGACCAATGGAGAACATTCCATCTCCACTATCATCATGGTTGTCTGCATCCAAAGAAGGTCTTCAACAGTAATATATATGAGTAAAATGCCTATGCATCAGCAATATCGATACATACACTCACGGCCTTCCTTCTCTGCCCATGGCTTTTTAGGGGATAGAGGTGATTTGGGCGAAGAGGAGAAATCATCAAAACCAGAGAAACCCTTGTCATCCTCCTAAATGGAGAAAAAAATTGTACAGTTCAGCACAAGCTAAACGAATGATCAACAAAATAAAGAGAACATTCACATAACCTTTCCACTAGGTGCATCATAAGAAATCTTGATTTTCTCACACAAGTTAGATTTGCAGCAGAAATAACCATCGTTGTCCACCTCATTCTCATCATATACAAACACCATGTGCCTGTATACATGCTTAACAATCCCTTGCTTATCCTGTAAGTTCAAAGAAATTGTGTAAGACAGCCTACTTTATAGGATACATCAACAGGTAAATTGTTTTAAAAAAGAACGAACCTTCAATGAACCTTCCAAAACCTTGACATAGTCTGAAACAGAGATGATCTTTCCATTGTGATCAACAGAAGTAAATTTAGCATCTAAAGGCCCACTTTTCAACTCTTTCCGTTGCACATTCACCACAACAGATCCATCAGGGCCATCCTTCAAAATCTAGATAACAGGAAAGGCAGGAGGGAATAGAGTATTGACCAAAAACAGGTAATAGAAATTAGTGACCAGACGAATGGTAAAAAATAAATCAATTGAAACTTTTAGTGATATATATACCTTGTAACTATCATCTTTTTCCGTCCCTAATATCATCCCAAAATCTTTCCGGCTGCAAGGGTCAGCAAGGTTACCATTTGCAAAGTAATTGAGTTATGGGTCAACAAAATCTGTTAGTACAGTTTTTTTGAGAAAATATAATGTGACTCACCCAAAACAAACAAGATCATGATCTCCAAAGCTGATCATGGAACTAGACCCTGATGAGCCCTCTCCTTTTCCACCCCCCTTTTCAGTCCTAATAATCTTCTTTTTCTTCTTTTCACCATAAAGTTGAGAAAGCCACTCTAGATCTTTAGCTTCGTTGCTCTCAGGAGGCTTGAACTTTAAGAGCTCATCTTCAGATGGCATCACACCCCAGCAGTTTAATGAATCTAAAGATACTTTTTTGTATAGATATCCATCCTTGAGCATCATCCCATCAAGAAATTCAAAAAGCTTCCCGGTTTCACGGTCACGCCTAAATTGCATGAGTGGTCGAAATTCCCTGCAAAAAGCAAAGAATAAAAATCTTAACGTCAATGTGCCCATAAAAGAAAAAAAACATAATAAAAGCAATAAGTCATTTCTTATTACTCAAGTTCGCTAGAGTTGATCAATCGTGGTGCAGGATTGGTAGCTTTTTTAGCGACGACTCCTCCACCCTATAATGAGAAGAGACATTATTCCAGGTGGAATATGTATTCGTAATATCTTACTCTTTAAACTTAAAAGGGCACCAAGCATATATATAGAAGAAACTAGAGAGAGAGAGAGAGAAAGAGAGAGAGAGAGAGAGAGAAACTTTTATATCAGAACTTCACCAACAAATTTTTAGAATTGAAATGAGTGAGAGAGGGATTTAAATTGACTACATAAATTGTTAAACTACATTCTATTCCTCCCAGAGCAGATACAATTTTTCATTCCAATCTAATATGGGTGTTGACCAATTACTGATACTTAATTTGCAATCATGTCCGTGCGTCCTATTAACATAATTTTAATATGGCTGTAAGAGAAATTGCTTTAGGGAGCAGCAAACACAAAGACTTAACAGAGAGTTTAAAACTTAATGCCTGAAAACTACCACTCAGAATACCGCCCAGTCGCTTGAAAACATAGAGCAGAAGGTTAACAATTCAAATTATAGTCAAGAGAACGACAGATACGAAGTATAGTTAATGATATTCATGGTAAATCATACAACCTTTCTTTAGAAAGCTAACATATCGTCAAAAGGAGTGTGCCTCAAGAAGATGGAGGGTACAAAATCCAATCCAAAGACAAAAGGCCAAAGCCAATTTATATAAGAAAGATTTCTGTAATTGTCTGATAAAGAAGGGGGGATAATCTTAATTAAAAAACAATAACAAATACGGAAACTCTCCATTTCAATGCATCTCAAGAGCACTATTACTTTCCCAGGTTCACTGACGGATAGTAAAAGCTTAAGAAACTAAAAAGGCTTGAAGATTATCAACACAAGGAGAAAATTAACTCCACACCAGCCCCCAAAAAAAAAAATAGAAACAAGGATGAGTGATTCACATTAATTTCATATTCACACACTACCAATTCTTTAGTGCGTCACATTCCCTGTCTTAAAAAAGATTTATTTCCCTTTAAAAAGTACGCCTTTCTTTTTGGAAAAAAGACCACAAAAAATCTGATGGATATAGTCTTTGAATAAAAAGCTAGCTAAGGTTGAAGGAATTAAAAGAACCCACATTTTTGCAGTGTGCTAAAAGTGAATAATCAAATAGGTAAGCATTATCTGAAATATAAGAATCGAATGAGACAGGTAGAGCCCATAGGGGAATAATATAACAGTTTCCAGTAGTGTAATATCAGATAATAGTTGCAGCAAGTAGAATAATACTACACCCATTCAAAATATAAGAGTTCAAAAGGTAGGCAAAGTTTCATACAAATTTTTCAGCCATAGATTGAAGATCAATCCTCGGAATCAGCTTCACTGTTGCTCTCTTGCGTGCATTGTTGACAGCAACAATCTACAAAAACTACTAAATATTATTTTTTGAAAAAAAAAGGGGGAAAGTAGTGTTTAAAAATGCTAAACCTCAGTCTGTCTACAAGTTAGTACACTCCACCTGAGCAAGGTCTCCCTTGTATTTTCCATTTTTTACACGGGCCATTGTACCCACAGCAACTTCACTGACTCTACTTTGAACAGTAAGCAACTGAGAGATGTCATTTTCAGGAAGAGAAGCTATACGGGTAGAATATATTCCATTTATGCCTTTACATGCCTGGATCCAGAGTTACCCACCAAATGTTATATTTATTACTGACTAGCAGAAATTATCTAGCACTACCAGAAAATCTCAGGCTACCTCAATTAAATCATACTGCCTTGGAGCTTCTATGTAAATAAAACCTTTTATATGCTCCACACAAAATGCAGATTTTATCTGTAACTTGGTACCAAACGAGTGCAAATCAACAAATTTCTGCATGAGACAAAAAACTGATTGCCGCTCCCGCCCAACCTACAAAGAAAATTTCCAAACCATAAAAATCAATGAATGAAGCTAGAAAAATTGAAATGAAGATTGTATACTCAATCCTTAGCTCTAGAATGTGTTTCCATTGATTAAGCACCATACCATGCATTTAACCTTCCACAGAGAGATAATATCCCTGGCAGATTGCTGAGGAGGGTTTCTTCCAGTGGAAATTTTGTTTTCATAATTTTCTTCTGCAAATTCACCAAGTCCAGGACCTCGAGTGTAATGTTCCTCCATCATTCTATCAAATTCTTCTTCATTCATTTCCTCTTCTTTGGGGAAAAATGGGATATTTTGAGCTTTTGCATCATCATTCTTAAATGCCGGTACTGGCTCAAACTCTTCCTCCATGAAATCTATTTTTGTCAAACAAGAGGGTTGAGTAAAATGAAGACAAAAGGTTGTCTTGAGGCTTCTTCTCTTAGAAACCAACAAGACGCTCCAATTTGGATGGAAAAACATTGTTTTTTTGTTAACCACAGGCAAAAAGAGAAAATGGCAGAATTTGTCTCACAGAATTCCTTTATGAACTTGTTAATGGACACGAAGGGGATCCAGCCAATGAATCAAAAAGCTCAATCTCCTCATAACTTTTTTTTTTTTTTTTTTTTTTTTTTTTTTTGGGGGGGGGGGGGGGGGGGGGGGTGGGTGGGGGGATGTCAAAAATGATGGCAAATCGACCCATGATTTGAGGAAAAAACCAAAAAGCTGAAACCAGTTTTTTGAAAATCCAAGCCAACCATCCAAATAGAACCAACAGATCGGCGACCAAACCAAAACAATACCTCACCAAACTGAACAAAGATGTTTAATCCAGATTGTACAAATAATTTTCAGTGGGTTTTCTTTTAGGTTTACAACTCTACCTTCGAGGTTTCCAAAGGAATTTAACATCATTCATTTCTTCAAAATCCAGAATAATAATACCAATAAAAACAGAAAATGACAGAATTTTTCTCACAGAATATTGCACCAAAACTAAAGCTAATAAAATAAAATAAAAACTAGAGTAACATGCAATTCTTAGTCAAAAAGTAATACCGTTCTTAGAACTAAACTTTCAAGTTCTAATACCTATAAATGTCAACTTTGATTATGATTTTATGCAACTTCAAATAGACACACCAAGTATTTCTAAAAAAATCATTCACGTTCTTTTTTACACGAAGGACCTGCAAATACACAATGAATCATTGAAAGCAAATAATCCAAAATTTGTTAATCATGTGTTGGAAGCTTTGAAGACCAAAATTTTCTTTCTTTAAAAGTAGTTTTGTTGATGTACAGTAAAACAATGAATTTAATAAAATAACAGTGAGGATGCAACCGGTTCATGGTTAACATAAAACTTTTTTGAGAAAATGAAAAGACTGAAATTGATCGCTAATTATAAAATTGAATTGATAGCCAAAGTCTATGCAGCCTCTTGGAGCACTCTATCCAAACTCTTCATAGTTATTCATTTTCTGAGATTAACTTTTCACTACTTTTCAGCTTAAAGTTTGCTTGGTTTTGGTTTAGAAAGTTCCATCCATATGCTTCTCTATTAGTTTCTAGTTCGTTACTTCTAAAATTTCTAGTCAAAAAAGAGGGGGAAAAGTACATAGTTGATCGTAGTAAACCAAATTTGAAGACAAAAATTTGAACTCCCAAACATCAAGAACCAATCCAACACCTTGTAATACAAAAAAACTAGACGGCGAATATAACCCAAGTGAGAGAGGAATTTGAAAGAAAAACGACCCACAAAGTTGGGGCCATTGACGATCAGAGTTCCAAAATCACTCCATTCATCAAGTAACAAATTTTGAACATCTAAAACCAAATCCAGACAACCGCAACGACGGACACTATCCGCGCAAGCCTCTCCGCATGTTCAGCAAATAAGTCAAAACTACCATCAACCTAAAGAATGAAGACAGACTTCTCTCGAATCAAAACGTTTCGAGTAAAACTTGTAATGCAACAAGCTTTCTCCAAGAAGCAAAAGGGTTTAAGCCGGCCCACCTAGGAGGAAAAAACAGTCCTAAACCATGATCATTTCCATCAATTGCTTCCAATTGACAGTTTTCAAACAAATAACACCAAAAGATCAAAACCAAACACAATACAGAACAAAATACAAAACAACAAACACCAAACAGTAATCCAAACCCCCCAAAGCGACGAAAACAACGACAACCAGTAAAAAGAGGAAAACAAGAGATAATCTACCATCAAGAAAATCACTGTCGTCGCTATAGGCACCGAGTTCGGGAGAAACATCTTCGAAGAACTGGAGGACGCTCCGGTCCCTCCTCTTGCGAGCAGCGGAGCTATCAGTGTCATCGCGAAGCTTCCGTTTACCGGAAGAGGTGTCTGTGGCAATCCCCTTGCCCTTGGACGCCATGGCTAAGGCGGAGAGTGGAGGGATTGAGATTCGGGGAAGGAAATGCGAATAAGAAGAAAGGACATGCAGATTGAGAGGGAAATGGAGTTCGCTGTTCAGGCGTTGAGTGTGAGAGCTCTGCTCTGAACGGAATTCCCTCGCTTTTCTACGTACAATGCGTTTTCGCTTTTTCCTTTTCTTTTCTTTTTTTTTCTTTTTTTTCTATTTAAATTCCAACGACAAACTTTTGGTAGATAATACAATTTATTCCCGTGTCCTAATATTTATATTTTCATTAAAAAAAATTATTCATTTAATTTTTATAAATATAAATTGTTAAATTAACATGTTAATTAGTGAAAATTCAACTAAATATACAAATTACGATTTCTTTATGGCGACGTTAAATATATTTAATTTTTTTCTATAATTTCAATTAGCCTTCATATGTTCTCATTTCGAATTCATGTGTCTCATTTTTTAATTTGTTCCTTATATTTAAAACCTCGTAATTAAACTGTATTTATCTTTAAAAATAAAAAAAACTTTCCTATTTTGTTATTTTTTTATTCCGAATAAATATCAATATAATAAAATAACATAATCCAAATGTATCGATATAGAATCCAATAAAAATAACTGATGCGACCAAATTTATTTTATTATTTTATTTTTAAAAAAACGACCGAATATGAAACTAAACTCAATATATAGAGGCCAATCTAATCATTGGATTGTGGCACAACTTTTCAAGCCTCAAAAAAAAAATTTAAGTTAATACAATACAAATTAGCCATTTAAAATTCACTCCTAATCACAGCATATGAAGCATCAGTAGGAGAAGCAAAAGTACATCGGTAGAACGAATAGAAATAGACTTTAGAGGCATCGAGTCCGAGTGTGGTCAGAGATAAGGTGTAGATCTCTCAAACGAGTTTGTTTGAAACTATAAAACGAGATTATGAGATTATCGGACATAATTGAGATTAGTGGAGTCCCTCTGGTTGAGTCATATAAACCTCCTATTTAAAACTTCATATACTAAACATATAATTTAACACACATTATACTGAAATATAATCCATAGTTATCAAACAGAGACTTAAGTATGCGATCTAAACTCAACAAGGCACAATAATAATGGATCAGAAGGGTAAAAATGAAAGGCCGGAAGTAGGCTAAGGTGTAACCCTATGAATATCAGAAATTTGTAACATCCAAAATTTCTACTACTAAATATGTTCTAAAGCAGTGGAGAATTGGATAGCATCAAATCCAAACGAAACGAAAAAAAGAAAGATCAGAGGTTGCACAAGGAGTTCATTGCAAGTGCACATCCCAGCTAACTCATAAGTTTGTAGAATGATATGCAATTGTAAATAAACTACGAACAGTACGTACATCTGAATTTTAATAGCGCTCGTAGGAAGACGGTCGTCCTCCCCTGCTTGGGCGGTCGTAAGGGCCTGGCCTATCTCTGTAACTTCTTCCCTCATAACGGCCAGGACCTCCTCCACTACCATACCTATCACTGCCACTCCTAGGACCAATATCCCTATCATAGCCGCCTCTGTCTTTGACATAGCCATTTTGAGGATATCGATCACTAACTTCATACCTATCACCACCTGCAAAACGATCTCCAGCAGATGGGTACCTGCAGAGTTTGCATACACAATCTCAGATGTAAAGCAATCAAATCATACTTCCGAAGATATGTAAATGGGTGATCATTTATCACAATCAGAACTACCTGTCATCAAAATAGCGGTCTCGACTTCCATACTTGTCATCCCTACGGTCAAAACGATCTCTATCACCGTAGCGCCCCCCATCTCGCCCTCCATCGTAACGGTCATCGACATATCGGTCACGATCTCCTCCAAAACGATCCCCACGACTATCACCATCAAATCGAGAACGTGATGAAAATGAACCTCTACCCCTACCACGTCCACCACCGGCTGAAGGACAATCTCGTGCCCAATGCCCTGGGCGTCCACACTTGAAGCATTCATCTTGCCCCACAGATCTATCTCCTCCTCTCCCAAAACTAGCCCTACCACCAGATGAATAGCCTCCCCCCCTGAAACCTGGCTCTCTATCATCTCCCTCCATCTTGGGTTCAGCTTTATTTACTGAGATAATCCGCTCACCAAATTCATGCCCATGCATCTCTCTTATTGCATCATCCATCCCTCGACGATCTGCAAAGGTAATAAAACCAAACCCACGAGGACGACCTGTATCTCGTTCTAACATGATCTACATAAACATCACAAGAAAATCTCATGCAAATATTAATACATACGATCAACTTTTACATAATCTCATAGTTCAATTCCAACATAGACTATGAAAATGTTTTATAGTTATGCAAGATAGCTGTGCAAGGAATAGAATTCGAAGAAAACGATCGAAAATTCTGATAACTTACTTTCCCTTCCAAGCAAATCATTTAAGTAGCAAATTTAAATGATATACTTGGAAGGATTTCTCTTCAAAGCCCTGGCAAGGTTGCCAACAACTTGAACACTGTTAGATAAGCTGTCTTCAACACTTCGAATCTATTGTTTAAAGAGCAACTTTGACCTCGACTACCCTCTTTGGGTGCAAATTAGGAAATGACCCATCATAAAGTCAGAATCTTAAGCTCTAAAAGTTAAAGAGAATATCTCCCACTGAGATGACCACCCAAGGCAACACTTCTACTGGTTACTGAAATTACTCCAATACCACTCCGTAGCCTTAACTAATTGTAGCATTCAGACAATATTCCATTGTTCATAAGAGTCATACAAATCACCCTAGAGTCTAGAAACCAATACATCGAGAAGAAAAATCTAGGAGAGATACAATTTCTTGCCATAATGATTCTCTGCGTCACGTTACCACCCAATCCAATGCCACAGTAAACAAAGTACAACAGTGCACTTCCGCACTTTGGATGCTATTCTTATCTTATGCTGTAAACTGTGTTTCCGCCTTTATAATTTACCGAACAACCAGCATAATTTAACTGTGGAACCAGATAGGTCACTTATACCCAAGAAAACTGGCATGCAGCAGGATGTAATGACAAATGAAAAAAGTACTGCACCTGAAGCTCCAGTGTGCGCCAAAATATGTGGTAGTTATATTATTATTATCCTTTTTTGTCATTGTGGGTATGTTTATAGATTTGGTGAAAGATGGTTTACAACTGAAATTACAGTGTCTGAAATTTTCTCTGGTGAACTAACTTTAAAATATTTTACCAATAGCTTGCCCTTCCATGCCAAAGTACCCAAAAATCATTTACATACGGAAGCACTAGAAGTCAAGAACAGTACATCCTAGTTTAGGTATAGTGAGTTCCAATTCCAAAATTTGCACAAGTGCCAAGCACGAACCTTACACAGCAACCAACAGCATGACAGATGAGACTGCATTCCCTATTGAATGCATGTACTCACTATTTACACCGACTGAGCAAGAACATAACCAAACTCTGTAGCTGAATTAGGCAATACAAATCAAGTTAAATGCTCTTGAAACTAAAAAGAGCAGAGATTAGGTATGGAATACTTTGCAAAATCTTTTAAGATAGAAGGCCCGGTGTAGAATGAACAAAAAAAACTGAATATTTGGAGTTCTAGAAGCATCTTCTCAATCCAACAACTTATACCCAAATTCAATCTGGGGATTGTCAAGGAATTGAGGCGTACTAACAACACATGGCAGCAGATACATCTCCATGAAATACAATTATTACCCAATCTTTTACTCTGACGAGTAGGAAACAACATCAGCAAACTGCATGTTGAACACTAAAATTTCAGTTTTTGAAGCAAAGTGTCTTGAACAATTTTCGCAAATTGGGCTAGCTGTGATTTCTCATCCACAAAATCAACCACACAGAAGAAACGTCTCATCAGATATCCTAAGAGAATGAACTGAGCATCCTTTCTGAAAATGCTTTTCTTAAAAAATACTGTCAGTTTCCAAACAATTTCTTGCAATATATGTATACTGATGGATAGGATTTCTTGTCTATTAACCATTTCTCCTATTATAAGTAAGAATTCAGCAGATAATGTGCGAACAGACCATGTATTCAGCATTAAGCTGACTGCCTGGACCATATTCAACAAAACAAAAGATCAAAGGACGGTAAGAAAGAGAAAGCCTGAAACAAACTATTAGCTATAATCGTGTAGTTAAAACTGATCTGAAGTATTCTGATTCATATATGGCTTAAATAAATCAATACATACTGATGGCTCAACTAACGTATAAAAAATAAATAAAGAACATAGGATAGACTAGAGATATTATAAATACACCGTACTAAAACTATGGCAGACGCGAATGAAGGGACTCTGCAACTAACAAAATAGCATTGGTATTTGGCATGAATTGTGGGAAAGGAAAACCCACAACCTATTACGAATGTCGTAAAAATCATAGCAGGGATTTTCATCATAAAAACGCTCAAAAAACGTCCTCGATATAACGCGGCATTTACATCGTCTATTTTCTACCTCACGCATGCCGAATCATTTGGACTTTTCTTCAGAGTATTAGCTACATTTCCTTTTCACCATGACATTCAACCGATAAGCAAATAGGAGGCACACAAAAACGGGGGAAAAAGAGACGAAAGTTACCTGAGTTTCAATAATTTTGCCGTAGCGGCTGAAAGCGTTCTCAAGCTCACGCTCCGACACGTTCCATGAGAGTCCTCCAACAAATATTCGGTACTCATCCTTCGCAGCCATTACCCCTTCGGCTATCAACAATCAGATACAATTCCTGCAGAAAAACCGCAAACAGAACTGGAAACTCAATGAGACGAACTACGAAAAGACGGAAATCAAGCCTACGTCTGAATCGACAATGAGCGATTTCAATAAAAATTCAAGAGTTGCAAAGAGAGAAGAATTAATTAACACTCGCCTTCGTTACCTGGAGTGAACCAGTGAGTTCCACAGGGTGCAGGGTTTTTAGGCTCCAAAGACTAAACCCTAGCGTCTAAGGTCCATGGTCGAGATATTCAACAGGTCCGTACAAAATTCTAATTTTTAGGCTTGGTTTTGGGCTTGGGCTCGACTCTTTTCTGGTGGTGGACATGGGCTTTTTTTGGGCCTCAAACGGTTGTCTGGTCATGAATGTTGATAGTATAGAAACTAGTATATACAACCCTAAATTCAACCAATAATACAAATAAATGGTACCTTCCTGCTTCAATATTAAGGTTTGAACAATTGCTGGTTGTGCAAAAATTTGTGAACATGCAACTAATGTATAAATGACGCGTGCGTAAATGGTACTTTCATATTCCAGTATTAAAATT
This sequence comes from Cucurbita ficifolia, assembly GCA_033971965.1. Lineage (NCBI taxonomy): Eukaryota > Viridiplantae > Streptophyta > Magnoliopsida > Cucurbitales > Cucurbitaceae > Cucurbita > Cucurbita ficifolia. The sequence continues at coordinate 18,323,227 of CM066965.1, forward strand.
TAGACGATTGCTGGTTGTGCGAAAATTTGTGGGATGAGCAACCAGTGTATCAATAACTCAAGTAAGTGGTACCTTCGTGCTTCAGGATTGAAATTTGGACAATACGAGTTGTGCGAAAATTTGTGTCTACGACTCATATAAATGGTACCTTTGTGCTTCAGTATATTAAGGTTTAGACTATTGTGGATTGTGTGACAAAAATGTGGATGAGGATAAGCAACTAGTGTATCACTGACTCATGTAAATGGTACCTTCGTGCGTGCTTCCTTATTGAAATTTGGACGATTACGGGTTGTGCAAAAATTTGCATCTACGACTCATATAAATGGTACCTTCGTGTTTCGGTATTAAAATTTGGACAATTGCTGGTTGTGCAAAAAATTATGAGATGAACAACCACTATATTAATGTCGCACGTAAATGGTACCATTACCATTTACAAGGCTGGCTAATTGATCAAAGTGCAAGCTAATTGTATTTTGTTCCACCAAAACGAATAAATGGGGGATAGTCAGGTACAGGGGAGTAAGAATTGGTTGAATATTGGAGTAATTTCAGTGTTTTATTGAAGGAATTTTTACAATGTTGTATAACCAAGATGGAATAAGATATAAGTAATTATGTTAATAATGACATATACATATATGAATTATTTACATGCCTGTACATAAATTGACAATAGAACAAACTGTACCATGTTTGGAAATGTGGTTAAATTTTTCATTCAGGCAGCACAGGAAGCCTATAGATACCAGTCCCTTCCCCAGTTGCTGATTTTGAACTAGATTTTGGTTCTTTAAGATTCTTACTCTTCAACCTTAATGGAAGAATCTGCAACCTCGGGTTCGGCTCAGAACTCGAGTATTCGGCTGCTAACTGATAACTTTCCACGAGTTCAAGCTGTCGAGCAACGATATCTGAGCGTCGAGGTAGAAGCTCAACTGGCTCTCCACCAGGAATGACGATATACTCGATCGCAAGTCTAACTTCCTGTCAAATTTAAGAACACGAGAAGAATTATGACCGTGTTCGATATGGATTATATAGATTACAAAATATTTATGCCATGGTTCACATGAAACAGAATATATTGTCACAACATTATCATTCAATTAACAGAACCAGACAGGCATCGTTACTATAGATTCAGATTCCCACATATCATGTTAGACAGGATTAGCACTCAATAGAGTAAGCTATGATGCTCGTGAAAGACAATTGAATTGCAGTTGAGACAAGAATCTAGGCATCTAGCCATTAATTATGAAGCTAGTTGTACCCACAGAAAGAAAAGGGAAAAAGGCACGAGTCCAAATGAATAGAAGTGTAACAGCCTAAGCCTACCGCTAGCAAATATTGTCCTCTTTAGACTTTTCCTTTCGGGCTTCTCCTCAAGGTTTTTAAAATGCGTCTGCTAGGGAGAAATTTCCACACCCTTATAAAGAATGTTTCATTCTCCTCCCCAACCGATGTGAGATCTCACAATACACCTCCCTTCTAATCGTGGTATCAACTGATATATGAAAGCAGAAAATGCCTTATTTCTATAAACGTGCAGAAGTACTTGTTGCTATTACAAAAATTTGACACCATTATGCAGCGATCAGCAATTTTTATTCAGATTGCCTTTCAGAACCAGTGGTATAAATGCAAGAGTACACACCCTCCACACACAAAAGCATCAATGTGGAAAGGAAATTACCTCCAATGCATCTATCTCTTCTAAGGATGGCTTTCTTTTTGGTGCATCACCTTCAATTACAATGTCAGGGGTTTTTCGAGGTTTCTTCGTTATAGAACCGGAGTCGATCTTTATAATCATGCGGATTGCCTTGACCATTTGAGCCATGGTGTTCGACTGTAAAGATAGAGTTGTAAATTTCTGAAGAAAATATGCGTTTTAATTTCTAGTTATAGAAGTAAATAGTACCTTGATTACAAACACAGGCAAGTGGTGAAATTTTGCAACACTTCGGATCCATGGGTTCTGCTTCATTTCATCACTAGATGCTAATATTGCATCGGCTGCTTCAATGTCATCAGTTACGTCTATTTCATTCTCAAGCCCCAATACTTGTGCCACTTGAAGTAGATCAGATTCAAGAATCTGAAAGTGCCAAACATCAGCACATTTTTAGTGTTATCATCAGCTATAATGTTATCATCACTAGATGCTAATAGGTATACCTTGTAAGAATAGACTCGCACTGGTGAGCTCTTTTTGCTCACAGGTCTACTCTTAGACTGACGAGGAAGGTGAACCGCATCTTCCATGTCAGCATCATCATCAGCTATAATGTTATCGTCTTTCGAATGCGATCTTGCGTGAAGACTCTTTTCATGATTTGGAGATGGCCCCATTGAATGGTTAGCATAAGTCTTCACTTGACGTGCTTCCATGTCAGGATCACTATCAGCAATGATGTTATCATCTTTTGAATGTAATCTTTCGTGAAGACTCTTTCCAAGATTTTGAGATGGCCCCACAGAAGGGTTAGCATAAGTCTCCACATTACGTACTTCAAAAAGAGGAGTTTTTCCTAAACCAATGAAAAAGACAGAGGATAGATGATCAATTGTAATAATATATTTGAAGGAAAGGAAAAGAGCTTAACAATGACAAATTAGTTGGAGAAGCACCTGCTAATATCGCATCAACTGTTGTATCTAATCTGTGATGAACACGACATTCAGTTTTGGATATCATCTCCACTGCACAAGTAAAAGTAGGAGGTCCTTTTCTCTCTAGAATTGTCTTTTGCACTTTTCTTTTCCTTGCTTCCTCGTCTCCAAGGGTCACACTCTGTGTCCAAGGAAATGAAAAAAGGAACAAAAATGATAAACACTTTCATCAATATACTTCCGTTCTACAAAATAGAATTGGCAAGATAGCTAGCAGATTGTAAGGGAACTTTTTCCCTCCTAGGATGATAGGAGAACTAAGCATTCTTTATAAGAGTGTGGAAACCTCACCCAAGCAGACGCGTTTTAAAAACTTTGAGGGGAAGCCCGAAAGGAAAAACCCAAAGAGGACAATATATGTTAGCGGTGGGTTTAGGCCGTTATAAATGGTATTAGAGCCAGACACCGGACGATGTGCCAGCGAGGAGGCTAAACCCCAAAGGGGGTGGACATGAGGCGGTGTGCCGGCAAGGACACTGGGACCCAAAGGGGGTGGATTGGGGGGTCCCACATCGATTGGAGAAGAGAATGAGTGTCAGCGAGGATGTTGGGTTCCAAAGGGGGTGGATTGTGAGATCCCACATCCGTTGGGGAGGAGAACTAAGCATTCTTTATAAGGATGTGGAAACCTCTCCCTAGTAGACGCGTTTTAAAAACCTTGAGGAGAAGCCCAAAAGAAAAAGTCCAAAAGAGGACAATATCTGTTAGCGGGCTTAGCAAAAATTGATTTCTGAGGTGCATATTATCGTTTAACGTTTGACTAACAATTTCCAATATTCAAGGTAAAGGTACATGCAAATGCATTTCATGCAGGCAGCGAGGAGGGGGACTTTTAAACCTCAATGCCACCAACAAGGATTTGCAACGATGGATTTTTTATTATGTTGTCAATGGTGATTCCGTGAGCTGTCCCTACTAGCTGAACCCCTCTTTGAGCAATAGTGCTGGCAGCTAGTGCTTCAAGTTCTGTTCCAATTTCATCAATTATTATGGTTTCAGGCATGTGGTTCTCCACTGCTTCAATCATAACCTACAAAGAAAGCAACTCGAGCCTTGACACGGGACTATCAAATGAAGTAATGGTTAAAACCATAAACGTGCGTTGCGCTCTCACCGTGTGCTGCATATGAACATTAGGGACTTGCATCCTCCTTGCACTGCCTATTCCAACATGAGGAACATCTCCATCACCTCCAATTTCATTGGAAGTATCCACAATAACAACACGTTTCTTGTGGTCGTCTGCTAGCATCCGAGCAATTTCTCTGCATAAGTCATATAATTCATAAGAACGATTTTGATCCCGTAAATGGACGTGGTAAATGAAGGGAGGGTAAACCAAAACTTCAGCAATGTAAGACCTCAAACAAATTTCAATTCAGCTCATTCTTTATGGCCTATTCTTGATGTTGAAAGTTGAAACATAAAATCATTTTCATGGCGAGGTGGTTCGAGATTGCTCGAGATTGCGTTGATTTAAAGACTATTGCCACAATAAACATTGTCCCACCAGTTCTCTTGGACTTATTAGTACAATGTGCTGCCAATCAAGAATCAAGACAGGAAAAACGGAAGAACAATAGGAGTTTGGAATTTCCCAGTTGTTCATAGTACCTGATTAATGTGGTTTTGCCAACTCCTGGTGGTCCAATGACCAAGATGGAACCTCCACCCTCTACTAAATCACGAATGATCTCAGCACTTCCAGAGACAGAACGCCCTACCCTACAAGTGAGGCCAATAATCTGCATTTTACGGTTTCGAATTGCACTTATCCGATGCAAAGATCTATCCATGCCCGATCGGTTGTCGTCTGAGAAGTCTCCTACCTAAATAACAAGCCAATTACCACAAATTTGGTATACTTCTTTAAGCAAATGGTTTCCATTTTAGCTTGGTCATTTTACAAGACGAATATGTGCCATGTTCTAGTAAATTTAAGCAGAGCCAATCACAAAAGGAACCAAGTTTGACACTGCAAAACGTATATCCTAAATTACATTGACAGGGGAACTGAATCTCATCCACTATACCCAACTTTATGTATGATTATAAAGAAAATAAGCATTAGTCATACTCCGTTTATCAGTGAATCACACATATTTTCCAAGATTGAAATCTTCAGATCATTACCTTAGATATTGCGTGGCTTAGATCTTCATGCTTCACGAGCTCTTCCGAAATAGCCCAATCCCCTGACGGAAACCTAGCAATAGGATTCCTTCCCAAATCCAAGACAACCTCTATCAATTCCCGAAATTCATCGTGCGAGTTCAGCTGCTTCCTCATCCTCGAAGGCAAGAGTTCCACAAACACCTCCAGCTCCGCAGTAGCCTCTGACTGAGACGAAGTCGAAGCAAAGTCGGAATCCAAAATGGAACTCGAATTCGATTGATTCGTCAACAATCCATTCCCCAAAAACAACCGATCTGACGTCGGTCGTCGAATTTCAGGGGAAGGAAACGACGGAGCTGAAGATTTGGACGAAGCAATCCCCTTACGCGCACGACGTGTTCGACAAAACGACGACGAGAATTTCGAAACGGAATGAGAATTTTGCAGGTACGTGGGAATCGAAATAGGGATTTGGTTAGCCGAATGCCATGAACTGTGCAGATCAATCAGCACAAAATGCGAATTCAAAGCTATCATTCTCGCTCACTCACTCCTCGCTTCCTCTGAATCCAATTCCTGATGGGAAAATTGCAAAATGAAGAGGAACCCAGATGGGAGTAAGAGATTGTGAACGAGTAGAACAAGAAATATGAAGCAGAAGAAGAAGAAGAAGAAGAAGATTCGGGGTATCTCCTTTGAGGTTGGAGATTTTGGAGGGGAAAGTGGGAGCCACCAGAGCAAGAAACGAGTTGTTATTGGCCATTGAAGGCTTCGGAGGATGTTAGCGACTTAATGCAGACCACACAATTTTTTTTGGACACGAGGAGGAAGAAGAAGCTGGAATTGAATTGGATCCTTTAGCCCAAATCCTTGGAACTCTTTGAAAAATCTTCCATTTTCCTTCTTAACCAATTGCTTGGAACTCTTGTGTCTAATTTTCCTCATTGACTTTTAAAATAATTAAAAAGAATCATTCCCTAAATGAGTCGATGTGGGACTTTCATCATCCAACACCTCCCCTCGAACAAAGTACGCCTCCCCTTAATCGAGGCTCGACTCATTTGGAGTAAATTTAGGGCATGGCTCTGATACCATGTTAGACGAACACGACTCTCCACAATGGTATGATATTGTCCACTTTGAGACTAACCTAAGGATTACCTAAAGTCGGTTTTGAGCCAACAACCTAAGCATTACTGATCAACAAACTACAATCATTCGCTCTACCAATTGATTGTAATTTTAAAAATAAAAAATTAATTAAATTCCAACAGCAATTCATAGATTAAAATTTAAAAAGAATTACAAAATTCCGACCTGCCGGATTCGAACCGGCGACCTAAGGATTACTGATTTGCAAACTACAGTCCTCCGCTCTACCAACTGAGCTAAGGTCGGTTTTGAGCCAACAACCTAAGCATTACTGATCAACAAACTACAATCATTCGCTCTACCAATTGATTGTAATTTTTTATATAAAAATAAAAATTTAATTAAATTTCGACAGCCATTCATAGATTAAAATTTAAAAAGAATTAAAAATTTCCGCCCTGCCGGATTCGAACCAGCGACCTAAGGATTACGGAAAACTACAGTTCTCCGCTCTACCAACTGAGTTAAGGTCAATTTTGAGCCAACAACTTAAGCATTATTGATCAACAAACTACAATCATTCGCTCTACCAATTGATTGTAATTTTTTATATAAAAATAAAAAATTAATTAAATTCCGACAGCAATTCATAGATTAAAATTTAAAAAGAATTAAAAAATTCTGACCTGCCGGATTCGAACCAGCGACCTAAGAATTACTGATTTGCAAACTACCGTCCTCCACTCTACCAACTGAGCTAAGATCGGTTTTGAGCCAACAACCTAAGCATTACTGATCAACAAACTACAATCATTCGCTCTACCAATTGATTGTAATTTTTTATATAAAAATAAAAAATTAATTAAATTCCGACAGCAATTCATAGATTAAAATTTAAAAAGAATTAAAAAATTCCGACCTGCCGGATTCGAACCAGCGACCTAAGGATTCAACCTAAGCATTACTGATCAACAAACTACAATCATTCGCTCTACCAATTGATTATAATTTTTTATATAAAAATAAAAAATTAATTAAATTCCGACAGCAATTCATAGATTAAAATTTAAAAAGAATTAAAAAATTCCGACCTGCCGGATTCGAACCAGCGACCTAAGGATTCAACCTAAGCATTACTTATCAACAAACTACAATCATTCGCTCTACCAATTGATTGTAATTTTTTATATAAAAATAAAAAATTAATTAAATTCCGACAGCAATTCATAGATTAAAATTTAAAAAGAATTAAAAAATTCCGACCTGCCGGATTCGAACCAGCGACCTAAGGATTCAACCTAAGCATTACTGATCAACAAACTACAATCATTCGCTCTACCAATTGATTATAATTTTTTATATAAAAATAAAAAATTAATTAAATTCCGACAGCAATTCATAGATTAAAATTTAAAAAGAATTAAAAAATTCCGACCTGCCGAATTCGAACCAGCGACCTAAGGATTCAACCTAAGCATTACTGATCAACAAACTACAATCATTTGCTCTACCAATTGATTGTAATTTTTTATATAAAAATAAAAAATTAATTAAATTCCGACATCAATTCATAGATTAAAATTTAAAAAGAATTAAAAAATTAATTCCGACCTGCCGGATTCGAACCAGCGACCTAAGGATTACTGATTTGCAAACTACAGTCCTCCGCTCTACCAACTGAGCTAAGATCGGTTTTGAGCCAACAACCTAAGCATTACTGATCAACAAACTACAATCATTCGCTCTACCAATTGATTGTAATTTTTTATATAAAAATCAAAAATTAATTAAATTCCGACAGCAATTCATAGATTAAAATTTAAAAAGAATTAAAAAATTTCAACCTGCCGGATTCGAACCAGCGACCTAAGAATTACTGATTTGCAAACTACCGTCCTCCACTCTACCAACTGAGCTAAGATCGGTTTTGAGCCAACAACCTAAGCATTACTGATCAACAAACTACAATCATTCGCTCTACCAATTGATTGTAATTTTTTATATAAAAATAAAAAATTAATTAAATTCCGTCAGCAACACTAATTTGCAAACTATAGTCCTCCGCTCTACCAACTGAGCTAAGGTCGGTTTTATCAACAAACTACAATCATTTGTTCTACCAATTGATTGTAATTTTTTATATAAAAATAAAAAATTAATTAAATTCTGACGGCAATCCATAGATTAAAATTTAAAAAGAATTAAAAAATTTCGACCTGCCGGATTCGAACCAGCGACTAAGGATTAGTTATTTATAAAATAGTTATTCGAATGAATGATAAAATTAAAATAAATATGAAATATTTGTCGAATAAATAAATATGTAAATTGTAACTATTCACATAGCAAGACAAAAAAACAAATTTAGCATTTTTAATTTGAATTGAATAAACTTAATTAAAACCTTCATTCCCGATCATAAGATTCAAGATTAACATACTTCTAAGGTCGTGGTAATCAAAATCAAATTAAAAATTAAAATAACCCTTATTATTGGTTGTTGTGGTAATTTTACAAATTTACCTACATTTTTTCCGGGTTGAACGTTTTAAAAAAATATTTTTTTAAGAGAATAATATAAACATGGTGTACACGAGTTGAGTTATAATTTTGTTTGAACCTGAATTTTTGGGCTGGTTGGATTGGTGACTCGAATGACTCGAACATGGTTCACAAACACAACTCGACCTTTTATTTTAAAGTTGTTCGTTTTTTATTGTTTAAAAAAATACTAATTTTCCACCATATATTCGCCGTGGTAGGTAAAATTTCGTAATATTTAAATATTAAATATTTATAAGTCACAATATATCATTGAAAAAATCGTAAATTCTGTATTTTGGATGGATCCGATTACAAAAATTTCAAACTTGGAAAAACTTTCAATTTAAAAGAAAATTCAATCAACCCAATCTCGAAAAAAAATGTAATTGGACCTAATTTTTATAATTAAAATTTGATAATTTAGATTATTTTGATTTATTGAGTGACATGAACAACTACGAATTACGATATCAAACCAACAAGACTATAGGAAATGACGAAAAGACCCCTACTCACAAATTAGGTATTATGGGGGTTTTCGTCCATTCACTCAAATACCTCAATTAACCAATCATAATCATAATCATATCCACGTCAGCAACCGACGATGGTCGTCAAATCGGAGAAGAAAAGCCATGCATCCCATTTGCACGTCGACAAAAACGATTGCGATTTGTTCTTTTTCATCTCATTTTAATTTCCTTTTTCTGTTGGCCTCGTTCTCGATTTTTCGCTCGAACTCCGATAGTGAGATTGAATTTTTATTTATCTTATTGTGTTTGTTCTTCCGTTTCGATTGGAATAATGCTCGTGTAACGTTCGCACTTCGAGGTCATACACTTGAACGCTCTGGTTTTTGGCAAATCTGTTTCTTCCTTCTCTTCTTTTGATTTGGATTTTCGATTCGTTGGTTTTTTTCCCATGTACATGGTTGATTTGATGATTATTGGGCCAAAAATGTACTTCGTATTGTGGAGAATCCGTTGGCGGGTCTTTTTACGGGTTTTTGATCTGTTATGGACGAAATCATCTTTTTTTTTAATTTTTTTTTATTTCGAGTTTAATCTTGGTTTTCCGACTATCAACCGAAAAATGGCCGAATTCGATTGGTTAATTAGGTTATGGGAGCAAGAAATCTTGGGTCGTATGGTTGTTGGTGTTTTTAGTTGAGGAATTAGGAACTCTCGTTTTTCATTTTCATTTTGTATACGATTGATTTTGCTTAGAACTTGGAAGAACTATCTTGCATTTGATTTCTGCACGGATGAACGGTATTAACTTTCTGTTCATTTATCTGTTTGGTTCATTAGACGAGACTCCTTGGATCTCAAAGCTGGACCTAATGGTTTGATTAGACCGTGATTATAATTTATGATAGTGTTTGTTTATTTATGTGGAAAATTGTGGAGCGTCTTGGCTTTTCTTGACAAAAATGGACAATCATGATTCAGGGATACTCTGAGGATCCCTAAATGTTCACGGTTCTTGATTGAAATTTTTTCTTAGGGCCAAAGTAAATGTTACTTAAGAATTTTGTTTATGAACTTAATACGATTTGATCTCCTATTGGAAATTAGTGCCTGATGTAAATTTAATTGAGGACTGGATATCCGGATTCAAAATAGATAAAACAGTTTTGCAACTTCAAACAATTTTCTCATGTATTCCACTTGTCAACAATTTTTCTTAGTATAGTTGAATATCAACCAGTTTCCTTGCTAGTTTGATTCTTTCAATCAAGTTAAATTAGAAGTTCAGCAAGTTTTGTTTCGGCGCAAGTTCAGTTAGGTTAATAAGATCATTCGTTTCAATTTGAAACTAGACTGATGTTCTAGATTTTAGCATATATAAAATATATAATGAGAATATTTGTTCAATTTTTGTGAATGAAGCTCGATTTTTTCTTGTCAGTTGAGATGATTTTCAGTGTGTTCATCAGATGAAAAACACAGGTTTTTATGCTAATTGGCTGTTCTCTCAGAATGCTTGTTATGCCAGAACTTGCTTTTCTCTGTAGTTAGACCACTTCTTGTGTGCTTCTAAAAGAGATTACTTGCTTTATAATTGCAGGAGGGAATGAGTCTATTAGTTCAGAGAATATGGAGATGAATAAAGGAAGTTCCCATTCGAAAGAGAAACCGTCTATGGGTCGTTCTTCGTTTTCCAGTGAAGTGAAGAAGCCTTCAGAAAAGGATTTAAGCTCCTCCACGTTTGTTAATCAGGGTAAGCAAGCATCTATGAAGTTCATAATTGCAGTTTCAGATTTGATATTTTATATGGATAAGCCACCTGTTCTCTAGTTTCTTGGAATTACTATTTCTTATGTGCTTAATTGTGCCTGCTATATATAATTGATGACCCCATGGAATTTAGAACTCTTCGAATATATGCTCAAAAGAAAAGAAAAGAAAAGAAAAGAAAAGAAAAGAAAAGGAAAGAAAGTAAAGCTTGTTCTTTGGTTCTACTCATGCAAATTTATATATTCCATTCAATTTAGAGGCTCCAACCATACTCTTTCATTTAGGAGTGACCGAAAATGGGAAACGATAAATCCCCATTTAGTTTCTTGCATCGTGTTGGAATGTGTTGATGATCTAGAACGTCGCTTTCATAAAACGTGAGTGAAATAATGATAGAATTATTGATAGAGTTTTCTGAATGTGGTAAATGTGTGTGAGTTATATAAAGGCGGAGGTCAGGCATAACTGAAGGAAAGATTGAAAGGAAAGTGGACTAGTAGTAATGGCTTGGCAGAGGAGGAGTTTTTCTGAGGGAAGATAGGCACCTTCATTACCCATATTTTTTTGTTTCATTGATTTAATATCCGATGAGGCATATCATGAATCTTTTGGCCTTTGAATGTGCTCGAATTGTCTTAATAAGGAATTCTTCGTTTCTTCAAGGGTAGATTTTTTAAAATAGTGACAGTAACTTGTAGTAGTTATTACTTTTGGTTTGAAATGGATTTTTCATTATCAATCTGATTGGATGTGTTGTATAGCTGCAATTCATTGGCATGAAAGTAGAAAGAAATGGATCGATAAACAATTTCTACAACAACAAAGAATGGAGAAGGAATCAATGATAAGGTGATCTCTTGCTCTCTTTAATGTTCTCAGTTGCAGATTGTTAATCATTCTATTAGTTTTGTTGGTGAACTTGAAAAAAATGTTCATAATCAATAATCATAATAAACACGACAAATTACCCTAAACAGGAGTAGGCAAACAAGTATATATCCCAATTTTTTAGGAACAAAATATGCCTGAAGATATTATTAACTTAAGCCTATAGATTTTTACTGAACCTTTTCTAAATGTCAAGCTAGTGATTACTCTGACCACTTGATGGAAATTAGATAGTTGTTGAAATAAAAAGGTTTCGTAATTCTGCCAATGGACTAAGACATTTACTCTCGACTAAAAGGTCAAAAGTTCGTAATTCCTCTTCCTCACATATCGTTGCTCAAAGACAATTGGAGAACCTATAGATCAAATTTTGTTCAATTAAGGTCGTACATGTTATTGAACTCAAAAAAGTTTTGTACGTTCTTGAAATAACTCTTTGGGAGGATAAGTTGTCCACATCCAATACTAACAAAGCAAGATTATCTGTAATCACTTGATTCAAAGGTGTCGTTTGTTGACTCGCTGGTCCTCGTCGTTATAAATGATACAAAAGTCTTTGTATAAAGAGAAGAAAAGGGAAAGCAAAAAGAGGTCATTTTATATCTCGAAGGAACATACCTTTTCCATTTTTTACTAAACCTTAATCCTTTTTCTATCCTTTACGGTTGGTAAAAGACGAAAGAAAAAGTACCCAATAGAGACAATAGATAACTATTTGGTTTCTTCTGTGGCTTTCCTTTACCCCTGGTAAAGAAGCATTTGTAGTTAGGAACATAATCTTAATGATCGAAATTTTCACTTTGAATTTGCAGCTGGTCAACAGCATATGAAGATCTGCTTTCCTCTAACGAGCCCTTCAGTGAGCCTATACCTCTCCCGGTAAGCTTCCGAAAAGTGCATTCAATTTCTAAATATATGTGCGTGTGCGGGCGCATATAGTCCTTCATCTTGCTCGATCAGTTGTTTTCTCAACTCAATATGTGCGGATGAGAATTTGAATCTTTGACTTTTTCGAAACCAGGATTTTGCATACATATTTTCTTTATTCTTTTCAATCGACATATAGCGTTTATTGATGCTTGTTATGTGACCAACAGGAGATGGTAGATTTCTTGGTTGATATTTGGCACGATGAAGGGCTTTTCGATTAGCGGTAGACAAGATTCGAGATCGCAGTCACCAACTCGAGCTCATACTCGATGACCTGCTACTACCTCCATCTACTGATTCCATGAAGATTGTAATTCAACATTGTTGGCATCCTTGTTCAAACTAACTACTAATTCAACATTATTTTACTGCCTTCCTTTGTTGGCGGTGACACTTGATATTTAAGTTGAAGTTTCAGAGTCATGTAAAACTGGAAACTTGTTCGGAGACTTATTTTTTAAATGAATTTGTTTTTTTTAATCAAAATTCTTTTTATTAACTGTGATCAAGGTTAATTGGAAAAGAAAATAAAAAATTACCCTTTGTAACTAATTGTAGTAATTTATATTTGAAAAAGTAAAATACTTTCACGTGTATTAATTTATTTAATAAAAAACATTAAAATTGAATTTTATTTTAGTTTTTATACTTTTGAGGTCGAAATTTGATCTAAAAATTTTAAATTGCGTGAAATTCACGTTAATCTGAACCGCTCATGTACACAGGTCCCGCACGATCAAAATTGGCACAGTAATGGACGGTCAAGATCTATGTTAAATGCGTTAAAGCAATACAAGTGAAATATTCTCAAGCAATTCCCCTCCAGTTCTATATATATATATGTTTTGAAGTTGTTATCATTTTCCAGTAGCTATGTTTCAGAGCAACTTTTTCATTTTCAGAGGCGAGAGGATAGGATTTCCTAGGGAACAAGAAATGAATGGCTCGATTTGTGTTTGTATTTTGCTATCCCTTTTGATTCTTTCTCCGGCTTCTTCTTTGGCTGGAATCATCGATGATCCTAGTCTTCCGCCCTTCAATTTTCCTTCCGCCCAGGCTGAGAAGCTCATCAGAGAGCTCAATCTGTTTCCTAAAAGTGATGCCAATATCATCCATCGGAGTATCGAAAATTCCTCCCTGATCGCCACCGGGTCGAAGAAAATCGTGGAGAGGCGGTTGAGATTCCCAATCCTTGGTGATTCTGAGGTTTCTGTGGAGGATTTGGGCCACCATGCTGGATATTACAAGATCGAACACTCTCATGATGCGAGGTGAGGTTTTAGCAACCCTAGGATTTCGGTGGTTTACTGGAGAGTTTGGTCTTTTGGTTTACATGCTTTAATACTGCATGTTGGATTTTATGTGCTAGATTATTTCATCGGGCACGGTATCTTATAGAATTATTGCAAAATGAGTAGTGTAACTATTTGGTTCGTGTATATCTAGTTTGTTCATCTGAAACGTATGGTCCATGAAGATGATTCGATGACAAACATGTCGATTTTCCTTCACAGTTTACCAACTGCATGCGTTGTTATGAAGTTGTGGATGTCGCTGCCGATACTTTCAGCATATATATTAATTAATAATTATAATCTATGTTTTAATCGCAGTTAGTTTTAGTTTCAATTTATTGAAGTGGATCCTTTTCCCCCCCGATACTGGCTGTATCTGTATATATATACATATGTTTTGCTTGAATATGAATTGGAAATTTTGTTGAAATTACCCTGATTCGATTATCAGCAATTGCACTGTTCTGTTACAATTTGCGTGCTTGCTCATAGTTCTAACTGTTCTCATTTTGTGTAGGATGTTCTACTTTTTCTTTGAGTCCCGTAACAACAAAACAACAGATCCTGTCGTTATCTGGTTGACTGGAGGCCCAGGATGCAGTAGCGAATTGGCTATGTTTTATGAAAACGGTCCTTTTAAAGTTACCAATAACTTGTCACTTGTTTGGAATGAATATGGTTGGGATAAGGTATATTTGTTTGTTTTTCTATTTGATCTAGATATATATATTTGTTGTTCTCGATTTGGTTGTATCGAATTTTTTTAGGATTAGGATCTGGCCGAGCAGTTAGGCAACAGTCATCCATTTCTACTTTTATTTGGGCTACCATATCTATTTACAAAGTTTCACTGGCTGATAGAGAATAGTTGTTTTACTTCCGTTGCTGCAGGTTTCAAATCTTCTGTATGTCGACCAACCCATTGGGACTGGTTTTAGCTATAGTTCTGATAGGGAAGATATTCGTCATGATGAAAATGGTGTTAGTAATGACCTTTACGACTTCTTGCAGGTATTTTCCCTTCATCTTTCTTTGCTTAGTTACTGATATTACTAATTGGTTTTGGAGGGAAGTGTTTCTTAGTCGTTATCATTATTGATTCCACATTTAGTAACGCAACATCGAATTGATTCTCTGTAGAGGAATGTAGAGAGATCGAAATTAATATCAAAACTCACAATGATTTGACATCTATTATTATTATAATTTTTTTTTTGTAATCAGGCTTTCTTTGGTGAACACCCCGACCTTGTGGAGAATGACTTCTTCATAACTGGAGAATCTTATGCTGGGCATTATATTCCTGCTTTGGCTGCCCGGATTCATCAGGGAAACAAAGCCAAAGAAGGAACTCATATAAACCTTAAAGTATGTCTATTGTGTCTTAAAATTAGATCAGAAAAATATAAGAATATTCTTCTAGCGACTTGATCCATCTTTAAATACGTTTGTCAGGGATTTGCTATTGGCAATGGGCTTACTGATCCAGCAATCCAATACAGAACTTACCCAGACTATGCATTGGACATGGGCATCATTACAGAGTCTCAACGTCGTCGTATTAACTTGTTGGTTCCACCCTGTGAACTTGCAATTAAACTGTGTGGTAGGTATTTAGTAGCTTGGCATGTGATTTTCCCGTGACACCGCCCCTTGTCTCTAGCTTCTGATGGCATCTGATGGTATTTTTGTTGATATGCGTTCCTTTTCTAGGTACTGATGGCACACTTTCTTGCATGACTTCTTATTTTGTTTGCAACGCCATATTTACCAGCATCATGTTGCATGCCGGTGATATGAATGTAAGAATACAGCTTTTCTTTCCGATTATAGCATTAGAGTTTTAAATTATCTGTACTTCTAATGACTTTGTATACAAGTAATTCACGATTTCCAGGAAGTTTCAACATCGTTTCTGTCATGTTTCCTCACATTTAATCCGAATGCCTTTCACGACAGCAAATATTTAAGTAAACTTGTGTCTGCAACCCATTGATGGAAAATGGGAACCGTGTAGGGTTTTAACGTTGATATTAACGTTTTTCACTCTTGTTCAGCACTATGATATCAGGAAAAAGTGTGAAGGGAGTCTCTGCTACGACTTCTCAAATATGGAGAAATTCTTGAACCTGCAATCTGTTAGGGAAACGCTTGGAGTTGGGGACATAGAATTTGTTTCATGCAGTCCTACTGTCTATAGGGCGATGCTGGTGGACTGGATGAGGAACGCCGAAGTGGGTATTCCTGCTCTACTTGAGGACGGGATCAAGTTGCTTGTATATGCTGGAGAGTATGATTTGATCTGCAATTGGCTAGGTAATAATATTCAAATATGATATAATACTAGATCTTACGTATGTTTTTCTAAGATTGGAGTGTATATGTATGTGGATAGGCAATTCAAGATGGGTAAATGCTATGGAATGGTCTGGTAAGGAGGAGTTCGGGACTTCTCCGAACGTCCCTTTCCTAGTCGATGGTTCAGAAGCAGGATTGCTTAAACAACATGGCCCCCTCAGTTTTCTCAAGGTTCTCTCTCTCTCTCTCTCTCTCTCTCATATGTGCACACGTTTTGAAGATCGTGTTTAAAAGTGTTAAACCAGACATTAATATGCAACAAATCTCTTATAAGCAAATCATTTTCACCAAAATCACTGGATCGTATCTTCGATAATAGGTTCACGACGCGGGTCACATGGTCCCAATGGACCAGCCGAAGGCGGCATTAGAGATGCTGAAGAGGTGGACAGGAGGCGCACTCTATGATGAATCATTTGAAATGGGAAACTTGGTCGCTCAGATGTGATCCCCCCAATATTCGGGCAACGTAACAGCAGTGTCCTTCCTAGTGGACATTTGTAATTCCAAGTATGTACCTATCTTCGTATTCTCTGGATTTGTTTAAATGCACCCTGTTTTCCACTAAATATTCTCCCATCTTATTATTTTCCCTTTTTAGTTTCACAATCTTTTGGCTTGAGAATTCGCTTCTAACTTCAAAGCATCATTTGTAATGAGAAAATAAACATTATCTTTATAAACGTTAGTTATATTAGTTAGAGAAAATGAAAGAACAATTAGAAGAAAATAGATAAAATTTAGAGATTAATAAAAACAAGTCCCGCATGTGAGTGCGACTGTGAAGACACGATGATGACGGCAGCGGCGGGGCGGATATGGGTGGTAATAGAAGGGGTTTCATGGTCGTTGCTGTTAGGGTCTTTGGTTCTTTTCCCCCTTTCGCGCCATTTGTTCACCTTGAGTCTCCGGCTATGAATTTGAGATCCAACTTCAACGGCTTTCTTTGTTTCGCTAAATAAATATCCCATGTTTTTATTTTACAAAAATTATTGAGTCACTTTACTTCTGGTTATTATTTAAATTTATATTTACTTATATTTTATAATTATTTATAAAACATATTACACATATGGATCAACCTTCAATATCTATCTAAAATTCCCAATTTTGACATATAAACATTTATTTTTATCACTAAATATATAAATAAATTAAGATTTGTTGATAAAGACAAAATAAAATTTGGAAATATTGATATTTTTTCTTTATTGGTTTGGTTTCAAGAATATGTCTCTAAATATTTGGAGTGTCATGTCTATTTTGATTTATAAGATATAATTATGTACTATTCGATTCGAATTACCATTCTTAACATTAATGGTTTGGTAATTACGCTTGATAATGAACATTCTAAACGCCAATGATTTGGTATCATGGTTGTAATTGTTTTACGTTCAAGCTCGGGTTGTGGAGGAAGGAACCGAGAAAAAATTAAAGAAAAATGGTAATAACTTAACCTTTCAAATTCCGACACCCTCCGGAAAGAAAAGGAAACGAAGTGAAAAGCCCTTCAAAACTAAAGGAAGGAAAAAGAGAAGATTGAAGCAGAAGAAAGCACGTCAAGAGGAAAAGACTATATATATATATATATATATATATATATACTCCTCCAAGCCCCCACCAATTTCTATGTCGGAGCTCTGCTGACGAGAATAAGTTTGAATTTGTCTCTACATGTCGTCATCGGCTCACTCGACAGGATTCTTCCGATAAAGCCCGACGAATAAGACAAATTTTGGAGCTCTTATCCGCCTCTACGACCCTCAAGAAGCCTCGGATAAGCAATAATCGTCTTGCCCTTCCAGGATTTCCTGTAAGTTATCGTATTCATCCATCCTAATTATGTTTGTTTTTTTATATTCATATTTTCGGAAACATTAGATGAAGAATCGAGATGTTTTTCTTGAAATGTTATGATATTTTAGCTGGGTTTTGGTAAGGAGAGACTATGAATTGTTCTTCGTTGTTTAGATTTGAGATGAATGTTCATCGTGGAAGAAACTGGTGTTGGCGTTGGATCTGAAATATTAGTAGCGTTTCATGGTGAGATTGAATCAAATTTGTGTCTCTTTCATTGGCGACGACGCTCGATGAAAGTCCCGTTTACAAGCTGTTCATATCGACTGGGGGGATGGAATTGTTCATTCCCCCTCGTAAAAATAGTTCCAATCTTTTGCAGTTCTTTAAATTATGATCTTAAGGAAGTTTCGATAGAAGCACCATTTCAATTCCATTCCAAACCTGTAAGGATCAGAATGAGGTTCTTTGTAATGTTAGTTTCTTAGGAAGTTCCCTTTATCTATGGATGCTTGACATGTTGTGGGGACTAAGTTTAGCTTCAGCTTCAGTTTAGTTCCCCGGCCATCTATGTTCCTCTATAGTCATTGATCCTCAACAAGTTTAAACGATATAGTTTGTCTGTTGTTTCGTTAAATTCCTTGTCATCTGTCTCAAAAATCCAACCAAAGCTAGGTAAGTTTGTGTCAGAGTTCCGTCTGGCTTGTTATTCATCTTAGTATGTGAGATCCCACATCGGTTGGAGAGGAAAACGAAACATTCCTTATAAGGGTGTGGAAATCTCTTACTAGCAGACGCGTTTTAAAAATCTTGAGAGAAAGCCCGAAAGGAAAAATCCAGAAAGGATAATATCTGTTATCGGTGGGCTTGGGGTGTTATAAATGGTATCATTGTGTGATCCTACATTGATTGGAGAGAGGAACAAGTGCCAGCGAGGATGCTGGGCTCCGAAGGGGGATGGATTGTGAAATCCCACATCGGTTGGAGACGGGAACAAAACCCATTCTTTATAAGAGTGTGGAAATCTCTTCCTAGCAGACACGTTTTAAAAACCTTGAGGGGAAGTCCGAAAGGGAAAACAAAAAAAGGACAATATCTGCTACCGGTAGGCTGGGGCTGTTGCACAGTTTTAGTCCCTAGCGCTTATGTGGAAGGACTTAATGGCTTATAGTTGGGTCTGGCACAGTCCATAATTTTGGAAAACATTACCAGCACAGAGCATCCCCAAGTTTTGATGGTAATGGCTCATACTTTTGGACATTGTAATTACAAGTCAAAGCTCCCACAACGATTGTTATATTGTGGCATTTTAAAGATGCATATGCATTCCTTTCCCAAGATATCTTGAAAATTCTTAATATCTGCATTACAGTTTAGTCAAGTTATGCGGTAAATATTATGTTGGCTAGTCACGTCTGTAATGCATATATCGACCGCTATTAATCAGACTACTCATACTTCTTTTGGACCATTGCGTGTGTATGCACGTGTACACTGTTGATTTGGAATCAGCATGTCTAAGGTGTAAAACTCGCGTGATATTTGTTTCGGTTTATGTTATGCTTTCATTTTGCGACTGCCCATACAGAAGTTAGTGTATTAGAATAGAATGGATTTGATTTGTTTTCTAATGTGAACATAGTCATTGGTTGTTGATCACTGCCCAATGCCAAAAGTAAGCAATTCAGGCTAAGTATGGACGGCAAGGAGGAGATAAGAAGGTTTCCATTTTCTATAAATTTTAAGGCTTGCACCAAATTTTTATTAGCTTAGTTCAACAATTTGTTGTTCATTTTCCATTTTTACTCTTTCATTTCAATGGGCAATTACATCTGATATGTTTCATAAACCCAGTGATGAACTGCCATTCACCTTTGAAAAGATGTATGGATTCTCCACAGTTGATGGCTTTGTGGAGATAGTCGAAAGCTCGGCGGAGATGATCAAGTATATCGCAAATGAACCGTCAACTGGGCTTTTCTACATTCAACAGCATACAAAAAATGCCGTTCCCAACGTTCTCAATATGAAGAATAGTGTGGCGAACACGTCTCGTGAATCGACTTTGCACACTGAAGATTCGGAGGATTCGATCACGATGTTGAGGTCAATGAAAGAATGTGGATTTCCCATTGCTGATGAGATGATTAGAGACATCAAAAAGTCTCTTGCTGTAATGTCAACCAAGCAGCCAAGAAGAGGCTTGATCCGTAGTACTTATGGTATGCAGCCACCGGGGAGAATAAGCACATGGAGGTCAGCCACTTGGGGGCGAAGTGCAGCCATTGCCCCACGTGATGACGACGGTGGTGGCTATATTTCAACAGTATTCAAGTCAGCTAGAGAAACGGCGAGCAACTTTAAGTGGCCACAGCTCGACATCATGGAAGATCTTGCACGAGTCGAAGTTCATAAGGCTCAGCCACAACCTAACCAACCATCAGTTCTATCTGCTAGTTCTAGTTCATCACAGCCAGATATGGATAGCGACGAGCTGCCTCTGTCTAGTCAAGTTAGTGATGCGTTGCAATGCGACGATCGGGTTGATGTCGGTTTGGACACTGATTTACTTTCGGTGTCGGATCGCTTTGACGATTTCAGGGCTGATAAAGAAGCAAAATTGAAAGATTGGTTGGAAGGGTCTGGCAGCTTGAATGATATAAGAGATTTGAGCACAGGGAAAGGGCATTAAGATTGATATTGAAGAGTGTTAATGCCTTCCATGATGCGTTATTTAACTGTAAAAATGATCCCATAAAAACCACTCAAAATACACTTTAATTCCATCTTTGAAGAGTTGTATTTCTATAGCTTTGTAACGTGATGGTTTTGGATTAAGGATTTGAGTCGAATAGTACATAGAAAGTATAAAGCACGAGTTCGTACGGAAGTAAAATAAAGTGGCTGAATGTATTAAAAATTTGATCATTGTGGACGGTTTCTTGATAAGGAGGGAATATTGAAGCCATCAGGTGTCAAATTTGGATGCCAAATCATTAACCGAGTGTTGATCTCTTATTTGCGAGCTGATGATGTGGCTTCCTGAGGGTCACAATCACACTTTTCTTGGCAGAAGACTTTGCGATTGTGCGACACTCACTCCCAATACTAAGTGAGTCAAACCAATTTGCGGGTAACGTATGCACAAGCTTCTGGCCCCGTTCGAGAATAAGGTTTTAGAAAATGGAGGCAAAGAAATTTTTTAAAGTGAGTTTGAAAGTAAGAATGAGAGAATATTTAAAAGCAACCTTATATAACTATAAGCAAAATGCAATACAACGACTTAAAATAACATATAACTTTTCGGATAGGGAGAATTTGACAACTAGTTGCATCTCCTACCGTATAATTTGAGGCGATTCAAGTCTAATAGACCTAGACATTATTCCTTTGAACGGTCATGCAAAACCATGGGAGAAGTTGACAACTAGTCAGACTTCTCTATAATACATTTTGAGGCGATTCAAGTCTGGCGGGCCAAGACATGATTTCGCGAGTAGTCGTACAAACATAAAGTACAACATGAAATTAAATAGAGGGTTCGGCGTGGCATGGACATGCGGCCACGAGGAACACACATTAGACGAGCATGACCGTGACACCTAGCCGTAGCAACACATACCAGTCCAAAGCCGACCACAATCACACTGCGCTTAGATGGTTCGGTAGGAATCTCATCTTTGATCGTACGAGAAAATCAAGATACCCATGTAAAACCAAATAATTATAAGCCGTATCTAGTAAAGTATGGCCATGATCAAGTACATAATCAATAAACATCTAGAAAAGGGAAAACGAAATAACGTAAATACAACAATTTTATTATATAAATATTATTAATTGCCAACATAAATGTTAAAGTCGAAGTTTCAATAAAAATAAAACGTAATATTAGTTTATTTATTAAGACGGATCCAAACCGTAAATACCAATAACTATATATAACGCTTTAGGGTAAAATCGGCGGATCAACTCAATTTGCCTTCTTCATCACCGTTTCTCTGATTCTGAGCAAAAATCAGAGCAATAATTCAACTTGTTCTCTGCCATCAGCATTCCGTAAGAGTTCTAGACTCGGCCCATCTCCGTCGTCGGCCGACGAATCAGCCCATCCAACCGCGGTGGCACTCAATCTGTAATCTCTCGCTCTCTTTCTTGATTGGGTTGTGCAGTGTCAATTGCTTCCCCTTCTGCGTCCATTAAAGCTGTCGGTTTTCGAGCTAGCAACATATTTCTGGCTGAATTGTTTCTCTGTCTCTCATTGTCCTGCGTGATCTTATTTCTTCAGTCTTCCACATTCGGTCTATGTCTCTTGGTTAAGGTGTGTTCTCTTGATCTCGCTCAAGGTTGTTTCAATTATGTTGGGTTTAATGGGCGTGGATGCTGGTGATTTATCATTTTGTCGGTATTTGATTGATGTTTTCTGAGAATTCTGACATGGAGTCTGGTTTTTGGTTTCTGGGTGTATTTATTATTTTTAATGGTTTTAGTTGATTCAATCTGGTTTTCGGTTTCTGGGTGCATTATTATTTGTAATGGTTTTAGTTGATGCAATCTTTTTAAATTTTTTTTTGTGCTTTGAGCTTGCTATAATGCGTGTAAATATAAAAATATAGGTCTCCGTCTTGCTTTCCCTCCCTTTCTGGTTGGTCATCGTCTACTGTAGTCTGCTGTACCTTTGGAATTGTGAAACTTACAGTGTGTTATTATTATTGTTTCTGATATCCGTGAGTGGCCTAACTCCTACAACATCTTGGCTGTCAAAAATTCGTAGGATTTTCTCCATAAGTTTGATCCCATTACAAAAAATGCTCATGTCAAGGAGGCATTTTGTCCTCAAATGGTTCAAGGTTTTACTGTTTGTAAATTTAATTTAATAAATGAAATTAGTTTCTCAAATTAATTTCCTGCTGCATATTGTTATTTCCTGTAGATATGCTTCTTAAGGGGGAGAGGAAAATTGTTATAATAGGTTGTTTTGCCCTTTCAGCTTGGTTTCTAGAATTAGTTTAATGACTTGTGTTGCAATTTGACAATTACCTGCTTGCTCTTTTCTAGGTAAGGCTTGAAATTTGAATTTTTTATGATTTGACAGTCCCTCAAAATGCCTGCATTGGCCCAATTCGTTTTAGGAATGTTATTTGTGAATACTCTGCTGTTTCTCTTTAGTTCGTTGTTATAATAGGTTGTTTTTCTCTTTCAGCCTGGTTTCAACAATCAGTGAATGAGCTCTAACGATTAACTGCTTGCTCTATTTTAGGCAAAAGATTGAAATGGGAATTTTTGATGGCTTGCCAGTCCCTCCCGAGAAAGCAGTGAGTCCTCTTTTAGACGTTCATTATCATGTAGTTTCTTGGTCTATATGAGCTATGGTTCTTCATTCCTTCCACCATTTTTTATAATTGTCCATCAATTTTATCTTTATATTTTTCCATGTCCAAATAAGGAATTTTTTTCAATTCCATTGCCCCCTTTCCATTTCCACCTTTATCTTTCAGTTTCAGTTTCAATTAAAAAAGGAAAAAAAGAAGAAAAAAAAAGAAAAGGAAAAGTTCGTTAATGCGAACATGTATAAGATCATATATTGGTGTACAGAAGGATATTTGGAGGTTTAATTTGTGTTTGAGTAATTGCTTGTAGCAAGTTCTATTCTCCTTCTGTACAGCTGGAAAAGTTCATTGATTAATAGCTTGAATCTTATTCTCCTCGTGATATTTGAATTACTTGGGATGCTTTTCTTCACACATCATAAATTTTTTGTACTTGTATTATATATTTTTTTCTTTTTTTCGCTCCTCTAGGAGTTTGTGTCTTTGAACATGTTGTCTTTTCCATTAGTCAATAAAATTTTGTTTCGTGTTACAAAAAAACTTGTAGCAAGTTTTAGAATATGATTAATTCTCCCGTACTTTTAATCCTGTGCATGTTGACTAGAGGTAGTCTTCTGAAGCAATGTGCAAATTCAACTCTTAAAATACTTCCTGGTTGTACGATAAAATGCAATGATTGAGAAGAATTGATTTAAATCAAGACATTTCAATCATGTAATATGACATTTCAATCATGTAATATGAACTTCAAGGAAGATGAGTTTCATTTATTCTTAGATGGTTACAAATTGTGGGTGGATGATAATCAATAGTTATGGTGTTTTATTAATGTATTTTAAGATTTTTTATTTATTTCAAGGTTGCATTTACATAGTGGCTAATTATGGTCATAAAGTATGAAGACTACAACTCTTCCTCATGGAAGGTCAAGGGTTTAATTTTGAGGCTACATAAAACCATGTATGTTGTCTTTGTAAAGTAGACTTGAAAAGTGTTGTAAAAAGAGCATTGGTGTTTTATTTTAGCCAAAGGCTAAGTTTCTTTGCAATTCTATGTAGTCTAGGTTACATGTTTAGAATCATCAAGCTTGACTTGATCAATTTTGTTTGTGGAGTGATTGGAATCTCAAACAATTGTTCTTGCCTTGAGATATTTTATCAACAAGGTAATTTGAATCTTATTTTCTCTTGGGGTGATTCCTTATCATTTTGAGGTTCTTGGATGTATTTAGATCTAAAAGTCTCAATAAGGTTGTTAAATCAAATTCTCAAGAGTTGCAACCATTTGGAATGAAATCAAATTGATTCGGGGGTTTTAGCATTTGTGAACTAGGGGTTTGCATATCCATGGCATTTATGAGGGTTCTTAGATTCAACTGGCTAGTATGAAGGGTCATTGTTGCTAGTTAATATGGAGCTTCCAACAAGGAGTGGATTCTTCTACCAAAATCCAATAACCGATACAAGGGGTCATGGGTTCCAATTACAAAATGCTTTAGGAAAGCCAAGAAGTCGAAAAATTTGAAGTTGGAAGAGATGACATTGTCTTTTGGAAAGGGATCTTTCATAGGCTTTATATGGTGGAAAATTCAAAAGATTTTCTCACCTCCCAATGCTGGTCAGTATCTTCTGCTTGATGGGACCTCAAATTTAGAAGGAATTATACTGAGCTGGAGATCCTTGCTCATAAACTAAATAACTACTTGTTCGTCACAAATAAAATAATTCATTTTTGAAAGGAATCTAATCCTCAACGATAGAGAAGACTGCAAAAAGTGGATTGTTCAAGAAGAAGGTAAAAGTCCATGGTCAAGCTAGTTAAGTAGTACCTCTGACGTTATCAGCTGCTCCTCTGTTGACCTGATCTGGAAGTCTAAAATCCCTAAGAAGGTAAAATTATTTCTACGGAATTCACTCTGTTGAAACTAAACACTTACAACAGATTGCAAAGAAGAACGCCAAATTGGTTTGTCTCCTTTTTGGTTTGTGATGTGCAAAAAAAAGATGGGGAAGATAGTCAGTATTTGCTGTTCTTCTTCTCATTTGCTGCAAAGTATAGGTATAGGCTCCTCAAAACCTTCAATTTGTCATGTATCTTTCCCAAAGACAGTTCGGTGGTTTGTTACGGATTATCTAGGGAACCTACATTGGTGGTCTTTCCAGTATTTTATGTTCAATGCAGTGGCGGCCCTTTGAAAAATATGGAATAAAAGGAGTACGAGAACTTTTCGAGAGGAGAAGCTTTTAGGGATGGCTTTTGGAACTTAGACAAGTTTCCCTCTTCATCTTGGAGCTCCCGCGATAATGAATATTGTAATTACAGTTTTTCGTTGATGTATGCCAATTGGGAGTCTTTTCTGTAATCCATTGGCTTTCAGCGATCTCTCATCTCCTCTTTTTGTATTTCCCATTGTTTTTTCTAAAATTATTAATACACGTCTTGTTTCATATCAGAAAAGCCAAAATTCAAAATTAATTACAATATTCAATTTGGAAGTCATGTAGTGACCCTTGCATTCTGTGTGGCAACCCTCTTCTTTCATTATGATTTCTTTTCTTTAAGGGGTGGCAAGTGGGGTTAAGAAGCAACTTGTAGTAAGTATCAAGGAGAGTGTGAGAACTTAAAAGAGAGGCAGGCATCTTCCCAAGCAGTTGTATAAAAAACACATACAATCAAGGCTAATTAGATAAACTTAGTAATTATAAAAAGGCTTAGTAAAGGCTCTAACTATATACTGCGCTTGTACTAATATGTCCTCCCATATTTGGTGCATTCAGAGAGAAGTTGTTTGCAGAATGTTTATTTATTGACTTTATCATGGATTATTTTCCTAGTCGTTTTGCTGATGTACCTTCATCTTTTATTTTCTTAATTGTATTTGATATTGTAAGTAGTTCTTGGCTTTCTATGTGGGATTTGTTGCTCTCCCTTTTGGTATATCCATTCCTTTATTTTATCCATGTGTGTTTTTCCATTCTGAGTAAAGAAAAGCATAAGACATACTTATTTGATACTACCTGAACATTTAACTACCCAACTGATGAAAATTTTCTAATTTTCCTAGCTAGCCTTCTGCTGAAATGATTTTTTTTTCTTGAACTGTATATGACTTGGGAGCCCAGTTTATTATATATGTATATATATATATATATATATATATTTTTTGAAAGGAATAGTTTTGTTTAATATCAAACATCGAAATTGACATTTTCCTAGAGAGCATATGCAAATTATCTTTCTATTTGTGTATTTATGTTAAATGCAGTATTTGAAGAATGAAATTGCAAGAGTAGATGAGAGTTGGGCTGCTGCACGGTTTGACTCACTTCCTCATGTTGTTCATATTCTAACATCTAAAGATCGTGATGGGGAGGCACAAATTTTAAGGGAGCAGAATGATGTTATTGAGGAAGTTGTGGATGAAGTGGTGCATGCTTTTCACAGTGGTTTCAACAAAGCCATTCAAAATTACTCGCAGGTCTATTTAGACTTTTTTTTACCTGCATGCTCCCTCTACTCCCTGATTTGTTGATAATCCTGAGTCATATTTTCTTTTAGCTGAACCCATCAGCAGCATAGACTTTTCCTTGGTCTAATAAGTATCTCGTTTCATTCATTAAAAAAATATCTGGTGTAATGATACTGGATTCTCCATGATTCGTTTTTGTTGTAGAGTTCTCTGTAATTCATTATACAACGCTTCAGAAGTTATTCCCCTTCTGTTTTGTATTTGTCGTAGAATTCTCCATAATTCGCCATAAAACTAAATCTTGTTCTAGGCTTTTCTTGCTGAGTGATGGTGTAGGATTGACTGGGTGTAGACGAATTTTTAATTTTTTAATTTGATTTTTCTCCAGATATTGCGGTTATTTAGTGAATCTGCCGAGAGTGTTGGAATTTTGAAGGTTGATTTAGCTGATACAAAAAGAAGTTTCAGTGCCCGCAGTAAGCAGTTGCATCAGCTATGGTATCGTTCGGTTACATTGCGTCACATAATATCCCTTCTAGATCAAATTGAGCGCATTGCTCAGGTATGCCTCTAATTTTCTGGTTTTAAATGTTTACATCACCAACAGCATAGGAAAATCAACCTCAAACAGGTGTAGTGTCTAAAAAAATCTGTGCCCCCACTCCTTCCAAAATCCTCTCCCCTCTTCTGTTTTCACTTGCATCTATCCATCCGTTCTTAGCTTCCAACCAGATGATTATTAGCAGATTGTGCTTTGAAGTGATCATTTTTTTTTGAGAAATCATTTCCTGTAAGGTTAGTTACTTGTTTTCTTTTGTTTTGCATTTTGCGATATATGAGATTAAGAAGCTGTAGTATGTAAAATACATACTTTTAAGAATTGGTTGGTTCTCGGTCAGGGAAATTCGAGGTTGTTGTGTAGGTAACACTTTTTACAGGTTTTGGTCTCAAGATGACGTTTTCTTTATTGAAGAAATGAAGCATAATTTGAGAATTCCTCTTTCAATCTCCCATGTACGTTGGTTTAAAAGTTCTTTGGTAGATTTCTTGCAGTCACCTGTGCATTCCAAATTCTTAAAGCAAGTAGAGATAATCTGGTATTCCGCGTCTGGAAAAGCAATAAGTTCTCTCTTGGATAGTTTATAGTATGTTGTTTAGCGACCTTTGGGTGGAAGGAAGTTGATTCACATAAAAGCTGGTCTATTAAAAAAAGGATTGCTGATCTTTTTGGGAAATGCTAAAAGATTTTCTAGGAAAGTTCGATGGACGTCTTCAGTTAGATTCATCGAAGTGTGTTTGATGCACCTATGACTTCGTCTAATGCTCTTTTGTTGGTAGTGTTGAAGGAAAAATTAAATCATTTCAGTTATATAGAGGTTGATGGATACACATTGTTCACGGCTTACCTCAGAAAGAAATTTAAGAGGTACCTCCTTTGGGTTTGAAATGCTAAAGATGTGACAAATATGTTTTGTGATTTGATGGTGGTGTCCAGATGATTTGCTCACAATTCTTGGAAAAAATCAGAGATGCTTTGGAATAGTATTTCCAAGTTAAGGTATCGATCAATCCATTCATGGCTGATAAGGCTTTATTGAAGTTGGATGATGTATTGACAGGACACGTTTTAATGGAAAAGGAAGATTAGTTAGGGATTTCCATTTAAAACTTAAAAATTTGTCGAGAGAAAGCATATTCATCTAGATTTTGCAGAAGGATATGGAGGTTGGACCTCTATAAACAATTTACCTTTCACATATTGGGAGCTCAACACGTTTCAAGCAATTGGTGAATATTTTAGTGGCGTTATTAGTCTTTCTTCTAACACATCATATGACTGATTGTTCTGTAGCTTGTATTGAAGTCAAAAGGAACATTTGCGG
Organism: Cucurbita ficifolia; assembly: GCA_033971965.1. Taxonomy (NCBI): domain Eukaryota; kingdom Viridiplantae; phylum Streptophyta; class Magnoliopsida; order Cucurbitales; family Cucurbitaceae; genus Cucurbita; species Cucurbita ficifolia. Next base: position 18,351,853 of record CM066965.1, read on the forward strand.
TTTTCTTCCTCCCTATTCCGGAAAAATCAGCTTTTAATGAAGATGTTCGGGAGGAATCATGTTCTCGACTTCTAATAACAATGCCAAATCAAGTCCATTCTTCAGCTAATGCGAATCAAGTATCCTCGGAAAATTGAGCTCCCAACATCCGATCACAATTAGATTTCTCCCTTCTTAGTTCAAATGTTGTTTTAACTAAAGGTGTCTTTTCCTCTTCCAATTTTTGCAGGTTCTCATGCGCTTTCATTACATTTTGATTGATTTGGATGGGAAATCTAACGTTAGTTTAATTAGTTGGGGACAGTCTCTCAACTCTTGGAACCTCAGAATTTTGGGGCTAATAATGACTGTTTTTTTGGAGGACACTTATGGAGCGACTTTTGGTCTTCTTTTTCAAGATAATGAGAATGAACTTTTAGTAAAAATTCAGCTACTTGTAAAACTCTTCCAGCAAGTACTTCTCCTCCGCAGCCAGCAATTCCAAGCAATTTTTCCTCTTTAGTTAATATCTGCAGTCCTCAAATTTGTAGTGTCCTTCCAACATTCCCAATTGATTTTTAAAATTTATTTGAGTTGATTATTGTGAGTTTCAACAGTAAAAGTTAAATTGTGGAAACTAAAGGATCTGAGGATCATTCTGAAAGAACAGCTTGAAGAAATTTATTCAGCTTCATTTCCCTATTTTGGTATTAATTCAGGAGACCAAGATTGCACTTTTTGACCGAAAATTGATCAACTTCTTTGATTGATAAGACTTCTTGTTTCAAAAGAATGAGATTAGTTGTTTTACAATTCAAGGGTATCAATAGAATCTCTTATTTTTTTTGACCATTCACCTTTACTTTTGGAAGCTGGAAGTTTAAATGGAGCTTTGCCTCTTTCGGTTTTTATATTTTGGTTTGTTAGGCGCGGAGGTCAAATCTTGTTTTAAGTGGCCTTTCCTTGGGGAAATTATTGGAATTTATTTGCGTGAACATCTCAAAAGGTGTTCGATATAGCATTTATTTTGTCGTTTTCCAGTGGTTATTTAATATTCTGATTGGTTCTGAAATAAAATTCCGATTTAAGTGGCCTTTCACTGAGGAAGTTATTACGGCTTATTTTAATGACGTACCTTTAAAAGCTGCCTCGCTGGATGAGCTAGTGCCTGAGAAGTTTTTAATAATGCGTGAGCATTTATAGTTTTATTATTCCCAGGCTGAGCTCTATTTGGTTGTAATTGGCTCTAGGTTCTTGATTTTTCTTTTTATTTCTCTATTTTAACTCCCTTTGGGAGTTTGTATCCCTTGAACATTTCCTTTTCATTATATCAATGAGAAGTTGTTTCTTGTTAAAAAGAAAACAAAAATGTTTTTATCACCAACAGTGGTTATCTGAAATCTGTAAATTATTGAAAGCATATTATGAACGTGATCTTATGTTATAAATCATAATAGTCTACCTTTGAAGGTCTTCTATTAAAAAATGTGTTCAATTTTAGTCGAAAACTGAAGTTGTGGATAACATTATTTTCTTCTGAAACTTGTCTCAGGTTCCAGGGCGAATTGAAAAACTGATTGCAGAAAAGCAATTTTATGCAGCAGTTCAGCTACATGTTCAATCTGCATTAATGCTTGAGCGGGAAGGGCTTCAAACTGTAAGTTCACTCAGAAAACTTTATCTCCCAGCTTTTCTGGTGCCCACAGGAATATTTATATTCATCACTTCCTTTCTGGTGTGACATTACTCGGTGTTTGGTGGGTAAAGGGAGTTAATTTCTGTTACTTTATGAGAAGTGAACTTGATTAGGGGATAGTATCATGATTTTAAAATCTGAACCTAGGATTTAATAGAGTTGTGCTCATTTCTTCCATCCCCCTGTTAGTTCTATTTCAACTTAATGGTCCAGAAGTTCCTCTTTTGGTTCCTCATGTACACACATATAGTTGTTATTTCTAGTACTTGAAGGCTGATTTGCTTGTTTTATTGAGATGACACCAATTCACATGTAGGTTGGTGCACTTCAAGATGTACGATCGGAGTTAACGAAATTACGGGGAGTTATTTTTTATAAAGTTTTGGAGGATTTGCATGCACATCTTTACAATAAGGGTGATTACAGGTATTTCATTTATTCCTGTTCTTTTTTTGTTGGTTTGACGTCAACTTATTTGTAACTAGCATTACCTCGTGACTTGTGTTAATTTGTGAGTTGCAAACCAAATGCTGGCATCATTACCGATTCTTCCTCTTTTTTTACCTACCCTTGTGGGTGTTTGTGCTATGTATTTATGATGGAGCTACTGGTCATTGATACTTTCTCCAGTTGTTGGCTGTGGTTCATTTTTTTTCAATAAATAAATGAATTATTTGTTTATTATTGTTTCTTTTAAAGAATGAAAGAATATACAAGGGTTACAAGGGTAAGGTCCATCAACAAAAAAACACCTCAAATACTAGAACAAAATTCAATAATACAAGAACAAAATCCAATATTGAAGAATGAAGCCAAGCTGATACCTACAAAAAGTTCCATTAATAAACACTCACAAAGATGAGTTGAATCTAGTTGCCTCCCAAAGCTCCTAACTTGACCTTTCGACCCTTCTAAAGATTCTACTATTCCTTTTAAGCTAAATGCCCTACAATATGGCAAAGAAGCAAGCCTGACACAAGACTCTTTATTTATGTCAAAAAAGGAGGGTTCAGAAGAACTTCCTTAAACATAAAGAAACATCTTCTCTACAAGCCCTAACAACTTTGAAGGTCTTGAAAAATTGACTCCAAATGAGCAAACAGAAGGGCACTCTCATAAGATGGTTGAGGTCCTCCCTTGCTTCTTGCAATAACACACCATCGCGGCTAGGGTTGACGAAATTACTACATTTATTTATATTACTAATAAAGACAATTTATTTAATCTTAAAAAGATGGAAATGAAAAGTACGTTACAATTTGTTGTAAATTCTAGTCAAAGTGCAATATTGTATTTTGTGTCTTAGGATTTTATCTTCTTTTTATTTTGTATTCTCTTTGGTATGTGTTAAGATTTTGTGTAGAGCAAAATATATTTTTATGAGAGTTGTCGTACCTTGTATTTATTCTGATATTTTGTATGGTTGACATTTGAATAAAATACCAGAAACTTCATAGTATCAGATAAGGAGGTCTTGAGTTTGAACCCTGTAATGTCATCCCAACCCCGTCTTGAGTTTGAATCCCGTAATGTCATCCCCAACCACTGCAATACCATTTCATCCCCAGTTAACTCCAATTTCTACTTAATGGGTCTTCTACAAATTTTCAAACCCACTAGTGAGGGAGAGTGATGGAGTGTTGATATAATTAAATTTTCCTCAACCTATCAATTTAAGCTTTTGAGTTATGGTAAATTTTTCATAGTTGCCGCCGCTCCCGTCATTACTGCTGTTGGAGCCCAACTACTGTTGCCAATTTCCTCTCCTCTGATTCCCTTGTGACGATCTTCTCCTTTTGAGCTCAGATCGCGAAATTATGAACTTTCTAAAATTGTGAAATTGTTAGAATCCATGATTGATGCTGACTCACGACTAAGACACTCACGTTTGACTTTGATGCCAACTCCTCCATCACCGAGCATGTTGTTTTTTCTTGAATATGTCATCTTCCAAATCAGTCGAACCAATCTCCAATGGTCAAGGGGGATATGATTCATCATCACTTGCCTACATAATAGGTCACAAACTGATTGGCCACAGTTGTATCTAATGTTCATAGTTAGTCATGATGTTCATATGTGGCAAGTATCTGAAATTCAGGAAGTGCAAAGTAGAAAATAACATGGCATATCGTGGTTAATTAATTCCATGACCAATGAGATGAGTGAAAATTTTCTTCTATATGGAACACCACAGCAAATTTAGGACACCGTTAAAGAAACATACTCTAGTAAGGAGAACATTTCAACATTGTTTCGAATAGGATCACATGATTTTTGCCAAGGTGATCAATTTGTTGCTGAATACTTTAGTAGTCTCTCGTCATTGGCAATAACTTGATTTTATTTAAAGTCTATACATGGAAGTGTGCTGACGATACCAACTCAAAACATGAAAAATTTTGGGCAATAGAGGACATTCAGAATCCTTCGTAGTTTAAACAATGATCTTGATGAATTTTGAGGTCTAATAATGGGAACCAAGTCGTTGCCAACTCTCTGCAAACCTTCTCTGAAGTAAGGAGAGAAGAAAGTAGGAAAACTGTGATGGTGAGCAAATCAGAATTAGTCCCTACAATCTTGGAAGCCTCTATACTTGTCACTCGTAGTTTTAACCTAATGGTATAATGTGACAATAAGCAGAAACAAGAGAGACTTTGGTGTGAACATTGCAAAATGGTGGGTCATACAAAAAACACATGCGGGAAGATCTATGGGAAGCTTGCTAAAGGGACTGGAACAGGTTCAGTTAGATTACTCAAAATTTATATCTTAACACTATATTACATGGGCTAGATTGAGATTGTAATTTACTTTTAACCAGTAAATTGACGGGTGATCTTAAATTTGTGACTGAAATTTATCCGAACTTATATGTTTTCTCATGAGTTAAAATCGGGGAAGATGATTGGTTAGCAAATAACTTTTACTTTTTTTGAAATGGAAAACAAAAAAAATGAAAACATAAAACAAAATGGTTGTCAAACGATTATCAAACTGTCTCTTAATGTTCAAACTAATTCTTGATTTCACCTTCTTTTATTGAATTTAAAGATTGAGACTTGAAAGGCGCATTACTCGATCATTGTTCTTAACGGCTTACTGTTGGTACAAACAATTGTGCTCAAACCATATTTGAGATAAACAAATGAGATGCTATTTTTATTTTTGCTATTTTTTTATTTTATGTAGACATTCTTATCCTGTTTTTTATAATCATTATTTTTTTTGTTACTCATAATGAAATATTTGTTTTGTCCTAATGGATTTCCTTTTTATAACTCAACTGATGGACTCTAGGTTATTTTCGCCCTCTCTTTTGTAATATTCATAAATCAATGAAATATTTTGTTTCCTCTCCGAAAAGGGAAAATAAAAAATCTACCCAGCCCTCAGGCTGTCCTTGTTGTCTGGTTTGAATACACATTTTAAATTTTCTTATAAAAAAACTGGCGAAGTTATTTCTCTGAAAGTAAACTTTCCTTTTGGATTGTCATTTTTTATGGATCCCCTTTTTAATGCTTGGGAGCACCTTATCTCCTTGTCAGTTTTTATGTACCCCAACTTTTTGATAATGAAATGCTCGCTGTCACACATCACAAAGGGAAGTCTGGAACAGCTAAATTCATTAAGGTGCTTTGGGATTTCGGCGACTTGAATTATGTCAGATCTCAGAATGCTGCCACCTTTGTTAGAGTAAAGAAAAATAAAAAAAAGGAACCATTGGGCTGTGTAAACATATAGGCTAACATTTTGTTTTTGTTGATGCAAGTTTGCTACTAATCTAATACTTATCTGCAGTTCAGCAGCCTCAATGATGCGGGAAACGGACAATGAAGTATCAACTGCTGAAGCTATTGCTTTGGCATTGAATAGCTCACAATCTCTGTCTCGAAGAATGAGGTCACAGAGCAATCAGTTTGGCATTCATGTAGATGACGGGTAAGAGTTTCTGGAACTTCTTGAACTTTTTTTCTCCTTGGGACTTCCTCATCTGTTGCTCTACTACTTTTACCTTCCCAATTGAAAGTAATGCTTTTCCCCACTGTCTTGATTAGAGCTCTCTATAATTTATTTGTTCATTCTGTAAATTTGATATTTTTTCAGAAATCTTGATTTAGCCTATTTTGATGGCTACCACATTATGACTGATGTGAAAAAATTACACTTTTTCATTGATTTCATGATCTTGAAAAATTTGTTTTATGTTGTCATTGTTTAGTACAATGTAGTATTATAATCAGTATGTTCTTGTGGGCTACATTATTATTGTATTTGAAAGCTTACACTGCATCACAAACTTGGTGGGGCTCACATGGAGTGAGGAAACATGACCCCCAAAACAATGAGCTACCTACAAATCTCATTGGGTTACATTATAATTGAGATTTATTTATTTATGTTAATATGCAATTTATATATTTGTTGAAGGAATGATCTTGATTTAAGGAATATGTGTAATTTCTAGCCTTAAATTGAGAGATATTTGTGCAATCTTATTAAATAAGGAAAGTAGTATCTAAGGATTTATTTAGATTTATTGTACCTAGTATCTAGGGACTTAGTTAACTTTTTGTATTATAAAAAGGGCATGCACTTCTCTGAAATAATAATGAAATGTAGCAAGATAATTTGGACTTGTAACATGGTATTAGAGTTTTTTCTTTTTTGAAAAATCTGATTATAACCAAGCCCTAATCCAATGGTGAAGCCTTCATAGCTACCGATCATCCACTATAATCAAGTTTCATTCGTAACCTTCATTGCTGCCGTCAAAATCTTCATTTGACAAAATCCTCTGCCTTTATCACTCAAATCAGACTCTGTCTGTTCCACAAGCCCACCAAAGTTCCATCAAGCCCACCAACGTCCACCAATTGTTTGTGATCCATCCATTTGTGGGTTGTTTTCATTCGTTTGTGATCCATCGGTAACACCATGCATACCAACGCCCACCAATCAACATAATCAAAGTCCAGCAAACCCACCAAGCAACGTATCCTTTAACCCATCCGATTGTCATACCGAATCAACGGAAAGAACTTTCTCAAATTGTATCAAATCTAGCAGACATAGGAAAATGAAAAACTTCGACACCTCATTGGACCAGGACCGACAAAGACAGGTCCTGGATTTACTGCATGGGCTAGCAAAACTTCATGATAATGTCATGGCTTTGGGATTCTATGAAGCCATCTATTAGTGGTACATGTATGTTTTTACGGAACGCACAAGGCATATGAGGTTTCATTCATCGCACTTACTCTAGGGCTAGAGATGCTGCTCAGATCTATGAAATCAAGATCATGACTGGAGCCATGAGGCAAGAAGGAAAAATTGTCATTGAATATGCCAATGCCTTGCCAACATTGTGCAGGAACTCGATTATTATCAGGCATTTAAGATGAATTGTTCTGTCGATACCATAATTCTAAAACTTTTTTTTTTTTTGAAGCAAATCGTGTCTATGATTTTTTGGCATGTCTCAACAACAAATTTAACCAAGTTTGTGTACAAATCATTGGAAAAGAGGAAGCACCGTCTCTAGAAGAAACAATTTCCCTTATTTGAGCAGGAGAGAGCAAACGGTGCCTTATGCTTGATAAATAACTCAGTTTAGAAGTACCGATTGTTGTCGTAGAGAAAGATAGAAACAACAAAAGAAACTACCGATGGAGAGTAACAAAGACAATTTATGGTATACTCATGACAAGAAACCACGACACACGAAGGAGAGTTGTTGGAAATTGAACGGGAACCTCCTAGCCATGAATGGGGAAATTGGGGAGGCTCACAAAATCGTTGTTCGGAAAACGAAGGAGAAATGTCAAAGGCACGAGCGTACATCACAGAGGAGTCCAAATTAGAACAAAGGCTATCAATTTTGGAGACTAGTGGGTTCAATAATGAACAAAACTATCAAGTTCGTGTGCCTTGACTATCTCAGGTAAGTGTTCATTTACTTTTTATGTAAATGCAGAGATAAGTCAGGTTAATTCTTAGATTATAGATTTTGGTACAGTTGATCACATGACCCCTCACTTACTATATTTTAAAACATATAAATTCTGCCCGGGTAATCGAAAACTTACCATGACAAATGAAACCCGTGCCACCATTGCAGGAATAAGCGATATATTCATTTCTTGATTCCTTGTACTAAAAAACGTCCTACACGTCCAAAACTATCTAATATTCTCATTTCCATACTAAAGCTTACCCATGACAGCCATTGTGGTGTTATTTTCTCCTTGTCATATTGTGTTTTTCAAGATCAAGCCTCGAAATGGACGATTGGACTTGGTAAGGAATTGAATGGCCTATATTGCTTACAATTACCCGAGAGAACAACTAGCTCTGCATTTGTGTCATTTTTAAGCTCCTCTAATAAAGAAGCGATTTGATTACATCACTTTCTCATGGGTCATCCCTCCTTTCGAGTTTTGAGAATATGTCTCCAGATTTGTTTCAAGGATTCCAAGTTTCTAGTTTTCATTGTGATACATGCAAATTTGCCCAACATACTCGTGTATCTTTTTCCATTAGTCAAAACAAAAATTCTGCTCCTTTTCATTTGATTCATAGTGATATACGGGGACCCTCAAAGGTTCCAAATATCTTTGGTGCTCATTGGTTTCTCTCATTAATCGATGATTGCACTCAAATCACATGTCTATTTCTTCTCAAACAAAAATCAGATATCAGATTCTAAAGCTTTGTCCAAAAAAGAATGGCAGAATGCTATGAGGGAAGAAATGCATGCTTTAGAAAAGAATAACTCGTGGGAAGTCATGGATAAGCCAAAAGGAAAAAATATAGTTCGGTGTAGGTGGCTTTTTATAGTGAAGTATAAGGTCGATGGAACGTTGGAAAAGTATAAGGCAAGGTGAGTAGCTAAGGGATACACTCGAACTTATGACATAGATTACCTGGAGACATTTGCCCCAGTTGCGAAAATGAATACCGCAAGAATATTGTTGTCCTTGGCTACCAACTTAAATTGTCAGCTCTCACAGTATGATGTCAAGAATGCATTCCTTTACGATGATCTAGATGAAGAAATCTACATGAACATTCCTCTCGGATTTGATGGCTCAAGAGGTAAAGTATTCTAAGATTTGAAGGCTCAAGAGGGAAAGTATGCAAATTAAGAAAGGTTTGTGTGAACTAAAACAATCACCAAAAGTATGGTTTGGAAGATTCACATAGGTAATGAAAAGCTATGGGTATAAGCAAAGTCAAGGAGATCACACTCTCTTTATCAAGCAGTCAGAATCAAGGAGAATTACAGTGCTTCTAGTGTATGTAGATGACATCATTGTCACTGTAGATAATGAAATGAGGAAGAAAAAAATTGAACTTAGAAGGAAATTAATGAAAGAATTCGAAATAAGAGAACTTGGAAGACTAAAGTACTTTCTCGTTTTGAAGTAGCATACTCAGGTCAAGGCATTTTCATATCACAACAGAAATATGTGATGAATTTATTTATGGAAATAGGGAAATGTGGATGTAAACTTGCACCAATGCAAATGGATCCACATTAGAAATTGGGAGAGTCAAAAGAGGAACCTGCAGCGAACAGAGAAATGTACCAGAGGCTAGTGGGGAAGCTTATATTATCTAACTCATGCTCGACTAGACATAACATACTCAATGAGTGTAATTAGCCAATTCAAGCATGATCTCTAGAAGCCTCTCCAGGCAAAGTATAGAGTGTTACTTCAAAAAAAGGATTTTTGTTCAAATGAAATAATTTCCTTGCATTGGAAGCTTACACCGACACTGACTATGTTGGATTGATAGTGGATAAAAGATCTACTACAAGGTATTATACTTTTCCTTGAGGTAATTTGATAACATGGAGTAAAAAACAAAATGTGGTGGCTATTTCATTTACCGAATCAAAATTCTGAGCTATTGCATAAGGGCTATGTGATCTCTTATGGTTGAAGATAATCCTTGATGACTTACAAATTGAGGGAATCAACTATCAATATTGCACATTATCCTATTCAACATGATAGAATAACATATATTAAAACTGATCGACATTTTATCAAGGAGAAACTCGATAAGTGGATAGTGTGCATTAGTTATTGCCCTCATAGCTTCCACTAGCAGATATACTAACAAAAGGACTTCACGGCTCAATGTCATGAACTTGTATTCAAGTAGGGAATGTATGATATCTATTCCTCAGCTTGAGGGAGAGTGTTGAAGGAATAACCTTGATTTAATGATTATTTGTGCAATCCCTAGCCTTAAATTGAGAGATACTTGTGTAATCTCATTAAATAAGGAGAGTAGTATTTAGAGATTTATTTAGATTTATTGTAACTAGATACTAGGGTTTTAGTTAACTTTTTGATTTATAAAGGGGGGCATGGACCACTATGAAATAATAATGAAGTGTAGCAAAGATAATTTAGAATTGCAACATTATCATTAGGGCCTTCTTTCACATCATCATATGCAAAGACTGGTCTCTTTGTCTGCCATTCCATAGACCAAGCAATCTATCCTTCAGTCTAGGGTTTTCTTACACACTATCATTTATTAAATTTTTTTAGGATTGTAAAATTGCATTTAGATGAACAAAGATCATTAATATGTGCCCCTATCATTATAATGCAACATTAATTTTCTGAATTAAATGTTGCTGATATCCATGAAAGAATGATGTTATTTTCATTTATTTTGTCTTGCCTTGTTTCCAGGTCATCGTTTGATGGCCACGAGGAAGGTAGTATTTCGGATTTAAATGATGATGCCTCAGACAGTCAGTCAACTTTTGCAAGGGTCAATGGTGGAGATGGTGGGTTGAAGGAGGCGAAACCGACTACACGTCAATTGCCGAAATGGCTTTCAAATTCCATTCCAGATGAATTTCTAGTATGAAATATTTATTATCTTCTCATTTGGAAAAAGGATAAGAGCTTTCTTGTCGGCTTACAGTTTGATCCTATAACTTTTCCCTCGACTCTGTGGCTGAGTTTCTATCAACTTTTGGTGTAGGAAACAATAAAGAAGCTTGATGCTCCGCTTCATGTGAAGTATTTGCAGACCATGATTGAGTGTCTGTGTATGCTTGGCAAAGTTGCTGCTGCTGGTGCTATCATATGGTTTGTTTCTTGTCAAATCTTGAATTTGATGCTTTTGCATTAGCAGCATGTGAAAGAAATCCTATTATTGCTATTATTGCAAATCTTTTCTCAGGAGTTTGGTTTTTTTATTTTATATTTTAATATGTAGAAATATTAATACAAATATTAAAAAAAGGGAATCCCCTTGGGGTTACAAAAAGGCTCTTTTAAATTGTTATCAAAGGTCTCTTAAATTATTATAAAAGAGTCTTAACTATAAGGTGAAAAGTCTACCTTTTCTTTATCTCGGTCTTCCTTTATGTGGTCATCCTAAGTCATCATCTTTTTGGCAACCTGTGATGAATAAAATTCTCAAGAAGCTCGATAGATAGAAGTATTTTAATCTATCACATGGTGACCATTTAACTCTTCAACTCATTTCTATCTAGCATTCCGTTTACGATTGACAATAAAAATAGAGCTCTCCTCACCACATGGCTTTGGCAGTTCCATGACTCCGGCTCAGGTCTCTTGGAAAAAGTTCATTAGTGCCAATGCATTCTGGCCAACCTTAGTCGTGTGTTCATAATTGTTCATACTTTGACCAAAGGGTGTCTTCACTCAAATGTAACAATCAGCCTTGTTGTGGTCTCCCCCTATACAGATCAAGTAGTTGCCGTTCAACAGAAAATTGGGTGGAAATACGATTCTAATGGATTTACATTCAAGGTGAGTTAGTTGATGGGTTTAAGGTGGGGAGAAAGTTACTGTTATTATTTTTTCTATAGCCAAATCAAATAGAGGATTGTTGATCAGGTTTTTCTCGAGCAATCTAAGAGCAAATGTCACCCTTACGAGAACTAGATACTGTTCATGGATATGGAACTTTAAAACACTATCATATAGTAGTTCAGTTTGGGAATATTTAGTTATTGATGCCCAACACCGTGGCTGTTTCTTCAATGTTGATGCTAGTTTCATATTAGAAAATGTCAAACATTTTGTTCCGCCATAGGATTACAAGAGTTCTTATTCAGACAATTGAAGCCAATCAAGCGACAAAGAAGAAAAAAGTAAAGGTAGATCACTTTCGATAGCCTCATGGTTATGAAATCAAGGGATGGTTCTAAATCTTATTTATAGCGTGATTTTTGGTTGGGCTCTGGCTACCTTGGTCTCAAATTCCCTAGACTCTTGCATTATCCCGTCACTAGGACATCAACACTTGTGAGTTTCCTTAAGAAGGCATATTAGAGGCAGACATGCAGACAACTGGAACACTTTTACCGCCATCCTTTAGAGAAACAGGCCCTAACCTGACCAACTGGTTTGGATTCTAGAGAGATGACATTTCTCTGTCAAATCTTTGGTGGAACTCTCAACTAATGAACAATCTCTGCCCCACTTTTGCAGGACTTTCTGGACTGCAATGCTCCCCCAAAAAGTGTAAAGCTTTCCTCTGGTCTTTTTTGTTGGGTGCTATCAACACCGCATATAAAGTTCAAAAGAAAAATCCCACTAGAGCTCTCTATCCCATTTGGTGCTCCTTTTCCAAGCGTAGTTGGGAGGATACGAAGCACTTGTTCATATCCTGCCCAATCGCTTCCCAGTTTTGGTCTTCCTACTACAAAAATTTCAACATTCCTTGGATCTAGCATGGAGACTTTAAGGCTGCTATGTCCACGTACTTTGTGGCTCCTTTCTATTGATGCTATTTGGCTAGAAAGAAAGAGGCATGTCTTTTTGTGGCATCGAGCACTCCTTTAATCAACTCAAGGAATATGTTAACTTGTTAACTAGTTTACGGCTCCATGGGCTTTCATATCAAAATTATTTTGAAATTGTCCTTTTACTTAGATTCAAGCAAACTGCCAGTGTTCTTATATAAGCTTCCTCTGCTTGTACTATTTGCCTCTTATCAGTAATAAAAAAAAAACTTTGTTTTTTTATGTAATTCTCCATCTGGTTGCCTAATTTATTACTAGCTCGTTTACTGTTTACTGTACAGCTAGTATAATTGGGTACTAGTTGGCAGGATTAAAGTTGGGATATAATTCAGGACAAGAGAATTTTAATGTGGTAAAATTGTTTCAGATCTATCGTTTAGATGAACGTTCATTTTGCAATTTTTTAGAGTTACATTTTCTAGAATCTTAATCTTTCAGAAATCGCTTCGAGTCTATTGCTTCAAGGAATATTTTTACTCTTTCTCCAGAGCTGTTTGTTTTAATTAAGGCTTTTATTTCTTTTACATGATTTAATGTATTGTGCCTGGAAAAGCACTAAATCCGTTTTTGTATGATTCCGATTTATTTGATATATCAACTTCTTTAATTTTTTTCTTATCTGACAGCCAAAGATTGCGACCTACGATCCATGAGATAATAACTTCCAAAATCAAAGCTTATGCAGAACAAATAAATTCTTCAAGGTTAGGCTTTGGTCAGGCTGTTCGATCTGAGACTGCTGCTCATTTTATGAAGGGGCAGTTAGGAAGCTTCCATTTACCAAAACATAAGTGCCAGAATGGCATTCCACTCGCTGGGACATTGGTTGCAGTGAGCCCTGTTTCACCTGTGATGGCTCCTATGGGAAAAGCACAGACTTCTGCAAGAGATCTTCTTGATTCTGTTTTGGAAACTGTTGTTCGTATATTTGGTCAGGAAACATTTTTCATATTTTTGTCTTTCCTTCTCCCTATAATGCTTAGTTTTAACTTTCAACAGTGATCATGCAGAGAACCATGTTGTTGTTGGGGAGCTTCTGGAAGCAAAAGCCTCGAGACATGCAGATATGAATACACCAAGGTCAATGCCAACGGATGATAATTGGAATCCGGACTCTGAAGCATCTCAAGTCACTGGAGGTTATACTATAGGCTTTGCCTTCACAGTTTTGCAGGTATTCCTGTAACTTTACTCTCCTTTTCTGTCACTCCCTCTCTCCTTCTTTAAAAAACAAAGTGAAATTGTAAATTAAGGGAAAAAAAGGCCAGAGCCAACACCAATCGACCTAGACGGACAAAGGGACAAGGTGATATTCTCCAAAGAAGTATATGGGTCAAACAAAGGTACATGATGACCTTCTCCAAAGAAGTATATAGGTCAAACAAAAATCCTCCCGTCTAGGTTGATGGTGTAAGTTGAGTAATTACATAAGAATTTGCTTTGAGTACGACAATTCAGGGCGTGAATTGTATAAGTTCACATAGTTGTAGATTTATCAACATCCACCCACGTGTACTTCTCACCCTCTAAAGTTGAAGGTTCTCCATTAACCATTTAATTGTTGTAATTTATGGTCAGATTTAGGGCAAACTTGTATTTTGTATTTTAGGATTTTATCTCCTTATTTATGTATGTTTTAAGATTTTTGTTTAGATTTGACTATTGTTTCCGTTTATGATAGTTGTTATGCCTTGTATTTATTATGATCTTGGTATAGTTTGAAATATGAATGAAAATACTAAAATTTTCATGCTATGAGAGCACCAATAAACAAATTGCAACTGCCTAAACAAATTGCTTGCAATTGCTTGTTGTAGCTCCCATCTGCCTAAACAAATTGCAACTGCAGCAATTGCTTTGGAATTCAGGAAGTGGAAAGTAGAAATAACATAGTCATGTCGTAGTTAATTAATTTCATGACCAATGAGATAGGTGAAAGTTTTATTCTCTTGTGAACAACTCATAAGATTTTAGACGCTATCAAGGAAACATGCTGGAAGATCCATGGGAAGCCTGTTGATTGGAAACCACAATGATCGAGATGGTAGGGCCTATGTAGCTAATGTAGCTCCTTATAGTTTTAAGAACAAATAAACACACAATACAGTCGATGCTTGATGTTCTCTACTCATGCTCCTTAATTTTATTGGATGAAGTCATTCCCTCTTGTGTTCTTAGATTCTCCACTCCTGGTCAAGTCTTCGTTCAATCATTTTCCCATCTTCATGTCCAGTCTCTTGTTGTGGTCCCTAATGTTTTCAAGTGCAGTGCTTTTGTCCACATCCATTCCCAACATTATAGAAATTGGATCATCGTGCCCATAAATGCATTTTCTTGGGGAGCTACAAATACTACTCTCCTATCACAAAACAGGTATATGTTACTATGGATGTCACGTTCATTGAACATCTTCCATACTATTCCAAAACTGATTGTTATGGGAAGAAAGTGAGTGACAGTCAATACCATAAGAATTATTTTATCTCTAGCAGCCAATCTTGATTTGGGTTTCCAACAGTTAGATATTGGAAATGTTTTTTTGAATGGTGATCAATAAGAAGTAGACATGGATATTCATCCTGGATGTAAAGAGAATATTAATCCAACAAGGGTATGCAAACGTAAAATTTTGTCTATGGACTTTAGCAATTTTCTCATGCTTTGTTTGGTGGTTTTGAAAATTTTGTTATCAGTCTTGGATATATCTATATATTTACATGCCCTCTTAATAGTATATGTTGATTATATCATTCTTTCTAGACATAGTGAATTAGAATTGTAAATGCTGAAGAATCACTTAGCCCAAGAATTCGAAGTTAAATATCTAGGAAATCTCAAATAATTTTTTGATATGGAGGTTGCTCGGTGGGAAGAAGTGTATAGTTGTATCCCAAAGGAACTACATGTTGGTTCTTTGAGAAAGAGATTGACATGTTAGGATGTAAACCAGATGACTCTTCTATGGACTCCCTAATGAATATTGGATTCAACCATTAGAGCACACCTATGGAAATGTGGAGATATCAACATCTTGTAAGATGAATTATCTATCTTGCTCATACATGTATAAATATTGGATATACTGTCAGCATGGTTAGCCAGTTTGTACATTATCCCGATGACGAACATACGGAAGTTGTATATCGAATCCTCAAATATCTTAAGATAATTTTAAGAAAAGGACTGTTTTTTTAAATAATAAACTGACAAGACAAACATTGAGGTATATTTTTATGCAGATTGAGCATGTTATGTTATAGATTGAAGATCTACCTCAGTCTATTGTTCTTTTGTATGGGGTAATCTTGTTACATGAAGAAGCAAAAACGAATTTGTGGTTGCAAGAAGTAGTGCAAAAGCTAAATTTAGAACACTTTCTCATGTCATATGTGAAGGTATATGGATCAAGAGAGTCCCTAGGGAATTAGGCAAACATTGTTCATCACCAATATAAATGATGTGTGATGATCAAGTTGCAATAAGAATGACAAATATTCTAGTTCATCATGATAGGACAAAATATATTGAAGTTGTTCGGCTCAACTATGAGCCTACTAAACAACAGTTGCAGATATTCTTACTAAGCCTTTACCAAGACCAATCTTTGAAGATTTGAATAGCAAGTTGGGATTGTATAATATGTACAACCCACCTTAAGGGCAGTGTTTCAATTTATGGTCAAAGTTAGGATAATCTTGTACTTTGTATTCTAGGTTTTTATTTCTTATTTCTTATTTTATTTTATTTTTTATATTCTTTTATGTATGTTATAAGATTTTGTTTAGGGTATTATATCCTTTCCTTTATAAAAGTTGCACGTTGTATTTATTCTAATATTTTGTATAGTTGAGATAGGAAAGAATCTTCACTAACAGAAGCTGTTAGATGGTGAATAGAGAACTCTCAACTTTAAAGAGGGGTGAAGGAGCTGTTAGATGGTTAATAGAGAACCCTCAAATTTGAAGGGGAGTGAAGCATGTGGTTGGTGGTATCTCTACAAAAAAAAAAAACTTGGTTTCTAAAGTTATATACTCACGATTCATCGTCTATGAAACAGAGTGAATGTCAGCAACTCATTTGTGAGATTCTGCGAGCAACTCCTGAAGCAGCATCAGCTGATGCTGCTGTACAAACAGCTAGGCTTGCAAGCAAGGTGCCCTCCAAAGAAAAGAGGCATGCATTTAATTGAACTTCTTGATCATTCTTGAGCATATTTTGGAAACCTTTTCTATCTTCATTTGAATATTTGTTCACACTTTATCTTCATGTTACCTTTGGCACATTTACTTGAGCTTCGTTATCAACCTTCAGCATATTTTGTTTTGCTTATTTCTTCTTATTGTCATTTTTCTACATTTCATTGCTTATTTGTTTGGTCCTCTAGATTTATAATTGAAGTTCTAGACGCTGAAGCCCTTCAGAGATGTAAT
The DNA here is from genome assembly GCA_033971965.1 of Cucurbita ficifolia. Lineage (NCBI taxonomy): Eukaryota > Viridiplantae > Streptophyta > Magnoliopsida > Cucurbitales > Cucurbitaceae > Cucurbita > Cucurbita ficifolia. Next base: position 18,368,771 of record CM066965.1, read on the forward strand.
TTCTTGATAGAATTTTGGCTCAAAAGCACAGCTTGTGGGGGGTCTCGATTTTGGTGGATTAAAACTTATGAATTTGTTTCTCTTTGCTAAGTTGGGTTGGAGATTCATGCATGAATTGGATTCTTTTTGGCGCTAAGTTGTTCCAAGTATTCGTGGGCGTTCTTTATTTCATTGACACATCTGGCAAAAGTATAATGAGTCTTAGCAGCCCTTTGATTAGCATTTCTCAAGTCTGGAAGCAAGTGCAATTTTTTGCAGCTTTCAAGCAAGGTAATGGTAGAAGAATTTTTATTTGGGCAAGACCATAGAATTCTTCTCTGATGTCTCGGTTCCCTCGGCCTTTTAACACTGTTGTGTTCTCCAATGGTTCAGTTTTCGATCATTGGGATGTAATTGGACCATAGTTTTCGAAGATTTCTTAAAGATGAGGAAATTCTGGATTTCCAATTGTTTTTTAGTTGTACTTCAGAGGGAAAGGTGGTTTCTTCTTTGGATTCCAGGAGCTACTTGAGCCTTCCGGGGAATTTTTGGTGATTTCACTCTCTACGCATCTGGGCTTCTGTTCCCCTATGTATAAGAAGGCTAAGGAAGTTTATACAGATATTTGGAAATCTAAAACCCCCAAAAGATTTAATATTCTGATTTGGGCTATGTTTAATGATTCTCTAAATTGTTTTGAAGTTCTTCAGAGGAAGCTCCCTTCGGTTTACTTGTCTTCTTCCATTTTCTCAGTCTGTCAGATGTGAATACTTTGCAGCATTTATTCTTTAATTGTCAGAAGTTCTTCAGTGGGTTTTCTTCAACACTTTCCAGGAGAACGTTATTCAAGTGCTTGTTGGTCCTTCCTTGTCATCAAAATCTAAGGTTCTATGGTCTAATGCGGTGAAAGCACTTCTATCTGAAATTTGGTTTGAAAGAAATCAGAGGACTTTGTAACAAGCTTCTTCCATGGTCTGATTATTTTGGGTCGGGTCATCTTAAAGTTTCATCCTGGTGCTCTGTTTCCAAATACTTCACTATTTATTCAATTGAGGATTTAGGTTTTAGTTGGAATGCCTTCATCTTTCCTTTGTAATCTTGGCTTTTTTTATGTTTTTTTGTTTTTTTGATTTTTTTTTTGTTATTTTCCTTTGGTTATTGAAATTTTGAGCATTAGTATTTTTTTCATTATTTCAATGAAAAGTTTCGTTCCCCAAAAAAATAAATTACTCAAAGTGCAACAAAATTTTATTTCTCATTTTTAGCATATCAATTGTAATTGCATTCATTCTTACTGGTTTTGTACTTTATACAATATTCATACTTCTAATGTTTGAGAATGACATTCTAGTGAAATTCCTTATGTTTATGCTTGTACTCATTTTTCTTGAATTTTTATTGCAAAAATGCATTTTCATGCAAATGTGCTGCAGGGATGGGGCAGATGATAGTCTCACTTTCGCTTTTCGTTTCACAGATGCTACAATATCTGTTCCTAACGAAGGTGGGTATGGATATTACTACCTGCAAAACATTAATTGGTTTTTCCTTAAACTGACAGATCATGTGGAATCAGTTTCAGCAACGATTCTTTGACACCTATAAAAATTATTGAATTCCGTTTCTTTGGGAGTTTTTGATTGATTATGTTGCTGTCAGAATAGCTAGCTACAAACTTGTTCTTTGAAGTTTGATACTCTAGCTCAATTGCATGGATATATATATATATATAATATTTTGGATAAGGAACAATTCGATTGATAGTATGGAATTACAAGGGATACCCCTAGAGCTGGATTTGCAAAAAGTTTCTCAAATTGGAGAGGAGGGTAGAATGGCTATACTGCTATGGTGATGGAAAAAGGGGAGCAATACCTTCTATAGATAATCATGTTGGCTGTGTGTTTTCACTCCTTCCATTTCTCTACTCTTCAGCATGTCTGAATATTTCTTTTGTTTAATTATTATAAAGGTGTGGATCTCATTCGCCATGGATGGAGTAGGAAGGGCCCCAATGTATCACAAGAAGGCTATGGATCAGCAGCTGTCTTGCCTGAACTGGGTTTTTATTTGGCAGCAGCCGTATACCGGCCAGTTCTTCAGGTTTCTGATTGTTATTCATACAGACGATCAAATATGAATAAATAAGTCTAAATGGGTTTCTGTCCTGACATATTTTATGGCTTCTGCAGTTCACAGATAAGGTTGCTAAAATGCTTCCGGGAAAGTATTTGCAGCTCGGGTAAGTTTTATAAGGTCGAAAATATAGTTGTTTGCTCATACCAAGTTGCTGCTTTAAAAGAATCTCCGCTTGAGATGGCTAATGATTCATTGCATGGTTACTTTCTTTGTTTACTCTTAATGGATGAACGTATGAAGGAGAGCTTGGCATGGTTAAAAGATGACATGCTTTGATGAACAGGACAAGTTACATTGTTTGAGGAATATTCCCTGTATCTAAAAATCATTTATCGTTGCATGATTCTGCTTTATGTTTTAGGATTCATTGAGTTAAGAGAATATGTTTTTGTAAAATATGTTTTCAAAAACTGTGTTCGGATTCTATAATCAGAAGAGTGAAATTTCTTAAAATGACATTTTTATTTTTTCGTTGTATCCAATTTTTGAATTTGAAATTTTAAAATGCATAATTATATTAAAAAAATATAAAAAATTAATAAATACAGAAGTTTGGGCTATAAGCTTAATTTGTTTGTGTTAAATTAAAATATGTATAATATAATATATTATTAATTATATGATATTATAAAATAACAATCATACAAAAAAATTATAAATTAATTGATAATGATTTATAATCAACCTAATATTTAGTTTTGCAACTACAACTAGTTTCATGGTCTATAAATATATTATAGAATACATTTTGAACAAATGTTTAAATTTGAAATATGAAATACAACTTTGTTTTCATTCAACCTATTGTCTTCAAAAAAAATAAAAAAAATTCAGATTGCCTACCAAGCAAGCCCTTAGTATTTATGGCTAGCTTTTGGTTCATCTAAATACATTATCTTCAGAACCCTTTATTATCTTTTATTCTGCATTACTATTGATTTTTTTAAAAATTTTGTTCCTGAAATTACAGGAATGATGGATTGCTTGCTTTTATGGACAATTTTGTGAAGGACCACTTTTTGCCGACTATGTTCGTAGACTACCGAAAAAGTGTACAACAAGCTATTTCAAGCAAGTTCTCTTATCTCTTAGCTTCTCCTTCTAAAAACTATCGTTGGATTGGAACTTGAATTAAATTTTAAGACATTCGTTTGAAATTATTCGTCAATAATTTCCAAATTTAAGTGCAACGAGTTTTGTGGACATGCATTAGTTTTTTCATACTATGCGTGAGATGTACAGAATTCAAGTCTCACGTTTTTTCCTGGTGAAATTAAAAGATTTCATTAGGAAGTACTAAAATGCTTGCTGAGCACCACCGACCACCAATGACTTTGGTTAAGAAGGATGAAAGTTCAGGAGTTCTATTTGTGTCGGGAAAAACAGGACAACCACCCCAAAAACAATATAAAACCTAAAAAAGTTCGCCCATTTGTTTATAAATTTTTAAAAAGAAGAATATTATTGGCGTAAGCATAAACTGAGGTATAGTGTGAAGTGTTGTAGAGGTTTCGTCCACACAATTTCTGTTTACTGCAGGTTGGAGTAAATATGGAGGTCCTATGAGATTATGGTTACAACAAACTGAATTCTGCCAGCCATGAAAAGTATCCTGGAAAAGCATTTCTCTAGTTTTCCAATTGTTCTCATGAGATTTCTCCATAGACCCTTTTAATTAATACGGCATAATAGTATAGGAAATGGGTATCTATTAGGCATACAATGAAGAGATCAGATAGAGTTGCCAGTGTGTAACTCTGTAAAAGAAGGAAGAATCTTGCCTGTATTTTCAGTTTAAAACTGGGTCGGAGACTTGTCAGCTGTTTTTGCCCTATGACATTTCTGGTGAACTATATTTCTAATTTCAAGACCCCTTTATAGGTCCTGCTGCATTTCGACCAAGAGCTCATGCTGCTGCAATTTATAATTCATCTGTTGAGAGGGGTCGTCCAGTCTTACAAGGACTATTGGCTATTGATTTTCTTGAACGAGAGGCAAGTCCATATTTCTCCAAAGGAGATGTTGACATCCCTCCTTTGAAATATTATTTCACCTTTTTGTAGTTTGTAGTTTGATATATTACGCAGATGTTTGGCCTTCAAAATTTCTGATTTGGACTTACCAAATTGTTGTAGGTTATTGATTGGGCTCAAGCCATGCCCAAGTTTTCTGGCGAACTTGTGAAGTATGTGCAAACTTTCCTCGAGCGAACATATGAAAGGTGTCGAACATCGTATATGGAGGCATGTGTTTTTGTTCCTTGTCTGCACTTTTTTCCTCAAGGTCTCCGGTTGTCTCCAGCTTATTGGTCTATTCTCTATTGACGAACTTTCTTCACCCCCCACCCCCTTGTTTCCTTCCTCTTGAGGATTTTGGCCTTTATGTGAGGCTTACTGTAATAAGTCTGGTCCTATTTTTCTATTTTAACCACACTAATCTGGTTAAAATAGAAATCCCTGTTGAATTGATACTACAATTACACTGTACCATGCTTGTTTTTTCAAATCATCTTGTATCACTCAAGAATTGTTGTTGTAATTCCAGGCAGTTCTTGAAAAACAGAGTTATATGCTTATTGGGAGACACGATATTGAGAAATTACTGCGAATTGATCCAGCTAGTGCTTGTTTATCAAATGTTGGTAGCCAGTCAAACCTGGAAAATAATTCTTCTGATGCTGAAACTTTCGAGATCGAATTAGAGCTCTGCAATTTATTATTGAACTTACCCTCAATTAAGCAGGTTTGGATATAATATGCTCGTTATCACAAATAAGTACATTTGGGTTCAGCCTTTGAAATTTGAAGTTGATATAGCCTGCTACTTTCCCTTCTAGAGACAACATAAAATTAGCATGAAACTTATATCTTTGATTTACTATTCTCATTTAGGAGTATCTAATACGTGATGATCACAAACTAATTTTGCTGGCGTCACTTAGCGACTCATTGGAATTTGTTGCTGACTCTATCGACGAGTAAGTTCCTTCATTTGATTTGATTTTCTTTTTTCTTTTTCGTTTTTTCTTTTTTCGTTTTTCCTTTTCTTGGTAGACTTAAATTGAGTGTCAGATTTCACAGACCTGAGTGACTTGTATACTTTATCCTCTATGCTTGTTTTGTTGCAATCTCTGAGGTTAACATAATCATTGGTGCTTACGCATCAGGGGTTTTTAGAACCTTCGATTACACATTTCAATTTAAATTTTTTGCTTGGTATAATTTATTTCTTGAGTGATACCTTTAAGAAAGTAGAAATACAAAACATTAAAGTTCTGGTATTGATTTGGGATAATGAGCGAAAGAATGTAAAGCATTGGATTCTTAGGGATGAAATTTGTAAGATTTAAGTTCTAAAAAAATCTTCGTCAATGGTGCTGAAGTTCCAACACCCACTTTTGCAATGCTGTTCGAAGACGTCTAAGATTTCTAGTTAGCAAGTGCCCTATTAATAACTGAATAGAATAAATTATTTTAATACAAAAGGCTAACCTACTTAAAACCTCCCCTTCGCAAGAAACATCCCATCTTCAGAGTTATAATATTCTTAGAGATCTGCAACATCTGCGACAATGAATGTAGGATTGATTTTAAAGTTATCTAGAAGCCGTGTAACATTTGCCCAATTTTGTTTAATATCTTTTATGGTCCAACACCTTTATTTTTAACTTATTTTATGTTCCAGTGACTTATTTAAGTGAATCATGGCCAAGTCTCCTTCAGCAAAGACCCTCTGGAGAGAGTGAGATAACCCTGGGGGAGGGTCAAGTACCTCAAGGGAATTTGATCAAGTGCGTCTTGATGGAGGTCTTCGATGGGGATGTTGGGGTGAAATCAGGGGGAGGCTTAAATAATAGACCGGGGCCATAAATGGCCTTGTTATCCGGAGGTTCTTTTTATGAGAATCCTAAGTTGGAGAACTTAGGGCCTGCCACAGAGGGAATGACTTTCTTTGAACATTATCTCTTTGTATGAGTTCTATAAAGATTGGGAAAGAGTTTTCCAATTGGCTTTGCTTATGTGGTGATGGGATGTTTTACTCGGTGTACTTTCATGCCACAAGGGTTGTGAGAACCTTATGAGGGACTATGAATTGTGTCCTAAAGGAAGAGGTGAGGAGAGTTGAGATGAGTGGTTATTTCCTCACTAGTCGACATTACGAACCATATAGGTGCATAAGGCTGTCTAAGAGGGTCTCACCAATAAGTTTTGCTAGGCCATTGTGCTCGGCTAAGTAGGCTTGTGACACAATGTATGCTTGAGTGTTCTCTCTCTTGAAAAGTGTTAATTGTCTATTACTTATTGTTCAAGATTACAAATAAACATGTTAAAGAGTTTGGAGTTTCGAGGCTTTCGTTACTTTTTGTATGGGATTATACAATTCTTTAATTTCTATTTTAACCAGATAAGTGTGTTTCATATAAAAAATGGTAATTTGATGGAAGTTTCCTACTTGAAATGTGGCTCCACATTTTTAGGTTGAAATATTTTTTGTGGTTTTTTTAAACAGAATTTCATAACCATATGCAGTATCTGAAATGGACAATTTTTTGTCTGCATACAGGTTAGAACAAACAACTTTAAAACCTTCATATCAAGCGGAAGCTAATGGCAGGCCTCATCATACCCGAACAGACAGTGCATTTACTCGGGATCTGGCATCATTTGCGGAGGAGTATAGAAAATTATCTATTGACTGTCTCAAGGTCTTGCGTATTGAGATGCAACTGGAGACGCTTTTCCATTTACAGGTTGGAAATTTGTGAATTGCCAATGATTGTGGAGCTTTCTTGATAGGGTATGCAAACAAATTTCTAATAGTAGTATTGAAACAGGAAATGACGACTAGGGATTATATGGAGAACCAAGATGCAGAAGAGCCAGATGGCTTCATTATCTCCCTCACTGCGCAGGCAAGTTCACTTGATTATGGCCTAAGTAATAATCATATTGATTTCCTAGTGCAAGATGATTCTTTATAGGATAAGTAAATGTCAGTTCAAATTGAACTGATTATGTAATTTCATTAGAAAAATTACTGAAGCTCTTTGGTCAATACTGATTAAACTCTTGACTCGTTTAACAGAATATCTTTTCTTCTTGATGCTCTCGCCCTTCGGCATAGCTGTATATGATGAAAATAATGACCACTTTCAGTAATTGACAGTAGCAGATTCTAGAACTTTCTTAATTCAACGAGGATAATTTCAAAAAATGAACTTTTGAGCAAAGTATTGGATTATATATTCACAAATACTCCCCGAACCCCAAATTCACAAATATATATTGTATTATTGAGGGTGAGAATGCAAGGGAAAACCTGAATTCTCTTCCTGTTGTGATCATTAAAACAGATGTGATAAATTTTTCGAATTTAGACGATGTTATTTAGAACACCCGAAGATAAGTAGGTGATGTTAGTTAGATAATGGCTGTGATTTTATTTTTTTTGTAGCCATTTCGTATGATAGGAGAAATCCCCTTGGAGCTTTCCCATGTTCATTTTGCTGGAACCTTATATTGATTCCTGGATATCAAAAAATTCTCAAATCAAAGGGAGTTTTTTACAAACCCATGAGACTGCTTGATTTTTTCAGGATGCCCATGCTGCCAGAATTAACTTTTAAAATTTTAGCCTTCGAGTGTCAAACAAATCTCTGCGGTTGAATATATGGAGAGAATTATTTTGACACATTTGTTCCTTGCTATCTAGTTTTATTTGTAGTGTTCAAAAATTTATACCATGTTCTGAAAGTATCTTCACTAGGGGGATCTACTCATGTAAAAAAGATCTCACATATTTTCTTTTTGTACCTATAGATAACTCGTAGAGACGAGGAAATGGCACCTTTTATTTCAGGACTGAAGCGAAATTACATATTTGGTGGAATCAGTAGTATTGCAGCAAATTCATTTATTAAGGTTCATATTTTCATTGTGTTTTCATACCTTCAGATTCTTTTGGAGTTCTCATTAAGCTAACTTCATTGATCTTAGCTTTTATTTGAATTTCCTCGGTCCATCTCACTGATAAGAATGTATGTTTAGGCGGTTGCTGACATGAAATCTATCAATCTTTTTGGCGTTCAGCAGATAAGTCGGAATTCAATTGCACTAGAACAGGTACATCAAATACATTGCCTCTATTCTGAATTGAGTGAAATAGCCTGAAATTTTTTATGTTTGGAGTGCATTGACGCACTAATTCATGTTTGGCAATGGTTTGACACACTTAGGAAAAGATGGGACATCTAATCTCAATCAACACGACATTGCATGTCTTTTAACTATATAGTGTCTCTAATTGATGCAGAAACTTATTTTGTGTTATGAAGTTTCGTTTCTACTCGAAAATTTCCCAGTTAACTTTTCTTTAAAATGAACCAAAGTATGAGGATTTTGTGCAACCTTTGGTTATAAATGGCGAGTTACGCACTTGCATTGGTGCCTTCAATTGAAAAACGATCTCTATTTGGGTTATAATCGGCTCATCTCGAAGCCATCTTATGTGACAGGCTTACAATTACACATCTTGTTTTATAATTTACAGGCATTGGGAGCAATTCCTTCAGTTAATAGTGACCTAGTACAACAGCGATTAGATCGCGTGCGTACTTACTATGAACTACTGAACATGCCATTTGAGGTAAATTGTTGAAGTTAGCTATTAAAATCTATTGTTTTAGCTTTTAATAATGTTCTATAGGCCATGACAAACACTTTTTCCTGCAGGCGTTGCTTGCCTTTATCATGGAGCATGAGCACTTATTTACACCAGCAGAGTGTGTTAACAGTCCACATTCTTCTTTATTAGGATGTTCTGAAACTGTTAATCCTAATCAATTGATGTATGTTCTTTTCGACAGGTATACCAATCTTCTCAAGGTCCATGTTCCAGGAAGGGAGATTCCGCCCGACGCACAAGATCGCATATACGAGATCTTATCCCGTTAAGCTTTCAGCCAATCGTGTGTCCAACGCTTAACTTCGTAAATGCTTTTGATGGCCTTTGCCCATATCATACGCCAATTTGCAGGGATTTTAGTTCAAAATGTCAAGCATATTGGAGGTTGAAGTGAATGGAACCTTGATGATTCTTCCCCCTTCAATGGAGGTTGCTATCCCATGGTTTCATGATATGCAGTAAATTTCATCACTTCATTTGTGGTGGTGTTCTAATTTCTTATGTAGAATCAATTTTGATTCATTTTACCATTTTTTCAATGCACTTCGGTAGCTTCAATTCAGGTTGGTGAGAATTATTATATTTTTTTATATGTACATGTGATTTTGAAACATCTTATATAAAATTATATTAATTTTTTTTTTTTTCTTCTGATTCTTGGATTCTGATGCAAAAAAATTAGTCTTTCTTTTGGATTCTGTTCTTGAGCAGCTCCAGTTGATAACCTTTCCAATGGAAAAGCTTTAAATTCTAGTATTAAATTTAACACAAATCATGACTGAAATCATAGGCAAAAAGGTTTTTTAACATCAAGTTAAGCTTCTAAACTGTCTCATGGAACTTGGTTATACTGTGTACGATGAATGCAATTATTTCAAACAAATGACTCGGAAAAAAAAAATTAAAATTGTGCTAATTGAATGTAATATTTAAGTGCTTATGAAAAGTTTTAAGGTGTAATTTGATGAAATTGAAAGTTTAGGATAAACAATGATATACACCTACTAAAGATTTAACTGTTCTATCGTACTTCATCCTTGCAGAAATAAGTGATGCCCTGCTAAAACTCGGGATCATTGCTCGAGGTACAAGCAAGAATTTATGATGTTTCGAAACAGATTGTAAGTTCTCAAAGCAGTACATCTTGCTACCATGCATTACCTAAGCTTGAAATGTGGTGTTCAGCCTCAGCATCTTCCTCGCTAAGTTGCGGATATCCTCTCTATAAGATTCTCGTGATATTTGCTCCAACAACTCTTTCACCCCTCCACAGGTTACAAAATCAGCTGCATTGTCCACTGCACGTACGCATAGTTCGTTAGTTATGGAAAAATTGTAAAAACTCCATTATAAGAACATATACTACACTTGATCTTGGCCAAAAGGCTGAGAAAGGTATTTGTAAAAATTACATCGTTGCATAAGAGTTTAGAGTTCATATTGGATTTCACTAAGTTAAGCACAGATCAACTGTTTGAATTCAATCAAATTTCAAAACGAGAGCTTTAATAAACTTAAGATCCAATAGAAAGAACGAAATGCATAAAAGATCTGTTGTTAAACTGAAGTGTGCTCATCAAAAGTTGTCACTTGATGACAGTACAAGGTCAGCATGATATTTATGGAAAGTAATTTTAAGACGAACTCTATGGACTTGCTTCCTATTTTGATAGCTGCAACACAATTTTGTAGGGATATATCAAACTAGGATAGATCAGTAGTAGATCCCATAAGAGTTTAGAGTTCATATTGGACTTCACTAAGTTAAGCACAGTTGAGGATCGGCTACTGTTGGGATCGGTCCAGCATTTGAATTCAATCAAATTTCAAAACGAGAGCCTTAATAAACTTAAGATCCAATAGAAAGAACGAAATGCATAAAAGATCTGTTGTTAAACTGAAGTGTGCTCATCAAAAGTTGTCACTTGATGACAGTACAAGGTCTGGAAAGTAATTTTAAGACGAACTCTATGGACTTGCTTCCTATTTTGATAGCTGCAACACAATTTTGTAGGGATATATCAAACTAGGATAGATCAGTAGTAGATCCCTTTGGCCATAGTGTTAAACGGCCAGACTGACCAATAGCGTAATTTCAGTGATTAAGAATCTAAAAATGCAAGTTTTTAACCACACCAAGCTTACCATTTTGGGCTAAATGACACAGGGCAAGCTCAATATGGCGTCGAGCTGATGCAGAATTAGTATGAGAATTGTTGATTAACCATGGAAGAGCACCATCCTCCATTAGCAGAGAACGGCCTTTCTTGCGTCCTGCAGGAAGGGAAAGTTGTTACATTTGTGAAGGCAGATGTAGTCTTTGTATCATACAAATAACGTCGGCAAAAACATATAGTAAACCTTGAACAATTGCCCTCGATTCACACTTCGCAAAATTTGCCATTCCCCTTGCAACTTGTGCAATAACATCACTATTTCCGGATGTAGCCATTTCCAGAAGAGCCCTAATACCTCCATCATCCTTTAGCATCTTGTGCAACTTTTCTGTTCAGAGAAACTTTAAGATAAAAACTTCACGGAAGAAAAGTGGACTATAGTATCATCAGGACAACCAATTCATAGGCCATTTTTTTAGTTATATTATGATTTATATGTCAAATTAAACAAGATAATTAATTCAGACTTCAAAACATTTCCAAATATGACTTTCCATTCTAAAAGTTGGACAGCGTGGAGCATTGTCACCTCAAACTTACCATTTCCACATAAATTAGCAAGGGCACCAGCAACCATGCGAAGAGTTTGGGGATCATCTGTTCTGGATGCTGTTCTTGCCAGCAACTGGGCGCCCCCTTTGCTCATTATTACGCCTTGATTCCTCTCTGAGTAAAGTCCCCAACGCCAAAAGTTGAAAAGTGTTAGATATATACATGAATGACTTGGTTTAAATAATACAATAGCAAATGGCTACATTGGTGTATGAAGATCAATAGGAATGTCATTACGTCAGCGATAAATTTGTTTACTTGAAAGAAAAGAAAAAAGGACCGAAAGAGATTGTGAACACTTCTATAAGTCTTTTGCCAGGTCACAAGGGGGATTAAAAGGAAGCCAACGGGATTACAAAAAATCTTTCCAATTGACATTAATCAAAAGATAGTGATATTAAAAAATAATGGAAGCTAGAAAATCAACAGAATATGCAGCCGATGAATTGGAATGAACGGTATATAAATTTGCAAAATCCTGGAAAGGACATCACCTGCTGTGTGATAAATGGATATAAAGAATTTGTGACGTATAAATCAGATAAGCATCCTACGCATCTCACATAATTCAAAGCCTATGTAGCAGATAAACTTTTCTATTTGCAAAACTCAAACGTCATTAGACTTTGGCCAAGCAAGAAACAGCATTACACTGAACTAGACTTCGGATTACCATTCATTGCTAAATTGGCGATAGCTCCAGACGCCACTCTGAAAATTGTCAGATTTCTTGATGACTGCAGTAGCATAAGCAAAGAATCCAAACCACCTTCATCTACGATTTTTTCCTGATTCGAATCTGAAATCATGAAGATCATCAGGTTATAATCCATAGATCCTCAACTTTCAGTGCATTAGCAAAGAGAGCAGAAAGACCATCCATTGAGGGATAAAAACATTCCCTAGAAAAGAAATTTTGACAACCATATGGACAGAATCAATAATACAGAAATTACGGGGAGATGATGTACACCTTCAGCAGCAAGATTGGCCACCACCTTCACAGCATGGACTTGGACATCAGTGTCTTCGGAAGTCAACAATTGTAAAATCTTTTGAAGACCAACTGGATATCGAAGCCAGTGACCATTCATCAGGACAGTTTACAAATTCAATTCAAACTAAAAGAAAAAGATCTCTGAATCTTGTACAAGTTCATAGCAACTTTTTTTTTTAATCCAAATTCAAGTCTACTAACAATCATCTTACCTTCTTCACATATTTTTGCAATTGTTTCACGTTGACTAGCATTGGTCTCTTTCAATTGACCCATCTCGTGAAAACCCATGGGAGTTCCCAAGCTGGAGGGTTCTCTATGTATATTGTCCCTCATATACGATTTCTGATCCTGTGATCATTGAATCAGAACAGAAGAATACAAAAGTCTAGAACGATTGAGATAAAGGGGAAGTGTATGACAAGATTTACCTCAAAATCATTCCCACTCACGGGTACAGTCCGTTGTATTTGAACCAATTCATTTTCAATAGTCTTTCTCTGCTTCTCTTCAAATAGAAGTTTTTGCCTCGTGATATAAAGTTCTTCCTTCAGTTTCTCCTACAAGAACGTGGATTTTTAAACTCATCGTCCATTAGCAATAATTTGCTACAAATTATCTTTTTTGTACAAGAAATGAGACTCTTCATTGAAAAAATGAAAAGAGACCAATTTGCAACAAACAAAACGCTAGTATACCTTCTCTTCTGCTAGATGTTTATGCTCCGATTTCAAGGATTGAAATTCAATGAGAGTATTTTCATGCGATTGACATGGTTTTAACTTTTTCTTCAGTTCGTCGATCTCTTTCTGCTCATAAATCCAACAAAATAAGTGAGTAGGATAATAATAAAGGCAATAAGAATTTGATATCAATTATATCATTTCGCCTAGGCTCTGACTAGTAACAATTGAAAATAAAATAAAACCTAATATATTTAGGCTCATCCAAAACCAAGTAATGCAGAATGCAACCGAATTGGTCTTTGGCACTACTTTCTCCCAATGAAGGTATCCAACTATCATTACACGCCGTAAGATGATGATCGGGTCACTTTAAATTGGATTGATGACATGCAAATGAAGCAGGATGTTCGTTCTTGTTCTAGTTATAGATTTAAAATCATGTTTTATATGAGATGTCAATTCATCAGAGGGAGAAAGAGGTGGAGTTGAAATTCTTTTTAAACTTGTACTGATGCTAACTAAAGGTCAAATAATATAGTTTGCTAACTTTCAGATATATCTTACACAGAAGTTAACCTGTGTTGAATTTTGATGATCACTGGGGCAACTCTTTGCTAAGCGTAGCTGTTCTTCTATAGCTTCAAAATGGGCATTCTTATCCTCTAATTGTTTCGTCAACTCTGCCATTTTCTTCTCGTATCTCTGAGTGGTTTCCGCAAGCGCCATCTTATACGCTGAATTATCTGTTTCATGTTGCTATTCACAGATAAGAAGAATAAGAAATCTACTGGGCACTAGAACCAATGAATTAAAAATGGCAAAAACCAACCTTTTAAATTAACCATTTCAACGTTCAATCACTGAAGCAACTACAGTCTCAATAAAGGGAGCAAAGAGAGAGGAGTAAAGAAGACGACAATCAAGAATAAATGTAGTAAAGCAACTGCAAGCAGTCAAATAATTCCATGTACATGACAACTCTTTTTTAAATAAAAAAAGACATTATACTAGTTGAAGCAACATATTTTCCATTCTCAATTGAAAAATAGAATTTCAAAAACATTTCTAGATACTCGAAGAAAACCAAAAAGAAATCAGTTTCGAACAAATTGATCAAAACATAATCACAAAAATGCCTAAACTTGCAACTAAAAAAACTTGCGACCAAAAGCTACAACAACATATAAAACTAGCTGTAGTATTTAGCTCCCATTCCAAATTCAGGATAATATGACATTATTCAATATCCTAGATGGTGAAATAGCAATGATGAAGATATAGCTAAAGACAGTAAAGAAAAGGAAAGTCTGCACCACAAACTAGCCGGTAAATTTTCTTACCTGAATCAACTTTTTGTGATCACATAAGATCTTCTTCATAACTTCGAACTCTTCCTTGGCACTTACAAAGCGAGCATGCTCAACTTCCAGCTGTTTCTTCAAGTCTGCTATATTCTTTTCATACATTTGAGTGGTATCAGCCAAAACTTTCTGATACGTGTAGTTTTCAAGCTGATGTTGCTGCCAGGACATAAAAAAAAGAGACCATTATTCTCATGTCCTCTTTGGTGAAAAGAAAATAACGTCTCCTAAAAGCCATCATTTCCAGTATTAAGGGTTTGAGAGAATAGTTGGATATTGAGCTAGTTACTATATAAATTAATATTGAGAACTATATGTAGGGTTCTTTATTTTATGTAATTCTCTTCTTTGTTTTATTTCATCTCTTCTTTTTCTTTTTCTTCTTTTTTATTTTTTTATTTTTTTATCTTTTCTGTTTTCTCTGGAGGAAAATTTGGCCAGTTCAAAAATTGTGACCCAATGGATTATGAGAAACTTGGACCAAAGTCTAGCAACAAAAAGGATTAATCTTAACCCATGCCTCCTTAAGGTCTGGCTCTTTGACGAAAAAAAAAAAAAAAAAAAAAAAATCCTAATTTGTTCAACACCCCACAGTCAGTGGGCCACTCAAGTGCGACACAGAATTCTTGTGGACTACAGCCTACTGGCGAAAGGGCAATGCAAAAAATGTGGTCTATAATCTTTCCAGACCTTATAGCAAAGCTCACTATGAAAACAATATATACAAGGACAGGTGCTTATCGTGCATTATATACGCTGTAGTAAGCAGTAGTAGAGACCAGACAAGAAATCATCTTTTTAATTATAAAATGTAGCGCATACCAAAAGCAATAGCCACCATAAATCAATCGCAGAGTTTTTAGAAATCAATAGGCCACCATAAATCACGTGCATGTTAGGAATCACGACTCTCCATAATGGTATGATATTGTCCACTTTGAGTATAAGCTCTCGTTGCTTTGCTTTTGGTTTCCCCAAAAGGCCTCATACCAATGAAATAGTGTTCCTTATTTATAAACCCATGATCAACCCCTTAATTAGCAGATGTGGGACTCCTCTCCCAACAATTCTCCCCTCAAACAAAGTACACCATAGAGCCTCCCTTGAGGCATATGAAGCCCTAGAACAGCCTCCCGTTAATTGAGGCTCGACTCCTTCTCTGGAGAACTCGAACAAAGTACATCATTTGTTCGACACTTGAGTCACTTTTGACTACACCTTCGAGGCTCACAACTTATTTATTCGACATTTGAGGATTCTATTGACATGGCTAAGTTAAGGGCATGACTCTAATACCATGTGAGGAATCACGACTCTCCACAATGGTATGATATTGTCCACTTTGAGCATAAACTCTCATGACTTTGCTTTTGGTTTCCCCAAAAGGCCTCATACCAATAAAGATAGTGTTCCTTACTTATAAACCCATGATCAAACCCTTAATTAGCTGATGTGGGACTCCTCTCCCAACAATCCTCAACAGTGCAGAGTTTTTAGTTTCTCCCTAGATAAGAAGTAAAATACTCCACCCATATCAATGAACGGTGCCTATAGATGGCCAAATTATACTAGACGTGCAAGAAATTGAAAAAGTAAAGGCTTGAACTCTCGTCTACCGTAAGACTATTATATGTAATCATGTTTCAACTAAGCCAAGAGACCATCCTTGTGGCTAAGCTAACAGAATATGCTCAATAATACAATGTAGCATTACAAGTTCATTATACATAAAAAAAAAATGGTTTCAGAATAAAAATGTTAGAAAAGAAGTTGTATATTCTTTATTGGGATTGATAATACCTTACTGTGTTCTAAACTCATTTCCAGATGACTAACTTTATCATGCATCAAGTCATTGTGATCTCTTTGACGGTTCAATTCGATTAATAAATCTGCCATCTCCTTTTCCATTTGAGTATTCTCCTTTTCTAGAAACTGAAATAAACATCATCAGAACAAAATTCTCAACAGACGAACTAGCGAAGTCCCTTGAAATATCAAAGTATTTTAAAGTGATATTGTAGATGAAATACTAGTAGAAAAAAGTTGCTTAGGAAAAGTATTCAAGAGCAGAGATGGCTACCTCACACCTTGTAATTAAACTATTTTTCACTTCAGCAAAGGAGGCTTGACAAAGTCTCAGCTCTTTCTCCAGTTTATATTTCTCATTTTCTCTCAATTTTTGCTGCCTATCAACTTCTGCAGTGAGATTGTCTGCTTGATTTTCAAGCTTTCGGCATAAACTTTCATAGTCAAATTCTTCTTTAAGTTTTATCATGTTCACTATCTTCATTGCCTGATAAAAGAACAAAATAGCAGCCTGTTGATGTCCTAACATACAAACGAAGCAAATATTCTGATTCATGATTAGGATAAGGTAAAACAATAGAATCATTTAGAAATGAACGCCTAGGTAAGACATGCCAACTGAAATTCTCTAAAAATTGAAGATTCTAAGAACCCAATTGTACAAAGATGCTTCAGAGGTGGCTGCTTTTGATGTTCTTTTCTAGAATCAATTCCTACTCACTTTCTAACTTCATCAATGAAATTGTCATCTGCTTTTACAAAAAAAGTTGATGTCATATGAAATCAATTAAAATGACACTACAGCATTATTGATTGCAGGAGAGATTATAATAACAGAATCTTGCTTCAATATTAAGTAACGGTTGTTTTTTCAACTCATTTATTATACACCATATCGAATTGTTGACAGTTTTCATTATATACTACACATTCAGAATTTGGCACCACAAATTCTTTGTTAAATTACAAATCTAGTCCTAAACTTTCTAGCTTATATCTACTTTCAACTTTATGTCTAACAAATCTCTAAACTTTAAAAATGTATAATAAGTCTATCCCGTAAATTTTTAGTCCAAAAGTTCTCTAACATAATCGAAATTTTTTAAAATTATATGATCTATTAGATATAAAATTAAATTTTGTCCAATAAAACCTTAAACTTTCAATTGAGTGTCTAGTATGATTGTGAATTTTAAAAATATTGAATAAGTAAAAAACTTATCAAACACAAAATTGAAAATTCAGAGATCGATTGGACACAAAATTGAAAGTGTAAGGGTCTATTAGATACTTTTTAAAGTTCAGAGACCTATTTGGCATAAAACTAAAAGTTCATAGACTTTGGCATAAAACTAAAAGTTCATATGAAATCTTTTTAAAAGTTCAAGGACCAAGACCTAAATTTTAGAAATTAAAATTTTAATTTAATCATGTAGAAAAAGAAAAATAAAGAAATGCAGCTTATGTCGTCCAAATCAATAGAGAGAGGGAACAAGCACCGTAGTATTATTTCTTATAAAAGGTTTTGAAAACGCGGATGATTATAGTATGGGGATGAAATAGAAATAACATATCCAACTCACACGTTGTCCAAACATAATTGTGCTAGCAGTTTCTGCATGGTATCTTGAAGAAGGTCCAATTGTTATGATGAGAGAAGTTCTAGCAGAACCTAATATATAAAACTGCCATTAGTTCATAAGCAAATTAAGATAATGTCCAAGAACATAACATAAATAAAGAAGGTTTCAGTTTTCACAAGGCCCCTGCTTATAAATAATCAGCAATTGACAGAACATAGAGTCAACCTAACAATTCTTCTTTAAAAACATAAAATATAAAATAGTTAAGGAAATATACCAACACATATTGCTCAATCACCTGATCTACTTCTCAATGTAATATACGAATTTAAATACAGGAGATTTTAACAACGTGAAATTATTGTGGGCTAATGCTTCCAAAAGCAAGAGAATTTTTCTTCATGGTTGGATCGTTTAGAAATTATCAAGATTAAATTTTTTCGTTGGTACTCCTTGTCTAAATCATTTTCAGGATACTCTTTGCAAGCTATTTGTAATAATTGGGGGCATTTTTATAGCTTCATCGGTTTTATCTTATTTATTCTGCTGTTTCTTTCTGCCTTGGTCTTTTGTTAGAATCTGTTTTTGGTTGTTTCTTGTTTTTCTTTGCTTTCTCTCCAAGTCAGTCTACCTTACTAGGCTTGCTTTTGCTTTTCTTCTGTAATCTCTCCATTATTTAAATATTTATCATTTCTTTTTCAGAAAAACAACGTGAAACAATAAACGATACGATTAGAGAGGAAAAGAAACTTGTATATTCACGATGCTTGATATTGGAAGTATATATTCTTATTAGAACTGGTCATGGGAAAATCAGAGTTAGATTTCCAGAGCCAAACCTCCAAATGAATCACGAAGAAGTCTTGTAAGCTTAGAATCTCTGGTGGGTATATGAGTGTTGTTTTCCGCCAATGCATTGATACATTTTCCGAGGGACGTGAGAGAAAGATTAATAAACTTTGCCTCTTCAAGTAAATGACCTTCACTTCCTACAACATAAAGCACAAGGGGAAGTTAAAGTAGTTGTTCATGTGAATGTTTTGCCACGTGAAGAATAATTTCCTAAAATAACAAAAAAAAATATAAAAATAAAAAAGAAGAAAAGCAAGGGTTGGTAGTGGCCGTAAAAAAATAACAAACCAGATTTATTTATTCTTTCTGATCCTGCTAGATCCACTACAAGCAACTTGCTTTTCCGAATCATGGGTATGCCATTACCACCCAGAAAATCAACTGTATGGTCGTGCCCTTGGGTAGTAGCCATATCTTCATTTTTTTTGCTGGCAGCCCTTCGTACATAAACCTATAAACGCGAATTAATAAATAGTATATATTATTTACAAATTTAAGACCATTGATATTCAATAACGACCTACTGAATACCAACCATGAGGATTGCATGACTTCGTGAACTTTCTGTATTCAGTTTTGTATTGGCTGCATGGCGATTAGACTCACTAATCTCTAGTAATTGTAAAAAGTGATCTATATCTTGAATTTTGACGACAGTAGCACCAGGCGCTGATACTTCTCCAGTTTTGGGATCTTCATTAATAGGGATGTTAACCTTTTCAGGAGCCAGCAAATCTTGAACAGACTCCATATACAACTGAAAAAAGACAGCTCAGTTAATTCTGATTGTCCACATACATTCGAAAACTTTAGTGATCGGAAAAAGGATTCTTAGTATCCAATGAAAAGCTATTAAGCAAGTGTCCAAAACGTATGGCAGAGATTCAGGCTTGTTCATTTAAACTAGCTTTCTGGATTTTCTTCTTCTTTAATTTCAGTTCAAAGGAAAATAACAAAAAAAAAAAAAGAATAGTTGAGGAAAAGACTGAATTTGTTTAAACTTCTCTTTTAAGCATATATATATATGCCCAGCATATTTAATCTTAAATTTTAAATTTTTTATAAGACTAAAAATTTTAGAGATTTACTGAAAAGAGCGTAGTGAGAATATGTTGCACCATTAGAAAAAACTAGAAGATATTCAAAGATGAAAAGTTGGAATATAAAGAGCAAAGAAGATTTGAGACCAGCTTCCAACCTAGCATAGATCTATATTTTATTGCTCAACTTTGTGGACACCATCCATCCAAAAATATCAGCTTTTTTTTTTTTTTATGTTCGTCCAACATTTTACAGCTCTCCAGTATCACGTAAGCAAATTTTAAATTGTCAAGATCGATCCTAAATTAACCAACCAACGTAGAACTATAGAGCAAGCTCAAGAAAATAAAACTGCATCAATCCATCCAAGTAAATTGGCTGCAAGAATCAAATGAAACTAAGTTTCCAATGTTCAAAATAGAGTACCTAGAAACAAAAACAATCAGAAAGATTCACAAAAAGTAGTATGAAAATCACTATTCATAAATGCAAATGTGCATAGTACCTGTAAATAGGAAATTTCCACGCTATCCGAAGTAGGAGATACATTGGCAATTATGTCCTCTAAAGCTCTAACCATGATACCACGTTCAGACACATCTTCTTTACCCATCCTTCCAAGTGTGTAAGTCTTACCAGTACCAGTTTGACCGTACGCCATAATTGTGCCATTATAACCATTTAGCACGCACTGCTCAAAGTAAATCCAACTTTTTAACATAAATATCAACTAGCATAGTCTGAAAGACTTAAAAGATGAAATGATATTAATTTATACAACAAGCAGAACGACCAGATATCAGAAGCACACTAGAAGATATCTAAAAGTTAAATCACATTCACATATTCAACATTTGAACTACAACACATTTCAAACATGAAATTTGAGTAGTTATCAACGACATCACTTATCAGTCACTAACCTCAACAACAGGTTTGGCTACCACTTCATATACACGCCTTTGAGAGGCAGATTCCGTAAAAACTTCATCAAATTGATATGACTCAGAACTCCAGTTGTTTTTCCTCAATTTCAACCGCTTCAACTACATGGTCAAATAAATAAATAAGAAAAAAGGAAGAAGATCATTACGACCACAGCCCCCACAAGAAATAAGGTACGAACAAGACTTGTTAGCACATTAGTAACTCATAATTAATGATGAGTTGATAGGCCGCCAATATTATCGGTATTAGCAGGCTATCAACTCATCACTAATTATAGAAGATAAACAGATCTTACGTCACTAATATTCTTTATCCATTACAAATGAACCGTGTCAAAAAGTAGGACCTCCGTCAACAACTTGATGATGAATAGAGAAGCTTTTTCATGAAATAACTTCAAAATTATGTTGCAAATACCTCTGGCTGTAACTCAACACAATCAGCAAAATCAGCATCTGAAAGGTGATCCTCAGCATTTCTAGGTCGGACTCTAACAGCCACTCTCACCCGCTGAGAATCTATCAAAAGGTTCACGTGCAAAAAACTTCAAAACTTGCCTTATACCAAGAGCATATGATAGCTTCACAAACGCAAGAAATTCTCTATCAAAATGATCTACCAGAGAATCTAAAAGTCTGTAGCATCGACAATGTGATAACATCACTCTAAAGACAGATCATTAGAACATGAGTGATGCTTAAATAAATGTCAAGCAGCCTGGTTCGTTTATGACTTGACATGAAAGTATAAATTAGATATAGAACAGGGACAATAACATCCCTTGTCAAAGTTAGCATTTTGTATACTGCGTTTACATTAATAAAAATAAAAATACATACCTAAAACTGGAAATCGTCAGATAACAAGTCAACTGCTACTGGTAAGAATTTAAACACCTAAATGAGAAGTAGAATCCAATAGGTATATCATACACTGATACACCTTCATTTTGGATTTTACACAGGCCGTGGACTATCTGAAGTGTCATTTTTCTGGATAAGGACTATCTATGTCATTTCCAATTTCGTCTTTATCATTTATTTAGCCTAAAGATGACTATATTACATTTAGGTTCAAATTCTATTCCTACTTATCCAGAAAAAGATTAATTCAAAAAATCCCACCAATTTTCCTGCGGGTCTTTTGTGGGCTACTATTCACTGTCTTTCCACTAAACATTTAAATTCCCAACAACCTCCAACGGAATCCATTGATTCGCAAAAACTGTCAGTCACCAATCAAATATCTTCCAAGTGATTGAGATAGCAACATGTATATGCCTGTTTTCTTAAGTTTAAAAAGTTCCCGCTTAAGTTCCCTCGACTATCTATCTATAATATTGGTTCATTTGGTGAATAAAATTCGGAATGGTAGTAGAGTTACAACGGCTAACACCCCAATTTTGTACTTGGGCCCCAGTGATAAAATCCGCTCTCGCACATACGACGTCGAACTGAGTTGCTCGAGTTCGCGCTCATTTAAGAATCGAAAGACACTATAAACCCGAGGAGGACGAAGAATAAGTGGAAAAGAAAAGAAAAAACAAAGATAATCAAATTAACACAGTCCAAAAGCAACAGAACACCTACCACGCATCGAACTGAAACAAAACAGTCAGAAACAGAGCAGAATGACGAGCATCAAAACCAAGCAAGCAAATAAACTAACACGCAGACAAATAACGAGGGACAGAAATCAAAACCTTCATCGACATCAAACGAACAAGACCTCGAATTAGGAATAAGAGATCGTCGAGAAGCAGAAGACGCTTTATTACGAGCAGAAGAACCAAGACTCTGTCCATGACCAACACTTTTCGAAGCAGCAATGGGGAAAGCAAAGGAGCTACTATGAGCAGAAGAAATCGGAACATGGTGATGAACACCTTGCCTCTCGGACCTCAAAGAAGACCTGAAACTATTACCACCACTTCCACCAATACCACCACCACTGGAAGCCATTTCTGTTCCAAATCAAAGTCTCCGATCAGAGCGCATGGCACAACACTTCCGCCGGAAGTGAACACCGAGAATCCAGGACACATTTACAGAACAACGAGGAATCCATGGCCGAATATCAGAGAAATTGAGCCCAGCACGTAGAGAAGAACAGAGAGAGAACTGGTTCCCGCGTCGGCAATTAAGTAACGTTTGGGGACGGCTGCCTCTATTTATTTAACTATTATTTGTCTCAAATTAAATGCTATTTAATTTAAATCTCCATAATCAAATAACATCCTTTTCACAAATAAATATATTTTTTTTTCTATTTTAAACAACATAATAAATGGATGAATTAAATTTTATAATGTCATTAATGAAAACTAAAACCTCTATGTTTTCTCGTTGTCCCCATTTAATTGGTCCGTCTATTTTCCACGTATGAAATTAGAAATTTAAATTCCCATTTAAAATTAATTATAAATGTCATGTTTTATTGTTTTATTGAGAAGTAAGAGTTTTAAATATTTTAATTGGTTATGTAAATTCAAAATTAGTTAGAGTTATTAATTTTAAACTAAAAGAAAAAAAAAGAAAAAAAACGGTTCGCTTATAATCGACGCATGGTATTAACAAGAGGACAACAAAGATCCGTTTGAATTATTATCATAAATTCATGATAATTTCACGATACGATTGTTTGTTTCTATTTAGCACGACATTCACGGTTACAATACTAACATAACAAAATACTTAATAAATAACGAATCTACTGTCTTATCAAAACATTATTGAACTGAAAAAAAATATATATAATTCTGAATATATGTGTCCAACCCAGACTGGATTTATTCCTGAAGTAGATCCGACTATTAACGAGTAACAAAAAATACAAAACTCGTAAAGTTGTTTTTTTTTTTGTTTTTTTTTTGTAAAGTCGGTCTATAGCCCTATAAAGATTTATTCCTTCTCGTTTTTTGAACGTTGAGGTCAATAATTGGTGCATCTATGTCTATTTGTGGAACTTGTAGGGACGTAGAGAGGCATATGTGATAGATAATGTTGTAGACATTAAATTTTGCAAAGATTTTTTCACAATAAAATTTAGTGTAAAGTATTTAGCACATGCTATGTTTTCTCACAATGTATTAAAAAGGACAATTATTCTCGGGAATTATTGTGTTACATTTATTCATACATTTATACTTACGATCAATTTTTAAGTGAATTGTTGAAATAAGTTAATTGGTCAATAAATTACAAATACTTTTTACATTACGTAATTTTGCTACAAATATATTTTCCGTGTATAGTAATTAGAGATATTCACTTAAGAGCTAAGACTCCTCGAAAACCTTTCGAATAGGGTGAAAAATTATCGTTAAAACAAAGAATGTGTAGGGAGTAAGGAAAAATTTCTTTACGTTAACTAAACAAAGTCAGGATGTGAGTTACATTTTCATCCTTGTCCCAATCTTCATCCCGCTCCTTTCCAGTTTTATATATATATATATTAAATGTTAAAAATTAATGAATTTTAAAATTTTAAAAATTAGGTTCAAAATTTCATTATATTTTTCCTATAGAAATTATCTATTAATTTTTTTCAAGTGACTATGTTTCTAAAGTATATATATTTAAAAATGAAAATAAAAATCTCACTCTAATAAAAAATAAAATGAAAAATTTCTATCAGAATAAAAGGAATAAAATAAGAAGTATATATATATATATATATATATATTAAATGTTAAAAGACTAATGAAATTTAAAATTTTAAAGATTAGGTTGAAAATTACATTATATATTTCTTATGAAAATTATCTATTATTTTTTTTAAATGAATATTTTTCTAAAGTATATATATTTAAAAATGAAAAAAAAAAATCTCACTCTAATAAAAAATAAAATGAAAAATTTCTATGAAAAAAAAAAATAAGTATATATATATTAAATGTTAAAGACTAATGAAATTTAAAATTTTAAAAATTAGGTTGAAAATTTCATTATATTTTTCTTATAGAAATTATCTATTAATTTTTTAAAAATGAATATGTTTCTAAAGTATATATATTTAAAAATGAAAAAAATAAAATGAAAAATTTGTATGAGAATAAAAAAATAATAATAATAAGTAGAGATGGGTACAAAATAAGGGCTATCTATGTTGCAAGGAACGTTTTTACCAATAATATGATGCAACAAACTTTACAGCTTAAATGAAGCCAAAAAGGGCCATCATTTATTTTAAAAGTTGGTCGTTTTTTTCGGATATTTGGGAAGTAAAAGAAAATAACGACAAACTTTTTTCATCTCTTTCCACACCCTCCATGCATTGGAGGGCGTGAAAGGGATTTTATTTATCTTGTTTAAGCAAGATCGAGTAATATCTTTTATATTTTTTTCTGAAAAAATAAATAAAGTATCTCAAACTCCACCGACCTCAGAGCCTTTTCTTCGAGCTAAGAGTGAATTTGGAATGAATATTGAGAATCATATACATTATTAGACGTAAAACTTAAGAGATTTATTACACTTTTCTAAAGTGCAGGGACTAATAAAAACAAAATTGAAGGTTCAAAATCTATATGATTTTAAAGTATAAGAACCTAGTTGACACATATCTAAAAGTTCGTGAAATAAATTTGTAACTTAATCGCATAATAATTGTTAGGAATCACGACCCTCTACAATGGTATGACATTATCCACTTTGAGCATAAGCTCTCGTGGCTTTGATTTGGGTTTTCCCAAAATGTCTCGTATCAATGAAGATGTATTCCTTACTTATAAACTCATGATCATTTCCTAAATTAGCCAACGTGGGACTCCCTCCCAACAATCCCAACAATCATAATCGCATCAAACTTATGTAATTTAAATCAAGCAGACAATTGATCAATATCATCAAACTAATTAGCATAGTCATTCATATTTCTGCAGTAACTTCCCAAGCTCAGCCAAAACCCAGAAGGTTAAAACGAAATACCAAACCTCGTACCTCTTGGAGTTTGAGTTAATGGATGTACCGAAATCCCGTTGGATAGTATCCATGTAGAACAAGAGAGGCTTTGCTGTCCGTTTGTTTTCTGTTGCTTCATTTTGCTGACAGCGGATGGCAGTTTTGCAGTCGGTGCAAGCTGGAATTTGGACAACCATGTTCCCAGATCTCAAGTTATTTCAGATAGTGTATAGACCTTGATAACATTTGACTGCATGACTGAATAGAAAGTTCAGCTATAAGGCTAAAAGTTTAGGTGGTAGTGTTCTTGGAGTTGTGGAATTTGGACAAAAACCATGTCACTATACCTCGAGTTAATTCAGATAGTAATTGATTTGATAAAATTGAAATGCTGTGCAGGATTGATTAGAAGGTTAGGCTATAACTAAGATATAGGACATTTATTGTGAGATCCCACGTCGGTTAGGGAGGAAAACGAAACATTCTTTATAAGGGTGTGGAAACCTCTCCCTAGCAGGCACGTTTTAAAAACCTTGAAGGGAAACCCAAAAGGGAAAGCCCAAAGAGGACAATATCTGCTAGCAGTGAACTTGAGCTGTTACAAATGGTATCAGAGCTAGACACCGGGCAATGTGCCCGCAAGGAAGTTGAGCCCCGAAGGGGAGTGGACACGAGGCAGTATGCCAGCAGAGACGTTGGGCCCCGAAGGGGAGTGGATGGGGGGGGGGTTCACATCGATTGGAGAAGGGAATGAGTGCCAGCGAGGACACTGGCCCCAAAGGGGGTAGATTGTGAGATCCCACATCGGTTGGGGAAGAAAATGAAACATTCTTTATAAGGGTGTGGAAACCTCTCCCTAGCAGACACGTTATAAAAACTTTGAGGGGAAGCCCGAAAGGAAAAACTCAAAGAGGACAATATGTACTAGCGGTGAGTTTGGGTGGTTACCCAGATCTCAAGTAATCTGAGATAGTGTATAGATCTTGTTAAAATTAAACTGCAAGCCTGAATAGAAAGTTAGGCTACAAGGCTGAAAATTAGGTAGTTGTGCTCTTAGGCTTGTGGAATTCGGACAAAAACAATGTCCCCAGATCTCACAGATCTCAGGTTATTTTAGATCTTGATAAACTTGAACTGCAAGGCTAAATAGAAAGTTGAGCTACAAACCTAAGTTATAGGCAGTTAAGTTCTTGGATTAATCTATTTAGCTGCATTCAGATTTCATACTGTTCATCTAGTTTGAGTTCTTGACCTCTTCCTTCATTCCATTCAAAGTCTTATTTTCAATCATTCATCTATGTTTTCTAGTTTAACATGATCCAGACACTACAAATCAAATCAAACCATAAACCTGGTTCAATCAAATCTCAAGTAGTTTGACATCTACTAAAGCACGTTATATTGCACATAAAACCAGTTGGAGGACTCAACAGATGGCAAGTGGATCCATTCAGCCATCAGGAAAATTAGTACTCAATGTTTTATTCTAAAGACATGGATGCAAGAGACAGATCAACTAATTGAAAGGAAATTGTAAACAAAGGCTCTTACCTTCTAACCTACAAGCTTTCAAAGGCATAGCATGCTGAACTCGCTAGATGCTTCCTTGCTTAAACAAGTTTTATGAACTTCGTACAGAAACCTCACCTGTGCGGCAATGATGATCCTGTGCATCAGCTGGAAGAGGTTGTAAGCAGAAGAAGATGACTAAAGGAAGTTGAGAAAAGAATATAATTAAATGTCAAGTCATAAACGAGTAATGAATACAGGGTTAAGGCACAGCGTTAGATTTCTCTCACGCTCGCTTTCGTGTAGTTACAAAGCACCACTGCAACTACCCGTATGTTCCTTTACTGTTCAGTCTAATACACATTGGGAAGAAAATAATCCTATGAAAGAATGGCATCGCATGCCATTCATGTTGTCTATAACATTTTGATGGTTGAAAATCTGTACCATCAACGTTGACTGAAATCTTCAACACAGGCATCATTGTAAATATAAGTGGCCATGATGTGAAGAGTGAGCTGGAATAAACAATATCCAACCTCTTGAAACGTTCAATTACTGTCCCAGCTGTTAGAGAAGTAGTACTGTGACTCCATGCATGTGGCATATCTGAAATCACTCCTAGCACATTCAAGCTTCAACAACTATGGACAAATCCGTAGTCATCAGAAACTCAATTTTTCCAGCCAATTGCCTTCAGGTCACTTTGTTTTAGTTCAATGTAACTTCCAAGCCTGAAAAAATGAGGAAAATTTTCAATAAATCTACAGGACATCTCATTTCCTGAATACTCATGGTCACAAATAAAGTTGCAGCTAAAAGGCATTTTCTGTGGAACTGTAGAAAAGGAAGGAAAAAAAAAAGTTTGTTGCGCAATCTTGAGGGTTGTGGCCGAAGTTGTAAAGGGTGAACAAACCTCTTTCCTTTTCTTATCTTACTTTTTCTTTCGTTCAGTTTTTTTTTATTATTGGGTAGGGGAGAGGGGCTAGTCAGCACTGTGGATGGGTTTCTTTAAAAAGAAAAGAAATTCTTAAACCTAGTCAGTATGAGTCGTACACGTATCCACTTGATCATCTTTTGAGATAAACTTTATTTTGAAGATTAAAATGGTCTTAATTTAATCTATCTTCAAGATACTTTTAAGAAGTTCGTTGTTCAGTTGGAATTCACCAATGTTTTGTGAATACTTAAATGCAAAATAATAAGAAATTATCTATACTCATCACTCGATTTCAGCTATGTGAAAATGAATTGCCAAGTGAATAATCTAATTTGGTTCTTTGCCCATTCCCAAACAACTATAAATTCATTAAAATATATATATATATATAAAAAAAATAAAAAATAAAAAGAAGAGGAAAAGGATCAGAGAAGTATCATAACGAGCAAGTACCCCAAATCTGAAGGAAGTCTGAAGCCTCCAATCCTTACACGCTTTAATGAATAAATCTGAAACAATAAAATCCAGAAATTACACATACAAATAGAACTAGAGGACAAACCCAGACGATAAAACAAGGACTTAAAATACCACTAAAAAGGCAGGTTCTTCACGTTTCACTGTTTTCTCATGTAAGAGTGTTTAATGAGGCTATCACGAAAAACTTCTCTCAAAAGGTAGATAAATACAGGTTTATGTTTATAAAGTCAAACAAATGTTCCATGAAGAAATATGGTAGTAAGGAATAAAGGTCTACAATACGGAGGAACCAACGAGAACAAGAAGAAACAATTATATTCTCTAAAAAGAAAATGAAACCCAAATCTAAGTTGCCAATAATCATACATGGATGATAATATCACGAATCCTAGTAACAGAAGCCCAAACCAAGGAATTGTAGCAAAAAACCTTCCTATTATATTACAGCCAAATTTCCCAGGCAACACCTAGAGTCCCATACAGCCACAGCATCCTTCCTTTCCCCCAAAATGGAAAGAATAATTTGAGCTCTATCAGAGTAATAAATTTTAATTTATTAGTGTACTGAAAGACAAAGTCCTTTTTTTGTGGTACCATAGAAACAACAAATTTTTTGTAACTACCCAACTTTGCTGATCCTTCACAATTGGAAGACTTTTTTGTTTTTAGCCTTCTCTGGAGGGGGATTCCTCTTACCCAGCCCCTAGGTTACTGCATTTTCTTTAGTAATATATCTACAGGTTTCTTATTTATTTAAAAAAAAAAAAAGTGTACTGAACTGAAGGATGAAAAGCTATCTGAACAAAATACAATCAGAATAGGCCTGATGAGCAAGCGTCTTCAAGGTCAGATGCTAACCTCTAGACCAGCAGCTTTTACAAGTTCTCGAACTTCATGGTTCCTTCCTTCATGTACCTGCAAAAGCACATTAAGTTAGTCGGAAGCAGTTGCATAACAAGCACTGCATGCAGAAAAAGATACTAATTCATTTTCCTCGACAAACTGTTGCACGGTGTCACAATCATGTTTGTCCAGGGCGTGTTGCCCGTGGCCGCACGCCCGTTGCATGCCAAACCCCTCATGTTGTACCACTTTATCACTTTCCTTTATTGCTTTCATGATATATAGCTTTCTTATTGTATTTTTTAGGAATATGACGTTTTAGTAAAATCATGTCTTTGCCCCTGTTTTCTAAAATCTTCTTCTCAAAGTGGGGCCATAGACTTGAGTATACATCGTCCGGCCGGAGGCAACATGAATTTGAATTGGCTGACTCACTAGATGATGAGAGTGAATGCCGCACAATCGCTTGCAAGTGTCCCAAGAGAGTGCGAGTGTGACACATGACATCAATTGTAGAGTATAACTCAAATACCAGCAACAAAGCAAGAGACTTCATAGGTCTAGACAATTATTACTTCATGACCAATTAGATCAAACTAGAAGGAATGCATGAGCTCAGAGTGCATAGAGATTTAAAAGCTATATGGATGGAATTAAGCACCGTTATACGCAGACGAGATCTTGGTATGTCTGGCTGCTGTGGTAGTAACTCCACAGCATCTGGTATGCAATGGACGCCATCAATTACTGTTCCCTCACTGATTGTTATCAGGTTCTGCTTACTAACAGCACCATCTATTGCTGCAATGTATCTACAATTATAAAGAGCAAATGTTGGCATTTTCTGAAATTACAACAATCAAAATTTCAAAAGCTAAATGTATTTGGAAGCACAATTGTAAAACAGAAAATGCTTTAATTCAATTTTTATTTATTGAGGAACAAGAACTAAAGAAGGAGATCAGTACTATCTCTTCCTTGTTAAAATACTAATCAACACAAAAGCTTAAGCTTATGGGCTAATCAACACAAAAGCTTAAGCTTATGGGCTATGGTAAATTTAATTATATCAATACTCTAACACTCCTCAATTGTGAGCTTGAAAATTTGTAGAAGGTCCAAGTGGAAATCATTATTAATTAGGGAGAAAATGATATTACAAACTGTTCGAACTCAGAACCTTCAGCTTTGATACCATGAAATTGTCTAGTATTCCTTTTTTCTTTCATATAACACAACTAAAACCAACTTTTGAATAAATACAAATCAGAGCAAGTCTAGAAAAGGAAAAAAAAAATTATCCTAATCAAAACATAAAAACTAGTCCTAAAACGATACAAGACCACACTCTGTCAAAAGGAAGTTTGAAACTTCACTTACCCTCCTAATATTGTATGTTGATGATATCATTCCTTCTCAAAAGATAAATCAGAATTGCAGGGCTTAAAGAAGCACTTGACTCACGAATTCGAAGTCAAGGATCTAGGAAATCTCAAATATTTTCTAGGGATGGAGGTTGCTTGGTCAAAAAGGGGTATAGTTGTATTCCAAAAGATGTATGTGTTAGACCTTCTCAAAGAAACTGACATGTTATATTGCAAACCAGCTGAATCTCCTATGGACCCACAAAAGAAACTTGGACTAAATCATGAGGGCACAGGTGAATAGGAGGAGATACCAACATCTTGTAAAGCGTCTTATCTATCTTTGTAGTGGGAAGGGTTAGTCAATTTATGCATAGACTCAATGAAGAACATATGGAAGTTGTATATCGAATCCTTAGATATCTAAAGACGGCTCTTGGAAAAGAACAATTTTTTGGAATAAAAAATAACAAAAGAAACATTGAGGTAATCTTGTAACATGGAGAAGCAAAAGGCAGTTTGTGGTCAAGATGCAGTGCAAAAGCTGAATTTAGAGCACTTGCTCATGGTATACGTAAATGAATATGGATCAAGAGACTCAAGTGAATTAGGAAAAGATTGTTTATCTCTAATATAGATGATGCATGAAAATCAAGCTGCAATAAGTAGAACAAAGAATCTAATTCACTGTGATAGAACTAAACATGTTGAAATTGATCGGCACTTTAGCTCAAAAAAAGTCGATAACGAAGTGATTCAACTAAACTATGTTCCTACCAAGAAAAAAGTGGCGAATATCCTCACGAAGCCTTTGCCAAGGCCTAACTTTGAAATTTTGAATAGCAAGTTGGGATCATGTAATATATATCAACCCACCTTGAGGGGGAGTGTTGTAAATTAATGTCAAAGTTAGGGCAATATTGAATTTTATTAATTAGGAAATTCTACCCTGATTTATCTTGTATCCTTTGAGGTCTTGTTTTAATGTTTTGATTAAGGTAAATACTGCTTTTCCTTTTCTAGAGTTGCTCTATTTTGTATTTATTCTAAGGTTGGTCGTAGTTGTGTGATATGAAAAAAAAAAAAAAAAAAAAAAACTAAAAAAACTAAAAAATTCCATTCCCCATCCCTGAAATGGTCGGTAGGCAAATGTTCCGGTCATTGTCATTCAATAAATGCGCCCCAGATTTATAGGCCACAGCCCACAGACACTTCTGGCATGATGTTTGTGGTCTCATCTTTTTTGGTTGATCTGTTGATCTTTAACTTACTTCATGAAATTAATGCCAAAACTTACTTTTGTAGATAACTTTACAATGCATCAGCAATAGTAAAGAATGAAAATACAATCACTTACTCCTTCGATATACCAGATGAAGGATGTGAGATACTTTGAGCAAAATCTCCTGAAAAAAGAAAGCAATGTAATTTTGCAAACCGTTCAAGATCTATCCTTTTAAGTCCAATTTTTTTGTGGGGCAATCCTAATAAGGAAGCAGCCATAAGAAGTTTGTTGCATAACATACCATCATTTGTCACTATAATCAACCCAGTGGTGGCAACATCAAGCCTGCCAACTGTGAACAATCGTGGTCTGGGTTGTCCTGGATATGTTTTATTCTGCAAATGCAAAGTTTTAGTCGAATAATTTGCAAAAAATATTTCATGAATCATAATGATAATAAGATTATCACTCCTTTCTAAACTTTCACTTGAAGTCGATACGCCTAGTAGGTTCGACATACCCAACTCTTCAAATAATCATCAAATAGATTTATCACAGACTTTGACTCCTTTTTCCCAGATGAACAAATATACCTGTCGTAGCATTTTACAAGATCAGCAATGTAAGCACATAAAAGCCAAATTGCCAAAAGAAACTTGGGGTAGGAGAGGGTAATTGATCGCATGAGTGACAAACCCTTTTGGCTTGTTGAGGGCTAGATAAACTTTTGATGGTAGTTTCTTAGGAAGCCTATTTCCATTCACGTAAATAATATCTCTTGCAGGATCCACCCGAGTCTACAGAAAGGTGGAATCATTTATTCCTTCATAGTTAAGACAAAAATCTATCTGACCCAAATGATATGCAAGCAAACCTGAGGAGTATTGCAAACAGAACCATTAACAGTCACGCGACCTTCAAAAATAAGCTCTTCACTGCTCCGTCTGGATGCCACTGACAAACAAAAGAGGTGTACAGTACCAACTATGAGATCTTACCGGGACAATTGTAATTATTGTAAATCGGACATTGCAGAAGAATACAAAACAGAACACTCCATGACTAAACCATAAAACACAAAAGAAGGATCGTGTACATTGTCTTAGTAGTTTAACTTTTAGATTATAAAAATTTCTAATTAAAATTTGTCCTTACAAACTTGACCAAACGATGTACAACTGAACTTTCATTTCCCGCTCCTCCTAACAAAGGATGAGGCTAGCCAGAAACAACATGGTACCAACGATTCTACAGAAAGATTCCAACTTAAGTGACTACCACAAATGAAGTAGCTGAAGAAACAGGATGAGAATAGGGCACATCCCCATCTAACATTTCACAGATAGGTAAGTTGCATACTTTGAGCATCTCACAACAACTCATGCTCTTCCAACACAATACAAAAAAATAATAATAATAAATAAATAATCATTGATGAAAAACCAAGTTTCATGGAGCAAATAAAAGAAATTACAAATGAACAATACGAAAAAAAAAATAGCCCATTACAAGAGGAGCCCGAATGAAAACAACAATTGCAAGAGAAAAATAAAAAAGATACCCATGTAAAAAGGGCTCCAGTTGTTAGAGAGAATAGAAAGTGGATAAATAGAACATGTAATGCCACATGCCCCGGATTTGGAACCCGAATTCGACACCTCATAGCCTCGACATTCTCCTGCATCTGTTATGACATAACCACATTATCTACTTGTCTTAAACTACTTCTAAGAGTAAAAACTATTCACGCAGACTAATACGAGTCTTTTTAGCATGCTTTGTCCTCACTCACATGCTTCTTAAAAAGGAGGTCACCCAATATAGGATTGCTCCAAGCCAAGCACACTTAAGTTTGGAATTCTTTTGATTGAGTCATCGAAAAGGAAAGTGCACCGTGTTAGTATAGGTAGTAACTTTCAATTTTTTAAAGCTTTTCTTAAGCATTATATCCTTAGGATTGCTCTCATTCGGATGTAGTCTCGATTCATTCAAGTACTCCTTTACTCGAATGTCACATGCTCACCAGTGACATGACTACATTACCTACTTGTCCAAAAGTGCTTCTAAGAGTGAAAACTATTCTCATAAATCAATACGAGTCCTTTTAGAATGTTTCATCCTCACTCACATGCTTCCTAGGAAAAATTTCAAGGGGTCACCCAATATAAGATTGCTCTAAGTTAAGCACATCAACACGAGTCCTTTTCGAATATTTTGTCCTCACCCACATGCTTCTTAGGAAAATTTCTAAGAGGTCACCATACATCAGTTTGCTTTAAGCTAAACACACTTAACTTTGGAGTTCTTATAATTGAGTTACCAAAAGGAAGGTGCACCTTGTTAGTATAGGTAGTAACTTTCAGCTCTTTTAAGTCTTTCTTAAACATTATATCCTTAGGATTGCTCTCATTCAGATATGCTCTCAGTCTATTCATGTACCCCTTCTTTACTCGAGCGTCATAGAACAACTATTTGGTCACAAATGCCCAAAATATCTCTACCCCTTCCGGTTTCTCTCGAGCCAAATGTTCCAACATTTACTTTTAGAAACAACTGCTCGTAGAATATTTGTAAATTCTGAAACTAGACATGATGCTAAAATGCTAACTAAACTATAAGTGGATTGTTCCTTCCTATTTCCAAAACTCCTAGTCCATATAACTAAATATCTTCGAAAATAAACCAAACAAAGACGAGTAACCACCGCACCAACTACCAAACAGCAATAAGTAACGAAAAATATAACAAGCACAAAAGAATGCTGTATGACGGAAGATGCCGAGCTCCTATAGCCAGAGTTAGCATTTTGCCTCATCAACCATCGGAAGATTGGTCGATACACTAAGTGCTATCAGGATAGAGAAGCACAAACCTCCAGCGGCAGCAAGAACTTTACTGAGACGTTGCGACGAGTCCCTAATATTCTCATTGTAAAATCTTCGAGCAGCCTTAGAAAGCTTGGGGGGTTCAGGAACGCGTTTATCAACAGAAACCTTCTTCTTCTTGGGCTTGGCTTCAGCCTCCGACATGGAATGAAGGAACCGTGTAGGAGGATGCGATTGGAGCTTGAGGTTACCATCTTCGCCGCGAACTATCCAGGGAATGAAGAGCTGACCGCCAGTGTTTTGATCAATAAACTGAAAAGTGTCTTCAGTTTTGGATTTAGGCTTCGGAGTTGGGGGCGCGAATGTGATGTTGAACTCCAGTGAAGATGAAGATGAAGACGAAGAGGATGCATTGGGAGCGGAATTAGAGGACAGAGAACAGGAGATTCGATGAATGGCGCGAAGGGGATTGAGGATAAACGAAGGTTTTGAAAGAACAGAGAGTGAAGAAGCTGCTAATGAAACCATTTGTAATGGAAATTCTGATTCTGATAGTAAGCTCGCGGCTTCGCCTCTGGTTCGTGGGATTGAAGGAAGAAGACGATTGAGCCTCGTAGCTACTACACCAATTTTGAATTTCATTTTATTACTCTCTAACTTTATCTTATATTTTCAATATAAAAATAAATATAAGAAATTTTAAATTTAAATTTATTGTTAATTTTTATAAACGGAGAAATATTGCATTTATAAATTTTAAAAATATATTTACATTGTGTTTTTTAATACATTAAAATTATTAAAAATATTTTTCTTTTGTTTTCAAATATATTTAATTTAAAATATAAAAATATTTGAACTCTAATTACTTTCAAATATATTTATTATATAAAGTAATAAATTAATAATTTTTTTCTTGAGTGGGTCAGTAGTATATTATTTAGCTTCTATCTTATAAAAAGATTTATTTTCCATCTATAAATTTAAAAACGTTTTTTTTTAATAAAACATTTTATAAATAAAATTTGTATTTAACCTTTTTAAAAGTTTAAGAATTAATTAAAGGTTATTTATTAAATAATTTTGTAAAAAATTTGGACCAATTAACCCAAATATAAAGGGATAGCTCATTCTTACCGGGAAAGGCCAAGACTCCAGAGGCCCAAACCTCTCTACCCGCGAGCCCCAACAAGAACAACATTTCTTGCTTTCTTCTACAAGCCGAACCAGGTCCGATACTGATGTTTCAATCACAAACCCTAGAGCATCTTCTTGTCTATTGAAATCAACTATCATTTTCTCCCTGTTTCTGAGTTCGACTCCATGGAATTGAATCCGAAGAAGCGATCGCAGTTCGCCCAGGCAGCATTGGTTTCTTCTTGAACTCTGATTGATGAATATGGGTTAAATTATGCGTCGTTGTATTTGAAGCTACCACTGTTAATTTTTTTATGCAGAATTGTACTGTAATAAGAGAATTTCTCCTTTAACTGCCGCGAAGATTATTGCTGAAATCGGTGTCATTTTAGAATCTGCGATTTTCGAGTGAGTTCATTCAATAATTGGAAATTACGGTTTTATTATTGTTGTTATTATCAATATCAATGGCGGACTATGAGGAAGAAGGAAAAAGTTCGTTTAGACCAAACACCGAGGAGGAGAAAGCAGAGAGAGAACCATCCATTTTCGAAAATGACGACGAAGAAGATGAGGATGATGAAGATGATGAGGATTTTGAAGGTGAGGAAGATGAGATTGAAAATGATGAAGAACCTCTCCGGAGGAAGTCTCTTTCGGATGCTTCCAGATTCATTGGTCAGAGGTCCAAATTAGAGAATCTGGTTGAGCGAATGAGGAAGGAGAAGGTCAGACTTCGGGTTCATGATATTTTGATCAAGGGAAACACGAAGACCAAGGAATCTATAATCGAAGCCGAAGTGGAGGCTATTAAGAATGCATCAACCATGCAAGAACTACTGGAGGCCGCTGGCGTAGCCAATGCCAAGCTCCAGAGACTTGAGATCTTCGACTCTGTCAAGATTACACTTGATTCAGGTCCGCCAGAGCTCCCTGGTACTGCAAATGTTGTTATCGAGGTTGTGGAGACGAGCAACCCTCTCTCCGGCGAATGTGGTGCTTACACAAAACCTGCGGTAGGATTTTGTTCTGTAAAATGTGTATATATTTGTGCCTGATGTGTGAATCAATAGCTCGTTGTTTGATAAGATATTGCTTGATAACAATGAAAGCGAAGTGCTTTTATAGAGTTGTCTACCCCATTCAATCTATATGGTTTCATATCTTATATGTGTGCATACTTGAACATTTTAATGCTTATTACATGTCAATTAGGAGCTATTATTTATGAACTCTGGTTCTCTTGTAATGTGATTCCTTTGTTCAGATTCGAACTATGATTCCCATGATAAATTTATTGCTTGTTTAATTGGAATTCGTGCATGAACTATTTGATTTACTACCTGTAGTGGGAAGTTTGAAGTGGTATAATGCTTTTGTAGGCTCGATCGTGGACCTTTGAAGGTTCTGTCAAATACAAAAATTGGCTTGGATATGGGGATTTATGGGATGGCTCTTTGGCATACGGTCCTAATCAAACATCTGAGGTGAGTACCGGTGTTTATTTCCCAAGGCTGAAGCGATCAGTGACTCCTTTGGTGGCACGGCTATCCCTACTTTCCCAAGATTGGTTAGAGTTTTCATCTTACAAAGAACGGTCTTTAGGTCTTTCCCTTGGCCTATATTCAACAAAGTATCACGATTTGGCATACAAACTTGGATGGCGTACCATAGCCAACCCTTCACAGATGGCGTCTAATTCGATAAGGAGACAACTTGGAAATAGTTTACTTTCGTCTCTAAAATATACTTTGAAGGTTGATAAGAGGAATTCTGCAGGGAGGCCAACTAGAGGATATGCTTTTGTTTCTACTAGTCAAATTGGTGGCCTTGCACCTGATCACCGGAGCTTGCGCTTTGTGCGGCAGGTTTTTCTTCGTTTCCTTTTGGTTCTCTTGTTACAATAAAAGACCTTCCCAAGCTTTTGTGTAGTTATCGATTTCTTGTTGGACATTCATAGTTATCGATTTTCTGTTCCCATAATTTAACAGGAATTTGATCTACGTTATGCCATTCCTCTCGGCTTTGATCGTGCTGCCATGAACTTTGGAGTTTCTGCTGGTGTTGTCTTGCCTTGGGGAAATGGATTCATGAACAAGCCATCGCCCCTTCCTGAACGCTTTTTCTTAGGTGGTGATTTCTCTCCAGTATGCACCGTCGGAGGCCCAACAACTGTATGGGGTTTTAAGACACGTGGGATGGGGCCAACTGAGCCGAGGCGGGAAGTGAGGGGTGAAAATAATCAGGGTGAAAACAGTGATTCTCCTGGAAGGGATTTTATCGGAGGGGATCTTGCTGTCACCGCATTTGCTGATCTTTCGTTCGACTTTCCAATTCGCTGGTTGAGAGAACATGGAATCCACGGACACATTTTTGCTGGTGCAGGGAATCTTGCAAAGTTGACTGAGAATGAGTTTCGCAGTTTCACTTTTCAGAAGTTCTTGGAAACTTTCCGTACCTCAGTAGGAGCTGGGATTGTGCTTCCAACAAGACTCTTCCGCCTAGAGGTCAGTCATGATCTCTGACTTGTGTTTCATTATTTTGATACATAATTTATTGGCCTGGCTTTGATCTCTGTTTTTACATGTAAAGAAAAAGCATGATCCTTATGTATGCCATGCTTGCTGTTTCCTTTTTATTCATCTTCTATCGAACAGAAACGACACCGAAACACTGCTGTAGGTTGCCCCTTTTGATTTGATTCGTATTTGCTACTCATTTGAGTTTGGTTGTATGAGCAGGGGAACTTCTACTACATATTGAAGCAGCAAGAGCATGATCGTGGAAAAACTGGCTTTCGGTTTAGCATATCTGCCCCATCATAATAAACCTTGAATTTTGGCGAGGTTTGATGTTCAGGAGTTATGAAAGTAAGGCCGAAGTTGTTTCTTTTGCTCAATGATAGGTGTCCTTGCTGAGTTATCAGTTTGGACTGGATGAAAAGGAAAAAAAAAAAAACTTCTCTTCAACCACGAAGAATAAAAGAATAAAATATGATTTGTGATGATGTATTGGAACAGGTTACGGAGGTCTCCCCTCACATTTGGTTTCATTGACCCAAATGGGCGGATAAAGTTTTTGAACTCCATCACTGAGATTGGACTGTTTTGTTTCATAGCCTATATGGCCACTCCACCAGGTACTTTATGCTCTCATCATGATCAATTTTCTTTTGATAACAGTCTACGACCTTTATGCCTCCATTTTTTTGTTTTTTTTTTTTAATTATTTTTGTAGGATATCTGAAATGCTTTACAATTCATTTTCCTCCTGAAATTTGGGTTATGATTCTATTAGTAGATTATACGAAGCTTCTCAAAATGGATACTATTCCCGAATAGCACAAGTGAAAATAGTATTTAATTTGAACAAATATGAATTTAAAACCAAATAGGTTATTAAACACAATTTAGTCTCTCAATTCTTAGAATTATCAAGTATATTTTGTAGCTTTTTTCATTCAAGGATGTTGAATTGCATATATTATATGCATCACATCTATTAATCTGCTTTCCCTTAAGACCATGTGGTGAGTTTCCAAGAAAAACTCGGTGACCATCGTACACTATTAAAACTCGGGGGCAAATGGTGAGGTACTTGACTTCTGGCTGCTATACAGTAAGAAAGAAGAGAGGAACAAGGAACGAGGAACTAATTCAAGCTAATATGTAACACAGAATTTGGCTTCAAAGTTGTGAGTTTCTTAGACCATTTCTCGTATATGCAAGAATGGTTTCAAAATATGCCTTTAGGGACGATAAAAGGTATATCAATTTTAAAAATAAAGGGCTTATTTGGTAGGTTTTATTATGTTTTTTTGGATTCTCATTGAACTCGACACTTGTGTTTTTTTTTTTTTTTTGGATTTTTTATCAAAATTTAGAGTTTGAATTTTTAAAATGTAGAATTATGTTATAAAAAATAAAATTGATGTAATATATTATAAAAATTATATTTATTATGTGATAATGACCATAATTCATAAATTAATTAATAAACAATTTATATTCAACCTAACATTTAAGTTGATAACTATAATTAGTTTTATGGTTTAAAAAGTTATTATCAAACACATTTTTTAATTACTTATATTGAAATCGGTTACCACATGAAAATATAAAATATAATTTGCAATGTACGTGAGCATGGGATGGCAATCTCCAATACAATTTAAGTTTATTTATTCCTTTGGTATGTGTAAGCTGGTGCCAATATGATGCATGGCATATTACAATTTAAAAGGCAAGGTGCAAAATATATTTATTTTCACCTGACGAGTTTGATCGTATCTGTGTGTCGAGTCCTTGAAACATTCTCCTGCTCGGTCGGGTGGGGCTGAAAAACCTTGAATTCAAACGAGAAGAGATTACAATCACGAACATGTGTGAACGGATCTAATTAACAAGCAGAAAGCATTAGAAGAACTCACTAATCGTGTTTTCCATCATGGAACTGGGCATTTCTTGAAGATTTGAAAGTTTCTAAAAATTTCTTGGCCTTCTGCAGTTCTTGATTCTGCCTCGACTTATCCCAATTATGTTCAGCCGCCAATATCTCAATTACTCGAGGCAATGCGTGGTTAGCAGCATCCGTATCAAGGAAAGCCAGCCGTGATCTTCTGGCGATGAAATCTACTGCAGATTCACAGTACTCATGCCGAGCACAGTATGCAACCTCAGCTTCCAAGAAGGGGTAACCATGAGCCAACCGCTTCCCCAAACTCTCATTCTATCATTTCAAAGAAAAAAAGGAAACTGGATCAATCCTTGAAAACTAGACTACAAACAGGCTCTACAAGCTAAAGATCATCATTTTTATCGAATATATATATATATATGCCTTTAGCTGCTCCATTGATGTTAAATCTCTTGAGTTTGCTTTACACCATACGTTTGTAGTATCATTGTAACCGTTCAAGTTCACCACTAGCAAATATTGTCCTCTTTGAGCTTTTCCTTTTGGGCTTCCCCTCGATGTTTTAAGACGCGTTTTAAAAACCTTGAGGAGAAACCTGAAAGGAAAAGCCCAAAGAAAACAATATCGGCTAGTGGTGGGCTTGAGCCGTTATAAATGGTATTAGAGCCAGACACCGGACGATGTGCCAGCGAGGAGGCTGAGCTCCGACGGGGGTGGATACGAGGCG
This sequence comes from Cucurbita ficifolia, assembly GCA_033971965.1. Taxonomy (NCBI): domain Eukaryota; kingdom Viridiplantae; phylum Streptophyta; class Magnoliopsida; order Cucurbitales; family Cucurbitaceae; genus Cucurbita; species Cucurbita ficifolia. Next base: position 18,409,946 of record CM066965.1, read on the forward strand.
GTGTGCCAGCAAGGACGCTGGTCCCCGAAGGAAGATGGATTGGGGTCCCTCGTCGATTAGAGAAAGGAACGAGTGCCAGCGAGGACGCTGGGCCCCAAAGAAGGGGGATGGATTGTGAGATCCCACATGGGTTAGAGAGGAGAACGAAACATTCTTTATAAGAGTGTGGAAACCTCTCCCTAGCAGACGCGTTTTAAAAACTTTGAGGGGAAGTCCAAAAGGGAAAGCCCAAAAAAGACAATATCTACTGGCAGTGGGCTTGACGGTTAAAATCATTTTATAGAATAAATAGGCCTTTAGCTTTACACCATTACACCATAGCAATGTATAGAAAGAAACACAAACCTGGGCTATGGCAGCCACTCTTTCAGCTAAAACACCATACGCTTGAGATAAATGTCTTGCAGCTGCAGTATCCATAACTCCGGGGACAACTTTACCTCTAAGAGTCTTCTTCATGCGTAAATATTGCTGAGCTAAGACAGTAAAATATGCAGGTTCCCATCCATCTCCACCAACTAGCCGCAGCTTGTCAGTTACACATTCATTTGTTGGCTTCAGCTTTCCAGACTTTATAGCTGCACTAACAGCATCTTCTGCCATGCTGAAACCAGTTCCAATCAGAATTATAATTGTGGAAAAAAAATTTTAAAAAAGTATGAAGACCGTATAGACCAGATATTTTAATCACAGCCAAGATAATAGTACCCTCGATAAGTAGTCCATTTCCCACCAGTAATTGTGACAAATCCAGGATAATCTTCACGAACAACATGATCTCTTGAAATATTCTCGGTACTTTTAGCTGACGGATCTATGGCCAAAGGACGAATACCACTCCAAGCTGAGAGAACATCCGTTCGCCGCACCTAAATTTTCAGAGGAATTAGGTTTGGTCCCATGAAGACTATATCAAACGAATGAAATCGAAACATGATTGTCTGTCTAGTGCAAGCGAAGCTAACTAGAACAATATAAACAACTTTTCAGGGGCTAGAGAGGACTTAAAACATTGAAATGTATACATAATCCACAAATTATCCATCAGGCACAATCCGAACCTATTAAACAGTTAAAATGATATCACTAAACAACATGTGTATCAGGTAACTATTAGTTCCAAAGATCGGCGACAGAACAGTTAATAAATGATAGTTTGAGTTATCTTTGAACTTATTATCCTTCACATGGAAACTAGGTGTAAAAGAGGAGTCAAATACTAATCTTAAGAACTCTGAGATCCCACATCGGTTGGAAAGGAGAACGAAGCATTTCTTATAAAGGTGTGGAAACCTCTTTCTAGCAGACGCGTTTTAAAAACCTTGAGAGAAAATCCAGAAGGGAAAATTTAAAGAAGACAATATCTACCGTCCTAAACCCTTGGACAATATCACTTAAGCAAACCTAAAAATATTCAAGGAATCGGCAAAAGCATATAACTTGAACTTAATGCAGGCAACAAAAAAACGATTAGGAATCAACAGAAAATTTTCTCTGCCAATTTGAAATTACTAGTGTATACCTCAAAACGGTTTTTTTTTTCCTCCTTTTTTTATTTTTAGATGACATCTTTTGCTACTGCTTTCAATTATGAGTACTTATCAACCATGGCTATTAAGACTCATCTTATTGAAACAATGTCGCAAGTAGCTATAGGTAAAAAAAAAGTGTCTTAATAACACAACTATCCTGGTTTTTCTGGTCCAGGAAATCAAGTAAGAAAATTTTACAGAATAGTAATTTCCTAAAGGATTCTAAATCAGTGTAATTAAGAACGAACGTCAAATTTCCTTAAGACTGATTAGACAAAAGACAAGTCATAAACCAAAAGACAAAAATATATAATTTCTATTTTCAGCATTCACTTAAGGCCCACTTCCCGCAGGACAAAAGTTTTGAGATTCAGTGTTGATATCACAAAGCAGAAAAAAAAACAACCGTGTGTAAATTATGGATGCAAAGCACAAATATGAATGCAAATAAATACACAGAAATGATGATATCCCTAAAAAATTATTTCAACTGTTTTGAACCTTAACACAGATATTCATACAAGCAAATTATATTGAAAAAGAACAAGAAAATTGTAATTTTCACCAACTAGAACAAAGCAGGTGTTGCTAACCAATCAAATACCTTTTTTGGTAAGAATACAGAATCACATACCTTCACGTTAAGGTAATCAGAGATTGCATCCAGTATAAACTGAATTTCATCCTCGTGAGGCTCAGGAAACATAGTGATGTCTGCGTTGGAATCTGTGGTTCCAGCAACCGTTCGTCCTAACCATGGCAGCATAAAAACCAGACGCCCGTCCTTAGTCATGGGAACAATTAGACCCATTCCTTCGGGAGAATAATAATCAGGGAGAACCACATGGACACCACTGCTGGGACAGATCACAGTCACTGCCTCTTTATCAACCATCTTTCTCACTGAATCACAAAATGGTCCAGCAGCATTGACAATCACCTTTGCATAGGTATCAAACTCTTTACCTAGAACAAATAAATAGTTAGTGAGGATCAGATAAATAAAAGGAATGTATAAGCCAGTCTAGACTTTTATTCATCACTCCAATACTTGTTCATTTGTGTAATTTCAACTAGCATCTACTGTCATCTTACTATGTCAATTATGCCAAACACAAACCCATGTGAAACCTATTCCGGTTGAGGATTGTTGTTACTGGAGTCTCACGTCGGCTAATTAAGAGGTTGATCATAGATTTATAAGTAAGGAATACATCTTTATTGGTATGAGGCCTTTTGGGTAAACCAAAAGCAAAGCCACGAAAGCTTATGCTCAAAGTGGACAATATCTTTCCTAACATGGTATCAGAGTCATGCCCTTAACTTAACCATGTCAATAGAATCCTCAAATTTCGAATAAAGAAGTTGTGAGCTTCGAAGGTGTAGTCAAAAGTGAATTAAGTGTCGAACAAAGGGTGTACTTTGTTCGAGGGCTCCAAAGGAGTCGATGCTCGATTAAGGAGAGGCTGTTCAAGGGCTCCATAGGCCACAGGGGAGGCTCTATGATGTACTTTGTTCGAGGGGAGGATTGTTGTTAGAGGAGTCCCACATCGACTAATCAAGAGGTTGGTCGTGGATTTATAAGTAAGGAATACATCTCCATTGGTACGAGGCCTAGTGGGAAAATCAAAAGTAAAGTCATGAGAGCATATACTCAAAGAGGACACTATCATACCATTGTGTTGTGGAGGTATGTGATTACTGACAATTCCATCTTCCAACACAAGATTATTGCAGTGATCTAAAATCAATATAGGAAGTTGATCAACAAACGATAGTGTTTCTAGGCTTCTAGACATGCGTTCTAGATGATAATTTGACTGAGCCCTCTGTTCTCAACTGATGTCCAATCCTTCAACAGTAATCGCCACAAAGGCAACAAAAATCAAGTGGGGAAAGGGTACGAAGAAACTTTTTTCTTTTCTAGTCCTGAAATTCCAATTCAAGTAAAACTAAAAGCATCCACATGAAACTGCCCAGAAAAATTCAATAGAACTGGAAAAAATAAAAGGGTCTTCCAAAAAACTCAACTCAGATATAGAAGATTGCATTAAATGTGATTGGCACCTGACAAATTGTCACGAATCCGCGCACCAATAATTCGATCACTACCCTCATCCTTCAAAAATCCCACAACTTCAGCATAGTTAAGCACCGCCGCACCAGCCAGAGCGGCGGTACAAGCCAGCCCCACATTAACCCGCGAGTCATTCATCTGCCCATCGTAGTACACCACAGTGCCTTTCAAACTTCTTCCCTGACCGTTCCTAGCGATGGTAGGGAAGAGCTCCACAGACTCTTGAGCGGAATAGTACCTTGACAAGTGTAAGAGGCGACGCCCAGAAACAAAATCGTACATCTTCAACCCAATCCAATAGTAGACGACCTCGAGCCAGTCAAAACAGGGCATCATGCACGGCAAAACATGGCATAGATGTGGTGCATTTTCGATGAACTGCTTTCGCTCTTTAAGCGCATGAAACACCAGTTTAAGCTCCTTATAATCCAAATTAAACACTGCGTTCTCCAAATACCGCACGCCTGAGAACGAATAGAAGGCATTTCAGCTTCCATTAACTCAAAACGGAATACTAAATTCACATTCGATCCATTCGTATCCAAAATTTGAACAAATGAACAACAACAGAATTTCAGATTCTTTAAATTCACAATACCTCCATGAATGAGCTTCGTCGAACGCGAAGACGTGCCGGAAGCGAAATCCTCGCGCTCAACGAGGCCAACACGAAGTCCTCGAGTAACAGCATCGAGGGCGACGCCACAGCCAGTAGCGCCTCCGCCGATGACGAGAACGTCAAGAGGATTTAAAGGACTAGCCTCGATCAGAGCCGACTCCTGGACTGATCGCCGCGGGACGACTGCAGTTGGATCATTGATCTTGCTCCTGTAGGATTCAAGCGCGTGATCACTGGTACCACGGTCCTTGGAGGAGAGAGAAGGCTGAAGAATAACTGAGCCGCCAGCTGCGGTGGCTACGACAGCGACGGCGAGCTTACTCAGCCGTGAGACGGTGGCCATGATGGTTGTGATTCAGACCACTGGATTAGCGGGAAAAAAGGACGATATCGTGGCTTGAAAGGGACTATTAATGAATTTATAAAACTAAATTAAATAAAATAAAATACAAAAAGCCTTTAGGAAAAGGAATATATTAACGTGATTAGCATGTAATTAAATTTTATTTCTTTTTCTTTTTCTTTTTTTAAACTCATTTTAAAATTAAATATATTTTTTAATTCAAGTGATGTTTTCCGTGGGTTTCAACTCATTTTTAATCTAATTTTGCTATTATCGATAAATGTTAAAATTGACAGCCTACAAATTTAAAGTTAATAATGAAATTGGAATTTCAGTTTTTATTATTTTATAGTAATAAAAAAAAATTCAATTATTTATATTAATTTTTTAGTATTATGCTACCCAAATTTATTATAAACTTCTTTTTAATATTATTAGGGGGAAATTACATTCAAAAGTTTCAAATAAAATATGTATTTCACTCTTGTTATTATTATAATAATAATCATTGTAAAGTCAAATACAGTTCATTGTTATTTATTATGGGACAATTTTAAAATTATTAGAAAAAGGGATAAATTTATATATTTTATTAGAAGATGAAGAATAGTGTTATTAAAAAATTCAAATAAATATATAATGAAAGTATAGGTGGAAAGACAAATACATGAATAAAACTTAAAGTATAGGGACGATCATACCTCCTTTACGAACCTAGGTAATAGTATCACGATAAAAGAGTTGACGAAGGGGATGAGCCAAACAGGGAGTCTGGGTTCAACTAGGGGAGACTCTTGGAACAGTTGGAGTAATCAGTCTCCAAGTAAGCGTATTATGGAGGGACCGTCAAACACATCCAACAAAGATCAAAGGGGATCATATTTGAGCTGATGACGATGACCGTCGATTCACTAGTTCAATGATACACAAAATTCTCTCTTTATCGTCTCGTGTAAAGTGCAATAAATAATGAGTTCTTTTTTATTCTCACCAACTATGGAAGCGTCAAGATTCCACAAGAGTAAAATTTACCGGTTTATAACAAAGGTGTGAAGTTTAACTAAAAGTAAATAAAATGTATAGGATAAAATTAAAACTAATAACAAAATTATATTAGCAAATTTAAAGTTAGATTAAATAAATTAATAATAAAAATAGAAGAGATTGTTAATAATTTTCTAAATATATAATTGCAAGGTTGACCGGATTAATCTTAAAATCTAGAATTATTTATTTATTTAAAAAAAAACACGTTCTTAAAATTTATTTCGATGTAAAATTGAGAATTTAACAAATTTTAAGTATTTATATGTCCAAATATTAATCTTAATCTTATTAAACAAATTTTAAGTATTTAATTGAGATTTTTTAATATATTGAGGTAAAATTGAGAATTTTAAAAGGTTCATACCATAAAAACCTAAAAATTAGAGACAATTTTTGTACTTTTAGCCTACTTTTGTTTTATTTTACTTTATTTTAAACCATGAATATTGCTTAATTTAATGAAAATAGTTGTACTTAAAAATATTCAAAAATTTCAAAATTACTTTTAAACTATAATAAAACTTCAAAAATATTTATAAACTAAAAAAAAAATTAAAAACTACAATTTACCATTAATTTTAGGGAGACCGTTAATACTTTATTTTTTTATTAATACCTTTAAAAAAAATTAGAATTTAAAAAAAAAAAACCAAATGGCATTACATGATGTTTTAGCTTATCCCTAAAATTGATTTAAAAATCTCAATTAGTTTAAATTTCTCTACTTCGATTGAATCATATTTAAAAGAAAAAAAAGGGAGAAAACTAAGTAATGTTTCAATCAGTCACAGCAAACATAGTCTATAAATGCAGCATATGGTTTAAAGGGCAACGAATCTTTCACCATTTTCATCTCTGTTTAACGTTACACTTCAGACTTAAAATACCAACAATTCAAAGCAAATAACAAAGCCGAACACTGCCCGACTCGCCAAAACTATACACGGATCACACGGGAGCAAGCTGGGTTTTTTTTTTTTTTTTTTGTAAAATAAGCTTTGGCTGATAAAATAATTCATGTTGCAGCTGAGTTCCGATCATGATGAAGTGGGTCGTGGCAATCGCTTCGCAATCTCCTGCCAAACCAAATAGAGAAGAAATGGTTGAACTCGAAATGTATTTGAACAGAAACAGTTGAAGGAATCTACACAGTCATGGATCTTTATCGCCCCCTCTCGAGACCGAGTGATATACATTCCAAGAGAAACTTTAGATGGAAATGAACTACGGTCTCATCGAGTAAGCATGAAAACTATGCAACATCGTCACATAATTCAAGCAGGGAAAGTATGTAATCAAAGGAAAAGAAGATACGCCAATGTCTCAGACTGACTAGTCGTCCATCATTCAACAAAAGAGACCATGACATTATTATTTTTTTAAATCCTTTGCTGTTTCATAAAGCATCTAGTAGAAGCACAAATTAGACAGAGGGACGTACAATAAAACATGCACCACAGACCGAATTTGACAGTGGGAAAAAAACATTCGAATCCAACAAACAACAAATCAGCGAAGAGCCAACAGTCAGAAAATTTCCGATCGAAATTGATATACATATTCACCCAAATGTTCAATTCTTAAAATATCTCATATACGTAGGCAGGAATAGGGGAAGGGGTCAGATTTATAGCGTAGTGCCGCAGGACCTTTGTTCTGATGGTGGTGGATAGTCAGAGGATATGAGGGCAGGTATTAAAACGGAATAATTCCTCGTCGAAAGAAAAAATATCTATTTGACAGGGTAGAAAGCAGCGTGCGACTTGAAGGACATGATCTCCTGTGGATTCTTACACCCACCATTTTATATTATATAGGAATGAAGATGCTCTTGGCTCGACATTGTTTGTAGATGGGATGACCTATTACATGCTAGAGCTTATTGAAAAGAAATAAGTTCCTTTTTTTAAGATTTTAAAAAAAGAAGCCAATTATCCATTCAATATAATGTTGAATGAATGCTCGAGCACTCAGATACTTTCATGAGTCCATATATAGAGTATCTTCCTCCTCCGAGCTCGAGTTATGGAAGAAGGAACCAAGAAGAAAGTATCAATTTTATTATGGAACAGCTTATGATGTATTTTGCTTCTGTTTAATATATAATGACGGAGTTGAAAACAAGAGATTCATATGAGAAAACATAAGTATAACATAAGTATACGAAGGGTGGCATTGATCAATCATGACAATATAGAATCACCAATAGAAACCTAAGATAAACGTTCAGACAGCATCAAAAATCGATTCGACACTTCAAGGAGTTAGAAAAATGTTAGACACAACCAACCACCAGCAAACAGCCGGGGTTAAAGAACGTTCCAACTTCACACCTAATGGAGTTCAACACTATCACCAATAGAGAATTGGTCAACTACAAAGAATATTATTTAATTTTGCTCAGCAGTATTCAAATATCATTCACATGCACTATAAAAACACGGGCGGCAGAAAATAATTAGAACTGTTTAATACTACTCTGCCTACACTGGATATCATAAAAATAGCTATACACAATGGTCTACCTCAAAAAGGCAACTATGAAAGTCATAATAAAAGGATAAAATCAGGAATACCTCAAACAGCTCATTTATATTATCTGCAGTCTTAGCAGATGTCTCAATAAAGAACATTCCATTCTTCTCTGCATACTCAGTCCCATCCTTCAAAATTGAGACATAATTATCTCACATTAGTGAATTTTAAATCCTTTTTCCCTATTTTGTAAAAAACAAAACGAAGTAAAAAAGAATAAATGGAGAAGATGGGAGAAGTAAAACGCATTCGATCGAATAACACTGAATTTACCTGAACGGACACTTTCCTTTTCTCTTGGAGATCAGCTTTGTTACCGACCAATGCCAAAATGATATCAGGGCTGCCATGCTTTTGCAGCTCCTGTAAGTGTCGAATATGAATCGTGAAGATTGTGATTAGTTAAAGGATAACCAGCTCAAAACAAACACGTTAATGAAGGTGTTGTTTAGGTTTTTCCTTCTTGAAAAATCATGGCTTACATTCAAACAAGCCCGTTTTCTATGATTTTCTACTCAAAATAGGACTGTACTTTGTTAACATGATCAGCATTCATTGATTTGAAGCCAGAAAAGGAATGATGAAAAACTGTATTGTCTCCAATGGAAACTTCCATAACAGCACTCTTTTTGTTGGAAACTGATTAACAAAGAAGTCCCATAAAAAGAAATGATTGCTTATCAAAAGGCAAAGATGTAACACAATGTCGACAAGGTTATCCACAATTTTTTTAAAAGAGTGGCGCAAGGTTAACCAGAATTTTAATAAGCACACATCCTAATCATATTGCCTGTAAAACTTACAAGGGAACAGATAAGTAGTGAAACATGTAGTTATCTGATGATATATCCATAGATTAAAAAGAATTCCATTTCGTTTCATATTTGGCAACTAGTGAGTAGCAAGCTCAATTAATGAGGAATTACCTCATAGGTTTTGCTTCCTTTCGGCATAATGGCTATGAAAGCAGGAAATATAGTTCATCTACAAAAACTACTTTATCATCTTAAAACATACCTTAACCCAATATTGAGCTTTGGCAAAGGAATCAGAGCTTGTTATATCATATACGATAACTGCAACTGCCGCACCTCGATAGTAAAGTGGAGCTAATGCAGCATACCTAAATCAAGAGAAAACAACATTGATAACCTCTAGCAAAATTAGCTCCGGTAAACATGAATCAAGCTAGATAAGGTCTACCAATGTAACAGCCCAAGCTCACCGCCAACAGATAGTCCTCTTTGGTCTTTCCCTTATGGGCTTCTCCTCAAGGTTTTAAAACGCATCTACTAGGAAGAGGTTTCTACACCCTTATAAGGAATACTTTGTTCCCCTCTCCAACCAATGTGGGATCTCACAATCCACCCCCCTTGAAGGCCCAGCGTCCTCGATGGCACACCGCTCGGTGTGTGGCTCTAATACCATTTATAACACCCCAAGCTCACTGCTAGCAGATATTGTCCTCTTTGGACTTTTTCTTCTGGGCTTCTCCTCAAGGTTTTAAAACGCGTTTACTATGGAGAGGTTTCCACACCCTTATAAGGGATGTTTCGTTCCCCTCTCCAACCAATGTGGGATCTCACAACCAATGACAATATTGTTGCTTGCTAGAAGTTAAAAATACACCATAGAGGATAGCTATTAGAGATTCAGATAATCCTACCTCTCTTGCCCAGCGGTGTCCCATATTTCAAACTTCACTGTTGTAGAATCCTGTAAAGCTATCGTTTGTGACAAGAATGATGCCCCAACAGTTACCTGAATTTTCTCAAACAAACATTTCTAATCAAAAGATTGTAATCACTTTGGGAATGAAATGATCAAGACATGAATTTTTCGTTTTAAGCATCAATTTATAAGAATTTATAGACTGTAATATAATCCTGACCTTAGATGTTGGATCAAACTGACCACGGACAAAGCGAAGAACAATACAGCTTTTACCAACGCCAGAATCACCCAGCAGGACAAGCTGCATTAGATATCATAAAAACTTTTAAGGTTTCTAAGCAAGCCCTTATCTGAGGTATTGGCATATCTGTAACTTCAAAAGTGATTAAATTCAAAGAAAAAGCATAAGAAAAGGCAGCCATTTGGTAGCTTCTTAAATACCTTGACGCGCAAATTCTTTGAATCAGCTGCACTATTCTCTGGATTAACCCCACCCGATGGCCCAGAAGCTCTGTCTGTACAATAAACTCCTCAAAAATCAACAACCTCGACATAAAATCCCATCAGAAAAAGTAAAAAATTGAAAGATACCTAAGATAAAACCCACCGAACCCTAATGTCCCCATTAACGAAACAACAATGATAATAATGATCAAGGAACCAAGAGAACTCCATAATTAACAACGTAGAACTGACCAAACAATCAACCTCTTCAATTTTCAATACACTCCTTGATCAGACTTATATAGACCAATAAAGAATCGAAAACCCCTAAAAAAAGCTGAAGCAACGAAATTCGGGATTTGAAAATACCTGGGACAGAGGAGGAGCAACCCATGACGATCAAGGGTATATGAAATACCCGAGCCAAGCAATTTGCTGTTAATTGAACTTTCTTGGAGTCTACTGAGCAATTTTCTGGAAAACAGAAGAAGAAACTTGCGCCCTCGGGACTGGTTCGTTAATGGCTGTCCAAGTTTTCCCAATATTTCACAACTCAACTTTCAATTGAATGGCCAAGGCGAACGACATCGTCTCGACCTCTTGCATAAAAACGACATGTCGGATTCAGAAAAGCCAATTGGGCCGGGAAATGAGTGGGCCAATTGGGCCGAACTTCTACGTAGGTGATTCCTTTTATTTTATTTTATTTTCCTAAAAAAAACGTACCTCCTACAACACAACGATTTAAAAACGCCCCATTTTTATCATAATTTCATTTTCTAAAAAATTACCAATACACAATGAAAAATTAATAAAAAAAATATATAATTAATTTGATTATATTAAAATAAAATAAAAAACGAGCTAAATATTTTTTTAATTTCTACCACCCAATCCTAATTAATTGCAAATTTTTAAAAATATTTTTTTTCTTAGGATATATTTATTATAATTTTATTTAATTCAACTGTTAAAAAATAAAGTTTTAGATGTAATTTTTAATTCAAAAATATTTTACCCCTTCACATTTTACTTTTATACAAAAATAATAATAATAATAAAATAATAATAATAATAATAATTGAATAAATAATCCAACAATCCAAACTAATCTACTCCAATATTTTATATAGTCGAACTGGGTTGGGTTGGGTTGGGTTGGGTTCATAATTTAACAAGGGGTACTTGAAAAATGTCTCAACTCGACTCAACCCTTAAGCTCAGAGAAAGTAATAAATATTTTATTCACTAATATCGAACGATCATCTTTACTCCTTTCATCTCTGCAACGCCTTTAAAAAACACGTATTTTTTAGCTTTAAAAAAACAATACAACGCCCTCAATCTTGAAGTTGAAGGCCCGAGTACATGGCCATGACAACTTTGTCGCACATAAATTATTTATTGAAAGTTTTCTAAACCACATAAATTTGGCTTGTTTTTGTTTCGATAGAAAATTTGAACCCGTCCACTTTAGATTAGTTGTTTCCTCTTTTAAAACGTCTATTATTGTTTGTAGATAAGCCTACTTTCATCTAGATAAGCTTATCTTATACTATTTCGATAGAGTTTGACTTGAAAATAAATGGATCATAACTTAGTGACGAGTACGACGTGCTTCATTGCTTTAGAAGACAAAATAAGCTTTTGTTTGATATGAATACGACGCTCAATTTCTTATTTGATGTGTGAAAATCGACTAACTGATGTATTTAGCTCGTTTAGACCTAGGAAGTAGCATTGTCTTGTCAACTCATATGTCCTATAGTCACATCGACGTTAAAAGTTACGTTCTTAGTTATGTACGAAAAAAAAGTCATGAAAATAGTAAGAAATACGACATAACAATATACGTTCATGAAAAACTGAATGGTTTGAAAAAATCGGATGACTTAAAACTCTTATCAACACAACTCTACCCACGAGCACCCCCAACGTTGTACTGAGAGTGAGAGAGAAGATCGAAGTTCGAACTCACACGACAATGATAAAAATCAAGAATCCGATAACTTTCTATCTATAACATGTCGCGTTTAGAACGTGTAAGAACTCGAGTCACATCATGAGAAGTTTTGGCTCCACGTCGAACACGGGAAATTAGGGTTTGACAACGAGAGAGAGAGAGACGACGACGCAGACAAGGTCGAGTGGACAATCCAACTTCCTTTAATTTAGGGGACAACTCCATCTGAAGGATAAGGAAAAAATGGGTCATAGTAAGCTCAAACAATTTGGACAAACTTGCTTTTTTGATTGCAATCCTCAAATAATAATAATAATTATTATTATTTTCAAACTGAACGTTCTAACTGTTCTTGATCTTTTGTAGATTGGGATTTGATGATGTGTCTACTTTGTGGACCGTTGATATTGTGAGATCTAGAATTTTTTATTTTTTATTTCAAATCCTCTCGGTTAAGGTTAAGTTTATTGTGAATTTCTCGTTGGAAGAAATTATGCTAGCTAAAAAGTTTTCAGTGTTGGCTGGTGTTACAATTGCACCCTTGCGACAACGGGTCAGCGATTGTGCAGCACTTGTTATAACTCTGGGAACAAGTCAGCCGTGAGAAATTTGGACGTCTCGGATAATATCGATGTATGCTCGAGTCTCGAGTCATGTTTTAGAAAATGTGAGTGAGGAAATGCGGTGAAAACAATTTGAAAGAAAGCAACGTCATTAGCTAAAAGCAAATAGGTAACAACAACAGTTTTGATAACTGATAACCTGGGTACGAAGAAGTGACAAGTAGTCCCCATATAGTACATTTTGAGACATTTTAGTCTTGACAGGTGTAGACATGATTTTGGTGACCGATCATATAGAAAAATCAGGAGAAAATGGACAAAAATGTAACTATTTGAAAAAATTGTTGAAAAGGCAAACAGAACCATGTAATTTCAAAAAGCTTGATTAAAATTTAAAGAGGTGTGGTGTTTGGGATTTGTTGATTAGACCATCCCACTTTTTATGGGACACTACTCTTTGTGTTCATTGGAAAACAAATGGGTCCTTCCATATCACGTCACGCCACGGCTAGTAGATACTGTTCTATTTGAACTTTTCAAAACGCGTTTGTTAGGGAAAAGTTTTCACACCCTTATAAGGAATGTTTTGTTCCCCTGATTTCACAATCCATCCCTCTTCGAGATTAGTGTCCTCATTGACACATCGTCCGGAACTTGGCCCTAATACCATTTGTAACCGCCCAAGCCCACGATAGCAAATATTGTCCTCTTTGAACTTTCCCTTCTAGGGTTCCTTTAAAACCGTTTTCACGCCCTTATAAAGAATGTTTCGTTCTCCTCTCCAACCAATATGAGATCTCACAATTACTTACATTTACTAATTTTCTATACTTCCATTTAAGTTAGGCACGCGTAATAAAGGCTAGATAAAGTAAAACAATTTGAAGCGGGTTAGAACAAACTAAAGCAGAATAAGAAACGAGGAGAGAAGAAAAGAAGGGTTGGTCGAATCCCACGCCCATGGTTGACCCACCGTGAAAATTCTCGCTCAATGTTCCTAAGATCCGTGGAATCTCGATCCAGACTCTGATTTGGTTGACTTTGATCCTAACTCGAGGAATCCACCAAAACCCTAATTATGATGTACATAAATACTCTTCTCCCATTTGAGAAAATAACTTCAATGAGTCTCATTCATATCAATCAAAACTAAATCTACCTTCTTGAGAACAAACTTAAGCATGGGAGTCTGTGTGACAAGTTCGTTATTCAAATATTAAAATTCATTAATAAATTAAACTGAAAAAAGAATAATAATAACTAAGCCAGAAAATTATATTTCAAGCATATTTTAAATATGAGGGCGAAAAATGGTTTGATTTTGTAACGAAATTATAAAAAATTAAATAAAGTGGGCCTTGGAAATGGGTTTAGTGTGGGTCCAATGGCGGTTCGATTCGAGTATTTTTTGGAGGATGTCATACGGTTCAATGCCTCGCTCGCTGTTCCAAGGATTCTTCTTGTCGGTTCACAGTCCCATTATAAATTATTTTCTAATAAAATTCAATTAAAATTAAATATTCAAATCCTTTATTTTTATTTAAATTGAATAAATAATTATTTTTCTCTAATTGAAAATTTTGAAATTTTATATTATTATTATTGGCTTAATAGTTAATAAAACTGAATAATTCCATTGATTTAACATTTTCGAGTAAATATTAATTCTGGAAAAGAGAAAAAATAATCCCTAAAATTGTTGAAAAATATTTATATATACAGAAAAAGAAGAAAAATAGGATTAATTAAAAAAAAAAAAAAAAAAAAAAAAAAAGAGGGTTAAGGGTCGGCGTAGTAATGCCAGCAGACGAGCATGACGACACATCGGCGAAGAATGTAAAACCTTGCTCTCTGTTCCTTAACAAGCAAACTGCATCTCTGCTTAAACGACGCCGTTCCTGATCTCCTCCTCCTACTACTGCAGCAGGTTGAAGACGATGAGCCTCTCACTTCCCTCTTGCACAGCCTTCTTCTTTCTTCCATCATTTTTTTGCATTTAATTCCGAAAATGCCCTTCTCTGTTCTTCCACAAATATGGGTTTTAGAGAGAGAAAGTTAAGAGAGAGAGAGAGATGGGGGGAGGATTTTGGAGTTCTGAGGGGGAGATTTTATACTACTAACACATGGGTTTTGGAGAAAATAAGTCCTTTTTTTTAATTATTTTAAATCAACTTAATTTTTAATTTTACACTTTCATTTTTATACTATAAAAATTAATTTTAATATTTTTAGAGTATTTTGAATACGAGAAAAATAATTTTAAAATCTTTAAAATGACTTTTTTGTTCCTTAAAATTCTTTAAAACTTAATTTTTTTTTTTTACACAAATCAATTTATAGACATCAAATAAAAACTTTCTCCTAATAATTATATAAATTTAAACGGTATTAACTTATAAAATTTGTAAAGATAATTTTATTTCTTAAAGTAAATCAATTTAGACTTTTCATTTGATACCATTAATTATTTAAAATAATGGTTCTAAATTAATTTGCTTATAAAATTTTATAAAGTTTAATTTATATAGTTATATGTGAACTAATATTTTCGTAGTAAAATCTATCCAAACCAACGAGTTACCGTTATTAATTTATGAATTATATCGAATATAAATTGTTTTTGTCAATGACAAATTAATAATACTTAAAAATTACTAATTTTTTTTAATTAAGCTTAATACGGACTTAATTAATTTATATTATAAAATGTTGAGTTTTATGCAATTTCCATATAAAATTGATAGCGTGATCATAAACAGAATTAAACTATTTAAATATTCTTTCAATTAAATATAGTTTAATTTTCTTTAAATCCCATTCACATCCATCAAGTCGTCATTAACTAATATTTTTTTTCTTTTCAGTTTTCATTATGGAATTCCCAATATTGCCCTCATCATACCAAGCTATTAAGGGGGCAGAAATGTAATTGGACAAAATCCTCCTCGATGCAAGGTGTTATAATAAAATAAAAATAATAATTTTTAAAAATAATAATTTTTAAAAATAATAATTTTTAAAAATAATAATTTTTTTAAAAAATGGGGTTATTAAAAAATAATGGAAGAACAAGAGGCGAAGATTTGCATTAAAGTGCTCAAAGATATTCTTTGTTTGGTTATAATTATGGTTTTTTTTAATACAAATTTTGACCACTGAAACTTGTGGGCCCATGTCTTTCCAACTCCCACAACCGCACGTGTGAACAGATTTGATTTTTTTTTTCTTTTTTTTCTCTAATGAAATGTGAATGCAATTTTTTTTGTTTTGTTTTACCAAATAATAAATTTTGGTAGTTTTTTTTTTTTTTCAACCATAAAAATTGGGAAAGTGACACTGAGTAATAGGATGACTAAGAAAAGCTGAAAAGAAATGAAGTTACTATATATACCAATATGGTGCACTTTCTTTTTTTGTGGCTCAATCATAGAAACTTCATAGTTTAGTGTGTTTTGCTTGGAGCAAGTTTATGTTGGGTGGACTTCTAAGAATTTTTGTATAATGCATGTGAGTGATGATAAAGTATGCTGAAAGGACTTTTGTTGGTCTATGGGGATAACTTTCATTGTTATAGAGTGAGAAGTGGGTAACATGACCATGTCATAGGAAAACGTCGGGGCCATCAAGTACCGAATCCAGAACATGAGTTATTACAAAACCCAACATAAAATGAAACACGAAACAAAAGAGATAAGGAAAACTTAAGATTAAGCTCAAGTTCCTTGGTCGATTTCATATGAATCCAACGAGCCGTAATTTTTTTCTTTCTTTTTTGTAAGCTCTTCCTAACTATTAAATTCTCGCACACTAAATTTCTTATCGGAGACTAATAGATATCTACAAGTATTTATGAATGACATCGAACCATTACCCTTTAAAGGAGGGTAATTTAGTCATTATAAACTATTTTATTATTATTGTTATTATTTACGTTGTCATTCTAGATTATATTTGCAAGTAATCCAACTTTTTTTTTGCACGCAAGGACCAATAAATTAATTGCTAAAACCAAATAATATTATTTATGTCTTGCTTTGTTAAAAAGTCTTATTTTTTTATTATTTATTTTAATAATATATCCAATATATTTATATTTTCCAAAGAAAATGAATTAATTACACTACATAATCTAATAATTATTTAAACAAATCTTTTGAAAATTCTCACTCAAAAATCATTTTTTTTATTAAAAAAAGAAAAAGGTCAACACTCTTGAGCTAGTGGAGTTGTTATAATTACACTTTTAAACTTTCAATATTATTTATTGTCCTCCTAAACTTTCAAGTTATTACAATTTAGGCCATAAACATTACAAAAATTTAAAATCCACCCATTAACGGTCAAAATTTTGAATTAGAGGAAACTATTAGCAAAGATAGCCCATTATATTTGTTTGTGAAGTGGGCCTTGGGCTTACAAGACCAACAAAATTACCGGGTTGCCCTTGGTCTGGTCCATTTAATCGATTGGGCCTAAAATTTGGGCTTGCAATAACTTCACGACCTTTTGGGCCTAAACAAAATCTTAATCCAAGAATATTAAATTAAAATATTATTACTCCTATTTAATGTTTACATATTTTTTTTATATTAATTATATAGTTTTATTAATCATATTGAGAAAAAATTTAATTTATTTTTAAACTTTCGATTTTGTGTATAAACGAGTAAGAGAATCAATAAACGTTGGAGATCGATACAATCATTCCCCACGATTGCTTTTTTTTTTCCTATTTTGTTGAACGTTTATTGACAAGCTTTACAATATTTTCTCGAACCATATATAAAAATAATTAAATAATATTTTTAGAGATCAGAGCAAAAAGGAGGTACACATTCTATCTTCTCGTCTTCAAAACTAAAACACGGTACAAAATTTCTCGTTTGCATACTGCGTTCTCTAAGACACTCAGCACTGTGTCCTAAAAGCTCGGTTAATATTGTATGTTTTTTTTTAATTAAAAGTTCAAATTTTACGTCACATATTTATTAAACTAAAAATAAAAATAAATAAATAAATATTTATACTAATTTTATGAGTGGGCATTGGTTGGGGTGGGGGAGAGGAATCCTAGGAGCATGTTCATCCCAATTAGCTTAATTATTTAATTTAAAGAATTTGGATTTATTAAAAAAATAAAATAAAAGAGTCCTAGGTACCATGTTCATATTATTTAATATTTCCGAAAGTTAACGCCGCATCATTTAAATGATAAGAATCTAACGTCTGCTCTAGACACCATAAAAGTATATATATTTTAATAAATTAAATGATATTTAGTACATCTTTCCGAATATTTTTTAAAATAGTATTTTAGACCAGAGTGTTCGTTAGGTAGTTGACTTTTAACATTTAGTTTTAAAAGCACTCTGCTAGCGTTTTCTCCTAACTGATATTACCGTATCTTTTAATTTTTTTTATAAAAATACCTTCATATAACTTTAAAATATAATATTTTCGAGCGTAAAATATATTTGGCGGTAGAAAAAGTGCTCTTAACCCTCACTCGAGATTCATCTTGGACGTGCGTGATAATAAACTTTATATTAATTGAAATTAATTTCGTGTTAATTTAAATTTTGAGATTAATTTCTTAATATGTTAGCGATGTTTTAACTACTCAATTATGAGAATTAAAAAATTAAAAAAATAATTGATTAAAAAAAGAAAAATTAAAAAGGTTGGAAAGGAGTACAAGGTTGTCGGCCATTATAGAAACATTTATATGTCTTTTTTTATTTTTTTAAAGTTAAATAAAAGATGTCACCTGCTTTGTTATGTCCGGCCATATTAATTTATTTATTTATCCCTTTTTGAATTTTAAAAGAAATGCACATTATTATTATTATTATTATTTTATTTAATTTTTAAAATATACAAATTAATTTTTAAATTAACCTCTAATATAAAAAAAAATAGATGTCTTAACTACCCATTTCCGTCCAATTTTATTTTATAAGATTTTAACTTACATGTTTGGATAAGATAGTAAAATTATATTATTTATTATTTTGAAAGAAATATAAGCATCGCGACGAAGTTAAAGATATGAAAATTTTCTCCCGTACCCGTTGAGCTAAAAAAGATATATAATATATTTTTACCTTAACAGACACTTTAGGATTTGTCAACGCTCATGATAACCGGGTCAGTCCTCCATTCATCTAGCTTGCCCTTTGTATAGGTTGGAGCTACGAAGCTAACTTTAATAATACAGAAAGAGTAAAGAGCTTTTTCAGCTTACTGCTCCCTCGATATTCCTATCAAATCTTCGATTTTCAAGACCGATTCTTTCAACTGCTCAAACATCTATCCTTCCGTGCTTCGCTCACCCTATCTATTAGCGTGCTGGCAGGTAGGGTTTTGTCTATGTGATTCGTTATGCTTGTTAGCACTTAAGTTAAAACATGTATCATCGATCAAAAGGCTAGAGATTTATATCTCCTCCGACCTCCAAATATTTAGCTTAAATAAAAAATAAATTTAATTCAAAGAAATGTAACAACCAGCCGAATTCATTGAAGGAATCAATTAATAAATGAAAAGAAGCCTCGTTATCCTTAAATAATGGACCATTTTGGTTCCAAACTTTAGTTTAATTAATTATACACATTAATTAGCGTTACATAGTTTAAGTGGTCCATCATTTTAAATGTAACATAAAAAGTTTATAGAGTGCATAATTACGAAAATTAAACCAACCCCAAAAAAATTTCAATATGAACACGGTCTTCCCATAACACGGTATAGAAGTGAGAGATTCAAAACATTCAGCCTCTAAAGAAGGTCGTCATACTCGTTTCTTGACCTAGAGATAACTCAAACCTTTGACAGACCTAAAGTCTCGAGTCTGCTCGGTAAAGAGAAGCAATACATTTCATTTTGTACGTACGAGACCTTTCAAATGAAACCAAGCTCAAACCCACAAGAGAATGAGAGTTCAAACCTACAACTCGACCAAAAGTCTCGGGTTAGCTAGATACAAGGAAGATCATGAGTATATAAGTTATAAATACAACCATTTCCTTTTGTACGTATGAGACCCTTTTGAGAGAAACCAAACACAAACCCACTCGGAATCACATTAGAAGAGAAACATATCGAACCATTATGGGAACATGGATATTTGAGCTATGCTCGAATCAAGCGTTTTGATATTCTTTAAATACGAGTGAAACCGAGAGCAAACCCACTAGGGTTTTTGCTTAAATTTGACAAATGATACCGCTATGAAAAAGTTAACGTTTGTAACGAACTAAACTATGTTCGGATCGGGAATTTAGGTTCCGATAAAGTAAAGGGAGGGTTTATTATTATATGGCTTTAAAAAAAGAAGAATTGAGGAAGTAAGGTGGCCCTAACCTGTATGGCAATAGAGCTGGAAAGTAATATAGGAGTTGGACTTATAAGAGAAAGAAACAGCTCATACATTAATTTTCATTTAAACTCCTTCCTCTTTAGATAATTTACCTCTCCCACCACTTTTTTTATTTGTTTTTTAGCCCTCTTGTATGATTATATATACACCTTAAACCACCCACCTTTGCTCACAAACCCTTCTTCTTCTCCCTAATTGCCAACCCTAATGGCTAAGAACTTCTCTCTGGTTCTTTTGTGTTCATCGTGTTCGTCGTGTTCATCGCAGCCATAATTTGCTGGTGCGGCATCATCAAGATTCACAATAAAATTCTTGTTTTTTCGAGATCATTTGATTGAGAATCTTGATGATGCTGCATTAGCAATCATTCAATGGCTATTTGTTTTTAGAGGTCTCAAATTTCAGGTCAATTCTTGTGTTCTTGTGAAAATTTATGAACTTGTTGTTTACTTTTGATTGTTTTTTTCATCTGGGTTTGCTTATTTTGAGCTCTAATCTTCATCCATGGCGGGTTTTTGTGTTTTTTTTTTTTTTGTTGATTTGAGCTGATGGGTCTCGAGATTTTGAGCTCATGAATGCCCATTTTTTAGGGTTTGAAAAGTTGCAGGAAATTGATTGCGGTTTGGCAATTTTGGGGAAGAGATGGCCATGAAAATGAAGCACAAATTCCAGCTGTTTTTTTGTCCCACATCGGCTGTGACAACAATTTCGTCCTCAGAAAACCCTACCTATATATATAATCTTACATTTGCTGAGTTCAATAAAATCAATTTGTAAACCCTAAATTTTCAAGTTCTTAGTTCTTGATTCTTTTTCGAGTTTTGAGTGTCGGAATACTAATCCGTTGTACGAATTTTTTTGTACCGAGGTTTGAATTCTTTTCGTTTCGTTTCTGTCAATTACTCTGTATTGTTTATTATTGAAGAAAGTCGTAGAATAAATAAAATTTCAAGAACATTTCAAAATCAAGAAATTATATTTTTTCTGTACTCTCCACATCTCGGATTCAACGTGTAATAGATTGACGAAGGAAAGAGAAAGGAAGAACGAGGGTTTCTAAAGCTTGAATAGATAAAAGTTTAAGAACATTTCAAAATCAAACACGGAAAGAAATTAGATTTTCCTGTACTCTTCACATCCCGGATTCAACGTGTAATAGATTGACGAAGGAAAGTTATTTTTTTTAACCTAGTTTAATGAGGGTAAATTTGATTTTTGAAATTTTAGAATCAAATTATTAACTGGTTATGACGTAGTTATCTCTATAATCTTAGTCTCGGTTACGACGTATAATCACAGACCCATAACTTTAAAAATAAAAATAAAAATATTTTTCATTAAAAGGAAAACAATTTTAAGATATAATTATGGAAACATATTTCTGAATAATCATTCTTTAATAAGTTTTTTAATTACATTTATTTAGAGAGAAAAAAAGAAACTAATCGGTCATTTTTCTTACTACGAAAACAACATAATGCAGACATCTTTTTGCAATATTTAATTGTAGAGAGAGAAAAACGTCAACCCGAGCATCAATGGTTAAGACACCGATACTATCGATAGTTCAAAATTATTTGATAATGATTATAACATAAGTTGTTGTCGTTTAGTGTTTCTTTAACGATCTTGTTTTTCAAAGATCGGAAGGAGGATATTTAATGCACAAAAGCCAAGCTCCCAAATGTTACGTTTTTATTACTATTTTTTTTACGGTTTTATGTGTTTTTAAGATTCGATCGAAAAGCTCTACTCGAGCAAGTAAATCTTCTCATTAAACGTCCAACCAAAAATAAACATTTCATATTCCGGAGATCCTCCCTTTTATGATGAGATCATCTTAGTCTCATCTGAAGGAGGAACATTTCAAGGATAAATTAGAGATAACGAGCAAGAAGAAAATCGATGAGCCTCACACATGTCCTCGACCCGAGGTTGAAGTCAACTTGAGCTAAAAAGTCAACTAAAGAACCTTAATAAAAAGAATCGAGTTTTTTGAGTTTTTACTTGCAATTTGGAGAGAAGAAAAAAGAAAAAAGAAAAGAAAAAAAAGCGAATTGGGCCAACCTTTGCTACAATATTTGGGCTAGGAACTCGGACTGGGCTTCGCCAGGCCCAAACTCGGCCCATTTCCGGATATTGAAAACTGTCAATACTCGCTTTGGCAAAGCTCGCTCTGTTTTCGCTCCAATTCTGCTCGAATCCCAGATGAAAATCAAGAGATTATTATCAGTTCCCATATTTTCTGTGCTATCGTTGATAGGTTTTGTGTATTACATTACGGTCTTCATTTTCATCGAGGATTGGATTGGTTTGTTTACCTCTCCCGGTTTGATTAGCTCTTTGATTTTCACTTACTGGGCTTCGCTCTGCCTTTTCTCTTTGGCCGTTTGTGTTCTCACCGACGCAGGTCCTGTTCCATCTTCCTATTTGCCTGATGTTGAAGAAAATGCCGGCTCGGATCACGATGCCAAGATTTCCGTAAGTTAGTACGAACTTGATTCATTTGTTTTCTCTGATTCTATGATGTGAATTCGAGGCTTCTATTTAAACCTCAGCTTTGTGGTTCTTTGTCTATTTATGAACTTATAGACTTTGCTTCGTTGAACGTTTTGGATTGATTGTCTCTGTATTGGGATGTCTTGATAATTACACGCATTGTGGTGCATGCGTTTTGAGCCTTAGTTGATATCAATGTGGTTTCAAGTGGAGAATAACAGATTTAGTTGAATTATGGAGTTCGATTGGATGAATTGATGATCACTTTGTTCAATTACATGTACTGTGGTACATGGGGTATCGAGCCTTAATTGATATTAGTGTAGTTTCAAGTGGAAAAGAACAAATTTAATGGAACTATGGAGTTATATTGGATGAATTGATGATCACTTTGTTCAGGAAAGAATTCTTATCGACTGATGTATTTGTTAATGGATGTTTAGAATAAAATGAATAGAATTATATGGAGGCTACATATAGGATACTGTAGAATTATATGATTTATTGATATATTCGAAGTGTAACAGGACGGCCGCCAAAATCCCAACCAAGGATCTTTGTCCTGATTATAATTTATTGTGTCTTATATTGGTCTCAAAGAAGGTTCAATTTGGCCTCTATTTGTATAGCTCCTTAATACGTCAATTTCTTGAAGGATATTTGATGGTAATATGTAATTTCATGTACAGCCTTATCGTTCGAGCTGAAGCGATTGCACACTACTTTATGACTCGATATATGGTATTATAAGACCCAACTCACAATCTTGAGCTAGTTTAGTAAGTGCATGCATTAGAGGGTGACATTATTCGAAGGTTTCAAGGGATGAAATGGTGATTGGACAGTAATTTAATTGTGAACTTTTAATCCTACATTTATCAAGTACCCTTGAACACATTAGGACAATGAGGAAATACGTTGCCTTATCTACAAAAGTCTATACAGTTTTGAAGCTCGTGCTCGCTCTCTTTTCATTTGGAACCCAGCTTCACCACTTTATCTCACTGTGGCCACCCTGATGGATAAGATTACTGGGCCACTCTCCGTTCACTCCGGTTGCCATCTACGGATGTCAGGGTTAACCCAATTGTATGGTTCAACTACTTTAGTAATCCGGGTGACATATTGTCGATGGACCTTCAATCCGGTCTGATCATAACCCGTACCCATATCCCCCTATTTCTTCGTATTGAAGGTACTATTCCATTGAGAAAATCTTCCAGTGGCACCTTTATGATATGGAGCCACAAACAATCTTTCACCGTATTTAGTCTTTAACGTGCAACAGGAAAGTCTTTTTTTGGTGAAGCAAATTAGACATCAATTCAATTGTGTACTTTGTATTGTGTTCGAGTCATTGATACAAATTCATGATTTAATGACAGGCTTTACAGGTGAGGCATTGTGAAAAGTGTAGCACCTACAAGCCTCCAAGGACCCATCATTGTCGAGTCTGCAGAAAGTGTGTTCTGAGGATGGTAGGTTTGGTTGTATCTGAAGCATAACAATTGAACTCTGGCTCTTAGTTTCAGACATGATTAAACTGAATGCCTGTGGTTTATTCCTCCGTTTGACATGGGCTTAAACTGGATGCAGGATCATCATTGTTTGTGGATAAATAACTGTGTTGGTTATTGGAACTACAAGTCCTTTTTCGTCCTCGTCTCGTACGGGACTTTGGCAAGCTTATATTCCACTGTATGCCCTTTTCAGTTTAGTTCATTTCATTTAACAAGAAATCTTATTTTTTTTGCTTATAACTTGAGCTTTGGTTGCTTAGTTCATCATTATGAGATGTGCATTTCAGAAGAACTGGAATTTTGAGGGAATGCTTCCTGTAAATATTTTCTATGTAAGTTGTTTGTTTATGTAACCCACATCTGTTTTCGTTTATCTTATTTCGTTGAAATGCCTTTGCTGTAACGACTATCTGGGTCTGCCTAAGAGTTAATAACGGGCTATGGTCGAGAGAATTGGTTCAAGTTATGGTGGCTAGTCGAGATATGCGCAAGCTAGCCCTTACACCGGAGGATATAAAGAAATAACGGATAAAAAAACCCATGCTTTAACTAACCTAACTTCAACTTCACCATAAAAGTAGAAAAATTCTGACCAACATAGGTCGATCATTAAAGTATCGTTGCTGGTCAGAGATTTACTTAACTTTTATGTTTTAGGTTATCTGTGCAGTGATGATGATCTCCTTGAGCTCAACACTCGGAACTCTACTGGGCTGGCATATCTACCTCATCGTTCGAAATATGACGACTATAGAGGTATGATATCGATTCCTACAGTTGGATACTTGAGACTTATAAGCATGAATTTCTTCCCCACCCCCTCTCCAATCATTGAGTGAGAATCGTGTTTCTTCGATCAGTATTACGAAGGAATACGTGCAGCATGGTTGGCTAGAAAGTCTGGACAGAGCTATCAGCACCCGTTCGACGTCGGTGCTTATAAAAACATGACCTTGGTTGGTGTCTTATACTTATCCTTTTTTTACTGCATATGTGTCTGTCTGCACACACATGTTCCCCTGTGTTAACATTCTGATGTTGGGTATTACAAGTTTTTCTCGTCACATCTTATCTCGTCGCATCGAATAAAATATAAGATGTGACAAACAAGATTTTGTAATAACCCAAAATTCAAAGTTTTCTTGTCACATCTGGTAAATAATATTGAATCTATAATCTGTTCATATGGTAACTCATCTGGGTTATGAATGAAACAAACCAGAACACAACTCATCTGGGGTGTTGATATTGTTATCAGATCTTAGGTCCAAACATTCTGAAATGGGCATGGCCTACTTCAGCCAGCCATCTAAAAGATGGACTCAGTTTCCCGACTTTGCGCGATAGTTCGTGAACAGGTTCGGCCGGGCCGAGCTGATCCGATCGGTCTTCTGTTCCAGTGTTGTTCTGAATTTGTTTGAAGAATACTCCAAAGCCAAGCAACACTGCAATTTCTCTTCACTCATCAGGCTAGAAAGGCATAAAAATGAAGAATAGAAAGGCATAAAAATGAAGAAACAAGGTAAAATTATGTAGAGCTCTGTACTCAAATATACCATTTTCAAGCTTTGTGAATTTCGAACCGATGTAAATTCGTCGTATTTTCATTTTGGATCTAATCTCTCGAAGGATTTTGAATGGGAGGATATGGTGGTCTATGTTTCTTCTATTTTTGTCTTATTGTTTCAAAATATGCTTATTTTCATCCTTAATTCTACTATTTTTGTTCCTATATGAAATGTATACAAATATAAACCGAAAAAAACTTTAATTATTAGAATACCATGCAATGCGACAGTTAGCTAACGGGACATGACAGCTAAACGAGTAACGGTCAAAGTTCCATAAATAAAAAATAAATTTTAAATTTGGTAAGTTTGAGAAAATGAAAAAAAGAAAACAAAAACAAAATGGGAAATAATGAGAAAATTTATGAGTGAAATGGGATTTGTAAACCTAAAAATTAATAACCAATATTTAAAATAAATAATAAAACAAATAATAATTCTAATTTTAAAAAACATAATAATTATGAAATGGAATTGAAATATTAAATTAGGATAAACTTATCCAAAAAGGAAATAAGTACAAATAATCCCGTCATGAGCTAAATTAAAATGTAGGGAGTGCACTGAAGGAAGAAGAACCACGGATCGACAGAGTGCACGATTCTCTCCCCCAGGTTTCACATTTTTCCCTCTCTTTTTTGCTTTCCAGGAAACTTCATTATCAGATTTGATTCTTTCGAACGTGATTTTGCGTCTGCTTTTTTTCATTTTTAGTTACGTGAACTTCGGATTGGCGCTCGAATTTCAATTCATGTTCTATTTAACATATCCTGTTGAGTATAATTTCTCGGCAGCCAAACAGAGTCTCGGATTCTTCAGAATTTTCAGACACGATTAGAAGTATAATTTTGAATTGACGTCGATTTGTAGCTTCTCGTTTTACAGTCATTTTTAGGCGGATTTCGTGGATTCTACTTGTAAAAATTGATTAAATAATGGTAATCATGATTTTGATCGACGTTTTTCGCGCCTTAATTCTGATGTTTTCACTGATTTTTTTTCCCGTTTTCGGCGATTCAAGCTACTGGAAAAGGATTGGCATCTATAACTTTGTTTCTCTATCTTTTCTCTCTGCTTTGGATCTGGACTTAGTGGTCTACTTGATTGAGATTGATTAATTCTCAGTTGAAGGAACGAATTACGAGGAATTTGAATTTTGATAAGAAAATGAAGAACTCTGTGTCGGATCGAAGTTTTTACATCGAAAGTTCTGACGAAGAAGATTTAGAAAAGGAACTCGACAATGGCGAAGACGATGGAAACGAATCGGATTCTTCCGGCTTATCGGTGGTTAATCAGAATCATAAACAACCAAGTTCTTACAATACCGCCGCTTGGCCTCAAAGTTACAGGTTCAGTTTCTCTCCGTTTCACCTCTTTCGTTCTTCATTCTGCAGTTTTTATCCTTCCATTTCTTCTGTTTCAAATCTCCTTTGCCTAAAAGCTAGATTATAATCATTGATGATTCACTTGAAAATTGAAATCAGGAAAGTAAAATATAATCATTGATGATTCACTTGAAAATTGAAATCAGGAAAGTAAAATTTTCAGCGAGAGTTTTGTTTTTCTAGAAAAAATGATGAAAATGGAGGAAGTCTTTGCTAAACTTTCTATATTTTAAAAATATTCACTTTCAAATATTTTGATAATCCTTTACAACTTTTAAAAATATCTTTAAAAAAATATACTCATATTTAAAAAAATAAAAAATATCATATTTAACAAATATACATTAATACTAACATTAAAATCCTCTATTATTTACCCTTCCTAAATTATCTCTTATAGCTCTTAAACTTAAGAATATTAATAATAATAATATACTAACAATATAAATATTTTTTAATTTTTAAAAAAAGTTTAAACACATTTTTTAATTATTTTAATAAAATTATTAATAAAATCTTTAAAACTCGACTGTATTTTGTAAATAAATTTGGTAATAAAATATTAACCGTTTTTAATTTTGATATATTATTTCTTAGATAAAATATAAAGTTTTATAGGGGTATTTTTATTAATTTTTTAATAATTTATTTATTATTTATTATTATTATGGGAAATAAAGGAAGTCTTTAACCTTTATTTGGAAATAATCATAATTTTTGGTGTTTGTCCTGATTATTCTGGAGAGTTATCATAATTCTAAACGTGGATAATTCGTAAACAGAAGTACACTAAATTAATTAAAGGATTCAAACTGCCTTTGATTTAAAAACAAAAAAAAAATAGTGTTTATAATAAAAATGGATAGAGTTGAATGAATAGCTTTACAACGAACTCCAAAACTTTTGAGTTGTAGTTTTGGGTGTTTTCTAACCCTTTGTTGAACAAGCATTCATTTCAACCTTGTTTTTCTTTAAACTTGGAACACAAAAAACAAAACACAATTCATTTCTAATATTTACTCTCTGTTTTTAATTATAAGTAATTATTTAATGTTCCTAATATTTACTTGAAGTACTATTCATGCTAAAAACACTATTTTTCTATGAATATCTTCTTAATAATAATTTTAAAATCAAATTATATTGTTGCAGGCAATCTATTGATATGCTCGGAAGTGTGCATTCTCCATCGTTGACTAGATTTGGAAGCTCGTTTCTTTCTTCCTCATTGACAAGGAGATTCACTCCTGAAGTATTCTCTTCTTCCATAATAAAACCACTGCTATCCACAGTAGTCGACCAGCCACAAAAGCATGCCTCTTATTCCCATCTCGGCCTTCCTTCCCGGCGCTCGTCCGTATCCGTGAGGAGGGATGAGAAAGACAAGCCCGCCATCGACTCTCATGGCCTCCCCATTTCTCGCCATAGCTCTTTTGGCCAAGCTGTCGCTAATGGTAACTAAAATTTGATTTAAGATATAAAGTTAGTGGCAGAATATTTTATATTTATTTTTAAGATTCCGTTGGGGTTAGTTGGTAGCTTGTATCCTCTAAACATTAATGATCTCCACAGTACTATGATATTCTTTGCTTTGGACTTCTCCAAAAAGCCTCGTACCAATGGAGATGTATTCCTTAGCCAATGTGAGACTCCCTCCCAACAATCTTCAACAATCCTCCTTTCGAATAAAGTATACCATAAAGCCCCCCTTGAGGCCTATGAGCCCTCGAACAACCTCCCCTTAATTGAGGCTCGACTCCTTTCTTCTCCAAAAAGCCTCATACCAATGGAGATGTATTCCTTAGCCAATGTGAGACTCCCTCCCAACAATCTTCAACAATCCTCCTTTCGAATAAAGTATACCATAAAGCCCCCCTTGAGGCCTATGAGCCCTCGAACAACCTCCCCTTAATTGAGGCTCGACTCCTTTCTTCTCCAAAAAGCCTCATACCAATGGAGATGTATTCCTTAGCCAATGTGAGACTCCCTCCCAACAATCTTCAACAATCCTCCTTTCGAATAAAGTATACCATAAAGCCCCCCTTGAGGCCTATGAGCCCTCGAACAACCTCCCCTTAATTGAGGCTCGACTCCTTTCTTCTCCAAAAAGCCTCATACCAATGGAGATGTATTCCTTAGCCAATGTGAGACTCCCTCCCAACAATCTTCAACAATCCTCCTTTCGAATAAAGTATACCATAAAGCCCCCCTTGAGGCCTATGAGCCCTCGAACAACCTCCCCTTAATTGAGGCTCGACTCCTTTCTTCTCTAGAGCCCTTGAACAAAGTACACCCTTTGTTCGACACTTTAGTCACTTTTGACTACATCTTCGAGATTCACAATTCTTTGTTCGACATGTTGAGGATTCTATTGACATGACTAAGTTTAGAGCATAATTCAACACCATTTTAGGAATAATGGATGTCCACAATGGTATGATATTAAGTTGGTAGCTTGTGAACATTAGTAACTTCTGTTTCGCATTCTTAGCCATTGTGAAAGTGATTGAGGTTGAAATGTAGGCATGAATGCGCTATGTGGGGTGGGATTACTGTCGACTCCATACGCTATGAAGGAAGGAGGATGGATGGGGATATCCATTTTGTTGATATTTGCTGTGCTTTCTTTCTACACTGGTATCCTCCTGCGTGCTTGTTTGGATAGTAAGCCAGGCATCGAAACTTACCCTGACATTGGCCAGGCTGCTTTTGGTGCCCTTGGTCGTGTCCTCATCTCGGTAAAACTCCCTTTCTATTCTATTTAAAATACAACAATTTTTAACCCAAAAGCAAAGAGTTAAATAAATTAAAATTAGATTAATTTTTTTTTTATGTCTTCTTTTCTTCTTAGAGTTTCTTAATGTTTTAAATTACGATACATATTATATTACGAGGTAGCTGATTGTTTAAGATATGGTTTTGCTTCGTTGTGGATGCAGATAGTATTGTACGTGGAATTATACGTAAGTACTCCTTCTCGACTCCGACTTTTAATTTTTAATTTTTTTAATTTTTTAAATTATTGTCATACGTCACACACACAGCAAGTGGCAACTCTCTGGTCCGCCAGCGCTCACATATTTAGAATCATGTAACTTTGTTCGGTCTAATAGGTGTGTTATACATAGAGATGTTTGTTTTATCTACTGGACCCGTCTTGAATGCAAAGGAAATTACCATAAGGAAGGGGTGGAGAACATTTTTTTTTCTCTAAATGGGCCCGCTCTATCTTGTTTAATATTATATATATATATACTTTTTCCACGCATATAATATATTTATTTACTATATTGAAAAAATAAATTAATTAATTTTGAAATTGTAATGATATATTTTTTTAATTGTTAAAGATTATATTCTTCGAATTTTTATGAATAAAATTGATAAATATTATATAGGAATATATTGGATTATTAAGATTTTTTTTATAAAAATTATATTGAAAAATGAAAACTTTAATATAATTTTTTTTTTTTTGGAAAGCTTATTCAAATGAAATCTGCATTATCCATGTTAATATTATTGTATGGTGTTACGATATTTCATTTTCGTAATGATATTGAAACAGCAAATTAGGCCTATTGTTGACGAAGTGACCCAACTAGATATGCTTGTCTTGCAGGCTTCTTGTATTGAGTACGTAATTCTGGAGAGCGACAATCTGTCTACCTTGTTTCCCACTGCCCACACTACTTTTGGCAGATTCGAGTTAAATGCACATCTTTTATTCGCTATAGCCACTGCCCTTGCTGTTCTTCCCACCGTTTGGCTTCGGGATCTCACTATTTTAAGTTATATTTCTGGTAAGCACAATGGTATGATATTGTCTACTTTAAGCATAAACTCTCATGACTTTGCTTTGGGCTTCCTCAAAAGGCTCGTACCAATGAATATTCATGCCCCTATTTTGCAGCTGGTGGAGTTATTGCATCAATCGTGGTGGTTATATGCTTGTTTTGGGTTGGGGTAGTAGATAATGTCGGCTTCCATGGCACGGTGACTCCACTGAACCTCTCAACTCTCCCTGTTGCTCTGGGTCTTTACGGTTTCTGCTACTCAGGACATGCTGTATTTCCCAACATCTATAGTTCAATGGGTAAACGAAGCCAATTCCCAGCAGTTCTTTTGACGTGGTAATTTTATATCTCCATCCATTTTCATGGTCTTAGTTCATCTCCTACTGTCTGCTTCTGCTTGTTGCTATTAATTTTACTTAATATGCATCATTCTTAAGGACCTCTGAAGTATTATTAATCGTGTAAGCCTTGTTATAGTGCTGGAGAAACTCCATGTGTCTACACGTCTTCGTTAATCTTTGGGTTGTCTGTGTTGAAGATTGTTGGGAGGGAGTTCCACATTGGCTAATTTAGTAGTATAAGGTTGTTTGGGGAAACCTAAAGCAGAGCCATAAGAGCTTATGCTCAAAATGGACAATATCATACCATTGTGAAGATCTGTGATTTCTAACATGGTATCAGAGTCATGCTCTTAATTTAGTCATGTCAATAGAATCCTAAGTGTCGAACAAAAAAGTTGTGAGCCTCGAAAGTGTAGTCAAAAGTGACTCAAGTGTCGAACAAAGGGTGTACTTTGTTTGAGGGCTCTAGAAAAGGAGTCGAATCTCGATTAAGGGGAGGTTGATCGTCTCCACTAGTATGAGGCCTTTTGGGGAAGCCCAAAGCAAAACATGAGAGCTTACGCTTAAAGTGGACAATATCATATCAATATCATATCATTGTGGAGAGTCGTGATTTCTAACCACCCTTATGAATGGAGGGTCGATAGAACCCGCCAACCATAAAGAAAAACAATCATCTATGTTAACAATAACACCATTTACTTTGTTTATGAATGCAGTTTTGGCGCTTGTACTTTGATGTATGCTGGTGTTGCTATTATGGGATACTCAATGTTTGGAGAATCAACATTATCCCAATACACACTTAACCTGCCAACGGATTTGGTTGCCTCAAAGATTGCTGTCTGGACTACGGTACGCTGGTAAATTTCTACTGTCACTACTCTGTTCAAACCAATTTCTCACGTTTCTTCTTTGTTCTTTGGCAGGTAATAAACCCATTTACCAAATATCCTTTCAGAGTATGATATATACTTGTCACTCACTGTACTTGAATTTTCGTTTTTCCTTAATTAGTCCCACGTATGCATTAACAATATCTCCAGTAGCAATGAGTCTGGAGGAGTTCATACCACCAAACCACCCCAACTCTCATATTTATTCCATCCTCATTAGAACAGCTCTTGTAATATCTACCTTACTGGTCGGCCTGTCTATCCCCTTTTTTGGTATGTTCATCCTCATATTTCTTTCACTATACCAATTTCTGATGAAGAAAATACCCTTTTGGCCTTGGAGACATGATTAACAATGTGTGCATATTGTCCTTTCCAACGCAGGTCTTGTGATGTCTTTGATTGGGTCACTGCTAACCATGCTAGTGGTAAGTTTCTTAATGTTTAAGAATTGTGGCTAGTTTAGAGAATGATCATGGGTTTATAAGTAAGGAATACATCTCCATTGGTACGAGGCCTTTTGGGGAAGTCCAAAGTGGACAATATCATACCATTGTGGAGAGTCGTTATTCCTAACAGAGCTTTGCTAGAACTAACTCGTCAAAGTTGTATTGCAGACTTTGATACTCCCTTGTGCCTGTTACCTCAGAATTTTGAAGGAGAAAGTACCATTTTTGCAGGTAACATTTTCTTTTATTTGCATACTTAGAAGAATAAGGTTTTCTCATCCTCCTCTCTCCCGTTTCTTTTTCTTGTTCTTTTACAGAGAGCACTTTGTTTAATAGTTATAGCAATAGGAGCTGTTGCATCAGCATTTGGATCATATTCATCTGTAAGGAAAATCATTGAGAAATTGAACGGCTGAAGTTTTGGCCTTCCCAACCACCATGACTCGGTGGTTGAGCAGCATAGATTCTGATAGGTTTTGTGTAACTTTTATGTTGTGCATTAAATTATAGGGGAACTCTAGATTTCTCGTTTCCCTATGAACATAGATGAGCTTGTTCATTTATGCCTGTTTTCCCTCTTGCTTGTCAATGTCTTTGTTTCTTGAAGTTAGACATCATTCAGATTCATTTTGTTATGGTAATGAGATTTTACAAAGCTTTCCAACCTGTTTGAAGTGACTTTAAAAGTCCATTCTAAATAGAACTTTCGAAAGCTTTAATATCAATTAAGATGTTTGAGTACATTTTCTTTTGAGTGTAAAGGCTAACTTACGTAGCTTATGTAGGGCTTTTAAAGTGTTGTCACTGGAACGGTTCAAGTCTACCGCTAGCTGATATTGTCCTCTTTGGACTTGTCCGCCACCACTAGCCGATATTGTCCTCTTTGAGCTTTCCTTCAAGGTTTTAAAATGCGTATACTAGGGAGAGGTTTCTAAACCCTTATATAAAGAATGTTTCGTTCTCCTCCCCAACCGATATGGGATCTCATAATCCACCCCCCTTCGGGGCCAGCAGTCCTCGCTGGCACTCGTTCCCTTCTCCAATCGATGTGGAACCCTCCAATCCACCCCCTTTGGGGTCCAACGTCTTTGTTGCCACACCGCCTCGTGTCCACCCCCCTATGGGGCTCAGCCTCCTCGCTGGCACATCGCCTAGTGTCTAGCTCTGATACCATTTGTAACGACTCAAGCCCACTGCTAGCAGATATTGTTCTCTTTGAGTTTTTCCTTTCGGGTTTCTCCTCAAAATTTCTAAAACGCGTATGCTAGGAAGAGGTTTCCACACCCTTATAAAGAATGCTTCTTTCTCCTCTCCAACCGACGTGGGATCTCACAGTTAAAGGTCTTAAGAACTGATTTTTGGCATTACAAAGATGACAGGAGAAGAAGAAAAAGAAAAGGTATTTCAACTCCTCTCCTCTTCTCTTCTTTCCTATTGATGAACAATCATCTGTTAGTGCTAATTCCATCCATATTAAAACTAAATGAAAATAATTCTGGTTTCCAGTATATATATAACTTACACACTCGCTCAGTTTTGGACACTGAAAAGAGTCAATTTCTGCACAAACAAAACTACTGTAATTGATCCACTATCATTCCTCTCAGCCTTGTTCAACAAGTTCTCACAACTTTGGGTCTCCAAGCTAAGCCAATCAAACAACCATTCTCTCCAATAAATGAATTCATAATCCGTTTTCTCAAAGGTTCACTCTTTGATCCTTCTGAATCATTGTTAGAACTCAAGCTCTTTACTGGAAGCAGAGGGCTCTCAGGATAGCCCCCTTCCACAATCCGAGTTACCATCTCCAAGACTTCGCTCATTTTCGGGCGAACCGCAGCCTTTCGAACCAAACAACGGTTCGCTACAGCTGCTAGTTTATGAGCAGCTTTAAGAGAATACTTGCCTTCAAGTCTAGGGTCCATTATCAGCTCAAACTTCTTTATGTCAGATAGGTGTGGTCTGACCCATTCCAAGAGCTTTTGCTCGCCTTTAGGGCGGTTTCGATCTAGGGGACGCCTACCAGTAATCAGTTCATAAAGGAAAACTCCGTAGCTCCATACGTCGATTTTTGCTGTGAGTCGTCCTGTTTGAAGGTATTCAGGAGCTGCATATCCTATTGTTCCTACAATCTACACATGGATTGTTTATTACTGATTTGAAAGATATAGAAAAACAAATGTGCAGTCATTTTGGCTTTCCTAAAACTGGTTAGATTTTAGATAAGTTGCATACGAACCGCTGTAGAGACATGACTCAGTCCGTCAGAAGGCCCCAGCCTGGCCAATCCAAAATCAGACAACTTAGCATTCCAGTGGTCATCCAAAAGTATGTTTGAAGCCTTGAAATCCCTAAATATTATCTGCTTAAAGATTTATGACAATTAGGCTACCATGTATGTAAAGAAGTATAGACAATACAGCTAGTTCACTAGTTTTTTCTGAAGAGAAAATTATCCCAATCATATAAGTGTAAGAGTCAAGTCCACCGCTTGCAGATGTTGTCCTCTTTGGGCCTTTCCTTCTGGGTTTCCCCTCAAGGTTTTAAAACGCATCGGCTAAGGAGAGGTTTTCACACCCTTATAAGGGATGCTTCGTTCCCCTCTCTAACCGACGTGGGATCTCACAATCCACCCCCTTTGGGGGCCAACGTCCTCGCTGGCACACTATCCGGTGTCTGGCTCTGATACCATTTGTAACAGCCCAAGGCCACCACTAGCAGATATGGTATTCTTTGGGCTTTCCCTTCTGGGTTTCATCTCAAGGTTTTAAAACGCGTCTGCTAGGGAGAGGTTTCCACACCTTTATAAGGAATGCTTCGTTCCCCTCTCCAACCAATGTGGGATCTCACAATCCACCCTCTTTAGGGGTCAGCGTCCTCGCTGGCACACTACTCGGTGTGTGTCTCTGATACCATTTGTAACAGCCCAAGCCCACCGCTAGCAAATATTATCCTCTATGGGTTTTCCCCTCAAGGTTTTAAAACGCATCTGCTAAGGAAAGGTTTCCACACTCTTATAAGGAATGCTTCGTTCCCCTCTCTAACCGACGTGGGATCTCACAATCCACCCCTTTTGGGAACCAGTGTCCTCACTAGCACACCGCTCGATGTCTAGCTCTGATACCTTTTGTAACAGGCCAAGGCCACCGCTAGCAGATATTGTCCTCTTTGGGCTTTCCCTTCTGAGTTTCTCCTCAAAGTTTTAAAACGCGTCTGCTAAGGAGAGTTTCCACACCCTTATAAGGAATGCTTCGTTCCCCTCTCCAACCGATGTAGGATCTCACAATAAGATTCTTGCAAAATTATATGGTACCTGGAAATCCATTCCTTCATGTAGATACGCCAAGCCACGAGCAGCATCCTGTGCTATTTTCATTCTTATTGCCCATGGAAGAGAACCATTAAACCTGCTTGATAAGTGATCTTGCACGCTCCTATTAGGCATATATTCGTATACGAGTAGTCGCTGGATCCCTCGTTCATCATCCTCGGCACAGTAGCCTAGTAATTTGACGAGATTTGGATGTTCGACAACGCCTAAAAAGTTCACTTCTGTCACCCATTCCTTGTGACCCTAGTGGATAGGATAGAAACTGAAATCAGAAATGCAATACTAATAAGAAAGTTCATGTCCAAACTAGCTCATCATTAACTTTTTGGCTTCTGGAAGGGCGATTAGTTTAGCCTACAAAAGCATTCTCAACACTTAAGATAGTTGATATTTTACACCACCAGCCAAACAAAAACTGTGAAATTATAAGTCCAAGCAATGCAATCTTGTAGGGGATATCCCTCTTGTAACTATACTCTGTTTTGTTATTCAATCCACTTCTAGGAAGAGCTTTTTGTTCCTTTTTATACAAATGTCTCAAATAAGGCTAAATGTAAATGCGTTTAACCAAAGTTCACTACAATAGTAGGAATAATTGGATATGCATGTAACAACTCAAGCTTACCGCTAGCAGATATTTTCCTCTTTGGGTTTTCCCATCCGGGCTTCCCCTCAAGGTTTTAAAATACGTCTACTAGGGAGAGGTTTCTACACCTTTATAAAAAATGCTTCGTTTCCCTCTCCAACCGATGTGGGATCTCACAATCCACCCCCCTTCGGGGCCTACCGTCCTCGCTGGCACTCATTCCCCTCTCCAATCGATGTGGGACCCCCCCAATCCACCCCTTTGGGGCTCAACGTCCCACTGATACACTGCCTGGTGTCCATCCCCTTCAAGGCTCTTAAGGCAAATGCAAGAAGTTCTATGTTTAGAAATGTGAGATCCCACATCCTACATCGATTGGAGAGGAGAATGAGTTCTAGCGAGGATGCTGGACCCCGAAGGAGGTGGATTGTGAGATCCCACATTGGTTGGAGAGGGGAACGAAGCAGTGTAAAAACCTCTCCCTATCAGATGCATTTTAAAATCATGAGGCTGACGACGATACGTAACAGGCCAAGACAGACAATATCTGCTAGTGGTGGGCTTGGACGGTTACAAGAAAGGAACTAGAGAATTCTTTAATATTAGACTTCATCTTTTGACACTTAGATGGAATAATATTCCCCCAGTGTCTAATGGGGATCTTTTCAGTCATCTCTTGTGGCTTTCACAAAAACATCTTAATACAAATGCATATATGGAACATTTTCAGCTAACCCAACATGATGCAAATAAGTACACACTAAGTAAAAACTCCGGAAAAGTGGGAGATTAGAGTAAGAGAACTTGCCTGCAATCCTCTTCTACTTAATTGCTTAACAGCAATGTCTATTCTTTTACGTGGATCATCCGAGTTACGGATAGCGCCCCGATATACACTACCGAATCCTCCTTCTCCGATCATGAGCGAGCGGCTGAAGTTCTTCGTGGCTGCTTTCAAATCTGAGAATGTGAACTCCCTAAGATTACTATGTCTTTGAGACAAAGCTGCAAATGATATAGCAGAGGATGCTGCACTAAATTCTGAGACATTCTGAGAATTTGAATCAAACATCTTAAGATCTTGATTCATCGACGTAGAATTCGAGTTACACGAGAGAATCGAATTCGATTTCCTAGATTTCCTTTTCTCAACATTTCTCTTGTTGTTGAATACATGAAAACACTTCATAGTCCCTTCCAAAAGCTGATTCTTTCACTGCACAAAAACAAAACCACACAATGTTGATACTCAAACTCCAGCTGATCAAGTAAATTTTGGCTAATACAAGACTCACCCGTCGAACAGGGACGAAAGTCGACCTTAGTGATCTAACTGTGCTGAGTAGAAGGGCTGTCGCTCAATGAGCTCACATCGACGGGAAGGTCTGATGCCTCGATGTTGGCTCTTCCCAACTCTTAACTGGTCCTGATTCAAGAGGAAAAACCAAATAAACTTTGAAGAGCCTTAGCTGTTGAAGAAACCCAGAAAGTGCGTTCTTAACAGTTGCCACCAATCACAAATCCATTCAAAAAGGATTCATCAAGGGGAATTAAAAAAACCCAGATTCAAAATAACCCATATCAAGGAGGATCAGAATTTGAACCCAAAATCCAAGAAACTTAACCAATTTTCAAAGAAAAAGTTAAGAACATCAAGAAATCTCCATAGCTTTTCACAGAAAACAAGGAAGATCAGGGAGGAGAAAGAGAAATTCACCTCTGATATATGTCCAAACTTGAGCCAAAACTTGAAAAATGAGGAGCTTAAAGAACAAGACAGGATAGCATAGAAGGACAGGGGCAGGTCCCCATGATCTAGGGGAAGTCAATACAAGGCAGCTAGAATTCAGGCCACCAACCAAAAAACCCATTTCAAAGAAGCCCCCAAAAGATTAAAATATGGATAGAAAATGGAAGGGATTGAAACAGTAAACGCCCAGCTACAAAGATTATTAAAAACAAGAACAAATTGACAAGCGAATGGCGGATTTGGGTGTGAAAAGGGATTGATTTGAACTTTGTTTTTCCCCTTTTAGGGATACGTGAGGGATCCTACAAACAAAAGGTCTACGAAAGGGAATAATGGATATCGCCACATGGAATGAGAATGAATCCATAGGGCCCCATGTTTATTAAATATTTTATATAAATTATTAAATTATTAAATTATTAAATTATTACGTATCTGTTCTGTTTTCGAAGCCGTCATTATCTGCCGAAATGGATATTCTTGTAGCTTTCAAATTAAAAACAAAACAAAACAAAAATAAAAAACACAATAATCTTAGTATGAGTTTTTCCTTAATATCATCAAAAAAAATTTAATTAATTTGTATTAATTTCTACTCTAAATATTTTATTTTAGACTTGGATCAAATCAATGTTCAATTTTTACTCCTATTTAATTTTTGCTAATTTTTTATTCTCTAATTTTAACTTAAAGAAAATGTAAAAATATGCCTCGCGTAAAATTTTAAATAGAATTTTAAATTTATGTATCGTGTAGATGAGAAAACTCATTTTATTTACACAAACACGAGCTTAGTTTAGTGTTAATGCATCTACCCATTTTCGTGATAATAGACTCCCCCATACATGTTTAGTTCGTAATGATAGATATTTGCTAATTTCTTTAAAATAAGATTTTTTAAGTCCATGTACTCTGAATGGGAAGAAACTCATCCCATTTTCATCATTATGAACTTGGCTAAAGATTAAAATAGTTATACCCATTTCTCATTTTTTTTAGTTTTTGAATCTTTATTGAATATTGATCAAATTGAAATTATTAGATGAATACGACTCTCCACAATGAGAAATTATTAGATGAATACGACTCTCCACAATGGGAAGAAGGGAAGAAGACAACTTGAACCAATTCCGTCAAATTGGTGTCTAAAATTCTACCAAATGTCAAGTTGCCCAAGGAGGCATGGTTTACCACAATACTATCAGCAGCCTCCCTTCGTGACCCCACGTTGCCCACCTTCTTTGCCACTGTCTTTCCTTTCTCTTTCTCTCTCTAACCCACCAAGTTTCCTCCTTTGACCTTCGACGGCTATGAAAATTTTGATCTTTCAGCTTTTCAAACTTCAATCTATAAAACCCATCTCTCCTTCTTCCTTAGATCTTTACTTTTGCGTTCTATTTCAAATTTTTTTTGTTGGTATCTTCATATAGCTTCTAATTTGGGCGTTTACTCGAAGCTTAAAGCTATGAACTTAAAGAACCCCATGTTTTCTTCCATTTTCTTGGTTCTTGTTCTTGTGGGATTGAGCTGGGAACAATTTGCTCATAGCCAAAATGTGGATGGCAATCAGTTTGCCAGCCCTGCAGCTATCCCATTTATGTTGTCAATGGCCAATGGTCAGCTCTCCAATTTGAGCTCAATCATCAACTCAGAACTCAGTAGCCGCTTCCATTTCTGCTCCAGAGACACGTGAGTTTTCTTCCCAGCACTTTCAATTCTGCGCTCTGTTTGGTTATTGAGAGCTTGAGAGAAATGGAATCGAAGAGAAATCCTAGTTTAAACTTTACCCTTTTTTGGATTCTGAGATTTTAACTTCCCATTATGAAATCTGTGCGAGTTAATAAGCTTGACTTCAATTAGTTTAGGAAAATTGTTAGTCTTTATCAAAAAGATTTGTCAGTTGAGAAGAAAGTTTAGGAGATCGATTAGGAGAAAGGTTCCTCTATCAAGCTCTCTCCCCTCAATCCTCGAGTTGTTCTTCCTGCTTCAGTTATTTGTTTCGACATATTTCGATCGTGGGTCATTTCCAACAATCTTGAGCTAGGAGCTTTTTTTTTTTTTTTTTTTTTTTTGTATCAGGCAAGCTGATTGGAACAAAGCGTTTAATTTTTCATCTAATCTGAGGTTCTTGTCCTCTTGTCTACAGAAGACCAATGGTATGAGTAATCCGTAAGTGGAAAGAAGAATTCTTCCATTTCTGTCATGATTAGGTTCAATCACTTGGTGCTGAATTCTATATTGTGTTGGTTTTTCAACAGGAGATTTCAGCAAGCGCTTGTGTACAGCAGCAGAAATCAATTTTTACTTTGACAGTATGATCCTTCAAGATCCTGGAAGTGGTTCCTTCTTGAAACTTAACAAGAATTGTAATTTGACTTCATGGAGTCCTGGTTGTGAGCCAGGATGGGCATGTAGTGTTGGTCCTGATCAGAGCGTTGACCTTAGTAATTCTCAGCTATTCCCTTCAAGAATGCATGATTGTCAAGCTTGTTGTGAGGGTTTCTTCTGTCCTCAGGGCCTTACATGCATGATACGTAAGTGTTTAGACCTATAAGTGCTTGCTCTTCACCATTGGCTGTTGATTCTATGTATTGTTGTGGAATCATTGTAACGTTTTTAATGGTGTTTTGTCGAATGTCTTTCTTTTTTGAATTACTTATTGGGAGATCTTACATCGGTTGGAGAGGGAATGAATCATTCCTTATAAGGATGTGGAAACCTCTCTCTAGTAGACGTGTTTTAAAAACCTTGAGGGGAAGCCTGAAAGGGAAAGCCCAAAGAAGACAATATCTATTAGCGGTGCGCTTGGGCTGTTACAAATGATTCATAGCCGAACACTGGGCGGTGTGCCAGTGAGGACGTTGGGCCTCCAAAGGGGGTGGATTGTGAGATCCCACATCGGTTGGAGAGGGGTGAAACATTCCCTATAAGGATATGGAAACCTCTACCTAGTAGACGCGTTTTAAAAACCTTGAGGGGAAGCCCGAAAAGGAAAGTCCAAAGAGAACAATATCTGCTAGTGGTGGGCTTGAGCTGTTACAAATGGTATCAGAGCTAGACACTGGGCAATGTGCCAACGAGGAGGTTGAGCCCCGAAGGAGGGTAGACATGAGGTGGTGTGCCGGCAAGGACACTTGGCCTCGAAGGGGTGGATTGAGAGGGTCCCACATTGGTTGGAGAAGGGAACGAGTGTCAGCGAGGACGCTGGGCCTCAAAGGGGGGTGGATTGTGAGAACCCACATCGGTTGGGAGGAGAACGAAATATTCTTTGTAAGGGTGTGGAAACCTCTCCCTAGCAGTGCGTTTTAAAAAACCTTGAGGGGAAGCCCGAAGGGGAAAACCCAAAGAGGACAATATTTACTAGCGGTGGGCTTGGACAGTTTCAATACCCATATAAGTTGCTGATCTTCTATTCCTCTTCTTCGTTATGTATATATCAGGTATCTAACACTAATAAACCTATAAATCACACAGAAAAACACACAAATAAGAGACTAGAGATAAACAAAAGCTTTCTTGCATGTGTTACGTCCCCTTATTACCCATCCTTCCATTTCTTTGCTATTGGAGGTCTCACAGTACAATACTCTCACTTTCTAACATGGTTTCATCTTGCATCGTTATACCTGACAGCATGCCCTTTAGGATCATATTGTCCCAACGCCAAGTTGAATAGAACAACAGGAGTATGTGAGCCGTAAGTACAAACCATAACTCTGAATGTCAGTATCCATGGTCTTCAGCACACATTGAAGTTGTTCTTGTTCTTGTTCTTGCAGATATCTTTACCAGCTACCGCCCGGGCGGCCCAACCATACTTGTGGAGGAGCAAACATTTGGGCAGATGTTGGTCGTAGTAAAGAGATGTTCTGTCCAGATGGTTCATTTTGTCCCTCAAGCACTGAACAAATTCCTTGTGAGAGTGGGTATTGACTTGAATCCTACCACTATTTTGTTGTCAACCAATGTTTGTTGGCTCAAACACAAGCTTTCTAATCATGTCTATCTGTTTTGCTGCCATTGCAGACATTACTGCAGAATGGGTTCAACTTCTCAAAATAGTAAGTGCTATACTGAATTCCCTAATACATGTAGGAATATAGATGCTTCTTTGAACT
Organism: Cucurbita ficifolia; assembly: GCA_033971965.1. Classification (NCBI taxonomy): domain Eukaryota; kingdom Viridiplantae; phylum Streptophyta; class Magnoliopsida; order Cucurbitales; family Cucurbitaceae; genus Cucurbita; species Cucurbita ficifolia. Next base: position 18,452,364 of record CM066965.1, read on the forward strand.
GTTCCTTTTCCATTTTCCCTTTGGCTGTCTAGGCTGAGGATGGTTGGGAGGGAGTCCCACATTGGCTAATTTAAGGAATGATCATGGGTTTATAAGCAAGGAATACATCTCCATTGGTATGAGGCCTTTTGGGGAAGTCTAAAGCAAAGTCATGAGAGCTTATGCTCAAAGTGGATAATATCATACCATTGTGGAGATCCGTGATTCCTAACCATGTCCTCTTTACGAACTTAGAATATCAAATACCTGGTTAAGTTAAGATTGCTAGCATCAAGCATTTGACCCTTTTCCAAATATCTTGCAGGATGCTTCAAGCTTACTTCATGTGATGGAAGCGCCACAAATCAGGATATTCATGCTTATGGAGTAATGCTTTTAGTAAGTCATCCATCACGTGAAAATCGGAGTCTCTGAGTCGTAATTCAAATGTGGTGATATATTTTCGTCGTATTGTTCTTTTCAATTTTCAAGTGTTCTTTCTTGCTTTTCCATTCACAATTCTGTGAATAGAGGAGTTCTGTGAGATCTCACATTGGTTGGAGAGGAGAACGAAACACCCTTTATAAGAGTGTGGAAACCTTTCCCTAGTAAACGCGTTTTAAAGCTTTGAGGGGAAGCCTGAAAAGGAAAGCCCAAAGAGGACAATATCTACTAGCGGTGGACTTGAGCTGTTACAATTGGTATCAAAGCCAGACACCGGGCGATGTGCCAGCGAGGAGGCTGTTTCTCGAAGGGGGTAGACACGAGGTGGTGTGCCAATAAGGACTCTGGGCCCCAAAGGGGTGTGGATTTGGTAGGGGTCCCACATCGATTGGAGAAAGGAACGAGTGCCAGTGAGGACGCTGGGCCCTGAAGGGGGGTGGATTGTGAGATCCCACATCGGTTGGGGAGGAGAACGAAACACCCTTTATAAGAGTGGAAACCTTTCCCTAGCAGACGCGTTTTAAAGCCTTGAGGGGAAGCCCGAAAGGGAAAGTCCAAAGAGGACAATATCTGCTAGCGGTGGGCTTGAGCTATTACAAGTTATGTATCAACTCTTGTAAGAACAAGGTGGTAACAAGAGGGATTAAGAGTTAACACTTTTATTTTCTTATGCAGGTGGCTTTAAGCACTATTCTACTCATAATTTACAATTTCTTCGACCAAATTCTTGCTGCTAGAGAAAGAAGACTGGCTAAATCCAGGGAAGCAGCAGCCAAAAGTGCAAAGGCAACGGCAAAAGCACAACAAAGGTGGAAAGCTGCAAAAGATGCAGCTAAAAAGCATGCAACTGGGTTACAAGTTCAACTATCACGAAAGTTTTCACGTGTGAAAAACTCAAATACAGAAAAACATGAGATTTTGAATCTGTCCGAACCCGAAACGGATGATGACTTATCATATTCAAATTCACATATCCCGACCACATCGTCGACTTCATCGGTGCACATAGAAGAAAGAAACAATAACCAAACTGATCTCATGGGGATCATACACGAAATCGAAAAGGACCCTGATGGTCATGAAGGTTTTCATTTTGAATCTGGTGAAGGTTTTGAAAAACATATGCCAAAGGGAAAGCATTCAAGTACTCATAGCCAGATGTTTAGGTATGCTTATGTTCAACTTGAGAAAGAGAAGGCTCAGCAGCAAGAGAACAAAAATCTTACATTTTCCGGTGTGATTAAAATGGCAACTGATCCTGAGAATAAAAGACGTCCTCCTATTGAAGTTTCTTTTAAGGATCTAAACCTTACTTTGAAAGCAAAAAACAAGCATCTGTTGAGGTGTGTCACTGGAAATATCAAGCCTGGTCGGATTACTGCTGTCATGGGACCATCTGGAGCTGGAAAAACAACATTTCTGTCTGCTTTGGCGGGAAAAGCGATTGGATGCAAGACAACAGGTTCTATTCTGATAAATGGAAAGAATGAATCAATTCTTTCCTATAAAAGAATTATGGGTTTTGTGCCTCAAGATGATATTGTTCATGGGAACTTGACAGTGGAAGAGAATTTATGGTTCAGTGCAAACTGCAGGTATTTGAACCTTTCCTTTGCTCTTTGCTTAGCTCTACTTCTACTTAATTATATTAATGCTTTCAACTTGCCACTGTTTCGACCATCTTGATTGTGAATGTATCATATGTTGAGGATTGTTGGGAGGGAGTCGGCTAATTTAGGAAATGATCACGGGTTTATAAGTAAGGAATACATCTCCATTGGTACGAGGACTTTTGGGGAAGCCCAAAAGTAAAGCCATGAGAGCTTAGGCTCAAAGTGGACAATATCATACCATTGTGGAGAGTCGTGGTTCCTAATATGGTATCAGAGTCATGCTCTTAACTTAGTCATGTCAATGGAATCCTCAAATGTCGAACAAAGAATTGTGAGCCTCGAAGGTGTAGTCAAAAGTGACTAAAGTGTCGAACAAATGGTGTACTTTGTTCGAGGGCTCCATAGGCCTTAAGGGAGGCTCTATGTTGCACTTTGTTCGAGGGGAGGATTGTTGAGGATTGTTGGGAGGGAGTTTTACATTGGCTAATTTAGGGAATGATCGTGAGTTTATAAGTAAGGAATACATCTCCATTGGTATGAGGCCTTTTGGGGAAGCCCAAAGTAAAACCATGAGAGCTTATGCTCAAAGTGGACAATATCATACTATTGTGGAGAGTCGTGATTCCTAACATCATACATCATTTTTCAGTTTCTATCTGAAGCATCAGTTCCTAGTTATTCATTCAAGAACAGCTGACAAACTTATTTTCTTGATATTTGGTTGCTTCTGTTAAGATATCAGTACTGACTGTGCGCATCACTTGTTATTATAGACTTTCAGTGGAGTTGTCCAAAGCGGATAAAGTTCTAATTGTGGAAAGAGTTATCGAGTTCTTGGGGCTCCAAACTGTGAGGAACTCCTTGGTTGGGACAGTGGAAAAGCGAGGAATCTCTGGAGGTCAAAGGAAGAGGGTGAATGTTGGATTGGAAATGGTTATAGAGCCTTCAATTTTGCTATTAGATGAGCCAACGTCTGGTTTGGACAGTTCTTCTTCTCAATTGCTTCTTAGAGCACTCAGGAGAGAGGCTCTTGAAGGTGTGACCATTTGCATGGTGGTTCATCAACCAAGGTAACCTTCCGCTATCTTTTTGTAACAGTCCAAGCCCACCCATAGTAAATATTGTATGTTTTGGCCTGTTGCGTATTGCCGTCAGCCTCACGGTTTTTAGGGAGAGGCTTCCACACTCTTATAGGAATGTTTCATTCCCCTTTAAAACCAATGTGGGATCTCATAATCCACCCGATGTCTAGCTCTGATACCATTTGTAATAGCCCAACTCCACTGCTAGCAGATATTGTCCTCTATGGAGTTTCTCTTTCAGGCTTCCCCTCAAGGTTTTTAAAATGCGTCTACTAGGGAAAGGTTTCCACATCCTTATAAGGAATGCTTCGTTCCCCTCTCCAACCAATGTGGGATCTCACAATCCACTCCCTTTGGGGGCCAGCGTCCTCGTTGGCACACCACACGGTGTCTAGCTCTGATACCATTTGTAACAGCCCAAGTCCACCGCTAGCAGATATTATCCTCTTTGGACTTTCCCTGTTTCCCCTCAAGGTTTTAAAATGCGTTTGCTAGAGAGAGGTTTCCACACGCTTATAAGAAATGCTTCGTTCTCACATTTTTTAGCTTGCAAGCCCGTTTTATTAAGTTTAGTACAGGTTTGAATATTACCCTTATTTACTAACGTATGAATGTCTGATTCAGCTACACCTTATTCAAAATGTTCGATGATTTGGTTCTTCTTGCAAAAGGTGGTTTTACGGTTTATCATGGACCAGCCAAGAGAGTTGAAGAATACTTTGCTGGTCTAGGAATCAATGTCCCAGAACGTGTTAACCCTCCAGATCACTTCATTGATATTCTGGAGGGTATAGTGACACCTAATGCAGACGTTAGCTATGAAGAACTTCCTGTTAGATGGTTGCTTCATAATGGCTATCCAGTACCAGCAGATTTGCAGCAGAACTCGGCCCGACACGCTACGAGCTCAGCAGCCACGCAAACTCATGGAACAAGAAACAGTGTTCTTGTCGAACGACAACCTTCCTTAGCTGGGGAGTTATGGCAGGGCATGAGAAGTAATGTCGAGGAACATCATGATAAATTACGAATGCATTTTAAGACTAAAGATTTGTCGCATCGAAGTACTCCAGGCATACTTAAACAGTACAGATACTTTCTTGGAAGGTACATTTTCATTACACCTTTGTACATGTTCATGATCTTATCATTAATTCCTGACATGGTTTCTTCATAACAATGAATATCAGAATTGGTAAACAACGATTACGGGACTCGAAAATACAAGTTATAGATTATTTGATCTTACTTCTTGCTGGTGCCTGCCTTGGATCTATATCAGATGTGAGCGATCAGTCATTTGGTGTTAGTGGCTATGCATTCACCATTATTGCAGTTTGTAAGTTACCAATTCTTTGTGCTATGTCTTGTCCTCTCTGATTTATTTCTTTCCACGAATGCAAACATATGTGCTTTTATAAAAAGACGTGTGGGGAGGAGAACGAAGCATTCTTTATAAGGGTGTGGAAACCTCCCCCTAGCAGACGCGTTTTAAAACCTTGAGGGAAAGCCCGAAAGGGAAAGCTCAAAGAGGACAATATCTGCTAGTGGTGGGCTTGGCTTTTACAAATGGTATCAGAGCCAGACACCGGGCGATGTTCTAGCGAGGAGGCTGAGCCCTGAAGGGGGGTGGACACGAGGCGGTGTGCCAGCAAGGACGCTTGGCTCCAAAGGGAGGTGGATTAGGGGGTCCCACATCGATTGGAGAAGAGAACGAGTGCCAGCGAGGACGCTGGGCCCCGAATGGGGTGGATTGTGAGATCCCACGTCAGTTGAGGAGGAGAACGGAGCATTCTTTATAAAGGTGTGGAAATCTCCCCTAGCAGACACGTTTTAAAACCTTGAGAGGAAGCACGAAAGGGAAAGCCCAATGAGGACAATATCTGCTAGTGGTGGGCTTGGTTGTTACTGTTATACGCTCTTCTTTATCGGGGCCAAAATATATAACCACTGACCAAGATTTTGTCATTGATTGCAGCCCTTCTAGGCAAAATTGCAGCTTTGAGAACATTTTCTTTAGATAAGTTAGAATATTGGAGAGAAAGTTCTTCTGGAATGAGCAGTTTGGCATACTTTCTGGCAAAGGACACAGTCGACCATTTCAATACAGCAATCAAGCCATTGATGTATCTCTCTATGTTCTATTCCTTCACAAATCCAAGATCTTCCTTTACAAATCATTATGTTGTTTTACTCTGCCTTCTGTACTGCGTCACGGGTATCGCTTACGCTTTGGCCATCCTGTTTCAGCCAGGTGCAGCTCAACTGGTTAGTGAAGTTCTTACCTTGGTGAGCTGAATTTCCATATTTCTTGAATTTTGACTGAGAAAAAATGTACTGTTTTATGCAGTGGTCAGCCATTCTTCCTGTGGTGTTAACCCTCTTCATTACAAGGACTCAAACTAGTTCAGCATTGAAGAATCTGTCCAATATTTGCTACCCCAAATGGGCTTTAGAAGCATTAGTGATAGCAAATGCTGAAAGGTATGACTGAAGTTGCCCTCTACAGTATTCATATCATTCTGCTGTCTGTTAACTAAATCGTTATCGACGAACGAAACTGAATTAACAAAATGAACTTCCTAAGATCATTCAAATGAATGTTTTTTTGTACATTCTAGCATTTTTCTCAACGAAAGCGCGGTTTTTCACCAAAAAGAAAAATCCTAACATAACTGGCTCTGTTCTATAGGTATGATGGAGTGTGGCTGATGACTCGCTGTGGAGCTTTGAATAAAAGTGGGTTTGACCTTCATGATTGGGGCCTTTGTCTACTCCTCCTAATGGTCACAGGTGTTATTTTTCGAGTATTTTCGTACGTTTGTATGTTGATCTTTAGAAGAAAGTGATCCGTTAACTATGAGATTCAGTCCCTCAGCCATTTTCTTAGAGTAGTTAGCAAGCTAGATCAACAATGCACCATTTTCAGGCATCTCAGAAGGTTTGGATTTTCCTATCACATGAAGATCCAGTTCAGAAGTTGTATATATTTTGATATACTGACCCTTTGTCTCTTCAGGCTCATTCGTTGTATTCACATGGCAAAAGTAACAGAGTAGATAAGCCAAGTTCGAATCAATTTTTTTTATCAAACTCGGAATTAATAAGAATAATTTCAAGGAAGTGGCTAAATTGTAAATTTGGTCCTAGATTTTAATCCATATAGTTTTAAAAGTTAGAATTAGTTCTTACAGTTCGTTATAACTCTCGTGCCAGTTGGAACTGTTTGGGAGAGTTTTATTGAGCCATAAGAACAAAATTCTATCTTTTCAAATCATAGACAAAATTTAAACTTTTTACAAACTATAGAGACCAAATTTACGATTCTAACCTTGATGCGTTCTCAAAGTTTGTAGAGAAAGATCTTTCTGGCCGCTCCGATTTGATCGATAATGAGATTCTTGGCTAGAAGAACGGTCCAGACTCCCTTTACAAGAAACAAATTCTCTCCACATTTGCAACAAAAGGAGATTTGATGCAGTTCTAAAGGATGATACAGTTTTAAGTTCAGATTTCCCAAGCAGCCAGGTCGTTTTAAGCAGACCCCCTTTTGGTCTGTGCTTCCATTCTAGCCACAGAGATACCCATCAGTTTACTTTAGCAAGCTATACAAATCTCTGAATAAATAAGTTTAATATCACTACACGACTATCAGTGAACCTAAGTTTAGAAGTACAACACTCCATTGAGCTTCTTCAGCCCTTTCTTGACTACTACAGATATATCCCATTTGCTTCTATGGAATTAACCTAGCCCAAAGAATTTTCAGGTGGGTTGGTCGACGTAATGCCCTGTTTTTCGTCTATGCCGACTATAATCTGATACAAACCTGAAAGACAGGCCACAGCCTTCTACCTTGCACTTGTATGGCCGCTCCCCTGTGTGCACACGAATATGCTCGGTCCTAGCCCACGCCCATTTGAATGACATGGAACAACCTTTCCATGGACACTTCAGAGGTCGGTCGTCGTCATGCACACGTTGGTGAAGCATTGCGTATTTGTGGGAGCTGAACCTCTTTCCACATCCTTCATGTGGGCACTGGTTGCGTTTGTGCAAGGCTAGTTCAACCTTTGTCTCAAAACTCATGCGGCAGCCTTCTAGGTCACATTTATAAGACCCTTTTCTTCTAATTTCTTTCTTAGGCTTTGGAGGAACGTTGTCAGACAGTTTTCTGACTCTCTTTCTCTCTGGTTTCTCCTGTACTGATATATTGACATCAGTATCCCTTTGATGAGTTAAATTCTTAATAGCCCTTGGCCTCAACCCTTCACATGGACTTCGTATAAAATCATAGGAACTAAGCTCGTTTTCGATTCTAAGCTCCTCGTGTCTCTTCCTTTTTCTTCGCTTTTCCACATCTGAACTAGGCTTGTGCTTTGAAGAACTAATTTCCGTAGCATCATGGGTCTCCGATTGTGTCAGAGGACTGTCAATATCTCTACCGCATTCCATGTCATCACCTGGAGCCTTTCCACCAGTCAAGTTCTTTCTATCCGAGGCCTCTCCGCCAGTTTCGACATTCATGGGCCTTTCCCCTAGTATGCAAGATTTGAAACCAGGTTCGTCCATCGGGATTCTAGGTTCAGTAGGCGTCTCATTCTGGACCCTAGTACTTGACATCAAAGTATCAGAAAGGTTGTCTACATCTTCCTGGCTACCAAGAGTTTTAATAGTTTTTTCATCTGCTAAACAAGAGGATAGTTGAGCTTTCAATTGAACCTCGACGCCAGAAACAGACCGAGTTTCAACATCTGCATCGAACGTCTGAAGATTATTTAGTAAACCATCTGATGTCACAGCATTGCATAAATCGGGGCCTTCGCAAGCCATCCTTGAAACTTCATAAGTCCTATCTCTCAAGTTAGAAGTAGCAGCATCTGGTGTTCCAGTATTTATTCTATCATCTAAATGACCAAACTGGCTGTGACCTTCAGTATCTGGACAAAGCTGCAGATTTATTGGGATTAAACTACAAGAATCTTCCATAACTTTTATTCCGTTAGCAATCGCAGTTTCATCCCTCGTCATGCCATCACAAGCTTCACTACTCAAATTCTTCACATCTTCACTGTCAATCACCACTTTCGAACTCTCAAGAACGATGGAACTATGTAAACCTGTGGACTCGGCAAGATTAACTTCATCAGAGCACACATCAGCCCGGGCATGTGATTGACCCTCAGAAGCAATATCACATTCCTGATCTGTTTTATTGCAACTTTCAAGAAGCTCTTGATCTTGAGGAATTTCAAAAGATTCATTGATGGCATTGACAAGTGGACCAACAGTACAGCTAGGTAATACAGCTTTTTTGTTTGGTTCACTTGTGACTAATGTGGTCGTGATATTCTGCTGCATCCCAGAGTCATCCACGGGTAACTCGCCATCAGTATAAGCTTCTTCTGGCAAACAATTTTCCATTTGGGGCTCTGTCATCCTAACAACAGTAGAGATGGAATCTGCTACCATTGAAGAGGTAGGGTCTGAGTTTGTATTTCCGCAATCTTGAAGCACTGCATCCTGCTGATCAGTCGTCGTCCCAGTTGGATCAGGAATCGCCAACTCTGATGCATTGCTTCTGAAACTCCTATCATTACAAAGGTCACTTGAATCTCCACTACTAGCTGGCTGAGTAACAGAACTAACGCCTGTAGAATTGCCTGATTTCTTGTTCCTTCTGTAGTATTGGAAAAACTTCTCTTCTCGTTTTGCTATTCTGGAATCAGACTTTTCCCCCGAAACTTCCTCCTTAAGATGCATGCTCTGGAATCGTTTTCTATGCTGCAGATGATTTATCTTCTTCGAGCGTGATCTTTTAGCTGGCCAATTGAGATTCGAGAGATCGAAGCCATGGTCTCTGTTGAGGAACAAGCCACCCAACGCCAATGCGTGCTGAACTTGCTTTGTTGGGGAGCTTTTTCTAACTTTAACACAGTGCCGCAAGTTGATTCCTAATCTTGACGTCCAGTCTTCTCGACATTCATCGCGTGCTTCATCAACGGCAAGATCTATTAACCCCAGATCCTCCTCGGATGCAATATCCAATCGGACCTCATTGTAAACAAAATTGTGCCCAATTTCCTCTGCTATTGCCACTGCATTTGCCTTTATTTTATGATAATCTACCCCAATTCCCAAATAGCAAACAATCAATTAACCAAATTAAAAGCAGTTTCAAAAACTATACAACAAAAGCTACAGAATGACAAAACAATCAAGGCCAAACCATACCTGAATGGCAAATAACAAGTATATTCGCTCCACCTTTCTTCTGCAGTAACTCTACTGTGTCCACAGCATGCAGCAAGCAAAAACTTCGAGGTCTCAGAAATTTACTAAACGTGTTCCATCCCTTGTCAAACTTGGGAACTGATCCTACTGAAGGATCCTTAGAGAGACAATTAACATCAGGTACAGAAGTGGAGTCTTCTGCAAAGTAAATTAGAAAGTTGTCTCAGAACTAGAACTTCAACCACAGCAGAATGAATCACTGATCTTCAATTTCTTTTTTTTTTTTTTTTTTTAACATGAGAGCCCCGATATTCAGATAATCAAAATCCGATGTAGACTCAGTTGGCTATAAAGATATCATACTCAATATCAGCCTTAGTAGCCCACCATAGAACAATGAAATCCACAAAGGTAGTGAACCAGCAGGTTACAAAATTTACATAAAACTAGCAGACTCACAAGATAAAAACATTCCATCGTTTATTATCTAAACAATCACAAACAACCATGCTCTTAGAATTCAAGAAATCAATTAGAATGGAACCACAAAACACATATTCACATGAAGTAATAACTTGAGACATAAAATATCCTTCTATGACATCGATATAATTAAGCGTGAAATATTTTACGTCATTTCTGACTGGTTGCATTCTCGAAGAAAGAAATATCCATAAATATTCACACACAAAAAAATTCCATAAAATAAATCACAATGCACGGATGAAGCTCAATACCAGGATGAGTGTCATCAAAGTGAGGAGAGCAATGAACATCCTTCGATCCAAGAACACCTCCCCTTTTATGAGTAGACAGGTGATCGCCAGAAAGTTCCCTTGACGCCTTCTCTGACGGCTGAACGACAGACATAAATGGAAACCCGAGAATACCACAGGCTACACATGCCAGTGTCCCAGAATCTACTTGGAAGTCACATGACAAATCATCACTGTCCAAGTAAATATCATTCATACTTTCTAAATCCAAGGCCATCTCATCAATGAAATTCTGCACGTTCTTGTCATTACGATCAAGATTTTCAATATGATTGCATGAAGTATTTTCTCTAGGCGATGTTGCAACAGCAGAATTTGTATTGGCCACTTGAGAATTACTTAGATATGGAAGCATGTCTGGATTCCACAACACTGCTCGACAACTTGATTCTTTTTCTAGAAGAACAGATAACATATTATTTTCTCTTAAAATGTCCTCAACAAACCCTTTCTTAACCATAAATTCTCTCTCTTCCTTTTGCCGGTCTCTAAGCCGTGAACTCCGGACACCTGGAAGTAAGGATCTCGGCACTCTAACATCCAAAGATCCAAACAGAACAAACATGAGAAACAACTGGTTAGATAATCGCTGAAGCAGAGACACAGAAAGCAAATTAATTCAATTTGTTGGTAGATGCAATAAGAAGAGAAAATACACAAACTGCGTAAATCAGGTATAAAGAAAAAAGTACATCTAAACATAAAAATAACTGATCAACTCCAGAAGGCAGCATAATACAATCACCATTATAACTATTATTTTGGTAAGGGAAAAAAATTATTGATTAATTAAAAAAAAAAGATATTCAAGGTTAGCTGCTAACTCTTTTTTCTTTTTCTTTTTCTTTTTTTTTGGGGGGGGATGAAAAACCAAGAAGAAAAATGACAGCAGACAAAGCCCAGATAAGTTGCCACATGTAAAAAGGTAATAGGCACTCAACTAATGCACCATATTACATGGACAATGAAACATTAAATTTGTCACATCATCTCCTTATGCTAATGGAAATTATCTCGTGAGCCAGCTAAGTTTCAAATAGCAATCATGGACATCAGTCTAGAAACAATGGAGATTAGGTAATATTCAAACCAAATGGGTAGATCCACAACTACAATGAAGTGCGTTTTATTCAACTTTTCCCAAATCATATGCTCTGGATAGATAAAAATAAATTGGTGAAATGTGATCAATACCACTACAACATCCACATATGGTCACTTCGGACAACGAAAGTCATAATTTTAAACATAACTACTTCTATAACACATAAGCTGTTCTGGCAACAACAAAAGAACGTCAGTTCATCACTTGACAAACAAGTAATCAGATAAACATAACAACAAAAGATACACAAACCTTGAAACAAAGGACATCGTTAAAAGGTATAGGAGTTGCTGATGAGAAAGCATGGGAAGGTAATTCATTGCAGCTCTGCGCACTGCAGCATCCTTGGCTACGCTGAGCCATTGTGGAGTTCCAAAGTTTGCTGCCTCCCCACAGTTAAAGCCTATTGAAGAGAAGGAATTATATATAGCAAAGAATTTAAACGAAATATAAAAGTGTGTTTTCCATCAAATATGCAAGAGAGAATGTGATAGTACACCTACAAAGAAGATAGAAAAAAGGCATGGTAAAAACCAACACAGGTTATTCAAAGAGACACAACACAAAGTTACAGTTGATAAGTCTTAAAATAAAAATCAGCTACTTTATCAAGTATCGCACTAAGTTTGCATAAAAGCAATAGAAGAAATTTGGCACTGCTCGATAGAATGATGTCCCATAAGATTAAACTGGACAGTACATGATGGAACAAAATATAGTCGGAGAAATATGACTCAGAAAATGATAAGCTGCATCTTTTGGTCTTGCACTCAACTAATAAATTATAATTTCAAAGATCAAGCTCAACAATGATAGAAAAATTAATAGCAATGTTATTAGCTAGAACCCTAAATTCCAATGTGCGCATTTTGGTCTATCAAGACTAGGTTTGACTTTAATAGCCTCTTATCTTTCTTCAGCCTGTTACATATTCCAGGCCCATCTGAAAAATACACACTTATAAAAAAATCTAAGACATAAATTTATGATATCAAACTCAACACGGATAAAGAAACCGGAGTTTCTAAATTCTATTCGATACAAGCAAGCTTGCAAGACTACAATACCCATAATGTATATACGAAAAAAGTAGACTTTCAAACATCATAATGCTATAAACCCATAGTATGACTGTATAATAAGAAAAAATTCAAGAGTAATTACCATGACTGAACCCAACGTGGTAAGCCCTTGGAAAGGTGACAACAAATTCTCCTGGATTCTGGATTAACCTAACGGAAAAGACCAAAGTAAACATGAGGAGAACACCAGCAAGGACATCTAAGAAAACAGAGCAATTATTAGTCCAAGCTCCAAAACAATTAACTTAAGAAGATGCAGAAGAAATGATATTTCCAGAAACTTACCTGCAACAAGGAATACCAGATGCTATCACTGTCTCGGGAGATAGAAGAGAAGTCTTCTCACCCAGTAATGTAAGAGCAGCTGGCAATAAGAGTAACTGAACATGAGTTATAACAATGACATGAAAGAAAGACATGTTCAACTTGCTCCAAAATGATAAGAACCATTCAACTAGTAGAAGATTAGCTAATTGAAGTAATCTAACTTCAATCATTCCCTCCGTCAAGTTTCAAGTTTCAAATTCCATCCTTGAGGGACCTCTGACTTACTTCTAGCCTCTTAATGAAGGCAGTTTTCTTAGCAAAAGAAAATGAAATCTATTAGAGTTTTTGGTTTCTAGTTTAAAAGTAATGCATTTGAAAATGTTAGCCTAGCCTCCCACACCCTCTAAAAGCGCGCAAACATAATTTCTTAACCAAAATGAATCCATACCTCGGTGGTGACACTATGACCATAAGCTTGAGTTCTTACCTACTTACCCAAAGTAAATGCATGATCTCGAGGAGGGGAGGGGGATCTCTTACGTAATTTTTTCCCCTTTATTGGCTACTTTATAGAGCTAGCCTTTGTATGGCCTTTTATACTTCCAATCCTCATAATGAAAATGGTTTTCTTAGCAAAAAGAAAAGAAAACTTCTATTTCCAGTTAAAATAGCTATCATGAACTCCTCCCGCCAACCCCCCCTAAAAAAACACACATACACACACAATTGCTTAACCAAAATGAATCCATACCTAGGTGGTCGACACTGCCACCATAAGCCTGAGTTCTTACAACTTCCTCAAAAGCAAATGCATGATCTCCAGGAATGGAATACCAAGTTTTTGGAGAGCCTACGTGAAGAAAATTCATACTATGCAGCTCATGATCTTCAACATGCCAAGCAAACCAACTGAACAACATGCCAATGTAAACCATCGGAGAAGTAACACCTGGAATGTCATCAGGCATGTAACGCGTAAGCGATCCAGGTGACCGTGCAATTACTTGCAAGTTCCAAGGGCTATTCGAAAGCCTCCAGCCTGCCGTTCCTTCCATATTAATACATGAATCTGTACTCTTCCCTCTAGAGTTGTGTGAAGCGTCCTCCGAGGAAACCGTGGAAGTAGATGGCTTCAACATCTCTGCACTTGTATTCAGATTATCCCTGGTGGAAGTGCCTCGACTATCCCGAGCGAGGGTATCCGTCAAAGTTTCCAATTCCCCACTCTTAAGTTCAGAAGATCGTTCTTTACGGTTATAATAGTTCCTCTTCCTCCTCCTCCTATGGAAATAACGAAATTTACCCTCCGGCTCTCCAAAAGCAGATCCCGGCACATCATTTGCATACTCCACATAAATAGGTTTCTCAGTAGCTGCCTTCCAAAACAATGATTCTACAACCAAAGGAGATGGCTCCTTAATCCCACCTAACACGCTACGAGCGAAAACCTTCGACTTGGACTCGAATTGCTCTAATGTATAAACCTCACCACTTTGCCATACTTGCTTGTGAACTCCAAACTGCGGATTTTGAACTACCCCCTTCGTTTTCCTAACACTCTGACCCAATTCCTGGTGTCTAGTCGTAAAAACTGCCCTAACCTCTCTCTCGTTTGCACCATCTGTAGAACCCAACTTGGATGAAGAACGGACACTTGACGCATTTAAGTCACGGCTTAACTCGGAGGATCTCGAAAGAGATTTGTTCAAGTTAGTAATGACATATTTCTTGGAAGGCTTGGGAAACGGAGGAATAATCTTACAAATCCCAAAAGCACTAGCTTCCTTCTCAATTTTAGATATGTAAGCAATCGGATCGGCAAATTCGGTATCAGTCGGCCGAAACTCCGGCGCGAAAGGCAACCCTTTGAGCCACTTGGGTATTTCGACACCACCCATTAGACACAGAAATCACAGTTCCGACAGCGACCAGAGTCACCATAAGTTGAGGAAGAACACAAAAGGCTGCTGCTCGTAAATCTATTATGAACACCGACTACATTGAAGCTGATGGAAACCCTAAATTGAAAAAAAATACAAAAATCGGTCGTATCTGCGACGAAATTACCCCGCGTTAAACACAGAGGACCATGAAATTTGAACAGAGAAGGAAAATATCTTGCAAATTGAAGAAGAAAAACAAGCAACAGCACCTGTAACTGAAGGATAATGGATAAATCTCACCTTCTAAAGAACCCCCAGGCAAACGAGAAAGGAGAAACGTAGACAAGACACACGAGCGCCGTATTTACACTGCGCATGATAGTGAGATATAAAATTTTGATACAAAAATGCGCATAGCTGTATATGTTTATTTGGTTTTGTCTTTTTTTTTTATTTCTGAGATTAAACTATTAATTATACCTTTTTACAATTTTAAAATTAAAAAAAGACGTCTTTTTCGTTTTGAGTTTTTATTTAATTATAAAGGTTTTGTATATAAAATAGTCCGAATCATTTAAAAATATTCGTATTTTGAAATTATAAATACTCGAAAATATAAATATTTGGTATTTTAAATTTAAAAAATCATTTAGAATCGTCATATTTTGTGAGATTTATTTGTATAAAAGTGTCATAATACCTTTACTATCTTCAAATAATTAATATATTAATTTAATAATTTTAAATATATTTGTGCTTAAAGAATTTAATAATTATTATTATGGATGCAGTTTAAATTAATTTTTATAAATGATTTGGTATTAATTTTTATTTTAACATCAATTACTTGATTTAATTAAAAAGAAGATAATTATATAGTTTGGTTTTTATGGATTATGTTTATACATAAAATATATAAAAATTGAAGAAAAAAATATATTAAATATAATTAGAGGAAAGCGAGATCGCACCTATTTTTCTAAAGGTTGTTGACCAGGGGACGGAATCTAATCTTTGTCTTTAAGCACTCGAAGTACTAAATAAATAGGTATTAGTTTGGACTAATGATTTGAGCGATACGTCCCAGGTTGTTTTTTCTGAAAAATGGGTAACTTTCTCGCTTGTTGCCAATGGGGGTTTGCCTTCTCGTTCGGATAAAAATAGTCGAAGACAAGGATTCAGTATTTATTCAGCGGGACTGACTCAAACAGGTGGAGGCTCTCCATTTTCTTACAATGCCGGTTGTTCGTCTTTAGTTAGGGGTAGTACATGAATACGCATTTGCTGCCCATCGACTACGCCATGAAGTATGCACCAATTCTTTCATTCCATGCTCTCCGAGCTTGCTTCAACATATTTAACACATTCTTCATCTCTAGCTCACTCTTCTGCGTTTATTCATTAACTAATACATTTTGTTTTCATATGTTCTTGGATTCTAAGTATGTTACCAAACGTATATTGTAGGAGACTCGAATCTATAATCTCTTGAATGAGTTTATATGCTTGTCTTAACTAGTTTAGTTATGTCGAGAGATCTCAAATGTAACGGTCCAAGCCCACCGCTAGCCGATATTGTCCTCTTCGAGCTTTCCCTTTCGAGTTTTCCCTCAAAGTTTTTAAAACACGTCTTCTAGGGAGAGGTTTCCACACCCTTATAAACAGTGTTTCGTTTCCCTCTCCAATCGATGTAGGATCTCACAATCCACTCCGGGCCTAGCGTTCTCGCTAACACTCGTTCTCCTCTTCAATCAATGTGGGGATCTCACAATCCACCCCCTTCGGGACCTAGCGTCCTCGTTGGCACTCGTACCTCTCTCTAATCGATGTAGGATCTCACATCGAACTTCTAACCTCTAAATCGTATGTGCATGTCAATTATTGTTGAACTACGCTCGTGAACTCGGATTTGTGGCTCAAAAACATTCATTTTCATGGCGAAATGTGATATTGCATGCATGTGGAGGGGACAAATCCAATCCCTGGGAGAGAAAGAGAGAGGCGAAAAGGGAATGATTGAAGAGAGGAAATGAAAAAAATCTTTGGAAATCCGTTGGCCATGAGGCTGATGATGAAAGGTGTTCATACTTTCGTTTCAATAACAAACAAACAAAAGTTTCAAAGTTTTTGTCTTGAAGCTGAATCTGTGTGCTGTAGCTCCAAGTTTTATGCGTTAAAAACCAGACCAAAAACAGCAATGAAAATGACTTCTGGAGTGGCACTCTTCACAACCTCCTCCTGTTCACCTCCCTTCTGCACAAGCTACCAATGTCTTCTTTTCAACTCTTAACACCAGACTTTACGATGAAACTAGACATCTTTACGTTCTCTCACGAGCCTCCGTTCAATGTCGACTTTCATAATGAGCCAATCCACTATAATTGAGAGACGGGTTTACTGCATTTCATTATCAAGAAAACTCGTAAGATTTCAATTTTGTCCAAGGTTCATACTTTGGAGACGTATCTAGGTTTTTTCTTAGTAAGCGCACTCAAAGATTTGAATACGCGACTTTTGTAACGGTTCAAACCTACTACTAGCAGATATTGTCCTATTTGGGCTTTTCCTTCCGGGCTTCTCCTCAAGGTTTTAAAACGCGTCCACTGGGGAGAGGTTTCTACATCCTTATAAGAAATGTTTCGTTCTTCTTTTCATGTGGGATCTCACAATCTACCCTCCTTGGGGGGCCAGCCAGCATCCTTGTCAGCACACAGCTTAGTGTCTGGCTCTAATATCATTTGTAATAGTATAATCCCACCTCTAGCAAATATTGTCTTATTGTTCTTTTCCTTCCAGATTTTCCCTCAAGCTTTTAAAATGCGTCCACTAGGGAGAGATTTTTACACCCTTATAAAGAATGTTTCGTTCTTCTTTCCATGTGTGATCTCACAATCTACCCTCCTTGGGGGGCCAGCCAGCATCCTTGTCAGCACACAGCTTAGTGTCTGGCTCTAATATCATTTGTAATAGTATAATCCCACCTCTAGCAAATATTGTCTTATTGTTCTTTTCCTTCTAGGTTTTCCCTCAAGCTTTTAAAACGCGTCCACTAGGGAGAGGTTTCCACACCTTTATAAGTAATGTTTCGTTCTCCTCTAACTGATGTAGGATCTCACAACTTTTGAGTAGGTGTTACTCATTTCTTTTACGAACCCGAACAATAACTCAACCGACTCATAGTTGTTACCTACAACACCTTGAACTCAAACGATTGTCTTGAAAAATGAGCCAAAGTTCATCATCCGTGTGGGAGATAAAGAGACTAATTTAAGTTATCCCTAAGACAAAGAGTATGCAAATTGCAATACCAACTACCAAACTGTCCCATTCCTGCTTCCTTCTGCCATAGCGATGTGGGACATAACCTTCAAACTTGGCTCTTTACTATTTGAAACACATTGATATTCGACAAACAAAAAAACAAACTCCTTATCCACAATAACACATAGCAGTCAAACCAAAGCATCACTCTCTCTTATCCATCTATATCTATATATAGATATACAGACCCGTCTCTAGGACACCACCGACGGTCGACGAATCGATCACGATAGCGATCCAAAACGGCGATGAAAGGAAAAACTACGAAAAAGTTAGCCAGGAAGTGCAAAAATGCAGCAATTCAAGTTTTGCAATATGCAGTGCTGTGGTGCAGTGCTTGCAGGTGGGAAGTGATGTCAAGTTTTGATGAAGCAAAAGCAATACCTGAAGATGTCCCAAAGGGCCACTTTGTTGTGTATGTGGGTGAAGAGTGCAGGAGATATGTTGTTGAGATTGCACTGCTGAAGCATCCTTTGTTTAAGATACTACTTGATTCTGCTGAGGAAGTGTTTGGATTTGCCAATGCTTCAAAACTTTACTTACCTTGTAAGGAATGTGTTTTTGTTGGAATTCTTCAATGTATAGGTTCTTGATGTGGAATGGGTTGTGATTTACCGGATATTTGTTGGGTTCGGGACCGAGATTCTGATATCAAATCTGTCACAACCCGTTTTTCGAGGCTTTGAATCACAGATTATTGCGTGGACTAAAACACAACCACCAAAAAAGTGTAATAAATTTTTTTTTGTTTAAAACAATGAAACATTTAAAATATATAGATACGTCTGCATATCAAAAACATCATTTGGGTTAAATAAACAAACGAGAACCGGAGATGTAACCGCTCAAGCCCACTACTAGCAAATATTGTCATTTTTGGGTTTCCCCTCAAGATTTTAAAATGTGTCTGTTAGGGTGAGGTTTTCACACCCTTAACTAATGTTTCGTTCCTCTCTCTAACCAATGTGGGATCTCACATTCCTCTTGGGGGTCCTTGCTGGCACACCACCCAGTGACGGGCTCTGATACCATTTGTAACAGCGTAAGCCTACCACTAGCTGATATTGTCTTTTTGGACTTTTCCTTCTAGACTTCCCCTTAAGGTTTTAAAACACCAATCTAGTGAATGTCGACGCTTTCGACTCCCCAGCGCAAGCTTGAACCTCTGAAGATGGCATCCCAATGCTCAAAGCCTGGTTCTTGACAGCAGTAGTGCTATCAATGCCAGATTCTATAGTTGGGCCGATCAATAATTCTACGAAAGGTCAAGGGTGAATTGGGACCACCAAATGGTGAACCAATCCTATAAATGAGTTGAAAGGGCTACGTCTTTAAGTTAGACTTAGAGCTCAAGAATTGACAACCGGAATTCGGGGTGAAACTAGCTTTTCTGTTCATTTGGGGAATAAGTAAATGATTAAGAAAAAAAATTAAAAAAAAAAAAAAAAGTGGAAGAGCATTCATTTGGGGTAAGTATGGGCCGGCCCGGCCCACAGCATAAGAATCCAATGTAAAAGCCCAATGGCCTCTACCTCAAAATAATATTTGTTAATTTCAAACAATTGTGGTAATCTACGTGTACACATTTCTAGAGAGAGAATACGACAAGAGATGGAACATGTGGGGCCCACGTTATTGATGATAGCTAGGTGTTTGACTTTAAGGAAAGCAATGGCTTATAGCTGTTTTTTTTTTATTTAAAAAAAAAAAAAAAAAAATCTTTTACATGCATTTTCAGACAGAATATATGGTTTTTCTTTAATTAATTTTTTAAAAGATAAAGTCTAAAAAGGGAAAAAAAAAGTTTTAAAAAAATCATTGTAATAATGCTCTTCCCTTTTTACCCTCCTTTATTATCACACATTCAACAACTTAATTAATTATAATAATAATTATTAATTATGTCTTCATCGCCATCATCTCTTAAAACATTATGAACCCTAATTTATTTAAATCTTTATTTTTCATTACTTTTTTTATAATTAAATTTGATTTTTAAAAATAATAATTCCATCATTAAATTAGAAATACTATTTGAATTTAATTTTTAAAAAGACTTCATACAATACTATATTCACGAGTCAAAATTTTATTTAAAAAAAGGTAAAATATATTTTTTATTCTATACAAATTTGTTTCAACTTTCTGTAATAACGAGCAAAAAATTATAAATATACATTCAAATCGATCAATAATATCAAAACACGTTCAAATAACTTCATTCAAATAACCATTTAAATAAATATTTATTGAAAACATTAATTATTTAATTGAAAAATTGGCAGATGGAGAAATCCACTAGATGATTAAATATTTAAAAAAAGAAAATTATTAAAGCAAACTACTTTAAAAATTTTATTTTATATGTTCTAATGATAATTCTTTTGAATAGGGCATTGACTTTTGTATTAATTAATTTAGTTTTAATTAATGCATAAATAATATATTTAGTTTCTTAATGAGAGAATTAGTGTAAAATCATAGACCTCGACTCATCCCTTCAATCAAGCTACTTTAGAAACATGATAATGACGAGATCGAGAGTGAAATCACGATTATGGTTAATCGAATATTTTAATGTAATTAATCGATTTAATAATTATTAAATTTCTATAACTCATTCATATATTTTTTTAAGTAAAAGAATTAAATTTAAACTCAATTAAGTAAGAAGGCATGCAATTTAGTCATAATATTACAATGACAAGACATCTCTAATTTATTAAATTAAATTATTTTAAACCATATCAATATTAACTTTTCAATCTAATTATGATTCAAAATCATGATATTTAATTTCAAATAATCTCTTCCCTAAAAAATAATAATTAAAATATTATCTTTTTTTTCTCAAATAAAAAAATATATATTTAGAGTGAGGTACTTACATTTTTGAAAAAATATATAACAATTTTGTGTTTGATATGTCTCTATTATAATAATTTTTTTAATTTATTTATTTATTATATAAATATTAAATTTTATGTCTAATAAATTCTTAAACTTTTAATATTATATCCAATATTAAAAGTTTAAGAATATATTAAACCATTTTTAAAATTTAGTTATCATATAAATACAGGCGAATCTAAAAGTTTAGAAACATATTAAATCGTTTTTAAAATCGAGAAATTAAATAAACCAAACTAAAACTTAAAAGTTAAAAAGATTAAATTATAATTTAATTAATAAATTCTATGTTTTATAATTTTTTTGATATATATATAATAAATAGGCATTATAAGGAAACACCCAAGTGGGGGGCACCATGAGGGGAGAGGTATGATTATATATATAATTGAATATTATAAGAGAATTTTCAGCTTTGTAGTTGACTTTCTCTTGAAAGTCTCTCCCATTTGTAGAGGTTGTAAAGAGGAATCCAATTCCCTTCTCTTTCTCTCTCTCTCTCTTAGGGTTTCTATCATATATTCTTTTGTTCTCGGGTCTCTACTCGTCTCATAGATCACTCGATGTTATATAGGTTAGACCTAAAAATTTCTACGACTACATTCTAGCTTGAAAATATAGGCAGGTAGATGAGAAAGAAACCTTCGAATCTCAATTTTATATATAATAATCGTACTCGAAAAGAAAACTTAAAAGTCTCGACTTTATTTATATCATAAGCATAGTCGGAAGGACACATTAGAAATAAAACGTAAAAATCCGAACTTTTTAGATGCTTGACGTACCTAGAAGTGCAAATTAGAAGTAAAAACATTAAAACTGTAATAGAAAATTGTTTACACGCATCGTGCAATAAACGGATTGAGATGGGCACTGTTTGGTTCGATTTGGTCCCGAAACCGCATATCTTGAAGAGCAAATTAGAAATAAGAACTTAAAAACCGTAGCTTTTTTATAAGATAAAACACAACCAAAATGAAAAATTATTTATGAGCGTTGTAACAGCTCAAGCCCACCGCTAACAGATATTATTCGCTTCTCTCTACTAGGGAGAGTTTTTACACTCTTATAAGAAATGTTTCGTTTCTCTCTACAACCAATATGAGATGTCAAAATCCACCACCCTTGAGAGCTCAGTGTCCTCGCTAGCACATCATCCAGTATCTTGACTCTAATACCATTTGTAACAGCCCAAACCCACCGCTAGCAGATATTGTCTGCTTCGGCCCATTTTGTATCACCGGCAACCTCACGATTTTAAAATGTGTCTACTAGGGAGAGGTTTCCACACCCTTATAAGAAATATTTCGTTCTCCTCTACAATCGATATGGGATCTCACACGCATCATGCAATAAACATATTTAGCTGGGCAATGTTCGATTTCTTTTTTCCCTTCTCGGTTTTGGTCCCTTTATAGCGGGTTAGGTCATAGAGTAGCCTAAGGGGATGCATTTGGTTCCTTATTGATGTTGTCTTGTGGGGAAGAGGGAATAACTTTTAGGCCATGGCCAAAAAGATAGGGCATTTTTCTCCCTCTCCTTTATTTATTTTTTTTCTTTTTAAAAAGTTTGGCTTTTTGAAGGGTAAAGTTGAGTGGAAATATAGAATATTTTCCACTATATTTCCCTTTGCCCTCATACATATCCATTATTTCTCTCTCTCTCTCTTTCATACTTCCATTCATATATGATTCTCTAATAGACCAACGCGGTTGTCATTATAAACCGAACGAGAACTAGTAGGACGGTTCATATGATCCGATAATTCGATCAGCTCAAACTATAAAAATTGGGTTAGATTAGATTGTTTTTCGATTTAAGTTGATTCGCAGGTCAATCTCGAAAGTAAGGTTACAACTCAACCTCATCCTATTTTTTAAAAAATAAAAAAAATAATCTGATGATCCAACCAAACTCATGTACTCCAATCCAATCAACCCGATTTCGAGTTAGCCCAAAAGATTTTTTTAACCCAACCCAACTCATGTACATCCGAAAGATGAGTTGGATTTTATTTGTGTGTATTTTTTTAAAATTTTAAACTTTAAAAATTTATTGACGTTTTTTCAAAGCTCAAATACCTATTAGACATAGTGTTTATATTTAAAGTTAACGTTTAGAAATTTAATAAACGGTTTAGTTTTTTAAAGACAAAATTCACGAGCAATTATTTTAAAAGCTATGAGCGACCGAAACAAAACCGAAAAATTGATCATGATATAAAAATAAACATAATCAATTAAATTCTAAAATATATTTACAAACAAAATCATTAGTAAGCAATGAATAGGGAGCATTCTAAAGGAGAAAATCTTTTAATTTTTAATTTTTTTGAATTGGAGTTGAATTTATTGACAATGAATGGTCAAAGTTTTCAAATTTGACTTTTAATAATAATTAAACAAAACCCCACTTTGTTCTTCAAAGCTTAAAACTCATCATCCTATGGCTATCATACTAAGACTTTTAAAAGCATATATTAAAAATTATTTTTTTATTTTATTTTATTTCCTTATTATTCCACAAAAATTATATTATTAATAATTATAGTTCGCTCAGTTTCTTGAAAAATTAATGGGTCATATGCTCGCTCGGTGAGTACATGTCCTTCTATTAACTACTATTTAATATTTTGAGGAAAAAAATCTTTTATCGGTTAAAAATATAATGGTGGGTCGTAGAAAATACTTACTAGCCAGAAATACAATAAATCTAAAATTTAAAATATACAATTTTATAAAAATTGGACGTGAAGGCTCTTGTTCTCGGTAAACTCTAATCTCAAGTTAGATGACTACAAGACCGTCACAATAAATAATTTACTTAAATAAATAGCAACCGTTCTGGCGTTATTGAAACTTTTAAAATTTTAATGATATTTTTAGATAAATATTAAAGTTTTTTTTGGTATTTTTTTATTAGTAAAAAAATAAAATTTAATAAGTGGTTTGAAATCTTAAAGGTAATAATGAAAAGAGAGAAATTGAAAAGTAGGGAGAAAACCAGCTCAATTTGATGAGTGTTGGGGTGAGGTTTGTCCCAAAAAGTCAAACTAAGGGTTGACATGGAACTCACTACCTGCTGACTGTTGCATGGCACGTGATGATGTGCACGTGTGGCATGCTCAGTGAGCCTCATCATCATTATCCCCAAAAATAAAAAAAATAAAAAAATCTAAAATATAATAAATCCTAAAATCATTTTGAAAATATGAAAAATATAAAATCTGATCCCACGTTAAGGTGTAGAAACATGTAGACTCGTTTTAAAAATCGTGAGATTGACAACGATACGTGACGTGCCAACCCAGACACCTAAAGAGGTGGATTGGGAGGAGAAGTCTATAAAGAAATCCACAAAAGACAATAACTACTCACGATCGACTTGAACTATTATCGTCTTTTTTTATAATAAATATATTTATTTAAAGTAGTAAAACGACCCAAAAATAACTCGAAATTTAAAACACAAACATTTCCCACAAAATAATTTAAAAATAGATTTTTTTTAATTTTTATAGCATAATCCAAAACTCCATTAGTTCATATCTTATAAGTCAAAGAAGTAATGGATATGCTTTTTAGAGAGAGAGATTGGACAGGCAGCCACTAACACCAACCAATTATTTTTTGGTTTTTGAAGCGTAGTTAAGCCCATTTGCAAAAGGTGAAAAAGGAGCTGAAAGGGTATCTTCCCATAAACAAAGAGCATAGCATAGCATGAGATGAGAGAAAGGATTAAGAAGAACTATGAATATGGTACCAAATGTTTTTCAATTCGTGTATGATTTGATATCTCTTTTCGAAAGAAGCGATAAGATTTGAAGTACAAATATCCAATTAAACTCGAGAATTCTCTTCTCAAGAAGATCGAATATAATTTGTAGAAGAATATTGGAGTAAAAATTATAGATCGAGACAAAGAAGAATATAATCTTTATTTTTTATATGTAGTTTGGTGTTGAAGAACATTTCGTCGATGGGTCATTTGAAGCATATTCATCAAAATCCCAATTAAAAAGAATGGAAAAGTTTGATTTTTTGGTAAAGTAATTCAACCCAAAACGTGCTTTTGTAATTTATGTGCCCTTTTATTTAACCTCAACCCTTTTGGCGGCCATTGAAATGAAGAAAGGCAACCAGAAGAAGACTTACATAGAGCCAAGCGAGGCAGCCCCAATCCCTTCCTTTTAGCCATGCCTTTTGCTCATAAATCCATACCCTTCTCCCCATTACACTTGTTTTTCTCTTGGTTTTCGTGTTCTTCTCTCAACTTTTACTAAACCCCATTTCATTTCTCTCAAATTCAGCCATAGAAGGGGCTGTTTCAGATCTGGGGTTTGTGTAACTTCGTATAATCTCTTCTATTTTGGGGGTTTTGAGGGCTTATTTGCTTCATTTCTTGGCATTTGTTTGTGGGTTTTTGGCCAAAATGGGTAGTAAATGGAGGAAGATGAAGCTAGCTCTTGGCTCAAATCTGTGTGTTTTTGTTCCAAGAACACTTGAAGACTCTCCTCCTTTGCCTGATTGTGATTCCACTGAGAGATTCTCTGATGCTGCCTTGCTTTCCCCTGCACATTGGGGCTCCTCTCGCCCTTCTACTCCTATCCCTTCTTCACATGCCTTAACTTTCTCCAAAAGTGGCACCAAATCTTCAAAGGTTTGTTGTCTTTTGCTCTCTTTCTATACTCAAATACTGATTCTACTTGCTCAAAGTTGTAGATCTTGAATCTTTTTTATGGAATGCTGTTTTTTTTAAGAGAGGTCTTATGAACTTTAGTGGAGTTTTATTGGGTCTAGTCCATTTTAGACTAAGATTATAGTAAGTTTCCTGGTGAATTCAATCCTTTTGTGGCTTTCTTTTATATGGAAACTTTTTCATTTTCTGATTGTTTGTTTGAATCCCAAATGGGTTCCTTCTTTGAATCTTCATTTCAATGAAACTTCATGAACTTTTAGTGGGTTCATAGATGGGAAGACTAAAGTGGTGGTGAATGTAAGGTAAAAGAAGGTTGAATGGAAGAACGGAAGGGAATATGTCAATGAATTGAAGAGATTTATTCTTTGCATTCTCATAAGAAGACATGAAATAGTTACAGGCTATGGTTCTATTGTTTTTTGGTACATGTAGGTGTATTTTCCTTTCGTTGTCGAGTTTTAAACGAAGATCTTCTTACGATATCATCTCCGGTGTGCCTTGGCCTTAGTTTTTGAGTTTTCTGTTGTGAGATCTCACATCGGTTGGAGAGGAGAACGAATCATTCCTTACAAGGGTGTGGAAACCTCTCCCTAACAGATGAAACGTGAGGCTGACGGCGATACCTAACAGGCCAAAGCCAGATACTAAGCGGTGTGCTAACGAGGGCTCTGGCCCCCAAGGGGGGTGGATTGTGAGATCCCACATTGGTTGGAGAGGAGAACGAAACATTCCTTACAAGGGTGTGGAAACCTCTCCCTAACAAATGTGTTTTAGAATCGTGAGGCTGACGGCGATACGTAACGGGTCAAAGCGGACAGTATCTGTTAGCGGTGGGCTTGGGCTGTTAGAAATGGTATTAGAGCCAGATACCGAGCGGTGTGCTAGTGAGGATATTGGGTCATCTAGGGGTGGATTGTGAGATCCCACATTTGTTAGAGAGGAGAACGAAACATTCCTTACAAGGATGTGGAAACCTCTCCCTAAGAGATGCGTTTTAGAATCGTGAGGCAGACGGCGATACGTAACGGACCAAAGCGAACAATTTCTACTAGCGGTGGGCTTGGGCTGTTACACCTGTTTTCGTTGTTGTCATATGTAGAGTGATTAGGACTGGCTAGTTAACCATACCGTGTAGGGTGGAGTCCTCTCTCATTGAAGAAGGAGATGATGGGCTCTTGACGAACTTGTTTAAACTTTGCTAAAATCATACATTAGAAGTTGTTGAAGATCAGCTAGAATCCAATATCGTGTATCGACGTTTAAGCACGGGGTAACTTAACTTGCTTGTAAAGAAGAGCAAATAATTTGCCTTTCCTTCTCCATTTGTTGATTGCAATGTTCATGCAAGAAAATAGCTTGGAGTCGAGGCTAGTCCGCATTTTCCTCTTCGATCTTCGTTTTTGCATCCAGTTCGGAATTTTGATTCGTTTTCATTCAGTGAGATTTCAATTCTGTGGCTGATCATCAAATTTGTTGCTTAAAACATTCATGTATTTGATACACTGCTATTGCTGCTGAATTCATTTGACTGATATCTTTGGTCTTGACATTATTCAGCAAACGTGCTCGATTTGCTTAACGAAGATGAAACAAGGAGGCGGACTCGCTATCTTTACTGCTGAATGTTCACATTCCTTCCATTTTCACTGTGTCGTGTCGAACGTAAAACATGGCAATCAAATATGCCCTGTCTGCAGAGCTCAATGGAAAGAAATTCCTGTGCAAGGTCCCAATTTGGATCCTCCTCCTGGAAGAGTATCGGTCGGTCCTGCTGGTTGGAATCAGACTGTCGTCCGAAGATTACCTCCTCCTCGAAGGGATTTGAGCCGACGCCTCATTGTTCCTCTATGTCAGGCTCCTGAGCCCGGTGTGTTCGATGACGACGAACTCTTAGGTAACCAGACTGTTTGTGCTGAAAGTTCTTGCAACAAAAACAGTGCAGATGGTGACTCGACGAAAATAATACAAATGGAAACATATCCAGAGATTTCCGCTGCTCCAAAGTCCGAATCCTACGATGATTTCACCGTACTCGTCCATCTTAAAGCTGCTGCTTCGGATAAGAGACAAAACTGCACTGGAAATCTAGTTAGTTTGCCACAGTTTTCTCGGACTCCTCGTGCACCGGTCGACTTAGTAACAGTTCTCGACATCAGCGGTAGTATGGCAGGGACTAAACTTGCATTGCTAAAACGAGCAATGGGATTCGTGATACAGAATCTTAGCTCCAGTGATAGACTTTCGGTGATTGCCTTCTCTTCAACAGCTCGCCGACTCTTCCCTCTTCGTCGGATGACTGACACCGGTCGTCAACAGGCCCTGCAAGCTGTTAATTCTTTAGTTGCAAATGGTGGAACCAATATAGCTGAAGGTCTAAGAAAGGGTGCTAAGATAATGGAAGATCGAAGGGAAAAGAACGCGGTATCGAGTATTATACTGTTGTCGGATGGCCAGGATACATACACAGTCAGTGGTTCGGGGGTTAACCAACCACAACCAAACTATCAGTTGCTTCTCCCTCTGTCGATGCATACTAAGGACGAGTCGGGGTTCCAGATCCCAGTTCACTCGTTTGGATTTGGTGCAGATCATGATGCTTCTTCTATGCACTCGATTTCCGAGATATCTGGGGGAACCTTTTCTTTCATCGAGACCGAAGCTGTGATCCAAGATGCGTTTGCGCAGTGCATCGGCGGGCTTTTGAGTGTCGTGGTGCAGGAACTGCAAGTAGCAATTGAATGTGTGCACCCAAATATCCATCTTGGCTCACTACAAGCTGGCAGCTACCCAAGTCATCTAATGGCTGGTGGACGCACAGGATTCATCAATGTTGGGGACTTGTATGCTGATGAAGAGCGGGACTTTCTAGTCTCGGTCAATGTCCCGGTAGAGCCTTCGAACAATTCAACGCCACTACTCAAAGTCCGATGCGTTTACAGGGATCCGATCACGAAACAAACGACAATACTCGAAAGCGATGAAGTTAGGATCAAGAGACTGGAGATGGGGGAACAACAACAAGGGGTCGTTTCGGTGGAAGTGGATCGACAATGCAACCGACTTCAAGCAGCCAAGGCAATGTCACAGGCAAGAATCGCAGCAGAACAGGGAGACTTAGCCAGTGCAGTTACCATACTAGAGAAGTGCAGGATGGCATTATCACAAACCGTCTCGGCTAAATCTCACGACAGATTATGCATCGCCTTAGACGCCGAGCTCAAGGAAATGCAAGAGAGGATGACCAGCAGACATGTATACGAGGCGTCAGGAAGAGCCTACATTCTTTCAGGACTAAGCTCACATTCTTGGCAACGAGCAACAGCAAGAGGCAACTCGACCGACAGCTCGAGCCTGTTTCAATCGTATCAAACTCCATCGATGGTGGAGATGCTTAGTCGATCGCAGGCTACGTTTCTGGGTAGTCCATCGGCTCAGAGGCTGTTGCAGCCATTGTTATCTTGTGGGTCACAACCTAAAGCAAGGTAATGAGACATTTTTGGTGCTGTTTTGATTGGTGTTAGTATTGTGGCTTGTAAATGAATAATGGGGAGAAAAAAGGCACAAGGAGAGGAGTAGGTAGGGAGTTTAGAGAGCATTATCTGTTTTGTGTCTCTGTTAAGCTGCTGGGGTTGGTTGGTGTGTACATAAAGAGGGATGGTTTTTCCCTGTAAGAGAATTGGGTATAAGTGTTTGATTGTGCAAATCTTGGAAAACTCTTCACCTAATATATAGCTTGCCTTGCTCTCCTCAATTCTTAGCTTCATCGTCACGAATACGTGCATTAGGGATGCCATCGGCATAAGTGGATTGGGTTAAGTCGATTTTTTCCCCTTTGCTAGTCGTAAGGAGAGACGGAGAAGAAAAATATGCCCGAATAGTTAGACCACCACTAAACCTAGAAGCTTAAGGTGATCTACCACTTATTCATATTTTTAACCGGTCGACTGAATACGTGCATTAGGGATACCATCGGCATAAATGGGTCGGGTTGGGTTGAGTCGATTTTTTTCCCTTTGTCAGGCATAAGGAGAGATAGAGAAGAAAAACATACCCAAATCGTCGGACCACCAATAAACCTAAAGCTTAAAGTGATCCGTCACTTATTAATATTCTTAACATTCCTTCTTGCATAGTAACAAGTGATTATCAATATCTTAAATTACAAGTTTGGTTCATTGACCCTTTGAGGGTCGTGTTAAATAGGCTTCTGAATTTTAAAAAATATCTAATCGATTAATTAATGTTTAAAAATGTTTAATATGTCAGAAATTTATTAGCTCATCGAAGGGAAAGACTAGTACGTATAATCCCTCGTTCCAATACCATGTTAAATCACCACTGAACCCAACGATTTAAGTCAATGAGTTATAATAAATTTAATATTTTTTTATTAATATTCTTAACTTATTAAACCGAGTCAATTCAATTGATTTTACACTTATACCCCTAGGTTTTAGTTTTCATGACAATTATTATTGTTTAAATGACTTGTTTTTGTTATTCTAGAAGTAGGGCATCTTTCTGAAAATGACATTACTACCCTCAGTTGCATAAATAGTATAGTGAGAGAATTTTATTTTATTTTATTTTATTTTAATATTTTGCTTTATTTTGAATAGAGGAAGAGATTTTTAAGTAAAAGATTTTGTGGTTTGACTTTTTAAAAAAAGTCAAAATTTTTAAGGGCTGACATTCCAATATATTGGGAACCATACACTTGGTTTCCCTCGCTCCCGACCATACCATTTTTGGATTAAAAAAAAACTCATATTTTCATTCATTTGTTTTTTCCTTTATAAAAAATCCACAAAAAAATATTAATTATTAATTATTTGAATTAATTATATTAAAGTATAATTTATAAATCATATAAATTTAATTTTTGGAGATTCTTAGTGGATAAGACATTTACTATATTTTATATCACAAAAATTAGATATTTGATTATTAGGTATTAAAATCCCAAATATATGTATATATATTAGAAGGGTAAAATAGTAATTTCGAATATGGTAATTGTTTTTCTTGTACGCCAAAATTCAGCGTGTTTAAAAACGAGAAAGAGAGAACAAACGAACATTAAGAAAGGAGGAACGAACAACCTTCTGCATAAGAATTCTGAACTCTGATTTTGCCGCCATTGATTCTCTGATTCCCTTCGTCGGAATCAGAGAGTCATTTCAATCCTCCGTTTCTTCAACGTCTCTTTTCCTTCATAATCATACGCTACAAATCTCAATCACTACTCTCCATTTCTCTGTTTCAAGCCTTTTTTGGGGAATTTTTTGGTATTAAAATCGATCGCCATTCGCCATTCGCCATTCCAATGAAAATGCTCTAAAGATCATCTGTTCCTGAATCGGGGAGTTGGTTCACTTGTTCCTTCTGCAATGGGGGCCCCTAAAAATGACGGCAAAATGGAAGGTTGGTTGTATCTCATCCGGTCCAATCCGTTCGGGTTGCAGTACTCGAAGAAGAGATTCTTCGTTCTCCAGGATGACTGCCTCAAGAGCTTCAAATCTGTCCCTGTTTCTGGGGATGAGGTAAGAATTTATTTCACACGATTTAATTGGGAACTCGTTTGTGTGATCTTGTTTTCTATCGCCCGTTCATGTTTCTTGGGGTCGCAATTTTGCAAGATGGATGTGTTTAATTGCAAGTTTTTTGGTGGTTTTGATTTGTTTTGAGTGTTTGTTCTTATGTTTAGGTCGAAGAACATGTCGATTTCAAATCTGTTTAAAGTGTTTATTCGGAAAAATTATACGTTAATCCTTGTTTTCTTCTTCATTTATTAAGCATATTGGACTCTGGTTGATATGTTACTTTGTTCTTCATTATAGATGGAAATTGGCAAAAGATAAGAGATGCCCGGGTCCACATTGTTCATGTTACGGCTTTTGTCTGATCTGTGTGGATTATTGCACTTCTCTGGATTACGGATATGGACATTAATAAGAGTTGTATATGTACATCCATACGAATTATACTTTAACTGAACTTATTGTCATTGTGAATTGGCAATGATAAAATATGAATTATAGCTTAATTGGCAATGAGCACAGCCTTCGAGGAAAACAATATGGAACTTTTAGAAATTGGGATCAAATTTGTCTGGTTGTGCTTGTGATCTTCTAAAATAAAGTGCCAATAGTTTTCTGTTCATCTTTTTCTCCTGTTCTCTGTTTCTCTTTAATAATTGAATAGTTGAAGAGACTTGCAGACTTGTAAGAATTGAATGCAAAAGTAAATGATTAATTTACCTGCTCTGGAACGAAGGCATTTGCATTTTGTTGTTTCTGCCATAATCCTGAAATGATTAGAAAACAAATGGCACTAATTTAGTCTATGTTTTTCATCAGGAACCAAATAGAAGTGCAGTGATTGACTCCTATATTCGTGTTACAGATAATGGGAGGGAGAGTATTCATAGAAAGGTACGTTGGTAGTAGAGACTAGTATCTCTGAATTGGTTTGTTCTTGGGCAAATTTGTATTGATAATTTCATTTGAAATCTGTAGGTATTCTTCATCTTCACACTTTATAATACCGTCAATCAAAATGATCAACTCAAGGTGAAGTTAATTCTATGCCAAACGACATGTTTACAAATTTGGAATGAATTCAATTGCAACTTCCTTACATTCAACTTTATAGTTGGGAGCCAGCAGCCCAGAAGATGCAGCGAGATGGATCCGCTCACTTCTTGATACTACATTGAAGGTATAAAATTTTGCTTGCAAACGAAGTGTTATTCTCATGGCTGAGACCTTATTTTTCACTGTACATCTAGGACTGTCCGGATCCAGCAAGGAATTTTTGGGATCGATCCAAGAGACACTATCCAGCTCTGAGGTATCAGTTGCCGATGAGAAAAGCAAAAATCTGTCAATCTCATTCCTTTTTCAGTATTTTCTTTGTAGCCTTTTTTGCTTCTTTTACCTCCTTGGATTTTTTTATGAAGATTCTGTCAAATTTTCTGGACGAACAGCATTTAGTTGTTAACATAACTTGAATGATAACTTAAAGATTTTGAATCTATCTACTGATAGATGGACATTAACAAAAATCATATCTGTAGCAGATTGACTAAAGATCTGAGTAAAAGTTTTTGTGTGAATTTGTATAAAATTCATATTTACATTAAAGACACACATACGATGTCTCTATCTTCTTTTTCTCAGTATTCTAAAATTCATCTTTCTCAGTATTCTAAAAACTGATCATATGACATACTACTTAATAAAGAGTGTTTGACATTGTTGGCGTGTAGTTGCTGAAGTCGTAAATGCAGCGTGTTTAAATCTGAAGAGGGTTTGATTAAAATGAAAATATAGTTATAACAAGACATTTGGTTATAGTCTAAAGAAACATCGTATGTGTGTGTAAGGAATATCATGCATAGAAATATTGAATATCTGACGCATATCCATAGAATCTTCTTTTTCCATTTTGGATAGATTTCGAGGGTCAAAAAGAATGGATTGTAAGTCAAGAAACCGGACTGTTTATTCCTCTGTACAAATGGAAGCAATGACATCTGATGTTATCGCACCTTCCTCCTGGAAAATTTTTGGTTGTCAGAATGGTAAGACCTGAATTTCTCATTTGCATTCCAGTAGCCAAAGTGGATATGTGGCTGCCTTAATATTATATATTGAGTTCGATTGTATGCAGGGTTACGGTTTTTCAAAGAAGCAAAAGATAATGATTCACATGGGCGGGTAAGTTTCCATTTTTAACTCCATACCTGTTCTGTTGAATGTTTCATTTGATCTTTTTGTTTGATAACTTGTGTTCTTTGTCAGCAATGGGATGATCATCCTGCTGTAATGGCAGTTGGTATGGTTTTTGGAACTTCAGAAGAAATTTTTCGGACCATCATGTCTCTTGGCCCATCAAGATCACAGTAAGATTTTTATAATACACTTTGCTTCTTCACTCTTTTATGATGGTGTTTGTTATTGGAACCGTAGAATAAGCTCCAAGTTCTGTATGCTTCATATTTCTTTCTTTTCTTCTTTCTTTTTTCCTCATTAGATTCCATGGATTGCAATTGAAAATTGTGGTTATGGTTTGTTCATAATCATTTTCTATAGTGAACTAAACTTCACACTGTCTTACAGATGGGACTTCTGCTTCTTCCGTGGAAGTTTAGTTGAACACCTTGATGGTCATACAGATATCATACATATGCAACTATATCGTGATTGGCTCCCTTGGTCAGAACTTCCAATCTTGTATCATTCGCTCTAGTATTTTAGTAAGCAAAAAAACATTCACATGTATGCTGAATGCAAATGATTTGCAGGGGGATGAGAAAAAGAGATTTTCTTTTGCGTCGCTATTGGAGAAGAGAAGATGATGGCACATATGGTAACAAAATTTCTGGAGCAATTGAATGTTTGAGAATTTTGAAACCTATAATACCTACAACTATCTTCTCTCGTCTGTTTCTGTCACAGTGGTACTCTATCATTCTGTGTTCCACATGAAGTTTCCACCACAGAAAGACTACGTTCGTGCTAGCCTTAAAAGTAACGTATGCAATACTAGTTAACTTTGTAGATATTGTAAACAATAGCATTGCTAACATTCATTCTCAACCCATTTGCTTCGATCACCTTGGTTCTTCTCCATCTTTTATAGCATCTTTTGCTCCTTGGTTCTTCACACTGAAATTTTTACCTTCCGAGTACTGGGTGGTTTGGAATTTGTTTTGATGCTCGAGAATCTTATATGGATGAACTTTCAGGTGGAGGATACGTTATAACTCCAGTAAACCAAGGTAAACATGCGCTAGTAAAACACATGCTTGCAGTTGATTGGAAGTTCTGGAAACTGTATCTGCGCCCTTCGTCTGCAAGAGCTATTACTATCCGGATGCTAGAGACGCTTGCAGGTACCGGCGTGTACAGCTTAGAGCGTCTTCATGATGCAGTTTAGCTTTTATTTTAGATATACGTGGGAATTTTTCTCAATTTATAATGCATAATGCAGCAATAAGAGAGCTATACAGAGCCAAGGTTGGTGACTCTTCCCCAGAGTTCTCATCATCTACTAGAGACCTTAGACTCTATGAGTTTCCCCAGAATGAAATGGACGAGATAAAGACAGAAATACAATCTCCTGAAGAAATGAGGAAAATTAAAGAGGCATTTCCAGAAGAGAATGAAGGAGAAATGCCCCGTGCTAGTTTGATCGGGCTAAATGATGCTGTGGATGAGTTCTTTGATGTTCCTGAACCTGCAGAACTTGATCATTATGAGAATGAATGGACAGCTGACTCGGCTTTGTTGCAACAGCACTCTTCGGTACTTTCTCATACTTGCGTATTTATACCAACTTTTTTGGATCCAATTTCTGCTCGGACGTGCATTCTTTCCTATTGGAAATCTGTATTCACACAAACTAGGACATGTTCGGCTGCTGTATCCTTTCTTTTGTAGATCATTCCATCGCCCAACTTCTGAGATTTTATTTGTCATTACATAGTCTCATATCGCTGGTCATCTGCGACATAATGCATAGAATTTTACTGGCACGAAATTAGCTGTTGAGGATTATTGAAAGGAGTAGTCCCACATTGGCTAATTAAGACGAAGATCGAGGGTTTATAAGTAAGGAACACTATCTCCATTGGTATGAGGCATTTCGGAGAAACCAAAAGCAAAGCCATGAGAGCTTATGCTCAAAGTGGACAATATCATACCATTATGGAGGGTCGTAGTTCTAACATTAACATCCGTGACCATACCAGAAACACTTAATGAACTGTTTGATTGTGTCTTGCATGTTCATCAGTTCACTGTAGTGAACATTATGCTCTTTATGATCTGCAGATTATGCCCCAGAACAAACTTTCATCAGCAGCTGTTTTTGTGAAAAAGTTGCAAGATCTTTCCGGTCAGTTGTTGGCGGTGATTAAAGTTATTTTGAATATGGAACTATAAGCTTTATTTAGATTTCCTTCTAATCAATAGAAGAATTTGTGTGTTTCAGTTCAGAAGAAAGGTTATGCGGAATTACCTGAGTTGCCTAGAGAAGAAAGTACGCCATATTCCTATGGATCCACCCTTCCAAAAGATCCAAATCATTCTTCTCCCTGCAGCGTGGCATCAGCAGATCCCTCTTTGTTTCTGATTCGTGGACAAAACTATTTGAACGACAGCCGGAAGGTATGCTTTAATGTATATGGCTATGTTGTTTCATGATGAAATTCAGCGTACAAAGAAAAGTAACCTACTTGAAATTGCCAAGGCTAAAATCAAAACACGCAGAGGAACCACAAAATTTATTGGCATTCATGTTAGGTTTTAAAACTGTTCATTTTCAACTAAAGAAAAATTTTCACAAGCACTTCATGGTCCTCAGATTGTGTACATACAGTGAGTAATATTTTCTGCATTTAAGATTGACAGCGTCATAGACGTTAGTTGGCTAAGCTGTTATTTTCTAATTTGTTTTCTTTAGTACATTGTCTTTGATCAGTTAAGAAGAGATCCTATATATAATGTGCAGTCTCTCATCGAATGTATACAGTTGGCAAAGATGGGATATCTTTTAGTTACATTAATGGTAATACCAAACGCAATTGTAGATTCTTTACCACATTTCTCTCTGTCAGATCAAGGCAAATGGCACGTTGATGCAACTGGTTGGTGCAGACTGGCTAAGGTCAGACAGACGAGAAGATAATCTGGGTGGGCGTCCGGATAGTATTGTTCAGGTTTGGCTTGTTTTAATAGCACACAAGTTTGTCAAAAACCATCCCTTTAAACTACATGCTCTCTACTTGCAAGAGCACAGCACATGAGCGAGGATAATGCAATCATAGATACTAATTGTAAGATCCCACATCGGTTGGAGAGGGGAACAAAATATTCTTTATAAGAGTGTGGAAACCTTTCCCTAGCAGACGCGTTTTAAAAACCTTGAGGGAAAGTCTGAAAGGAAAAGCCTAAAGATGACAATATCTACTAGCGGTGGACTTAGGCTGTTACAAATGGTATCAGAGCTAGACACCAGGCGGTGTGCCAGCGAAGATGTTGGGCTCCCAAGGGGGGTAGATTGTGAGATCCCATATCGGTTGGAGAGAGGAACAAAGCATTCCTTATAAGGGTGTGAAAACCTCTCCCTAACAAACGTGTTTTAAAATCATGAGGCTGAGGGCGATACGTAACGGGCCAAAGCGGACAATATCTGCTAGCGGTGGACTTTGACTATTACACTAATGCTGATTATATGTATGCAGAAATATGCCGAACGAGGTGGACCGGAATTCTTCTTCGTTGTTAACATACAAGTAAGTCGTTTTAAAGTTTCTTCACAGCCACCATAATTGAGTAGATGGAATTTAACCCTTTGCTACCATGAACATGAATTAGGTTCCTGGCTCGACCATGTATACCTTGGCAATGTACTACATGATGAGGACTCCTCTCGAAAGCAGTCCCTTGCTCAAAAGTTTTGTCGAAGGAGACGAAGCCTTCAGGAACTCGAGATTTAAGCTCATACCTTACATTTCTCAGGTCAGTAACAGAACTTAGTGCCTATGAAGAATGAAGAAGTGCGTTGTCTGACATTCTCCATTGAAAATTACATTGTTAGGGATCATGGATAGTCAAACAAAGTGTTGGAAAGAAAGCATGCCTAGTGGGGCATGCACTTGAAGTACATTACTTTAGTGGGAATAACTATTTGGAGGTGAAGTAACGAAACAACATAGCTAACGCTCTTATCCTCTCGTGATGGTATTGTAATTCCTTGTTTCTATGTGAGAAAGCAGGTTGAAATTGATGTTGGATCTTCAACGGTGGCAAGGGGAGTGGTCAGTCTTGTTCTTGGTTATTTGAACAACTTGGTTATAGAAATGGCTTTTGTGATTCAGGTAATACCATCCCCAACTCTTTCAAACTTTCTACACTCTTCTGAAGTGCTGAGCTACAATCTTGTGAAAAGTTTTCAATTGCTTCTTCTTTGGCAGGGCAACACTCAAGAGGAGCTCCCCGAAATCCTTCTAGGGACGTGTCGACTCAATCATTTGGACGTGGATAAATCGGTCCGGGTAAAACCATGAAAACCTCTCTCTACGCTCTCAGACCAAGTAAGGGACTCTGAAAGCATGTGAATGAGGACAAAGCAGTCTTCGCTAATAGGCTAATCTCCCGACTTGATCATACCCTTTTCTTCCCCCGTGATCCAACAACTTTGAGTTGATTTGATTGAGAAAAAAAGGTTGCCAGAAGAAAAGAGAATTACATTGATTTTTTCTTTTTTTTATTAACATTGTTTGTAAAGAATCTCTGATTTTTTGTAAGGAGCTTTTCTTCCTTCAGACTCTTTTAGTTAACAGAAATTTAAACAAATAAAATAAAAAATAAAAAAAAGGTAATTTTTTAATTAATTTTCTTGGAATGTTAACCCATCTGAAGTAAATACAGAAAATATGGCAGGTTTTATTTTTATTTAGATTTAAAAAATGAGTACACTGAAAAAGTATTAGGCCCAATAACAGTTTTCTTCTGGGCCCAATAGCCCAGTAGGATCAAATCGACCTGATATGTCCATTGTCCAATGGGCCGACAAAGTCAAATATAAGGTCGGGCCCAAATTCAACTGTTATCATTTAATTTTAGTGATCGTGATTGAAAATGAATCACATTATGATCATGTCGGAGAACAATTTTCATAAAGAGATTAAATTTGTGTACGGTGAACAATTAAAGAGCATTTAATTTTGTGTTTCTTTTTTAAGGTTGTTAATTGCTCACAATATTGTATTATCCACTTTTTATAATTTAATTTTGCTATTTGTATCAATAAAAATGTTGCGTTTTAGTATTTTTTTTTTCTTATTTAGCTAATTTTGAATTTGGATCGCATTTTCAATAATATTTAAATTATTTTTTTACAATAAAACATATGTCTATAGGACAGAACAAAAACGCTTCTGTCTCTACGAGTTAAATAGACATATGAAGTTTAATAAATAGACATATGAACTTTAATGCCTCATATAAAAATGAGATAACAATAAATATTAAAAATACAAAATTTTAAAATAAACAATAAAAGTGAAATATATATATACACACACACACAAACGCCCAACCAAATTTGGTCCATGGTTGAACTGAAGCATCTGACGGAATGGCCCCATGAAATTTACTTCCAAAATCCAAAAAAGAAGGGCCAAAGGGTAATAATAATAATAATAATAAATAGTAATATTAAAGGAAATAATAATGGTCATAAAATTGTGGGGTATGATGATTCAACCACAACTGAAAGGTACACTGCCCCTCTCTATCTTTACCTTCCAAATTCATTGTTTCTCAATACAACCAAACATTTCTCTCCAAAATACCCTTTTCTTTCATTTCTTTTTTCTATTTTCTATTTTCTTATGTCTTGTCGTAAGCTTCGCAGTTTTAAAACGTAACGTGTTTATTAAGAAAGGTTTCCACACCTTTCTAAGAAATGTTTTGTTTCCCTCTTCAACCGATGTGAGATCTCACAATCCAGCCCCCATTTGAAGTCCAGCATCTTCACTAGTACGCCTCTTGATGCCTAGTTCTGATACCATTTGTAACAGTCAAAGGCCACCACCAGTAGATATCGTTCTCTTTAGACTTTTTCTTTTCAAGCTTATCTCAAGGGTTTAAAAACGTGTTCACTAGATAGACGTTTCCACACCTTTATAAGAAATGTTTCATTTCTCTCTCTAACTAACACCGGACGGTGTGCAAGCGAGGACGCTGCCCCCAAGGAGATAAATTGTGAGATCCTACGTCAATTAGAGACGAGAACGAAACATTTCTTATAAGAGTGTAAAAACCTCTCTCTCTAGTGGAAGCGTTTTAACATCGGGAGGGAAAACAAAAAAAAAAGAGTCAAAAAATCACAATATATGTTAGGTGTGGGCTAATGTTTAAAAATTTGTTGAGAATCTCTTTAGCAAGGGCAAATTTGTAATTTTAGATTGTTTCAATTATTCTTGGGTGGTATCCTCCGACCCCATGTTTGTGGCACATGCTTAAGGCACCCACGTGGCACGTGCATAACATAAAAATAAAAATTAATTTTTTTAAAAAGTGAACGATAGGGGTAGTTTTGGTATTCTAGCTTATGGGCTTTTATGTCCGTAATTAAAAAAAATATAATCACATGGGGGCGTCCCCACCATGTGCTAAGGCTCGATCATTAAACGACGGTCGAAATGGTTATAGTGTCCGGCCACGTGGCATCATCCCATTATCAAATATAATATATTTGTTGAGATCTATTACACATCTCACATTATTATATGTCATCCAATTTTCAATACAAAGTCAATCTAATTAAAATGCCTCGTAATTTTGGGTGAAATATTTCTAAAATAGGCCAGAAAAAATGACGTGGAGGTTAAATTGCTGACTGTGTATAGTGAGGTGGTAAATATATTCTTTTAATATTATTATTATTGCTCACATTCTCTTCTCCTTCCCTCTTCTTCACGTCTCGTCACGTTTATCGCTGTCGACCACTGTCATTCTCTTCTCTCATCATCGCTTTGAAGGGACTGACTGTCCTTGTTGCTGTTCGAGAAAATCAAAATTATTTTCAGTAAACAGTGAATATGGATAGAAGTGTTCATATGGCTCAATAACTCGGACAATTTAGACTATCCAACTCAATAACTATGATATTTTTTGTTGGGTCAACCTTACCATTTTGAAAATAGGGTTACAGTCGAACCAAACATTATTTTTAAATTATTAAACAAAACACATTTATAAATTTAAATTAAACCTATAATATCAATTATGTAACCATATAACTTATAATCATAAACCATATCAAAATATATTTTGAACAACTAAGAACATAAACTTTTTTTATGTCAAAATTATTAATTTTTAAATCAAATTTGAATTAATGTTTAATTAGTGTAAAACAGATGGAAAAAAAGAAAATAAAGAAGAAAAAGAGGGTGGCAACCATGAAAAATATATTGACTTTATAATTAGAAAATAAATAAATATTCTACACAATACGTATACGGAACTGCGTACAGAGACCAAAAATAAATATTCGAAATAAATTAAAACGCGTTTTTTGGTAAATAAAAATTCACAGAGATCCGGTGTGGGCGGCCCCACGATACTCCCGTCATCAGATCATGTTTTTTGTCCTCCTTTGATTTCAATTTTTATTTATTTATTTATTTATTTGAAACAACTCGGGGGGAAGGTGAGGGCCACGAGGCAATGTCACGTGACTCCGGGCCCCACTCCGGTGACTTTCTTTCTAACAATACCAAATTCTTTTATTTTGTGTTTAATAAATTGTATTTTTCTCATTTAATACATTTTTTTTTTTAATTTTTGTAATTAAATTGTAAATTTAATATTTAAACATTTGTATCTAATATTCCCACTATAATTTCAATATATTTTTAAATATAATTTATATCGAATAATTACTTGAACTTTATGTACAAAATTAAATATTTTATACATAAAATTCACGGGGCACCGTAATAAATATAATTAAAAGTTATAGAATTTATTAGATATTTTTAAAAAATATATATATATAATTTAATTTTAATTGAGAGCACGTTGGACACTTGTTTACAGTGGCCTTCTGTGTTGTGTTATGGTGACCCAGCTGGAGTCTAGTGACTGATTCTCTGTGGTGGGCTCCACCGTAAGCTCATCCATTTTCTTCCTTCTTCTTTTTCTTTTAAAATTATATTTTATTCTTTCGATCACCGCGTATCCCGTCGGTGGAACGTGCCGTTGGGCCCCACAATGGCACGCACCTCGCACGTGATACCCTCCACCGCCGCCCGTTACGCCGGGTTTCCTTTTTCTCCCTCCTCTTCATTGCTTTTTTTCGTCTCTCTTACCTTTTCTGCCCACCCAATTAAACGCAAAAAAGAACGTACGCGGGGGTCAATTTCGTCCTCTTGCAATCTCCTCCTCCCTCACCGCTGGACATTCGCATGAAATGGATGAAATTCCATTAATCTTTTTATTTAAATAAATATATATATATATATATATATTAAAAATATTCATACGCGTATTCTTACTTTATAAATAAGTTTCAAAAGTGGGGGCTTAAAAAAAATGAGTTGTAAGTTGTAACTTTAATCATTAAAATTTCATAAAGTAGATCCTAAATATATATAATTTTATTTTATTTAACCTACCCAATAATATTCCATCAAAATCCTCAATTATGATTGGATTAACCTTTAATTTTAATTATATAAATTATATTTTATTTATTTATTGAAAGAATAAACGAAAACATTGACCATTTAACATTCCCTTAACTTAGAAGGAATAGGATGTTTCTTTGTCCCATAAAGTAAAATAAAAAGTCCGTAAAAACCCATTCAAATTCACACCCCCAAACCCCCAAATTGCCCTTAAAATATAGGGT
Source organism: Cucurbita ficifolia (assembly GCA_033971965.1). Lineage (NCBI taxonomy): Eukaryota > Viridiplantae > Streptophyta > Magnoliopsida > Cucurbitales > Cucurbitaceae > Cucurbita > Cucurbita ficifolia. The sequence goes on from CM066965.1 coordinate 18,494,192, forward strand.
ACCATGTTGTCCACTTTGAGCATAGGCTCTCATGACTTTGCTTTGAGCTTCTCAAAAAGTCTCATATTAATGGAGATGCATTTCTTACTTATAAACTCATGATCATTCCCTACATTAGGCGACGTGAGACTTTTATTCTAACACCCCACTTAAATTTTACCCTTTGCCCCTTTACCAAGGACGCAACTTTCTAAAAGAAACCCATGAGTACACTGCAAGTTAATTCTCATTCTCTCTCTCTCTCTCTTCAATTTCACATAAAATTTTAATTTTTGTAGAGAGAGAAAATGGCTTTAACAAAGCATAGATTCAAAGAGTATAACTCAAGTTAGTTTAAAACCAGACATGTTTCCCTTTATTAATTATTTTCAATATTATTATTTTTTATTTAATTGTGTTTTTACGGTTTTAGGGAAGTCACCCACCGACAATGCAACCGCCGACGATAATGGGTCTTTGTCCATCAGTTGGGTGAAGTTGTAAATTTTAAGAAAGCGGAGGGTAGTTGTGTCATTGCGTAATTATCTTTTTTGTGACTTATATTATTAAATATGATAACTACGCCATGGAAAACAAGTGAAAATATCAAATTAAATAATTTAAATGATTATTTTTATAAAAAAAAGGGTTGAAAATGAAGATATAAAATAGAGAAAAGAAAAACAGTAAAGGGACAGCTAGCAGCAGCAACTTCCATTCTCAAATCTCTTTTTAGCCTTTTTCTTCTCTCCTCTTTCTTCAGCCTCAATTCTGCAATTTCTCTCTTTCTTTCTCTCTCCTCTTTCTCTCTCTTCTGGACTCTGCTTTAATGGAGCTTACACCAACCAACTGCTAACTCCATTTTATCTTACCTTCTTCCTTTTCTTTCACAGTGTTCTTCATTTTCCATTTCTGCGTTTTCTCTTCAAAAACTGGAGAAGATGATCGGAGAAACCTTTTCCGACGAGATGGACTGTGGGAATTTCTTCGACCAAATTGACGACCTTCTTGATTTTCCTACGGAGGATTTCGACGACGACGCCGCGTTAACCACTAACGCCGCCGCTTTCCCTCCCATTTGGTCTCCTGCCTCCTTACCTGACGCTGCCGATTCCGTGTTTTCCGGCAATAATGATGACTCTGGCCTCTCTGTTCCGGTCAGTAATGGCGGATTTTTATTTCATAAGTCTACTCACCTTCTAATTTGTCCGTACTTTTTTGTTTTTTTTTAATTAGAAAAACAATATTAATACCTAAAACTTTGTAATTCATCTCAATTTTAAAAAACCATTATCTTTAATTTTAGATAAAAAAATTAATTAATTTATTTAAAATTTCATTAATATTCTTAATTTTTAAACTAAAAATTAAAAATTAACCGTTAATATTGAATATTAATATTGCGTATTTTTTAAAGTATAATAATATTTTGAAAGTTTTTAAAAAATATTTAAGAGTGTTGATAGAAGTTTAAGGTTATTTTTTTTGAGATTTTAAAAAATTAAAAAAAAAACAAACTATGTAGAAGCATTTTTTTATGAAGTTTAGAAGTATTTTCTATTTTTTTCTCAAAACTATTAAGAGTAATTTTATTAATTTATCTAAAATTTATATATATCACAAATTTGTATGCATAATGACGTCATAATTAGAAGTAAGATCGATAAATAAAAGAATAAAATTGATGGGTTTTGATTTCGTACATGGCAGTACACAGTAAGATATGATGGTTCTTATCTGATCAATTTTTGTTCTGTTGTGCAGTACGAAGAAATTGTTCAACTGGAATGGCTTTCAAATTTCATCGACGATTCCTCCTCCGGCGCTGAAACCCTAACGATCAACACTTCTTCTTTATCGCCGGCGAACCAATTTCAGATCTCAAGTCCAGTCTCCGTTCTCGACAGCAGTAGCAGCAGCAGCAGCTCCTGCTCGGGCGAAAAAAAAACCCTAGCTCTTGCCGGTAAACGCGGTCGCGCTCGCAGCAAGCGATCTCGGCCACCGTCCTTCATTCCCCGGCCGCCGCAGCTCATTTCACCGACGAATTCCGGCGGCAAGGTTTCATCGGACTCGGAGAACTACGCCGAGTCCTGTTCTGCTCCGCTGCCGGTTAAGAAGACGAAGAAGATTAAGTTGTCGTTTCGACGAGATCAAAACGATGCGTTTAGTCCACAAGGCGTGAGGAAATGTTTGCACTGTGAAGTGACGAAGACGCCGCAATGGCGAGCGGGACCGTTAGGGCCTAAAACTCTCTGCAACGCTTGCGGCGTTCGTTACAAATCCGGCCGCCTCTTCCCGGAGTACCGGCCGGCGGCGAGTCCGACCTTTGTGCCGTGTTTGCACTCCAATTCGCACAGGAAGGTTCTTGAAATGAGAACCAAACAAGAGGAAAACGCCGAGGAGACGGAATTGCCGACGGAGCTCATCCCGAATACAAACAGCGGCATCGTCCTCGGATACGTGTGATCGGAAAATCTCCATCGCCGCCGTCGCCGCCCTCTCTGTTCCTTTATTGTTCTCTGAATTTCTTTTTTTCTTTATTTATTTATTTTTGGTTATTATACAAAAATGTGAAAAATAGTTTTAGGTAGAAGAAGAAGAATGTTTGTAAGGTTATAGAGAGATACATGAAAGGTGAAGAGGACTAGGGTTTTTTAGTTTGTATTATTTGCTATTAGGTCCTTTAACTTACTAGATATTGCTTTTTGGGGGGCTTCCTATTTTTTTTGTTTCATTTATGTTTATTTATCCCATCATTCTTTTTGCAGTTCAAAAGTCATGAAATTTGAGTTCTTTTCTATATATAATTAAAATTTACATCATTTTCGTAACATACTTTAATCTAATTTGTCGCGCTATGTTATAAAGTCGTAAGAGTTCCCTCCGTCGTGTGCTGACCTAAACCTATGTCATCGTTATAGGTGTTTAACCTAAACCTTGAACAAATCACAACTCTCTCCGATGCTTGAACGATTGGCGACTCACTAACAAGCACCTCCAGTGGCACGAGGACAAACGTACAAATTATTGACGAGCAACAATCTCATGCCCACGAACGCAACACACTCCTCGAGTGACCTATAGTTTTCTAACGCAAACTCAAAATTTGAGTGACTATCGACCTACTGGCACATATCCACGAATCTACGTTAACATTTCAAGCTTACATAGCCAAATCAACGTGCTAATGGCAAAATAATGTTCGAGAGCGATCGGTTATAAATACAAGCAATTTTTATTTTTATTTTAATTTATTGATCAAAAGATTATTATCAGCTCATTTTATCATCAAATATTTAAAATTAGTCATAAGCATAATTTATTTGATGAAAAATAAAACTAATCAAATAAATAAATAATATGAAATGATCTTAATGGGCCTAAATCCAAAGGTAATAATGGGCCTTAAATAGCCCAACATTGTTACTTAGGCCCATATTGATATTAGGAGTGTCCATTTTAATCAATAATTTTTAACAGCTTAATAAAAATATAAATTAAAATATTTTGATGACTTAATTTAAAATTTTTAGAATTTTAATTAATAAAATTATGAGTTCTATATTTTTTTTATTAGTTTAAGTAGGTCAAACATTAATTAAAGCTTGTATTGATTTAATAAATAAAGGAGAAAAAAAATTTATCTTAATTTTGAACTTTAAAAGTGTTACCATTTAAAATTTTAATAAATTTTTATTTAAAATGTCGTTAATAACGTATTCTTATATGCATTTAATGGCGTACAAAATATATATATGTGATAAAAACAATTGATTAGAAAATATTAAAAAAAAAAATATATATATATATATAAAGAAGATCTATTGGGCCTAAAAGATAGCCCAAAAGTATCACTCAGGCCCACATGTAATGGACTTTCCCTGTGAGCAATGGGCCTAAAATACACAAATTCCAAAGACAACAAACAATTAATGGTAAATAAAAAAAAATTAAGTTAATTGAAAGTTATTAAAATATTTCATTTAACATAATAATTAATAATAATAATAAAAATTAAATAAATGTGGGGCGTTGACTAAAATAGAACTGCGTGCAATGCCGCGGCCGGCGGGGCGGCGATGGAACAGCCACCGGAGACGCGTCCACACGTGTAAGCAATCAATGTTTTGAAGCAATCACCGATGGCTTATTTTTCCCACTTGCCCTTTTATTTATTTATTTATTTGTTGTCTGTTTATAATATTTTATGGAAAGACCCATTTGAGATCATCCACTTAGTTTAATATTTTATTGCAAATATTATTTTTATTTTATTTTATTTGATTCGTCTTTATTGTATTGCATATGTTTCAAGGCAACTCATTTATTTGTCTTCAACTATTTTATTATTATTTTTTTATTTAAATCTTTATTTTGTTGTTGTTGGTATTGAAAATACCAAAGGTTTTCACACTTAATTTTTATAAACTATTTTTAAAAAAATCAAAATTTTATTTTGTTTTTAGAATTTAGCTAAAAATTAAATTTTTTTTTTACCAAAATGACGAGAAAACAAACACAATTTAGCATAATTAAATTTAAAAAATAATTAGAGGGGAATAATTAAAAAAAAAGGTTAAAAATCACTTACAATCTAATTTTAATTTTAGTACTATTAATTTACTTTCAATTTTGTATGAATTTAATATTTTTTTTGTGAATTTTTTTATTAAATTTAAATGTTGATTTTTATAATTTAATAAGTAATAAAACTATTTAGTTTATTGATGAATGTATATAATAATAATTGAATTTATAAACTAAATGGTTACAAAAAATTTAAAAATAAATAAAAAGGAGAAAAAGAAAAACAGGTAAAAGACAGAGATACGGAGAAAGGGCCCAGAAAGGAGAAGCCATCTGGATGTCACATCAGCAGTAGGCTGTCCTGAGGGTGACGGACGGGTGGTGGGCCCTACCTGTAAGAGTTACATCACAGCCCGCCACGTTGATCGAAGAATCCAAAAGCCATGCGCGGGTGAGGAATCCCCATATCACACACTTTGTCCCCTAGCTGTAACGCTACCCTTCCCTTCCCTTCCCTTTTTCTCTTTCATTTCCACTCCTTTTCTTTACCATAATTGCATTTTCACCCCCAAACTTCTTTTTCTTTTTACTTTCTTCCAACTCTTTTTTTCCTTTTCCCACTTCCGACCTAACTTCTTGTTTCTTTATTAAATATATATATATACACTTTTCATGTTGCTGTCAACCTCAATATAAGGATTTTTATTTTAATTTTATAAATATAAAATTTATTTATTTATTTATTTTTCATTTATATTAAGGTCGGTGGGTTTTTTTTTTCTAAGATATAAAAAATTATTTAATAAAAAAAAAACACTAAAAAACCAAAACAAATTGTAATTAACTAGCGCCCTATGATATCTGATCTATATCCTTAATTATGTCCTATAATCCCTCGTATTTTCCCTTAATTACGTTGTCTAATTAGCTAATCTCACCCTAATTTCGCTTCTTTATGCTCTCTCAATTAAATGGTAAATTAAATTCCCCAACTTTAATTTAATCACTTTGCCCTAATTTAATGGATTCAATAATATATACTCATAATTAAAATATTTATTTTATTTTTTTAATATTGAATTATAAATTTAATCCTTCTAATTTTGACCTAAGTTTTAGAAATTTGTGAAATTGTAAAAAATAATCCTGTTGTTGAAACTATTTATAAGAATTTTATGAAAGATTCCATTAAAAAATTAAATTAAAAATTAAAAATTTAGAATTATATCATCTAAATTCTAATTTTTTTTAATAAAAAATTTAATCTAGTAGGTAAAAAATGTAGCATCAACGTCACGTCAAGTGAGGTAAAAAGAGTAGACAAAACAAGGGTGAATATTTAAACGAAGAAAAATATTTAAAAAAGGTTAAAAAAAAAAAGGAAAAAATTAAAGTGACATTGGACAAACCAACTGTTTGGTTGTCTTGTCAATGTTTTGAATGATTCCAAGTTTTTCTATATATATATATATATATATATTATATTTCTTAGAATTAGAATTAGAATTAAAATAATTCATGGATTAAAATAATTTTTTTGAAAAATACCCAAATAAATATATGTCTTTAAAATTTATTATTCCGCACATTTCAAACCTCCATTAAATAAATCTAAACACTTAAAAACCCTAAAACTGCAACTCGAGCTTATAAAACACGACGATTCAATATATTTTTCGATGGGTTGATTAAAGCTTAAAAGAAATCAAAAGAATGAGGTTTATGTTCGAACACATCTCGTTATAGAGTAATTTCGGATAAGTGAAAAGGCTTTGAAAAAGTTGACTCGAAACTAGTATGGACCAGCTGCTCAAAACATTAAAATTTCAAGACAATTAAGTTAGGTCGTAGAATTTGTCTATAAAATTACACATCTAGTAATAGAGTAATTTCGGATAAGTGAAAAAGACTTAAAAATAACTGTTGACTCCAAACTCGTACCGACCCGCTGCTTAAAATATTAAAATTTTAAGACAATTAAATTAGGTGGTAGAATTTGTCTGTAAAATAAGTTGAGATATATCCGTTTCCAAACAGACAGCAAAGCACTTACAAAGTCAAAATTATGGGTTAATTAAAATCCGCTGATCCAAAAACACAGGAGAGGTAAGTGAGTTGAAATGACGAAAATAGCCTCCAAGTATAGAACTGACCAGATCTTTAGCGAGACCTAAAAATGGGGAAGATAAATTAAATAACAAAAATTGAGTTGGAAAAGTCATTGTTGTTGACCGACAACTTGGGGAGCCGGGATTCGGTTAAGACTTAACCATGGTTAACTCCGGAGAGTTAGGAATTATGACAACCTAACCTAGACCATGGTTCCCTTTTTACCGCCCCCAACCTCCCTTGATTTCAGTGTTTACACTTAATTAAACCCTAACTATTTTGACTGTATCCCCCATACAAACAAACAAAATTAAAGACATTAATGTTCCATAAAAATAAATTTAATTTAAATTTCCAAATTAATTTTTAATTTATATTTAAGTCAACTTATTTATTTAGTAGGATAATAATTCTCCTAATTTTATCTCCCGCTATTGTACTAAGAAAAACGAGTTAATATCAACATAGTTCAACTAATTTAGATACGTAATCCCGACTAAAATATAAAGATTTGACCTCGTTTAAAAAAAAACTTGCAATCACGAACAACACACTTGATGACCAAGATAATTTTATTTTTTAAATTTGAATAAAAAAAATCTCTAGAATTTATTTTTCTAATGGCACATTTTCACATGATTGACTTTTGTTTTTTGTTTTGCATGAGTAAGCGTGAAAAAATATTGACTTATTTATAATGATAATTCATACCGTTTTATTTAAAATATTTTTAAAATTTAAATTTTCATTATAAACCATAATACATATATATATATATATATTTCAAATTTTTGGTAATTTAAACATGTTTACTTTGACTATGTAATCTAAAGTCATAATAGTAATACAAAATATAATTTATAACTTTTAATCATAAAAAAATCGAAATAAACTCAAAATAACTATACGACATGTATATATATTTTAATATAAAAATAAAATTACTTTTAAGAGATATTGTGAAGCCACGCGCTGGGAAGGAGAGTGGGACAAGAAAAGCGGGAAAAGGGAAAATAAAAAGAAGAAAAAAAAAATTGGAGTAAATCGATGTTTTAATATAATATTAATTATTGAAAAATAAAAAATAAGAGTAACAAACACGAAGGAAGAAGGAAGAGGACACCCGAATGAATGGCTGAATTTGTGGTCTTCTTGGGATGTGGTCGTTACACTCTTTAAGATCTAAAAAAAATAAAAAATAAAAAATATTATAAAACTTATTTTTATTTCATTATATTAATAATAGTTTACTATAAATATGTCCTTAACTTAAGGAGTCATCAATAAATTTTAAAAATTATTTAACTAATTAAAAAAATAACCAAATTTTTATTTTTCTTACAATTTGAACTATTATCTTTCAATTATTACAAAATTAATTTATTTTATCTAAAAAAATATGTTTTTTTACGTATGTTACTCGACTTTGTTTCGAAAAATATTGCCCAAATTTCGTTCTAAAAACAATGCGAAAGAAAAGGGAAAAAGTTACTTTTGCTGACGTAATATGGTTAAAAACGATCATTCAAATTACAGTGGCAGTCATTTTTTAGGAACAAAATTTATTAAAGTGAGAAAATATAAAAAATGTAGTGATTAAGACATTATAATTGACCAAAATATAAATAATTCATGGTAAAAAATTTAAGTAACATAATTTTTTTTTTTTTTTAAGAATTAAGGAGCGAATATTGATTAAAAAAAAATCAAATAATGTTGTTTTTTTTTTCATTAAATTAAAAAAAATGGTGTTGGATTAAATAAAATAAATGAAGTCGAAAAAAGAAAAATAAAAAAAGGGGAAAAAATGAGGGGAGACATTATAAATAAATCTCTCACTTTCTCACTGGCAATTAAAGTGAGGTCGGCGAAGGAGGAAGAGTTTCAGGCGTGTGTTAGTGAAGGAGGAAGCAACTCTATTTCAAACTCTCTCTCTATCTCTCTCTCTCGCCACAAATTTCTCTTGTTTGTTCTTCAGATTTCACACGTTTCATCCTTTTCTTACTGCGGGAATTTCCATTTCTCTGTTGGTTTGTGGAAGATTGGGGCAAATTCTTCTGTCGTATTGTTTGTGGATTTTGCACCAAGATTGTAAGAATTACTGAATTGTTCTTTCTGTTTCGTCTGCAATTTGTGATTTACGGGAAGGATTTGATTAATTGTTGAAGAATCGGAGTGAGGTTTGTTCGGAATCTCAGTTCTGTGTTGATAACAGCGAAGCGAATTTGAGTTTGGTAGTTCACTGAAGTTTCATCGGCTGCGATTGTCAATTTCGTCGGTCAACTTTCGATTCAGGATAAAAGGTATGAGAAATTTATGTATTGGTTTGTAATTTATTGTTTTGTTTTCCTGTTCATGGATATCTGTTTCTTATTTGACTCATTTAGATGAACAAATGTTTGCTTCTGTGGCTGATTTCTGATTCTATTCAGCTTTTGAGTGTTCTTTTCTGTTTGTTTGCAGGATTTTTTGTTGTTTTAAGGTTTTTTGTTTTCCCCAATTTGTGCGATGTTCATCAGAGGGTGATTGATTGCTGTTCATCTGGTTTGTTCAATTCATTTATCTGTGAGGATTTTGATTGAGAATCATTAAGGATTTTTGGTTTGGATTATGAATAGAGGAATGGATTCAGTGATAGAACCAATGAGGAGCGTTGAGAAGTGTTTAGATTCTCAGCTATGGCATGCCTGTGCTGGTGGGATGGTTCAAATGCCTTCTGTTAACTCTAAGGTAGTCTACTTTCCCCAGGGCCACGCTGAGCATGCTCAGGGGAATGTCGATTTTGGGAACTCTCGGATTCCTTCACTCATTCCTTGTAGGGTGTCTGCTACTAAATATATGGCAGATCTTGAAACGGATGAGATTTTTGCTAAGATAAGTTTGCTTCCATTGAGGAACAATGAATTTAATTTGGATGACGACGACGAGCTTCTTGGACACGATGATATTAGGAATCAGGAGAAACCATCCTCCTTTGCCAAGACATTGACGCAATCTGATGCGAACAACGGCGGTGGATTCTCTGTTCCTCGCTATTGCGCCGAGACGATCTTCCCTCCGTTGGATTACTCGGCAGAGCCTCCTGTTCAGACCATTCTTGCCAAGGATGTTCATGGCGAGATTTGGAAGTTTAGGCATATATACAGAGGGACTCCTCGTCGCCATCTTTTGACGACGGGGTGGAGTAATTTTGTGAATCAGAAGAAGCTTGTTGCAGGGGACTCGATTGTTTTCCTCCGGGCAGAAACTGGTGATCTTTGTGTCGGAGTTAGGCGAGCCAAGAGGGGAATTGGTTGCGGAATTGATTACTCATCTGGGTGGAACCCTGCAAATTCAGGCTCTTCGCTTATGGGGTATTCTGATTTCATGAGGGAGAATGAAGGTAGATTGGTAAGACGACACTCAAACGGGAACCTGAACGGGAGAGTGAAGGTTGAATCCGTCATCGAAGCTGCAACGCTTGCTGCCAGTGGCAAGCGCTTCGAGATTGTGTACTACCCGTGTGCTGGCACTCCAGAATTTGTTGTTAGGGCCTCTACTGTAAGATCTGCTATGCAAATTCATTGGTATTCTGCTATGAGATTTAAGATGCCTTTCGAAACCGAAGATTCATCTCGGATAAGCTGGTTTATGGGAACGATATCTTCGATCCAGGTTGCCGATCCTATTCGGTGGCCTGATTCTCCATGGCGAATGCTGCAGGTTAGTTTATTTCGTAAGCCTCGGAAAATCACTTCACTTGCTTCATTTGATGTTCTTGCTGCTAAATTTTGTGATGTCTCATTGTTCTTGTAGGTGTCATGGGATGAACCAGATTTACTACAAAATGTGAAGAGTGTTAACCCTTGGTTGGTTGAAGTTGTAGTAAACATGCCAGCAATCCATGTCTCCCCCTTCTTGCCACCAAGAAAGAAGCCACGTTATCCGCTTCCGGCCGAAACTGCTGTATTTGGTCACCTTCCGATGCCATCGTTTTCGACTAATTTCTTCGAAGCAACCAACCCGTTTCAAAGCATTACGGTGAGCAACATTCCTGCAGGCATACAGGGAGCCAGGCATACTCAATTTGGACTCTCTTCATCCAACCTCCAAATCAGCATACCGCCTTTGGGACAGTTTCCCGCTGGTCTTAAGCACCTCGAAGGTGCCACTCCGATTCCTGTCGTCCGTGGCGAGGATAGCTTCGGAGGAGGCACGAAAAGCCCTGATAATCATTCTCATTGGCTAACAGTGGGAAATCATATCCAAAGCTCAAAAGAAAGCAAAGGAACGAAACCAGATCATATCATATTGTTTGGCCAACTCATTCTTCCTAATCAACAGAGTTCTAACAGCTCATCTGGAGATACGACGAACGCATCCGATACAAATCTAGAGAAAGCTTCGAATCTTTCCGATGGGTCTGGCTTGTCATCACAGCAGAACGGTTCACAGGACAATTCATCAGATGGAGGGTCTACGTCATACAACGGTCCAAATAAAACTGGTCTAAGCTTGGACATTGGTCATTGCGAGGTGTTTATGGAGTTGGAGAATGTCAGTCACACACTCGACCTGTCGGTCCTCGGATCGTACGAAGAATTGTATAGAAAGCTCGGCAACATGTTTGGCGTAGGACGGTCAGAGATGCTGAATTCTGTTCTTTATCAGGATGCTCTTGGTGCTACAAAGCAAGCTGGAGATGAGCCCTTCAGGTAATCTTCATTATCATTCATCTGATTACGTGGTCTAAATGAGACTGTTCGATTCCGAGTTCTTACGACGTTTGATTTCTTCTCGTTTTTGCAGCAAGTTTATGAGGACAGCACGAAGACTAACCATACTCGCAAATTCTCGAAGCAGATTCTCGAAGAAACGACAATATTAGAATGTCGGGAAATGGAACTTCTTTACTACATTGTACAGTTGAACCATATGTCCTGTTTGTTGTTTCTTTTTTTCTTTTCATTTGTTGCCTATGGGAAAGCCCAAATTTTGATCAGTTGCAGCTTGATATGCAGCTCAGCTGCTGCTCCTTTGTTTCTACCCAGACAAGAACTGGGCTTGTTTTTTTTATTGTTGAAAACTCCATATTTTCTAGTAATGATTCTCCTTTTTGGTGGTTCCCATACTTATTGTTCAAATTTTGCTCAATATTGCCATGAAAAGGAGGTAGCTGATAGCAAATTCAAGCAAAACATAACAAAGAAAGGCTTTTTAATCGAAAGAAACTGAACATTGGGACGGGAGATTTCACATTGGTTGGTTGGAGAGAGAACGAAACATTTTTTATAACGGTGTGGAAATCTCTCTCTAGAAGACGTGTTTCAAAAACCCTGAGCCTAATAGCGATACGCAACGGGCCAAAATGGACAATATCTGCCGGGCTTGAATTGTTACAAATGGTATTAGGGCCAGACACTAGGTGGTGTGCTAGCAAGAACGCTGCCCCCAAGGGAGGTGATCGGGCGATGTGCTAGCGAGGACGCTGGCCCCCAAAGGAGGTGGATTGTGAGATTCTACATTGGCTAGAGAGGATCGGGGAGTGTACCAGCGAGGACGCTAGCTCCCAAGGGAGGTGAATTGTGAGATCCGACATTGGTTGGAGACACCGAGAACGCTGGCCCCTAAGGAAGGTAGATTGTGAGATTTGACATTAGTTGGAGACACCAAAGACGCTAAGCCCCTGAGGAAGGTAGATTGTAAGATCTCACGTTGGTTAGAGAGAGAAACTAAACATTTCTTATAAAAGTGTGAAACCTATTCCTAGTAACGCATTTTATTGGAGATAGGAACTAAAAACAATGTAAAAATCTCTTCCAAGTAGACGCGTTTTAAAACGGTGAGATTGACGATAATAAATAACGGTTAAAGTGGACAATATCTGTCAATTATACGATTTCGCTGTCACAACAAGTGAACAGAACATAGACAGAAGTAAATGGTGGGGCGTGGTTTGAATCCACGAAAAGAAAACTCAGAAACCAACGTTGTTTGTCGGTGGGATGTTCACATGAGCTAAGCTCACTACACCATCTCTCCAAAGTCAAACCAACCAACCAAACAAGAGGTGTCTTCCAAGAAAAGGCAAACCCAAACCCTAAGGCTGCCTTTGTGGACTCTCTCACTCGCATGGATTTTCTCCTGTTTTTTTAAGGCCAAAATCTCATTGGGGTTCTAAAAAAAACACATCTTTTTTTTATTGTTTAACAAAACCCAGATCCAAGAATCCTCCATGGGACAGGAGCTGTGCTTCAAAGTCAACTTTCTAAATATCACTTTTTTTTCCTCCATTTCCATTTCCACCTAGGAATTCGAGAATCTCCCACCTTTCTGCATTTTCTCCTCCCTCTTTGTTTAACAAATATGATGTCGGAAATTTTTTTTAGTGTTGAATTACAAGTTTAGTTCTAAGAAATACGAAACTAAAACGCTTTTAGGGTTAAATGACTAGACTAACTCTAAGAAATACGAAGTTTAAATGCTTTATAGGGTTAAATTACAAGTTTAATTAGCTCCAAAAGAATACGAAGTTGGAACGGTTTTAGGGTTAAATTATAATTTCTTACTTAAATTAACAAATATATTAGAAATAAATTTTAGTTGGATATAATATGGCATAAATCTTTTAACTGTGTCCAATAACTCGTGAACAATTTAGTGATCTATTTGATACAAATCTAAAAATTTTAGACATAAATTATTAATTTAACTTAATTTAAAATATTCCTGAGCGTTTGAGTCAGCTCAATTATCCTTGTAAACAATTGTTCATTTGATTCGATTCCTTGTTGGCCTAAAAACCCTTTATTTTTAAAGAAACTGTGAATGTGATGGCCTAATAAACTATACCATGAGACATTCATGAAAAAGTGTATAATGTTTAATAATCCAAGAGGGATATTGTATTTGATTATTATACAATAAGATATTCAGAGAAGAAAAAACATTAGGGTTTAGACTTTACACCAAGACATCATATTCAAATAAAAAATATCAATTAGGATTAATGTACACAAAAACAAAAATAATCTTACGTTGAATCATTAAAAATGTTTACAACTAACTATATTTAAATTTTTGAAAATTTAATTTTCTAACGATCATACCTCAACTAATTTTTTTTAATTGAAACCTTAATTTGATGCACTACTTTTTTTTTATATAGAAAAAAAATACTTGATCTTACAAATATGAAAGCGCTTATCATTATTTTAGTTATACCGTTTAAAAGATTTTTTTTAATACAAATAATTCAATGTGAGATTGTAAATATGTATAGTGAGCAATAGAGATGGAAAAGGGGAGAGTGATTACTATGATAAGAAATTGACCAAAGAATGTTATCCTATCAAATAAAATTAACCATTATCGACTTTCTTTTAATGGCACAAACAATACAATGATTACAAATGACATTTAAAACTAAAACTATTTCTTAAAACTCGATATGATTTACTCATCACATCATCTACATAATATCTAATTAGATTCATAGCTATAGTAGAAAGATGTCCAAAACCTAACTAATTAAGATTTTTGACTCCTCCTTCACCTAAATTCATCAATGAACGAGTTACTCGAGACCTATAGTAAAAATCACCGACATATTATTCTCTAATTTAAAGGGCAGCATGTAGAGTAATTATTCGATTCTTCCAATTGTCTATAAAATAGCAAGAAAAGGCACATGGTGTTCATATTGAATTGCAGAAGAAACCAATGAAGAATCACCTAATGATGTATACATTTTCTTACATAGAACAAATAGATGGTATTGTCATAATAAAACAATACATAGTGATAAAAAAAAAATGTTTCCATAGTTCGGTTTAATTTAATCTCAATCATGTTGACTCTGGTGATGACTATGAACCTCACAACTAATTAAAAATCAAGCCTAGTTCACATAGACCCAGCTTGCTCTTTCCTGGCAGTAATACTCGACACTTCTTTAAAATTTCAAATGGACAACTTAGTCTAACACACATATATAAATTTTTTTCAGTTAAAAACTTAAAAAAATAGATTAAAAATTATTCATTTGCAGACAAAGAATTCGAATCTTCAAACAATGATTCTGTGGCCTCCATTCTAATTATTCAAATAAATGAGGCAACACGGAAAGTAATAGAAAAAATCATAGGATCGAGAATGACAGTTCATCTCTAGGACCATATTGATCCATTGACGTCTATATAGTTTTTCAAAATGAAAACACAAAACCAAACGAGGCCTTAGAGCATAAAGATAATAGAAGTTACCACACATATAATATCACCGGATAAGCAGTTTGATTTGCATTACATGAAGTCCCAACTTGCGAGTTTGATTATGAAACAGTCATCAATAATATATGCTTATTATAATACAAATTAAACAGGCAACCCCGTACCACATCATTGAGCTGGCTAACGAGAGAGTGAAAGCAAAGCCCACCGTATGGCTTTCCATGCCCAGGATTAGCTGAACAAAAACAGGCAAAATCAGCAACCATGTAAAAGGCAACTTTTTCCAAGTGGAAAGCAACCATGCGTAGTATTTTAAGCTAAGATACATACCATAAAATATCATTATAATTAATGAAAGGAGTTTAATGCAATATTTGACTGCGGACCAGGCGAAAAATCGATGATACCAACGATATGTAGTTGTGTTCTTAACTAGAAGAGAACACATTCGTCCAGTAAGACTCCCTAAATGAAGAGTCCAAAAGAAAAACTTCACCTCTTTAAGAAATTTTCTTTATAAGTAGAGTTGCAAACGACCAGTCCTAGTGTCCCAATAGTTTAGAGTGCTTTGATTCTTTTTTGAAAGAGATTTAAAAATGGAATTTTGACTAAGATTTCTCTATTTGTTGCAAATCCGGGCACTTCACAAGTTTAGCCATTTGGAGGGGTGAAGTTATCTCCAAATCAGGGAGAGAGGGAGAGAAAGTAAGGAATAGCAAATTCTAACGGTAAATCAGTGTTTGAGGCATTTGGAAGAACTTTCCCCACCCACTTGTCTCTATTTGGCACAAAATAGTTGCCAGAAAAATATCCCCTCCGACATTGTTCGTGTGTGGCTCACAGATGATCTTCGTCTGGTCCATATGGCAGAATTTTTTTCCTACTTTCTGGCATTTCCTTGATGTGGTTTCAAGAAAAATGGCTTTAGTGAAATGTGGCACAAGTGGATATTAAGTTGTACCAGCACAGACACATTTTTCAATGTTATCAAATGGCAAACCTTTCGGGAAAGTGAAAACCTCGAGAGGATAAGTACAGGATGATTCATTATTATGTTTTCTAATAGGCCTGAACGGTGGATGTTTTGAGCAAACTGTTGATTAAAGCTTGCAAGGAGCAAGCTTACTGATAACTCCACCATATAGAAAGATAAGGAGGTAAATGAATTTCACTGGTAAGATACGAGGATATAAAGAAACCCTTCCCACCAATAACCTTTATCAGGTAAAAAACAGTTTTGCAAGATCCAATAGATTATCGATCATGGATGATGAATGACTCATTATTTGATCCAACATGGTTAGATATAAGACACCATGGTCAATCCATGATTTCATCTTCAAAAGACTTAAAATTGTTATGAAAGAACTAGTTGAACAAGAGCAGGAGACTATGCAACTAAATTCAGAAGCAGTCCCCTAGGTGGACGAAGTCAAAAATTTATTTTTCCAAAAGCTTTCCACTTAGCCGTCTTGACTTTGGGAACTCTACAAAGGACTTCCTATGTCACCTAGAATGAATCATTCTCCAAATAAAGACATAATGGATACATAGATAGAGAAATGAGCACATTGCTACAACAACACAAGATTTATCTAGATTCTAACACCTTTGTTTTCACCAATTCCTTTGATATCTAATCTGCAACAGCTAAAGCATGCATAATCAATCATAAATTAATACTACTCCACAAAAAAGAAAATTGTTAACTATATGTACTTTCACATTAAAAGTGTTCTTTCTCCATTAGACTCTGTCATAATCAAACTTCAATTGGCATTTTACAGTAACAGGAATTGGAAGTACGAGGAAAATTTACAAGATGAAGATATTAAAATCTCTAGTGCAAGAAAGATTATAACAAAAAATTGCCCAGGTTCTCGATTATTTTTATATCTCTACTCTAAACAACCAGAGTTGAATAACCGCAACAAAACGTCGCCCTAAAAGGCTAGCAAACAAGATTATAAAAAGACCATTCTTTCTCTCTTTATCCAGCTCAAAATTCATGGATGGAATCATTAATTTCATAACGGAGTAGGACTCGAACATTAAAATCTCAAAAATCATAATCTTCAACACAAAGTTCCAGGAAAAACCCAACATGATAAAAAGAAATAAACTTCATTCCATACAAAAATAAAATATCCAGAGCGATCAGAAAATTACTTAATTGTAGTAGAGTTCAAGGCCCATGCCATCGTGGACTTCGTAATCCCTCAGAGTAATATGATCCTTGTAGATATTGTACCATTTCTGAATCCGAATCTTCTCGGCTCTAGTCCCAGTCTGAGCAGCCACAAGCTTCTTCAAGTCGCCGATGGTGTCGTCCTCGTTGCACTTCACTCTCACCTTCTTCCCCAGCCGATCGTTCAGCACCACCTCGATCATCTTCTTCTTCCTCTTCTTCTTCCCCCCAAGAAAGTAAAACCCTAGGTCGTCTCAGAGTTCAACAGAGCAGAATTCCAAAGTAAAGAGAGAATTTTCGTACGCGTTCATATTTTATAATATATTTCTACCGCCATGGAAAACCCGGGTCAATGGCGTTGACTCGGTCATCAAATAATTTAATAGTAATCATACGACGTCGTCTCACTTTCATACCCATTTAATTAAATGGCATGAGACCGAATAAATATATAATCATGAGGTCGAATATTCTTTTTTTCATTTTTGATAAAAGTTTTTTATATATAATTTTCACGTTATTATTATTTTATTTTATTTTATTATGTAATAAAATTATATATATATATATAGATAAAAATAATATTACCATAAAAATGGAACAAATATCACCGTGTGAGGTCTCGATTGCTCTAAAGATTTGATCACTTCTCTAATTACATAGGCCTCATAATTGCATGAGTCCCTGTTGGGGGCTAGCCGACTTTGTTTGCCCTTCCCGCACAACGACATTGTTTGTATGCCCCTTACCGTTCTCGCTCAGTATTTGCAATGGCTGGGGAGGTAGTCGTTGAAGCAAAGTCTATCGCCACGCCGACCATCTGTTTGTATGCCCCTTACTGTTCTCGCTCAGTATTTGCAATGGCTGGGGAGGCAGTCGTTGAAGCAAAGTCTATCGCCACGCCGACCATCAAATACGACTTTCTCGTCTTCATGTGGCCTTTGTGCCCAACAAACTAAATGTAAAACACGACAAAAAAGAGATGATGGATGAAACGAGCAAAATTGCACCCCTATGCAAGTGATCGAGATCTTCCTTTACCTTCCAATAATGAATACAATAAGGCGACCAATCAACATTTGCAATTTTCTCAAAAAAAAAAACTATAAAAAAATATTTTAATTGTAATAAATAATTTAAATTTAAATATAATTAGATAAATTATTGTCTTTTAATTGAGATTAATGAATTGATCTGAATCATTTTGTTGGTTAACTAAAAATAGTGAGCTACAAAAAAAAAAATCTCCAACGATACTAAAGAATAAAAATCAGGCCATTTCTACGAAGCCAAATTTTTGTTAATTTAAAGCCACTCGAGAACAGGACAGCGGAAGAAAGTTGGGAATCCTTGCTAACTCCGCACTGCTGAGTAGCTTCTCTAGCTCAATTTTTCTTCGACGAGAAACAAATCTCTGCTCTCTCAATGGCAGGTACAATTCGTTATCCCTTAATACGTCCGAAGATGAATTTCATATTCTAACGCTACTTTTTGTTGGACAATCTGGAATTGGTATAATCGTATAATTTCGCCCGACATTTATTTCCGCTTGATTCGGTTTCAATTCTGAAAAACACTATGCAATCGATGGTAATCGAGTCTGGGATAAATCAGTCGTTCTGT
Organism: Cucurbita ficifolia; assembly: GCA_033971965.1. Classification (NCBI taxonomy): domain Eukaryota; kingdom Viridiplantae; phylum Streptophyta; class Magnoliopsida; order Cucurbitales; family Cucurbitaceae; genus Cucurbita; species Cucurbita ficifolia. The sequence goes on from CM066965.1 coordinate 18,512,828, forward strand.
GACGTTTTCGTTGGAAACAATTATATCGCTGTGCAAAGTGAAGAGTATTATTAAGCTTTTGATTTCATTTCTTGTTTGTTCGTCAATTTTTCTTCGCCAGAAAATCGTCCGTGATTGGATTTTGAAATTGGGCAGGAGTTTAAAATAGAAGTGAGCTATGAGCTTTATAGTTTTTTTTTTTTTAGCATAATAGATGTGGAAGTGAGAATTTGAATTTTTTATCTCAAGGGAAGGAATAGATTCTTTAACCCCTGAATGATGCTCATGTTGGCAGCCTAGGCTTTATAGTTTACATAGTTTTGGGGGGTAGATTAGCGTTTTGACAATCCTTTTCAACAGGCTTTAAGTGTCATGACCGATCAAAGTTTCTGCTAATAGTTTTGCTCAAATAGCTGCTCTTGATTCTGCATCGCTTCAGATTTCTCAAACCGATCCATGTCGAGTTTCTTTCCGAATGAAATGAGGAATCGAATATAGCAAAAACTAGTAAAATTTCAACCAAAGGACCCTCATAGTTTCACTCCATTCCCAGATCATATTTGTACAGTGGAGATGTTAAGCTTCAATCTCTAGCCAACGAGTTTTGAATGATTTTAGACCATACTCATGGCTCGCTCCTTTTTAGTTAATGCAACAAAATCGGAGGAGAGGTGTGTAACTAGTTGTTATAAAATTATCGTATGTGTTAACGAGGAAGCCCGAAGGCTGTTCCAAACCTGTCAGGGAAGATGCCAACCATATTAAGATTAAGTTTCGTGTGTGCTTGTAGCCTAAATAAAATGCTCAATGGCCTGAAGCTTCCACTTCAGGAATAATGTGACTATTAACATTATGGATTAATATTCTATGAATACTGAGTCTATAAATTGTAAATTTCTATGCAGCAATTTCAGGGAAGGTTTTCCAAAATATTAATGTATCACAGTGCTACCACCAGTCTAGGCAGTTCAGCAACCAATATCGAAGGGACTGTTTTTCCCGTTTTAACGTGCTTCCCTTTGATGGAGGGAAGGTTGCATGGACTGGCACCTCATCCATGCAGCTGCGCACCTTTTCCACACACCAGATAAATTTTATTAATCGAGGACCCGTTCACTGCAATGGTCTGTTCTAGACTCTCACTATCCAGGTTGACATCAAGCGTCAAACCACCATGTTAGACATCCTCTAGGATACATTTGTTTTTCCTTGATTCCTCTCATGCATCACGTTTGCTTGCATTTTCTGGTTGGCTGTTTTTCATTCAATTATTATTTTTTGTTTGACTTTGGTTCTTTATGATGCCACTTCATATTTTTTGTTTATGCTTTTCGATTACTCAAATTTTATAGCATTGCCATCTGAACCATACTTGTTTCCCTGATCTTGTTGCAGCTGCTCCATCTACAATCTCTTCTCTTGATAATATTGATTTCCCGAAGCTTCAAAATGGAAGGTTAAAAATTGCCTCCTTTTGCCTATTCTGTGTTTATCTACATCTACTTCTACAGTTCTTATATTTTTATAAAATAATTGAGATATCATCTTGCCATTAAGTCAAACATGTGAAGTTTTGATGCATCATGGACTGGTAGGAGGACTTAATAGCACTGAATGTCCTATTTATGTTCCACTTTATTTGGAGAATTTATCAAATATTAGTCTCCTCCCAAGATTTTATAGCTGGTTTGTATTGGCTACCGAATTTCAGAATGTTGCTTAACTTGCAGTGATATTCGAGGCGTTGCTGTTGCTGGTGTCGAGGGAGAGCCTGTGAATCTTACTGAACCAGTTGCAGAAGCAATAGGAGCTGGCTTTGCTGCTTGGTTGCTAGAAAAGAAAAAAGCTGATGGTTCACGACGCTTTAGAGTTTCTATTGGACACGATTCACGAATTTCGGCTGAAAAGTTACAGGTATTTCTCCTCCACTTGATGTTTGGATTTAATAATTCTACATTGAATTATTAATACACTCAGCTAACTGTGGTCTCAATGTACCAATACTTCTTTCGTTCTTGTTTTTCTGTTTCAAATCAGCTCCTTGATATTTCTCATGTTTTAGGAGTATTGCTAAAATTTGTAAACTACAATTTGATGTTACTGAAATATCCAGATATTGACAGATCCCATCCGCCCTTAATGATTTTATTTTTTCTATTCTATTATTATTATTATTATTTAATTTCTGACATCCCAATTAACTTTCAGGATGCAATTTCTCAAGGTATAGCTGGTGCCGGGCTGGATGTTATTCAATACGGGTGAGTTGTATTCTCATGCCAATATTGTTGTTGCCTTTGAAGATAAGATGATAATTCTTATGAGAAAAGGTTAAGATGATAAAATATATTGATTTTATTACCTGTAGCCATCCTGTTTAAATTTGACACGTAATTCTTAAGATTGAATTTTTTGTTTCATAACCACCCCTCTCTCTCTGATGTGAAACCATAGAACAAAAATCAATAGTGGCTACACAACAAGGGTCCAATCAACCGGACAGTGCTAAAAAACAAACTAATAATAATAATAAGAGAAAAATCAATAAAGGAAACCAAAAAATACACACAAGCACTCACACATGAATCTTAAAAAATGTAATTATCATGCCTCTACTATTTTGGATAATCTGATCCAGCTTCTTTATATTTTGGAGCTACTGACATTATCTAATGACTAGATGAGTACAAGGACTAATACCTTTTCTCCTTGTAACTGTGATGCTGGTGATCCGATTTGTGGGGGACTTATATTTGGTATTTGCTCTTCTTTTGTAGATTAGCTTCTACACCAGCTATGTTTAACAGCACTCTTACTGAAGATGAAGCAATTTTTTGTCCTGCTGATGGATCCATTATGATAACAGGTAAACTACTACACATTAAAAAATCTCTGATTATTGGGTTTTAGAGAAAATTTATGGTGGATTTTCAGAAAGCTGAGTGGCTCCAATCGATAGTGCTGTGTGACAACTACAAATTTTAATATAATGCCCACATTAGATTTCTATTAGAGATGTGAAATGAAATCAGAGGCCTAGGGGAACTCTAATTGCCCTTTTAAAGCATTGAACGGAACCACATAATTGCAAAAAAAAGTAAAGACAAAAAATTTCATGCTGTATTTATCTCTGTTTGTTTTTTTTGTTTTTTTTTTCCCATGCGAAACGTGCTAACAAATCACAAATATTGTTATTTTGCAGCAAGTCATTTGCCGTTCAACAGGAACGGGTTCAAATTTTTTACAAATGCTGGTGGGCTTGGCAAAGCTGACATTAAAGACATTCTGGGGCGTGCTGCAGAATTCTATAAAAACCTGAATAATAGAGATGATTTGATAAATTCAAGGGGGAAAGGTTCTGCAACAATAGAGAAGGTCGATTACATGAGTGTCTATGCATCTGATTTGGTGAAGGCAGTCCGTAAAGCTGCAGGAAATAAAGGTACAATCATCTAAACTTTTCATTGTGCTGAAATGGATATGGAAATTAAAGTTAATTGGTTGACTTGGTCATGTCTATTTTTTAAATTTCAGAAAAGCCCCTGGAAGGATTCCATATTGTTGTTGATGCTGGAAACGGTGCAGGAGGATTTTTTGCTGTAAGTACCTGCCCTCGAGACACCTTCTGATTTTTAATCAATCCTTTATTTCTACCAGTAGTATGAAACGTTTAGATTAATTTTATTCCTTCGTTTTTGAGCTTGTGGTAACTTTTTCTTTTCACAATCTTGTTTATTTTTCATTTTTAATTCCATATAGAATTGAATGTTAACAATAATAAATGTTATTTTATAGTTCTGTTTTTGTTGGTTGATTCTAATGAAGGTTCTCTATGTTTTCTTTGTTTCGTATTTATATTTAAAATTTCCTTCAATCCTTGGTGATCATGAAACAATGAAGAACAAGAACAATAAGTTATTGTTGTGATCATTGTAAAAGCTCTTACAACCATAGTATAGTTGCTTGGCCTAATTATATCGTCAGAAATTGAACAGATACTCGATCAAGAAAATTAGACTCTGACAAATCCTTAATTCCAATCTCTCATCAGGCGAAGGTGCTCGAACCACTGGGCGCAATCACTTCTGGTAGTCAGTTCTTGGAGCCAGATGGTAAATATTTGGTTTGGCAAAAGTTAGGTCCAGCTTTCAAAATTGTTTGCGAAAATTAAAAAGGAAAAATATTTTTGTGCCAGGTTTATTTCCAAACCATATCCCAAATCCTGAGGACAAGACTGCAATGAAAGCTATAACAGAGGCTGTCCTTCAGAACAAAGCCGATTTAGGGATCATCTTTGACACTGATGTGGATAGGTAATGATCAATGTTGTAACGATCGTGGTTGCTATTAATGCTTACACGTAATGTTTGAAAAGTTTTTATGCTATGCCCTAATTGTTTTAAATCATCCTTTTGTCCAGGTCTGCTGCTGTGGATTCGAATGGACGTGAGTTTAACCGGAATCGCCTAATTGCCTTGATGTCTGCTATTGTTCTTGAGGAGGTATTTGTGTATCAGCTCTCTGAAGGGCTGTTGTCTTTAATATTCAATTTCGTTTAGCTGTTTATTTATGTTCTGTTTTCCTCCTTCCCAGCATCCTGGAACAACTATTGTTACAGATAGTGTGACTTCTGATGGCCTAACGTTGTTTATAGAGAAGAAACTTGGTATGTAGGATTCCAGAGCTTTTTGTACTTTGTTATAGATTTGTCTCTAACTCAACGTTTCTTCAGGGGGAAAGCATCACAGGTTCAAAAGAGGCTACAAAAATGTGATTGATGAAGCTATTCGTTTGGTAAGACTGACTGTTCTACTCTATTCTAATGCCATGATTGATATGATCAATGAGTTTCTCAAGGAAATAGCCAGAAAGAATGAATGATTTCTAAAAAGCATCACCCAGACACGACATGACACAACAACATGCCGTTGTCTCGAAAAGTAGGACACAAACACATTAGGAACACATTTTCTTCTATGGTATGTGTATGTATTGATTTATTTAATTCTCCATAATAGATAAAATATGTAATATACATTAATACAAAATATACTCCCCTAAAACATAAAAAGTCACTTCAATTAATAAAATTTGAAGAGTTAGTACCAATTGTTGCAGTTGTCATATTTGGGCCTGACTATCTGATATATTCAACTTTCATCCTGCCCGGTATTACCTTTATAATGAATTAATAAAATACTGATGATGTGATGTAGAATTCTGTTGGCGAGGAGTCACATTTGGCTATTGAAACCAGTGGTCATGGAGCTCTCAAGGAGAACCATTGGCTTGACGATGGTGCATATCTCATGGTGGGTATTTGGCACAGCACCCCACAAATTTTCTTCTACATTAATTGTCTTACATGTACTAATCTAATTTGCCTCTTTAGCTTCATTGTTTCCTTTAACAATACAAGGATGAATCTCAGGTCAAAATTTTGAACAAACTTGCATCAGCAAGAGCCTCAGGATTGGGTGGTGGAAGCCAAGTTTTGACAGATATGGTGGACGGTTTACAAGAACCTGCTGTTGCTGTAGAGTTGCGATTAAAAATAAATCAAAACCATCCAGACCTTCAAGGAGGGTATGCCTATGTGATTTTGTTTTATGAGACATTCTTCTCTCGATGCTTATGCACAAAGTTACTGATAAATCAATGCTTCCAGACCCTTCCGTGATTATGGAGAAGCAGTGCTGAAGCATGTTGAGAATCTCGTTGCTTCTGATCCCAAGCTTCTGAAAGCTCCTGTTAACTATGAAGGGGTAAGTTTAGACTTGTTCCTGGATAAAATCAATTTAAATTATGCTTCATCAATGATGTTTCCACGGTTTCAGTCCTTAATTTCCCACATGGTAAATTGGTGTTTCCAAAATTTCTACACTCCAAAAAATGCAAAACGGAAAAACAGGAACTTTCGTCGAACACTTTTATTTCTCACAAACTGCAATTGAGAAATAATGTGAGAGTATCAAGAGTTAATACTCATGAATGCAAATGATTTATGCAAGGTTTAACAAATCTTTTCCACTCAAAAATAGATTCGGGTTTCTGGATTTGGCGGGTGGTTCCTTCTGAGGCTCTCACTGCACGATCCGGTTCTTCCTCTTAACATCGAGGTAAACCATCCATATCTAAGTTGCTGTCACCATTTTGGTATGCTTTTTTTGCAGCTAGTAAATTGTGAATGTTGTGTGTTCTAGGCACCAAGCCATGACGATGCCATAAAACTCGGCCTCGCAGTCCTTGCTGCTGTAAAGGAATTCCCTGCCTTGGATACATCTGCACTAGACAAATTTGTTCAAGTATGAATAAGTTCCTGAGGAACACGAGCTCTATAATTTTCAAATTCGGCATTTCAAATATTCCCGAAAATTGCATTTGCTTCTCAATAGGTATCAATGTTTTTCAGTTTCCAGGCATGAACCAGAGATTTTTCTCCCAAAACTCTCTAAATGATATACCAGTTGGTGATAACCATTCCTTTTCCTGCCATTCTAATGCCATATTCTCAGTTTCTGTTTGTGTTCTACACTTCAAGTAATATTTATATAGTTCATATATATAATCAATTTATTTAATGTGACTCTAAAAATTGGGTTAGACCATTTGTTAGAATTTCATTTTTAAAGCGTCAATGAATAATTTTTGTGTGTGAAGATATCAACGATGCTTTTAGATTATTAGAGCAAATTCTCAGCTTATTTTGAATCAGAAGTTCATAGAAGAATTCCACATAATGTAATTAATCATACAAACTTTCTTCAATCTATACAAGCTGTTCTAAGCCATCCTACCTTTTCTGCTTTGTTCAGGAATGATAGTTTCTATAGGATTCCCTCCCACCCTTATTTTCATCTGCAGATAATGGTTGAAATGTCCTCTGAAGTTCTAACTTGAGGTTAGGTTCTTCAGAAGCTTCATCATGAAGCTGTACTTGATGTCTGGAGAGGTCTTTGGCTCTGGCCAGTTTGCTCCTTCTGGTACTTTTATGCTTTTGAAACCCTGACCTCTATATAGCTTTGTAGCCCCGGGATTGCTCGTATCACAATGCAACGCAATCGCTCGGCACCCCCAGTTCCTGGCTTCAGCTTCTGCCTTCAGTATTAGCCTTTTTGCTATTCCCTTACGTCGAAACTGCTCACGAACTGCTACGTTTGATACGTATGCGATCCCTGTCCTGCCACAAAAGATACATAACAAGCAAGGATTATTGCATTTGAATTGATGTACAGAACCGTTTCGAAAGATCAGAATCTTGGGAGCTGATAAATAAGCATGGAGCTCAAATTTTCAGACAAAATTACTTGAGGTCAGCTCTTTCTTTACAGGAAATTTATCAATGAGCTGTAATGATATTGATGTTTATGAACAACTAACTAGTAATGATTGTATGTGAATGGTTTGTTTGCTAACTATGGTATAAATATGGATCAGATACCTACAAAAGACATAAATTCATTTCATCTCATCAGTCAAAGCTTCAAAAACAAGAGAAATGGATCCTGGTTAACATTAAATCTAACTTTCCTGCCTCACTTGAAGAATCTAGCTGAGTTTAAGCTAAAGGGCATTGTTCTTGTTCCTCTCCTAGTCCAATGATCAAAACATAAAGGAACGTCGAGATTTGATACCTGTACTCTACTACACTCACCTTCTTTGCCGCATGGGCCCTTTTCTCGGAAGGAAATCGGCGACGGTGTCGACGGTTAATATTCCAGCAACATAGCCCTTGTTGAGACTAACTTTACCATCAAAACTTCCAAGCTTGAAATCTTCAGGTCTAATTAGGAGTGTTTCATTTTCAGAACCACCAATCACAGCAACCAAACAAATCCTCCTGCAACCATTTGGCACAGACAATCCAGATAACATAGCCACAAGCCTATCAATCCTCACCACAAAATCCAATGGAAACGAGTACTGTGGGAAGAAGGAGCTGCAATGAGTCTCTGCAACTTCCCAACAGTCCTCTATTCTTGCCTCTCTAACTGTTATCTCAGGAGATACAGTTGGAAATAGACCAAAAACTTGACTGGCTTTACAAACTCCTGCAAGGAAAACAACCAAATATGCATTTCTAAGCTCGAAAGTTCAGAATTCTAGGATGAAATGCCATCAATACCCACAATAAATGAAGATTTGACCAAACTAATGAAACCCAAATCTATAAATGTAACGGCCCGGGCTCGTCGCTAGCAGATATTGTCCTCTTTGAGTTTTTCCTTTCGAACTTCCTCGCAAGGTTTTTAAAGCTGCTAGGGGAAAGTTTCCACACCCTTATAAAAAGGGTGTTTCGTTCTACTCTCCAACCAACGTGGGATCTCACAATCCACCCCTTTTAGGGCCCAGCGTCCTTACTGGCACACCGTCTTGTGTCTACCCCCTTCGAGGAACAGCCTCCTCATTGACACATCACCCAGTGTCTAGCTATGATACCATTTGTAATAGCACAAGCTCACTGCGAGCAGATATTGTCCTTTTTGGACTTTTCCCATCGGGCTTCCCCTCAAAGTTTTTTAAACGTGTCTCCTAGGGAAAGATTTTCATTTGTTCTCCTCTCCAATCGATGTGTATCTCACAATAAAACTCCCAACAACAGCAACCAAATTCCCAATCTGATCAATGGGAATCAGCAGATGAAGGTAAATTAACAAACAAAAGAAGAGGAATCAAAGAAAAACCCATAAAAAGAAGAGACCCACCTGGGCTTGATTTGGGTAAAGAACGAAGAGAGACGCCATGACCAAGAGCAGATGTGTTTGGATTGAAGCTTCTGGAGGAAGAGGGTCTGAGGGAAGTGTACGAAGGAGAAGAAGAAGAAGAAGATGAAGAGAGTGTGAGCCCTAAGTTAATGGCCCGCATTTCCAGAGCGATCCGATCCAATCCAATTCCTTCGCTAGTCCGGTCTGTTCCTCAGAAATTGGAGATTAGTTTGGAATTGGATTTGTTGGGTAAACGGTGTAAAGGACAGGCGGCGATAGAGCCGGCACGCGAGTGATCGACGACGGAAGAAACGGTGGTTGTCGCCGTAGCATCGTTCATCCCGATGAAGAGAAGAAACGAAGCTCACCCAACTCGAAGTTGAAGGCGCTTGTAGGAAACGTCTTGGTAGAGTCAGTCATCCATGTGAAGAAGCTACTACTCTCTTTGGTCAAATGAATCTCCGGACGAGCTCAACTGATGAGATATGGATAACTCTTTTCACATGATTGAAGTTTTGGATCTCATTACTTCGAATAAAATCTCAGGTTCAGATGCACTTCAAATTTATAATTTTGATAACACTAAATTAATAAAAAAATAATTTGTCTAAAAATTACCTTTTAACTTTATTTTTTTTAATAATACCCTTTTTAACATTTTTAATATTATTATAGAGATAATATTTGATGGTTAAAATATTTAAAGTTCGGACTTAATTGTACCATGACTTTTATTAAATATCTAATATGTTCCTAAATATATATTTTTAAATAAAATATTAGACTTTCACATTAATAATAAAGATATATAAATTGTTATGGATAAGAAATGATGGTTAATGTACTCCTTCTATTGGCCACTTGTTAGTTTCACCTTCGCAGGAGACTTTGAGTCTACGGAATGGGTTCGTAGTCTATCCACTTGGAACTTTGAGACAACAGAATGAGTTCACAATCTTTTCAAGATCTAACTACTTTGCACATAAGCGCACAATGGAGGGGACTTCAAGTCCATTGAGTCGGGTTATAGTCTGTTCGTGATCCCCCCTGCTTCACATACAAGTATATGATAGAGGAGACTTCGAGTGCACCGAGTAAACTCGTAGATTGTTCAAGATCCACTTACTCTGCATATAGGTATACAATGGAAGTGACTTTTAGTCCTTTGAATTGAGCTCGCATGAGCTCGAAGTCTTCCTAAGACCTACCTACTTCACATACGAGTTTAGTTAGAAGCGAAGATGGTATGATTTCATATTGTTGAGCAAATTTGGATGGCAATGGTCCGGTCGGGCCGGTTCGGAAAGGAAACTATAAACCGGGTCGATGCAAATTCATAGAAACGCACTAATCGATTGACTACATTGGCTTGCTTTATCGTTTCGCATCTACTTCTTCCTGTGTGTGGGGCGTTGGGTGAATCCAATCCAGTTTTGGCGCTCTTTCATTCAGGATCGACGAAGAGGAGCTGAATCTCTTCATCTCGCTCTCGTCGGTTCCAATTCGGAATTCCATGGCCGCTCTTCACAACTCCTCCTCCACTGCTCCGGTCAAAAACGGTCTTCCTCCTCAGGAACTCCTCGACGATCTTTGTAGGTCAGTTCTTCAACTAAACTCAACTCAACTCAACTCAACTCTCTCACTAGTTTTAGTATTCGTACTTGTTGTTGAACTACTCGATAGTGTGCTGCGAGCATCACATTCTTTTCAGGTTGACTGACTTTTTTGCGATGTCTTATTACATTCTACTGGTTTCTGTTCTGCCAAACGATTGAGAGCTTCCGTTCGATCGTAATAGCTAGAAATTGAAAAAGAAAAGTAGTACGTTTAGCCGCAAGAAATTGTCCTTGAAAACGGCGATGAAGCATAGGGAGTTGAATTTTGGACTAGGAACGCGGTTTAGAGTTGATCGGCTACACGGAGATTTCTTTTATGGACGTACATTTGGTTTTTTTTCCATTGATTTCTCTTCTGACTTAGCTTTAAAATGCTTGATGTTGCGCAATTTCCGTTTATGACGGCGAGTGTGGTTAGTCCATGATTTTTGTTATGAGGAGCTTGTTGGCACATTTCTGAACTGACGGTTGGATGGTTTTACGCTCGAAGCAACATTATGTTCTTTGATGTAACAAAAGGTGAAGTTATTGTGATTGTGTGTAATGATGAGTGATAATGTTGGAGGATGGTTAATGTTAGGGAAGAGGTCATGTAAGATGGGGAATAGACTTTAAATCAGGCATTATGAGCTCAACGAAGGGTTATGCGATAAAACGAGCTCTGTTGGCTTAGTGTTTTGGTGGACCTTACTGTTAGAATAAAGTTTTCAGAACTGACCGAGTAAGAAATCTTTCTCGTAGTACAGGATACATATGAATTTCTTTTAGGTAAATAAGTTGTTACTCCAACAAATGTTGTTGTTTCCTAGGCCCATTACATCCTTAGTCTTTGTATGCGATTTGATCTTGATGGATCTTCAATTCATTCTCCATTAGTTTCCATATTTCTAAACAGCACGATGCTCTCTGAATCTCTTTTCCTCCTCCATTATGTGCTTCAACATTTCATTGTTTTGTGTTGATTTTCTGCAGTCGGTTTGTTTTGAATGTGCCGAAGGAAGATCTACAGTCATTTGAAAGGATTCTTTTCCTCATAGAGTATGCACATTGGTTTTATGAAGACAATTCAGTGGAAAGAAATCCGTCTTTAAAGTCATTAAATCTGAAGGAGTTCACTTCGTTACGTATCCTGCATAGCTGTGCAACCAATTGATTATGGGAAAATAATAGTGGGAGTCCTCTCTCTCTCTAATGACGATTAATACTTGTTAGTAGTATACTTTATTTTTTTCTTCTTAATCCATATTCACGTGCCTATTGTTGTCTGCGATTATTCTGCACATTCTTGTTTCTCCTTATTAGATATCAGTGTTTAAAAGTTGTGATGTCTTAAAACCATATGTCGCCCATATTGATGATATCTTTAAAGACTTCACTTCATACAAGGTTCGAGTTCCTGTAACTGGGGCAATCATATTAGATGAGACCTCTGAACGGGTGAGCTCTTGTTAATGAAGCCCAGCACACTTTAAAATTGTTTAAGCTAATTTTTCCCACATGATGTAAAGGAAGTTGACACTGTCCCCTTTTATTTCATATTGGCAATATACAGTGCTTGTTGGTGAAGGGGTGGAAAGGATCAAGTTGGAGTTTTCCACGAGGTAAAAAGAGCAAAGATGAGGAAGACCATGCTTGTGCCATTAGAGAAGTAATCTTTATTCTTTTTCGAATTTTCTCATCTTATTTGGCATTCTTATGTAAATTCTACTTGGATAGTAACTGCAAAACTCACTTGAAGTTTAACGAATTAGCTTGTTAGATGCTATTCCGTTTCCCTCCGTAGGATCTGGCCAAGAAAGACTGAATCTTGGTTTAGTATTTTACTTATAGATGGTGAAAAGTTTCTCTTACCGTCAACTTTTTCAGACATCAATTTCCTGTTGCAGTTATTAAATCACCTGCTGTGTCTCCTATAAACATAAGATCTCCCATGTGAACGCAGGTACTGGAAGAGACAGGATTTGACATTACAAATCTTATCAACAAATCTGAATACATAGAGGTTATATTTGGACCGCAAAGGGTGCGGCTTTACATCATTGCTGGTGTAAAAGATGATAATATCTTTGCCCCACAAACTAAGAAAGAGATCAGTGTATGTGTTTTTTCTTACCTCAAAATATGTTAGAATTTTAGTTGATCTACATCAATATCATTGCTTCAGAAGTGGGGATATCTCATCTCTCCTTTTGTATGTTCTTCCAAGCAATATTCTTTTGATTCTTATCACAAAAAAGAAAAAAAGAAAAAAAGAAGAAGAAGAAGATATTACTAGTTCTGAAATACTAATATTCTTCCCGTAAAAAAAGATGTCAATATTCTCATTAGTTGATAAAACTCTCTTTTCCCAATGCTGTATTTATTTTATGCCATATCAAAACTCATGCAACCGTGATGCTATCGAAAAAGAATGTGTTGATGAATCTTTAGTTTAGTCTCTTTTTTTTCATGATTGTGTAGCCTTTCATCAGGTCTTTTGACAGCCTTTGATTTGATTAAAAATTCAAGCATTTGTAATATGTAGCATGGTTTATTACTTTAAAATGCCTTGTTGTTGCCAACCTGAGCATGACTTACTAGTCAAGACATTTCTACCTCCCTTAAAGTAAGATGCTTTGATCTCCACCCTGTTTTGTGATGTAATATTCTTACGAATGAAAAGTATTGTTCTTGTTAATGGTTTTGGAAATTATGAATTATCATCTGATTCTAGATTATGCTCATGTTATAATGCAACGGAAGAAGGATGCGTTGATGAATCTTGAGTTTAGTCTATTCCTTTGCAGCATTGGCTTCCATCAAGAATCACGTCTTTGTTTTTTAGTATTAAAATATGCTGTAGGTTACTGCTCCATGCATGTAAGAATTTTCAGATTTAATAGCTTTTGGTTAAAAGCTTTAAGAAGATTTACCAACAAACACTCTTGGCTATCCTGAACTTTTAAATTACCATGTTTTTGCGTTTCATAACATGTTCAACTCAAAGGGCTCTAATACTGATGAACATGTAATATTTTGGGATTCAACTTAGAGGTTTGGCTTTAGAATTCCTTTTGGATGCCTGTCTGAAAAATTAAACATCCCATGCCTATAAATTTTTTTGCATGTCGGTGGTAGCTTTCATTTTGAACTGAAGTGAACATGGGTTTCGCAAATTTTCTGGGTATCTTAGGAAAAGGGGGAAACGTGTTTAAATAGTATTGAAGCTATTTTAGTACGGTATGATTGTAATATCCTTCTTCTTCTTCTCTCTCTTTTGGTGATGGTGGGGGTGGGAGTGGGAGTGTTTATTGATGCTTGTTTTCAATGGAATCTTTTGTAGTTGAAAGCATGCACTTAACTATTTGTAAACAGGAAATTGCATGGCATCGACTTGGTGATCTTGAACCAGCTGGTGATAATGTAATATCTCGTGGGATGAACGGTCTCAAGCTTTATATGGTTGCTCCTTTTTTGGCGTGAGTACATCTGTATATTCTTAATGATTTCTTCCACGTCGTTAACGAATGATGTTCTAAAGGATCAGCATCTTCTTGCAGATCTCTGAGGTCATGGATTTCGACACATCAGCCCCCTGTAGCTTCAAAACCCGATGTGTCAATAAGAGGTTTCTTTTCTTCACTTATGGATTATAAGATTTTGCACTTTATCAGTACGAGTTCGCTTCTGATTTCCAAAGATTTATTTTTCTCGAATCAAGTTATAGGCATCCAAATTCCAAGCCAAAACCCAAAACCTTTACATTCTCTTAATTGCATAAACTTCCTTCTTAGTTTTTATCAGACCAATCTGCCAATATGCCTTTTTGAGACTTGCTAATGGAGTCTGTTCTTGTTTTTCAAGGATTAACCGTATGGAAAGCTAAGAACAGCTCGATAGGTAGCAGCAGTACAATCGTGATAGAGAGCCAATTAAGTAAACCAGACGTGGATGTTCATGTTTCCACCCCCGACACGGGTCCAGGCAAGAGCTTCAGAAACTTCAAGTTTGATACTGCCTCAATCATACAGTCCATGGAAAGAGCCTTTTCTTAAAAGTCTTCTATAAGTCTTAAAGACCTTTTGTCGTAGTTGGTACATGCTTAGACCCTATAGATATGTCACAAATTACTAACTAATAGTAATAGCAAAAAAAAAGAGTGAACATAGAGTGAGAGAGAATGGGCAAGTGATTTGGTCTTCTCAACCGTCCTCCATGCTATTTTGGACATAAAGTAATGGTTTAGAGTTCTCATTTTGTGTGAAATTTGCATATTTCTGTAGTCTATACAAAAGTGTTGATGTGGAAATGTCTGTTGATGAAAAAGGCTTCAACGATCACATTATTAGAGTTGCATCAGTTTGGTGGTGTTGTGGTGAGATAGAGATAGAGATAGAGAAATCACTATTTGATATACTTTGCCAGCTAGATTGCAACGACAGGTGTCGGGTTCGTGGGAGTTCTTCATTTTATGGCGCATGAATTTCCTGTACAGAAACATGGATGTAGTAGTAATGTCTTGGACTTCGGTGGTTTCTTTAGTTTTTTTATCAGTTTGGTTTCGTACTCTTGTAAGGTGGCCACTATTTTTTCATCCTTTAGAAGACATGCTCGTGCTATTCCCCCCTTTTGATGGCCCCTACCCTTTTCTTTGTTGGTCACTCACATTTTGCTAGTTATGCAGTTTAGTATATATATATATATATATAAGTCGAGTGAAAAGATTTATAAGAATAGTAATCCAAAACCAATTTTAAAATTCTCGAAGATCATTCAGAGACATTTATACTGTCAGTTTGAAATGTATATTTAAGTGAAAGTATTTATTCTAGAAGTACTAATAATGTGATGTGTTTGTGAAGAAAGTTGAAAATTGGGGTTTAATGCTGTTGTTTTATTTTTAGAATTTTTGAAATCAATTCTAATTATAGAGCAGAAAAAAGAATATTAAAACTGTTTTTTATTCTTGTTGAAAAGTCATTCAAGCTCATATTCAATATTTTTTGAATTTTTAGAATCACTTTTATTTATTTAGTCAAGAAAATTTTAGAACTACTTTTAATAAAGTGAATAGCATCTTTTGAATTTTTAGAATCACTTTTAAATATTTTGTCAATAAAATTTTTCGAAATACGTTCATTAGGGTAACTTATTTTAACCTTTCAAAAAGTCATCAGACCTACTTTCGGATATTGCCCTATGTCTAGACACGTGGTAAATTTACTTCACCGAAAGTAAAATGCTTTTCACTGTGAAGTCGGTGACGCACTGACAGCTCACCAAGCTGTTTGGCCTTTCTTATAACGTGGCATTATTCTATTGGTTGGGTGACTCAAAGACAGAAGTGATCGTTGGTCTGTCACGGTCCAAACTAAAATACCAATTACCCACAAAAAAGAAAAGAAAAAAAAATTCAAATTAGATATCAAATCTCTCAGGCTGTAAGCATCAGAGTCAAAAGGAATTGGAATTTGCTCTCTTCTTTACTGTTACCTTCTGCTCTTCATTTTCTGGTCTCTAAACTTTTCAACTTCTCAATTTTAAAGCCACAACAGTTTTCTTTATCATTACACTGCCAACCAATTTAGGGTTATGTAGGTTCTTTTTTTAAAAAAATTATGAAGAATTAAAGGAATTCAACCAAATAAATATAGACTTAAAATTTTTTGAGAGATGTAGTTTATTAAAGGCAAGATCATACAATCAAGAAAGTTCGTTATTTATGATACATGGGAATTCATGTATACCCTTCCAGATAATCTATAAGGATCGGATACCTATATACTCGGCGACGAGTTCATTTACAGATCATGATCATGGTGGCTGAGAAAGAGGAGATCCATAGCATTTTTCTTCTTGCAACCCCAACGACATTTCATGGAACACATGGAGTTGAAGAGGGACAACCTTGTAGATTGCAGAGTTATAACGTTTGAGGTTGAAGGAGACTTGGAGAGCACAATTGCATAACCATCATCCATGTTCTCAGTTCCTTCAGGAAATAGCTGCCATACCAGGCTTCCTCCCCCACTCCCTCCTTTCTTTGTTGAATCCAACAGGGTCTTGTACACTGAGTTTATGAATGCATCTCTGAAAGTCGAGTTGTATCCAGGATCTTTCGACGAGACCCCGAACTCGGCGAAAATGACTGGCATTCCGAGGTACTTCTCTGCATCTTCTATGTGAGCCTCCATCCATGATTTTGTGAATTGAAGATGGGCGTCCGAGATCGTTTGAGAAACCCTTTGACAATGAGTTAATGTTGTAATCATCAAAGTTGTAACATTAGAAAAGAAAAGATTCTAGTTCATATCATGTTTAATGAATATTTTGGCAACATACCATGTGTCTGCATAAATGTGAACTGAAGCAAAATCAACACCAAGAACTTTATGGTTTCTGATGAAATCAGTTCCAACTTGTTGAGCATAAGTATTTGGATTGAACTGAACTCTGTTGGGTGTGGATGGGCCATAAAATCCCTCCAAACCAACTTCCAGTAAGTGCTTTGGATCCATGCTCTTCACATACACAGCCATTTCTTGAATCCATCCCTGCCAATGCCAATGCCAATGCCAATGCCATTCAATAACTTCAATTTACAATATTGGTTCCTCAGATGCACCACAATTCCAACTCTTTCTTTCAAGATATGA
This sequence comes from Cucurbita ficifolia, assembly GCA_033971965.1. NCBI lineage: Eukaryota > Viridiplantae > Streptophyta > Magnoliopsida > Cucurbitales > Cucurbitaceae > Cucurbita > Cucurbita ficifolia. The sequence continues at coordinate 18,529,763 of CM066965.1, forward strand.
ACTATGGGGCTATGCAAAATGGAAGTTTATAGAAAGCAAACCTGAAGTTTATCGCCAGAAGGATCTGACGTGCAACGAGGTTCGTTCATCAATTCCCAGGCGAAAATGGTTGGATCATCTTTGTACATGACATTTGTGAATGAATTCACTCTATTAAGCACCGTCTATACCATTCACATGGGGAAAAACAGATATCAGTTTCATGCTAACAATAGAATGATTGATTCAATTCAGTTGATGTATTAAGCAAAGTAATATGTTTTGGGAAGTTGGGAACTCACCTTAACATTAGCCTTGTAGTAGCTTCTGAGAGTTGGATCAGAGAAGAAATCGTCATCAGATGTCAAGTTGAGGCCAGCAGCTTTACCCCATTTCACATATTGTGCTTTGCCACCATATGCTTCCCAATTGTTTGCTAATGACAATATCAGCCTTATCTTAAACTTCTTTGCTTCACTAATCACAAAATCTAATCCCTGCCATTCATTAAAAAGAAAGGAAGTTACATAGGGATGAATGGAATTTATGATTTAACAGTTTGGAACATGCACGGCCATCATTATGCTACAGGCGTAAAAATGAGTGAATATGTTGAAACACAATGTGAGATCCCACATCGGTTGGGGAGGAGAATAAATCATTCTTTATAAGAGCGTGGAAACCTCTCCCCAGTAGACGAATTTTAAAAACCTTGAGGGGGAGCCCGAAAGGGAAAGTCCAAAGAGGACAATATCTGCTAGCGGTGGGCTTGGGCCGTTACAAATGGTATCAGAATCGGACACCGGGCGATGTGCCAGTGAGGAGGCTGAGCCCCAAAGGGGGTAGACACAAGGCGGTGTGCCAGCGAGGAGGTTGAACCCCGAAGGAGGGTGGACATGAGGTGGTGTGCCACAAGGACGCTGGGCTCGAAGGGGGTGGATTGGGGGGGTCCCACATCGATTGGAGAAGGGAACGAGTGCCAGTGAGGATGCTGGGCCCCGAAGGGGGGTGGATTGTGAGATCCCACATCGGTTGGGGAGGAGAACAATTCATTCCTTATAAGGGTGTGGAAACCTCTTCTTAGTAGACGCGTTTTAAAAGCTTTGAGGGGAAGCCCGAAAGGGAAAGCCCAAAAAGGACAATATCTGCTAGTGGTGGGTTTGAGCCGTTACACACAATTTTCTATGTTTGTTTTCATAATGATCTTTAAGAACTATGATCGAGTGGCTAGTAGATGTTACTCTTGTTCTTAGAAATAGAAAGCTGTTTTGTAAATATCTCCTAATGAATAGCCTTGAGTACCTTGAAGACTTCTTCATCATACACAGAAGGAGACTTTTGAAGAGCTCTCCACTGGCCATCATTGAAGGCCCATGTTCTACAAACTGTTAAACCCACAGAAGAAGCTTGTTTAAACAACTCTGTGACCTTTCCTCTTGTGGATTGATCCGCTGCAAATATCATCAACCAGTATGTGTTGAAACCATTAACATAGAACGGTTGGCCGTCTACTACAAACTGGTTCTGCCTTGTCTCCACCATACTCCATGGATCATCTTCCTTTTCAACCACTTGATCAAACCTATATTGATGAACAAAACAAAAAAGTACCCTTAAATGTTATTTTGATCCTAAACTTTCATATACTTATGGTCCCTAAATTCCATATAAAATTATGTTTTGGTCTTGTCCTGTGTCACGAAATTGAGTTTTAAACATCTAAACAAAAGATGTGAAGATCAAGCTAAAACATCTAAACAAAGATCAAAGGAAATAACTGTGGGACCAAAGGAGAAAAGGGTATAACAATAAAGGCGAGCAGACAAAAAGTAATAGTTACCCATGACTCAAATGATTCTCAGTTGTATCCTCAACCAAGAGATCAAATTGCTGATTATTCCCAACCCCATCACCCTCAACAGTGAAGACAAAAACAGCAATCAGAAAAATGAGTTTTAAACTGAGAATTGTGTAATGAACAGCCATTGTTTTGATTTCTCACAGAGAAATTTACCACACTTTTGAACCACCATTTCTCTTGGTATATATAGAAATATTTCAGCTACATAAACATTAGACGCAACAGAGCATTTCAGGAAAGAGTTAAACCGTTCCAATTCTTTGAAGGCAAGAAAAATTTACATAATGATATCAATCGTTTAATCTTTCAGTTTCAGATATGGCAATGGCCGTAAGAGTAAAGATGCAAACGCTATCACTTCTAAGCAACGTTCTTCTAATAAACTGTAAATGCATACACAGGGCAAAGACGTTAAAAGGTTACCGCCATTGATTATTTATTTGAAGCATGAAAGGAATTTGTCGTTACTGTAGTAAGTGGTATGCACAGTGAAATCACTGTTCTGAGTGGGTCAGAACGACAAAGGTACGGAGCATAGCAATGGCAAGTGGGTGTGCGGTGTGCCCAACTCAGCCGGAGCCGCTGAAACTCACTGCTCCTTTTCTCTTTTCATCCTTCAATTTCCTCTTATTAAATGCAACTCTTCGCTCCCCAACTTTGCACCATATTCAAACCAAAATCCATCGCCGGAAATTGCTTTTCTCTCTCTCCTAGGGCTTCGATTTTCGATTTCTCTGTCATTATGGCGAAGAATGCAGCGGAGCGCGGCTCGTTCTCGGCGAAGGACTACCAGGATCCGCCACCGGCGCCGCTCATCGATGCCGTGGAGATTACGAAATGGTCGTTTTACAGAGCTCTGATTGCGGAGTTCATAGCCACTCTGCTTTTCCTGTACGTCACTGTGTTGACGGTGATCGGCTACAAATCGCAGACGGATCATATCGGCAACAAGAACGTTGATCCTTGCGGTGGCGTCGGGATTCTGGGCATTGCCTGGGCATTTGGTGGAATGATCTTCGTTCTTGTTTACTGTACCGCTGGAATTTCAGGTTCTTCTTTCTCCGTTTCTTCGGCTTAAAGTTAAAGTATTGAAATTCTTTTTCCAGTTTTTTTTTGGTTCAGAGTTCATGATATTATCATGCACTTTGTTTACGTTATTCCATTTGGCGCTTAGACATCATTTTTATTTTTATTATTATTATTTGGTGAAAAAATCAAACCTTTTTAAATCAATATTTTATTGATTTTAGATCCTCATTTTAAATTTTATACCCAGTTGAAAATGTAGACAAAAATATCAAAATTCGTGTGTAGTAGAAATATTTATAAAAGTTTTGAAAAAATAGAAATTTCTATAAATATCATATTTTTATTTTATTTTTTAAAGTATAAGACAAACTATGCAAATTTGAATAGAAGTGAAACATAATCCAAATATTCCTTCTCATTTATTAAACTATAGCTTATATATAGGAAATTATATATTAATTTTATTATTATCTTTTTCGTTTAAAGAAAAGATTTTAAGTTTTTAAGTTTTTTCGTGTATTACTGTCAATGAACCACAAATTAGAATCTCTCTATTTTTTAAGTTCAACATCGTATTTTAATTTTTTATAATTTTAATATTTTAGTCATAAATTTTTCTTCTAGTAAATTAAACTAAATCAAATTATCTCTTGACATACGTAAATTAGTAAATATTTTTAATTTTGAGTTTATTTTTTGAGAAAAATGAAAGAAAAGAATGTTAGTGTTGACTTGAGGAGGATGTGCAGGTGGGCACATAAATCCAGCAGTGACATTTGGGCTTTTGTTGGCCCGAAAGGTGTCACTAGTGCGGGCCGTGATGTACATGGTGGCCCAATGCTTAGGGGCCATTTGCGGAGTTGGGCTCGTGAAGGCCTTCCAGAAGGCCCACTTCCAGAAGTACGGCGGTGGGGCAAATGGGCTCGCCGACGGCTACACCGTCGGCGTTGGACTGGCGGCGGAGATCGTCGGGACGTTTGTGTTGGTGTATACAGTCGTCTCCGCTACAGATCCCAAACGAAGCGCAAGAGATTCCCACGTTCCTGTATGCATATTTAATTTTAATCTCATAAATCATATTTAAAAGATTAAAAATATTTATATTCTAATTTTTTTATAATTTTAAATATTAAATTTTAGTATTTCTACTCTCAATAAAAAGTTAAAATTAGTTTATTTTTCATTTTTGTAAAAAAAAAAAAAAAAAAAAAAAAAAAACTCGACCTATTTCTTTTAGGTATTTTATTTTAATGGTCAGTTAACTTTTTGTTATTGAAAGAATTATAAAGTGGGTTCATGTGTTAGGCACCAACTTTCAGCCCTAGATGCCTCTTTCAGAACTTACTTTTTTACAAATAATAATAATAAAAGTAAATAAATAAATTGCTGTTATCTTTTTGGTCAAATGAAAGTTATGAACTTTATTTTACTTGGCTTCACATGCATACAAATCCTTATCTTCTTTTTTTGTCCTTTGAAGGTTTTGGCGCCACTCCCAATTGGATTTGCAGTGTTTATAGTTCACTTGGCCACCATTCCAGTCACTGGCACTGGAATCAACCCAGCAAGGAGCTTGGGATCTGCTGTTATTTTCAACCACCAAAACACTTGGAATAATCATGTTAGTTTCTATTTTGAACCACCATTAAACTTTACCTAAACATATATTAATTTACACGTAACTTAATTGGTTAAGGTATGTACTCTGACTTATAGACTAGAGGCTCGAGTCCCTCTATTCCCACATGTTGTTTATACACTGACTAATAAACTTAAAGCTCGAGCCCCTCCATTCCCACATATTGTTTCTACTCTGACTAATAGACTAGAAGTTCGAGTCCCTCCATTCTCACATGTTGTTTATACACTGACTAATATACGAGAAGCTCGAGTCCATCCATTCTCACATGTTGTTTATACACTGACTAATAGACTAGAAGCTCGAGTCCCTCCATTCTCACATGTTGTCAAACTAAAAAATCCATCTAAACTTCTTGATTTGATAACGATATCATAAAAGAATCCAACATTTCAAAAAGAGAAACATTGATGACTCAAATATTTGGTTTTGGGAACTAATTGGTATGGGTATTTGTTTGCAGTGGATATTTTGGGTTGGACCCTTCATAGGAGCAGCCATTGCAGCTTTCTACCACCAATTCATCTTGCGAGCAGGTGCTGTGAAGGCTCTTGGGTCATTTAGAAGCAACCCAAATGTGTGATGATCATAATGCTGCCTTTAATTAGCTCCTGGAGATTTAAGAACCAGATGTTAACACTAGTACTTGCATTTTGAGTTTTTATTTCCCATGTTTTCTTGGTACTTTCATGAATCTACTAGTTCTTTCTTTTGCTATTGGAATGGCTAAAAATAGTTTTTTTTACATGAGTTCAAAAGGGTAGGAGAAGAGCTACTTCTCGGAAATGGCAAAGTTTGATATTGTGTCCAGAGAAAAATACATAAAAATACAAACTAGAATATGTATCGCCTATTCCACAAGCTAATCCCAACAACTAAGAGTTATAAATAGTAATAAAACAAATTAGAAAAAAGAGACGAGTATTTATATCATTTGTGGGTGTGGCTAACTCTCCGTGAGGTAACTGTATTACTTTCCAACGTAAAAGAGCACCCGACCAATTCGCCAATTCGAGTTTTGCTCATGTCCCGTAAGAATGGTTTGTGGATTACGAATAACTATAATGATTGAACCTAATAAGATAGCAATTACAACTCAAGAAGTAATAAGTACTTGGGCATATACTTAGAAACCTATCAAAAGCTATACTGACTCGTTTCAAGTCTAGGACTATGTCTAATCTTCTACCATTGCCCGTTCTATTAAAGAAGCCCAAAGCTAAGATTTGGAGATTTAATTAAAAAACAAAAAAAAAAGTATTTTGAAAAAATGAAAGAAAAAAAGTGGATTGGCTCTAGAATGTATCAAAAAAGATAAGTGAATTCATTTTGGAATGTACTAAGGAGAGAGACATAATGATTCTCCCTCCACCACATCCTCACCTCATATGGCACAAAGATGAATGGATTTTCCAATACCTTTCAATGGAATCTCAGTCTTTCATCTTTATGCACAGTGAAATGAATAAATTTAATATATTCCAAAAACAAAATGGGATAATTACATCTTAATCATGAGATCCCATATCGGTTGGAGACGGGAACGAAACATTCTTTATAAGGGTGTGGAAACCTCTCCCTAATAGACGCGTTTTGAACCTTAAGGAGAAGCCTGAAAGGGAAAGTCCAAAGAGGACAATATCTACTAGCGGTGGACTTGGATTGTTACATAATTGTTCTAATGAGTTAAATAAAGAATTAAAAGAAGGTACAGTTCAAACAATCTCTTCAATTCATTTGAATATTTATGAAGCATTTCATTCAACAATGAACTAAAGGATTCCAAACTTTAGGACATGACTGGTCCCCATACCAATCTTCTTTTTTCCTATCCTGTTTCTTGTGATTCTTCTTTTGCTTTCTTTTTATCACAAATCTCAAATCAACAGAAAGCAACCATGACTTTGTTTCACTTGAGTTTAGAATTCTATGGCACGCCTACATAATTTCTTTACATTACATCATATCTTCTCCTTCTAAACATAATATTGTTCCTTTTGCTTTCTGGGTCAGGGCATAGGACCCCACAGGTAAACTTAAGGCTAAACATTTTATTGAGAGATTCATGCTTTTTGAGCTCTATATAAACTCATCTTCTTTGATCAAATATAAAGAATACGTGAAAAAAAGAATTCATTACTTACAGCATTTGGAGAAAGAATGGCACCCATCTCCACCATCTTGTCTTTTCTCTGCTCTTCTCTATCCTTTTTATCTGATCCTTGGCCTGAGGCCTTCTTTGGTCTCCCTCTTGAAAGCTCTGCGCAGCTTTCCTTCATTGGGTATGCTGTTTTTAACACAGATGCTTCAATTGTGTTATAATTTATATAACAAGATTGTCTGCAATTCAAGCTGTTCATCTTCTTTCAAGTTTTCAGCAAGTGCTGCTCAAGTTCAGTCTGCAATCTGCATGAGATCAGTAAACTTTTTTGTTGAAGAGGAAGACTGTTGCAGATAAGTAATGGTATTTTACTAGTTTTCTTCTGTTTAGAATTTGTGAGATGAACTTTCAAATGCACGAGTCTGCGGTGGTACTGAAGATCAAGATCTCGAAAAGAAAAAAAAAATCATTTCGTTCAAACAATAGAGATGCAAAGATTGTAATGTAATGTAGTTCGTTCAAATTTTTATAGCTTTAATTCTATGATATAGCCCGTTTATCTTGGCAGGAAATTTGCTTTCAGGTGTTGAGTAGAAGCATGCAATTAAATTAAGGGAAATAGTAAACACAAACAAATAAAACCAATTCAGATAAGAAGAGGCTTTTACCTTACTAGGACTGCAATTTCAGAGTGATCATGAAGAACTTGCTCCACCATTATACCACATGCAAATAAACCTAGCCCAAGCAGTGCAGGCCGCTCTTTCAATAATGCCTTGGAGTTGGTGTCCTCAGATTCCCTATCGTACATTGCCCATGCCATTGCTGGGGGGAGAACTCCATACAGCATTGTCATGCAGTATCCTCCCTGTTCCGTTTTAGAGTTTCAGAGAAACAGGAAAACCAAGCACTAAATTTCTGTTGCGCCATTACTTATAACAAAAACCTATGGTCTTGGTGGGCGTTTCTATGTAACTCATCTACTGAAACATAGATATCAACGGTTGAATTACATCTTTTTATGACATATGAATTACAAAAGAAATAAGTTCAATGTTAACAAATTTTATTTTATTTTAGTAATGTTAATAGGCAAATATAATTGCATTAGTTTGATACATTTCAATTCAAAGCCAGACAGAAAAGTGGTTCATTCAGATTGGTTCTTAAAAGTTTTAGCCTAATCACATTGCCACTTACTTGGGTTACTCTTCTCCCTTTGTTTTAATCCCTCTCTCAGTTCTATGTTCCGAGAGTTACTAAGTTATGGTGAAGCACAAACAGTCTTAGTTCATCAAAATCACAGAGCAATGTTCTCTAACAACTAAAGACTTCTGTTTCTTAAAAAAGAATAATAATTATTATTATAAAACAAAACAAGAAAAAAAAAACTAAAACAATTGTGGACTGCATATTCTAAGAAACTACCGTCAAGTGGATCTCAATTCTCAATGAAGCATCTTCTAAATTCAGAACATTTATTTTATTTTCAGTTTAATTAATTTTGTATAAGTTCCAGCACATTTTTTTAATTATTATGCAACGGACACAAAAAAGAACAAAATCTCACCCTGGTTTAACAATGGGGTTCTCCATAAGAAGAACATGACAGAACGAGGCTTTGAAAACTATCCACAAAAATTTATGAAAAATAAAACTAGTTCAGATAAAATATGGCTTTACCTTGCTACGATTGCAATTTCAGAATATCTTGAAGAACTTGCTCCACCATAATACCACAAGCAAATAAACCTAGCCCAAACAGTGCAGGCCTCTCTCTCAATAATGCCTTGAAGCTAGTGTCCTCAGATTCCCTACTGTGCATTGCCCATGCCATCGCTGGGGGCAGAACTCCATACAGCATCGTCATACAGTATCCTCCCTGTTTCATCAGAGCATCAGAGAAACAGAAAGACCAAGCATTGAATTTCTGTTACATAATAAAGGATATCCACAAATGATTTTTACTGACACAAGGGCTGATACTTTTAACTAAAATCAATGGGTTGATTGGTAACATTATGAAATCTAAACAGAATCCTTTTATGTCCTATGATTTTGTTAGGACTTAATAGCCGACGATAATATAGTAATTAGCAAGGTTATTGGGAGTTAGGCAACTGCTTAGTGGCTTTAGAGTGGTATTTCTTTGAGGGGAGGTTCCAAGTACCACAAATACATGAAAATTGTTGAATTTTTTCTTTCATCTTTCAATATATTTCAGTTATTTGGGTTTCATTGAAAGTTTTAGCTTAATCACATGGCCACATACCATCGAAAAACCATTCCCTTTCAAATGGAAAAAATTCTTCACGATGCCATGGAATGGAAATGGAATATACCGCTCATGGTGTACTTCTGGATTAAAAATATGGATCCACTCTTCTGTAGTTCACTTAGGTAAAAGCATTACAAAGTTCATGGGGGATAAGAAGCTGACTAGAATATGAACTATCAAGACAAAATCACTATAAAAATTAATTTTAGAAATAGAAATTACACTTGAGATTTCCACAGTAGAATGTGCAAATACCTAAGCTTGAATTATATGATTTATGTTCTTATAACGCATATTCGGTGTTTATAGGAGAGCAAGCACCTGGTTTTGTTTACTTACTGCAATATCTGTGGCAGCGGAGAACGAATCTGGATTAGTAGTGGACACAAGAAGAGAGGGACCAACAGCAATTGCCATGGCAATGAGGCTTACTTTATTCATTTCCCACCAATTCCTCTTTAAGCCGACATTCGAAGGCTCCTGTCATAGCCAACATATGGTGGTTGCATTAGTTTTGCCTCTTGCAGTTCAATATGTAAATTAACAGTAGATATGCTTGTAGACGGCCTTGAACCAGGGACTGAAGAAATTACTTTCAAAGTCTCTGATGTAGAGAAATTAAACAAGATGTTACTGAGTTGCTCCTTGAAAAACTCAGAGAAGCTTAGTAATGTCCCCAGCATAGATGTTCCAACGGCAAGAAGCGAGAACCATTCTACCATGTAAGAAACTCCACTCCATCTCACTCTATCAAACCATAAAATTCTTTCAGAAACTTGCTGAGTAATAATTCAGCATATCATTAAATAAAGCTACTCCGTGAAATCTTGAAGGCTTGGAAAGAACTACCTTAGGAGCAATTCAACAGGGTCGACTACTTGATCAGCCTGCGCTAACAAGCCAAACGCTATTGTGTCCCAGACAAGTAGTGTTAGCAATGGAATAAAGCTACCAATCAAAACTGAAACTCTTAGGCGAGGAAGGTCGCCTTCCAAGTAAGCACACAGAACTGCCAAGGTATAAGATTTGATCAACCTAATAGGAACTATAGCTTCATACTTTTACAAATCATGGGAACAAAGTAATGGTAAATAAAACAAATTTCTCATGTCATTTTACCTGGTATTACATCATGATATACCAAAGCAAAGATAATAACAGGTATCGTAGTTGGGACCTTTGTCCAGTCTCCTCCACCTTCCATTGCAAACCATCCCCCAAACTGAACTGCTAACACCTCAATTCCCAGAAGTAAACCTGCGACAATTAACGAATCATATTCATCTACATTCGTGTAAAAAAACCTGTGGCAAATTTGGGAGGTTGATTTCAAAACATTTTTCTAGTTTCGATTATAAAACTGTTTCTAGAATTTAACATCAAGTAGAAGATTATACTACATGTGGAACCCTTGTATAAGTGTACAGCATCAAAACTCTGAGTTTTACTTGAATTTTTGTGCCAAAAAACAGAAGTGCTTCAAGGTGAGAGGCAATGATACTGACTCAAATCATGAAGATACCTATCATACAAGCTGTAAGCCACTGGTTGACTTGATCTACTGTTCTGGTCCTACCCACAGAGATGAGCAGAGTAAAAACTAAGGTGAAAAAGAGGCCTGAAAGTGGAGTTGGAAGATTGAATGATTGGAGAAGGATCTCTTCGGACTTGGAAATATAGGCAACCATGGAAATGTAGCCCAGGAAAACATAGGCAACTGTGGCCAGGGTTCCTCCAAAGTCCCCTAGCGTCTCCTGGGCCATAGTCCTCACTGAAATCACCTTCATCCCCGTCTCTCCCCGTTCAGTCTTCTTCCTCCGCATAACCACACTAATCTCAACGAGCAACAGTGCTTCTACCAGAAGAAACCCCCAACATAGTATTATCGATATGGAACTGGGAAAAAGTCCCTGCCACAAAATTACACGACATTTTCTGAACAAAGATATAAACGTAGAAGGCAACAAAAATAGTCTAGAGTCCCATATTGGTTAATTTAGAGAATGATCATGGGAAAGGATGGAATGAGGCCTTTTGGGGAAACTAAAAGCAAAGTCATGAGAGCTTATGCTCAAAGTGGACAATATTATACAATTGTAGAGGTATGTGATTCGTAACATGATATCAGAGTCATGATCTTAACTTATCCATGTCAATAGGATCCTCAAATGTCGAATAAAGAAGTTGTGAGCCTCGAAGGTGTAGTAAAAAATGACTCAAGTGTCGAACAAAGAGTATACTTTGTTCAAGGACCCCAGAGAAGGAGTCGAGTCTCGATTAAGGAGAGACTATTCGAAGGCTCCATAGGCCTCAGGGGAGGCTCTATAGTGTAGGGGAGGATTGTTGAGAGGAAGTCTCATGTTGGCTAATTTAGGGAATGATCATGAATTTATAAGTAAGGAATATATTTCCATTGGAATGAGGTTTTTTGGAAAAATCAAAAGCGAAGCCACGAGAACTTTGCTCAAAGTAGACAATAACATACCATTGTGAAGAGTTGTGCTCAAAGTAGACAATAACATACCATTGTGAAGAGTTGTGCTCAAAGTAGACAATAACATACCATTGTGAAGAGTTGTGGTTCCTAGAACCTCCACCCTACTTTCTAGAATGAAATTGATAAATTTAAGAGATAGAAAGAGAGGGAGAGAAAGTTACAGCCGGAGATGCTTTCTCTGGAAGTGCAAGAATCCCCGATCCGACACTGGTACCGATTATGAAAGCCACGGCTCCTGCTATAGTTCCTTTCTTCTCAGGCAACGTAACAGGCTGTAGTTCTTCTCTTGATTCTAGCCTTTCTTCTTTCCGCTCGTAGCAGAGAAACCGTCGTTTGTATCTATAACATATAAAAGAAATCGAAACTCAAAATTCATACCAAACACGGCATGAAAACACCTAAATTGGTGAATTAAAGAAGCATCATCAAAGCGATGAACGGTACCAGCTACCTCTTTGATCTTTCGCCGATTCGGCGGCGATTTTGCAGAGTGGTCCTTGAACATGGCAAAGGCCATGGCGATCGAGGAAGAATTTGCAGGCATCGGTCGTGGGTTTTAGGGCATGACAAGGCGGAAGAAACGACGACGGAGAGTAAATTCATGGAAGACAAGAGAGTTGAAGAAGGAGATTGGAAAGTTATGGCTGGAAATGAATCCCACTGCGAGTGATAGTTTCCAAATATGTTGGAAACGATTCCGTGGGGCCCAATTTCAAAAGATTCGATTCCAAAATTGCAGAATCGGGCCATAATGGATCCGAACCAAAGATGGGCCTTTGCATATCTGATACCTCAATTGGGCCATTATTGGGCCCACCAAAATCTCCAAAGGCCCAGCTCATTCTAACCACTCTGTCTTTTCTTTTTCTCTTAATGCAAAAAACTAATATTCATATATAAATTTGAATATTATTAGGCCCTTCACGCCCATTTTGCACTCTAAATATAATTAAAAAATAAAAAAATAATTTATTTAACACAAGTAAATATAAGAAAATATATATATAATGATACTAACATAGGAGACCACGAAAAAATAATAAATTAATATCCATTAACTTTTCCATAGAAAATAAAAACAAAGTTGATAATTCCCAAGCTAAAACTATCACAACACATGTATTAGTCAAATAAAATATGATATATGTCTCTTAATCTTTGACATTAATATAGTGGGTTTCGCTAATCAACCATTAGTGCTAATTGAAATAATTAATATAAAAAAATGATACTCAATTTTTAAGATCCAACTAGCAAAATTTGATAGGTTAGGTTTTAAATGTTTTAATTTAATTTCTAATTAGTTATTAAGTTTAAAATGAGTTTTAATTTCAAAAAATGGCCTTATTAATATGTATTTTGTAAAGGAGTGGAAAATTATTTATGTATTTTAGTTTTTTATATTTGGAGAATAATTATAAATTAATTTCAAATTTTAGAGACCAATAAAAAATTAAATTCAAATATAAAAAACCAAACATGTCTGTCACTTATGAAATCACAAAAAAAAAATTAAATAAAAAAATTTAAAACTAAATTTTAAAAAGAAATTATGGATATATGTCTTGTTTATTTATTTATTATTAACAATAAGACAACATTATTTCACTTGATTATTCAATGAAATGGAGGGTAGTATCGTCCTAATGAAAAATTGGTATTTTCGATTAATACAATACAAGAGGGTAGTATCGTCTTAATAAAAAATTAGTGCGCATCCACTCTATTGTTCTTCACCCACGGGGTTTTATAGTTGATAAACCGGACCCACACGTAACGGCAAGAAAGAACCGCGGGCAAAAGAACAAAAAATAACGGACTTTTTTGTAATTTTACCGTTCATCACGGACAAACAAGAAACGACCGATTTCGACCGTCCGATCATGACTCAGACATGACAGCTACCGTTGATGCTCAATCGGACCATGCCACAATGGCAAAAACTAAGTCACAATGATCCAAAACGGCGACGTATCGTGCATCGAGATTAGTTTTCTTGTACAAATGGAAATGAAAAGGGGCAGTCCTCTGCGACTGCAGCAGGTTTCTTCTTCCATCTTCGTCGTCCTCCTCTGTCTCTGTTTCATTTCAGTTTCTTCTAATTTCTTTCCTTTTTGTTCTTTGTTTCACTGATTCTTGTTCGTAATCTTGCTTTTTGTGCATGGATGATATTGATCATGATATAGACGCATAGCTTATCTTCTTTAGAAGTGAAAAAAGTCAGAGAAAGGGGCTATCGGCTTTCTTTATTACTGCTACTACTTTTATAGGAGTTGCGAAGGAAAGTCGGTTTTCAGATAGGACAATCAATTTCTGGATACTGATAATCGAAACACCTGTTTGTGCTAAGGGGATGATTTGAAAGATCAATCGGTTGGTTGAGTATTCTTGTCAAGATGACGTGACTTCTTATTTGGTATTCTTTTAATTCTTACGAAATTTCGCGGTTGTATTGCTTTGATTTCGTCTTGAGTAGTTTATGGTGTTTGTCAATCGGAGATTTGTAGCGGAAGTCAAATATGTTTTTCTGGACGTTGAAATCGTGTTTGACTTGTTCTGGTTGAGCTGCCAGAACGAATTTTCTTGGTTCGGCGAGGTTTCGTAACGGAGGAGTTTTGTTGTTTAGAGGTTAAGCTGGACATGCGAGAAATGAGATTGGAACATTCATTGAAAAGCAAACTGAATACGGAAGGTTGTTTTCCTTGCTGTTAGTTTGTTTGCTTCTGGAAGCACGAATTTCTTGGCTGTAGATTGATTTGAACTGTGGAATCAATTCGTTAAGAAATGCAGGAGCCAAGTATAGATACCGATAAGCTAAGTTATGAAATCTTCTCAATTCTTGAGAGCAATTTTCTCTTTGGCTACGATGATCAGAAGCTATGGATTCCTAAGCAGATATCTCCCGCTGTTGATGGCAAACCAATATCCGATGCTGCAACTCAAGAACACGCTCGACTAGAAGAAAGCGGTGGCGCTTCGTCGATAAGAAACCAGAGAGGCAAGGTTTGCATTCTGAGCATCGATGGCGGAGGTATGGGAGGGATTCTCTCAGGTAAGGCTCTGGCTTACCTCGAACAAGCGCTCAAAACGAAATCGGGAAATCCTGACGCCAGAATCGCCGATTATTTCGATGTTGCTGCGGGAGCCGGTGTAGGAGGCATTTTCACTGCGATGCTTTTCGCAACGAAAGACCATAGTCGGCCGATGTATAAAGCAGAGGACACTTGGCGGTTCTTGGCCGATCAAGGCCAGCGGTTCTACCGTTCGAATTCCAGTTCCGGTGGAGGTTTGTTTGGGCGGTTGCTCAAAATCAATCGTACAAATTCCACCAGTTCAGCCACTGCCGCTCTAGAAAAGGCGATGAAAGAGGCTTTCACTGATAAGGAACGGAGTTTAACCCTAAAAGATACTCTGAAACCAGTTCTGGTACCTTGCTACGACCTGTCAACAACGGCGCCATTTTTGTTCTCGCGAGCCGATGCCCTAGAAAAGGATAGCTTCAACTTCCGGCTCTGGGAGGTTTGCAGAGCAACATCGGCCGAACCGGCGATATTTGAACCGGTAACATTGAGGTCTATCGACAACCAAACCAATTGCCTGGCCATCGACGGCGGTTTGACAATGAGCAATCCGACGGCGGCCGCGATCACGCACGTACTGCACAACAAACAAGAATTTCCATTCGTGCGAGGAGTCGAAGACCTTCTGGTTCTGTCCTTAGGAACCGGCCAGCCATTTGAGGCCCGCCGAGATTACCGTCAGGTCAAAAGGTGGAAGGAGAAGGAGTGGATTCGGCCCATGAATCGAATCTCCGGTGAGGCCTCGGCCGACATGGTGGACCAGGCCGTCGCCACGGCCTTCGGTCAGTCCAAGAGCTCTAATTACGTGAGGATTCAGGTACAACAATCTGACACGTGCACACAACTGCACATTATTCCTATTTCCAAGAACTTTCTTTTCTTTATTGACATGCTTCTCATTTTTAAATGAAAACATTCTTTTTAAATAATAATTACAACGACATAGGCATAAATTTTAACCATAAAGTCTAAATTGGATTTCCTTTTATTAGCATAAAAAGAATTCATTTTTATAATTCAATAATTAAATATTGTGGTTCCAGTAAAGTAGTGAGGGTGGGTTTCTTAGTCATTAGACAATTAAAACACTGCAGCAGGTGTATATAGGTTATGTCAAAGAAAATGGTTAACTAACTTTTGACGGATATATTCCCATCAAATTTAAATATCAAATATTCTTAAGCCATAAATATTAGTCAAATAGGTTTAATGTTTATAATAATGTTAAAAATAGGGTAGAATTAGAAAAGATTTTGAACCATATTTTTTTGTTTATTGTACTAAAGAAACTTCTTTTTCAATTTTTTAAAATTCAATTCAATCTAAACTAAAAAAACATATAATTCGATTCAATCATATATATAGTTTGAATTGTTTGATTATCATGTTTTATGAACACTCTTGATAAAAATTTATTTGATGATAGCTATATAAAATCTTTAAAAAATTAAGCCTATAAACATAATTTTTTGTTATGTACATGTTTGTTTTTTAAATTCTAGCCAGATTTTTTTTTTATTCTATTTTTTAAATTTAACTACAAATTCAATTGGGTACGCAAAAATGGTGGGAATTTTTTAAAAAGAAACAATTATCAAAAGAATTAGGTGAGAGTTTGGGGGGAAAAAATTTAGCTGTTTATTGGGTCGAGTTGGCCCTCCTGCAAGCTGAAAAGTCACGGGAACCTGTGTCGTTTTGCTACCCATAGTGATTATTATATTTGCGGCATTTTCTGTTTTGGCTTTCATTCTAAATAATCAGACCCCACTTTAAGGCATAAACTGATAGATAATCTAAGTTTTCTTTAGAGGAGTTTGCTTCCACTAGAATAGTAATGTGAAACAAGTCCATTCCCCAACCAGGCTTTGTAGCTAACCTTCCAATAATCTTTTTGCAAATTTCCCCAAAAGAAGGAAATGTAGCTGTTCGTGCGGGTAGGGGTCTAGATACTGGGGGAAAAGGGGCATGGATTTGGTAAAAAGCTGACCACAAGTATGTTTAGTGTCCATCGGTGCATAATACAAAACAATACTCTGCTCTTTCCTTTGTTACGATTGAGGATTGTTGGGAGGGAGTTCAATTGAATACATCTCTATTGGTATGAGGTTTTTTGGGAAAGCCCAAAGCAAAACTACGAGAACTTACGCTCAAAGTGGATAATATCATACCATCATAGAGAGTCGTGATTCCTAACAGTTACTATCGCGGGAACCATGTATGGATGTATCAGGAACTGGACCTTAAAGCCTATGTAAGTAAATATATTATTGGTGATTGTGCTTCCTTCCCCGGAATTGCGGAATTTTTCTGGTCTTGTTGTAATATGGAGCATTTTTCTGTTGTAAATGGAGAATATTCTCTCTTTCTCGTGCACATTTTTTTTTGGAGTTCTAACAATGGTGGAGTGAAAGATTCATATATTTCACATTGTTTTTCATTTTACACATGTATTTAACATTTTGATGAGAATATATGATGCACAAGTAGATTATTTTACTTTTACACAAACACATACAAATTGTTATCAGTAAAAAGTTACCATTACAATTTCATTTTCATACTTTATTGCATGTGTTCTTGTAGTTCTAACTCAAAATAATAAGAGGGGGATGAACTTCATAATCTACTAATTCAAATTCTCCCAGAAATATTGAGTGAAATGACAGAACTTGTAATGTACATGATACTCAAACCCAGTCATTATTGGTATTTCAGGCACTTGGATCAAGCTTAGGCCAGGGTGAACCTAGCACAAGTACTGATTCCAATGCTGGTAATGTAAAGATGCTGGTTGAATTGGCAGATGAGGTCCTCAAGCAGAAGAATGTTGAATCTGTTCTCTTTGGAGGAAAGCGATTTGCAGAGCAAACCAACTCCGAGAAGCTCGACTGGTTTGCTGGAGAATTAGTGCTTGAACATCGGAGGCGGGGCTGCAGAATTGCTCCCACTGTGGCTTTCAAGCAGGCTACCACCCAGGAAAGTGTCAAGGAGCGCTCATAATGAAGAAAAGTAAGCTCACTCTTTCTTCTGTTTTTTTCATAATTTGTCACTTTATTTTCATCTTGTTTGCTGAATCCTTCTTATAGTCGCTTATATTACGTATGAAAGAAAAAAACCAAACAAATTGTAAGACTAGAAATCTAGACCACCACTCCCAAATTTTAGTTAATGTGGCACGGTGATCTGATAACTGAAATAAGAATAAAGAGTAAGGTTGATTATCTACCAATTTCTTGTAAAGACTTTCTACAAATGTAGCGTGTAGATTCAAACATCTAATCTCTTGATCATGGAAACATGTTTTATACTTATTGAGCTATTATTAACCATTTCTTGTAAAAGTTGTACTAAAATTTCTGGTAAAAGTTCCACCAGAGGTTAAAAGAAACCAACAATGAGTTGTCAAGGTCAACAAGAAAGTATGGATGGGATTGGAAGAGGGACCAACTGTTGTTGTACGGTTGTAGAACTTGATTGGAATTTTTTAGTTTAATGTTAGTTTGGTAAATTCCAGATAGCCCTGAAAATCTCCAATAAATTGAAATTCAGTAATTCAATATGGAATCAAATCCTATTGACCAAGATATGGAATATGTTGTAGTATAACTAAAATTAGAGAGATACCTAAACTCTAATAAAAAGTAGTACCTAATATGCTCACAATTGTCAAAGGTGTTATTGTAAGAACTGGTGAATGGAAAAGGACGAATTTTTTTTGTCACTTTCTAGCTAACTTCTGAAAAGACAAGGGGTAGAACTGAAGAATCCCCGTGTCAATAATTTTCGAAAAAAGATGCATAAAGTGTGAACTGCATTGTCTTTAAAAAAAAAGTGGGTTTTTTTCTGTCATATGAATTATTATAATTTCTGTGCACTAATTCCTACTACTATGGACTTATTAGGATTAAGGATCCATATTTTTTTAGCTGGTTACAATTATAATTATAATTCTCAAGCTAAGCCTTATCAGGAAAGCAACTAAAATAACTTTAAACGGTTATATCTTAATTCCAGTTAGAAAAGTAAAAGAAAAATTGTGCTAAGAGTACGAGGACAGCTTTATATAATACTGTTCTGAAACAGCATCAGGTAACTTCCATTTTCCTGAATTGACATAATTATGTTGACCCATTTGATTTGAGAGACCTTTTGTTTGTTTTCTTGCTGTGTTATAACAAAAATTCTTAAGGAAACATTGAAACTTTTAGTCAAATTTCAACAAAAGCATAAGAACTGGCTTCTTTTCTTGACTTAGATTTTGAAAACATTTGTGAACAATAGATGATAAACACATAAAAATTCGTAAGTGAAAGTAGCATTTACGTTATTTGACACAATTTTTGTAATTTTACAGGAACATGTTGTTTTGGAATAGGATGTAAAAGGGGAGAAGAGGAGGCCAGGAAGGAACTGAAAAGGACAAAAGACATATACAGTATAAAAGATTGGTAATCTGTGTGGGATACTCCTGCCCAACAGAGGACAGACAATCTTTTCTTCTACATCCAAGTAAATTGGCAAGAAAAAGGGATTCAAAAACAAAGGGAGCAAATTTGAATCTCTCCTTCATTTTCAGGTATCAAACAAAAAAGAAAAAAATGCATGAAATTTCATCTGCTTTCAAATTGAAGAATTCAGTGTGGTAAAACTTAAGAACCTCGACACATTGTTTATAAGATTACCTTTCCTCTGATTTTATTTCTGTACATAACAAAGCCTTTGATTGAAGGTCATACCCACCATGCTCAACCCATATCCTTTTGTGAGTTTTCTCATTAGAAAAGGCCTACTTAAAGGAATCCCATCAATATGATATTCTTGAACCCACTTTTTGTTTTTTAGGACAATTTTAAAAACTCTCCTTTAATCAACGATCTAACAACAAGTTCTCTTGCTTTCTTTTTTATGATATTATAATTGTGAGTCGCCAAAGATGACTTTGGTCAATATTCTATCAGGAATCTACTTTTAAGATATCTGGTGACTGACAAGAAGTGCTTATCCTCAATGTCCCTTACCTTATATTCCCTTATTATTTATCAATTTAGATTGTCATTGTGGAAATTGTGGTAATTGTGTTTGGTAATAGGGGCTGTTTTAGGAGGGCCCCAAAGGGCAAAACAACTAGGAAATTCAACCTATGTCTAGATAATGATGGAAATTATGACAGGTAAAGCATCCACTCCTCCAATTAGATCACTCATGAAGCTTTTTTGAGCTGAGGATAACGTTCATAAGCTTCACAAAATTTTAAAAAAGAATATCTGCCCAATTGTTGTTGGCTAAGCCCTTGATGATGGAACTAGACTATGGGTATGTTTGGTACTAACATTTTTAATTTTTAATTCAAACCATTTTTATTAAGTGTTGAAAAGAATATTTTTTAAAAAAGCAGGTCAAGCTCACCTTATAATTATTAATTTTAGCACACAAAAAAATGGGCCATTTCAGGATATTTTATTTTAATTTAATATTTCAAGCTCTTATTTTCACCTAACCAAGTCTTGACAACTAATCACTTGTCGAAATTTTTTATTAAAAAGAATAATAAAGAAAGAGTAAATAGAAAGTGTTCAAGAATCTTTTACTATTGTAATTGTCATTTGTCGAATTTTTTTTGCATTTTTTATATTATTCTCCAAATAATAGTTCTTTCAACCACATACAAAATTTAGCGAAGATTATATACTTTAATTATTTAAGTTATCGTCAAAAGACCGTAGTCATCCAATAATACAACAGAGGCATAGAGCATTTAGAAGGGGATGAAACAATATCACAATTCAAATTATTTATTCCCTCCAATACAAAACTTTGATGTCTCATAAATTTCAAGAGTAAGCATAAAACAAATCTACCATATTAACTTGCTTTTGGGAGAACAACAAAAAATTGAGCACAAGTGTACAGAAAAAAAGTTGAAGATTGAGATCAAAGCTTATAGGATGTTTGTGTAACAATAGCTTTTGTTCAAGCGGTCGATCTCGAAGCCTCGGATCTCGGTTTGATGGGTGATTGCAGATCTGAGTTGATTGGGAACAGATTGCATTGTCCATGTTGTGCCATCAACTGGTCCACAAGCACTAGAGTTACCATAGCTTCAACCATTGGTACAGCTGCATAGCCATTAAACCAGACAAATTCAATTGTTTTATAGCCAGAATTCTCCATTTCTATGAGTATATATCCATGGTAATATGTTTTCTAGTGATATTTTAGGAATAACAGGTAAAATCTGTAACCGCTTAAGCCCACCGCTAACAGATATTGTCTTTTTTTGAGTTTTCCTTTTCGACTTTCCTCCAGGTTTTTAAAACATGTCTAATTATAAGATAGTGGAGATATTGTCTTTTTTTGAGTTTTCCTTTTCGACTTTCCTCAAGGTTTTTAAAACATGTCTAATTATAAGATAGTGGAGACTGCAAAATCTCAAGTTCATTTCTTTCATATCTTTAAAGAATAGCCACTTTTGCAAAAGAGGGCAAATAGATATTTAAAAATCATTGAAGTACCTCTTGGGACGACGCAGGGGTCATGACGACCACGGGCAATCAGCTCAACCTCTTCCTTCTCTCTGGTCACTGTATGCTGTTTTTTCTGCCGAAAGCAATGGAAGAAGGAGATTGAAACACCAAAAAAATAGATAGGAACAAGGTAAACTGAAGCAATGTAGGCTTCACTTATGATAGAGAAGTGCATCTTACCCCAATGGTAGCTGTTGGCTTGAAAGCTACCCTCATGCTTATGATTTCGCCATTAGATATACCTCCCTGAACGTCAATACAAGTCTTCAGTATCGAACAAAATCACAAAAAGAAAAACGCACCGTGTTCGTTGATCAAATCTTAATCACTTCATATGGGCAAAACTAAATACCTGTATTCCACCAGATCGGTTGGTAACTGTTCTAATTCTTCCATTTTCATCTATATAGAATGGATCGTTATGTTCGCTGCCAGTTAAAAAGGTGCCTGCAAAGGTTTATAGTTTGGAGCTTTTGAGTATTGGGTAAAAAGGAAGAACAGAACTACAGCAACTGCAAAGCGTGAACTAATTCTATAGCCAATAGCTTAATGTAATCAATACAATACTATAATGCTCCAACGAGCTCGAGTAGATATCAACCTGCAAACCCACTGCCGATCTCAAAGCCCTTTGATGCAGGTAAGGACAGTAGAGATTTAGCAAACTCAGCTTCAAGTTTGTCAAACACTGGTGAGCCAAGCCCCTGAAAGTGAGGTTTCTAGACATTCAGTATGATATTCGCATGCCTACCGTGTCGTTAGAAAAGAGAGAGAGAGGGAGACGTACAGGTGGACAGTTCTTCACAACGCACGTGACAACACCACCAACCGATTCTCCCTTCACACGGACAGCATCAATGGCAGCAATCATTTTCTCAGCATATTCAGAATCTGGGCACCTGACTATGTTGCTGTCGATCTGTAGTCCATAGAAATAACTATTGGGTTTATACTTATAAAGCATAGGCGATGTACAAGCGTATTAACTCTCTGCATATCTAGCTTACCTGCTCCATTGACAAAGTTTCATGATCCACCACGCCCTCTGGCAGGACAACCTTGTAGACTTGAGATACATAAGCATGTACCTAAAGACATGACAATAACAAATCAGGCATTCAGGAGATAAGCCACAGCTAAGATTGAGAAATAGAAAGGCCATTCAAACTATGGATACTCAACTACTGGATGTGAGTATAAATTCACATTCTGAAGTAGATATTGCTGATAATAACTCAGCATGAAACGAATGACAATAATGAAAAGGAACATAGATTTCACTCCTAAGTTGAAGTATGGACACACCTCAGTTCCTGCTAGACGCTTCAGAATTATCTTACCGAGAGCTCCAGCGGCAACCCTTCCAATGGTTTCCCTGGCTGAAGATCTGCCACCACCCTACAAAAGAAACATGAAGGACATATATAACATTACTAAAAATAATACCAGTATCGAAATGCTGTTGTAGTACAAAACAAAAGGAATTACCTCAACAGCTCGAATGCCATATTTCATGTCGTAAGTGGCATCAGCGTGTGAAGGCCTATACGCTACTGACATTTCACTATAATCCTGAAATCAAATGCAAAGCTATTAGATCTACAATACTAACATAATCAGGAATAAAGCAAAAATATGGCTAGGTTCTTCATGAACAATTACATGCAGAGATTATGCTAGATATTAATGAGAACCATGAATAAAAAAATCCATACACTATATTCATCATAAAAGCATCATGTTCACTACATTTAACATTTGCATTGTGAGAATCTCAAACCAAAAGAACAGAAAATGTCACGCCCCAAATTTTTACAATGTATCAGTAAGGACGTTGGGCCCCGAAGGGGGTGGATTGTGAGATTCCACATCGGTTGGGGGAGGAGAACGAAACATTCTTTATAAGGGTGTAGAAACTTCTCCCTGGCCGACGCGTTTTAAAAACCTTGAGAGGAAGCCCGAAAGGGAAAGCCCAAATAGGACAATATCTGCCAGCGGTGGACTTGGATTGTTACAAAAAACAAAAACAAAAACAAAAAACTGAAAAATTGTTGTTTTTACCATAAAAGATCAAACCTTCTAATGCACTAAATCATTCACAATGTGGGTGAAAAGAATGCATGGGCTGCAGATTCAATTTCAACCCACATGCGTTTATTTTGAATATGATCATTAGGATTATCGGTACGAGGATCGGTATGGTCAATCAAGAAAAATAAAAGAGAAAAGAAACCTTGTTATTTAAAAATGTTATCAAAACAAACTAAGCAACTTACATGTCCTCTCTGATCGGTATTTGGTACAAAGATATGAATTGGTGTTCCAGTAGTTAGTCCTGGAATTGAAAAATCATTAATAATTCATTAAAAAAGGAATGATTGAGAGACTTAGAGCGTAGAAAATTCTCAGGAAAGCTATACCATTAGTGACTCCTGAAAGTATCCGACATGTATCAGTCTCCTTTCTTGGAGTGGTAATTCTACTCTGACCTGGTCTCCTGGATATTTACAGATAATCTACAAGTTAATGCTGATAAAAAGAAGCTCTTAGCTACATGAATTCATTGCATCCATTGACCGAATTTTCGAGACGAAAATATCATGAGGTTCCTCGCAAGTACCTTCTGTCAAGCTCCACTTGCAAATCAGCTTCCGAAATCGGCAAGCGTGGAGGACATCCATCAATCACACACCCAACTCCTCCTCCATGAGATTCTCCATAGGTTGTAACACGAAAGTAATTTCCAAATGTACTACCAGCAGCCTTTATCTCTGTGATTAACCCAACAAAATGTAAGAATTCCAGGCTGCAAGCCATTTCCTGAAGTTACAAAACCACATTTCCAGAATCCCCCCAATTCAAATCTCTTCAACTACCCCGATCATAACATTCTTAAAAACTATTATATATCATATGCACCACAAAAATAACTTCAACACAGCTCCCAGATGAGCTTAATTCAAGCCCGAGATATAAGTATAACCAGATGAACAAAAGCAGCAACTCGGTAAAACCCAAATCAAGCAACCAAATCGTTCATTCAACAATTTCCTACAGTTTTCTTCTCTATACAGTAACAACTAAAATCAATTAGCAAACAAAATCCCCCTATCCATCCAAACATGCAACATACTGAAGAAAAACAGAAAAAGATCAAGCAAACTTACGGAGCTTCTTCGCGTTTCGAGTTCCGACTGAGATTTTAACAGCCGAAAAGGAGAGCTTCGAGAGATCTGAAGAACGCGAGCCGAATCCAGAGAAGCCATCGGTTCTGGAAGAACCAAGAAATGTTTTAGACGAGAGAGAGGCGGCCATGGAAGAAGAGGAGGAAGGGTTGACAAGAAGGTGGAAATTGAGATATGAAATGAAGCAATTGTGTGGGCAATTTGTTAAGATATAGAAAAATAAATCAGTACCAACCCACCACTCCTTACCTACCCCACAATTTCCCACTGCTCTCTCTGCTTCTGTGTTTGGTAAGCCTTGTGGCGGGCGGTTGAAGAAGGCGGGCTCTGAATTTGGTTGGTGGCTCTTTTGGTTGCATTCGACAAGTTTGACCGTTGAAACGACATGTCGGTTCTCTTGCCGTTTTAGATTGGGCTTTGAACGTTATGGCTTTTTAGGCCCAAGGTTCTTAAATGGGCTGAGCTGAATTATCTCTTTGGGCCTATGGGTTGGGCCATGAAAACTCTATCAAATTGGGCCTCTTATGAGTAATTATCCGTAATATTCAAATTATTTGTAACTTTTGAAAATTATTTCTTCCAAGCAAGCAATTTTGTTGTCAAATCATACACGTCATCAAATATTACAATAATTTTTCTTTTATACATAATTAATTAAACAAATAATATTGTTATTCTATATGCCCATCATTATCGTGGAATTAATATTTAACTAAAAAGATAAAATAAAATAAAAGGTAAAGGTTCACGTCTATGACCTTGAATTATGTTTCTATTATGAATAAACCGATATTTTTTATGATTAATAAATATTTTAAAAAACGATAATTATTACTCATACACAAGGTGCACCTTATTTTTCTGTGACTCAATTGTAGGAACTTACAAATTTAATTGGTTTTGCTTAGAGTAAACTTATGTTGAATCACCTCTTAAAACTGTTTCTATTAAACATGTGAATGAAGACAAAACATGTCGAGATAACTCGTGTTGTTTCGTGGGGATAGTCTTAACTTTTAGAAACACTTCGAGACAAGACAAGTCATGTCGCAAGAGAATGTCTGTGAGATCCCACATCGGTTGGAGAGAAGAACAAAACATTCCATATAAGGTTGTGGAAATCTCTCCGTAGTAGATGTATTTTAAAACCTTGAGGGAAAGCCTAGATAGGATGATATCTGCAAGTGGTGGGATTGAGCTGTTACAAATGATATAGAGACAGACACTGGGCGGTGTGCCGGTAAGGACGATGAGACCGAAGGGAGTGGGATTGTGAGATCCCACGTCGGTTGGAAAGGTAAACGAAGCATCCCTTATAAGGGTGTGGGATTGTGAGATCCCACATCGGTTGGAAAGGTGAACGAAGCATCCCTTATAAGGGTGTGGGATTGTGAGATCCCTTATAAGGGTGTGGGATTGTGAGATCCCACATCGGTTGGAAAGGTGAACGAAGCATCCCTTATAAGGGTGTGGAAACCTCTCCCCTAATAGACGCGTTTTAAAACATTAAGAGGAATCCGGAAGGGAAAGTCTAAAAAGGACAATATCTGCTAGTGGTGGACTTAAGCTTTTACAATGTCAAAGTTACCGGGCACTGAATCTGAATTTTAAATTCTAGACGGAATCATAGGCATGAGACATTAACCGTGAGATTTTGTTTGTATTCCCAACCATTTTAACTCATACGGTCCGGTTCATATAAAATACCAAATTAGCATTTTTTCCATTTTACTTGATTATTATATTACCTTGATCGATACATTTTAAAATCTTGTAACATTTTTCATGAGCCTTAGCTTGATCGTATCACTATCCATCATTATTAATAGATATGACACAAAATTTATCAAGATCTAATGAGTTGGTATTTCTTTTCAATGATCTGACAGAAGAACGGACGAATTAGAAGTGAGATATAGGTAGATAGAAATTAGTGGGGAAACAGAAAATTTATCGAGATATGATGAGTTGGCATTTCTTTTCAATGACCTGATAGACGAACTAACCTATTAGAAGTGAGATATGGGTAGATAGAAATTAGTGGTAAATACGCATTTTAAAATTGACCCGAGAGAAGAAACAACAATAAAAAAACATATGATTTAAATAAATACATTAAAAAATATTCGATATTAAGAAAATGTATTTATATGATTTTTTTAGATGAAGAAATATATATTATTATTATTTATATAAAAGATTTGATGAAATTTAGGGTTAGGGAAAAATGATAGAGAGAGAGAGGCATGCGAGAAATTATGAAAAATATGATTGATGTGAAAAAAAAGGGAAAGAAAGACGTGTGCCAAATAATGTCGGGTTTTTTTAGGTTAAATGTTGTCTCAAATAATGTCGCATGCGGTGTAGATGCAGCTTTTATTTCTCTCTCCCTTTTTGGATTTTTTTATATAATTATTTTTCTTCAATTTTTACCTCCCCAATTTATTTATTTATTTATTTATTTATTTTGAATTTTACCATTCCTGTTAATATTTGATTCATAATGTCAAACTTGTAAATTCACTTGTCTTGGTCATAATTAGCATGATGTTAAAGAAAATGTTGTGAGAGATTTTATCTCCAACGTGGCAACTTAGGGTTCAGGAAAACATTCTCCATCGAGAATCTCGAACCGTAATTTCATATACACATTATCCTCTTCGAAGATTTTACACACACACAGTGTTAGGTCTCACATCGGTCGGAGAGGAGAACGGAACATTTCTTATAAAAGTGTGAAATTTCTTTTTAATAAAAGAGTTTTAAAACAGTGAGACTAACGGCGATACGTAATGGACAAAAGTCAAAGCAGACAATCTGCTACGAGTGGGCTCGTTCTGTTACACACATTATGCAAAAAATTATTCTCTCTGCTCCCTCCTTCATTACTCCATTTAAACGGGAATTTTTCATCCTCTGTGGGGCTTCGGTCCCGCAAGTTAAATGAGTATCTTTAACGGAAATCACCTTAACTCGATACAAATTTAAACATCGGAAACAAATTGAGGGGTTTTAAAGGTGATGAAATTATATAATGCACATGATTGATGTGAAAAAAAGAAGATTGACATGAGTCAAATTATGTCGCATGCAGCTTTAATTTTGGCTTGAAAATAAAAGAGGAAATAATTTTATTTCATTTCAATTTTAATTTTAATTTTAAGTCCTTTTATGGGGGAGGAGATTTGAAAGCTATACTTTTGGATTTATGCCATGTGAATGATTGGAACATACCCATTCTTTTTTCAATTTGAATTTGGAAACCTATTTTAATTTTGGAGTTTTTAAGGTAATAATATGTTTTGTTTTCGTGTTTTGTGATCTTAGGACATTGATTCGGTTTCGATTTGGGTTTTGTTTTGTTGGTTAAAGTCCATATCGTTATTAGGGTTGTGAAAGTCAAGAGATTAAAAGGTCGAGATCGCTCATTAGGGTTGTGTAACTCAAGAGATCAAAAAGTTGAGATCGCTCATTAGGATTGTGTAAGTCAAGAGGTTAAAAGACCGAGATCAATCAATAGAGTTCTGTAAGTCAAGAGATTAAAAACTCGAGATCGCTCATTAGGGTTGTGCAAGTCGAGAATCACTATTTTCATGTGTGCTCAATTAATTATAATAAACACAAGTACACAAATGCTCGAGCACAAGTTTCTGCGAAAACTAGGCTCTAGGATTCAATCAAAACTCGCGAGTTCTTACAAATTTATTCAATCATCAATTTCGTGCAGAACTCAAATTTACACCGTAACAAAATTCTATCTAAACTCATAAGCATATTTAGTAGTAGAAGCAAAGAGAGCATAACCAGATTACCGGATTTAAGATAACAAATTTATATTAAATTGTTTACCCAGCATCCGTCAAAGTATCATCAATAGTAAATATATCGACCGTCAATATAAACGTATTAATGAAATTAATTATTTTCGAGAATTATTATAATTTACTAATATATATAAATGTTATATTTGAAATTTAAAATCAAACAAATTTCATATTTCTCCCTCTTTAAAAATGAAGTCTCGAGTGGAAGGGCCGTCGCTCAACGGATAAAAGTTACTCTAGGGATAACAGGCTGATCTTCTCCAAGAGCTCACATCGACGGGAAGGTTTGGCACCTCGATGTCGGCTCTTCGCCACCTGGGGTTGTAGTATGTTCCAAGGGTTGGGTTGTTCGCCCATTAAAGCGGTACGTGAGTTGAGTTCAGAACGTCGTGAGACAGTTCGGTCCATATCCGGTGTGGGCATTAGAGCATTGAGAGGACCTTTCCCTAGTACGAGAGGACCGGGAAGGACGCACCTCAATAAATTGCCTTTTAAAAGTCAACGACAATGTTTGAGTGCTGTCAATTTTGTAAAATGAAACGTGTCGTAATGACTTTTATGTAATTATGGACAAAAACAGTATAAATATTAAGACGAGAATTAATAAATACAATTAAAAAATCTAGAAAAGAAAAGAAAAAGAGAAAGATTGGATTATTAAAGATAAAAAGAAATTTTTTTAATTTGATTCTTTCATCTCTTTTACTAAAATGTCCTTCTTTTGACCTGCCCTTGGCCTTTGAAACCCTAACATTATTCCTTTCCTTCCATTTTCCAACCAATCACAGCCCGACACCTCACATTGTGGCCCCACCTCTTCTTTTTTAACCACATTCTCCTCTTAATTACCCAAATTAATCTTAATTAACCAATCATCTTACCTGTAAAAGATCTTTTACCTTCATGATTAGGGTTACCTTCCAACTTTTAAATCATAACTTTTTTTAAACAGCAGTTAAATCTTAAACGAGAGTAATAACTAAATCCCTACCTATATCTCGTGTTGTATACACAAATCAGAAAATCGAGAGTTTGGAGACGTGCTAACTTTTCAAACATCAGTTAAGTACTAAATGAAAACAATCACTTCATTTCTACCTATATCTCGAACGTTGCATACATAAATCGAGAAATCGAGAGCTCGAAGATGTGCTAACTTTTCAAACAGCAGTTAAGTTCTAAACGAGAACAATCACTTCATTCCTACCTATATCTCGAACGCTCTCTATATACCCAAATCAGCAAATCGAGAGCTCGAAAATGTGCTAACAAATACGGAAAACGAAAAAAAATATTTATTGAGATAAATGGTTGATTATTACCCTACACGTAGTAGAATATAGCTAGCCATTAGGCTAAGATGCTATCCAAATAACCCTAGCTATGAGAGAATCCTCAAGCTCTTTCCACTCAGATTCTTTCCCATTCTAATATATATATATATATATCCTCTGTGGCCAGATCTATCTTACTCTCTTCATCTTGAACAACCCATCACCACACGATCAGATTTCATCCCATCAGATCTTCGGTCGCTTGCTATTAACATTGGTATACATGAGATCTAAATATATTTCACAATGTTTTCTTTTATGTATTTGATTTAATTTTCATTCATTAAAACTATATAATAAGTATATATAATAAGCTATAAATTGAAGGACATCATGATGAAATAAGTACATTTTAATTAGTTATTTCAAGGAATGATATTGGATGAATAAATAACAAAAGTACATTGCAAATTCTAAGGTGGAATGAAAGATTAAATATAATTTTATAATATGGTTTTGGGTTACGGAAATGAAAGAAATGAATCGATCCATGTGACAACCATGCAAATAAATGAAGATTTTATATCAATATACATAACCTGGTTAATGCTAAGAACAAATCCCGAACATGAATACATTTTAAACCGTTGCCAAACAGTGAAATAAATTCAATTTCCAAACAAGAACCCTAAATTTAAGGGAAATGATGAAAACCCTAAAATAAAAGACGTACTAAGTCTGTGAATCTGTGATATTCCCTCTGCAAAAAAACATCACATCACAAGGGACAAAAAAAAAACCCTAAGTTTCTTGAGGAAGAAGAAGAAGAAGAAAAATACCTCTTGAATGCCAATCTTTGAAATTAGGGTTTTTTCCGTTTCTTCGGCTGCAATAAGAAAAGGGCACGAGCATTGAAAAGGGTTAGCTGGAGAATTACCAATTTAGAGCATAGGTGAGCTGATTAAGAGAGATGGATTAAAACAAAAGACGGGTAAGTTGTGATGTTAAAAGATAAAAGATTTGAATCCGGATCTACACGGAATATGCTTGGCTCCTCATACGCCATCTACGGAGGCCATCGGGTAAGACGGTGAGCGCTCTACAAATGGCATACAGGGAGCCAGGCAGATTTGATATATGAAAGCATATATCAGAAGAGAATGGAGAATGGAGAATGGAGAATGGAGAGAGTGAATGAATGAATGGGGAAGAGAGGAGGAAAGGGATGGGATATATAAGGAGATTCAAAAGCAAATTAAAAAAAAAAAAAATGGTAAATACGGGTAAGTTAGAGGGGTGAATTGCAATAAAAAAGAAGAAAGCATGGGGTGTGGGAATTTTGCAGTAAGGCAGCTGCTGGTTTTGCCGTGTTAATATAAAGAACAAAAAATGGTTTAGAGGGTAAGCACTCAATTCCCCAAGCTATGGCTTATGGTGTTTGAAATCTCCTTTTCTGCCTCATAAAGCAAACCTTACTTTTCTATTCTGAAACTCATTTTGTCTGTAAGTGTTTGGAAACATATGGATTCCTCCCCTTCCTTCCTTTTTCCTTTTATTTTTTATTTTTATTTTTTATACATAATAATAATAAAAATAAAGAAAATAACATAATATATTTATATATATCTAATTCCCATCTCGTCTTTCTACGTCTGTGGTGCAATTTTTTGATAAATTATTTGAGGGTTTTGAGCTGTGGGTGGGACTGAAATACACGTGAGAGAATTTTAAACTCGGTAATTTAGATAATGGTTATCAGAAAGTAAAGAGGGGGTCGGTCGTTATAAATATTTAAAAAATTATGTGGCGGTTTTGTTGAATAATTATTGTATTTAGGGGTAATTAAGATGACTAATCCAGCCCCACTTCACCTAATTGCACTTATGCTTTGTCTCTTTATTTGGGTTTGGAAATGCCCACTTCATGCCTTTTGAATTCTTTTAGGACAAAAAGGTCATTTGACTATAAAGGAAAGGGAGGGAAAATATTGGTATTGCTCCCTACCCTCATCATTTACTTTAAATTCCTTTATCCTCATGTTCATCTAATTTGTCCAATTTACCTCTCCATCCCTCTCTTTTTTTTTTCTTTAATTATATATTTTTTTACTTCAACAAGATTCAAACTTATAACGGTGTGGTCCCTAGTAGACGCGTTTTGTGAGATCCCGCATTGGTTGGTAAAGGGGAATGAGACGATGATATGTAAGGGGCCAAACTGAACAATATCTACTAGTTATTTGTAAGGGGCCAAACTGAACAATATCTGCTAGTGAGTTACATGACCTCTTGATCAATGATAGGTTGTCAAAGTGAACAATATCTGTTAGTGATGGCCTCAAGTTGTTACGACTGTTACATGACCTCTTGATCTATGATAGATTAATCAGTTGAGGTACGTCAAGCATGACCTTATAAGTTCTCTTAATTGATGACATATGTGTTAATCAGCTCACATATCTCAACCAACCATTACATCATTTAATTTTAAAATTTGGAGTCTATATCATTTACATACGTATGAGAATAAATTAAATAAATAATGTTTTATTATTACGTATTTGTTTTTATTCATTTAAAAAAAAGAATATATATTGTTCAATAAAGTGTTGAGATAGAGAACAAAATAAACCCTAATATTCAATTATTAGACTTAAGAAAATTAACTAATAATTAAATTAATTAAAAATATTTAATAAATTGCTTAGTTTGACTCTTATATCTTCATTTAGTTTTTATATTTTAAAAAATTATAATTCAATTTTTGGAATAATTTTCATTGAAAAAATAATTAACGCATGAGTGAATGAAGTCAACCATCTATCAAATCACATGTTTCTCAATTATAACAATGTTTTTTAAATCAATAATTTGTTTCTTTTATTTTTAAGGATAAATACAATGTTAGCCCTCCAGTTTTTCAATTTAGTCCTTATTATTTATTTATTTTTAATTTAGTCCCTAATTAAAAGTTTAGCGAATATCAAATAGCTACTAGTATAAATGATATAATATTTAGTAAATTAATAAAAATTTAGAATTAAAAAAAAAAAACTCGTAAGCTTATATTTAGATTTAAAAGTGTTACGCTAAAAAATGTATATTATTATATGTAATATATAAGCTCAAGTCTACCGCTAGTATATATTGTCATTTTTATGTTTTTCCTTCCAAAGCTTCCTCTCAAGCTTTTAAAACGCGTCTGTTAGGAAGAGATTTCCACGTGTTTATAAGAAATGTTTCGTTCCCCTAGATCTCATAATTCACCCTCCTGGGGGTCAACGTTCTTGCTAGTACACCGCCCGGTATCTCGCTCTGATACCATTTGTAATAGCTCAAGTCCACCGCCAGTAGATATTGTGTCACAGGCATAGATATTGTCTTTTTCTTAAAGGGCTTTCTCTTAAAGTTTTAAAACACGTCTACTATGGAGATGGTCTAGTTCTATTTTGACTAGTACTTCGCACGGTCCGGTGACTGCTAGCGGACGCTGGAAAAGCTCAAAAAATATAATATCCGCTAATGGTGGGTTTAAGTTGTCACATTATAACATTTGGGAAGATATATATACATATCTTATGACGCACCGATATAAATCACAAATTAACACAAATATCTAAACACGAAAAACAATAAGACATTGACGAACGACACAACCCACAACCAGCAACCTTCCTCGTCACGCTCCTGTTATTACAACACAAACATCGATTTTGAATTACAGTGATAGGATCGATAATAAACGAGAGTAAGACCAGTGAGTCGAGTGGTGGAGTGTTGTAAAAGAAAAGAAAAGGGTGGGGGAATCATGGTGTCAGATAATTTTAATGATATTGGGGTTCATCTGAAGCTCTCCCCTTTACTTGGTTTTGTGCCAAAGTGATCAAATTTTTTGTCCCCTTTGTGTTTGTTGTTTGTACCCAAAATGTGTGCTCAAGGTTAGATTCTACTCCAACCTCCCCATTCTTTTTAACTCGCTTTCACTTTTCCCACATATCCACACTCCTTATCTCTCCTTTTCATGCCAACCAACATTAAATATTCCCCACATTCCTTTCTTTTATTCTTTTTCCCATCAATTTTTGCACGAACCCCAAATCCCCTTTCTTAATAAAATACTCGAGAACGACTTGTAAATTTTCATGTTTTCGTGTCGTTATCACTTATGACTCTACTGTTAGTGTTCAGGGCAAAACCTAAATGGGGTTTGTGAATAAAATAACAAGGAAACTCCCCCGCTCGAGAACAGTGGCAAATTCTCATGTTTTCGTGTCGTTATGAGTTATGACTCTAGTGTTAGTGTTACGTATATTTTAGGTTTTGCCCTACTTCAAACGAAACCTACATGGGGTTTGTGAATAAAATAACCAGGAAACTCTCCCGCTCGAGAACAAGTGGCAAATTCTCATGTTTTCGTGTCGTTATGAGTTATAACTCTAGTGTTAGTGTTATGTATATTTTAGGTTTTGCCATACTTCAAACAGAACCTAAATGGGGTTTGTGAATAAAATAACTAGGAAACTCCGCCGCTCGAGAACTAGTTGCAAATTTTGATGTTTTGGTGTCGTTATGAGTTGTGACTGTAGTGTTAGTGTTAATGAGAAGTGACTAGGTATCTATGTATTTGTCTTTAAGATTCGGGTCTATTTAGTACTTGAATTTATTTTATTTTTTTTTAATTTCAGGGGTAGTAGAACCCTAGATTTATTCGATATAAAATTAATTTACTAATTTAAAAGAAAAAAAAATTGAGAAGGATTTGAAAAACCCTAGAGGAGAGGAACAGAAAAGGTGGAGCAGAGGAAAGGGTACCTTATTATTCTCTTTTTCTTTCACATTTTATTAAAGAACGTGAAACTCCAGCTTTCCCATTGTGCATGCAACCCTAGCATCATTACCCTCGCTACTTCCACTCCTTTTATTTATTTTTTTATTTTTTTAAAAAAGTTTTTATTAATAAATTAAATTATTTGGTTATTATTTAATTGCACCTTATAAATTGACCGTGGCCATTTCTTTTTTATGGTTTGGTAATTATGATTATGTCCATAATTTAAAATATAAGTATGCTTATTATTGGTTAATGAAATAAATATAAATCTGAAAGTTCGACCTATTTTCTACCTATTTAATTTAGTAAATTTTCATCATTCAATGGGCCCATTTATTTGGGCTTCATGTCCAGGTTTATGGGCCTTTAGCCCAATGGACTGTAATGTTCTATTGGGCTCACGCCATCACTTGCTTGTTAATTAGATTGGGCCGAAGTCCACCAGTGTGTTCTTACAGGCTTGCAATGACTAGCCCCATTACAGATTGATGATAAAATCCTAATGGAATTTTTATGGGCAGCTGCCCTATGAAATTTGATAATATCTTACTCAATGTGGTTGATTTATTGTCTAAAATTTAATTCCATCTTATTGGAAAATAAAATAATTAGTTCGTCGATTCGAGTATTGCTTAATAGATAAAAACACAAATTATCGTCTCAAAAGTTAAAAGGTTCCGTTTTCACACGGAACTGTAGACAAAAAAATGTGAAAGTTTTTGTCTAATTTAGCTGTATTATCAATAATTAGTTGTGATTTTTTGTTCGACATTTTAGCGGATTATTCGGGACATAAGGGTGTGTGGAGATTATTAACATGTTTTTTCAGCTCACATTTTCCTACCTGGCACATGTGCTTTCGAGAGCTCGGTTTAAATGATAGAGAGGGTTAAACAAATAACCCACTAACCCATCTTTCTATCGAGATTTAATTCTTCTTCTTTGGTGCTGAGTTTACGGGGTGAAGGAGAGACTCGAGCACAAATAGGTAAGGGCAAAGTGGTGGTTGACTAGACAATTTTTTGAAGGCAATAAAACAAATAATGGAGTTTTAAGCTAAATGATGCTTCATTTTTCCTCCAATGGTCACTTCATGCACTGAAATGAAGGCCAATATCAAGATACAGAGCACATTCAAAGTCGCATAGGGAGGGAAAACCATCGAGTTCAGATTCAGTACAGGGAGAAATTTAATTACAATTGGTATGATTTACTACAAAATTCAAGGGGAAATCGTTCTGGGGATGATGATGTCGCCAATGTTGTTGTGCCATGGGTCAGCCAAGTGAGTAGCCAAGTTCTCCAGTGGCCCTGTTCCTGGGTATGCCGATTGTTGCACACAGAACCCAACGAAAGCCAACAACGCCAACCGACCTACAAAAAAAAGTAGTCATTTTTCATGCTCTTTCCTAACAGAGTGCTTCAATTTTGTTCCCAAACGTGAGAAGTTCTAGTTGAAATGAAAGGCCTCACCATTTTTTATCTCCTTGACTTTGTATTCCTTCAACTTTTGAGGGTCTTTGGAGTAGCCCAATGGGTCAAAAGCACCTCCAGGGTACTTCTTCTTCTCAGGGTCTTTCTCCATGCTGCGTTGGTGCTCTACAAAGGCAATGGCAAGGAACTCAATGACCAAAATGGTTGGCAAAGTTCCCCATGGAACTGGTTGCCCCAGGTAGGTAGCTTGGCCTCCTGGAATAGCTGCCCATTCCTGAGCTTTCACCCAGTTGCCCAAGCCCAACGCCTCAGGAACCAACATCCCTGGCTGAAAAACAGAACAAAGAGTATGAAAATTCATCATCGGTGGAAAAAAAACCGCCCCATAATCTTAGAATCAAGCAACTGGATTTGGAAAACTTACAACAGCAAGCATGGCCCATCTGCAGTGAATTAGCTCAGACTCCTTGAATCTCTCGAGATTCTCTGGCACTTCTCCCAGCCGAAGAGGGTCAAAGCCAAAATCACTGTTAAGCACGAACTCAAGAACTAAGTAACAGTAAATTCAAACATGGATTCACATTCTCTAAAAATTTCAGCAAACCAAGGACAATTCACAGCACCCAAAAGACAGTCGTGACTCAGGCATTTCATCAAACATCTAGAGGGCAATCATCCCACATCAACAAAAAAAACCCACAAGATTTTGCGAAATAAAAAGAATATTTCAAATTTCAATACCCGGGGGCAGAGCCGTCGAGGTACGGAGGGCGGGGCTGGCCAGGCATCCACTCAGCGGACATGGAAAATCGAGAGGAAGCATTAACGGAGACTCCGGAAATCGGGACACCGGTGGCGAATTTAGACTTGGAGGAGGAGAGGACGGAGGGGAAAGCGGTGGTGGCAATGCCGCAGCTCATCAAGGTGTTGGAAGCCATTGAAAAACAGTGGCAGAGATTGAAGAGAGAGTGGGAATGGCGGAAGATGAAGGGGGGAGAAGGAGACTAAAAACACTTGCAACACAAAGATTGGGGAATCTGAAGATTGGCTTTCATTGGCTAAGTATGGGTTGGTTTTGTGATCTCATTGGGCCAGCTGGAACTTCTCAATCCATTTTCTATGCTGACGTGGAATATCCAGTTGGGTTGGGGTCTTGGAATTCCGTGGTGGAGCTTCTTCCATTCGGAGATTCCAGCGATAAATTTTAGATTTTTTTTTAGCTGTGATAAATTTTGGACCACGTGGCATCACATTCTGTCAAATGTCTATTTTGACCCTCGATTTTAAATAAAATAACTAAATTAATATTTAAATTTAAATTTGTAAGAAAATTATCAACCTTCCATAAAAGCACGTAGTTAAAGAAAATCCCCTTGTTGGTAGTTGGTTCTGTTGACTCGAGATAGTCGGGTATCTCTTCCCTAGTGATCAGTTAGAGTCCCTCTTCTATCAATAGGTACTCTCGATAAACCCTTGTATTTATTGATACGAGGTTACTAGTTAAGACATTTATAAGATAAACCCTTGTATTTTATATTATAGCCTTATTTTTAAAAATTATTAAATTTTACCAAAAAAAAAAGTGAATAATTATGTCTCTAAACTTTAAAATATTTTTTAATTTAACATTTAAACTTTAAAATGTGTTTTTATAAAAATACCCTTAAGATTTGAAATTGGTAAAAAAAAATTGTTCAATAGATAAAATATGATAATTAATGTGTATAAATTAAAAAGCTAACGTAATATTATTTACAACTCTATAAATTATTAAGGATGTTATTGTAATTTACTCTATTTCAAAGACATTATTATAATTATTTATACATTCGTCATAATATTATAATAATGTCATCTATATTTTCTAATTTATAGTGGTTGCATCAATTTTCCTTTTTTTTGTTAATAAAAAAAACTTTCCGAATATATCTTTTGTAACCAATTTTAAAATTCAAAGATAAATATAAAATTTTATTTAAAAAAAAGGTATTTTTACAATTTGGCATAAACTTTTTTCAAATTTAGGGTATTTAATGTAATTTAATCTTAAATGAAGGTCTAATTTGCAAACATACATTTTATTAGAAAGCATGCAAAAGCAAAGGACTTCACGACGTGAGTTTCTCGCAATTAAATCATGGTCAAAGTAACTGTAATCAGAAGTATTCATGATCTGGATTATCCGCACGGGGTGCAGCATAATACAGTACACCTCACCGCACCCAATACAAAACTCTTTCACGTTACGATCTTCGAAGCTCGAGCCAAGACCCACCTCCTCTGTAACCCAAAAGTCTCCCGCGAAGCAAAACAGTCCATTTTTAGCACACAACTCCGATCACCGTCGTCCACGGTCTAATTCAACGGTCACTGTCCACCGTCTCCGCCTATGAGTACTCCAGCAGTCCCGGGGGTAAGCTCCGTTATAATTGTTTGTTTTAATCTCCTCCAAATTGGCGGTCGATCAGTCGCATTCAGATCTCGCAGTTCGTCTTTTCTATCTCGGAACGTGTATCCTAGATCTTGACATTTTCTCGAAATTCGGCGACGTTTCTAATGATGTTTTGTTGTTTTGTGTAATTCGTTTTGTAATTGGATAGGGGCCTGGCTTGTTTACTGGATTCACGAAGCTATGCAAGGGTTTAGCTGTGGTGCTGGTTGGCGGGCATATCTTGGTTCAGGTTTTTCCTGCGGTTGTTAGTTATCTCGCTCTTATTCCAGCCAGGTATCTTGTTTGGAGAACTTAGTCTTTGGATTAGTGGTAGTGATAACTGTGCAAAGCTGAATCTGTGCGATGGGTACGTTCTTGCAGTAATGCCTGTAGGTTACCGATTAGAAATGTCTTTGTTTTCTCGAGTCGAAATTTAGTCAGGAAAAAATCTAGAATCTTGTGATCACAGATGAAAATTTATTGAATTCTTGTATCTGCTAGGATTTCAGGTGGGCAGGTATATGTTACATGTTTTGAATTGAACATAGTGATCCATAGGCTTGTCCTGTGTCCTGTGGGATCGATGGAAGTTAGTCAATAGTTTAGTTTCCATGCATGGAAATTTGGTCGTAATTGTAAATTGCAATGATTCTGTTGACTCCTCTATTCAATTTATTGGCCATAACATCCAAGTAGCG
Organism: Cucurbita ficifolia; assembly: GCA_033971965.1. Lineage (NCBI taxonomy): Eukaryota > Viridiplantae > Streptophyta > Magnoliopsida > Cucurbitales > Cucurbitaceae > Cucurbita > Cucurbita ficifolia. Next base: position 18,568,427 of record CM066965.1, read on the forward strand.
GTTTACCCTTCTTCAGAATAAAACTATTGATCAAAATGTAGAAATTTGTGCCCAGTTTAATTCATTATTTTATTTTATTTGTATGATGTGAGAATATTTCCTCTGTAGTATAGGAATTAATTAAGTTCAGGGAAGGCAGGTATCTGACCGAGTTTTGAGTAGTTAAATTTACATGGAAAGTGTGTAAGCAATAAATGGTTGGGTCATTCATTCCTTTGAACTTCTATTTTGTAGGACAATTCCTTTTGCTTGGAATCTCATAACTGCTGGTTATGTTGAACAGACAGTATATGGGGTATGCACTCACGTTGTCATACACTATTTTGTTTCCCTTTACAGAATCATAATTTGAACATATCTCACTATTTTTTGTTCAATCTTCACTGGAAGTTAGACTCACCGAGAGGCATATATTGCAGGTTGTTGTCAGCACAGTTGGTCTCCTTTTTGTTGGGAAGCTGCTTGAACCCATCTGGGGTTCTAGAGAATTTTTGAAATTCATCTTTGTAGTCAATTTTATAACTTCTTTATGTGTCTTTATCACAGCAATTGCCCTGTACTATATTACACAGGAGGAAAGTTATCTGTAAGTGCTACCGAGTCCTCGTGCATCAAGGGCTCTTTTTAGGCATACTCGTGTACATGTCTTTAGCTGATAGCGCATTATGGATTTTCATTTAAGCCATTTTTTTGTCTGATTCATTCCATATAAGTGTTTTACAGTCTCCCTTTATCAACTCCTCTTTAAACATGTTTCATTTCTGTTTGCCTCTCAGTCTTTCCAGACATCTTGTTTACATATGTTTTTTTGGTCTCAGTTATCTGCCTGTATCTGGTTTCTATGGGATTCTAGCTGGGTTCTTGGTTGGGGTCAAACAAATCATACCTGATCAAGAGTTGCCATTATTGAAACTGAGAACTAAGGTATGAAAAATGTAGATAGGAATTTCCAAATTTTGAATGGTTTTTATCAGAGTTTTTCTTGAACCCTCTTTTGGGCTTTGCTTGAAACTTCATGCAGTGGTTGCCATCTCTAGCTGTATTAGTATCCATTGCTGTAAGCTGTTGGACAACAGGGGCAGCAACATATCTTCCAACAATAATATTTGGAACATACATCAGCTGGATTTATCTGAGATACTGGCAGAGGAAACCTGAAACAAAACTGAAAGGCGATCCAAGTGATGATTTTGCATTCTCTTCATTCTTCCCTGAACTCCTACGGTATTCTGTTTATCTTGAAGTTCTTTTTTTCTACTTTTTAAGCTTCTCTTGCCACGTTTTCAAGAATTTTCTGTGTTCTCTCTCTCTCTCCAAAGTCCATAGCGTACTATGACTCTCAATGGTTCTGTGCAGGCCAGTCATTGATCCAGTTGCATCAATATTTCATCGTCTGCTTTGTGGAAGATCTGAATCCCCTAACGATTCCGAGGACTATACTGCTGCAGGTGCCCCGCTGCCTGGTTCAGACCCCATTGAGGCATCTCGAAGGAGGTAATATTTGCTAATATTCTTGTTCTGACTCATAAGGTTAAGTGTAAAGAATAGTAAAGAATGGTACAAAACATAAACGAAATGTGTGTAATGCTCATAAAAATTGAAAATTCTAATGGTTGCAGAGAAAGGGGAGCTAGAGCTTTGGAAGAAAGACTGGCAGCTGAGAGATTGGCTGCAGCCAGAAGTGGTCAAGAATCGGGAAGAGATGCAACAGAGAATGTTTGATAATATAATCCATATATAAGTTGGCGGTCATCTGATGATCAACAACTTGGGGGGACTGTGCGTGCAGTATATGAAGAGGTCCTCTTTTCTTTATTCTGTGATGCAATTTTGTTTACAAAAATGTTGCTTCATTTATGCCCTTTGCAGCATTATTGGGGATTTATTTGTATACAGCCCAAGATATATAGAGTACAATTTCGTCCTAAGTTTCTCCCACCTTTATTTATCTATTTATTATGGTTAAAATACATTCTTCATCATTGAAAAGTTTCTATTTGGTCCTTAAATTGTTAAGATAAAGGGTTTTTTAGCTTTTAAGATTTGAATTTAGTTTCTATTTACTCGCTAGTGGCTCGTTGTTAGTGGCTCGTTCGTGCAAGGAATTTGGAGATAGAAATGGACAATGATTTGTGATACCCTTATTTGATATAAGGATTATGGAATAATGTATTCTTATAAGGTCTACGGAATAATGAATTCTCATGCATGATTTATTCAATACACTTTCAAAGAGCTTTCTTTTTGCCTCCCTCACATTTTTATTTGTAATTTTATTTTGAATATACTTTAATCAAATCTTGGCAACCAAAGTTAGTATAATTAATTATTTAATTAGAAGTATTCAATAATATTTTATTATAATATATATTTAATTCGTTTTTACGCATGAAAATTTATTCGAGAATTAAAATTACGTATTTGCTAAAATTATTAATTAATTGTTCAAACACTTCACTAATTATTGAATAGAGACTAGTTAAATTATTTGGACTAACTTTAAAACATAATTAATTGATTCAAATAAAATTTATAATTACTAATAATAAATTTTAATTAATTAAATATGAAGCAAATTAGCCAACTTTATGTAAATTAGCATTATTGTAGGCTGGTTTTCAAAGTCTTAAGGCAAAAAAGAAAAGCAATGGTGAGACATAAGGATAAAAAGTAGAGTTCATTATGTACTTTAAAGCATCTTAAGATTAGTGCATAAAAAGAAAGCCCTGAAAACACCCATTCCCTTTCACATTCAAGCCAAAAACCGCTTCATTTTATAACTTTACCATACAAAATAGCAATATAAAATGACATATCTACCGTTAGTAACGATCCATCCTGTCCTCCAACCATCTCCACCTGCAACAACAAAATGAATTAAAACAATGAGACTAAAATGAAATGAACACGAAAGAGGATTTACGTACATTTTGTAATCCCATCTGGGTCCGATTTTGGTCATCCGATTCTCGCCGTATGCATAATTCTCTTCAGCTCGCTTGGCGTTTCGGAACGCACAACAACCGATGGAGTAAACGACAATGAAAAAAATGAGTATCACAACATTGAGAATAGAGAGCTTATGCCAGTCTTTCCTTGCAGTCTCAAGCACACCTGCTTTGCACGAATCGCACTCGAAGCACAGCACATTGGGCGCCCCGTTCCACCGGTAGCAATCGGGGTCTTGACCGTTCTCGTTGCATGACGCCGGCGGCTTGCAGCAGCCCGACTGCACGCCCAAAATTTACTTAACAGCCGTGTTTGTTTTCTAATCATTTCTTTACTACAAATTAAAAATAAAAAAAAAGGGAGTACCTGAATTGGAGTGATGTCCCTTTGCAAATAATTAAGAGGAGTCCAAGAAGGAAGTTGATTGCAAGTATTAGACCCCAAAATACAGCTTCTAATATTGACCCAATTCCGAGGATCATCCACTCTCTTCCTTAGCCACGACGAGTAATCCCCCAGCCCATGCTCGCCGCCGCCTTTACTGGCCACAACAAGCCCAAAAACCGTGAGGCCCAAGAGCGTGGCAATGAGCAGCAACATGACGAACAAATAGAGCCAAAGCGCCCAAGCTACATTGAAACAGGCCCCTACGAACCCCGCCAGCGAAATGACGAGCACCACAAAGCCGACCACCAGCAGCGGCGTCTGCAGAAACCCCTCGCACGTCGTGCTGTTCCGAGCCATCCATAGGGCGCCGCCGATGATGGGGATTGAGGCTAAGAGCGTTAGGAAATTCAGGAGTCCGATCACTGAGTTGCTTAGTTTGTTCATCACTTTGGATTTTGGGTTTTTCTGAAATGAAGTGAAATTTTATTGGGTTTTTTAAAATTTTTGTAGAAAGGGGATTGAATTGAAAGGATTGTAATTCAAGCTTTGAGAGGTTCTAATGGGAGGTTTTATAGTTTGAAAATGTTTGTGGAACCTTTTGCTTTTTCAAATTTCTTTGGCGTGAAGGTAACTAGAAAAGAACTCTCTTCTTTTTATTTCAACAACATCGATGATTCGAAACTCACCTCTTGATGGATGCCATATATTTAACTAAAAACAACTAAATTATGAATGTTTATATAACGGCTCAGACCTACCGCTAGCAGATATTATCTTTCAGGAGTCAGCGTCCTCCGCACTCGTTCCTTTCTCCAATCAATGTGGAACCACCACCACCCAGTGTCTGGCTCTAATACAATTTGTAATGGCTCAGGCCTACTGCTAGCAGAAATTGTTCTCTTTGGGCTTTCCCTTTAAAACGCGTCTGCTAGGGAAATGTTTTTACGCGTTTGCTAGGAAAAGATTTTCACACCCTTATAAAGAGTGTTTCGTTCTCCTTCCCAACCGAAATAGGATATCACAGTTCATGCTCTATTATGACACATAAGATATCACCTTTTTTTTTATGATGTTTTATGTTGAGCTATGTTTGAATTGATAAGAAGTAATATGTTTTTACACGAAAAAATGAACGGTATATTTCGATTTGAATAGAAACAATATATTTTAATTACATCTCTTAGCTATTAAGATATGATCATGTCCATGATTCATGATGATATTTTGAATTTTAAGTACTTTACTCTAACTTTGTTCTTGTAGTGAGAGAAATAATGGGCCCATCTACAAACAATTGTATTAAAATATATTTACGAAATTGCCATGGAGAAGCCAAGTCAGTCTCAAGGAAGAGGCATCTATTCTTTATGAGATTTATAAAGGCAAGTAAAGAACATTTGGATTTGTGCATTTTGGTCATACCATATTCTTTTATATATATATATATATATATTGGTTCATATTTGTTGGACCCAAAAAAAGCCCATGTTCCTTATTGGGCCTCGTCGTCTCATAGTCTATTTTCATGGGCCTTCATTTTCAGAAATTAAAATGGAAATTATATAAAATAAATAAAGATGTATTTTATTATTATTTAAATCCATACTAATGTATAATCATTTGGGGAAAAAAAAACAATATCTTAATTACGCGACTTAATAAAAAAATTTAAAATTAGATCGATTTTTCATTCCTCTTATGTATCAAAATCTACTTAGGATGCTTTGTGTCTTATTGGATGAATCATAAATAGAAACGATTGAAATTGAAAAATGATCTTAGCAATAGATGTGACGATTTGACCTTTTATGTCGTTCGCCTATTCATGAAAATATCCAAAGAAAATTTTTAAATAAATATTAAAATTAACCCTTTTAAATTTAATTTTGGAAATGAAAGGGGACAAGAACTAATAATTGGATTTGAAAACGTTTTCATTTCAAACGTGTACCTTATAAGTTGATTTTATTTCACATTAATAATAAAATTTGTATATTATTATTTTCAATAGTGTTATGAGTGAAATCTGAACGTAATTGAATCAAATAAAACAAACAATAAAAGTCAAAAAGACAAATGGACTAAAAAGAACCCTACACGTCGAGGTTAATATTTTCAAATTCAAGTTCCAATAGAACGAGGAAAAATGAGTTTGAATTCTTAGATTAACAAAATATAGAAAACCCGAGTAAAAAAGTAGAAACGTATTAATACAATATCAATTAAAGTAAGTCAAACTTAACCCCGTTTTTCAATATTAGCAGTAAAAATCAGTAAAAACCGTTATTTATTGTGACAAACTCAATTAATAATAGAAATTAATAATAGAAGGTAGAATTTTTAAATTTTCTAATACATTCAACCGCTCAAAATATTTTATCCATAAAATAAACAAAATATAACTCCATTGGTATTTTTTTCAAATTCCAACTTTAGCCCTAAGCCTAGCCCTAGCGGCGAACATTTAACAGAAGCTCCAAATTACCGGTGCGGCATTTAATGACTTCAGATTCCCTCAGAATTCATTTACCAAAAATAAATAAATAAATAAAATAGGAAAATTGCAGAATTTGGTTAAATTTTTCGTAAAATTGGAAAACCATTCACCTGAAATTACATTCCAAGACATAGGGGTAAAACCGTCAGTTTGATTAAAAATACCAATAGTCCACGTGGCAGCCTATGGTTCTTGCACTCGCTGGGTCAGGAGTCGGGAGAACCGGATATTACCGACAGATAATGAAGATGCCGGGAAAGATTCTGTGACAGCTTCCTCACGCGCCCAACTTGACTGGAAGAGCGCGTGGTCCACGTCACAATTGTTCCTTTGACTTCACACGTGCCGTCCGTGCGTGCCTTTAAGCTTCTATACTTCCATTCCAATTTCGGTCTTTTGAATGCGTTTTTCAAAATCAAAGACTGCCTTTTTGTTAATGCACGTTTTTTTCATTAATTATGTCACACAAAATCAAATACATTTAATATATCAAATCATAAATTATTAATTCTGTTTTTTAATGTTATTTATTTATTAAGATGAATAGTAGAGATGTAACTGAGTTCAGTTAGATCGGATTGAAGAAATTTTTAGACCGATCCAAAAGTTTGGGTTAGTTAGATGAGTAACTCAACCCAAAAATTTTCACAACCCAACCGAACCTGAAATTTTCGGGTTGGGTTGTCGGGTTGTTAAAAATATTAATTTTTTTAAAAACTTTTATTTATCCACCATTCATAATTATTCCATGCAATTTTAGATAAAAATATTAAAAATTTACAAATAAACACAAATTAATTTATAATAACCGAACAAACAACTTATTCGTCAACAACAATAAATTAAAACGGTAACATCCTAAGATAGTCAATATTACTATAAAATCAATGACACTTCCTACGAACAAGAAAAATAGAAAACAATAAAAATAATTTGTTTACCGAAATTATACCTAACAAAAATACAAATTAGTATAAAATATTTTATTTATATTAAAAAATACTTATCTTTAGGCATGATATTGACTAATCTAAAGGGCTCTAAATTATCAGTTAAGATAATAAATAAATTAGAACTTAAAATTTATTTGTTCCTAATTTTGAGATATCGAATGAAACTAATTTTTTACCGATTCAATTTTGTATTGACTATTTTATGAATAAAAAAATCATAAAATAATAAAAATTCCTCTCACCCTTGTACTAAACGTTCATTTATAAGTTATACAAAATATTTTGAGCAAGTTTTGATAAATTTAAATATTTAAAATTATTTACTTTTCACCTAGTCGAATAAAAAAAAAGATAGATTGAAAGTAATAAGAATCTTCAAAAAGTAAGTTTTTTGTCCCGACTCATAAGCTCGATCGTACTCCATCCTAAAGCACTACAAGTGTAACAGTCAAAGCTCACCGCTAGCTGCCTGTTTCAGATCCCACTGAGGCATCTCAAATGAGTTAAGTTTGGTTGATACTTCTGTCTTGAGTCATATCATAAGCTCAATTATATTCCATCCTATAGTACTACGGGTGTAACCGTCAACGCCCACCGCCGGTAGATATTGTCATATTTGGGCTTTCATTTTCGGGTTTTCCCTCAAAGTTTTTAAAACGCGTCTACTCCACACATTTATAAGAATGTTTCGTTCACCTCTTCAACCGATGTGAGATGTCACAATCTACCCCTTGCGGGCCCATCATCCTCGTTGGCATACTGCTCCGTGTCTGGCTCTGATAACATTTGTAACAGCCCAAGTCCACTGCTAGCAGATATTGTCATTTTTTAGCTTTCCCTTTCAGGCTTCCCCTCAAGGTTTTTAAAACGTGTTTACACTTGCTTTGTTCCTCTCTACAACCAATATGAGATCTCACAATACACTCCCTTAGAGGCCCAACGTCCTCGCTGACACACCATCCTGTGCTGCCTTTGATACCATTTGTAACTGTCCAAGCCTACCGCTAGCAAATATTGTCCGCTTGCCTGTTACATATTGTCATCAACCTCACGATTTTTTAAAATGTATCTAGTAAGAAGAGATTTTCATACTCTTATAAGAAATGTTTCGTTATCTCTCAAACTGATTGGAGACTCTACACAGTATATATATATATATATATGTATATGTATAGTATATGTATATGTATATGTATATGTATATGTGTACACATACATAAACGTACATATACATTATGAAAAATCAAACTTTCTAAAATTCAAAGTAACAGTAAAAGAATTGACTAGAGCTACGCCACCAGGCACCAACACGGAAGTCTGGTCGATTAAATAGAGACAAGGGCAGTACAGTAATTTCAATAGAAGGACAATGGGGCCAGTTCCGTAATTATGCTCTAAAAGCGGGCGAAACTTTAGAAATAATTAAGAGAAAGCACAAAGAGGGGGCCGAAGTAAAAGAAAAAAAATTAGGAAACAAAAGAAAGAAATACGAAAATTAGCGGACGCGAAAGGAAATAATTGAACGAGGATGAGAGTGGTTTTGAAATCCGGAGAACCGATCTCCCCCCTCCCTTTCCCTTCTCTGTCAGGGTTCTCTTTTGTCCCTCATCGGTTCAATTTCTCACTTTCTCGCTCCGGAGGCAAAAATTTTCCGCCAGCCAAGACTAGAGAGAGAGACAGAGAGAGTTCGGAGATACGAAGGGCGGAGATTGTGAACTCGAAGTGAGATTGAGGTTTTGCATGTGATAGCGCAGAGCTTTTCAATCGGCATTGTCGGTTCCATCTGATTCCAAACCCTTTGATTCAGCCGTTTCAGTCTTCATCATCACGTACGCCTGTATTGGTTTTGATTCCATTTTTCTTCATCGTTTTGGTGGTTTCTGTTCAAGATTTGGTACGGACTTATCCGTGTAGCTCGTCGTGGCTGCCACATATTCCGGCGTGTTCTCGATGTTACGCGTTCAGTGAGATAAAGGAACAGCGATCGATTTCTCGAGTGGTTTTTGTTTTTTCTTTGGCGTTTGCCTTGGCTGGATATGGTATTTAGGATCTTTATTGTGAACAAGTTATGTTCGTGAGGCTTCTTGTTTGATATGGTTGCGAAAGTAGTCGAATTGATTTCCGGCGGTGCTATTCGGCGCGCACCGTGTGTTGTGCGTTGAAAACGGTTGTTTTTTGAGGGTGCCCATGCTACTGGCCTCATTTTCATGCCGCCTGAACCATTGCCCTGGGATCGGAAGGATTTCTTCAAGGAGAGGAAACACGAGAGGTCAGAGTTCCTCGGACCTGTACCTAGATGGAGAGACTCATCGAGTCACGGATCCCGTGAGTTTAGTAGGTGGGGATCAGGCGATTTTCGTAGACCGCCAGGTGAGCTACACACTCGTTGCTTTCCTTTCTGATTTCTTTTAGTTTTTTAGGTTTGGAAGAGTCGAGATTTCTACATCTATTTCCATGTCGTGCTCTTCATGGAGGCTCGTAGTTCCAATCATATACTATTATTTTGCTTAATTGAAACCAAAGTGAAGTGTTCTTTCTGTTCCTTCGTTAAATTCTGGATTCTTTCTTCCTGATAGATCTAGTCGACGGAGGATTTATCATATAACTATCATGATTTATAAAGTATTTATCATATAATAGTCGATATCGATGGTCAGATCCGAGGTTTATTGCCTGTATTAGTCTCAACTAGAATTCTAAGTTTGGCTGCAGAAACTGCTCAGATATTTTTGTTTCAACTTTTTGCCTCATTTTAGGCCCTCTGCTTGTATTGATTGTGTTTTCTTTTGCATTTTCTTCTTCTTTTTTGAAATATTTTTGAAGGTCACGGTAGGCAGGGTGGCTGGCATGTGTTCTCTGACGACTATGGTCATGGATATGGGCCTTCCATGTCATTCAATAACAAGATTCTGGAAAATGTCAGTAGCAGGCCTTCTATTTCACATGGCCATGGGAAGTATGCTAGGAATAGTAGGGAAAGTAGGTCTTTTAGTCAAAGAGATTGGAAAAGTCATTCCTGGGCAACAAGTAATGGGTCTGCGAACAATGGTGGTAGGCTGCAGCATGATCTAAATTATGATCAGAGGTCAGTTCATGATATGCTGATATATCCCTCTCATTCTCATTCTGACTTTGTAAACCCAAGAGATAAGGTAAAGGGCCAGCATGATAAGATCGACGATTTCAATGGGTTAGGCACAAACCAGAGACGTGATCGGGACTACTCAGTGAGTTCCTCAGGGTGGAAGCCTCTTAAATGGACACGTTCTGGTGGCTTGTCTTCACGCACTTCAACATCAGGCCATTCCAGTAGCACAAAGGGCCTTGATGCTTTAGATTCTAATGAGACAAAGTCTGAGACCGTGTTGCAAAATGCATCGCAAAATCTGTCTCCTTCAGCTGATCATGCTGAGTGCGCAAGGTCTTCTCTCCCATGTGACGAGGCAAATGCCAAGAAGAAGCCGCGACTAGGATGGGGTGAGGGACTTGCCAAGTATGAGAAAAAGAAGGTCGAAATTCCTGATGGTACTGTCTTTACAATTGTTAATGCAGAAGCTACCCAGTCTCTGAATTCTAGCTTGATTGACAAAGGTCCTAGAGGTTCAGGATTTTTCGATTGTACCTCACCTGCGACCCCTTCTTCCGTCATTTGTGGTTCCTCTCCAGGTACACACCAGCGCTCTTTTGTATTTTTGTTACTGTGGGGAAAATATTCAATTCATGTGGCGTTTATCAAGTGATAATATTTCAGTTTTTCACACACTCAACTGTTTGCAGTACTGGAAGAAAAAATTGATGAGTGTTTAATGTATTTATATTGAATATAAAGTAGTCTCAATCAGAAGTTCAGCCAAGCTAGAACACAAGTATATAAAAAAATTAACAAAATGACCAAGGTACATGACTATTTCCGTGGTTGTGAGAAGTCATAAATTTAGGAAAAAGCACGACAATCAGTTACTAGATGTTATAGTTTAATAAAATCAGCATATGAACGTGGCAGAGTAGACTATAATGTGTAGGAAATCATGATCGCGTTTATGTCAACTTCAGGTACCAGAAGTTGAGAAAAGAATATCTAAGGTTATAGAAGCATTAGTGAGGAAGAGAGATAAGAAAGACATTCATAGATGAAGTAGGATAAAAAATGAGGAGAGGGTTTACAAAAAAGTTCTCATTTTATGATGACATGAGGATGCCCAAGGATAGAGAAGACTATAAATGAGGAAGATGATGCTAACAAACTATGAGGGACAGAGTAATAAAAGAGGAAACAGGCATGTCTTGAGACAGATAAAAGTCAGAAGACGATGCTTTTCAGAAGGATAACCAATAGATTGATGTTTGACAATTCCTTCTAATGATTGCCTACCTTAATCCCCGAGCAGCGGTGGGGGCGCTCATCAACATGGCGGGGAAGCCTAGCAGATTAATAAGAGAGTAGAAATATCAGGAGGACTTTTCAGGGAGGGAGAGAGAGAGAGAGAGAGAGACTGGTCGGGGCTAATTTGCCCTTGGGTTCTGATATGTGCGGCGTAATACTTGTTTCTAATATCCATAAATGGTATACATCTTACATTGTGGGCTGTTCTCAGAATTGTCCTATGTGGCTAAGGCATCTTAGAGAGAAGGATTTCACTTTGAAAAAATTGGTGCTTTTAATACTGCCATGTTGTGATCACTCCAGTCTGTTGTCTTTATTGCTATCATCAAGTGAAATGTGTTTGCAGTTTACTGAAATCAAACTTCTACATCTGTGTTTCACTGTGCAGGTGGGGATGAAAAATCATCTGGAAAGGCATCAAGTGATAATGATGTCAATAACTTTGGTTCACCTGGTTCTGGTTTTCAGAATCAGTATGAGGGTTCACCTGCTTCTAATTTAGAGAAGTTGGATCATTTTTCAATACCTAATTTGGGTTCTCCTCTCAGTCAACTGCTGCAATCTACTGATTCAACTTCAGTGGACTCCCGTGTTGTGAGTTTCACTGCCTTGAGTAAGTTGCTTGCATATAAAAAGGAAATTTCTAAAGTGTTGGAGATGACCGAGACTGAAATTGATTTACTTGAAAATGAGCTGAAGGGGTTGAGATCTGAATGTAAGGGTTACTTTTCTTCTTTCCCCTTGGCATCCAGTTCTTTGCCGGTGGGAGATAAATGCTTTGAAGAGCACAATAATGTCACTGATACGACCCCTCCAGCTGCTACCCTGCCAGTTCTTACTTCCACAAATAATAATTCAATAACGATGGCACATCCTACAAGTGATTCGGAAGAAGTGCATGCTGATGTCAAGGAAAATGATCAGTCTGGGAGGATGGATGTGAAGGAATCTGTCACCATGAAAGAGAAGCCAACACTTTCTGGTTGCAGTGTTGAAGATAATGTTGTGGCCTCGGTTGACAATAACATGCTTGTAAAGAGTGAAGGTCTCGCATTAGAGCCCATTTCTAGTGACATTTATGAATATGCTGATGAGGGAGGAGATAATGTGTGTGATTTAATTCTGGCGTCCAACAAAAAATCTGCACGTGAGGCTTCTGAAGCTTTGATCAGGCTGTTGCCTGCCAATGAACGGAAGATCGATATTTGGAGCACAAATGCCTGCTCACAGAATCAATGTTCAATGAAAGAGAGATTTGCAAAGAGAAAGAAGTTATTAAGATTTAAGGAAAGAGTAATTGCACTTAAGTTTAGAGCCTACCAGTCCTTGTGGAAGGAGAGCTTGCATGTGCCTCCTGTAAGAAACCTACGTACAAAATCTCAGAAAAAATATCAGTTGAGTTTGTGGACAAATTACAGTGCTTACCAGAAGAACCGATCTTCCATCCGATTTCGTATGCCTTCACCTGGTAAGAAGACATCTAATCTATGCCCTTATGTCTTATCCACGATAATGACTTAATTTATCTGATTTTTTGTATCAGCTTTCTATTTTGTACTATTTGGTCCTCTAACTTTTATCAGCAATGGTATCATTTGCATTTGTGAAACTTAACTGGTGTTCTAAGACAAACTTCGTATCTGTGTTTATTTTGGTCTCTACCACCACAAACATTGAACCCCATATGAAGTGCTTGGGCGAAACCCCTTCCGCCTGACTGATCTTAGTGTTGACTGTCCACATTGGTTCTCATATGCACGGTTAAGTTTATTATCTGAGGTTCAAAGTCGATAGGTTTCTCTGATCTTTTTGTATCTTTTTTTGATATTTCGTTTCAGCAGCAATGTTACTCTCTGAGGACTAATTTTGTTGCTTTTAATTCTTTAGTTTGCCTTCATGTGAACTTTTTCCCTCTTTAAATCAGGATACGTACATCTTTGGAGAATCTCCTAATGTGATTCATTTGACATTATCATTTTAAATTTTAAACTGGCCTTGCAGCAGGAAATCTGAACCCCGTTTCTAACACGGAGATTCGGAAGCACGTGAGCAAACAGCTTTCTAATCCCCAGACTAAGCAGTATCGGAAGACGTTGAAGATGCCCACATTAATTCTAGACAAGAAGGATAAGATGGCATCAAGGTTCATCTCTAATAATGGATTAGTTGAGGATCCGTGTGCGGTTGTGAAGGAAAGGATGATGATTAACCCATGGACCTCGGAAGAGAAAGATGTTTTCATGGAGAAGTTAGAATATTTCGGGAAGGACTTTGGAAAAATTGCTTCCTTTCTTGATCATAAGACAACAGCAGACTGTATTGAGTTCTACTACAAAAATCACAAATCCGATTGCTTTGAGAAAACTAAGAAGCTGGAGTTCGGGAAGAAAGCTAAGTCCTCGACTAGTAACTATTTGATGACAACAGGGAAGAAATGGAATCCAGAAACAAATGCCGCTTCTCTCGATATTTTGGGCGCTGCTTCAGCAATGACAGCTTGTGCTCACAAGTATTCTAGCAGCAGGTCGGGTGGAAGAACTGCATGTTACACAACTCAATTTGATGATAATCTATCAGAAAGGGCCAAAAGTTTTCATAGTTTTGGGAATGAAAGAGAAAAGGTTGCTGCTGATGTTTTAGCAGGTATCTGTGGTTCCCTGTCTTCAGAAGCCATGGGTTCATCATGTATCACTGGTAATTTCCACAGAAGAGATGGTTCTCAGGATTTGAAGTGCAAAAAGGGTGCTACAACCATGTTAAGACGGCGTATGACAGCCAACCTTCTGCAGTCTGTTGACGATGAGGTTTGTTCGGATGAAAGTTGTGGAGAAATGGATCCTTATTGGACAGATGGGGAGAAGTCTCTTTTCATAGAAGCAGTGACAGTTTATGGGAAGAATTTCTCAATGATCTCTACCCATGTAGGATCGAAATCCATGGACCAGTGCAAGGTCTTCTTCAGTAAAGCACGGAAGTGCCTTGGTTTGGATTTGATATGCTCTGCAAAGAAAATACTAGCAAATGGAAGAGACTGCAATGCTAATGGATGTTGCGGTGAAGCAGGTGTGGACAGAAATGCCTTTCCTTGCGAAGGGGTTGGAAATGGTGGGGAATTGGAGTCCATGAATCCACAATCTACACATCAGGAAGTTAAAGAGATTAATAGTCGTAGTAATACAGCTGTAGATGCTATGGTGTCTGATGCCTGTCATAGGAAGGATAGCTCAAATTCAGCTTTGGACGAGGACTGCCAGTCTGTGAATTCTGCCAATGATAAGAATCGCTTGGTACATAATCAGCAACATGCAGTCGTATCTGATGAAACTGCAAAGGAACAAGGAAATTCTTTTCTGGTCACAGCATCAGATGGAAATGGTTTGGATGCCGAAACAAAGAGGGGAAGTATAGATACTAGCACTGGTCGAGGTGCAAAAGCCCTGGCTCACACAGCTGAAGCGCCGCCCTTAAATTCTCATGTCACCTCAGTTCCTAAAGATGAACAAGGGCACCTACATGTCAGGGTGCGTTCAAGCAGTTTGTCTGATTCTGAACAATTGTCTATAAATGGTGACGTGAAACTTTTCGGTCAGATTCTTACCCATTCCTCATCTGTGCCAAGTTCAAGTTCAAATGGGATCCGAACGCAGCACAAGTTCAAGCGCAGATTGAAAGCAAGTAGCCATGGAAATCTGAGTACTGCCAAGTTCAATCGTAAAAGCTATTCAGGCCAAGAGGATGTTCCCTCAAGAAGCTACGGAATTTGGGATGGAACCCAAATACGCACCGGGCTTTCATCACTGCCCGATCCCACCACCCTACTGTCCAGATATCCTACATTTGATAATTTCTCTAAATCTACCTCCCCTATAGAGCAGCAGCCCGTTCTCAATGAACAGAAATCAAATGGTGATTCCCAGATGTCGGAGGTAAATAGTAGTAAGAAGGTGGCTCAGGAGGTAGTTGGAGGTACTATTGTAGGAGAGATTTGTAATGATGATGATGATGCACTAGATACTAAATTGCATTGCAATAAGGCTGAGGATGGTGGCTCTTAGGAAGAGAGAATTAGCTGGTAGCAGATATATGTTTAGAGAGAGCCTTCTCAACCTCTCTTAGCAGCAATTGGTTTCTTTTGCTGCACCCCATGTATCATAGTTTCGTTGATGTCAATGAATGATAGCAGAATTTGACGGTTCTTATTGCCGTCTTTGTAGGAGGAAAAAGAAAAGAGTAATGCTTCAAAATCATTTTCCTTCCGTTTAACGTAAATTTCATTGCCAGTTAACACAAAGGGAGCTGTTGGGAATCGCCATTGATTTCTGTTCACTTGGAATTTGATCTTCCTAAACGTTTCAGGCAGAAGAGGCTAATAGTGCCATACCAAAATAGCATATCTGGTTGGCAGTTCTGATGGGGGGCCTATAAGAGGATGTATGGGTCTTATCTTTTAAATTATTTCTAGAACCTATCTTTTAATATCTTTCATTAAAAAAAAAACGTAAACGAAAAGATATGCTTGTGTTATTAAAGCATAAGGATAAGAGAATAGGACTAATCTTTTTGACATCCATGCTATGCTTTATTCATCCACCCACTCCATTTCTGGCATCTTCAGCCGCTTCCAGAGGATCGGAGGAAGTGGCTCAACGATTTTGACAACCTTTCAACATGAACAACAGACAAGTCCCTTTTTAGTCATACATGAAAGAAACAAGTTTAAAACAAATACAAGAAAGCACTAGGAAGCTACTTCACATAAAATGCTTCATGTGCCAACTCAACAAATTGAGACGTTTATTTAAAGGGGGAAGCCATATAAAATATCATGAATGCTTCCATAAGGAATAGGTTAACACGAGATGATTGGACAAGACCAACGCGCGCCAACCATGAAAATATTGTCTTCCCATACGCATACAAATGCAACAGAGTTATCTAATGAAATTGCATCATATGTGAAGGCGTATATAATCCAGTAGAGTCTAGCCTACTATAATATTACTTGACTGCCAATGCCAACATGTGCGTTGTTCAAAAAAATATAAATGCACTCATCCCATGAATTTTTGCATCTCTATTTTTCCTAATCGACACAAGCATCTGGACAAGAAAACGCAAGTATGACACTTATGTTATATACTAAATTCAAAGCTTACCTCAGTGGTTCTTGGGTGATAAAGGACCAATCGATGTGCGTGCAAGTAGTAGCTATAATCTCCAGGCACAGGTTTCATAGCCTTTTGGTAACTTCTGGACAGAATGTGCATGGTTTCTTTGCAAAAAGAAAGAGGAATCAAATTCAAGATGGGGACAGCAACATAGAGAGGATCACCTAACAGGAAGACAGTTTTTTTTTTTTTTTTTTTTTTTTTGAGCAACGCATTTTCAGCACAGTCGATGAAATTGCGAGCTCACAAAGACGGAAGTCAACTAATGGTTATTAGAAAAAAGTTCATCTACAAAACAAGCAATGAGAACCCCCAAAACATTTAAAAGTTGAAAGAATTGATCAACTTTAAAGAAGCATTACCCAATAGAGGATGCCTATTGAAGAAAGATGGACACGGATTTGGCGGGGTCATCCAGATTGAATTTCCACCTGTAAAATATATGACGAAATTTAAACCCTTTGAATTGTGGTGCATCGCACAGTTCACTCTCTTTGTCCAGAATATTTCCACTATCAGAGCAGCTGCAAACTCTCTTTAAATGGCTTCCAAAAATAATTGGAAAATAGTGAAGAATTTAGACCTTGGCAGTAAAGCCCATCGCACCAGAAAATTAATTTGTAGTTTTACGTACAAGCAGAAAATGCAGATGTGAAGATTATAAAAGTTTGGTCGTTGCCGTACGTGTAAATACATAAGGTACCTTTTAAGCCTAATGGAATAAGCCCTCCCTCTTTCTCTATCAATCAGAAGTCTCTTGGGCATGTAATTGCAACTCAACAAACGGAAGAAGTCCTCTGTGACCTATTTCAAAGGAATCAGTAGAGGAGCAATGTTAAAAAGGAGAGGTACATCCCCTCAAGTATTTCACAGAACACGCGTGGTGAGGGTTAGCAACAGGTATAACCATGCTTAGGATATACTTAAAAGTGAAAGAAACTCATATTACTTCGGTGACAGTAAATACTGACAAAAAATGTGAATAACGGCTGAAAAATCCTTTTAAATAAAAAAACATGTACAGAGAAGTGTAGTCAGGAAGTCCTTCCAACAAAATGAGATACCTGGACCAAAGTGTGTTCTCCTCGTTCGTCTATCTCAAGAACATTGACTTTTCTGAAAGCTGGTTTCCCTTGCTCAAGTTATAAATTCAAAAAAAGTAAACATGATTGAATATTGAAGCTAGTAACTATTGAAACACGGTCAGATAGACAATGGAAGTAAACATGAACAGGATCATGATCGTGATGGCCATATAACATTTATCTAGAAATCCATGAATAATGACACTCCACTTTCTTAGCCAACAACTTATTGAGACTTTTGCTTTCCCTATTATGTACATTTTTATGGCAGCAACACTGTCCTCTCAAGAGAACATGAATTTTATTGAATCAGCATATAAGATGCGAGCAAAAATCTGAGGAAGTAGCAACTTACAGGCCCTGAGCAACCTCAGGTATTGCATCCATCCAATTAGCAGGTCAATGCTCATCTACAAAGAAAGCGCTCTTAATCATTTATACGCAATTGACAGAAAAAAAAAAAAAAAAAAGAAAAAAAAAACGTTCTGACAAGAAACAGAACTAGCTTTCACTCCATAGTGATGTAACAACCTCTTATTGGACCAAACCTCCAATTCTTTTGTACCCTAACTCAGAGAGAAAGTGCCGCAACCATCCATCCAATTCAAAGATTTTCAACGTTACTTTCATGTAATTTCAGAAGAACAAATGACCCTTGATAATAGAATTTCCAACAAATATCATCTGACAAGTAACACTGCAGGATTAATATTACTCTCAGAACAGTAAACTAGTTTCAGGGATGAAATGAAAAAGGTTAACCATAACCAGAAATGTCATAATAGATGTAACTCATCATCTTGAATTATTCCAGTTACAAGTGCACGGCATATTTTTTTTTTTTAAATTCCTCTTTGTACCTTGCATAGTTTAGACAGAAAAAACAGTAAGAAAGACGAAGATATTATATGTTCAGATATTCTAGAATGTTTACATCACTTATTTCTAGTATTAATGTATTTTTTGCTAGATAACTTCTGAAAACTAGCAACTTATATTCTAAAATTAGCAACTATAACATCCTGAAGTTCAAAAATGAAAATGTGCAGATACGTGAAAATTTATCGATTTAATAACTGGATCTGCTTGTTTCCCTTGGAAAGAGCTTTCCCCCACCAATGTATGAGTTTCTAATACTTGCCTAGAATATGACGCACTTTCTCTAGCATTTTTTTGAACTTGACTGAAATAATTACTCACCTATCCCTTCTATCTATAATTGCTTCGTCACCAGCCACTTCCTCATATTATTTATTCATTCTTGTTTTTCTTTACTACCAAAAATCAGGATACTGACACTGGTTGGGGGAGGCTGTAATCTGTTATCTGTTAACCAGACAGATTTCACATTCATCTATCTTTTTAGGTTTGCAAGACAAGTGGTCCTGAATCGTTATTTAGGTAATTTAGCAATATGCTAAATATCAGGATCCAAAGCCTCCTTCCCCCTGGCTGGTGCATGTGCATCTAACAGATGTTTGAGAAGAATCTTCATGTTATATTCTAGAATAAAGTAGTAGTAATAAAAAGTTACAGCTAAATTACGTAACCCTAAGTATCAAAAGAATAAAACTCAAAGTAGCATATAAGCAAATAAAAACTTTGACAGATTTCAACCACGGTGAAAATTAAATCTGATGAACCGGGACGGCTAATTAGAAATACAATAAAGTCTGCAGCTTATAGAAACTACAAACAAAATAATCATTCTCTGAATATATATATAATATGCAGAGACAATACGAGAAATACACAAAAAGTTATATTGCCTAACCTGTTTCTCCCAACGCAAAATGTTCCATCAGCAAAATATGCAGCAAACTGTGTTTGAAGCATAAGGGTGACTGGTAAGGCATTTTAAACACAACCATGAAATACATTTCCTAAATAGTTGGTTAGTGAATTACCAAAAGGAGGAAATTCCTTGTGCCAAAGAGTAGACAATAGTCCAGGAGAAAATGTTTCTATACAAATTTATCAAATGGAGAGTAGCAGAAGCAGTACAATAACTAATTCTTAGGCAATAGTGCTTCATTAGACCGGGAAATGAGGTAGAAATACAGAAATAACCTCAAGGCTTCATAACATTCATACCTCCCCAGCATCAGAGCAGCGGGCATATGAACTGATGATGTTTCTATACTCTTTAACAATTCTAGGAGGCTAGAAACATTCTTACCGAAATAGCAGACCACATAGGAAAAGGAGACATCTAAAGTTAAAAGAGGCACTCTGAATTCGTGATTAATACCACATCTTCAACATTCCATTGCAT
The DNA here is from genome assembly GCA_033971965.1 of Cucurbita ficifolia. Lineage (NCBI taxonomy): Eukaryota > Viridiplantae > Streptophyta > Magnoliopsida > Cucurbitales > Cucurbitaceae > Cucurbita > Cucurbita ficifolia. The sequence goes on from CM066965.1 coordinate 18,588,125, forward strand.
TCTCAACTATTTGTTTCAATTCAACATTAATCACAACTGCCTTGTGCATATAAACTGGTAAATTGGGATTTCAACAATTTTCATTTGACATTGGTTTATAGGCAAACAAGCAATCAGATATCCAACGATGACAATACATAACAATAAAGCTTCCGCATGTTCATGGAAATCCCGTCCAGCGTCGGGTTTATGTCACCTAACCTGAAGTTCCCCTCAAAAGGCGATGAACAGGGACAGGATGCAACCCTTCTCAGTCGGAGGGACTCTGCTTCCTTGACCATCATTGAAGCTGCGTCAAAACTGTGCATTGCTGGGAAACACCGCCAGGTAATACTTGCAAGCAAGACGGCTTACTTAATGCAATCTGAAAAATAGTTGGTAGCTCACAACTTCAAGGGAATCGGAAGCAACCAATAACACAGATTAAAAGGGTAAAAATACCAGTTAAAATGCATTTACCGTTTCGACGTCTTCGTATAAAATCTCGAGCAAATATGGAGTATCTGATTCTTTCCATGGCAGCCGACGATAGACTACTTCTGAACAAATCCTATAAAGCTTGTAATATATGAAAACAACTCAAGCTATCATGCAAGCTTTTGAACAAACTAATAACATCGGGAGGTAAAGAGACCGGAGTGAAGAACCTGACCATCGATCGATATCTACACTTTCCACATTGATTTTGTTTCAAAACATCTTAAAAAAAATATATATATAATGAAATAAACAAGCACGCACACAAGTTCCAAATAATGTGCAACAGTGCAATCTCTTTCACAAATGTCATTAATTCCCTAAATTAAAGACCACCGAACCTGTTCGTTCTGAATTCGCTGCAACCAGCTGCAACAGTAATCGATGCAAAACAAGTTTCATTAGCGATCAGAAATAGCATCAGAAATATCAAACACGAGAAAATCCGATAATCTAGACAGAGTTTGAGTAGGCCTACCTCTCCAGTGGAGCCGATATCTTATATTTGCAAAAAATAAAGCTCGATCAAAGACTTTCCTGACAAGTTATCACGCAAAGAAGAAGCGATCACTAAACATGAAATGGAAATGGCTTCTGTGAAAAGCGAAGTTGAATGGAAATAAAGAGAACCGGAGTCGGAAGGATTAACGACATCGTTGTAGAACAAGCCGTCGTTGAGATCTGGCCATGGAATTCCGATAACTTGAAAGAACCTTCCGAGCATTATACGGATTGATCTTGAAATGTGGAAATCGAGAAACAAATTTGGCCAGCAATGCATTCCGCGCCACTGGTCCTTGAAATGCAGGAATTCAGTGCAGAATCACGAGCGGGAAGTAGCGTTGTCTTGAAGAGGAGAGTAAGAGGGAAAAAGTAAGTTCAACAATCTCTTGACTCGGTCAAATCGGTAAAAATCGTTATATTTACATACACAACGAGAAATATATATATATATATATATACATACAGAGAGAAAGAGAGAGAGCGGGGAATCCTCGTGATAAATGTTGCTTCACTAAAATAAAAAAGGAAAAAAGAAAGAAAAAAAAAAAGAAGAAAATAATATATATATCAATCTGATTTAAGTTTAATTTTATTTTATCTTAAAAATTAGAAGTTGACTCTTATAGTCTTGAATGTTAAATTTATATAGTTTTTAACTTTTCAATCTAAATTTGATTAAATTTTACCAATTGTTTCTAAACAATTTTTTACCCCTCCAATATCTACCAATTTCTACTAATTTTTACTTGGCCCAAACCATAGCATAAGAGACTAACACAATAACCCAAATGAAAAATATTAGCTTTTACCGTAAAAAAAAAAAAAAAAAAAAAAAACTAATTAATCATCGTATCCAGATAATGATTTACGAAATTTGACTGAATTTTAATAACTAATTTGAAGCTCTACTAAATTCAAGCTTTTAAAATTATAAAAATTAAATTAAATTAAAAACTTTTAAACCTGTACAACTAAAATTAAATAACCCTTCCAATTCATTTGTATACATAAGTATATCTCTCAAAATATATTTATTTTTATTTTGTTATTTATGTACTAACACTTATACTCTAATAAGCCTTGGTCGATGATGATCATGTATTAAAGTATATAGGGGAAAATTTGAAATTAACATTAAAGCAAGTTACTAAAAAATGCAATTTGCCCAATAATAAATCAAATAATATGTTATAGAATAACTATATTTTTTGTTTTTAAAAATTAAATCTATAAATATTATTTTTACCTTACTATGAGTTTAGTTGTACAGTTATCCACTTTTTAAATATGTTTTAAAAGATTTTAAATTTTTTTAATGTTAAACGTCTCAAGGAAGAATTGGAAGAGTTGATATCTTACGCAATTGAATCATGTGTTAGTCGCACATACTCATCGGTAATATTTGCAAAAATTGAAAACATTTATGTACTGTATTTTGTTTATTTTTTTAATTTTAATATTCGTGAGTGTGAGATCGGTTGGAGAGAGGAATAGAGGAATGAAGCATTTCTTATAAGGTGTGAAAACCTCTCACAAGTTGACACATTTTAAAACCTCAAAGAGAAACTCAAAAAGAAAGTCCAAAGAAAACAATATCTACCAAGTCTATGACCAAAAGTTTATGACTCTTTGATCCATTTTGAATAAGAAAAAAAAAACATGTGATATCATACTTATAAAATTACCTTCTATAAAATTGAAACTTGATTCGTGAAAAAACTGTGATTAGAAAATTTTTGTCTTTCTTGAGAGCTCTAAGATCAAATTTTTGGAGAATATGGTCATGAGTTACATTAGAATCGTTGTGACTCGAGATATTTTTCTACCCCTTCTTATTTTGGGAAATCAGGGACGATCATACATCCTTAAACCGATAATCATCTTTTGGTTAGCCAATTAACTAAAAAGTAAGTGAAAAAATAACGAGAAGGAAACATCGAGAACACAAAGTCAACTTGACTCGGCCTTTGCAAGGGAGAACGTCATAAACGCCAATTCAAGATGAGACATGCAAAACAGAAATTGTGCTCCATTTGCCATGAGTTTTCCATAAACACTTTTGGAAGGTTGAAGTAAAAGTACAAAAGAAATCAACTTTCCTGGGTCAACTAAAATAGTGATTGATTTAGCCGACTATATTGAATTAATTTATGACAAAGTCTCCCATTTCCTCACATTTCTCCATCTTTCCTCTATAATTGGTTGTGTTTCTCATCACCTTCCTTCTGGGCCAAAATATGACAAAGCAAAATTGAACAACATTCCCACCAGGATTTAATACACACACAAAGACACTTTTTATTTCATCAATTTATACTTTGAACTGTCAAATACTGCCAAATGAACAAACTGGTGTATAATGGAGAATTAAACACAATAGGATACAGAGAAGAACACTCACAATAAATGGTGAAGGAGAGATCAGCAGGGTATGTTGGTTGGTGATGGAGGACCTGCTACCTGAAGAGTGGTAACTGGATTCCAGCTCTCGATGTCACCACAATGACCGTTGACTATGGGAAAAAGGGTCGATTTTCCGATTGAATCTTGGAGGGTTAGTTTTTCCGAAGCTACTGCCTTGAGTCGGAATCGCTCTGCCCTTGAGCCGATAACCTGGCCTAAGACTGATGCTGCAATTGTAAATGCCATTGCTGACTTGGGCATTAAGATGGATTTCCTCAGCATAGCTATGAATGGAACAGCTGCATGAACGGCAGCAAACCAAGAGGGTGAGAATTTTTCAGTGTGTTCTCTCCATATTCCTAAAGGTACATTTGCTGCCATGCCTAGTAGACCGATTGCGAGTACTTTTGCTGGCAACGGTTGGGGGCGGAGATTCTTTGCAAATGCAGTCTTTGCTAAGGCTGCTCTTGCTGCAACTACGGCTGGTGGACATCTATATTTCATGCCGGGTGGGGGCTGAAGAGCTTTCGCAACAAGCGGTATGACATTGCTAACAGCACGGTACGACTTTGCAATTGGGCAGTTCCCCATTTGCAGCCACTCATTACCCACAGCTTCATGTGAATTTCCACCCTGAAAATGAACATAATGATAAGTCAAGAGAAAAGATCACAAACATCCTAGATTTTCATCCATTCCGATCACAATATTCTCTAGCAAATAAATTCCATCATTTTTCACCTAGCAGCTAAAGTACTCAATGGATATAACCCATCGAAGTTTAACAATTGATCACCTTTGAAGAAGACTCTTTCTTGGATGATTCAGATTTCTTTTTCTGATTTTTCCACTTGTCTGAAAATGAATCAAAGCTGAAGGGGCCTCCAGGTCCGAAGGAAGAGAGACTAATAGTGGCAGCTTTTGCAGCTAAAGGATTGAACTGCGATGGGGCTGGTTTGAGTTCTACACTCTCTGGATGCATAGATCTTCCAGAGAGTGGAACCACTCCATCTCGACCATGGAAAAGCCTAAATGCCATATCAAAATTGGGACCATCTTCAAAAATTGGCCCTTTAGCTCCACGTACCTATAAAGAATGTAGAAGCAGTTATTAGATTAACTAGAAATCAGAAAAATGTCAGAATTATGTGCAAAAGTGAGTTACAAGAACATCGAGGGAGACCTAACAACAGCCTACATTGAAGATTGTAAGATTTATCGAATAACTAAATATAACAATCGAACTCTGGAGCGAACTGCTAATAGTTATAACAACACAATAAGAGGATAACTAACAGAGATACAAAAGGTGCATTTAATTCACCTCAGCCATGTCACTAGAGATACGAAAGTATCCACTTATTCATCTATTAAGTCATACTAGCCAGAAACTGAACTAATATTTACATGAATCAAGTTTTGTAAAACTAATATTTATATATTTATATTTGTAGAGTATTATAAATAGTTATAAAAATAATGGAACACTGAATAACTTTGACAGGAAGACTATTATTACATTCCTATTACGTTGAAACCTTAGTATAATTTTAGGGAAATACTGATGCATATCTGATATTCAAGTGTTTTCCATAGTTGAACATTGACCAATGTTGTAATTTATAGGAAAAAACAAGTTGAATTAATTCATTTGATTTCCTTAATGAGACAAGTAAAAATTCAAACATAAATTTATAGAAAGAAAAAACTTACAGGCATTGGGAACGCCATGGACGAGGAAAATGAGAAATGAGTCGGCTCATTAATATTCCTCAAGAATGGACATCTTTGGATATCCTCTGTAAAGCCTCCAAGGAAATTATCCATTTCTACCTTCAATAACCTAACATACTCAAAGATGGAATGGTCACCATAAGTTTTTTACCACAGAATCTGTATATATATATATATAGAAGAAGAGTACACAAAGAAACAATATCCATAGCATGAAGGTTTTTCTTTTCAATTCAAGCATAAGAGCCCCAAAACCACACGACTGCTTAAAGCCAATTTTCACGAAGAAAAGTCAACCAAAGTAAAATGAACTAGGAATTAGCTTTTCTCCTAAAAGAATCTTCCCAATTCATTTAGAGGCCCGAATCACTAAAACCACTTCAATATTCAGGAGATGCAACAACACGGAGTAGTTGAAAACAAGGATATGCAAGCAATTCTAGACACAACTAACAAAACCGGTTGTTTATTCAATCAACTTGATCAACACTTGTGAGCAAAATTTTCATTCAATTAAGGCTATATGCGAAAAAATTCCACAACAACCAACTCTGAACTGAATCCAGAGCTAACGGATCCTGAAAATACAAAACTAAAACACCAATCCGAAACAATTCGAATGTATTGAGCTCGTAAGAAGCAGATGTACGTCTAGCAAGTCAGATCGCAGAAAAACTCCAACAATTACAACAGAAAATAAACGAACGAAAATTAAGAACGCAATTAAAAACAGAAATTAAAAACACGGTGCAAAGTCAGATCGGAAACAACAGAAGAAAAAGGAATGCAGAATCGTACCTGAAGATCTGAGAGAGAGAGAGGAAGAGGAGACGATCGGAGAAGGGATAATAGGTAGGTGAAGGCAGAGATGGAGTAGAAAAGAGAAATGCTTTCGATTTTTCTTTTTTGTTTTTGTTGCAGAACAGAGCGGAGAGAGAGAGAGAGATGAAACGACGCCGTGCAAGACACACGCCTTGGTAGGAGTTCTGAAAGAGGGGAGGGAGAAATTGGTATTTTTAATTGGGAAATTTTGGGAAAGAGGCATGGCGTATGGCGGGCGTCCGCGACCTAATTTTGGTCAACGCTTTGCAGCTGCCTCCTTTGTTTTTTTCTTGCTGCCGAAATGGGCTTTAGGTTCCCTGATTGTGGGCCCACGCGCCACGCGCTTCACGCTCTTTAAATGCAACTCTTCCTCTGCTCAGCCTGAAAGTACTTCCCCCTGGTCTCCCTTTCTTTCTTTTTTTTCTTTCAATTATTATTATTAGGTTAATTATTGTTTTTTCTATTATATGAAAGAAAACAATCCACATTAATTTTTTTCTAAACTAATTTTGAAAAAAAAAAAAAACTGTAAACTTATCGGAGAGGCTAATTTAAAATAAGTTGAAAAAAAAAAAAAAAGACTAAAATGGATTAAAATTTATTGAAAATATAAAAACTAAAATAGAATAAAGAATCACATAATTAAAATAATATATTTATATTTATTTATTTATTTGAATTCAAAAGGTAGAAGTAAATAAGGGAATGCTGGCTTTAATCTGTTTCACTTACTTTTTGTTTACTTTAAAATTTCATTTATTAATTATTTCTCCCTTTAAACCCTCCCTCTCATTTACTTTCCTATTATTTCTCAAAATATATATTTTTTTAAATTCAAAATAAAAATAATTCAATATTTATTATATAAGAACGTTGTGCACAAATTGACTATAATCTATAACAGTGATAGATAATAAATAATTTCTAAAACTTTTTAAAAAGTATAGTTGAATCTAGATTTTTAGTCCAATAATTTAAAGATTACAAAATTAAACTGGAATGGGCAATTAAGTTTGTAAATAGAAATAAGATGAAAAATGCATTAAATGAAAAGGCTGCAAAGCAAGAAGAAACTGAATCCAATCAATACTTACAAATAACAAAAGAAGTTTTTAACAAAAGTTGTGATCAAAAGCAACTAACTGCCATCACTCTGTACAAATGAAAGCAACCAGGAAACCGATGATGATGGATTCACATCACTACAAAACTCCAGTGCTTACCAAATGAGTCTACAAATTCGACAATAGGAAATAATCCCCTAAAACCCTATACTATACTAAAAGAAACACACAAATCTTGCACTAAATGGACAGTCAGTCAAATACCAAAATCATTGAACCAACCGACCTATCGCGGTTTCGTTTCCTCACATGTTTCCTTGTACTCTGGCTTCAGCTCATATGTTCCTTGGTGAACACCCTTGTTGTTGTAGACACAGAGGTCTTTAAGGATTTCTTTCATATATTGCTGCAAAAAAAAGGAAAGATTTTTACAACAAGCCTAGGATGTTTCAGCCTTGATCAATCCAAGTGGTTGCCTATGGACGCAGATATCTGAGAGATATGTAAACTAGATTGGAACTAATGCATGAGGAAAGACCAGATGGTTTTTTTTTTTTTTTTTTTTTTTTTTAATGAGGGAAAAATCAGATGAGCATTCATGAGGTGTGCCAATTCAAGATAAATCTTATTTCAGGTCGGTCGGTCTCTCAAGTCAACGGTTTTGATGTCCAATATGGATGTCTTTCAAAGAGAGTAAAAATGAACTTGTAGTTGACAAATTATCATATTGGTTGTCTTATGTCCAATATGGTTGTCTCTAAATCGATTGTCGACAGATTAATGTATATTTATAAACATACTCTGAAATGATGCACAAGGAAAAAAATAAATGATTCATTTCGATGAGGTAAAAACCAGGTGATAAACTATAGGTGCAAACTTAGTATTAGATGGGTGTGCAAATTCAAGATAAAGCTTACTTCAGGTTGATCGGTCTCTTGAATCAATTGTTTTGAGGTCCAATATGGCTGTCTTTCAAAGAGCCTAAAAATGATCTTCTCCAATTCGCCACGCTCCTTCCTCAGCCTCTTATTTTCCGATCCCTTGCTCACCACCTTCTTCTTCTCCTGTACCACATTTGTTCACACAAATAGTAAAAAAATAATTATTGGAAGCATTTGAACAAGCTTCCGCCTGACTATGAGGTTAGATAGATATAGCACAGGCTTAAACCGAAACGGCGAGCGAAATCAAAATTGAACTTGACAATGGGAATATATGAAACAATGTAGAAAAGAAAGTAGTATAAGTACTGCAGCTCCAAATGACAACACGTCCATCCCTGGCATTGGCCTCATATGTCCTCCTGTGACATGATCAATCACCTGCATGGAATATTTGGAAATTTGAACCAGAAGATCATAAAAGAAATAACCAAAGACCCAAGTACGTTGCATAGAAAGTTACAAAGGAGACCTGAATCTGTCTGCTTTTGGTCATAGACTTGTGAGTTCTTTCACGACAGATTTTCCCGTAACTATCAAGGTTTTGATCATGCGGCTTCATGTCAAATTTGTTCAGTATTTTTCCTTCAACAGTAAACTTCCCTAAATTGAAAGAAGAATTGATACCATCAGGCAGATATTCTGTAGTAATGATCTAAAATAATGTTGAATAAGTTCAAAGAATAAAAAAAAGTTATAGCTGCTCTAAATTTCTGAAAGTCTTTCTAGTACACCCACAGAGAATTTCAATATTTCAAGATGAAAAATAGAAGTTATAGCTGCTCTAGATTTCTTGAAGTCTCTATAGTACACAGAACTTATCAGTTTTATTTTGTTTGTCCAGTAAATAAGCAGAAATTTGAAGATAAAGATCAAGATGGTGGAAATTTGAATAGAAGTCCTCTATACTATAACTCAATCAATGTAAATCTCCTCTGCTAACATTACAGAATCTCAATGCAAAAAGCTGGAACGAACATATAAATGTCAAGACAGCAAATACTTAAGAACCCTGTTCGTATGCAAAGACAAATCTTTTCTGCAGAATTTGATCAACATGTGCTTTGAGATCATTTACTCCATCTCTTACTGCTGAAAATATGTTTTAGTTTTCATCAGATAAAATATGTGCATCTAGATCAAACTCATGATGTTTACTACTATAAAATTAATATTGAATATACAATTTTGAAAATAATTATTGGCGCACATATAGTCTAAAGCAAATAAAAATAGATATTCACATCCAAGATTAATGATGCCAATAACAGTAGAACAAATTATATGAATTGAATCTCATATCACAATCAGAGTAATAGTTCATCCAACTGACAGGTAAACATTTGAAGGCATCATATTCATCGGTCAGTTTTTAATAAGCAGGCCAGAGCGACATAAACCAACCTTGTGCTGACTCAGAAAATACAGACATCGGAATGAAATCTGTGGACATATTCAATGAGTAGGCCCTTAATGCTTTTCCAGAGTCGGTGTCAGCCAATTCCATAGTAAACTAAAATCATAGAGCCATTGTAAGCTGAAGAAATCAAGCAAACAGATGCTGATATAATTAATCTCTAATTTCTCTTTTAGTATAACTAATAACCAGTGTAAGTACCCTTGCTTGAGAAAAAAAGCTTAAGCCCAACTTTGAAATAACAGATAAAGTTTCTTGCATTTACAAGTAAGAAAATCTACAAGAAGGGTTAAAAAGGTAAGTAAATTGACAGCCTGTTAGGACGAATAATAAAACCATTACAACGACCTTATTGGAATAAGATTGTTTCTATAGGTTGTACCTTGGTGTGCTTGAGTTATTAAAAAAAAAAAAAGAATAGAACCATTACAGGAGCTGTGAGTAAACATTCTTTAGAGATAATTGTAGTAAAAGATTGCATCACAATTGGAAGGCCAAAGCCCTGAAAGGCGCTCTCAGCAACATATGGATTAGTTTTCACTTCATGGATAAAGTATTCATCTTCTATGACAAATAACTCCACAATTTATTAAAGGAGAAATAACTAAGAACTATCTTGGAAATGTGCCTTGCAAGAAAAATAATTTAAGAGAAAGTCATTAACATGACATGGCTAGCATTACAAATAGGTAATATGTCATAGTATTGTGGTTAACGTAGTCAAATTGTGATGAAAAAACTATTTTCTTACTAAAAGGTACCTGAGCCTCCTTGAACATGGCCAAACCGAAGGTCTAGTAATTTTTAGCTAAAACCATGTACAAGTCACAACAATTACACAGAGCATCTTCTTTATCTAACACGCTAATAAACCAGAGATCAACAGCAAAAAATTCTCTCACCAATCAAAGCTCTAAATAAATTCTAAACAGTGACAGTGTTTGGGAACATATAGCATTTCACAATCTAAAGATTCTATTGTTACTCATTCAAGATATTTTTTCTTAGATACTTGCACAACAACCATGTCTTCTTACAAACATCTCAACTAAGTTTATGGGACAATCACATGAGCCTATAACATCTGGCTGTGAGAGAACTTGTAGAACTTACATAAAGGTGAATTTGAATAAAAAAGTCACAACTTTTTATTAGTCAACAAATAACTTTAGGAATACAAGGTCGGTGTCGGGAAACATTTGAAGTTTTTAATTTGGGAACACATTGGACCCTTTGCCTCATCATAAGGCACTATAGACATAAAAGTGTGGCTAGAAAAAATATGGAAGAAAAGACAAGGAAGATTTGTGACGGAAAGCATGGACCCAAACCATTCAGTCATAGGCTCAGGGCGGGTTAAACACGAGAAAATGGGGACCAATAGTGATAACCAACAACATCCTGTACAAATCCTTTAAGTCAGTAGAAAGTGATAAAACACTACCACTAAATTACTTTATTTTTACCAATCTCCATAAATTCCTGATCCCCTGTGTTCTAAAAATCGCAGTCCAAATTAAATACATATGATGGTTAGGAAACCAAGCATGTAAACCAGAAGGACCCCATTCACAGAAAGCATCACGAGAACGTAACAGTGAGAAAGCAATTTAGGCTAACCACACGGCAATGAAACTTTAACAAAGAATAAAAGTTTCCGTAATCAGTGAAATAAGAAAGGAACAAAAAGATTAAACTGAGTAATCAAAGAAAACAAATTATAAACTAAAAGAACGGCAAATGCATGCACAGAAGCAAACAGAAAGCCCTAAGATAAAGACAGTATGAAAACAAGAAGCAATGAACAAGGCAATCTAAAATGGAAAACATGCAAAAGAAAGTAAGAAACGCAAGAAATCACACAATACAGAGAGCCCCCAATCCAAAACCAAAAACGCCATAGCAAGATGACATTATATACCTCAGTAGATGAAGAATCATCGTCGTCATTCGACTGCAGAGGATCAACAGAAACAATGACCTTAGCGACCGGACGAGAAGGGTCATCCGGCGAATTGGAAAGGGCGCGAGTTACAACTTGCGGGCATTTCAAGAGCCACATTGCTCTGTCCGCCTTGTTCGTCTCCAAGTAGTCGATTCCGGCGGCGGTGCTGCTATTGCTGTGGAGTTTTCTGGAACTGCCACGGTCGATGGGTTTGTCGTCGCCGTCCATTGCAGAAGAGAGAACAAGAAGAAGAAGAAGGAAAGCAATGATACGTCTACGGAAGTGGAAAAACTTGAAAAGAAATGAGACAAACGGTTTTGGTTAGAAAGGCATTTTCCGTAACTAACCTCGGTTCCAAGATTTGGATTATATGGACGAATTGCAATGCCGGAAGCCCGGAGAGTGGGGGCCACCTCAATATGCCACACCTGCCTTCTTCTTCTTTTCTTTTTTTTCTTATTAAATAGTATACATTATTAATTATGAGTTTAATTTCTTAAGATTATATATTTTTAATTACGTTTATAATTTTAAATATGTAGTTTTTTTTCTTTTTGCTTATTAAATAATATATATTATTAATTATGAGTTTAATTTCTTAAGATTATATATTTTAATTATGTTTATAAATTTTAAATATGTGGTTTAGGTCTATCATCGTGTTATATACCTTCCTAAATAAGACCGTAAGAAAAGGACGAAAAAACGAGCACAATTTTCAAAAATCGAATAATTATAAAATCGGTTAGTAAAACAGCTTATAAAGAAGTATATTAAAAACAACGAATGAATGTCGATATCTTGACAACACTACTATATTCCATATAAGAAATGACACTAATTGAATTAGAGTCAAATTTGCCGGTTGATCCTTTCATTATCCTAAAATTAGAAAAGTGGGTCCAAAGTCTGAAGGTCTTAATAAGATAATTCGCTAATTAAAAGCTTTGAAAATCTTAGTCTAAAAACATCAAATTTATCTTTAAAAAAGTCGTGCTCAAATTGGAATCAGAACATTTATGCATTGGTAGGTTGTTCGGCTTAACCCAACACCTTACAGTACACGCTAACGACAGCCATGCACCACATGTGTCCGTGTTCCCGAAGGCACCCCTCTTTCAAGATGGTTCACAGCACCACACCAATCCATCTCGAACTTGGTGATTAAATCCTACTGTGGTCACAATACTATAGGGGAGGTTCTGCGAAAAAATAGCTCAACGCCAGGATGTAAAATAATAAATAATAAATATCCAGTTCATAACTCTGATCATTGGAAACAAGAGTTCTTTCTTTGGCAACAAAAATCAGTTTTAATCCTAGAAAATCTGACAGCAATGGACATGGACATGGTAATCTTAAAATCACAAAATAACTATTTCCTCAGCTTGAAGACAGTCAAGTTGCATTGTAAGAGTTATGTATTGAAATCCTCTCAGGAAATTTCATATTTTAACAGAATAAGTTAAGACTTCACACTGAAGTTGAATCAGAGCTGTTGCTTCCCATGGAACTTTGTTTCCTTTCGGCCTGAAGCGATCGACACAAGGATTCGAGCTTTTCTTTCTGATTCTTGGTTTTCTCCAGCTGTTTCTTCAAGCCTTCCCGCTGCTCAACCAGAATTTAACTCAAAATCCAATACTATAGTAATGTAAAGATTGATTAAGCTCTTAAGTGCACTTAAAATGCAGGACCAATGTTTTTTAAAGCTCAAAGGCTCACTAAGGTGCAATAGCCTCCCGAGACATAGGTGCAATGCGCCAAAAAAAAGTGCATACCGTTTTTTGTGTGGAGCAATATATTTAAGAACATACATAAGGAAGAGATAGCACGGTTATTAGGCAAGGTGCTAGACCTACGCACACGCCTCACGGCGCCTTCCGAAATACTGCTTAGGACAACGAGAGCCTAGTCTACACAGTGATTTAGTTCACATAAATCTGACTCTAGTCTGTTGTACATCTAGGTGAAGCACATCATTTGATTAGTGAATAGTGAAAGTCAATGACAAATGTCTGAATTTGTTATAGTTCAAACCAAGGACAGTAGAGATTCAAATATGTATCTTTAAAACAGATTATTAGCGATTCAAATATGTAACTTTAACAAAAGATTATTAGCGCTTAATGAGTTAATGAGTTATGCTTAAGTTGACACAAATAACTACAGATGAAACAACTACTTCGGAATAACATTGTGACATGCGGTTTCCAGAAATGGCAACATGCCCACTCAATAAGGCAATAAGGTACATGCATTTATGATATTGAGTTTATATCTGCATAAATTAAGACGGAAGCAAAACAAGCATATAATGAAGCGTAAGGTTTGTTTGCAATATGGTCCCATTTACTTTTAAGAACAATAATACAACAAACATTTATTTGGATAGTTATCTTTTAAATGCTTTTTCTTTTAAAATAGCTCGTCTCGTACTTTAGAACTAATGCCATTTTTCTTCCTAAATCACGAACTTGCGATTCATAGGATTTTCAAGTGCACACTCACTTTAATCTTTACCAGCCACCCAACCACAATTTTTTAAAGTTTTTTTCTTCCAAAAATAGAGACGAACAACTCTTTTCGAAACAAGGAATTACTGTTTGATGTTGCCAAACAAATATACAATAAAATTATAGCAAGTGTAGGTATACCTCATCAAGAAGCTCAATAAGAGTAACGTCTGATTTCTCACATTTGCTCTTCAAGAATGAATTTTCCTTCTTGAGTTCCTTGATGGATTTTGTCATCTATATACATAGAGAGAGAGAGAGAGAGTAAACAATTGAGGAGAGAAGAGCACAAGTAGATAGCAGTTTAATCAAGTGTATCGTGCAACAAGAAAGCCTTTGGGGAACTTTGTCCCTCTTTAGAGAGAGAGAGAGAGAGAGAGAGAGAGAGAGAGAGAGAGAGAGAGAGGTGAGTGGGGGAGGAAGAGTTTACCTTCTCAATTTCTTGTTTGAAGGTTTCAAATACCTCATTGCTTTTTAGTAATGCATCCTGTAACATTAATCAGTACATAAATTAAGCTTAGGTTAACTTGGCAAGTCATTCCATAAATGATGTAACGTAATATCATTAAAAAAATCATTTATATGAAATATGTTTCTAAATTAACTTAAAAGATCACTACCAAACTCAAGCCCTACTTGGAATTGTTGAAACTTTTCTCCATCAGCTGTTAGTTGTAAACGCAGATTTTTTTCTGTTGCCAATAAATGTGAAATTTGCTCTGCATATGATTTCATTTGAGATTGTTCCTGAATCAGTTTCTCCTCACATTGCTTAGTTTTCAGATCAGCAATCTGAAGTTCTAGTGCTTTCTGCTTCAACTGTTTGATCATGTACAAAACATTATGAATCAATTCAGCCCCACAAAATAAATAGTTAAACATGCAAGGTGTACTGACTTCAGCCACAGAAGTGTAAACTTTACCTTCTGTGCAAATTGCTGTTCGGAAAGAGCAAACTGGTCAATTAGTTGCTTCAGTTTATTCCTTAAGCTGGATATATACAAAAAATTTGGAGAACCAAAAGAGAGAAGTGTCATTTTTATAATTCAAGTCCTTGTTAACTATTCAAATAATTTTTTAATGGGAAAATCTAACATAATGATATTGTTTACTTAAGAAACTAAAGTATACTAATTGCTCAAAGATAAGTACAAGGAGAGGTCCATGGATTAGGGAGGAGAAATTATCAAATGACCATAAGAATGTTGCTCTTATGAACAAATGGTTCTGCCAGTCCTCACTAGAGCCCTGTAGCACAAGATTTTTGGCAGTTTGGGGATCACTCGAATGGCTGGGTATGTATGCAAACTTAGAGGAGCTATTGTTGTTATCCCAGATCCTCTCCCCATCATTTACACCATGGGCAAAGAGATCAGGGAATTTGGTCCTTCGAGTCTACAAAGGTTCTCTCAAGCAGTTCAGTTTTTATAGACACCTCTACAATTCTCAGTATTATGGAAGATACGTCCCTTATTTAAAAAAAAAAAAAGGTATTGAGGCAAAGTTACTTCATAAAGATAATATCGAACACCATTTTTACTTTTAGAAAATGGTAGCATGCCATGCACTTAGAGTAGTTTATGCCTGGGTACACGGTATTCAAGGTTAGCCTTCACACGAGTAAGATGCAAAAACAAAACTACTTGTCTATTTTAACTATTTTAGCATAAAATGAACTTCATCTTACGTTTCATTCTCTTTCAGCTGGGCAAGGCATTCATCCTTTTGCTCTTCTAGCTTAATGCTAACATCCTGTCAAATAATAAACACGAGGAATATAATAATAAATAATAACAAGCACACAGAGAGGAGCCCTGATTTACTTAACCCAAGTATAGATTTGCCTGTTAAGTTTCATCAAACAATTTACATGCATCCTTAAATTTAGTTTTATCATTATCATTCTGTTTGAATAGGAAACGCTATCAGTTCCATGAATAGGTAATTGGAAAGGAGAAAGGACAAATCGCAGGTCCAACGACTTCAACATATAATTGAGAAACAAGGCAAGCCATCATCCCAAAATAAATAATGTATAAATAGTTAGTAAAAAATTTAATATCAAAATAAATGGAAGAGACAGTTCTCAAGATATTCGGATACACAAACATTGAGGAATTTTCACCAAAGTCCAAAATTGTAACAGAAAAACAAGGAAAAATTGTAACCCATGCAAAGCTGGAAAAACAATTTTTGAGCATTGCACTATATGTAACAAGTTCCATTTACGATTTATGAATATCAGAACTTGCAATTGTTCCCTCAAATTAATTAAACAATTCTCACCTACTGGAGGAAATGTAGATAATAAACCCATTATATCTTTAATTGTTTTACAGAGTTTATAATCAAGTTACTTGCACAAAATCATACCTTGATTGCATCCTGAAACTTGACTGATAATTCTGTTCTCAGGCTCTGTCCCTCAGTTGAGACCCGTTTGCATTCATCCTATGTTTCATTTGCGTAGATATTATTATTTATTAGAAGGTAACTTATATAGAAAAAAGTAACGATAGAGATGATTGAACGGAGAAGAAAAATAGGTATACAATGGAATTCAGATAAAACTGGTGACAGATCAAGAAGCAGAGAGACACATACTGACATACATACCCAGTCTATACCATACACATCAACCGGAACCTCAATTTCTATATATACATACGTCGAAGTGTCACATCAACCAGGTAGTGTCATATTAGTTATTAGCTTTCTCATAACAATTTAACAAAAAAATTAACATTGGAGACCAAATTTATAGATTTGTGGAAATACTATAACTAAATTGAAATGAATTTAAGTACAAATCAAAATGTTAAGAACCACCAAAAATAAATAAATAACCAAGGATAGAATTGTAATGAACAAATTAACTTTTATATGGATAAAAACTGTAGATTATACCATTAGCAATTTGTTTTGACGCTGCAACTCCCTGCATAGTGACTCCAACCGATCCCGGACAACAATAGCTGTGATAGAAGATGATGACATTACAAATCCGTAGCATGCAATTCCCAAATTAAGTATCATTGAAAATGCAAACCAATTTGAATAATGCAAGGACAGAAGAAAAATTTTCCGGATAGAGAGATGATAAATGAGACAATGTTATCATGCTATAAGCATGTCCAAATCTTTTGCCCAAATAAAATAAAGAATTATTAACTCCTACAAAGTTTTATTGACCTTCAAATAATTGAACATAGGACGTTTTACTGTAATATAGCATATGCAAAGACAGAGAAAAAAAAAAAAAAAAAAAGAACTCTGCAGTAGCAAAAAATAAGACTGATCTAAAGTGCAGCAGTGTGGATTATCTTCAGTCTGCTACAACAAATAGGTAGACATTCTTATCGAAAATACAGAAGCAAGTCCATTCATTGCCCATAGGTCAGATAAGAAAGAAAACTTCCATTTCCAACAAAAGGCTGAACCCAGAAGCTTCACTGAAGCTATATGAAAAGAAAGTAAAAACATGAAAAAGAGGCTCACTTAGCTTAGAATTTGCATTAAAATTGAGAAACCTTTGTTGGCTTTTTAAAACAGTTGACAGACATCCAAACAATCTAATTGCAATCAAAGTTCATACTTCTAACTTCACACTATCTTGTAGGTATAATGCTCAATTTGTGTTGTTAAAGACCAACGAATAACCAACATACATCAACATCTGGAATAAATTTCAAAAGAACTTGAAAATCAGACAATTGAAACAATAAAACTTGTCAAGAATTTTCGTTCACATCTATACTTGCCTGCATCTCTTTCTGTAAGAACTTGGTGATACTTCAAAGTAAATTCAAGAAATTCCTTTTCAGTCTTAAATGTCCGCTTTGGATTCTTGCGTTTGACTTCAGCACTTTCCTGAAAGTTAATGCACCTTAGTACTCCCAACAAAATTGCTGACCTTTAAATAGGATGCTAAGACATGGGAAGTAAAAGATAGCTTTCTATTCAACCAAATTCAGTCCATGGTAAATCACTGCAATGCTCCATGGAAAAACTCATTGTCACATCTTTTATCTAACAGGATAACTAGCAGTGAGAATATTTATGAATGAGTTAAAAAATTATCATGACTTTTATACAACATTAGTTGCTACAAAGCATTGTCAATTACTTGTCCTTCACAACTAACAACATTTTTAAAAGTAGGTGCACTAAAGCATGATGGGTCTTGGAGCTTCGGTTAAAAAATCAAAGAGTAGGCAGGACTTCTTTTTGTGGAGCCTAATAGCAAAATGCTGATAAATATTTTTATATGTGAGAAGAGAGATAAGTTTCCATTATAATAAGAGGCAAAGGAAAAAAGAAAGCAACTTCTGATATCAAGTCCAAGAGCTAACATTGGAAAATATTTACAAGTACTTTGGGAAACACAACGAGTCCACATCAGTTGTACAAATCAAAGAAGTGTCCAGGACGTATTAAATTTCCTGAATCTTGCAGAAAGCTAAGAAATGCAGAAATAAGGTCAAAATAAATATTACCCATGCTAAAATGCAACGAAGCAAGCAATGCAAAATTACTCACAGGCTTTGTGTTTTTTGCACCTTGAACAACCTTTGTTGACAATATTTCCTTCTCATGTGTTGCGGATGCATCTAAGTCACCACCTGTGATAGAAAGAAGTAATAGAAGATAATAATGAGTACATTTTGACAACAGGAGCAGCAAAACTGTGAGCTACATGCCTGTTTACGCGCATCCCAGCAACCGACTCATACTACAATATTTGACACCGAAAAAACTTCTAGAACATTTAATACTCCAGGTAGTTGACTTGTATAGTTTGAACTCAACCTCGAATACAGCATTTACACCTCGATCCATTGAGCATTGCACCCACAGTAATTGCAGCAAACAAAATTGAACTCATTAGTAATTAGATGATAGTGTCCTTCTCCGGTAATTGGAACAGAAGACTCCTAATCACTTCTTTTTTGTCACCAAAGGAAACAAACCAACAAAAGGTTGGTGTTACAATGTAAATGATCCAATATTTTATTGGCAAATCAAAACTAAATTTGCTAATATTTTCCACTAAACTGATTCATATTAAACGAAGGGAAAAATCTCTTTTGGCATCCTTTTCAAATTATATTGTCCGATTTCCTGATCTCAGCACCCCTGCATATCTCTACTTCTCTTTTGGTCTCATTAGCATGGGCGTCTTGTCCCCTAACTTACCAACAACTGTTAGCATCCAACAGCATTTCTTCAATGTATTGTTTTTCTTGCCAGACAAAAGCAGGATGAAACAAAGGAATGTCATGTATCCATTAATTCAAAAATGCAGACCGCAAGGTAAATAAACTAACCCTTCTCTGATTAGTATCCTGATTAAGAAAGATAATAATAACAAAAATGCATACGGCAAGGTAAATAAACTAACCCTTCTCTGAACTTTGAGCTTCCTCTTGAGCTTGTCCTTTTATTTTGCTGCATCCAGACTCATCAATTGAAGTCTCGTTAGAAGCTTCTTTAACATTAAGAACGGCAGTTTCTGCTTGTTCCATACAGCTCTTATCAACCACCTTTTCCAAACCCTCGGAATTATTAAATTTTTCTGTCTCAGATAAAGCAACAGGAAAACTTTCTAACTTCTGGGTCTTCTCTGTTTTGTACGGTTCAGTTTCAGAATTTTCCACAATCTCATGCCTTTGCCTATTGGAACAATCAGATTCTAATTGAGTTTTGTATATGCAATCTAATGGCTTCGCTTGTTCAGAAATTTGAGCTGAAGGTGTTTGAGTTTCTGCGGAGCTTTCAACAAAATCATCCAGCGATGAATTAACTTCAGGAGGGTGATTTAGACCTGGGTTCTCCATACGACCTACATTTTGTACAATCATGATCAGAATTTTTATGCAACACCATATGGGAATATCATCCACATGATTGGTCAAAAACGAAAATGAAATCTAGAGCTTGCTATCAATTTTGATTTAAACGAGGTACTCTTTTAACTATACTTCTTTAGTAACATCAGGAACTTGGTTCTAGACTCTTACTTTTAGGATGTATTTGCCTGGGGATGGGAATAATGAAACCTTGTCTACCCAGCAGGTTGAAATGTTTTCCCGCTAAATCAGAACCAATGCTCAATCTTGGAGTACTTGTCTCACGACTTCTGAAGTATCAGAAATTCAGGAAGTCGTTCACCATCATCTTGTGCTGGATGTTCTTCTGTCCCAAAAAACAAGATGATTCATTTCAACTCCTCTTATATGAGCATCATCTGGACACCACAACTTCTACGAACAAATAAACCTTCATACGGTTTAATCCGACCTCCACCGATAAAGCTAGACACCTAAATCGAGGCCTTGGCTAAACATGCTGCTCCAGGAAGAAAGTAGCGAATGCAATATGTTTGCAAAATCATGCCTTACATGTAGCCTTAAGAAACCAAATACAATAACAGAAAGAGTCACCAAAACCTTAGATTACACGAACAAGAAAACTTCAGCTCAATTTTCAATTTCCAAAACTTGCAGGATAGCACGACGCTTATATCCTCAAAACCCTCGCAAGATTCAAAAGTTATGAAGAAGTAACCATTTCCTAACTGGAACAGTGCGCCGCATGCAGTTCGCTACATTTTCCAAATAACCAAACGGAAAAACAGAAAGCAAAATAAATCCTATCCAGCAAAAGGAGTCAATCCGCGCAGTTTCTCTAGAATTTTGAAGCTCGCAAGTAGAAAAGCGAAGAAGAAAATGAGAGAATTACCAAGTTGCTTGAGAACGGTGAAGTTGACACCGGCGGAGCGATCTACGGTGTCCGTGCAGTGACTCAGTCCAGCCCCCGAAGCTCCCCGAACCGATTTCAATAGCGTCAACTTTTTTTTTATTTCTTCCCGCAATTGCCATTAGCGACGCTGTATTTACTGGAGTTTTTTAAATAATAAATAAAGATACTCTTTTGTCCTAAATTTTGATTATAGTTCCCTTTAGTTCCTAGTTTAAATTTTTTTTATTTTAAAATTTTGGGTTGAATTTTGAATTTAATTTTCATTTCTTCCATATATTTACTCTTAAGTTTTCATGCTCTTTTTTGTTTTTTTGTTTTTGTTCGTGTTAACTTTTTATTAATTAATTTTAAATATTTATGATAGAGATTTTTTTTAATTAATTTTAATACTAATGGTGAAACGTGATTGTAACATAAAACCTACACTCAAATAAAAACTAAATTCAAAATTTAGGTAAAAATGATTTATTTTGAAATTTATAAATTAAATAAAAATTAAACTTAGAACTCGACGGTAGAAGTGGAATGTATTGAAACTTAGTGTAGATAAAACAAGTTTCTAAGTTTAAAAAAAATGTCTAATATTTTTTTCTTTAAAATTTCAAGATATGCAGAGTGGAGAGATTTAAATTTTCGACGTCACGATTGAAGAGAGCCTATATTTTAAGTAGCTGAGTTTGTTCGTACACTTTAATTTCATATCTTGTAGATCCTTAACTTATTCAACATTTTTTTTTGTGCACCAGTTGGACATAAAATTGTGAGGTTGAGTTCCTATTAACACGAAATCAATTTTGTCTTAAAAATGTGGAGCCTTGATTGATACCTCAACTCGAACCTGAACCTTACTTAAGGTTCGATGAAGCAAAAAGACAATTGAAAAGAATCGGCTAGAGATAACCTCAAAGATGGTCATGACGAGTGTAAGATTATGGCATTAAGGAGTCAGTAAACTCCAAAAGGGGCTGGCCTTTTTCGATTACACTCCGGATTTGATTTCAAGCATAAAATCATCAGTTTGATCTCGAACTTACTCGACAATTTCACAGTTCAAAAACGAGTTTGCCCGTTCGGAATACAACGAATGACAAAAAGTCTAACTACACAGGAAAAAATATGACATGTATGGGGTTAGCTTGTTACTAAGATCTTGTTGACATGAGAGCTTCACATAGACAGTGATCACTTGCAGCATGCTAAAGAACCAAGCAACTAAGATCCAAAATCTAACTATGTGCAGACATAAGAAGAACAAAAAATCAGTGATGCTTCTCAGCTTCAAAGGTGGAAAAATTTGGCATCGGCTATTGCATCTCAAGAAGAGGGCTTTTTATTAGTTTTTTTCTTGGCTGTTCTGGCTATAGCATCGCAAATCTCCTTTTTTCTTTTGCTGTTACTGTTGGTATTATTGCTGTTTGTATGGTTCTGGTTGTTGCCACCACCCGTGCTCGCCGAGCTCTTAGCATGAACTTCGAGGGCATCCTTAACGAAAAACTTTAACCTCCACAACGTAGTTTCACTCTACATGATGCAGCAATAAACTCAATTAATCGTTATGTCATCGACAAGTCCAAGGTACACGAAAGAAGCAAAGGGAGAAGGGAGGCGTAGCGCATTGTGATAATGTAAATTACAACCTGTGCATCGATATCGAGATCGACCTCCACGGCAGTGGCTTGAAAACTTGGGTTAGTTTCAGCAACAATCTCCAACGCTTTGCAGAGATCTTCTGGAGACAATTTGGTGAGGGCTGCTCCAAGCTTTCTCTTTTCTTCAGTTGATATTTTTCTGAACCATACATTGATAGTATCAGTCCACTCTATCTATTGAATGCAAGTCATTTTCTAATGTCACAAGCACATCAACCCCATGAATTAACCTCAACTACAAAATGTAATTACATAACACTGGTAAAAGTTTTATATGGGGGCACGCAACTCGTGCTAGTCAAATTCAAATATGTCACAAGGGGCCAACCCGACCAAATTCTGAATATCCTACGGAATAGGTAGTAGGGGAGGTTTGGATTGGACAATAAGGGCTTTGCGCCTTAGACGGTCTTGTATTTCTCTTTGTGCACATAAGCCTGACATCCCCATTGAATATGGTCCAATGAGGGTGTGCACTCCTGGTCTCGGTTTGAGTTTAGAGAAAGGAACCGAGCTGTGGTGTGGAGAGGAGACAGGCTATGTAGTAATCTGATTGTGCAATTATACCAATCATTGTACCAGAAAACAACTTCGAAAGCTGCAATTTGCAATAACTAAAGAGAATAAACCTGCAGTTTTGCACGACGAGTTCTCGAAGCTCTTCCAGTTGCATATCTACCTCGTAAATCTGAAAACAGTTCATTATCCATGTTTAAACAATCTATTGTTTTTCCCATATAAGATAATAGGAAAGCAAAAGGAAGTAGGCTATTTCCAGACAAACTTTCTCAAGATAGCTAAATCCTAGGAAAAAGGAGACAGCAAACCTCATTACTTATGTCCCTAGCCATTTTTGCTTGAGCAGCCTCCTGAGCAAGCTGCATGTCCAACAGCGCTTCCGCTTCCTCCTCTTCTCGTCTCTTTTCCTGGAAGGTGAGATCGTTTTAGAATTTCGACCATATTTTACCATTTCTTTCAACCAAATGAAACCATCTTTCTGAAGAGTCAGAACTCCCAAGCACCATGAATTGAATAAGGAATCTTGATCCATTTAAGAACTGTTCTCAAAGTAAACAATTTACCTCTTCAGTGACTTTAGGCAGAAGCTGAAGCCATTTCTCCTCGAACTTTTCGAGCAAAGTCTTGGCCATGACATGAACATCACTTCTCTCTTCATTATATTTCATTGCATTCTTGAAGACTAATCTCATATCAGAACATATCTCTCTCACATTCTTATATCCAGTACCATCCTTAGCCTCCATTTGATTTTTAATTGTACTGAAGTCCATTGGCTTGTCAATTACCTACAAATACAATACATATGTTACCTGAAGGATTATTCTAAAACATAAGTGATGCTAAAGTTTGCTAAAAAAATGCTCACGACTATGCGTATAAGAAGCTACCCTTCTAATAACGCTCGTGCCTTATACATTTGAGGTAAGCTTGTGCATATTGAATATTCAGCTTAGATAGAATAGAAGAACCAACTCATGAGCACACATGCATGAAACTAGCACAATCTAGACAAACAACTGGAGGAAAAAAAAAAGCTGACGCAAACAGGAAAGTTGAGCCTCCTCTAGTCAATTACTCCAAAACCTTCATTTTTCTCTAAATTAAGATAGATCGATACAAATACTCCATTTCTAAGATCGGGGACTCCAGCCAAAAAATTAGTTATGCGTAATTCAAATACCTTATTTCATCAAATGAATCTAATATCAATTAAAAAGCTAGACATTCAAGTTTCAAAGCATAGGACAGCACAAAACTAATATATACAGCATTTAATATTCATTTATTTGATAGGGAATCGACCTCACCTCATAATAGTCGTGTAATCGAAGACCCTCCACATCCACTGGCTGCATAAAAGGCCAAGCCCACTTATGCTGTGATAACTGAAAGTCGAGGTAGAAATATCAAGACCATATGTCGAAATGTGGCAGCTGTAGCTGTACATTTTCAAATAACCCACTCCAAAGTGGTAATATTATATCATCAAAGTTCTTTTGATCAAAACAGAATTGTTTATGATGACAAAGACACTTAATTTAGTGCAATGACAAGTTCGCCAGTACTTAGCCAACCCAGTGTGAATGTGCGAACGCATGAATTTCTTAAGCAACCAGAAAGTTCAACATCAGAAAGGCACCCGATGATGCGATAGCATGCAAAAACGAATGAAGGCATACAATTAGCAATAGAGTAAGAAAAAAAAATTGCCAGGGAGTTGATAACCTGACGCAATATTGTCCCAAACTGCCGCATGAGTTCTTGCATTCTCTTTGCAGCTGCAGCTTCTCTGCGAGCTGCTTCTTGCTGCTGCTTTTTAAGACTTGGAATATGTTTTTCCTTATCCTTATCCTTTACAACAGAGCTGCCTTTACTGCCGTTCGGCTGCTTCTTTTTCAATGTCAAATAGAACTGTTCTATCTCGTTCACGTTTTGCTCAAGCTGCAAGGATAGAAGAAAGCTCAGATTTGACGAACTTGACAATAAAAAGGATTTTTGTAATCCTTATAGTTTGGGGACGTAAAGTGATTAGACTTGACATCAGTAGTTTGAAATTCAACAGAACTCCTAAGATTTGAATCTTATTCTAGATGATCTCCCTAGTAATAGTTGTTGTTAAAAATTCGATAAAGATATGAGACGATATCCGCGCATATGTGGTATTTTACTGCCAGGGTGAATAGTAGTCTTTCCTCTACTCAATTGGGTGGATAGTAGGTTCTAATCTTTCTATTTTCATCGAAACCGAAGTCATGGCACTTTTCAATATGATGAACCCCGACCCTATTCAAACTCGAGAATTTGGGTGACTGGTACCTCTTCCACTTGACCCATATCAACAACAAACGCAGGCATCCCCTTCTTCTCCAGAGGTTGTTCAATCATACTCACAGGACCTTCTCTGGGATTCACTCGAAAAAGAAGAAAGAAAGAAAAGGGAGGAGGAGCGCGATTGTTCCTATCCCTTCACTTGTCATACGTGTCAAATTTCGGAGGCTGCCATGCCATCTCTTAAATTGTAATTAAAAGTTTTCGTCCCAATCATTAGCAATAAAAATACTTAAGATACTAAAAAAAGACATTCAAAACTCCAAAGGATTAAATTGTTTTGTATTCGAGGACTACAAAAGTATTTGCCCCAGATTTCGTCTATTTTATGTTGATAACAGCTAGCAAACAGTAAAACTGCATAATTAGGTCTGCCAAGGCAACTATATGCCCCAAGTGCAATGCAATTAGGTTAATGGTATATCATGTTTTACCTTGTCAACCTTCAGAAAAATCTCATCGACTTGATGCCTAAAGCCATCCACTTCTGCACCAACAGTATCTCCCACAACAAAATTACTGGCATCTGCAAATGCTGCATCCATGGGATCCATCTAACTCTGTACAGCAACATTTGGTGAAAATGATTAACAAGGCAGCTTTACGGCATGAAACCCATTGAAACGTGATGGTTCTTTAAGATTACACACACAAAAAAATAATAAAATGAGGCAAATCTTAGGAAGAGTATAATAAGAACAACAAATTAGAACTTCAAAAAAAGGATGAGGCAAATCTTTCCATTTTTAAAGAAAATAAGAATAAACAACGCGAAATTTCCTCACTGCAGATAGAACCCTAGCCCTACTTTTTGAATCTCATACACGCGATGAACGAATTAAGCAACTGAATAAGAATCATCACAAACAATAAATATGAAATCAAGCAAGAAAATCATGCAATTGATGAAACAGGATGAAGCAATTGATTATTAAGTAAAGAACAAACTGGATTTTCTTATTGCATTACCGTAGCACTAATTTTTCTCCAAAAAACAATGCAAATAACCCCCAAGTTAAATGGTGAGCTACTCTGCTTCTATGTAATCTAACTTAAACTCCGGACTGTCATCTTTTCATCAACAAACCAAGACGGCATAAAACGCAAAACGTTCTACGTGGTCTGATCCTAGCTTTTCCAGTGTCCAATAATCCATAGAAATCCATTCATTAGAACGAAGAGATTTGGAAGTCGTGTTCAAAGGCATTCAATAAAACACGGAAAAACAAAGTTCAAGGCTCTGGATGAGAGAAGAGTTACAGTGTTTGAGAATTACCTACGGATTCGAGGAAGAAGAAGAAGACGCTAGTTCGATACGAACAGTCTGTTGCTCTCAAAAACCGGACCTTGGATTCCAAAGGGGAATTTGGTCTCTTAAACAGATTCTCTTTTTTTTTTCTTTTTCAAATTATAAGACGAAATTGAAATTTTAATAAATAATATTTTAGACGTGTGTTTTGATTATTTATAGACAACTCAATTTTATTTTAATTCCATGCTCTAATTACAAAATTTGAAGTTTGATGAATGGTTCATTCTCATTTCACCATTTTATAAAAATCGAAACCACAAGAATTTATTATTTGATCGATCTCTCAAGTTGTTCTCAATTTTTAATACATATTTAGAAAATATATTCGTTTAATATAATTTATATTGTTACGATATAATATTGTTTTTATAAAATGTTATTAGATTTAATATGATGTTTTAAATTTTATAATATAAATTATATTAAAAAATAAAATTATCCACTATTTTTATTTAACTAATATTTTTTAAAAACTAAATGAATGAAAATATTGTGAACTTCTTAAAATAAACTTTAAAATCAAATTTAAAAAATACTTTTTAATATTAATTTCGAATGGAATCTAATATTTTATTTCAAAATAGTTTTAAAATTTTCTTTCTAACTTGTAAGAGGGTTTCAAAATTTAGTTAAAACCCTTAAAACTTAAAAAATAAAAAATAAAATTACTTTTAAAAATAAAAATAAAAAATAAAATCTGAAAGAGATCCTCTAGATAACATCTTATTGTTTTTATATTATCGAGATAATTTAGAGTTATAATCAATTTGAATGTAAAATATCTAAAATGCTCTCAAATGAAATACTATAATTTATTACAAAAATATAAGAAATAAAATAATAATTACAAAAATGTAAAGAAAGGAAACCAGGCTAAACACCATGAACGGAAAAGCTAAGCAGCCAGGACTCACTCACGCACGAGTTATACAACTAGAAGCCGCCTTAGCCAACACTCTAACCAGAACCGACCTATACCTGAGAGCCCTAATCAGACTCCATGGACTCATTTCTCCGCCAGTGCCGTCGGCGGCAACAGTTCCCGCCGCCTCCCCCGGAACCACGCGGAACATCGGCGCCGGTGCCAGCCGAGCCTGTCTCCTCCGAATCTCGCTCAGTTCCGTTCTCGACGGAGTTCTCGTTAATCCTATCAACGCCATCGGCCTCCTCAAACTACTCCGCTGATATCCGAAACTACCGATTGCAGGCGACGAAAACGATTTCGACCGAAAGCTCTGGTTTCGCATAAACGACTCCGTGTTACTTCGGAAACTCCGCCCTTCCGCATCAGAATCTTTATCTCGGAGAGATAGAGATCCAGCGTCCAATATCTTCCCGCAGAAGACAATTTCACTAGGCGGCGATGAGGAACTTGTTCTCTGCTTCAAATCGGTGCAGAATTCGAACAGATCGTGGTAGGACGGAGAGCGACATGGCGGATCCTCATCGTCTAGTTCGTGAATCGGAAAACCGCGGAAAGAGAGATCGTCTGCATCGTCGTCAATCAGATCCAAAACTTCCAAATTGTTCTCCACAGACGCCATTGAAATGCAAAATTCTTTCTGCTGCGAAAATTACAGTGAAATGAAGATTAGATGAGGTTAGAGTTGCTGGAGATGCATTAAATAAAGGGAGAAATAGGGAAGGAGGAGGATGCTTCCTCCTGGAGGTTGGATTTGATCCGTCATGGTTTTTAATTAATTTTGTTCTTCCAGATGAATTTTGAACTAAACCGTGTTGCCAAGTATCCAAAACGAAGACTTTCTAGAAACGGAGGTAAGAGAGTGTCTAAATAAATAAATAAATAATAATACTAGGTGCATTCTATTAAAAAAACAATTATGCTAAATTATATATATATATATATATATATATATATATATATATATAGCTGGACTTTTTCTGCTTTGCTTCAAACATATTTTTTCGAAAGCTTCACAATTTTTATTAATACTCATAAATTAAAAATATTAAAAATATTTTACGATTATAACATATAATAAAACGTTCGCCGTTAAACTTTCAAAAATGATATTAATACCTCTAGTTTTTTTTTAAAAAATAAAAAGATAATTATACAATATAGTTTCTAGAAGAAAAAAACTATATATATATATATATAATATTTTCAATGTCTTGCAATTTTTAATAATTACGTAGTGATCTTCTAGAATTCATTATTTATATTTTATTTTGTAATGATAATCTCTTTTCTTTTATATAAGCCTGTGATTATTATTATTTAATTAAGATATTATTTTAGTTGACTTATTTTATTTTAATTTTTGTACTCTTAAATATTTAAATTTAATGGATTTCATTTTCAATAAATTTTGATATGATTAAAGTTTAAAATTTTTTATTTTAATGTCAATTGTTTTTTATTTTATAAATTGTAGGCTCACATAATATATCATGTTGCAGAATATTATTGTTATTTTTATTATTTATCTAATTTTGTTAAAATTAAAATTAACTAAAAGTACACATCAAGTATACCTATTAAAATTGAATAAAATTTAAAATAAAAGGACGAAAAATGATAATTTAATATTATTATTATTTTGTAAGTTTGGGTTTATAAGTTTACCCAAATTAAAACAAATATTTTATATAGCCTTATAAATTAACGATGATTTACTCATTTTTTAAAATAAAAAATTAAATTTTATACTGGATACTTGTTGTAGGATTGAATTGGGCTTGACTGGGCCATATTGGGCCGAGTGGCCCATTATAGATTGTAAGAAAAACCGCGAGATTACATCTTGTAGCTTCGAAGCAGACACCAGCAAGGGAAGAGGTTTTTGCTTCTGCAGAATGACGAGGGCGGCTCTCTTTCAGTTGCTACGATCACAATCCAAGCATCTCTCGCAAAGAAATCTCCATTCAGGTATCATTCTCATTTCCTCTTCCATTTTTCAATCCTTCTCTGAAAATTAGGAGATTTTTTCTTTCTCGAGTTTGCAATTCTGTAGTTTTCATGCTTTCAGTGTAGTAAAGAATGTAAACATTTCTTGCTTGCGTCCATTTAATACGCTCAAAATGGATGATTGTTGCTCTTATGTTTTCGGAAATGATTTCAAGTTTGGATTAGACGATCCTTAATGAAATTATATGCCCTGAAACTTGTTTGCCTATCTTATAAGTGAGGGATCTTGAATAAGCTCATCTTAGATCTCGGATTTGAGATAAATTTTAGTTGAAGAATTCTGTATGCTGGGAGTGCACTCTTGTTTGCTTTTTCTACCGCTAGGAATCACTATCACTATCACCAACATTTCAGTGTTCACTTGTTGGATATTGAATCTGGCGATTCTTGCAAAACTAGGTTTTTGTTTGTATTTTTTTTATAAAGAAAGTCAACATGTGAAGGTGGGATGTTCGAACATATGATCTCTTGGCGGAGTGTATTTATGTTTTAATGGGTTGAAGTATGCTCGAGGTGGTATTTGTACTAATCTTTTTAATTTAATATTTCCATGAAAGCATGTGTAACCGCCCTAGCCCACCGCTAGCAGATTTTAAAACGATTCTGCTTGGGAGAGGTTTCTACGCCCTTATAAAAAATGATTCGTTCTCCTCTCCAACCGATGTAGGATCTCAAAGTACGTATTTGGTCTAATTTGGTTGAAAGACTCGCTTTGTCCTGACTAGTTCAGTTTTCCCTTTCGGAAGTTCGAATTAGTTACCTTTAAAGGAGAAATCGCTCTCATCTTTTGAATATAAGTCGATCTGTAGATTTCATCTTGAAAAGGAAACTTTTGGAGGAAATTTATTGTTGCTAAATATGACATCGCTAATGGCGAAATTTTATTTTTGTCACTTATTTTTTCTCCTCTTCCTCGTTTATGTGGCTCTTACTTGAGGGTAACTTGACGATCCTTTTCTAACTACGATCGAATACCTTCACAAACGCTTGGAAGAGTTTCTGTAATCTTAAATTTAATATTGAGATGTTTCACGAAATTTTCGTTAAAATAATGATGGTTTTTGAACTCAACTTATAAGCAGCCTATCCGATGTCTAGAAGGAGGTGAGGCGAGGTAGGTGAAAACAATTCTCCGGGGTCGATATTATCTTCTCTGTGGGTTCGTAGTCTATTAACTTCGCTTGTTGTCTGTTTCAATCTACAGCAGTAACTGCACAGGAATTCTTGTTATCTATCCTTTAACAGTCCATCTCTTATTTATTAATTATGTTGGATTTGCTTCACTTACCTGTTCTGGTTCAAGGTTCTTCTTGACATGATACCAAAAACAAGAAAACTTAGAATCTATAACAGAGCTTTATCACCCTCATTAGTAAGTTTTCCTTTGCATCAGGTTATCATCGCCAAAGTTCATCTGCATTGATCGATAAAACTTGTGGACGCACGAGCAGCTTTGTTTCACGTCTGAGTGCAGTTCAGAAGAGATGGGCATCTCAAGCTACAACAAGAGAGGATGAAAGCAAGATCAGCATTGGACCACTCAGAGGACAAGAAGGTGAGGAAGATGAAAAAGATGTTGCTTATGTCGGACCAATCTCGTCGACCATCAAGAAAGTTAAGCTTCTATCTTTATCTACATGCTGCCTCTCCGTGTCGCTTGGCCCGGTCATAACCTTCATGACATCCCCTGACATGAATGTCATCCTGAAAGGTGCTGTTGCTTCATCTGTGATATTCTTCAGCGCTACCACCACCGGGGTGCTTCACTGGTTCGTGAGCCCTTATGTTCATAAAATTAGATGGAAACCGGGATCAGACAGTTTCGAGGTTGAGATTTTGTCGTGGCTGGCAACGTACATTCCTCGGACAATTCGGTTTGCAGATATTCGACCAGCCGAAACCAATCGCCCTTTTGTGACATTCAAGGCTAATGGGAGCTTCTACTTTGTAGACCAAGAGCACTGCCAGAACAAGGCATTGTTGGCCAGACTGACTCCTCAGCAACAGGAGTCGGCCTTTAAAAACTTGTAATTGCGTGAGAGATTTTTCTTTTGTTTTTTTCACCGAGTTGAACGCCAATGAGATGGCTGAACTGATTGTCATAAATTGCTCCAAACATTTGAGTTTTAGAACACAATTTATTTGCGTATTCGATAAAGTAGAGTTTTCACAATCAATGATTCACGAAGTTACTGTTCTTATCCAAAGTTCACTACCGTTTAAGGTTGGCGCTAATATACTAATTTTAACCTATTTTGATTATTACACTAAATCGTGAATTGAATAATTCTATCAATACTTACAAATTTCAACAATATTTTCCTATAATTTTTTACCATTCTCTTCAATCGTCAATCATGATTTTTTTTTTTTAATCTGGCTAAGGTATGTTGCAAAATAAAGTTCCAATGAGGGAGAATCCGACCGGTTGGATTCAAACCGGTGACCTAAGGATTACTATTTATCACAAACTACAATCCTCCGCTCTACCAACTAAGATAAGGTCGGTTTTAAAAGAAAACAAGAGTATAGAGAAAAAGTCCGACCTGCCGGATTCGAACCGGCGACCTAAGGATAACTAATTCACACAAACTACAGTCCTCCACTCTACCAACAAATTCAACTTACCAGACCCAGAAGACTTAAGGAGAAAAAGTCCGACCTGCCGGATTCAAACCGGCGACCTAAGGATAACTAATTCACACAAACTACAGTCCTCCGCTCTACCAACTGAGCTAAGGTCGGTTTTAAAAGAAAATAAGAGTAATCTGAAATTAATTAAATTTTGGGAGCCATGCATAAATTAAAAAATAAAAAAATTCAACTTACCAGATTCAGAAGACTTTTTAAGGAGAAAAAAACCGACCTGCCGGATTTGATCTGGCGACCTAAGGATAACTGATTCACACAAACTACAGTCCTCCGCTCTACCAACTGAGCTAAGGTCGGTTTTAAGAGAAAACAAGAGTAATCTAAAATTAATTAAATTTTCGGAGCAATGCATAAATTTAAAAATAAAAAAATTCAACTTACCAGATTCAGAAGACTTTTAAGGAGAAAAAGTCCGACCTGCCGGATTTGATCCGACGACCGAAGGACAACTAATTCACACAAACTACAATCCTCCGCTCTACCAACTGAGCTAAGGTCGGTTTTAAGAGAAAACAAGAGTAACCTGAAATTAATTAAACTTTGGGAGCAATGCATAAATTTAAAAATAAAAAAATTCAACTTACCAGATTCAAAAGACTTTTAAGGAGAAAAAGTCGGACCTGCCGGATTTGAACCAGCGACCTAAGGATAACTGATTCACACAGACTACAGTCCTCCGCTCTACCAACTGAGCTAAGATCTGTTTTAAAAAAAAACAAGAGTAATCTGAAATTAATTAAACTTTGGGAGCAATGCATAAATTAAAAAATTAAAAAATTCAACTTACCAGATTCAGAAGACTTTTAAGGAGAAAAAGTCCGACCTGCCGGATTCGAACCAGCGACTTAAGGATAACTGATTCACACAAACTACAGTCCTCCGCTCTACCAACTGAGCTAAGGTCGGTTTTAAAAAAAAACAAGAGTAATCTGAAATTAATTAAACTTTGGGAGCAATGCATAAATTAAAAAATAAAAAAATTCAACTTACCAAATTCAGAAGACTTAAGGAGAAAAAGTCCAACCTATCGGATTTGAACCAGCGACCGAAGGACAACTAATTCACACAAACTACAATCCTCCGCTCTACCAACTGAGCTAAGGTCGGTTTTAAAAGAAAACAAGAGTAACCTGAAATTAATTAAACTTTGGGAGTAATGCATAAATTTAAAAATAAAAAAATTCAACTTACCAGATTCAGAAGACTTTTAAGGAGAAAAAGTCCGACCTGCCGGATTTGAACCAGCGACCTAAGGATAACTGATTCACACAGACTACAGTCCTCCGCTCTACCAACTGAGCTAAGATCAGTTTTAAAAGAAAACAAGAGTAATCTGAAATTAATTAAACTTTGGGAGCAATGCATAAATTAAAAAATAAAAAAATTCAACTTGCCAGATTCAGAAGACTTTTAAGGAGAAAAAGTCCGACCTACCGAATTCGAACCAGCGACCGAAGGACAACTAATTCACACAAATTACAATCCTCCGCTCTACCAACTGAGCTAAGGTCGGTTTTAAAAGAAAACAAGAGTAATCTGAAATTAATTAAACTTTGGGAGTAATGCATAAATTTAAAAATAAAAAAATTCAACTTACCAGATTCAGAAGACTTTTAAGGAGAAAAAGTCCGACCTGCCGGATTCGAACCAGCGACCTAAGGATAACTGATTCACACAAACTACAGTCCTCCGCTCTACCAACTGAGCTAAGGTCGGTTTTAAAAGAAATAAGAGTAATCTGAAATTAATTAAACTTTGGGAGCAATGCATAAATTTAAAAATAAAAAAATTCAACTTACCAGATTCAGAAGACTTTTAAGGAGAAAAAGTCCGACCTGCCGGATTTGAACCAGCGACCTAAGGATAACTAATTCACACAAACTACAGTCCTCCGCTCTACCAACTGAGCTAAGGTCGGTTTTAAAAGAAATAAGAGTAATCTGAAATTAATTAAACTTTGGGAGCAATGCATAAATTTAAAAATAAAAAAATTCAACTTACCAGATTCATAAGACTTAAGGGGAAAAAGTTCAACCCGCCAAATTCGAACCAGCGACCTAAGGATAACTAATTCACACAAACTACAGTCCTCCTCTCTACCAACTGAGTTAAGGTCAGTTTTAAAAGAAAACAAGAGTAATCTGAAATTAATTAAACTTTGGAAGCAATGCATAAATTTAAAAATAAAAAAATTAAATTTAAGGAGAAAAAGTCCAACCTACCGGATTCGAACCAACGACCTAAAGTTAACAACTGATTCACACAAACTACAGTCCTCTGCTCTACCAACTAAGCTAAGGTCGGTTTCAAAATAAAACAAGAGTAATTTGAAATTAATTAAATTTTGGGATAATACATAAATTAAAAAATTAAAAAAAATCCAACTTGCAAGATTCACCTAGGATTAGAAAACTACAATCTTTCAAAATGAAATTAGACCTGATTCGCACAAACTACAGTATTCCACTCTACCAACTAAGTTAAAGATCGATTTTAAAATAAAACAAGAGTAATATGAAATTAGTTAAATTTTGGGAGCAATGCATAAATTAAAAAATAAAAAAATAAAAAAATTCCAACTTGCGAGTTCAAATAACCTACGGATTAGAAAACTACAATCTTTCAAGGAGAAATCCGATCGGCCGGATTACTAATTAGCATAAACTACAGTCCTCCGTTCTACCAACTGAGATAAGGTTGTATAAATTAAAAAATAAAAATTAGCGACCTAAGAATTTCTGATTGGCACAAACTACAGAACTAAACAAATACAAATAGAAAGTTTAAATAGCAAGGATGAAATTAGCAATTTAAAGTCAATCTAATCATAATTCAAAGGTAATTAATATCTATTTTCTCTGGAGATTTAAATTTTTCTATCCCGTGAAAAAATAATAATTTAACCTCAAAAAACAATTCTAACAAAATAATCAAGGAGTTGGGAAAAATAAAATAAAATAGGGGAAAAGGAAATACCATATAGAAAAATTGTCCCATCAGGCGAACTTGGCTTGGTCTTCAACCCGCCACTGTATTTAAAAATTCTGCCTCCGTCTGCTCTTCTAGAAGGCCAGCACAACCAATAAAATACTCTCTCTCTCTCGCTCTCAATTTGTTGCAATGCCCTATAAGAAATTGATGATTCTTCAATTTGAATTCCATCATTGATCTTGAATTTGCATTTTGTCTGAACTTAGAAATGATAGTTGCTAAAGAATCTAACAGAGGAGAAGACGATGCCTCCATCGATCTCTCAGAAGAAGCTGAAGAAACTCTCTCGCTATGCGACCTTCCAGGTTACAGCGATGAATCAAAATGCGATGATTACTCCAAGCAGGATCAGAGCGCTTCGTTCGACAACGAAGATACATTTTTCGAGTTTTTCAGCGACGATTTCTCTGTTTCTGATTCAGTATATTCCAGATCTGATAGCATAATCTTCTGCGGGAAACTGATTCCTTACAAACAGCCGTGCGATTCACAAAACAAAGGAAGAATCGCATCGGAGAAAATTTCCGGAAAGAATCGTCAATGTCGTACGAAATCACAATCGTTCGATACAAGAAAATCGCCTACGATTGACGCAAGTGGTCGCGAGATCACTTATGCGAGAACGACGAGAGGAGTTAAAAACTTCGATTCGCTTTCGATTTCACTACCGAAGAATCCGGAGTACATCAAACGAAAGAGATGCTGTAAATTGAAGAAATACGACTTACCGGCGGAGAGAGCGATGATACTACAATCGTCGCCGACGAAATCGCGCTGGTTCTTGTTTCTGTTTGGTAGCGCGAGGTTGCCGAAGGAGATGGAACTGAGTGATATGAGGACAAGGCAACGACGGAGCAGCAGGCCGGCAATGTTCCGGTCGCCGGAGGAGAGGAAAGTGGCCAGAGGAAGAAGTGGAAAGAAGACGACGGTTCATGAGTTGTGGAAGGTTCTCAAGGCTCTGGTAATGGGCTGCAAGAGCAGTGATCAAAACGTCGCCGTAAAGGGTTCTTTCCGTCCATTCCAGTCGTCTGATGCTGGAAAGTCGATTTTGTAGATGCTTTTTACATATCTTCTAATACAAAAATTACACTTCATCTACTTTTTTTTTTCCTTTTAATTTGTTTGTTTGTGCAAAAAAAATCTCACCTAAATTAGTTTAACATAATATTATATAGTAAAAAGTTTTAATTCCAGTAAATTAATGTATCTTAATATGATATTTTCCCATTTTGAAATGATGATTAAAGCAAATTGATGTTATTAATTATTAAAAAAGTGACACTTTCATGAAATATTTTGTAAACCAAATACAATTATTTTATAAAATAATTAAACCCTTTTCGTCATGTTCAGTTGAGAGATTAAGCTCGTATGCATTGTTTTTAAGAGTCATTTTCGAATCTGAAATACCAGTAAATTAATGGTATTTCATTCATAGAAATGGTTCTTTAAAACGGTTTTATTTTACTTAATTAACGTCCTTTTTTTTATTCAAATGAATGACGTATACGTATGTCGTTTAACCACAATTTTCTTAACACCAATTTGAAAACAAAAACATAAAATTAGTTGGTTAACAAATTTTTTTTAAAAACTCATAATTCTTAGTGTTACCCATAAAAAGTGACACGATCTTACTATATCTTCATGAAATATTTTGTAAAACAAATACATTATAAAATAATTAAACTCATTTAGTCATGTCTCTCACGAGAGATTAAACTCGAATGCATTGTTCCCATGGATAATTCTCGAACCTGGAATACTAATTGGAACAAAATTAAGGTCAACGTATTTCGAGATTAGTCCTTAAAAACTATTTTATTTTACTTAATTAACGTTATTATATATATATATATATTTTTAAAGAATGACTTTATAAATATTTATTTTAACGTATACACGTCATTTAACTAACCATTTTTTTAAGACGAGTTTGAAAACAAACCATAAACACAATTTTTTTTTAAAGTTCCTAATTCTTAATACTTCCCTTTAAATTCAAACCTTTAATCCAACATTTTTTAAGGTGAGAATTTCAATTAAATACCCAAAAATATAAGCTTAATCAATGATAATTGATAGCACGATAAATTGGCATAACATAAAAGCAAGTGTTTTAATAAATAGTCAAAAAAAAAAAAAAGTATTTTCGAAAAAAATAAAATAAGGCCCAAAAGGTCCGGAATTTAAAAATAAATAAATAAATAGTCAACTATAATTTATTTCGAATTGTCCGTATTGTTAAGGAGTGGAATATTTTAAAAAGGAAAATATAATATTTGTTAAGAAAACAAATGAAAAGGGAAAGACGAGTTTGCCACCACCGCTCTAAACAATTGGATAAAGCCTCCAATTTGTGTCTTCATGCAGACATAAAATACAATTTATTGCCAATTTGTCAATAATTAATTTGCATTACTCGCAGCTTATTCTACAATAATTTATTTTAATAAATTTGAACTATAAATTTATTTATTTTCAAAAGAAATATAATTCTACAAACCAAACAATAAACAAGAAGCAATGTCTTATTAATAATTTGAATATATGGAAATTGCACAAATTAAAATTTGATTAATTTATAAATTAATTATTGAAAGACCCACAAATTTTACACAATATCTGTATTGTCGTATTTATTTAAAATTATATCAATTTTGTTTCATACATAACATTAAAAGTAAATATTTTCAAACAAAATTTTAAGCTATAGTAAAAAATACAAATGTAACTTCTCGATTTAACAGTAAAAAAAACATTTATTTAGATTATAAATTTGTAAAAGAAAATGGAATGTCAAGATATTAAATTCATTCAAGGTGTGGGCCCCATCTCTCTTTAATGTCACTGCTATAATAATAATATTTGCCTTATCTGGATGGATAAGACGTGCCCGAAACAATAGGGAGGGAGAGGGACAAATTCGACGGTGAAAAATAAATTTCACTGTTTTTATTTGGTTGAATTATTTATTCAATATTTAAAATATGTTAACTTCATTATCATATGGTTAATTATATAATTATATAATTATACAAGAAGAAAATTAAAAATGGAGAATTAATAAAGTGAAAATAATACCCAAAATTATATTGATGTGAAATAAATAGCACAATTCTAAACAAGACTTGTAACGGAAACGCCGTCGTTTAATCAATGCAGTCACTTTGGAGGTGTGACATGGGGCAGATGCCATGCATTTATTATTATTATTATTTTGGAAAGTACGATTTTTGGAATGTAACGACACAAATATTTTATAATAAAAAAACAACTCACACACACATATATTTTTAGTTCAATATTATAACAATTTTAAATAGTTATAAAAATAATTGAATTTACTTATATAAAGCCAATAAACAATATAATATAAGTTTATAAATACTTTTTGTTTTTATACCGATTTTGGATCAATAAATCAATAGTAAATTGTATTATCAATAAATATATTGTATTTCGAAGACAAAGAGAGGTGAACAAGCGTGGGATGCCAACCACCACCACTCAGATTCAAACCAGTAATCGAGCCCTTAGTTTTCTTGACTAACAGTGACTAAGACTGAGCCCTTAGTTTTCTCAACCATCGGCTAACCTGGTTGGATCGGTCATATTGCCCACGGGTCATCCACAACCTTAACTAATTCTCATGGGGTCGAGCTCGACTAACCTTCAAATATGTTTCGGTCTTTTATTTTTTTTATGGATTTTCAGCCCATTTGACAATTTAACTCGTAAGACCTAACACGACTAGATAATATAAACATAATTTAATTAATGCAATAAAAATAGAAATAATAATAATTATATTATTGTTAATTAAAAGAAAGAAGTGAAGCAGGCAGGTTGATTCTTTCTTAAATAAGACGTTACATAAGGCAAAAATAGGTAGGAATAGACAAAAGCATCATTTTCTAAATTTTGTTTTTTTGTTTTTTATTTTAAATTTTATTTAATAAAGACATCACATAATTACCTCTCTATCCCATTTATTTACCCCTTTTCCGTGTGCAATGGGGCAATGGATATAATTTAACATTAAAGCAATAAAACTTTTTGGTAGTTTCAGAAACTGATAACAAAAGGCATCGTGGCAAGCCATGATTGGTCAGGTCCCCACAAAACTACTTCTACTTGGGGTACACGTCAAGACCTCATCATGATTTCCCTCCAAAAGTTTTAC
Source organism: Cucurbita ficifolia (assembly GCA_033971965.1). NCBI lineage: Eukaryota > Viridiplantae > Streptophyta > Magnoliopsida > Cucurbitales > Cucurbitaceae > Cucurbita > Cucurbita ficifolia. Next base: position 18,627,282 of record CM066965.1, read on the forward strand.
CGGACGACGACGGCGGAGAAGACGGCGGCGACAGCGATGGCCACGGTGACAGCAACTTGGGTTTTGTTTTGTTGCTCTGTTTGCCTTGCCGCTGATGCTGTTAAAATAATAATAAGAATCACACACAACCCACTCGGTCTACTACTACTACCACTCTTCTTTTCCCAACGCCCTACGCTCCTCTCTCTCTCTCTCTCTCTCTCTCTCTCTAACCTCGAGATCTGGCCCTTCTCTCTCTAATGGAGGTTGCTGTGTTCGTTGCCTATCAGTTTTTTTAGGATCTAAGAGAGAGAAAGCTCCTGAGATTCAGAGGAGAAATGGAGATTTTGTGCTGAGGTATTTTAATGGCGGATTGCTTCTACTTGTCCATTTATGAACTTCTTCATCTTCTTTGAATCTTTCTGGATTTTGCCTTCAAATCTCCTTTTCCAAATGAAATAGTTGCAGTTTATCTTTGGAATGTTGGAGTTGGGTGATCTTCAATTGAATGTTTTCGGCTCTCTTCAGTTTAGATCTGTTGGATTCTTCCGATTTTTTGTGTTCTTAATGAACTATTTTATTCATTTATTTTTTGATATTCAGATGATTGAATAGGAAATGGGGAAGAGTGGGGGCTGGTTTTCTGCTGTGAAGAAAGCATTTGCTCATGATTCAAAGGATAAGAAAGATCAGGTTCTAATTTCGATAGATTTTCGTTTTCCAAAGTGTTTTTCTAAGATTCTGGACTGAGAGTTTGCTAATGATTTTCGTTACTAGAAAACTAACAAATCAAAGAAAAAATGGTTTGGGAAGCCAAAGAAATTGGAGACAGTGGCATCTGGGGAGCCAGCTCCATTGGAAGTGTCTATTCTACCTATTGAGGAAGTGAAACTAGCTAATGCAGAGAATGAACAGAGCAAACATGCCTACTCTGTTGCCATTGCCACTGCAGTCGCTGCGGAGGTGGCGGTTGCAGCGGCTCACGCCGCCGCCGAGGTCGTTAGACTCACCACCCGCCCTTGGTACTCCGGAAAATCTAAGGAAGAAATAGCAGCCATCAAGATCCAGACTGCATTCCGTGGCTATATGGTAAGCAATCTCTTTCACTTTTTTTCTGCAAGAATTGTTGGCACTATTTGTAAGATATAGCTGTTTAGAAACTATTCACTACTTTTTAAACTGTTCTTTTGGATAGAATTTGATTGAAGTAGCCATTAACTTGAGAGCATAGTTTGTTTAAGACAAGTACAAATCAAACAATTCAAGATTCTTAAAACAACACATCAATAACAACAGAATGCACAAATCAAACTACCTTTTTGCTATGAATCAGATAAACCTAACTTCAATGCAGGCTTTGAATGCGTCATTTAATGGTCTACAGAGTGTTAAAAAAGAGTCATTTAAAGTGATGAACTGACCTGACCTGCTTCTCTGTAATGGCCCCTTTAGGAATTTGAGACATTAAATATGGTATTGAAGATTGGTTTTGTAATGGGGATTTTGTATGGCTTAGGCTAGGAGGGCCCTGCGAGCATTAAGAGGGTTGGTGAGGCTGAAGTCATTGATACAAGGCCAATCTGTTAAAAGGCAAGCAACATCCACATTAAGATGCATGCAGACTCTTGCTCGAGTGCAGTCACAGATTCGTGCTAGAAGACTTAGATTGTCAGAGGAGAATCAGGCTCTTCAGAGACAGCTCCAACAAAAACATGAAAGAGAGCTTGAGAGATTAACTGTTTCTGTAAGTTTTCACTGTTCTCTTCTGCAAATTCCTCGCATTTTGGTTTCTCTTACATAATCCAAGTGTTTAGGGCAGTTTTTATAAGACTTTTGGAAGGGTCTAAGTCCACCGCTACTAGATATTGTTGGCTTTGACCCATTACGTATCACCGTTTGCCTCACGGTTTTAAAACACGTCTGTTAGGGAGAGATTTTCATACTAAAACGCATTTGTTAGGGAGAGGTTTCCACACCCTTATAAAGAATGTTTTGTTCTCCTCTCCAACCGATGTGGGATCTCACAATCCACTCCCTTGGGGCCCAGCATCCTCGCTCGCACAATGCTCGGTATCTTGCTCTAATACCATTTGAAATAGCCCAAGTCCACTGCTAGCAGATATTGTCCGCTTTGGCTCGTTACGTATAGCCATCAGCTTCACGGTTTTAGAATGCGTCTGTAAGGGAGAAGTTTTTACTCCCTTATAAGAAATGTTTCGTTCTCCTCTCCAACCGATATGAGATCTCACAACTTTGACATTATCCAAAGTGATTCACTCAATTCAGCTGACCCTACAATATTTAATATTAGGAAACTCTTAGGATAGTTACTATTCCAAGTGGGTAGCAAGTAGGCCATGTTCCTTTTTCTAGTGCCCCTTTGTAATGGGAGTTTTTAATCCATTAAGTGTTCTAGTTGACTTCAGAGCATTTCAATCAATCTTATGATATTTAGAACGAGTTTCGAGTATAATTTAAAACCATGAATGTGGCTTGTATAGTTTAAAACCATAACGTAAGGGGCATATATGTATGTATTAGTGTTTGCATGTGTTCCTAATCCTTGTGTTCATACTATGAAGAAGAATTTAAGTTTTGATGTTTCAATTAGGCAAACAATGATTGGGATGATAGTACCAAATCGAAGGAGCAAGTTGAAGCCAGATTAGTTAACAGGCAAGAAGCAGCAACAAGAAGAGAAAGGGCGTTGGCTTATGCTTACTCTCATCAGGTTCAATTCATTTCCGTTTCTTGCTGATTTGATTATCATCTTCATGCTCTGATCACTGATTTTCATTCTCATGGTCGTTTTCCTCAACAGAAGTTATGGAATAATTCTTCAAAATCTGCAAATCCTACGTTCATGGACCCCAACAATCCCCACTGGGGATGGAGTTGGTTAGAGCGATGGATGGCTGCTCGTCCATGGGAGACCAAAAGCACCGTCGATTACCACGATCGTGGCTCTGTCAAGAGCGCGATCAGCCATGCCACGTCAATTGGAGACATTGCCAAATCTTACGCTCGTCGAGATTTCAATCTCGACATCAAGCCTTTTCCAAGGACTCCGACGAGCCATAATACGAGCCGTGCACCAAGTCGCCAATCGCCGGCGACTCCGACGAAGGCGCAATCGTCGCTATCTGCAGGAAGAAAATTGAAGCCAGCAAGTCCAAGAGGATTAGGCTGGGGCGGAGACGAAGATTCCAGAAGCGGATTGAGCGTCAAATCGGAGCGGTTCCGGCGACGTAGCATCGCCGGATCATCGGTGAGGGACGACGAAAGCTTCACTAGTTCGCCGTCGGTTCCAAGCTACATGGCGTCCACAGAAGCAGCTAGGGCTAGGTCCCGCTTGTCGAGTCCGATGGGAACAGAGAAGACGACAGCAACTCCGGAGAAAGAACCGGTGAGTGGCGGCGCAAAGAAGCGGCTCTCATTCACCGCCTCGACGGCGACGGTGAGGAGACACTCTGGTCCACCGAAAATAGACGCTACTCCGATCAAGAATGTTGCAGCGACAGAGAGAGATTTTACCGGCGATAGCAGATAGTTGAAGAAGATGGGTTTGGTAGCGATTTTTAATCATCGTTCTTTAATTTTTTTTTTTTGAAGGCAGGAAAATGGTGAATAAAAGTAGATGGTTCATTTAATTGGAATTGTGCTTTGTTTGGCTGCGGACTTTTTTTTTCTTTTTTTTTTTTTTAATGTATATTTAAATTGTTAGGTTATTTTATTTTCTAGTGTTTGTATGATCCTATTGTAAATGCAATGAATTGATTTTTTTTCTTCCAGTTTTATAATCTCTTAGTGTTATTGATTGTGTTTAAACCTATCTCACTCTTTTTCATTTATGTATTCTCACTAAAAAAAATAATTACTTTCTATTATTAAAATTTAAAGTTTTAGAAATTATGTTTAATATTATATTATATTTTTGTATATAAAATATTATTAAATTTTATTTTTTTAATATAAATTATATTAAAAAATGAAAATTATCCATTAAAAAAGTTTAAAAATAAAAGGGAAAAAAATTATTGTGGGTAATATAATTTTGGGAATTTCATGGTAAAAATCCTTACCTGATCCATACCAAAAGAATCTACAAGAATTCATTCAGTATTTCCTCAAAATAAACTTAAAAAAGAAAGAAATAAAGAAAGAAAGTCTCTAATTCAGAAGAATATTTCCGTAAGTATGCATCCGAATTACGAAACGACACCGTTTACCTGGAGGCCACCACTACAGGCTTTCCTCCTCAGAATTAGGGCTTGGGTAGTCGGTTATATTCTCTTCTAGGTCAGCTTTTGGGCGTTTCTCATAGAAGTTGCAGGACCTTAATTCGCCATCATGCGGTACGTATTTTTCTATTATCTACTTCCTTCGACGATTTTTTATTTGATATCTGTGAATCTAAGTTCGCGATTCAATTATTGAACGAATTGCATTTGTGCTATCTTCTTTTACTGTGTTATAGGAACCTTTTGTAAATTTAAGTCTTCTTCATCTTGTTTTCTGAACCTTTTTGCACGATAAAATGGAACTGGAACTCATAATGAACAAATTTCGAAGGAATTATTTCATACGAGCTACAGAAATCTTAAAATGAGAGTCAATTATGTTTTCAAACAAACACAACAAAAAAATCTATAGACTATGACTAGGAGTATGTAGTCTGCTATCGGACATGCTAAACAATTAACGAGGGCGAGGGGCATTCTATTTGTTTGTTCTTAATGTGAAAATCTGGATGATGAGATCAGAAGTCAAAATTTTGATAGCTTTACAATTATGAACAAATAGATTATAATTTGAAATTTTATTATATGCAAAGACGTATATTCATTATTTTTTAAGTATTTTTTGAACAAATAGTCAAATTTGATCGGTGATTGCCATGCGGTTTAATTTCTTCCTGTTCATGAAGCTGTGGATATCTCTGTCTTCAAGTTTGTAAGTTATTATATCTAATTTTGGTTTGTTTTACACCTAATTGCAATAGATGGGACACTTATCTTGATGACGTGTGATTGTCGTTAAACAGCAAACTGCCCATTGTAATGGACAGTTTGGAAAAGAAACAGGAGAATGTTGATGAATCAACTCCCATTAAAAAGTGTTCTTGTTCATATTGGACGTTATGGGTCCATACTTCAAGCTGTTGCTCTATCATCTTCAACACCTGATAGTCTCATTACCACTGTACTTAACTGCAAAAGCCCCAAAAAGGCACTTGAATTATTCAATGCGGCACCCGAAAAGAATACTCGGCTTTACTCAGCTATCATTCATGTCTTAGTAGGATCCAAGCTATTTTCCCATGCCAGATGTTTGCTAAAAGATCTCATACAAGACCTCCTCGTAAAATCTCGCAGGCCATACCATGTATCTCAGTTGGCATTCAACGCGCTGAGTAGCTTAAAAACCTCAAAATTTTCTCCAAATGTATATAGCGAGTTAATTATTGTCTTATCTAAGATGGGACTTGTAGATGAAGCTTTGTGGATGTACCGCAAGGTTGGGGTGGCGGTTGCAAGGCAGGCTTGTAATGTGCTTTTAGATGTCTTGGTTAAGACTGGAAGGTTTGAATTGTTGTGGGGGATTTATGAAGAAATGGTTTCCAATGGGCTGTCTCCTGATGTTATCACTTATGGCATCCTAATTGATGGTCGCTGCCGGCAGGGCGATCTTTTAAGGGCGCATGAAATATTCGATGAAATGAGAGTGAAAGGAATTGAGCCAACAGTTGTCGTGTACACCATTCTTATCCGTGGCCTCTGCTCGGAAAACAAAATGGAGGAAGCAGAGAGTATACATAGATTGATGAGGGAATTAGGGGTACTTCCAAATGTGTACACTTACAACACTTTGATGAATGGGCACTGCAAGGTGGCCAATGTAAAACAGGCTCTTAGATTGTATCATGACATGCTGGGTGAAGATCTAGTGCCAGACAATGTTACATTCGGCATTTTAATCGACGGGCTCTGCAAATTTGGTGACATCAAGGCCGCTCGGAATCTTTTTGTGAATATGGTAAAGTTTAGTGTTACTCCTAGCATAGCTGTATATAATTCTTTGATCGATGGTTACTGTAAAGCAGGGGATATTTCTGAAGCAATGGCTTTCCTTTCGGAGCTGGAAAGGTTTAAAGTTTCGCCAGACGTCGTTACTTACAGTATACTTATTAGAGGTCTCTGTTCTGCGGGTAGAACTGAAGAAGCAGATAGCATGCTTGAGAAAATGATGAAAGAGGGAATTCCTGCAAACTCTGTTACATATAATTCACTTATTGATGGATGCTGCAAAGAAGGCAACATGAATAAGGCATTGGAAATATGCTCCCGAATGATCGAAAATGGCGAAGAACCAAATGTGATCACCTTCTCGATGCTGATTGATGGTTATTGCAAGATAAGGAACATAAAAGCTGCTATGGGCATATATTCAGAAATGGCTATCAAAAGCCTTTCTCCTGATGTAGTTGCGTATACAGCTATGATAGATGGGCATTGCAAACATGGTACCATGAAAGAGGCTCTAAAACTCTACAATGATATGCTGGATAATGGTCTTACTCCAAATTCTTACACTCTTAGTTGCTTATTAGATGGACTTTGTAAAGATGGCAGAGTCTCGGACGCACTCGAACTTTTCACAGAGAAGGCTGAATTTGGGACTACAAAATGCAAGGTTGATGCAGCAGGAAGCAAGCTTTCCTTCACAAATCATGTGGTGTATACAGCTTTAATCCATGGATTGTGTGAGGATGGACAAATTTTCAAGGCAGCAAAGTTGTTTTCAGACATGAGAAGCTACGGTTTGCAACCAGATGAAGTAATTTACGTGGTCATGTTAAAAGGTTACTTCCAAGTTAAATGCATCCTCGACATGACGATGCTACATGCCGATATGTTGAAGTTTGGTATTATCCCAAACTCGGCCATCTACTCGACATTGTCTAAGGGTTATCGAGAGAGTGGATTTCTGAAATCGGCTCTGAATTGTTCCAAGGAACTTAAGGAACTATATTGTTGAGGCTATCAATGGGGAGCCTTTTACATAAGTCATCCAGTTGATTGCAATGAATTGACGGAGAACTTGAATCCACATTCTTTTCAACCTGGATTGAGTGGAAACTGCTCTTTCAAGTTCTGATCATGTAAGTTATCACCAAATTTAATAGTAGCTTCAATGGAAACTGCTTCCAACTTCGAAGCTAACATTATGTTCTGCTGTTCTTGATTTGATCTGTTTTATGTTCATTATATTTTGAAATGCAGAATTGGGTAATTGAGGAAGAGGGGAACTGGTTTTCTGCTGTGATCAGTGATTAGAGAATGGCAGAAGAGAACAAGAGAAGAGCTTGAGAAACAAAACACCATAGAAGAGCTTGAGAAACAAATATGCTTTTGGATTACTCGTTGTATTTCTATTGAACTTTGATCATTTTGGTGCTCACATTTGAGTAGCATAAATTATGGCTATCATAATTTGACGTTTTATCTTTAAGATCTAACCGTGAATTTTAGGTTAAATTATACAAATTACTACTTTCGAGTAAGTTTCAATTATACCCTTCAATTTTGAAAGAGTTTTTCTTACCTTTATGATTGATGTGTAAAATTTGAAAGGATTACGTGAATTCGTTCAAAAAGTATTATTCAGAGCGAAAGCTTGTAACTAAAATGAGTTCGGAGGTAATATAATTGGATGAAGTATAGAAAACATAATTTCAATCCAGTTCTCTTTTTTCTCTAACGCCTCGTTTCCCTAATTTGCTTGCAGTGCCCGATGCGCCATTTCCGATCGCCGGTCACGTCTTCATTGTAAGTTTTAATGTTTATTCTCAATTGGGCATTTGGTCTAGTGTATGATTCTTGCTTAGGGTGCGAGAAGTCCCGAGTTCAATTCTCGGAATGCCCCAAATTTATTATTTTGTACAAAATTAAAAATAAAAAGTTAAATTAATTTTTTTATACTTTTTAATGCTCACCTTGATAAATAGAAGGTTTATCACCAATTATGCATATTTATTTTCATAATATTTTTTAAAAAAGAATTCCTCACCTTTAGCACTAATTCATAACTATTTGATTTTTTTTTTTTTACAATTTATATTCGCTTTCTAACATTTTTTTTTACAAACTTTTCATTTTTTTTCGGTACTTATCTTATTTTAATAATGTTTATATTGGCCTCATCAATATTTAAATTTATATGTTTATTTGAAAATTTGAGGAATAGATTGAAATATAGTATATTATTTTTATTTCATTTAAACTTTAATCTTTGAACTCTGAAGGGTAATTCCGTAATTATCTGGTCGAAACCGCATCAATTACCCGGAGGAGGTGTGTATATATATCGTCCGTTCCAAATTTCATGGTCATTAGGGTTCAGAGTTTCCGCCAGACAGTCTAACACACTTGCGTTCGCATTTCGGTGCTTCTTGAAGGAGTCGCAACACCTTCTTAATCCGCAACCATGGGGTACGCATTTCTATCTCCTTTACTTCCTCTTCATCCAATGTTTTCTCGAAGAAGTTGCAAAACCTTTTCCAAGGATTTGCCTTCACTCTATCTGCTTTTATCTGCATTATATGAGCCTCATTTGTTTTCGATGCGTTCATATGTTTGTTGAATCTTCATGAATGAAGCGGAGCTAATCTGAACGATTTCGAAGGCGTTATTTCATACGGATGTTTGATTTTAAACTGGATGCTTGTTAGGATGTTAAACTGGAATTTGTACACCAGGAGAAACGATATTTTGAACTTTTGAGGATTGTTTTTTTCTTTCTTTTTTTGCTCAAAAGAAGAATCAAAATGTCTTGGTTAAAACATGTACTGATACGTTCTAGTTGGTTTTCTGAACAATCGATAGGCTCGGAGTTGTGGCTAATATGTTTTGTGACTATAATCCTACTCTCTCTCTTCGTTTGTTCATATGCTTGATCGTTCTAGTTGGTTTTCTGAATAATCGATAGGCTCGGAGTTTTGGATAATATGTTTTGTGACTATAATCCTTCTCTCTCTCTCTCTCTGTCTCTATCTGTCTCTCTCTTCGTTTGTTCATATGCTTGATAGAATTTATTCCGACGATGTGATTGCATATAATTACAAGATTTTATTCATATGCTATGTTCGAATTCTATCGTTATTAGCTTCTCTTTCCTTCTTCGCTTATCCATGTGGTTGAAATAATTTATCTGATAATATAAGTGGGAACAACTCGTGGAAATTCCGATGATGTTATTGTATATAGCTAAAGAATTTATTCATATACTATGCTTTTGGATATGTTTGTTTACAACTTCTATTCGTAGTTTCCATGGTTCCTCATCCGCGTTGTTGAATACGACGATGTTATTGTCGTATTCATGTATTTAGCCTCTCGTTCTCTCTATCCGTGTCTATAATGCTGAGAACAAAGTTTGAGTAATACCTTCCAAATTCATATTTCATATACAAAACTTGGATAATCGATGTTATTGTATGACAGTTTCTATATGCAATTTTGTTCGTATGCTTGACAGAATTTATTCCGACGATGTGATTGCATATAGTTACAAGAATTTATTCATATGCTATGTTCTAATTCTATCGGTGATAGCTTCTCTTTTCTTCTTCGCTTATCCATGTGGTTGAAATAATTTATCTAATAATATAAGTGGAAACAACTTGTGGAAATTCCGATGATGTTATTGTATATAGCTAAAGAATTTATTCATATACTATGCTTGGATAAAACTTCTCTTCGTAGTTTCCATGATTCCTCATCCTCGTTGTCGTATTCATGTTCTTAAGTTCAATATATAGATTCCGTGGTTCTTCTTTTTAACTTATGGCTTGTGTATTTAGCCTCTCGTTCTCTCTATCCGTGTATCTATAATGCTGAGAACAAAGTTTGAGTAATACCTTTCAAATTCATATTTCATATACAAAGCTTGGATAATCGATGTTAATGACAGTTTCTATATGCAATTTCGTTGGAGTAAACATAAACACAGATTCCTCATACTCGTTGAATTTCATATTCATGCCTTCAATTTTAATATATAGATTAAATCGTTCTTCTCATTTGACAAGAGAGTATTTCCATGAAAAATCTTGAAGAATACATTCTTAGCAACTGATTTACTCACACCGTGTTCTTCAGTCATACACATTGTATAAATTTGTCCAACTCCTTATTAGCTTATTTCCCAAATCCTGCTATGGTAATGGCCGATTGTTTGATATCTGTAACCGTTTAGTTGGTCTGATCATGTAATATGAGTTGTATTTATTTTGTTTGCATATCTTGCAGGAAGACTCGTGGAATGGGAGCGGGTCGTAAGCTGAAGTCCCACCGTAGAAGGCAGAGGTGGGCCGATAAGGCGTATAAGAAGTCCCATCTTGGTAACGAGTGGAAAAAGCCCTTTGCAGGGTCATCTCATGCGAAAGGGATTGTGCTAGAAAAGATGTAAGGTTATTATTGGATCTTATGCTACTGTCGAAGAATTGTTTATATTTACAAATTTGAATTTGCGAATGCAGTGGTATTGAAGCCAAGCAGCCGAATTCTGCTATTCGAAAATGTGCTCGTGTTCAACTCATTAAAAATGGGAAGAAGATTGCTGCTTTTGTACCTAATGACGGTTGCTTGAATTACATCGAGGAAAATGTAAGTCAATCTAATTATGATCATATCATGTTTTTTCGTTTACTTTGCTTTGCTTTCTAATTTGCCTGTAAATTTTTTTTGAAAACTAGAAAATGACGTGGCGGAGTTTTTTTATTTTTTATTTTCCGTTCATCTTTCAGTCATAAAAATGTTTCTAAATTTAAAAGTAAATAATTTTTTCGAAAATAGGTTTCTGTCTTTCAATGTTCTTCCACTTATCTTCAGAACTTTTATTTCTCGACTTTGTTCTTATAATTGTAATTAAAAAAAAGAAAAACAATGTATGCCTTTTATGATATAAAAAGTAGAATAATTTGATAGTGTTATTTTATATTATGTTTGAAAATTAAATAAATTTGTTTATTTTAACACGTTTTAGTTGTGTTATATTACAGGACGAAGTATTGATCGCAGGGTTTGGACGGAAGGGTCATGCCGTGGGAGATATTCCTGGTGTTAGGTTCAAGGTTGTGAAGGTTTCTGGAGTTTCACTCTTGGCTCTCTTCAAAGAGAAGAAAGAGAAGCCAAGGTCCTAGAAAATTTCACTCTTGGTTCTCTCACCTAATTTTTGGTTTTTTTTTGTTAGCTTATATTACTATATTTTAAAAATTAATTCAAATTTCAGTTTTATTTAAAATTTTACGTTACTATTTATTCTTCCAACACAACACACTCAATTGACAATGAAAACGGTGTCGGTTCAACATTACATGAACATAAGAATATTCATATTATCATCATAAGATATTTGAAGGTATTGCACGAAATGTGTTCTCAGTTTTCATGAATTAATTATTGCCACATTGGACGATCCTGCTAGCTATATGAATCACAGTCGAGGCCTTCAAGATGAATAATGTTCCATACTTTCGTCCATATGCTTCAAAATATGAAAAGAGCTAAAACCTATAGGATTATCTAATTCTAAAGAACATTCAAAATATTAACTTATAGTGCATTATGGATTTTGCATTAATCATCGGGGAAAAAACATTTTTTTTATAGGATTTTACATAGGCGAAGTTCGGTGTCATTAGAAAAATCTTTTTATAAATCAATAATAAACTATAATAAAAGTAGACTAAATTATTTAACTAGATTGACTAAAAGTTGAAAAATTAAATTAATCGAATTTAGGTTACCATTTAAATTAAAAAAATATATAATAAAGGTATTAAAGGCCAACAATCAAGAATAAATATACTAAATTTTCAACAACAAAAAATTGTGGAGAATTTGATATTTTTTGTGTTTTTTTTATTTTTTTAAATTTATTTTCAACCATAATAACAAATTTTTAAAACTTCTAAATAGAACGGGTGGAAGAAAATAATATACAATTTCTTTAAAAAATAATTTTATTTTATAAACAAAAATATAATTATAATAAATTCAAATTTCACAATTACAAAATAATAATAATAACAATTTTAATAATAATAATATAAGTAAATAATTGGGCCGGACGGAAAAGGATGAGACTGTAATCGATATATGAGGCCGAAACATACCTGTATTTTTATTAGGATTTTACGCGTCGATGGTTATCCTCTTTGATCCATTGCGTATTTGTACTAATACTATATAACAGCATAATATTATTTGGGGAAACTAAGATGGATTGATGAACAAATTATATGATGGAGGCAAGAAATTACCATTATTCGAGAGACACTTTGCTCGTGTGAAGCTCTGTAATGAAGGGAAATCAAAACCAGATGAATACAATGGCAGTTGCATAAAGGCTCTGTTTTATAACTTAAAACAACTTCGTCTCACATTTTTCCTAATGATTCTTATTAGTAAAATTACATGATCCTTAATTTATTTTTGGTATATCATGATCCGTAATTAAACTTATTAACTGCATGATCTGAGAAGACTAAACACAATCCTGCAGAAGAAATTAGCACAAACCTAAAGTAAATAACCCTGAACCTTAGATATTTGTTTTGTAAGTCTTAACCAAATCTAGATTCCCCAGGAATATTATTAAAAGCTATGCTTTTTCTAGATAGCTTTTTAGATGTTCATTAAAAATCTAGAAAGAACTAATATGACACATAAGAAATCTAGAAAGAACTAATATGACACATAAGATTAGAAACGTTAAGAATTTATAATATAGTATTTAATATTTTTACATAGATGTGGAGACTATACCTGGTCTTCCTACTTCCCCACTGGAAAAAATTTGGTTAATGAGGAACCTTCGCTCTCTAAGATACTATTGGACTTCCATAGACCAAATTTCATCATCAACAACGGGTTCAAAACCTTTGTTACCAATGGCCAATTCAAAAGGGTTCAAAACTCTCCTGAAATACAGGAAAGAAGATTTAATCCAACAGATTAAGCCATCCATTTTTTCAGAGAGACAAACGGCATACTATTAGCTATGCAATAATCATTAAGGTTGCAGCATACCTTCGCCGGTAAAAAGTCTGAAGCTAAGCTCTTAAGGAAGTTGTGATTTTCAGCTTTGCTGTTAGTGTTTGGTTCTAGCGATTGAGAAGATACTTAAGAGACGTTCCTCTTTCCTCAGTTTGTTAACCACATTATCATAATTCCTTGAATTCAAGGTTGTAAACAGTTCATCGAGTTTCAATAAATGAAATCAAATGAACTATATATAGGTTTGTACAGAGAATGTAGACTGCAAGTAAATTTTAGTGGTGCCTATGAGCCAATAGGCCATACCTGGACTCATGCGCCGATTACACTTGGAATCCGGTAACACCTGTTCCTTGGAATTTTCATTTTCACGCCCATTAAGAGCATAAACCTTCCTCCGGATATTTGATCTTGCTGTAAATACGATTCAATCGGCGAATAGCTAAGCCTACAAAAAGTAGATAAGGATCAATTACAGGACAAAGATGAATTTCACTTGTGCCTGAAACATCAAACTATAGAAGATGAGCTTCCTTCAGCTATCATTAAAACCAATCACCACAACAGAAGATCATAACAAAGAAACATTTAGAGCGAATATAGCACACTACTGGCGATCCTACCCTGACATAAGGAAGCTCAGCGCTGCAACGATCGCGCACAAAAGAAATGTGCACGGAAGCAAGACTAAAAAGCTTGGAAGCCGCATCTAATCAATAATAGATTCAAGCATCTATGTGATCCAAGTACGCTGTATAAAAATAAAGGTTCTATAGCCATTAGGACGCAAGAGATTATGAAACACCACGCGATATGTTCAGAATCCAAGTTTCTAAGTATAAATTCCAAACAGCAATCAGTGGCGAAATGAGAAGCTCGTAGTCTACATCATAATCAACAAGAAAAGCAATTCGAGGTTCAAGCATCCGTCTCATCCAATTACGATACATCAAATTCAAGGTTCCAGAGTCAACGAATCCACTATTCATCAAAGTGGCTTATCATAGCAAAGAAATTACAGTGCGACTCCATTCCGGATGAAGAACAAGAAATTAAGTTTCACAATTATGCTTTCTCGATGCTCTGATAGTCGCACGACTCGCTTAGAACACAGCAATTAAGATTACCAAGCGAAAACGGGAGAAAAGAAACGAATCGAAGTAGAAAGTTATAAACAGAATCGAAAACGAAAGTACCTGAGAGTTGAGATTCTTGAAATCTGTGCTCAGAGGACATAACGACGGATTATGTCTCGGCAAATTGATCCAGAAGCAGATGGAAGGAAGGAGAGAGGATTTTATGAAACTTGAAGTTCCAAATGATTAGAAAAGGCAGATGGAAGAAAGGCGGGAGCGGGACACTTATATATTTTGAATTATATTTACTTATAAATTTGAAATTTTATTTTATTTGATATTATAAAAAACTAATTATAAAATAAGGTTAGTGTAATAATTAAACTAAATAGATGTATTAACGATTTTTGTAAGATGAAATTTTCGTTAAAGATATAATTTGATTCACTTGTTTATTTATTTATTGAAATTGAAATGTTGCGTGTTTTTAATAGATAAATATATTTTAAAAAGTTTCTATTGAATAAATATATTTTTTTAATAATTATCCATCTATCTAAATATATATTAAATATTTAAATATTCAAAATTATCATGGCCATCCAAAATATGGCAATAAATTGCTACTATCCTAAAATGTCAACTAATAATTATAAATATGGAAATGCACTAAATGTAAATAAATCTGGGCATTTAATATTGAAACTAATTTTTATTTTAAAATGATTTTTTACAATATTTTCAAATTATACAAAATTTTAAATGTCATTTTTTTACATGATTTTAATTTTCTTTTAGATTGAAATTTTAAATTTTAAGGCCGTCTCCTTTGGGTCATATTTAGTATGGATATTAAATATTAAAAAAACTAAAAATAAAAATACTACTTGCCTATTATTTTTGTCATTTTTACATTATTTCCTCCCAAAACATTTTGAATTCAATTTTTTTTCTCGTCCTCCCAAAACTTATATAGATAGGCATTACGGAGGACCTTCGATTTCTGTTTCGGCTGGCATGTTGCAGTAATGAATAAAAAAGAATGAGTTTAGTTCGGTCTTTAGGTGAATGAATTTCGGCTGGCATGTTGCGGAGAGCTTGGTAGTAGCATAGGTCGAACCTCGGGCTGTTTTTTAGGGCGGGAACTTGATTCCCACTCCCAATAGTCTTTCTTCAATAATTCGCTTGGAAAGTAGTCTTTCGTAAGCAGGAACGTAACGCTTCACGACTTCTTATATTTAAAGTTAGTCATGTAGCTACTTCAATGATACTATTTTTCCGTACCGTTATGAAAGAAGATTCACGTAAAATATGGACAAGAAAATTTGGATTCACTTTAATTTGCATTTGGTATTTTGCCTTAAAGTCTTTGACTTCTCGATACTCGATCAAATCTTGTTTTCCAAGGATCGAATGTATGCCTATAGTTTCATATTTAGTAAGTCTTGAACTACTTCTTTTGTATTCGAGATCATTGAAATAAGCAAAAATACAATTTATACGAAAAATACTATTTATGGGTATTTCAATGAAATATCCTTCCTCCTTTGTGGGCGTTCCGACCCTACGAGAAAAGAGGCCTTGGCGAACTATCATAATTAGTGAACAAATGTAAGCTTCACTGATAGTATGGAGTAATGACCACACTGAAGGACATGCCCTGAAGCAAAAGACAAAAACGAGCAGAATCAATGTGTTCAAATTTCCGACCTTGCACCACCATCTAATGGACCATGGACTAGACACCCACCGCCTGAAAGGACCATGTCCAAGAGACCACCGCCCCGTGCAATTCTTTTTCTCGTCCTTTAAGTAGTTTAGTAGCATATAAATCACTTAGTTCAACTTTATTCAGTGAGCTCCACTTGAGTAATCGATCTAACACCCTTTTAAGTTGTCCCAAGCATATAATTCTTAATTTTACATTAAACTCGACGACTTTTTCGAACGGTTCATAACATAACTTTTTAGTTTCTCTCTCTTACATGCAACATATAGTCCCAAACCCGAACAATCGCTCGAAAATATGGCAAGTATTCTTGCCAAAACTTTGAAGAGAGAAGCCTATATTGGAAATATGTTAATGGAGTTTGGATTCCATTTCTGCAACAAACACATAACCCCTCAAAAGCATCGATTCATGCAACCCAAATTCCTCAATGGCGTCTCTTCATTCCATTAAATACCAACCCCCAAGCCTTCTCCATTTCCTCACCAATTTTTTCTTTTTATTTATTTATTTTTTTTTTCTTTTTTTTGTAAATGGCTTCCTCTTCCTCTTCCCCTTCCCCACGCGCTGATATTTACACTGTAACGCAAGAGGAATTCAACGTGTTCCACACCATCGACCGAACTCTCTTCACTCGCATGGTGTTCACACTGGGCCGCGACCCGGACGAGTCGGTTCGGGTCATGGGCCTCTGGCTCTGGCTCGAACAGAACGGCGAAGAGTTCAATTTAGTCTACAAAATGCTTTCGTTACCCGACGCGTTGGTCGACGCTCTGTTCGACGAGGCTGTCTTGTCGTTAGCCTGTATAGAAAACGACAAATTCCCCTTCGAACCGGACTCGTCGGTCGATATTCCACTCATTCAACACGTTTCTAAAACCCCGGTTTCCCTCCGGTTCTTCCATGAGAACCGGCTCAGGATCCTCCGTGGCGTTTCCAAGATTTGTACTGATATTTGCTATCGGGCGTTTAAGGACATTCTCTACGCGCTTGAAACCCAGCGCGTACTTTCACGAGCCTCCGTGCCCGTTCCCGCGATTCACGGTGGCCGTGGAAGTTACTTCGCGGCGGCTCCGGCGAGTCAGCTTGTTGTTCCAGCTTTTGGATTTGTGAATGTGAGGGGAGAGAGTTCGCCGCCGCCGCCGCCGCCGCCGGCAACGGCGAGTCAGAGTGCGAGAGTGGGTAACCGGAACGTGATTTCGAAGAGTGAAATGAGTGATTTGTTCGGTCGTTTAAAGCTGAGGAGTGGGAAGGAAGAAGGGGAGGCGGTTCCGCCGGACGAGAGGACCATTTTTCTGACGTTCTCCAAAGGATACCCAATCTCTGAGGAGGAAGTTAGAGACTATTTTGGCAGGTTTTTTTTTAATTATTATTATTTTTTTTCCCAATATTTCTCTATATTCCTCTGCATGTGGATTTTTTTTTTGTCAATATTTTCTAGAATCTCGTGCAGAGTCAAAATTTTCATAATTAGGGAAATATTTTAAATTTAAATTTTTTTTAATTCCCTTCCTTATTTATGTAATTTAAAAATATATTTCTAATTTGACTTTTTTATTATTTTAATTTGAAAATCTTCCCATATAAAGATTTTATTAGTACCATAAATGGATCTGTTAATCTGTCCTTTTTTTTTTATTATTTAGTTTTTTTTGTTTAAAAAAGTATTTCTATCTGTGATTTTCTTGTTTTACTATCCTGTTTTGTTAAGTTATTTTTCAAAAAACAGTGCGAATAAAAAAGTAATTTTTTAAAATATATTTTATTTGATTAAAAATTTAAATATTTAAAGGAAAAAAAAAAGAGAGAAAAGGTCACTCAATTTTTCAATATTTTGTTTAATGAATGTATAATAGATTGATATTATGTAAATTTAAATTTTAAACTTTTATTTTATTTTTTAAAAATTATATACACAAAAAATTCAGAACCTTAAATCTAACATATGAGAAACTGATTCTGGAGCAGGAGATATGGAGATTTCATAGAGAGCATTCACATGCAAGAGGCGCAGCCGCCGGAGCAGCCGCTGTACGCCCGCCTCGTCGTCAAAACGGAATCCTCCATCGACCTCGTCCTCGAAGCAAGGACCAAAGCTAAATTTTCCATCAACGGCAAGCACGTTTGGGCTCGAAAATATGTCCGTAAAGCCCCCAGGTCGCCGCACCGACCTTCACCACCGTCGACACGATCGCCGTCTCCGCCGCTGATCGATGGAGTTAGAGCTTTCAACTTCCCTCCACCGCCGCCCGCGCCCTGATGTCTCCGGGAAGCCGTATGATCTGTGCCGTTTGTGTGTTTGAATTGTGGAAATCGTCGTATACTGTCTAAAATATAATGCAAATTTTAGGATCTGTTTTCTTTTTCTAAATATATTTATGTATGTAAGGAATAAATTAAATGTAATTACGTGTCTCCCAATCTCAGTTATTATAATATTATATTGAGAATATTGTATTAGTGTTTTGATATATACAATATAATTTTTTTAAAAAATTCTTACTCAATAATTCTAATAATAATAAGAATAATATCAAATTTCAACCATATGGCTACTCTATATATATATATATAAGCACCGGGAACAAATTCACGGTCGTATGGCTGACTGGTGCTTACTAGCGACTCCAACTCTATGTAGACGAGTTGCAGCCTACAATCCAAATTGAGGATGAGTTTTTGGAGTTTGCACATTCTCGAGTAATTATGACCCTTTGTCCTCCCGGGCCATCATAGCACGTGTGTCGTGCAGGACATGAAGCATGATGACTAATCAACCATAGTACCTATTTTTATACCAATCACAGTCGTCTGCTGGTTGTGGGTTTGGGCACATTGGAGAGGGTGAAGCACAACCGATGCCAATGTTAGAGTCAGTGTTCAATTATCGCTGTGAGTTTACACCGTCGTGACCTATCACCATCAAGAGAGACTGAGAAAATAAGGTCCAAAATGCATGTAACAATAGAGAAAATTAGTGCATTCTTGAACACATAGTAATACAATTATCACATTCCAATATCCGAAATAGCCAAACGCCCGAACACAAGAACTGTACAACACAAGCGATCTCGCAGGATAATCTTTTAATTGTCATACAACTTTCAGTTCCAAACAAATCATTCTTTTCATGCAATACCAAGAAACAATGCTCTATAAGTAGATAGGGGTCAACACTTGCATAGTATACACGCCGAAAGCCGACGAAAGCCTCCTTTCTTCTTTTAATTGCGACTCTATCGTCATCATCTATGATTTCTATCGTCAACCATGGTCTAGCATCAAAGAAAGACCGACTGATTTCTATCGTCAACCATGATCTAGCATCGAAGAAAGACCGACTCATAGGCTACACTGTAGGGATCTGTACGTAAGTCGACAATGGTTGACAAAATATGGTTGATGAAGAAACTCCTTCAGTAAGGAACTGTCAAACTCACTTCTTACAGTTGTAATAAACAGTCACTGCCAGGATATTTACGATGCCTGCTGTAATTGACTTCATCTATCAAGATACCATGATGCACTAAGCTCACTTCTTTCACTGTAAGGCACACCACTGCCAGGATACCAATGGTGAACTAAACTCACTTCTTTCGACTGTAATGCATGCCACTGCCGGGATACCGATGATGCGGATGACGCGACCCACCGCTCCTCCCGCCAGATGACTCCCAATTGTTTCCTCGAGTAGGGACTCTATTGCCCCCGGTTTGCATCCAGTTCATTGTTTGGGATCCTAATCCATTATTTTCTTCCTCTTCTCGGTCATTGTACTCTAAGATTAACCTCTTAATATCTTGCTTCTCTTCTAGCTCTGCTGCTTCTTTCTGTTTCGTGCTCTGTAGAAGTGCGGAATCACGAGGGATGTACATCTTCTTCGTTTTCTGCTTGTTCCCACGCTTAACAAGAACTTTCACCTGAACCTCTTTGCTTCCCCCAGCATCCTCATCCAATCCCTCATCCCCACTCTCTCCCCCAGTCCCCCTTCCATGGTGGTCCCTCGTCGATCCCTCGAACAAATTCATTGGTATCATCATATTCAATGTTGGTCGACCGCGTATCTCTTGCCTACGCTGATCCATGCTCTCCTGCATTAAGAAATAACTTAATCAACAAATTAAGCCATTTAAACGTGCTGTTGCATTCATCAAGTCAGAGTAAAACCACAGGTTTCGATGAATAACAGTAATGGCAAGAAAATAAAGTGATCACAAAAAAAGTTCTTGCCTGCATTACAGCCCTGAGTTCCTGATCAAAATTGGCTTCTTCCCTGGGGTCTACCTCAGGCACTTTCTGTCTAACGTGAACCTCATCGTCCTCATCAGAAGCAGGCCCACCCGCTTCCTCATCATCTTCGTCGTCCTCACTGTCACATCCATCCTCATGATTCCCCAAGTCCGACTCTTCATCGTCACGTCCCTCTGCCTCAATAGTGCCACTTCCCGTATCACTGTCACTATCGACACCGTCTCCATGAGCTGCACCATTTTCCCTAGAGCCATTCACCGTATCCCTGCCATTAGCTGAGGTGGTATTGGAAGTTGCTCTGCTCAGAGGCTTTTCAGCGTCAAGGTGCTTCTCGGTATTGGACTTGTCGCTTGAGAAAGAACGTTCATGCTCCTCAAGTTCTACAAAAGCAGCATTTACCTCTTCAATAGACAAGTACCTGGTCATGTTTGGTTGTAATTCCGCAAATAAATCCTGTAAATGCAACTTCATCAGATTATTTGACATGCAGGAATGGAGGAAGATAGAATAAATGAAGACGTGCTATGGAGAGTAATCAGCAAAAATTATAACTTTCTTCCTCCTTTCGAAGTTTCACCAAATTGACAAAGATCACAAGAATAACAATTGTACTAGTGACCATGAATAATTTGCAAATGTTATAGAACATTTGGCAAGTAAACTAACAAGATAAACAACTTGCCTGTAAGTCGAACTCTACGTCCAATGGAAGCCCGCCTTTGCTGAGAATATATTTCTGGAAGTGTATAAAAAATCGATCAAGTTTCCTCTTTGAAGATCCTCGATCAAAGTAGTGACCACAGGTTTGAAGAAGGGTGATAACCATCCTTATGCGGAAAGTGTCCTCGGGTGGATCCAATACATCTTGCTAAAAGCAACAAAGATCGATCACATGAGCCTTGAAACAAAACATTCATTCGACCAAGCACAACGAAAAAAACTTGTACTTCATAAAACAAGACTCAGTATCCTCCACAAGCATTGAACATATGTTTGGTCCACATCATTTATCATATAATCCCAGGATGTCCTATAAGGCTTAAGTCCTTACAATTTTACTATCACATGTTTATAAGAGCTACCTATTTTCACTTTAAGGTTGCTAATGCCAAGTCCACCATTTGAGATCAGAAACTATACTTCCCAACTGATTATGTTACTAACATTTTAAGTGCCTACAGTAGCCCAAAAGAAATCCCCATTGATTGCTGCTTAAAACTAGGTTGCTCATGTCCTAATGAAATTGAAAATTTTATATGCAATTTTAGTATCTAATAAATAATCAAATACCACTGGAAGACATCAAATAAAACTGTTGATATGATCATAAATCCAGTTCATGGGATTCAAACTATTTGTACGTTAAATTATCAAATATATATATATATATATATATATATATCAATAGTGAAGATTCAACAATTCTAAGCACTGTTGACTCTACCTTATAAAGAATCCAAGATGCAAATTGAATACATAGTGCACAAAAAAAAAAAAAAAAAAAAAAAAAAAAAAATTCAAGAAAAGGTTTTCAGGTGGGGTGGTAGCAATGATAAACTATATTACCAAGCCTACGGTTGTTAACCGTAACATGTCAGGGTAAAACTAATTTTTTTTAAAAAAGGAGAAAAATCAACAAAACAGTTCTATACCTCTGACGTGCCATGGCCAAAGACAAGCATCAAATAAAGGGTATCAAAAACAACAGATGAATCTACAAGTTCATAGTTGTACAACTCCCCCAAAAACCGCATATGGGCAATGCGTTTTTGCTGCATCCCGTAATCATTTACTTCGAGTCCAAGCCTAATTTCTTCCAATACCTAGAAAATCATAAAGATTAATAACCACCTTCAAAATGAATAAAATAGATAAATCAGCTATGAACAAGAGAACATGGTCAAATATGCAAACAACATTTGTC
This sequence comes from Cucurbita ficifolia, assembly GCA_033971965.1. Classification (NCBI taxonomy): domain Eukaryota; kingdom Viridiplantae; phylum Streptophyta; class Magnoliopsida; order Cucurbitales; family Cucurbitaceae; genus Cucurbita; species Cucurbita ficifolia. The sequence continues at coordinate 18,649,302 of CM066965.1, forward strand.
ATGTAGTACACAATAAATTTAAAATAACTAAACTAACCAAATCAAAAAAAAAATAGCCCAAATATTATGTATGCAAAGGGGGAAAATATGCTCTTAGATGTTCATTAAGCAGTAGATAAACTAAGAACTTGCTACTAATCGAAATTAATGGTTGAATTCTGTAGTTGAGTGCTCGACCATCAATTTCCAAGCTTCTCTTCTGTCTATTGGATGCCCCGTATCCTATGTTCATGAGTTCTTAGTTGGTTTCATAGGACAAAATGTTGTTGGCTGGGACTTTGAGAGAATTATTAGTGTACATAGAGAGAAGTGGTATTGTAAGCTGACGTTTAGATTCAGGAAGAGGTCTTATTGAGATCTCTATCTCATTATTTTCTTGAGATCACATTGTTGGGGTTAAGATCTTTTGATGAAAAGGTTAATGAGTAAAACTACCCTTAGATGGGTTTACCCTTATTTACCCGTGTTTAAAGTTTGTTTTACTTTGACTAGTTAAGATTCACCCATTGGGACTTATAAATACCGATTGAGGGGCTTGTAAATAGATCTCATTTTTATCTTGGACATAAACTTTGGAGCAAGCTTTCGTTTTGCGTCATAAGCTTGGTAAAGTTGGATACTGTCAGCAGGCAAAACGTCTAAAATCAACATGTCTTTTATGCATATTCACCTTACTTCCTGGGGTAAAATGTTTTCATCACCCTCCCTAATATCCAAACATTGCCTCCTTCCAAGAGATGCAATTTAAGAGACTGCTCAACAATTTTATCTTGCTATAGTTTTTAAACATTTAAAGATGCAACTATGAACAAATAAGCCTAGTTTTCCTACTATGGCTCCACTACGATTATCAATTTCTAATCACTCAAACAAGAACATAGTAAAATTGTTGTTCAGGGCATCCAAAACATACTGTGCCATTTTCAGAGATTGCATCACAAATAACTATGACGATTCTTAGGTAAGAGAAGTATGTCAAATCCACAAAGACAAGTGGGTATTCCAATTAGCAAAGCAAATTACTCGGAGCAGTCAATTTGATAATTAAGTTTTATGTCTAGTTTCAAGAAGTACTGAACTAATGTTTCTATCAAAAGTACCTTCATCAATTTTCGATCAGAAGCAATGAACATTGAATCAGTTCGCTACTTGATCTACTATAATTAAAAACTTTTATCTAGTTCGATACTTATGCATGACAAAATATTTCCAACTGACATTTTAGAGGACAACATGCTTAAAATTGTAATGCATTTTTTACAAACCGACTTGGTAACCAAATGACAAAAAGGGTGCTAAAGGAAGGTAGTAGGAGAAAGTATATGCAAAAGGACTAGATATTGATGTATTTAAAGACATTAGTGAGTATATACAGAAAGAAATTAAGAAGTACGTGCACATTAAAAAGACCCCTTAATGTCTGCAAAGGAGTTAGTAAAGATCAATAAAATAAAGTGGATGTAAAGAGAGGTTGTAAAAAGAAAATGTATAGAAAATATTAGTGGAAAAATAAATGGGTAAAGAAATGGCTTTTGAGAAGTAGAAAGTGTAGTTATACAAAAATCCATACGCTCTATGGGTAGTGATCTTATCAGGCAGACTAACAGTCTCATTTTAAGTTTCAAATGTTCTCAATGAACTGAACATACCTCGTCAACAACAGCAACCGAGAATTCGTCATGATATCGACTCAAACCAGACGTTAAAGAAGCAAGCAAGTGAATCTGGCCATACTTCCCTTTGTGAACTTTCATAAAACATTTTAAAAGGTATTGCTCACATTCACTCCATGGAAGCTTCCGAAGTTGCCTCAACACATTTTCAAGGGCAGACTTGTCTAGATCTGAGAAGAGCAACTTTCTAATATACTGCAGGATACGATGAGTAAATAAAACATAAGAACCAACTGTACTTGGGGAAAAGCTTGTGAGTGTAGGATGCAACCCATACCTGATGCAATGGTGGACGAACTTTTGACACCCGTGCAGATCTCTCTGGAGGCTTGCAAAGATAGTATGCATTCTCTACCAGGGTGCTATGTCGAGGATCCAAATTTTTTACATTTTTCAAGCGCATCAATATCTCCAGCATGTTAGCCATCCGCACTGTAGTTTCAGGAGACCGATAAAGAAAACGACCACAGGACTCAAGAAGATTACAAGCAACATCAATGTTGTGGTGAGTGAAATCATCTAAACATGCCTGCCAAATAGAGATAAAATTTGTCCATGAATTTCCAACCACAACAGCTAAAAATACATAGAAAAGTAATGAAGGAAAGAATAAACATCAACAGGTGTCTCCTCCACTCATACCTTCAAACAGCTAAAAACAAGGCCAGCTGAAGCAATTTTGAACTTGCAGAGCTCTCCAATAAACCTAATATTTCTAATCTTCGTTTCAATGTTCATTTGGTCCTGCAGAAGAAAATAGCTTATGAAGAAAATTAAAGAAATAAATAGAAGATAGAAGGACAATTCCATTCCCAATAAATTTATACCAACTAAAATGAGACCTTTTTGTTCAATAAAAAATTGAACTCCTCCTCTAACATCTGGAGGAGAATGACAGATACATCCTTCATACAAGTTGACAACGTTGCAACCATGCGTGAGTAGTATGGCAGCAATTCCAAAGATGTCCTAGGTACATTAAACAAAGCCCTGACGAGCTTCTTTCGGTTAGCCTTGGAATTCAAATAACAGAACTCTACCTGCAAGTATACAAGAATATTAACATCACATTTTTCACAAATTTCCAGCCTTCCATCCCCTCTAAAAAAAATTCACAGTCAAACTGGGAGATAGAGAATCAATTACAGTCAACTGATCAATAAGGTCACGGCTGACACAACCAGGGAGTCTCTGTAACAAAGCATCCAAATTTGTTCCTTCAATATTTTTAAGCTTTTCTTTTTCATTTTCCATCTTTCTATCTGCGTCCTTTTCTTTCCCCTTCTCCTTGTCTGTATCCTTGTTCTTTCCATCTTTTTCTTCTTTGTCCTTTCCTTTCTCATTGATTTTTCCATCCTGTAGCGAACCATCCGTAGAAATCTCCACAGCCTCTATGGATGCTTGATGACCTTGGTCTGCTTCAGATTCCTTTCAAGATAGAAGACATCCAAATTCTTCAACAAATAACAAGCATAAAAAATGCATTTTCATGGAATAGGCTAACAAGGACCACGAAGGATCCAATTTTTTTATAGGGAGGATGCTCGGTAATTAGTTTTGGACTTTTGGACCATTTTGTCCACTGCCCCATTCATAAATTACAAGCATATCTAATTCTTTCAGTTATTAAAATTTTAAATTTAATACCCATAAATGTTATGTAGAGTTCATATTTTTCCACTCAAATAAAAAAATAAAATAAAAAAAGTTTAAAACAATACTTTCGATATGTTTTAAATAAAATAGGAAAATAAAGTAATAGTTATAAACTCCACTTAAACTTCACATTAACAGTTCAATGTTTATTTTCTTTTGAAGAATACTGAAAAAAAGGTATTAGGAAAAAGTATGCCAGGATAAATATAAATATGAATAGGTACATGTATTAACAAATGTAAATACGTAACCAACAAGTGTTAGGGTGTCAAGTGTCCGACACGCTAGCCAACTAAAGTGTCCGTGCTCTTAGAGTGAGAAAAGAGTTTTTTTTTTCTTAGGAAAAAGAGTAGAGAGATTATTATAAAACAGTTGAGGAAAAATTGAAGTTTTGAAACAAAATTGCAAGCCTAAGAAATTACAGCCAGATTTTCTGCCGGCTTTGCAGATTGCTCGTTTGCTTTAGGCTCTGCTTCTCCCAACAGTACCGCTGGAACAAATGCCCTGAAAAGCACATTCAAATACCAACTAATATAATTCTTGTAAGAACACAATGGACTATGTGATAAGAAAACGTTAATGAGACGTGCAATCAGAATCTGACTATGCGCAAATGTAGAACACACTCTTACACGTATATGTCAAAAAATATCTTCAAGTCTAGGTAACCAAAAGAAGTATAATTTAAAATGGATGCAAGCTTTCCCTCAGATAATCTATAATCTGACCAGGCCAAACCTGAGATCTGGTAAGCATTCATAGAAAGCCCGGGTGTCTTCGTCATCCCATATGGCTTCGAGCACAGAAGAATCCTTTCCAGAAGCAGGTGATGAAACATCTTCTCCTGCAGAAACCCTGGTTGTGTGACCATCTTCTGGCATCACTGGGGGTTGCATATCGAGTGCTTCTGCTAAGCTGTGCAAATGTTCATTAATTTGCCAGTGAAAAATAGTTCATGGAATCTATTTTACTTTGTGATGAGCTCAAAAAATGATATTTTTAATTACAATATCGTCATAATTTTCTTCACGCGAAGCAATTGACAACCCATCTTATTTCTTTGAGCAATTTTCGTCTCCATCCACATCTTATTAGAATAACACTTATATTTCTCTAATGAATCTCAACTACCTCTGATCTCAACATGGTGTGCAATACTCGTCAATAAAGGATTACTTCGCTCATATTTGAATTAGAAATACCTCCAGAATACTTAAATAAGAAACTGTTTCAGCAGAATACAGTATTCATTAAACCAGAAGCAACACATTAAGAATCAAGGCTTATCAATTAGATGAAATGAAAAAAAAAAAAAAAAAAAAAAAGTTTCAATTCAATGCAGAAGGTGCAATAAAGAATTAATATGCAAATTGTGAAGTAAATGTTAGATTTTGATGAGGGTAACGTTGAGGAATAATTCCATATATCCATCAATTCAACAATTGACTGTTAAAAACCTTGTACCATGAGTGTCATAGTGCAACTTACGATGAGACATTTCGATATAGATGGTCATAAGATTTTCGCAACTTCTCATATGAAGAGACATTTTCATCACTAAGTTCTCCTTTTGCATTCAAGATCTTTGCATTTTCATGCTCCATTTGGCGAAGTGACTGTCATTGAAAGGAATGTGACAAGAAAACCATCATTACAAGTGTAAATTATATTCTTTCATTCATCATGATGGAAGTTGATCACCCATAAAAATGTTACAAGAATAAAATTCATGAAATAGCATGATTATTCTGTTTGAATAATAGCCCAAAAATATTTTTAAAAAAAACACATCCTGATGAACTAACGACAAATAACCAAATCAAGAACCTTATCATTGAATATGAGCTCGGTAGGGCAAAATAAGAGATGTGAGGAAAGTGAATGATAAATCAAGTAAGTTTCTCTAGAGAATGAAGTGAATTGCTTACAGTATGTTCAGACTGAAGCAATTCTGCTGCAGCATCATAATATGTATGAAACGCCTTTCTGAAGAATTTCTTTTGGTCGGCAGTAATATTGAGGCTCTTAAAAAACTGTAATAGAATGTTACCCAATAAATTTAGAGTAAAGCACAATTGGAAACAAGGAAAATTTCATCTATCCATATGAAGAGCAAGAAAAATGTCAACAGTACAAGTTGTGACGAGCAACTAGCAACTGCAATATACATGGAAATTCATTATTCATGAGAAGCATAAACTTATTAGAATAGTAAAAAAATCCACACAAAACAAATGCAGAATTAACATGAACAGTACCATGGCTATGTAGAAATTGAGGAAAAGCTGTGTACCTCCTCATGATCTTGACCAGTAGACAGTAGCCCCAAGAGGATTCTCGCTTGCCGAGCAAAGCTAGCAAGGAGAGTCAAATTTGTTAGGGTAGTATCTCGATCCCTCAAATGTTCAGCACTTGTAAGATCCTTAATAATATTATTGAAAATTACACTGTCTTCTACAACTCCAACAAAAAAAAGTTCCAAAAGAAGTTTGAGAGAGCTGCGCTTCTTCATGGCCTTCGAGTTCCTATCGGCCTCCAACTCATCCCCAGACTTTCCAGGAAAGAATGCTTTCAAGAGTCCTTGAATCAAGCATGGCGAGAAGTCTTTGTACCTTTTGTGAAGAAGCGAACAGATCTTTTTTTTATTGGGGGAGGGGACAAGGAAACACATCAGAAATAGATAAGAGGCAGAACTTTCACCATTATTTTTGTCGTTCAGCATGTGAAAGATTGGTTATCAAACACTGCCAATAAACTCAAAAATCTATATTCTTAGCAGATAAATTTGGTCCTGTAAATCCTTTTTCTTTTTTTAGAGAAAACGAGCTTTTGTGGAGAATAAATGAATTAATTCAAAAGTGCATTACAAAACCAGCCCAATAAGCCTAACCGCCCAAACCCAAAAAGCAATACAAAAAAGGGGGTGGGTCCAGTCTAAAAGGGCCAAACCAAGAGAGTAATTGCAAAAACATTTGGTCACTGTTGTCCACAGATTAATTTGGTTCTGTAAATCATTAATTGTATTGAGAAAGTCACTTTCACTAAGATGAATGAAAGAACAAGGAGAGGCCAGACACTGAACAAGGCACCAACCAATTAAATGAGCCCCTAGACTGAATTTTAAATCAATTACATAGGTAAAAGGTAAAATACCAATGTAAAATGAAGAAAAATATTAACCAACTGGAGAAAGGGGCATTACAAAAAGATGCTGTGATATTAGCAGAAAACTTTTGTCAAAATCATTTGAAGTTACTAAGTTTCTATTGCCCCCACTCAACGAAAAACCACAAAATTGAGCTAGAAAACAAAAGAACTGAAAAGAGGTTACCTGAACAGCTGCTTGTATATCAGAAGCTCTAAGCCTGGCATCACAAATAGCAGCAACAGCCTCACTAACAAATTTACTCATATTTACATTTCGCAATTCATCCATCAGCCCTTCTCGTTGTTCTTCATTTATTTGCTTTAACTTTTTAATAATTGTTGTGTTGCGTCTAATACTAGAATCCAAAGTTCTAAGGAATCCAGAGTCTGCAGGCAAAAACAAAAGTTAACAAATTGAACATACATGGGATAAAATGGGTCAAATTTGTGTCAAATGAAATTCAACTTGCATATGTACTTTGGTACTTTGGTGAAATTAAAAATAAAAATAAAAAAAAACAAAAAAAAAAACTATTCATTTATCTCAAACTGTCATTAAGGAAAACACTAAGGAGAACACTCTAACCAAAGCTTCCAAAGTGTCGCCCCTAAGGAGAACACTCTAAATCATTCATACTAAAATAGAAAGTAGAACCTTGAGGACATGCCCCCAAGAATTCCAACCATGACAGAAATAAAAGGAGAAAATGGGTGCCCTTACCTTGAGTCTGTGCCATTATTCACCCATCAATCTTCCATCAAGGAAGATCGAAAAGTCTTAGCCCACCCTTTATTAATTTCATCCACTTCTTTCTAAGTTTTTCCCACACAAAACCATCAATAAGGATGAGCCCAAAGTGATTGAGACTCGAAGCTGAGTGGTTTTATTGATGAAGCGTGTTCAGCATGCCTTTTAGTCATCAAGAAGCTAGTAAAAACATATGAAGGGTTCCTTTTTTTTTTATAACTTTTGTATAGACGTGAATAAGTATGCAAGTAACGATTGGAAAATCTGATTTTCCATAAAAGCTTAACAATTAAATAATTCATTTTCCTTCATTAACTACTTTCCTAGGGCCTAGCTAGACAGGACAAAGTGAATGGGGCTTAAGACTGAGAAATTGGGACAGGACTCTGTGCTTGACTAGCAGGAGGCTAATATAGACCACTTTCTGTGGGGTGGCCAATTTGCTCATTCCTTATAGAGCAAATGTCTGCATTTGTTTGTTCATGTTTGGCTCGAGAAGGGTGGCAGTGCTAGGATTGAGGACGTGCTCCTTAATCCCCCATTTCGAGACAAGGATGGAGACAAGTGGCAGGCAAGTTTCTTTTTTAAGCTGTGGAGAATCTAGCTCGAGAGAAATAGCAGAATCTTTAAGGAGGTAAAAAGATTGTGGGAGGAGGTTTCAAAGGTAGCTAGGTTTAATGCATCCTTGTGGCCAGACTTTTCGGCAATTATGCGCTTGGTTCAGTTTTCTTAGATTGGAGTCTTTTTTTGTTGCAGTGTTCCTTTTTTAGTGGACTTTTTTATGCCTTCGTATTTTCTTTCATTTTTCTCAATGAAGGTTCAGTTTCCCACCCCAAAAAAACATTTTTTATTAGCTAAACCCAAATCGTTTTATATGAGATTATTGTGGTCTTTCCCATCCAGAGAATACACCCATCCCCAATCTCAACAAGACTTCTCAGTGTCCTTAAGTGGGCTAACCAAGTGATCTCAAATACCTACTTCCACGTCTTTAAAAATAAATAAACAAATTTTAAAATATATTTATTAGACGTAAAATGTCCAAATCAAAATGTCTATCTATAAAGTGTATGACAACATTCGTTGCTTTTTCATCATCTAGGTTTAAACATTTCACTTGTCATGAAAAAGAAAATAGAATTACATCTAACTCAATAAATAATACTTAAAACCATCAAAATGCTAAAGAAAATTCACTAACCAGGCCTCTCAGGATTCAAATTACTTTGACGAAGAGCCATTTTAGCTTCAAACGACTTTTTAATTTCTTCCTGACGAGCAACCATTTCCTAGAACATGAGAGAAACAATCAGCAACTCAAATCACCTATACATCTTGTAGGAGAACTAGAAACGTCTCATACTAGACTCACCAAGAAAAATGATAGTAAATATAATTAGATGTGTCGAGCAATATGTTGCAAATTATACATATCTAATGATTGCAAGGATGCAAGGACGAAGTTTCAAACCATAGATTATACGCATCTAATGATTTATGACCAAGAAGTTGTAAATGAATGGAGGAAATCAAAAGCTAAAACACTAAATGATACCAGTTAGACTTGTATGTCAATCTCACCTCATCATCTCTCTTGGGCTGACTTTCAACCCCAGGGCCATCTTCATGATGGTCCATGTCCTGTGTAGTATGTACATGCAATAAGTTAAGAGATACAAAAATAACTACCACCTTTATGAGTTACTAAATACATAAAACTGCCAAGTGCTCGTTTGTTACTGGAAAATACTAAAACATTGCCAATTCAAAGAAAGCAGTTATGATTGGAAGGTAAAATGATGGACAGTAAATGTCAATAACACAACGATCATAATCCACCAACTTGGGTAGTTTTTTTTCCCTTCAACCCACCCATGCCCAACACCTCTATCCACTGAATTAAACTTGACAAACACTACACGAAACCTGGCAATTACTTAAGGCCATAACCTCTGAAAAAGCATTAAACAATTTTCAATAGATCCTTTTTCAAAGGTTAACAAAACCTTGAAAGAGTGTCAAAATAGATAGCGTTCAAAATTGTTATTTTCCAGAGGTTGCATGTCTTCAATAATTGTTATTTATCGATAATTATTTATTGTTAAATTATCTTTCTTTTTTTTTAAGGTTTTCATTATTTTTAAAGGCGTATTTATTTCCAAGGATTTTAAAGCCTTTATAAATAATTCTTTATCGACATTTGTAAATCCTTCATTATTTGGAGAAAAATTGATAAAGTCATACAGAGATATACACAGCCAAGAGAAATTCATCGCTGAAAAAAGTAGATAACAATGGTGGCCGATTAAGAATGTTCTGCAACTTCTACAATGCACGCCCAGACGCTGAAATGGAAGGAGAATGACAACTAGACTAACAATTCGAAGCTAAAACCCTAATTCTGAGGAAATCCGAGCTGATGTACCTATATCCAACTCCTACAAGCTAGAGATTAAAAGAAAATTGGATAATACGGTAGGTTATCCAGGGAGATACTGAAAAACTCATGGCAGCAGAAACAAAATAGATATACAGATGATCAAAACCTCAATCGACAAAATATACGACAAATCAAAGTGCAGAGGGTACCACATAGCAGTTCAAAACGTCCGGTTTCTTTGCTTTCAGGTTGCTATTCGGCTATTGTTAGTAAAATCAAAAATCAAAAACTAAAACAACTCCTCCATTGTTTCATTAGACAAGCTCTAATTTGTGTGTTATGAAGTGAGAAGAAAGGCATAGATGGAGATCAGGAGAATACCAGTACAAGCAAGATAGTAGAAAAATCAGTGCAAATTAAACCCGCTAGGAGGCGGAAGAAGGAGGCTACAGCGGCACGAGAGGAGAAAAGACGGCGGCAACACTGAGCCGCTGAAACGGAGAAGGAGACAGCGTAAAGAAGAAGATGGAGGAGCCCGTTAGAGGTGAAGGTGAATAGCTCAACGGAATTCCTCTTTTTCTTTCCTTTTTTTTTTTTTTTTTTATTATTATTATTTTATTTTACAATGTGAGCTGGGCTTAGTTTTTCTTTTCTTTTTTTTCTTTTTTTTTTTTTAAAGCGGATTGATTTTTTCCCCTTAATACTCATGATATAATTATTATTAAATTATGTTCTGTTTATTATTTATATCCTCTAATTATATAATCCATGAATTTTTATTTAAATTATATTTTTCTTCGCTTCATCTTTATTCAATTATATTATATCGAAGAAGGAGACTCATTTATTTTCAATATGTTATATTATCCGTCAAATTACTTACCAATAAAATAAATTTTATAAAATTTAAAAAAATATTAACGTAGTAATTATAAAAATTACACTAGTTTCTTTTTTTTCGAGTATCTTACCCTAAAAAGTGATTAGGTTGATCAAATAAAAATCAATGGTCTATTTAATTATATTATGAACTATATATTTGTCGCATAAGGGTTATTAATAAAATACATTAGTTTCGCTAAAGTGGCGTCAAAAATAATTAAATTGGATGACATTAATCCGATCCAAGTTAGAATGCTTTCTTTATTCGTTTTCTTTATCAAATTAATAAATAAATAAAAATTTAGAACAATTGAATAGCGAAGTTTTGTAGTCAAATCAGTAATATTGATCGGGAGTAACCCGATAAGTGAAGAGCTTGAAAAGGTGAGTTGTGTTACTATGCAACAAATGAGATTCCACCTAATAATATGTTCATGTTGATCGAGCCCTTGTTATTTATCCACGAGTTTTAAATCATGCTAAATTATTTTCTACATTTTAAAAATTAGGTATAGGTATATTTCCCGACAGTTAAACTCAGTCATCTCAGTCATTCGTCACTACGGTTAAGGTAATGATCTCGAGCATTGCCAATTTCCATAGTGACTAGCGGTGTGTCCAAATGCTCGAAAAAGAACTTGTCATTGTATGGCTGTGTCGATTACTAGCGAATCCTTACCGCACGGGCTGAACTAAAAACACAGCCACAAAATAGCACTTCAAATTAAACCACATCTTCCAAACCAATTTCACCAATCCGACTGATTAACGGCCATGATGGGGTTCTCTTCAAGAAGTCTCCGACGAGAGCGGCCGCATTGCTGGTAGGTCTAATACTGTACTGCATTCCGACGACCATCGTCTCTGCCCACGAGCTACGGTTAAGGTAATGATCTCGAGCATTGCCAATTTTCATAGTGACTAGCGGTGTGTCCAAATGCTCAAAAAAGAACTTGTCATTGTATGGCTGATTGTCGATTACTAGTGAATCCTTACCGCCCGGGCCGAACTAAAAACACAGCCACAAAATAGCACTTCAAATTTCACCAATCCGACCGATTAACGGCCATGATGGGGTTCTCTTCAAGAAGTCTCCGACGAGAGCGGCCGCATTGCTGGTAGGTCTAATACTGTGCTGCATTCCGACGACCATCGTCTCTGCCCACGAGCATGGCAACGACGCCATTAACCTAAACAGTGTCCCGTCGTCGCCGGGGCAGTATTGGGAGTTTGAGATGGAAATGCCGCTTTATAGGATTAAAGACCAACCCAATGTCCTTATTCCGGCCACCATGTCAGGCAGCTCTACACTCCTGTAGCTGCCCCGTCGCCGTCCCCATTTCCACCGCCATCGCCATTTGGATCGAGACCATTATTTTGTACCTTAATTTTATAATTTAAATGGTAAACCGTACAAAATATTCTTAATTTTACTTTTTCTTCATGTTAAAAAGTTATTTAACATTTCATCGAGATAGGAAAATAAGTTACCCCAGAGAGGTTTAGACCACAATGCTAGAGAGACTTCCCCATGGCTTTAGTAGTAGCTGACAAATTAGGGGGCACCAGAGGTATGGTGCTTGCTTCAAAGACTTGCCATGTTCTTGGAAAAGACGGTCTCGACGACCCTTCGAGCGATCGGGTGATAACACTCACAAGCTTCAGAATATATTCTCTTTGCCAAAATCTTCTCTTCTTCCATCCCGGGGCCTTGTGTTAGAGCATTGTAGAGCGGGCGGAGGTACTTCATTCTCCCAACTTCCTTCAATGTTTTCTCGACCTCAATATAGCAATCTCGAAATTTCGACGAAATTGCAAGTTGAAGAAATGCAACTTTGACTTCATAATCCTTTGATTTCGAGAACCTATAGCGGGCGTCGAGCACCTGGATCTACACATTCAAACAGAAGGAACAAAGATATAACTTAATACGACGTCAAGTCTCAATCAGGCAACGGTACCGTTCACACAACGGTATCTTTGGTTTCCAGAAAACATGGATAATAAAGACTCATGATCCTAACTAAGAGAGAAAACCCTGAAATAAGTAAATGCAAAGCTAAGCATCTTCAAACTTCTACTTGATCACACACTTGAATTCCTGTTCAAATTATCCAGGCAAAATGGGCTTCAAGGGCAAGATCAACAATTGAAAGTCGACAAACGTAAGCATAGCTCGGTGACCGAGGATATAGAAATAAGAACGTAATGATCAGAGAAATGTGTACCTGTGAGGCATCAACAGGTTTGGGCAGATTCTCCAAGTACAGCTCCCATTCCCGACCTCCCCAACCAGCAGTTTCATCGTCCCTCGGCATTTTACCAAGCTTAAATTCATTGGCTAGTGATAGGATCTTCGTGTACAAATTAGAAACTGGTTCATAAGCATCTGGAGGAATACCAGTGCCTTCAGTCCACATTTCTAAATCTATCTCTTTCTCTATTCCAGGGATGTTTGCTTTCAAGAAATCAATAAACGTTTCTGTATCGATCGACTTAAATTTAAAGGTTTCGATATATTTCTTCAGAAACTCATCAAACTTGGGCCTTCCCACCTAAAAATTAAGAGGAATATTACAGAAAATACTCAAAGAAAAATGTTTGATACAGTTTGAAGAAACAATAGTTTAACATACCTGGCGTTCGATACGCCATACGAACTGAAAACCCTTCTCGTAGGGTACTTGAGAATACACATCATCTGGATCTACGCCTTCTTGGTTCGACTTTAGTTTCGTGAACTCCAAATTATCCTTAAATCTTTCAACATCCTCTTTCAAAGCATTCCAACCGATCCCTATATTAAGGGTAGCTGCATCCTCCCCTTGCACAACCTCAACAATTCTCCTTTCTGCATATCTTGTAAAACCCTGTGGCCACCCGTGCCGAAAGAAGAACAGTGTTACAAAAAGGAAAGAAAAATAAAAGCACTTGAAATACAAAACAGCCTCCTATAGTCGAAACAACACGATTGATTTCTAACCTCATGTGGAGAGTATGGTAAATTATCATGAAGAATCGGTTCATGAATCTTTCAAATTCATATACACTTTTGGTACATTCCCTCTCCTATTTTTGGTTCATTGATTCAGGCATATCACTAATATTGCTAGCCTATATAAAGGTTTGTCTAATGAGAGTAATTGTCATTTTGTATTTGTCTAGAGGCAATTGGGAGAAACTTTGTAGGTGAGACTTTGTAGTGTGAGAGTGTATGAGATACGGTTGTAAATGCTTAATTTTTGTTTGTGAGTGTGTGAGTACGATTGATCTTGCTTCCACTCCCGTTACAATAATTGGTATCAGAGCATTTTGGTTGTATCATTTGACAGTAAAGTGTATTGTTCATAACCATAAACAGCCAAAACTAGGATCTTCTAAACAAGAACTACCAGATGAACAAAATTAAGTACGGTAGTATCGATGAAATTGCAATGAAAACACCAAACAGAAAAGAAAAAGAATGGTACCTCGTTCAACCAAAAATGTTCGTTGTTTTTGTTAGTGATCAGGTTCCCAGTCCAGCTATGAGCAAGCTCATGAGCAACCACATGCACCCCCGTCGAATCCCCCTTGATCACCGTCGGTGTCAAGAACACCATTTTCGGATTTTCCATTCCACCGTAAGGAAAGCTCGGAGGTAATACCAGCAGGTCGAATCGCTCCCAATCGTATGGTCCAAATAGCTTCTCACCTTGCCTTATCATCTCCTCTGTTCCTGCAAATTCTCTCGCTGCAGCATCGAGCACCGAGGGCACCGATTCCGCATAAACCCTAGTCCTCGGCCCAACTTCCCTGAACGCGATCTCGCCCACGGCAAAAGCAAACAAGTACGGCGGAATCGGCTGCTCCATCACAAACTCTTCCACCACTCTCCCTTCGCCACTCCACAGCAAATCCACCCCTCCGGCCAACATCAAACCCTCGCCAGAAACCGGCGGGCGGCGCTTCACACTCCGAGCGGCCATCACCGCCGACAGTTCCTGAGGAATATTCAGACGCGCGGAGTAACGCACACGCGCCGCCGGAGTGTCTTGGCAGGGGAAAATGGAACGAGCATGAATAGCTTGACACTGTGTGTAGACAAACGGATGCGTCTTGTTAAAAGTCTGGGGAGGCGTCAGCCATTGCAGAGCCGATGATGAAGGAGAAGTAGTGTAAATCACGAGGAAAGAGGACTGGCCGGAGAGCGAAACGGAGAGAAGAGAGCCTTTGATCGCGTCGGGAGGAGAAAGCGAGAAGGGAATCGGGGCATGGGATTCAGGGTGGAGAACAGAATGAATGGTAAGAGAACGAGTATCGAGGGAGAGAGGACCGGAGTGGGAATTGGAGAGAGAAACTAAGGCAGAACCATGAATGGTGGTGGAAGGAAAATCGAAGTACAGAGAGAGGGAAATGTGAACGGTCAGAGGGTGGGAAGAATCAGTGAAAGAGTGTGGGTCAACAGGCGCCATTGACGAAGAAGAACAACCGAAATGGGATTACGAATTCAGAGAGTGGAGTTGCAGAGGGCTTTTATAGAGACGGACAAGGGCCACGTGGCGTCGATTCAACGAAGCCTATGCATACCTACACTTTTATTATAAAGAATAAATATTAAATTTAAAAAATGTTAAATTATGAATATTTTTTTCGCCTAAATGAATGAATCGTTTAAACTTCTAAAAAAAATACTATAAATTTTTAAAAGTTTTCAAAATTAATTAAAAAATGTTCAAAAAATATTCTCGAATTTTTTAAAATTTTATTAATACTTTTATTTTTTTTTTTAAATTTCAAAGACACATTTACACTAAAAAAAACCTAATATAAATGGTTTTTTTTTTTAAAGTTTATGAATATTATTTAAATTTTTAAAATTTTTGAGATAATTTTTTTAGACCAAATATAAGGATATTTTTTTATTAATTTAATCTATTTTATTAAATTAAAAAAAAATCATGATAATTAAAATCATATAGACTAAATTCTTTAATTTAACAAAAAATATATATATATATATAAATTAACAAAGATTTTTCAAAATTAGAAATTTATAGTATTTTATTTGAGTTATAATAGTATTTTAAAAGTGTATACTTAAACTTCTAATATTTTAATTGATTAAGTTATAT
This sequence comes from Cucurbita ficifolia, assembly GCA_033971965.1. Classification (NCBI taxonomy): domain Eukaryota; kingdom Viridiplantae; phylum Streptophyta; class Magnoliopsida; order Cucurbitales; family Cucurbitaceae; genus Cucurbita; species Cucurbita ficifolia. The sequence goes on from CM066965.1 coordinate 18,664,902, forward strand.
ACAAAAACAATAAAATGAAATTAGAGAAAATTGATTATCGTAACTACGTTTATGTTTTGATTAAAATAAATTTATATAAATCGTTGTGGAATCATTTTTTTAAAAGGTATTCCATTAATGATTAAAAAATGGACATAACTTATGGTTAAAGATTATTGGAATTTCAGAATAATTATAAACAATAAAGATTAGCGCTTTATTCTCTGATTTAATCCATCATTTGCGGTCTCAATTTGTTTACTTTATTCCAGTGTACTAAGCATATAGAAAGAACCCTTTTGACGTTGTGGTGATTTAATATTTTTACAGTAAAAATACTTTTATAGCCCTGTTGATTCCTTTGGTTATTTTTATTTATTTCGTTTTCATTCAGCCTATTTTTGTCATTTACCGGTTAAATTATAAATATACATTTATTTAATAAAAAATTTGAATTTTTACTATTTAATTGTTGGGGTTTTTCATTGAAATGATTTGTGTAAAATATATTTTTACTAATGGATCATTTATTTTTTATTATACTTTTTACGCATTTTAAAAAATTAAATAAAGTTTTAAAACTAAAAAAAAAATGTAGATTTTATTTTTAGGAATTTTGATAAGAATTTATTTAAAAATAAGAAATAAAAAAATCAAATAGAATTTTTAAAATTTTCATATTTTCGTCAATACCCTAAAAAAAAGAGAAATAGGTTGGTAAAGCATTTGAAGTACTTGGGCTTGAGGCCCACGGCCCAAACGACGAAAGAGTAATGCGGCCCATGTTCGGCGAATGTGAAGGAATCTGCACCGTCCATTGGATCCCATAGTTCCCGTTTAAGTGACGGTCACGATTTCACGATTCGTTTTCACGAGTTTTTGCCTTGCTTTCAATTTTCATCTTCCATTTCTGCTCTGGTGCTCCGATTTCATCCCCACCGCTCTCTATTTGATGTTCTCGCGCGCCCTCTTCACGTAGAGCTCTGGGAAAACTTCACATTGAACGAGGAAGCAGCGCAGCGAAGGAGGAGTGGACGAAGATGGACGATTATACGAGAGAGATGATGGACTTGAAGACCCTTGTCACTCGGACTCTCGAGAAGAAGGGCGTCCTCGCCAAGATCCGTGTAATTCCTTTACTTTTCCGTCGCATTCTTGAATTTTAAGCTGTTGTTTCGTTCAGATTTTCGTCTCTTCCGGCCGCTACAGATCTTCTACTCGTGTTATTTGTTCTAGATTTCTTGGAATTTGGGGGTTTGTGCTGTTGGTTGGTGAGGACTACAGAATGAGATAGGTTAAAGCTAGGGTTTTGTTTCTACCTTCAGATTTGGAAGGACGTAGGACGTTGAGCTGGTTGGAATTACAATGCCATAACTTCGAAAATTGGATCACTCTCCTAAGCTTTCAGCTATATTTTATGAAACGAATTTAGGGCGTTCTAGAGCTCTGGGATCTTGAACTGATTGAAGATAATTTCTTATATGTCCCCTGATGTAGCGGAAGCATCTACTTGTCATGTTCTGTCTTTCAGCTTGTTCCCAATTTTCATACGCTTCGATTATTATTCTCGAGTTATATTCAGCTTCGACATTGATCTGGTGTTAGGAGTCTTTATTATTTAATAGAAGTTCTTGAATTATCTCACCGTACATTTCTTTACTTCAGATGTCCTGTTCCATATAACAAATCATTTTCCCCTTCCTTCGTTTCCCTTGGGTTAGGCTGAACTTAGAGCTAGTGTATTTGAGGCAATTGAAGAAGAGGATCGTGTAATTGAGAAAGACGATGGCTTGCCACCTGCATTACTCGGTAGTTGCAATGATCGAGCAAAACAGCTTCATGCTTCACCATCAGGTTCGACTACAAATATTATAAAATCAAAATAATTTATGTTGTCCAGCTTGATATAATGTGCCCAAGAAGTGCTAATGGGATTTTTATAGTGCCTTCCATTGGTTTATGGATAATTTTTATAGTTACAAATCTGCAATGTAAAACTTTCCTGTATAGGGTCCGAGAAGGGTCAGGGGTGAACTCGATTATTTTTTAGTTTTGTTTCAGTACTGAAGTAATCTAATATTTTAATTGCAGGGAGGCTGCTTACTGCTCTAATATGTGAATATTTAGATTGGGCGCAGCTAAACCACACACTAAAAGTTTATCTCCCAGAGTGCAATATGGTAATCAAGCACATTGTTCTTTCATATGTTCCAAGTCCTCCTACGACCCCCACAACCCCCGAGAAAAAAAGAAAAGAAAAAAAGAGGAGATCAGACCGAAAAAAGAAGGATGTAAAAAGTAATATGAATTCTAATGTCTTTTGATTCTGCAGCAAAAAGATTCTTGGAAAGCTGAATTGAAGGAATTTAGTAGTAAAAACGGATACGATCTTAACAGAAATGGAGATAGTGGACCGTTGCTCTTGGATGTTCTTGAGGGATTCTTGAAATTTGAGGTTAGTTGGATCTTAACAGAAACGTTTGAATGTCTTAATTACAAATTTGAAATCCTCATGGTGTATATTTTCATATTATTATTTCATACAAAAAAAAAAAACTTCTTCTACTGCCAACTACATTACGTGTATATTTCCCCTCTGCACTGGATAGACAGATGTTTGCCTTGGGAACTTATCTTCTTCATCTTTTTGTTCAAAAAATCAGAACTTATCTCAAACAAGGGGTCCCGGAAGGAGAATAACCACTTCAGAATCTGATTCAATGTCCAGTCACGAGTCTCGAAATAGTAGGAGACCTTCATCATCTGTTGCAGGGGGTTTACCTCCAGTAGGAAGGTGAATACCTGCCTGAACTAATAATATAGCTTCATTTCCTTCCCTTACCAAATTGTTACTACTTTCCTTTTTCCCTTAACACTGTAGTATATTTTTATTTCAGACCTGGAGCTGGTTCACAGGCGTCTGGTAAGTCATGTAGCTATTTCATATATACTTATCTGCTTCCTCTTATTTGTTCATGTGATGATTTAAGCTTTCAGATAGGAGGGTAGGATCTTCAATGTCTGGTTATCGAAAAGATGAATACAGTTGGAGATACGATGGCAATGAGCTTCCTGAGGATGTAATCAGAGCCTCAGCTGCTTTGGAAAACCTGCAACTGGATCGAAAAGCTAGAAATCTAACCTCATCCTGGCGGTATGTGTGCATATTTATGCTTTCCTTTTCTCTTTCTGGAAAATTATGACTGTTTAATTGTGTGCGTATTTATGTCTCTTTTTTGTCGTCAGAAAATTTCTTCTTTAAAAACTATATATACCTGCTTATTTGATTGAACTACCTCTTTCATTTAGATGAATTGTTGTCCAAAACCCACCAACTACAAAATATGGTTATTTCCTTACTTCAGTGTCCAGGTTTGAAAACTCCATGTCCACAAAGTGTTTCATTCTGGTACAACACCCACCAACTAGGCTAAATACATGTTGGAAAAGCTTTAAATGGCATCGATGGTGTCAGCACTCCCCAGGATTACGACCAGGCATAGAGCTTTATATCCTCTGGGATTTTCAGCTTCCACAACCTGTGGAAAAGGGGGCACAACCCTGAATGGGTGTAAAAGGATCTACAAGTTAAAACCCCGGGAGAACCAGGAGTTCAAACCGGCAAAATCTTTCATCCCTGCGCTAAGAGCGAAGTCGGATACACGATAGAAGAAAAGTGAAGTTAGCCAGTTCTCTTACCAAGGAATTGCATCTAAACCTAAAAACTTGCTCCTCTGAAAAGGAAATCTTCTGCTTGGAAGAAGACACTTACACACTTGCACTACCTTTGTCTTTGAGGATCTCACTATTCCTCGGAAGAGGCAAATAACAGGAGTTCGGCTGCAACTCAAAGGGGTTAGCCCTAGGACAAAAGAAAATTATTCCATCTCTGATTTAAAGGAGTGGTAGGGACAAAGGGGCACCACTCTGTCCCACCCCTCTAGTAGTAAAAAGTTTACCAACTTCCTATGGGGGAAACGAACTCCCCATTTTCTTTAATTCCCTTCAATTTGATTCTTTACGGCCTGTTATTCTAAAATCATATTTCTCTGTTGCAGACATGGGGGAGACGGACACAGTGAGGATGATAACAGAGGTGAACATATGTAACATTGAAATCATGTATTCTATTTCTTAACCTGTCCACAATGATCAAGCGAGGGTAGTGTTGATGTTGAAGATTATGTAATTTGACGTGTTTAAAATGTTTGTTTAGTTTTACCCCTTTCTGTTACTATGGACTCTTTTTAATTCTTTTTACAAACTCTCAAGCCCTGCTGTAGCGTTTGATGTAATTGAGTGAGAAGAGAATGAAAAGGAGGCAGCCGTCCATCTTTGTGAGATCACACAAATAGTGTGCCTCCTTATTTCGTGTATCGATTTGGTGAGTTTTTTTAGATCTCATTCGAGGCTATGACGAATTTTTACCTTATTTCTTGCACATTTAGCTGATTCTCATCCTTTATTTTAATGAAAAAGCATCCGAGGGAAATTGGTCCGTTGCATTAAGCCCTGCCATGATTAAAGATATGGTGCGGGGGGAATCTTCCTTTTTATACACAGCTATGTGCTTTCTATTTGCACTGTACCCTTACTTTTCCTTGTACTCTTTCAAACTCTAAATATCACCCTCTGCCTCTGTTTTCTGGAGTTCTATATGTTTCACTGTCAAGCAAATAATCACAGGTAAAAAGGGAACCAGCTTGGCCATAGTCCACAATGAAGGAAGAAACACAGGTACTAAGAGAATCGATCCAACCTGGTACCGAAACTAAAGATTAAGTTGGAGTCATATGATCGTGGTGAACGTTTTAACCATGATTCACCCTTCAAGTTTGTTTGATTGATCTTTTCTATTAACATTTGATAGGTTTACACACCAAATATAATTACAGTCAGAATCTTCTCCACGATTCTCTATCTATATATCTATCACTAATGCTAGTAGCAAAAAACCATATCAGATTGTCATTTTAAAGCTTGAAATTGAAAATCCCCTTGAAAATAATGACTATGAACAGCGAGATCATCTAACTAATCGTAACCCGATTCTCTTTGGTCTCATCGTACAAGAAACTCGTCTGTAGATTCGATATTACCCAGAAAGTCAAAAGATTTGTTTCTCATGGAGTCTTTAAGAATCGTGATCTGACCTTCCCTGAGAAGTATGTCTTCCTCCAAGGATTCTATCTTCTTTTTCAATAGATTAACCTCCGAGTTAAGTAGCATATTCTCTTCATTGTATTGTTTCACTTGGTCCCACATAATATCCCTCTCCTCAGAAATCTTTGGCACGGTTCCCCTAATGATAGCCAATTCTGTGGAAGATTCTTCAAGGTCATTTTGTAGTTGGTTCACATTCTTATCCCTTTTCAGAATCTGTAACGATGAACTACTTTCTTAATATATGAATTGTTAAATCAAGAACTTACAATGTTGGAATTACCTGGAGTTCAAGATCCTTTAGCTTGTGTGTAATGCAGGATATGTTGTCTTGTGCATTTTGCACTTCGCATCTAAGAATATGGTTTGCTCTGGCTGCCGTTGCAATTTCAGCTTGCAGCTGCTCGATTTCCAGCTCCTTAGAGTAAAGCTTCTCTTTCACCAGACTCGTTAGCAACCGTTCTGCTTTGAGCTCGAAGTTTAAAACATGCTGCAACAGAGAAAGAAAAACAATAAATAACATGCCCTTATAAAACTTTACAAATCTAGACAGATTCTTAGATTCAGCAGAATACCTCTGAAGCATCACAATTTAAATGCATTGACCCATCTGCATTGGTTTTCTTATGCAACAATGAAGATACTATTGTTAAACTCCGTTTTAAGCTTTCGGTTCCACGCTTTAATCCTTGAACTTTCATCTCAGATTCAATGAAGTATAGCCCATCAAGATTGTTCTTCACAGCCTCCATCCCCTGTATACTTTCTGAAAGATAATGAACTTTCTCCTTGATGAATTCAAGTAATTCTGCACATAACTGGGAGCTTTCATTTAACAATGTTAGCCCTTGATGTTGTAGACAATCAACACGAGCTAACATTTCCTCATCCAGCTTGATGGTTAAGGCACCATTATCTTTCTCACTATTCTTTAAGCGATTGAAGATGCTTATGTTCTCGTGCCGAAGGGAATCAATTTCGAACCTGCAAGATTCTAATTCCCTTCTTAATCCCAATTCTACTTCAGTTAACCTTATTTGCTCCATCTGCAATTTTACGACTCGTTTATCGAACTTTTCAATTTCTGTGTTCTTCCCTAATTCATGAGTGAACCTTTCCTGCAATCCATCGATTGTTTTCTGCTGGTCACAGCAGGTCCTCGTTAATCTTGTTGTTGCTTTATACAACTCCTTGCATTCTTTATCCTTCTCCTCAAAATTTCTCTTAAAGGATTCTCTATCTTCTTTAGCAGTTTTGTACTTATCTTGCAGGTCGGAGAGATTCTGCATCAAAACTTGGTTTTCGTCCCGAAATTTATCCATCATTATGGTCAAGTCCTTAACTTTTTGCTCCGAATTTGATATTAGGCTTCGATTCTCTGTGTCCCTCTCATTTATAAGAGAAACTTCCCTTTGTAGAGATACATTCTGCTCTGCTAGCTCTCGAACTCTTTCACGAAGCCTCTGTTCTTCCAACTGGTACTTTTCAAGTTTTAACGACCAGTCATTCGACCTTCTGTCGAGCTCTATCTCCAGTTCTGACTGCAATTCAGTCTTTTCTCTATCCAGTTTCTTAGTTTGAAAATCCAATGTTTCCTTTGCCAGTCTCAGCTCCTCCTTTGCAGAAGCCCTTTCAATAATTTGGGACTCTAGAAGACTTAGAACCTCAAGTGCTAAGCTCATTTTCTCCTCAGAGAGATGTCTAATTGTCTGAATCAAACCCGAAACTCCGGTCCTCTGTTGAAGAAAGCTTTCTCGGTCTCGTTCTTCTCTGAAAACCATGACTCTCTCCTTTGCCACCTCGATTCTCCTCTTGAGTTCCCCATCCATATCCTCTTTGGTCTCAACAAGGTTCAACACTTCACCATGATCTATTAAGTTCTGTCTATCTAAACCAGAATTCTCCATCTTATTTCTATTAATCGCTTCTGAAGGTTCATGAACTGAATAGAATTTCTGGGATATGATGTCCACATTGGAATCATACTCTTCACTTGGGCACCTATCGAGTATATCGCCTACAGTGATTGGCATACTATTGTCGAAACCCTTCGGACTTGTTTTAGGAATCCCATGAGACTGGGAGAGTATCTCGATTAGATTCTTCGCTATGGTCCTTGGAGATTCATGTCCTAATCCATTTTCAGCATACTTTGCAGGAAAGTGGTGATAATTTGAACTTGGAAATTCTTCAGATGGATGACTCATTGACTTTTCATCAGTAACATATTTTGGCAAAGTAGGTGCTATACTTCGACCACGAGGGGGCCGCCTCTGACAACCATGTCCAGGGTAATTTCTGGGAGGAATACAGTTCTGGGGTTTGCTTGATTCTACCTGTTGCTCTCCGTTATCAATATACCGATCCAAGATTTTGCTTGAAGTGGAAGAATTTCCTGATGAATCACAATAGCTTCGGGACGACACAGCTCCATAATCATTATAAATCATCTCAAATTGTTTTTCTCTACACTGTCTTCTTAATGGTGATGTTTGACGGCTAGCAATATCACAGGCAAGATTAATCAGTTTTAACTTATGGAGATCACTAGGCAACAAATGCTCATCCTGTTCTTAAAAGATAACTCCTAAAGCTTACCGATTTGAACGTTCACATTGCTGATCTGAAGTGCCAATTAAGTGACTATATGCAGCTCCATTTTTATCTTTTAACCCAGAGGAACTCTTCTGCTTCCCACCGTCAAGCAACGATGCTGCGGACAGCGAGCGACTTCTTCTAAGACCAGTACCTGCATTCATTTCATCAATATCAGGTTCATTCGTTCTTTCAGAATTTGGAAGAGAAGCTCTTGTAATTACAAGCAACATTGTTCAACCGACCTTCAAATGGATGCTCGAGATTATCTCGTTTTTCTGTTTTCGATGGAGAAACTTCGGTACTGCCATTGCTAGGTGCTGAAGATCTGAAATAGAACAACTTCTTCATGTATGAAATCTAAACTGGATTTACTCGTCTGTGAATGTCTATGGACCCGTCTCCTGCTCTTCGCTACCAAGCCTTGCACAAAGAGAAAAAGATTAAGATTCTTAATGGGAACAAAGAACTATGGGAAGCAAAGCATTCATCATAAATTATGTGAGAGAAGTAGAAATGCAAGGATAAGTAAGAAATAAAATGAAATAGCCAACCAGGATCAAGCCTACAAACAAGATTTCGCAAGAATTAAAGAAAAAAATGAATTACAATCGAGAAAACCCACAAATCTCATATAATCAGCGATCATCAACCACATGTCAATTTGCACGACCTTTGTTTGTTGAAATGAATTGAAAGAGAGCAAAAAAAGAAAAGAAAAAAGGAAGAAGAAGAAGCTAATAACCTACTGAGCTCGGTCAAAAGGATGAACAACCAGCCTTCAGGCGAACTAAAGTTTTATGCTAAAACAAAATGAACATCAAAAGATTGTATTGTCCCCACTAACCCTAGTTTCCGAAATTAACTCAGCGCATTTTACGGAAACCAAGCGCCAAGCAAAAAATTCTCACTCCGATTCTTTCCTTCTTCTCAAACAACAAAGTACCAACGCCAAATACTCTTCATCCAATAACAAATCAACCTTCGAAAACAGTAAGTTAAACGCAAAAGCATCATTCGTCGTCAATTTCAAACAAGAACAATAGGCAGTGACTTACCAAGAGAAGAAATGTAAGATTCCGTTGAGCAATAGATTAAGAAAAACAGTCTGATAAAAATTCCAAAATTCGCAGTTCAGGGGATTGAAAAGCACCAGAGAGAAGAAGAAGAGTTGAAGGCGAAAAGTGGCCGGTGACGGCGAGAGAAGCAGCGGAGTTGTTGGAAGAGCGAGGGAATTAAGTAGTGTAATAGGTAGAGCATGTTGGTTAATTTTTGGGCTTTTGAAAAGGGAAAGGGTAATTTTGTCAAATCAGAATAATTCAAAAGTTTCGGTTATGCTGAATGATAGAGAAAGGAGGCGCGGGCGCCTATTTGGATTTAATCCTCTGTTATCGATTACACTTCAACTTTTCATTTATTTTATTACTTTTAAATTTATATCTTATTTGGGCAAAAAAAATTTTTTTTTTTTTTCGAACTTTTAAATATTTGCTTTTTTTTTAATATATATATATATATTATCATTCCAAAAATTTTTGAATAGAGTTCACAATCAAACCCAACTTAATACTCTATGTTCGAGTTGGATTGAGTCGAGGTCGTTTTTTTTTAATTATTTTTAAAAAAATCCTTCGAAATACATATTACACTGATAACTAAAATCTCATAAAATTCAAATATCAAACATTTACAAGTCACAACACATCACTAACATCGGTTACAAATGTCAAATATTCTTAATTTTCGTAAATAATCTTAAAAGTAGGATAGGGTTGGGTTGTAACCTTATTGTTGGGCTAGTCGGGTTGACCCGAATAAAAAATGTCAACCTGTGAACTAAACCGAATTTTTTATTTTTAAAAAATTCAACACAATCGAAACTAGAAAAAAAAATTTAACCGAACTCAACTATTATAATTTGAGTTGGATAGTCTAAATTGGTCAAAGTCCTCGAGTCATATGAACACCCCTAATCATAATGTTTCGAGTTGCCATGGATTTAGTGTCCTTTCATGTTGTTAAAATATTTTATGAAACGTCAATAATTTTGTTCAAATTATTGGTAAAAATTATAATTTATCGTTTAAAAAAAAGGAGAAAAAGATAAACAACTATAATTTAAAATATTTAAATTAAAATAAAAGGCTATAATTTATTTAAAATTAATTTAAATTTACAGCTAAAAATATAGAACTGCCAACATGCAATATAATTATAACCACAACATTAGATAAAAAAAAATTATAAAAATAAATACGTAATTAATTAATTAAGACAGCCTCTTTGGATCTTGTACAGTTGTCTAATTTTGTTATTAAAAAAAGTTGTATAATTATAATAATAAATAACCTTTCAGCTCCCTCAATCATGGATAGCACTATACTAATTAAATTTATGATTTAAAAAGATTAAATAAATTAAATAAATAACTTTATTATTATTAGTTCTAAAAACTTTATTAATTAAGATGATTATGAAATGAAAATATTGGAGATAATTTTAAAAGTTAATAATTTAATACGTATATGGAATATTCATAATGTTGGCGATGCTTCAATGTCTTTATAGGTGAGAAGTTAAATTATTTGAATTTCATAAACAACGGTATAAATAATGACAATTTGACAGTTACTTATCATTGACTTATTCAAATTCAATAATTGAATAATTGGACTCTTATTTTTTTCCATTTTAAATCTTTAAATCAACTTCCATGTCTGGCATACTCTAAGAAACGATGAGCAAAAATGGAATATAAAGTTTTATAGTATAAATAACTAATTTTCAGTTGGTAAAATATTTCTTATTTGGTATTTTGAAATTTTTTTTTTTTTGAAGTTTAAACCTATAAATATGATGTGTTGACTTTTTCATTAAAACAAGTGACCACACAAATAATTTAATTCATTGACGTTTTGAAATAATGAAAAGGAAGAAATGAGAGATCCCGATACACTAACGAAACTAAATAAGATAGGTATTAGTTTGGTAATGGTCGGAGCAGCAGCAAAAAGCTCATTTTTTTGGTAGTGCGAAGGGAGAATTGGGCCAAAAATTGGATAGGGGTCAAGATGCACTCGGGCATCGGCAGCTAACTCAAGCGCCCCCCGAACTGTGCAAAATGATCTCCTATTACACAACTCACTAATTCTGTCAGGATGGGGATACCTATTATTCCTTGGCGTAAATTAAATGACATATGGTTCATAAAACTAACGTACAAAAAAAAAAAACAGATAGAAATCATATTAAGGTGGTAAAAATTACCTGTCTTGAACTGCTTTTACGTGTTGAAAATTTTCGTTCCAAGAGACCACCTAAGGTAAGATTGTTCCAAGTCAAGAACACTTAAATATCAATTCTTCGAGTCTTTCTTAAGCATGATTTCATATTTTCAAGATAACTAACATTTGAGGGTGATATCGATCCATTCATGTACCTTTCCTTTACCCAAACGCTACACTGTTACTCGATTACAACACATACATTTACTACTTCCACCAAAACTACAACCGGTGATCAAATTAAAAACCCAATTGCATTAGCATTCATAATATCAAACCACATCCACTTTTTGGCTGTTCGTAGCATACATCAAACTGAATTCATCACCAACCCGAATTTATCTCGAAACCTTTACAAAATAGACTCATTTTTCTCTCAATATCACCACCATAAATCGATTTACATACACAGTAAATTGGGACAATAAAGCATTACATATGCACGGCTTTACATAATAATCGACATCCTACGCATGCGAATAAAAAATTACTAATGGCCAAATCATTTTCAAGGATTTCGAGACAGTAATGGTTCCAATTGAGGGTCAATTTCATTAGAACTTGGAAGCTTTTGGAAGCCTGACTCTAATTGGCTCACTGATAAATCCTCATTTCTAGACTTCACTAACCTTTGGAGATAGGTTGATGCATCATTTGGAGAAGAAACTGCTCTCTTGGTTGTTTCCTTTAGGCTCTCCACATGCTGAAGACAAACTTGAACTGCATCATGAACTCTAACAAAAAACCACTCCTTCCCGATAAGCTCAACCACGCCAGATCTTGAAAATGTAAGTAGAACATCTCGATTTGGATTGGAAATGGCAATCTATATATAAACCAAATGGTTATGAAGAAATCTTCAGTGATTATTTGCCGTACGAGTAAAGAAGTTATAACTTACCTGAATATCACGAAGTTTGTACTCTTGATACAAATCTTTCAGAGTCTGGACAGCACTTGAATCTATGTAAGTAACGGCTGTGAAGGTAGAGAACAAAGATTAATAATTTAAACTAAAGGAGTCAATAAATGGAGAAGCTAATACGTTTATCAAGTGTTTGAGAGTGGATTTTAGCCCAAGTATGTTGATTTATAAGCAATGCTTAATGTTAAATTGTTTTGATGCTTTTTGAAAGTGTTTTTAAGTGCTTCCTTAACAAGCAGCCAAAAGCAATTTATAAGGATTTTCTCACCTAATATTTCAAGTGCCAGTGGCTTGAAAAGCACTTAAAATCAATTTTAAACATTGAGTGGGAGTGCTTTTGGCCACAATCCCATTTACAAATTCCACACGGTCATCTATCACTAGTGAAATGTTGAGGATTGTTGGGAGGGAGTCTATTGGCTAATTTAGGAAATGATCATGAGTTTATAAGTAAGGAATACATCTCCTTTCTCCTTTGGTATGAGGCCTTTTGGGGAAGCCCAAAGCAAAGCCATGAGAGCTTATGCTTGAAGTGAACAATATCATACCATTGTGGAGGTCCGTGATTCCTACCATGAAAATCATTGTAAACCATACTATTTGCTGCCCACTTGACTTAAACAAGTTAAGAATAGAAGAATAGGACAGAACTCATGATATGCTGAGAGTAGATACTAGGAGGAGCATACCATCAAAAGCATAAAAACAAGCAAGACTCATTGTAATTATATGTATTTTATAAGTGTAAGGGTGAATTAACTTACGTGCCATCTCTATAACCACGAAATAGACTCTTTCAACATCTGGCCCACGGCCAGTAGATCGGTCCACTTCAACTTCATATTCACGTAGCCTGTGGGAGAAAAAATCCTTTCATCGTATTTGTTTACTTGGGAAAATTAAAGGGTAAAAAAGCAAGTTATTGTTTTCAATGTGATTGAGAGGACGAGTACGCTAAAAACTAACAAGACCATGAGTAGGAGAAGGCACCTGTCACTGATGTAACTCGTGTTTGCAAAATAAATTGGTGCATCAATCCGAACAATCACAATTCCATTGTAAGTATATGCCTCAGGATACTGTTGAATATTTCTGTACACAGTTGTGCCAGGAAGACGCCCCAATACAGCTGTAAAAGGAACAAACCAAAGAATTAACATTGAATTATGAGGATATGATACCATTGTTTTAGACGGATATTAGTCACTTGCTAAGAAAGTGACTACAAATAGAATGATTTAGAACAAAGAAACCTAGGGAGGGAGGTTTCACAGTTCTTTGAATTACGTGGAAGATTTTAATGTATTTTCTTTTTCTTCAACATTTCCAATACAAATTCTGTTCCAAGTCTCTGCTTTCATCAGGATACTTCAAAATATTTAAAGTAAACAATGATGATTTATTTTTATTGATCAATTACGAGCTTTTGTTCCTTTGAGGATATCCTAAAAAATAAATAGGCTGAGGGTCAAGGAATAAGTATGAAGTAATTAAAAAAACACGCACTGTAACAGCCCAAGTCCACCGCTAGCTGACGCGTTTTAAAAACCTTGAAGAGAAACTCGAAAGAAAAAGCCCAAAGAGGATAATATCTGTTAATGGTGAACTTGGGCCATCACCAATTAGAATGTAGTTGAGATAGGGACGAATAGTGAATCAGGAAGTTTAGAAGTTTCCCTCTAATTGTTTTGATTGGTTTGAAAATAGAAAGCATAATTACTACAGAATTTATAGTTTGTGCTTAGATGGAAATTCACCGTCCACCTCGACAAGATATACAAATCAATCACACAACGCTGATTTCAAAAGAGGTAAGACTTAAATGTGGCACACAGCATGCCAGGTTTCACATATAAGAATTAGAAATTGAACCACTTACCCATATGTGGATTTGCAGATTCGTGAATGACAAAGGCCAGTGAAACACCCACCTACAGTAAGAAATTCACATTAAACCGCAAGCTTCTAGTGGTATTATTTGGAAATAGGCAGAAGAAGAGTTGGACAATGTTAACGGAAACATATTTAAAAGCATACTTTAATTTTAGTTACAAAAATGGCCTAATATGTAAGCTTCTACTTCTACATTCTACACAGTGAGTTCTAACACTAACGTTAAAAGAAAAGGTTAATATAAATCTAAATGGTAGATTACGAGCAAAAAGGGGTCGTTACTTGAACTAATTATACCGGTGGTTTTTTTTTTCTATCATGATGTGATGTAGAATCTGAACAAGATACAAACTTCTCATTCATAAGTGAAAAGAAGCAAAAACGTTCAGGGATACAAACTCTCAAAAGAGTGAAGAACATAGAAGAGGAAAAATAAAGAATATGACAAAACCAATTAGAAAGAATGAATAAAAGCATCCCAATTTATGTATATAACACTTGAAGAATAGTGTTTAAAAAAGCTGGAAAGTGATCACTGAGCACCAACGAGAAGTTCTAGCTAGATCAAATAGCTATGTAATAATTTTTTATGTCAATGTATTTTCTGTTGTCCTGATGTTGACTCCACCATTCTCATTGTAGCCTTCTTTTGTACTCCTTTTTTTATGATGTAAGTTCCTTTTTCTATCAATATAAACCCAAGATGTATCCTACTTCTGAACTTCAAAGGTCAAAACCATGAATTTGTTCGAGTTGAAAGCCAAAGAAAAAACGGCTTCCATTATAAATTTAAACACACCAAAAAAATCAGTAAATAATTATCGAAATAAAACTACTGTATCATGTCAGATTTTAAGTACGTACCCCAATTAAGACACCAATCTCAATACCAAGGAACAACGTAGTAATGGCAGTAATCACCCAAAGAAGAAAATCTTTCTTATTTATACGCCACAAGAAAATAGCCTCGTCGTAATCCACCTGAAACAATAATATGCAAAGTAAGATGACTTACAGTTGTTCACAACAACTCTAAATCCACTTTCATCTACAATCATGAGAAGAAAAAAAAAATCCCCTAAACTGATAATCTCATTAAAACAAGCCGGGAAATATGTTCCCTTTATTATCGTATCACCATGAAAATGTTCGCTGGCGCATCGAATGATAATTCTAGTTTATCAACCCGTCCTTGAATCTCCTATTTAAATAAACCAGGAAAGATGATTTTTTGCAATCAACGGATATGGAATTTCACACAGAAGTTGTCAGTCAAATTATATTAAGAACTAACAACTAATGAACAACAAAACTTAATAGTTTGTTCCTAGTTGCTTTTCTAGAGCAAAATCAATCAACTTAAACAACATATTGGCAAATAAGAAACATCACTCAATATAATTGTAGTAATAAACATGAATAATCATGATCGTGTGCCCTATTCATGAATTAGCTTATTCATTAGATAAGAAATACATTTAGTCATCAATTGTTAATATAATCAGAATATCTAACTAAGAAAAAGAATTTACTAGATCAGCAGTGCTTACCAAAGTTATTACAGCAGAAATCACAATGGCGGCCAAAGCACACTGAGATAAAAGAGAAAAAATTAACAAAGTTAGCATCTTTAATTAAAAAATGCAATTGTGATTTTAGAGAGAAATAGATAAGTGGTTAGGCTATAGTTAAAATGCTTGAATTTAGTCTAACCTAACATCTCTAGCCTTTTCTAGTTTATGGCACAAATAGAATTGGAATCTCAAACTACTTCAAAAACAACAATCAGTGAATTAAGCCCAAGTCCAAAATGGTATATGAAAGAGAGTAATAGGAAATAATTTAAATGTTAAAGTCAATTTCAACCTAAAAGTTTGAGCTTCAAAGACTAAAAAGAGTTCAGTACAAAATAATCACATTTTCTTTTTAGCTCCTATTCCACGTAATAAACAATGATTGCAGCATTAGTATTTCGGCTCATTTTGTGACAAGAAATGTGAATGCAATGGAATGAACAATCATATGGTCCAAGTACAAGCTATCGCCCTGGTTGTGTTGATGTCTTTTATAATGTGTGGATAATGGAGATAAACCTGAGGTATGTGCTCAAACAATGGAGTCAAGAAAAGAAGGGCACCGCCCATAACGATTCCTGTAACAATCTGAGATAAGCTAGTTTTTGCTCCACTTTCGTGGTTCACAGCTGATCTTGAGAAAGAACCTGCAAAAACAATGGGAAAAAGTAGTTACACTAACGATTCACTAAACAAAGAAATTCAAATTACTATAGACTTCTAATGAGTCAATGATTAGCAACTGAATAATATTAAACATTAAAGTTACTACCTGTTGTGGGATATGCTGAAAAGAATGAGCCAACAACATTGGATACTCCAAGACCAAATAACTGTTCAATAAAATAATATAAACCAGAATTCACTTTTATCATGGTGAAGCAGTCAGTTTTAAGAGGTATAAAACTTATCTAATAATTTTCAAAGGACAAAAGCAGCATACCTCCTGATTTGAATCTAACTCGTACCCGTTCTTGGCTGCTAATGCTTTCGCAATCCCAACAGATTCCTAAGTACAAAAAAAAAAAAAAAAAAAAAGTCCAAAATACACCACTAAGCATTAAGCATGATTGTAATGCATGCAGCAAAAATAGAGGATATGAATAACTTCTCCTACCAATATAGCTACTCCTGTGATCAGAAAGGCAGTTGGAATCAACGACTTCACATGCTCAAAACTTTTAGGAACAGAAAACTTCGGAAGGCCTTGGGGAATGTCTCCAACCTAAACCAGTACCACTTCTTTAGTAAGCATTTCCGGCTCATTATAAACGTATTCATATTAAGTTTCTAATCCATTTAAAAAGAAAGAGAAAAACAACTATAAAACTAACAAATATGTCGAGGGTTAACAGTTATATGTTCTTATGGCCAGATAAAGAGCCCGATGGCATAACGTTGGTATGAAAATCAAAAGTGTGTATTCACTTAAACTACCAAGGTCATCATTTGTGCCTTGTTCATAATTAACAAACATCATTGCTAAATTTTAGTTTATGGAGCATCACAAAGAAATTTACAAAGATCTTGGTTTAAAGAAGTTTTCTTGATGAGAAACCAAATTTTCATTGAAAAGCGTGAAAGAAAACAAAGACAGACGCAAAAAAGAGCCACAAAGGGGTTTAAAGCATATTATTATAAAGATCATTTGCATGAAACTGGGTTGAATCTGTATAAAGTAATTAATATATCAAGAAAGAATTTTAATTTTTTATTATCAATGCCTACCAATGAAATGGATGGCAGATTCAATACTTTCGCCAATGTTGTACCCATAACAACTGCTGTAAGGGGACCAGCAACTCTGAGAAACCGTAAGTGCTTCCTTGTTTTTCCCTAATCACGAATGCTAAAATCATAAAACGAATCTAATGATAGTTTAATACTTAATAAGTAGAAAAGATTCCATACCAAATGCTTCATGATTTGAAGTACTGCAAGGATAACTGATCCCATTATGAAA
Source organism: Cucurbita ficifolia (assembly GCA_033971965.1). Taxonomy (NCBI): domain Eukaryota; kingdom Viridiplantae; phylum Streptophyta; class Magnoliopsida; order Cucurbitales; family Cucurbitaceae; genus Cucurbita; species Cucurbita ficifolia. Next base: position 18,682,278 of record CM066965.1, read on the forward strand.
GGTGCCCACAAGAACTATAAATAAATAACTATATTAGCTGGTAAAATAAAGAAAATTGAATAAAGTGCAAATCCGGTAACAAAAAATCATGCGAAGATACTTTATCTACTTAATTTCCCTCATTCTTTTTGTTGTATTAGTTGATGTTTCAAACTAAATATTCTACTAGAAAGGTTAAACAAGCAAAGGGAGTTTCAGGATTAGAACTTCAAATCAATTGCCAAAATAGGAGTTGTTGCAAAATAATTTAAAATGCATCCTAGGGAAGTTTGAGAGAGAGAAAGAATCAACAAGAGTCATTTGGTAGGAAGTTTGATTGGGTATTTATAAATTGGCTTAGCAAGAAAAGTTATTTAGTCTAAAGCTCCTCTAATAAAAATCACCAAATACTCATTTTGAGCCGATATAAAATTTATCAAACTTGATGGTGAAATTTTAATTAAGCAGATACGAGCATGCTTCAAAGTATTATCCTGCATGGCAATTGGCATCTTTGACTTTGGTTGAGAAACCCATACCTAGTTAAGTTAACTATTTAGATACATTATACCAAAAACGTGGGAAGAAATCATTTGTAGCTTGATTGTTGATAGCAAGATGAACTGAGTACTGAATCAAAACCTAGTTTACTAACCCACAAGGATATTCAATACAGTGCCTACAATACGTACCCCGTCTGCTCCAGCTATTATGCTCTCAATTAGAGGCACAATTTTGCTACTTCTTGATACATCATACCCCAGAAAGTATTTCACTTGGGATAATCCAATCACAATGGCAGAAGCTGTAGTAAAGCCAGAGATTACAGAGTGACTGATAAAGCGAATAAGCCATCCAAGCCTGATATAAGGCAACAAATAGAGTATATAATCAGGTAAAATAAAATTAAAAAACTCCTAGAAGACTAGTTTCCTTCATAACCAAGTCTACAAAAGTATTCTCCATTAGATTAGTGTTGGTTAAACGTACTAGTTGTCATCGAAGTGAAATATTCATTCTCCAAAAATAATGATTTAGTTGTATAACATAGTCACAAACAGGATTTAAAAAAAAAAAAAACTATTATGCTCAATGTTCAATTTAAGAAGTGCTATAAAACGTTGCAAAAGAAAATAAAAATTAGCATGATTCAACCATCTAGATTGTTAAAGACCTCTAAAAATTGAGATATGAATATGAAATGAACATTTTATATGAAACAAATATCTCATCAAACGGAAAAGGATACCTACCTCAAGAGCCCCATCACACATTCCAATACTCCAACCATGAGTGCCAATAATATCGCAAGTTCAGTATATAATTCCTCAGATGAATTGACAATTCCACCCAAGACATTAGAAACCAGGAGAGAAACCAATGCTACTGGACCAACAGCAAGCTGACGAGAAGAACCAAAAAATGCATAGACGAACAAAGGGAGAAAACCAGAATCTGCCTTGCAATAAGAATTACAGAGTTAGATGAAAATAGGGAATTTAAAACAGAAAGGCCTTCAGATTTCTGAGCATAAAAACGTAAGGAAGTGTAAGGAAGGAAAAAATCAATATCATCAGGACAGTTTATTGCAATTAAGAGTGATTTTCTTACAAAGTCCATATATTGGTTGAAGCCCGGCTAATTTCGCATAAGACATTGCCTGGTAAATAAGAACAAGCAATCAGGAGTCAGGACAGTGACTAGCAGTCGGATATTGTGAAAGATGTAACTAACTTAGAGTCTTAAACAGGCCAAAATCTCCAAGAGAACCTTGATATCGGATAAGAGTACTTACATTTATAATAATAGAAATTTGAACTTTCTAATTTGTACAGCATATAAATTATTCTTATTTCGACAACTCAATCGGCTAGCTTAGTTTTAACCTGTACAGTTCCTAATGTTCATTGTTTCATTCTTAACAATTATCGGTTTCACTGTAATATAATGCCAAAATTGATGAAATGAAGCTTTTAATTGTCAGGCAAGAACTTAAAGAGTTGGATCATATCAATGTGACAGTTGATATCAGGAAAAGGTAACTCAGTCATCAATATCTTCATGCTTGATATATTGAACTAAAAATCGCACCTGCGGAACGAGCATGATGCCAATGGTAATCCCGGACAAGAGATCGCTCTGTAAATACTCCCGCCATTTATACGTTCTAATCCACCGCGAGCACGGTAGCAGAAGCTCCATCCAGTTAATCCAAGTCATCTGCTTAACCTTCCCCGTCCATTTCTTCACCAGAACGCCAGCGGAATAACCACCGGCCGGCGAGGACGACGTCGTACTAGGATGCTGCAAGGGAATGACCTTGACCGGACGGGTGGAGGAAGGCATGGCTGAAAGGGAAGAATTAGAGGAAGCAAGACTAGTCGCGCTAGGTGATGCGTAGCTAATCTCCATGCGCAAAACCAGAGCAAGGAATTGTTCAGGCTCCGATGAATCTCAATCAGTTGGGAGAGGAAAAACTAGAGCTCCACCATTGATTCGATGAATGGAGACGTAATCGGATCAGGCGTAGAATTGAAGAATTTTCTTGCCGGAATCAAATTACTTTCCCGGGAAAAGTTTGCAAATCACTGCTTAAATGGTTGACTGTCATTCGGCCTCGTCCGTCGGATGAGAGAACCTCTCCCTGTTTATCACCTGTCACCACATAAATAAATACTGATTCTTTTCTTTTTTAGTACAAATCAAAATTCTCTTCGGTTTTTATATATTTATTAAATTAGTTTAATTTCAACTTACTTCTAATATTAATTAAATTTCAACTTAATTTTAATTTCAACTTAATATTAATATTAATTTAGTTTCAACTTCATTTTAATTTAATTCAATTTCAACTTAATAATTTTATTTGGTTGGATTAAAAATTATAGCTCCTTGGCTTTTCAGGTTGATGATTACAAGGACGAAAATTTTAATATAACTTTTTAATTATTGGTAAACTCTAATTAAAAAATTAATTTATTAAAATATTTACATACCATTTTGATAATGAAAATTTTGAAGGTAATAAATTAAAGCAACAAATATTCAACTTAAATATAGTTTTAAGGTTCGAAGTTTATACGAATAAAATAAATGTGAATATCTTATTAAAATATAAAATTTTAGCACATTATTATTATTTTATTGATTAACTTATTGCTATTATTTATTGAAAAAATTATTGATTTAAATATGTATATATATAATATTTTAATAAGATAGATTAATGAGGGGGAAATTCTGAAATATTATATAATAATTCATAAGAGGGAAGTTTTGAGATATACTATTTTTTTTAATAGTTATCGTTTTAATTGTCAAAGAAATAAAACACGTCGTATTTTTAAAATTATTAATTAAAATAAATGTGCGGCCCAGAATTAAGGCTTTTGGTGTAATGGGACGACAAAGCGTCCACATTCAGAATTGGGAGATGCGTGGTGAAGAATGCATCTTGTTTTGGATTCTACCCGGCCGTATTTTTGTACTTAATTATGTTATTTTAACTTTTTTCTTAAAATATATATATGAAAAAAAAAGTTTTTAATTATAAATTTAGTTTTTACGGCATGTACTTGGTTTAAATTTGGTGTATTGTGGCTTTAGAATGATCAAATTTGGCTTCAAAATCATCCACTATCGATTTTTCTCTTTATATTGGTGTCGTTAGTCATTTTTTATTTGATTATCGACTAGCTTCAGTATTCCATTTTGTTACGTCTTCGTGAGTCACTGAAGCATGTCGGGATTGTTGCACGATCAGCTCAACAATCATTTTAGGGAGTTGTTTGTAGCGTCTACTGATGTTTTTCCTTCTCGTTTATGTGTGTACTACTACTGTTCTCTCTCCTCCGTCATGCAAACCAATAGTCTTTATGGAACAGATGAGTTGAAGCTGCGATTCAACACCCAATTCATACAAGATCTCGATGGTATGATTCGATTCAGTTCAATTAATTTTTTTCATATTTTAGGTAAAATTCACCTATTTTTTGTTCAGGATAGACGTGAGATATCAATATGGGTGGGTTTGTTGTCGACGAATCAACAAAAATGCTAATTTTTGAAATAAACTAATTACGATGTTATCGTTCAATATTTGAAAAATAAACCTTTGAATCAATTCTCGTCATTTTAGTGGGATTCCAATTTACGTTTTTAATATCATCAACTTTATTTTAATGACAATTTTATGTCATAGTCCATTAGGTGAGTCACTATATTACATCATCAATTTTAATATTGCAATATATTTATTATTATTATTATTATATTGCTATGGAAATGTATAAGTGGTGGGTCCCAAGTAAAGAGAATTGCCGATATTTCCTTGTCAAATCATTTACTTGGTCTAAAATTAAAGTTCGATGGACGCTTACATGAGCGGGAATTTGACCAACTAGAGGTGAATAATCACACACGTGTCGCAAGAGGATAGGTGGACAAAAGCCAATATTAGTGGACACGTACGACAAAATCTTCTGAATTAAGTTATTTGAAAATATATATATTTATTTAACTATTAAACGTTACATTAATAATTATTTTTTTTATAAAATTATATGCATCACTAATATCAATCACAAACGTCAAATATTCATAATTTTCATAATAAAAGTAGTATGGTAAGATTGAATTGTAACCCTATTTATTTGGTTAGTATGATTGACCCGACAAAAAAATTTAACCCATGGGTCAACCCGATATTTGTGTTTCTAAAAAATTCAACCCAACCCACACGAAAAAAAACTATTTTTATGGTTTGGGTTCGATAGTATGAATTGGTAGTGTTATCGAGTCATATTAACACCCTTAAAATAAAAATAAGTGCATGACCAAATGTTACTTATATTTATGAAATAGGACTTCAATTAATGAAAATTGCACTTTTTTAACTTCACAATCGAATGCATAATAAGAGATATAATTGATAATTCCAAAGGTATGAAACTAACGGAATCAAATTATTGGGACATGTCCTTTACGAAATATATATATATATATATTTAAATATTATTTTCATTAATTGAAGCATACGTGTACACTTAAATTTGTTATTAAAATAATTTATATAATTATGCTCATAAATTTTATCCATGTCAACAAATATGGAGCTTACAAATATTAATGACGAGTCATCTCCATCCGATAGTCTAGAGACGATTAAGTTTTGTTAAGCAATAAATTTTGTTAGGTAAGCTCGACCTGATCTAACCAACGATTTTTTAGATTGAATATGTACCACACGATTTTAAGTTTTGAACTTGAAGATAGATATTTGGACAAAAATTATTGAGTTGAAAAGTAGTCCGATACCGTTAAAATAAATAAATAAATATATATATATTATAACTGTAGCAGTCTCCGTGAGGGAAGAGGAAAACTGGACCAAACTGGGCCAGAAACAGGTGTCATGGGCCAATATGGGCCTGCCACATTGAGCGAAGCCCAAAATCAGGTGGGCCTTTAATGATTACTGGTTACAGAAGTCGAGAATTCAAACAAGTTAAAAGGTTAAAATAAAAAATTGCTAAATACCTTTTTAGTTGCAGTATTTTACCATGTTAGTATCTAACGTCTAAATTTAATTTTTATACTTTTAATAAATATTAAAACCAATAATTATTAATTTCAAAATTTTTTAAAAATTTATTTGGTAAACGATAAACTAGTCGAATTTACTACAAAAATCAACTAATTAGAGATTTTTTCAAGAACATAGTAATGAAGAGGTAATAGTTGAAACAGGACTCGGTTTAGCTAAAACGCTCCAATCTGCTATATAGTTTTTGAGTTTTCAGTAATGCTAAAATTACGATGTTAGTAAATTTCAAAGTTATCCCTAATATGCTCTATCAATCTATGGCAAGATTCGACATTCATTTCCGTGATATATTTTTAAATCGACTATTTTTTGAATATTTGATTTTTAGAAAGCGGGCCATACTCGCCTCTTTTACAGTTAAACGTAGTTGTTGCGTTGCGAATTTTCTTTCAAAATACAGCAAAATAAATAATTTTATTTAAAGAAAAAAAAAAGCATAGAATATATTTTAAAGATTTGGGGAAGGAAAGTTATTATATATATATATATATATATTTTTTTTAATACAATAATATTATTTTTCGAGGGCAAAAATGAGATTTAATCTTAAATTATTTTCCGCAAGTATATATATGTTTCTACAAAACCCTAATATATAAGCCGCTTCGTCTTCTCAACTGCGGAAACCTAGCCTTCCAGATAGCAGCTGTTCGTCTGGGCAAGGACCTTTTATCTGCTTCACTTCCTCTTAAAATCTCGATAGCTGATTATTTGTTCTTAGTGTTTGAGAGTTTGTATATGTTGCCATTACTTGGATTCGTATGCATAGTCTAAGATTTCGTTAGTGTTTTTCTTGTTAATTTGTTGAGAGTTTTCTGCAATCCTTGATATATATTTCCGTCGTTTCTATTCTCAACAGGTTGGAGTAGTGATTAGGTAGAGGATTCTGCAATGGCTCCAAAAGGTAAGTTATCAATTTCTCTCTCAAACAGTTATCGGTGGCTCTGTTTATAACATTGTGCATTTAGAGTTGAATATCTGCTACACATTCTTTTCCGTTCAATTTCATTTCTCATGACCGCCGTTCGATATTAACCAGATACTATCGTAAGAACAAAATAACAAGATCTGAGTAATCTGTTTAGACTTTAGTTAGCGGGTTACTGACTTCAAACAAAAGGTTTGCTTGATTCTCACAGCCTCGCCTGTTTTCTTTTCTGGTCTGGTTAGCTCATTATTCCAAACAGAGTGTGTAGGGCCAAAATCGAAAAATGGCGATTTGAAGTTCATTAATAGTTTTATCATTTTTATTAACTATGTTATCAAGTCTAATAAAATTTGTAGAAGATAGGTGTTCTAGTTATCAAGTGGTAGGTTTGTGAGATATTGAGTTTTATGGACTAAATTAATTATATTATTTTTATGAAATAGATGCTCTATGACTTTGCTGAAGTAAGTTTTATTTAATAAATTAGTTGGTTTAATGAAATTAATATCAAATTGATACTATCAAATGAGTGGATAACCTGCTCTTTTTTTTAATATCCTAGGTCGAGTTTGATAACAATTTAGTTTTTGGTTTTGAAAATTAAGCTTCTAATCACTGTTTCTTTGTTTTGTTATTTACTTTCTAGTTATGTTTAAAAAATTAAGCCAAGTCTTGAAAACTGAAAATCACAATAGAGAATATTGAGAATACAGGCATAATTTTTCAAAACCAAAAACCAATTGGTTATCGAACAAGGCCTTGTTTCCTTATCTTTTCTTCATTATTTGATACAATTTTGCCTGCCTTTCTCCAGAAATTTATGTCTTGGATCTGATATTTTTTTCCCTTCTGAAATAGGATTGTTTTTTAATACTGTTACTCATTAATAGAATAGTACGCATGCATGGCGGAATTTGGCCTAATCAAGTTGAATTGGATTTTTTTCTATCATAATAAGAGATTGGGGTGCATGATAATGATAATCAGTCATTTCTATGTGGTTCCATCGGGTAACAAACTTCTTTACCACATGCATCTAAGGCTGAATTCAAGAAATTGGATACGTGATTAGTATTAAGTGATTAAATCAGGCCTGATAGATACCTTTCTTTTCCCTCAGCTGACAGCTCCAAGAAGGCCGATCCTAAGGCTCAAGCCTTGAAAGCTGCGAAGGCAGTTAAATCAGGGCCAACATTTAAGAAAGCAAAGAAGATCAGGACATCTGTCACATTTCACCGGCCGAAGACATTGAAGAAGGATAGAAATCCTAAGTATCCACGTATTAGTGCTACCCCAAGGAACAAGTTGGACCAGTATCAGATTCTTAAATATCCTTTGACTACTGAGTCTGCAATGAAGAAGATCGAAGACAACAATACTTTGGTTTTCATTGTGGACATTCGTGCTGATAAGAAGAAGATCAAGGATGCCGTGAAGAAGATGTATGACATCCAGACCAAGAAAGTGAACACGTTGATCAGGTAATCTTAATCAAGCATTCCTATAGTTTCTTCTTAGAATATTGAGTTGGGCTGTTTATTTTGGATGTGATCTCAATTTTAAATATCATACTGGATCGAAATAATCCAATGTCTTGTGGAAAATAAGCTGATTAGGCAGTCTCATTTTATCACCATATGTTTGCGAGTCACCTTATTTATAAAATTAAACACTTTGATTATGATGATCGTATAACTATAATTTATATCGAAGTTTAATGCGTGTCTACTGCAACCATATGTTACACACCCTGATGACTGTTCTATATAATAATTGCAGGCCTGATGGAACCAAGAAGGCGTATGTTAGGCTGACTCCCGATTACGATGCTTTGGATGTTGCAAACAAGATTGGAATCATCTAAGATATTAGCGTTTGTTTTTGTTTGAGAAAATTTGATTGATTCTCCTTCTGCGACGACAATTTTGATTTATGGAATGACCTCTATTTTGTCTAGAGTTATCAAGTTGTTTTTGACTTAGGTGCTGCAATGCTTGTTGACTTGGTGCTTGAATGTTTTAGTCTTCATTTCTCGATCCTTGACCATTTTTTCTCCTTTCCACTAACGATCTGAAGAATTTTAACCCTACTTTCCTGGATTTCTAGTCATAACCATATATTTTATTTTATTTTTGATAATTTTGATTTCATTCCTTGAAACATTAAGAATTTTGATATTACTTTTGTTTTTTGATTTCATTTTATGTTTTACATTCAGGCGATATTTGATGCTTGTTTCTCCCCCATTTCTTTATTATACTTCTCCCATTTATTAAAGAAACAATTGAATTGTTTTGTAAATTTTAGAAAGTAGACATTAAAAAAATAATCAACACTAAAATTTAGAAACTTAGAGTTCAATGGAAAATTAATTTATAAATACTCCCTTTACCTTCTATGCGCTTTTTTAAAAAAAAAAAAATCAAATCAATTATAGCAATTTTAAAATGTAGTTTAGTGAACTTGTATTTAGTTTTTGGAATTTGATCGTTGATTCAAATATATTTTCTTTAGAAACATGAATCGTGAGAGGCATTATATTTTGATATTGATATTTAATATCTATTTTACTTTAAATTAATCGTTTAAAAATCTATCACTTAAATATCAAATTATTTTGTTTAATCTAAATTAATTAAAAAAAGTTTGAAAAAAAAGTAATATGGAAGGATTAGATAGAGAATAGAAAAAAATTATGTGATTATGCACATAAAAACAAATAATAAAAAGATTTAGATAAATCAAAGAATAATTAATTTTACCAACAGGTTTGATGATTAAGATTCTTCCACAATTGCTTCTAAGTTTTGACCCTACACAAGCAATCCAAACGAACCCAAAAAGTATATGACTAAGATGAAACCTTGTGGTGTTATTGCATTCTTTTAAGTATACATCCGACAATACAAGGCAAATTGCAATCCCTCTTAAGCTCACTCCTCAATCTAAAGAATTAAAGCACAAAAGGTGTGGAAACCTTACTGAAGTTTAGTTCTAAAACAACCTGAGAGAATCAAAATGGCGTTGGAATAATGATAACCTGAGAGAATCAAACGTTTGAAATTGTGAAGGAATCAACAACTGTGCGCAGTTTATCTTTCATTTTCCCCCACCTCCTCTCATTTGCTCCGGTCGTCAAAGTGAAGAATTTTCCTGCCAAATATAATTTGTTGGATAGCCCTAAAATACTTCCCCAGCAACAGCGAAATAAGTGTAATGAAGTTCCATACCTTTGGAAACAGCAATTGTGCTAAGAGCATGGCGAGTGTAGTTTGGAGCTTGAGCTACAAACTCAAATGTGTAGTATGCTTTCCCATCAACTTCATGCTGCATCATTCATCAAGACACACCAATGAGTATATAGCAGAGGGTTCACATGGACTAGCTTTTGAACGTTAAAACAAGCTAAGAAGTACTTATTGGTTGTTATCACTTTTTCTATCAGGCTAAACTTCACATGGGAAGCTATCTTGAAGAAACATGATCTAAAATGTAGTTTAGAGCATATCTTCTTCAGAAAAATAAGGTCAGATGGCCAAGAAGAAGTGACGAAGCTACTTCATTGGAGTGGGTTCTATAGTCATGATGTTTGGAATGAAGGGAAGAACTGATGAACTTCACTTCACAGATTACAATTGGTTTTACTTTTGGATGTATTTTTCATTTTAGATGATTTATTTACAGGGCTGCCATGAAAATTTGTGGAAAAATATTCGGAAGAAACTTTCCACCATAGTGTTGAGTGGTGAAGCATTCCTTATAAGGGTGTGGAAACCTCTCCCTAGCGACGCGTTTTAAAAGTTTGAGGGGAAGCCTAGGAAAGAAAGCCCAAAGAGGACAATATATGCTAGCGGTGGGCTATGGCTGTTACAAATGGTTTCCGAGCCAAACACCGGGTGGTGTGCCAGCGAGGACGCTGGACCCCCAAGGGGGTGGATTGTGAGATCCCACATTGGTTAAAAAGGGGAACGAAGCATTCCTTACAAGGGTGTGAAAACCTCTCCCCAACAGACGTGTTTTAAAACCTTGAGAGGAAGTCCAGAGAGAGTCTAAAGAGGACAATATCTACTAGCAGTGGGCTAGAGTTATTATAGATTCTTGTTCATCAGATTTAAGTGGCAAGTTAATTTACAGCTACTATTTACTTCACTTCATAGAAACTAGTATGACAATATCTGAGATGAGTATGGATAGCCAAACCTCTGATGCTTCAATTAACTTCGTTTTTTGATTCGAAGGAGCTAGAACCTTCTTTATCAAAGTTTCCGCAACCTGAACCATACAATACTAACTGAAGTTAGCTACAATTTAAAACAGCAACTTATTGCATTATTCTAACATTTTAAAGCTAACCTGTTGAGGGGAACCAAAATCTCGAATATCTTCTTTGCTGGTTGGTATCAGATTGACACTGACACTTTCTAATGGTTCAATTACATCTTTGAACACCTTATCTTGACCATCAATGACTACTTCCTGCTCACTCCTCGAGTGAAAAAGGACTTAGAAACGTGCATCTTTTGCCAAGTAGTTAAATTTAAAGTGGATTGTGCGTGCAAAAGTAAGGGAGTGGAGGAAATAGAAAACTGAACTATAAAGAGTACCTGCCACCCAAATGGATAAAGGAATGAGTAACCATCTGTCTTGTCAGTAACTGATAGAAACCCTTTCTTTGATTCTGCAGCAACTGAGCAATATCAAGCGGGTACTCTTAGGATATCATCATCCTTCAATTTGAAAGAAATAAATACAGTGCACGCTAGAGGCGCTAATTTTAGAATTAAACTTCTTGAAGAGAAGCAACGAAAATGGAAGAGAAATGTAAGAAATCAGTAAGTAAATAGGAGTGATGAATCTTACATGACATGGAATTCATGTCTGCAAGAGAAATCCAAGTGATAAAGGAACTGCCAGCTAGTAGCTGGCGTCTCCCAAGTCTATCTGCCAAAAAACAGAGCAGCTATTGAACAATGAAATTCTTTAACATAGTTTCTAGAGCAAGAATGCAGTGAGATCATCCACGGGAAGAGATTCAAAGGCAGTATAAAAAATTCATGAGTTGTGTAAGAAAATGCTTGAATTCTGATAAAACTATACAAGCCAGAAAATACCATTTGAGTGATATGAGTAGTGAAGAAACAGTACATGGTAAGCTAGCAAAACGAAAATCCATAATAGCCCATCATGACTAAGATTTCAGCCTGAGGTAATTTTCCTCGAAGCAGAATGCTACCCATGCATGAGTCCACGACTTCCATCATCGTTTCCACGTTCTAAATCGCGGTCAGCACGCTTTGACACTACCCAGTTGTCTTATTCGTACATTATTTTGAACTAATATCTCTTCTAAAACAATAATTCAAACTATTTTAAGGTTAGTTGCCATCGCCACTTCACATTGAGTTTCTGATCATGAAAAGGAGGAGACTCATATTCAACCCCTCAGTTCACACAACAAATTAATATGGCCCATTAATCATAAATGGATATTCTTTTTTGATAAGAATCATAAATGGATATTCATGAATCGTAATGCTATGGTACCTACAAATTATGAGGATTAGGGAGTGAAACTGAGTAAACCTTTAGTTTTATTTAGATTGCATGTCTTTTAAACTAGGTTGTTATACAAAATGGTATCAGAGCCAGACACCAAGCAGTGTGCCAGCAAGAACGCTGGACCTCCAAGGAGTGGATTGTGAGATCCTACATCGGTTGAAGAGGAGAACTTCCTCACAAGGGAGTGAAAACCTCTCCCTACTAGAAGTGTTTTAAAACCGTGAAGCTAACGGCTATACGTAACGAGCTAAAGCGGACAACATCTACTAGCGGTGGGCTTAGGTTGTTACGGAAACTATGTCCTCTAAGAAGATTTGCATAGTACATATCTCACTTCGTTTTAATTTCCCTTTCATTTACTAGTTTGCAATGTGGTTTCTTTCTATTACTTCAATGTATCAGTATGGCGATGGCGGTGAGTCATGTTTTCTAACAGATGATTAAGAGTTATCAAACCTTCTACACTCTCTATTTGCTTCCGCCAAATCATCTTGATTCATAACACAGTCAACATCTAAAAGTTAAATGCCAGTATAAGAAACATTCTAATTCAAGTGACAACCGATTTTCCATCTCAATTCGCTAAACTAACCTTCGGAACTGCAGGCTTGACCATTACTGGAAGATCCGTGTGCTTGCTCGGCCCGGACAAGAAACGAGATCCCCGCTCTGCAGTAAACAAATCTTCCACGGAGTCTCTGTGAGCAACAAAACATTACCGATCGTTCATTAGAATATGGATCGGCATAAAACAGAAACCAAAACTGAGAAGATTTGGAAGGAATTATGCACCTGAGGAAGAGAATTGACGAAGAAGGACTTATGGATAGATGGGGAGCAATGCAGAGAAGCCATTGAAGGTGTTTTGCTTGTGAATCGTGCGCTTCGTTGAATGTGAGATGACCTTATCTTTTGGTTCTGTTCTTGGATTTCCTATCCGTTGTGTTCGCGGGTTCGCTCAGCCACATTTCTTGCGTCGGCCCCTCACCCGTTTTCCTGCCTTTTTCTCTCTCTTCAATTTATACCTCTCCCAAAAAAATGAAAAGATTTTTGAGTAAATACATAAAGCTGAATTAAATAAAAAAATAAAAAATATTCATATTCTTCCCAAAACCCTAATTTTATTTTCTAAGGTGAGTCAAATTTCTTACTATAAAAAAAAAAAAAAAAAAAAAAAAAAAATAATATATATATATATATAATTTTTACACGAGTGTATAGAAGGTTTTGACGGTTCGAAGCTATTTGTTTAAATTTTTCAAAAGAAAGGTATAACGAACAATGGTGTTTGACGGATGAAAAAATAGATGAGACTAGCACGAAGAACAAATGAGATTAGTATGGATACTCATCTTAGAGGCAGTCATAATGAACAAAGGCCTTTTCACGTACTATGGTGTTCTTGTAGTCCGGCTCTATATCCTATATGTGGGGATGCATTGAGTTGAGAATACCTAGAAAGTATTAAAAAAATAAAAAAACCAATACGTTTTTTCTCGCTCTCTTTGTACACTCAACTTCCTTTGTACACTCAACTCAATCACCCAATTCAATCTTCTTTGAAGTTCATGCACAATCGACACCCAGATCCTAGACCTCAACACAATCCGAACATCAACATGCCCGAACCCTCAAAACCTAAAGAATTCATAGTTCGTACAACACATTCTGACATCCAAAGATACAATGAACCTTTTAAAAAATTGAAAGGACGTGAACTTATCAATCAGGACAAAGATTTTGAATCTACCAGCACTGTGATAAACGAAGCAGCTATGATCCAACTGAGTAACTGAGGCCAGAGATAAAGTAATAGTGCTCGAAGATTTTTTTTTTGTTGAGTTTTTTGGTTGAAAATGAACTATCAATGAGCTTACGAACTTATCAAAGAGGACAAAGATTCTAAATTTATACGGTTTAACTGTGCAGTAGTGCTCAGAGACAAAGCGAAAGTGCTGGAAGTTTTTATTTATTGTTTTTTCTTTTTGTGGAGATTCTGTGATTGAAGATATGAACTATGAACGGTGGAGCGAAGGAGATGAATAATGATGAAAGAAGAAGACGACAGAGCGTTTGTCGTTACACGCTATTTTAGAAATTATTAACGGAGGACAATTATGACATTTCACTTCGAATACCAAATGCAAACACACAAATATAATCTCATCTTACTTATTGTTATACGTCGAAAAAAGGTGGACGTTTTGCTTTAAAGGGTTTCCTTTCTTCTTCAAACACGAGTGACCATTTCTTCATTAACCATATGAATATGCTTCAATGGCTTAAGTCTATTAACAGTAACCCTACCGGCGACCAAGTGTCCAACACCTACAATATCGTCGGCCTGTCGGAGACTTCGACATGACAGGCTTGTCTTGTGTCGTGGTCTGTTTTCTAATATGTTTTTCTCTTCATCCGATGTTGACAATACTGTTTTTTGAATATGGGGACCGTTTTTTGCAGCGCCAAAGTTTATTTTATAAGCTTTTTTTTGGGGTTGCAATGAGAACTGTTATGATATTAAGGCAGCTCTCAAGTTTCTGCAGTGATTTGAGCTAATTGGTCGATGAAACACCATATACTTATAGCTATGAATTCAGCTAAAAGAGTGACTGATTGGACAAGTTTGAAAGTTTATTGCATAGTTCAAGCTGATTTCCTGCTTCAAATTATGGTTTTTGACTAAAAGTTTATAAATTTTTGTATTGTTTCCAAAGCATGAAAATACCCATGATTTGAATATCAGATGCAAAACCCTAATTTTAATCCTAAAATTTAAATACTATGGTCAAGTTCTATGATTAGGGTTAGTATCTAAATTTGGAAACCCTAATTTTCTTTTCTTGAAAATAGTAGAATAATAATAATAATTTCCATTTAAGAAAAATATCATTTATGGAAAAAAAATTGATAGAGACCGTTCTTCGTCTCGAAAAGTTAAAAATAAATTAGGGACTATTTGATAATTTATTAAAAGTACAGGGACCAACATGATATTTCAACGTAATTTCAATTTAGGCGAAAAGGGTATCGATCAAAATTCTTGTATTTTAAAAAAATTTGGAATTAAATGAGTGAGATCATGACCTTTTGTCTTCTCCATTGACATGCATATTGGCAATAAAAACAACTGGGTTATGATACCTTCATTTTACTTTCTAATGGTCTATGAACAATTGTAAATTTAGTTACTTTTGGTGGAGACCTAATCCAAATGACAGTCTTAGCAGGACATGTCCGGATGGCATCTGTGCTTCTCAATCGTCTTGCTGCTGCTCTTGCTGTTTCTGAGAGTACTTGTAATAATCCATGACCACCGCTAACATATATTGTCTGCTTTAACTCGTTACATATCGCCATCAGTCTCATGGTTTTAAAACTCGTCAATTAGAGAGAAGTTTCAACACCCTTATAAGAAATGTTTTGTTCCCCTCTCCAACCAACCAATATAAGATCTCTCAGTACTTCTTGGAATTATGCCAAGCTCTACGATGGAGGCCTGTCAACAGTCGCTCATAACCCTCCAAATGTTTTAAAAACCGTGAAGTTAACGATGATATATAACAGGTCAAAGCAGACAATATCTATTAGTGGTGAACTTGTGCGATTACAAAATGACATCCATTTGAAAACCCTAGCTTTGTATCATCTCGGGGTAGTATTGGCATTGCGGCAGGAATTATAACCGATTGGAGCACGCCACGAGCCATTGTTATTCATAGAAGGACCTGGAAATAGTTACTCGAGTAGCCAAAGGACCAGTGTTGGAGGGCCACACCTTGTTGGTAGAGGCTTCAAGCTTTGTCTCACTACAAGATCTGCTCGGAGGATTCTTGATTTGGTTAGGACCCACTCACGTGCTTTGAAGTGTCTAATGGCACTTAGAGAAAGACAAAGGAAATCCCTAATCTCTTCTCAACCAATCATCCTTAATCTCTCAAATGCCACGTCTCACCCCATCTCCACTTATTTAAGCACTAAACCCTTCAAGACCACATCACTTAGAAGCATCAACTCACCATATCAGCTATCCTCATGGCAGATTCTGATGCTTCATCCATACATATGGTACTTACCTTATTCATTATACGACCTAAATTCGTTCTATTTGCATCACTGATACTCGCTTTTTCGGTGCAGGTGCAACACTTGATCGAGAAGTGTCTAATCTTCCGCATGACCAAAGAAGAGTGCAAGGACGCCCTCTTCAAACATGCAAATATTTCACCCATCATCACGTCAACAGGTAGTAGTAGTCTTTCATTGTTTCAATCAAACCCTTAAACAGTATGACTCAGCAGAGCTCAAACCCTTTTCATATTATGCAGTGTGGAACGAGTTAGAGAAGGAAAACAAGGAATTCTTCGAGACATATGTACAATCTCAAAGAGACAAGGACAGAATGTCTGAAGAAGAGACAAGCCAAATGATCCAACGGATGATGTCGGATTCCTCCAAAGGGGACCCTAAAATCTAAGCCTGCCATGAAAACGACCTTACCTCTAAGTTTCTTCTTCGTTACTTCAAGAATCTATCATCGCTTTCAAATAAAACCCACGTAGAGAATATGTTTGAGGTCCCCATTCATTGAAATCGTACGGAAATCAGCACGGATTCTTCCATTGGGACCCCAACCTATCAATAAATCTCCCTTTGTTTGTATAATTGTCATGTTCTTCCTTAACCAATCATATTCTGCCATGTCATTATATGTTTATTTCAAGGTATTAGTTGTTGAGTGTTGCTTATCTCCATGTTCATTGCCTCGTGCTACCTCGGGAAAGCTTTCTTGTCGTATTGTTGTTGCAATCACAGCAATGAAGATAGCTCATGATGTGGGGACAATTGGGAACTTGTCTTTTTCTTGTTCAAAGCATGAACTTTTTCAGGGTATTTGAAGGCCACCTATATGCTTTAGGTCCATCCTCGTCTATTTCATTTGAATTCTTAGTCAAATTTTAACTTAATTAAGTCCTTAAAACTATTTTTTGAAGTAGAAATTTGTTAAGATATTAGACGGAAAGTAGATATGTCTTAATGTCGTTCTTTCAAACTTAATACAGATAACTATCATATTCATTTCCACGTTGTTCCAGGTCTCCACGATTATTTTTCGTTTAATTTTAATGGACTTTTACGCTTCTCGTAATTTTGAAATGTTTATAAAAGATTAGGGATAAGATTGTAGTCGAGCTCTTGGACCTTTTTCTGAACGACTAGCTCAAGGTATGACCATAATCTAGTAACGAATTTAAACTCTTCTTTGAAGAATATGTCGACCATAACTAAAAAAAGCTCTTAAATTCTCTTTCAAGTTAATAACTTCTCTTGCTAAGCGAAACTTATTAATTCACAAATATATATAGTCTGTCAATCCATTTAGATATCCAAAAATATAAAAAAGTTAAAAAGAAAATTGAAAGGGTATGAAGTTATCAAATAAGGCATAAATTTTTAATCTTCGAGCACTTCGATAAATAGAGAACCTATGGTCCAATTGAGCAATGGAGATCGAACATGACGTGATATTGCTTAAAGATTCTTTTTAGAGATTTTGTGGTCGAAGGTAAAGATATGAACTTATCAAAGAGGACAATGGTTTTGAATCTTCGAGCACTTTATATGGTCCAACTGAGCAATAGTCAGAGGCATGGTGATAGTTCTCGAAGTTTTAAATTTTCTTTTCTGTGGGGATGTTGTGATTGAAGATATGAACTATGAACAGTGGAGCAAAGGAGATGAATAATGATGAAAGAGATAAGAAGATGACGACCAAGCGTTTATTGTTACACATTCTGTTGCAAATTTTAAACGGAAGGACAATTATGGCATTTGTAGTTACTCGTGCTTAGACTACACACGTTCTTGTTATTGCTCTCATTCTCAATTTGAAGCCTACTATATTCAATCCTTTACAAACTCAACTCAATCTTCCTTCAAGTTCATGAAGAATCGACACCATAATCCTAGACCTTAACACAAACCGAACATCAACATGCCCAAACCCTCAAAACCAGAGAATTCATATAGTTCATGCAACGCATTCAGACATCCAAAAACACAATGAAATTAAAAACTTTTTGAAAGGATATGAACTTATCAATCAGAACAAAAATTTTGCATCTTCAAGAACGGTGAAAATGAAGCAACTATGATCCAATTGAGTAACTATGGTTAGAGATGAAGCAATAGTGCTCGAAGATTTTTTTTTTTTTTTTGGAGATTTTTCTTTTTGTTGAAAATGAACTATCAATGAGCATATATGAACTTATCAAAGAGGACAAAGGTTACGAAACTTTGTATGGTTCAACCGAGACAACGCGAAAGTGTTGGAAGTTTTATTATTATTATTATTATTATTATTTTGTGATTGAAGATATGAATTTTGAATGGTGGAGCGAAGGAGATGAATAATGATGAAAGAAGAAGACGACAGAGCGTTTGTCGTTACACGTTATTTTAGAAATTATTAACGGAGGACAATATTGACATTTCACTTCGAATACCAAATGCAAACACACGAATATAATCTCATCTTACTTATTGTTATACGTCGAAAAAAGGTGGACGTTTTGCTTTAAAGGGTTTCCTTTCTTCTTCAAACACGAGTGGCCATTTCTTCATTAACCATATGAATATGCTTCAATGGCTTAAGTCTATTAACAGTAACCCTACCGGCGACCAAGTGTCCAACACCTACAATATCGTCGGCCTGTCGGAGACTTCGACATGACAGGCTTGTCTTGTGTCGTGGTCTGTTCTCTAATATGTTTTTCTCTTCATCCGATGTTGACAATACTGTTTTTTGAATATGGGGACCGTTTTTTGCAGCGCCAAAGTTTATTTTATAAGCTTTTTTTTGGGGTTGCAATGAGAACTGTTATGATATTAAGGCAGCTCTCAGTTTCTGCAATGATTTTCGAAGTTGTTTCTATGAGTTTGTGGGAATGATTTGAGGTAATTGGTTAATAAAACATCATATCCTTAAAGCTAACACCCAAGTTTCACTGAAATGCATGGCTTCTTCTGTAGTATTGATCACTGTTTTGAAACCAAACCTTAATTTTAATCAAAAAGATAAGATACAATGGTCAAGTTCTATGATTAGGGTTTGTATCTAAATTTATTCTAAACTCGAAACCCTAATTTTCTTTTCTCAAAAATAATAGAATAATAATAATATGATAGAGACCACTTCGTTTAGAAAAATTAACAACAAACTAGAGACAGTTTGATAATTTATTGAGCGTACAAGGACTGAAATGATATTCTAAACGTAATTTCGATTTAACTAATTAATTTCTTCTTTGTTTAGGTGAAAAGGGTATTGATCAAAATTCTTGTATTCTTACCAAACTTGAAAATAAATGAGTTTATAGACCTTTTGTAACAGCTCAAGTCTACTGCTAACAAATATTGTATGTTATTGTAGGCTATAACATATATTATAGACCTGAGCGGTGTGCCAACGAGGACGTTGGCCCCCAAAGAGAGTGAATTGAGAGACCCACATTTATTGGGGAGAGTAACGAAACATTCCTTATAAGAGTGTGGAAACCTCTCTCTAGTAGACGCGTTTTAAAACTGTGAGACTGATGACGATACGTAATAGGCCAAAGCGGACAATATTTGCTAGCGGTAGACTTACAACCAGTTGGGGCAAGACACGAGAGAGAGAGAGAGGGGGAGGGAGGGAGGGAGAGAGAGAGAGAGAGAGCATTGTTATTCATTGGAAGGACCTGGAAATAGTTTTGACAGTAGCCAAAGGACTAGTTTGGCTTCCCTGTTGGAGGATTATTCATTTAGTTTCGACCCACTCACGTGTATTCAAATGTCTAATGCCACATAGACAAACACAAAGAAACCATTACAAATTAATCGACCAATAGCTTGATTCATTAATCCATAACTACATTGATGCATGTTCATCCCTTCATATTTAATATTGATGTCTTTTAATATATTAAAAGACGAGTTTGAAGCACAATCTTTTGAGGGTAGTATGTGCACAAACACCCTCTTCGAACATGCAAATATTTCACCCGTCATCACATCATTCAGTAGTCCTTTCTTATTCTAATCAAACCCTTGAACGGTACGATTGAATCGAGCTCAAACCCTTTACATATTATACAATGTAGACCGAGTTAGAGAAGGAAAACAAGAAATTCTAAGCGTGCCATGAAAACGAGCTTACCTCAAAGTTTCTTCTTCCTTACATAAAGAATCTATCATCAAAATGAAAGAGGCATTGGATGTTGCTTATCTCAGTGTCTAATGCCTCGTGCCACCTCGGGAAAGCTTTCTTGTCTTATTGTTATTGCAGTCAAAGCAATGAAGAAAGCTTCATATTGATGTGGAGGACTGCTTGGGAAGTCTGCCTTTTCTTGTTCAAATCATCCACTTTTTCTAGATAAGTGAAAAAGTGATGTTTATAGCTCTTTTTTTGTTTTTAAAACAGAAATTTTCTTTTATTTAGTGATACGAACGAATACATCAATTATACTCGATGAACTTTAAGGAATATGTAAATAAAATGTTGTTCAAATTATCACAAGATGTTGAAATTCATGTCACATTAATTTTGGATGGTTACAAATTTTGAAGATGATAATCTAGAGTTATGCTTTTTAAATATATTTTAAAATTTTTATTTATCTTCGGTTACATTTACCTAGTAACTAACTATGATTATAAAGTATGAAGATTACAACTCTTGAAATGCCTCATGGAATCAGGGGTTTAGGCTATATAAAGCATGTATGTTATTTTTATAAAAAAAGACGGGAACATGTGGTAAAAAAAATATTTGTGCTTTTTTTATGGACTAAGTTTCTTTGCAATTAGATATAGTTTAGATTGCATGTTTAGAATCATTCAAGCTTGACATGATCAATCTTGTTTGTGGAGTGATTTGAATCTCAAACCAGTGTTCGCTTTAAGATATTCCATCAACAAAATAATCGGAATCTTATTTCCTTTGTAGTGATTCCTTATTATTTGGTTTAGTTTTTAAAAATCGTTTTTATTCATATTATTATTCTCCCGTCCAAACTAATGAAGTAATCAAAGCATCGACCTGATTAAACAATGATCGATCAATATCTGTCGTCACTTTATCTTTTCTCATTATTGCAAGCTCGATGTAATACACTGGGAATACCGTCACTATTTCCTCTTCTATCTCGAACACCAACTTATTCTCATACTCGTCTTCAACATCAACATCCTTTAGTGTTTTTTACTTTTCATGACTATTGAAGTTAAAGTATTTCACTCGCAATCGAGACCCCGATACCTTATTTGAACGATTTTTTCAAGGGATAACCACGATTGAGTAACGAGCTTAAACTCTTCCCTAAAGAATGTTACAACCATAACCTCAACAAGAACTCATCACATTTGGTCTCTACTCTTCAACTCCCTTTATAGAATGTGATACACAAGTGAGCTATTAAAAACTAGGTCCACGTCAACCCAGCTACCCCAAGATAGTCCTCGTGAACATTTCGAGATAGAGTGGTTGCAAGTTTTTTCTTATTACTGCTCTAGTTAAAGTAGACAATATCATACCATTGTGGAAGATTGTAGTTTCTAAGATCGTAGTCCCTTCAAGTTCATGCACAATTGATACCCAAATCTTAAACCTTAACACACTCCGAACATCAACACGCCCATACCCTCAAAACCAAAGAATTCATAGTTCATACAATACATTCAGACATTCAAAAATACAATGAAATTAAAAATATATATTAAAAAGATGTGAAATTATCAATTCCTCCAAGCACTGTGATAAATGAATCAACTATGATCAATTTAAGTAGCTGAGGTCGGAGACAAAGCAATAATGCACGAAGATTTTTTTTTTTTTTTTTTTTTTTTTTTTTTTTTTTTTTGGAGATTTTTTGGTTGAAGATGAACTATCAACCAGCATATGAACTTATCAATGAAGACAAAAGTTTTGAATCTTCAAGAACTTTGTACAATTCAATTGGGCAGTAGTGCCGGAGACAAAGCGAAAGTGCTAGAAGTTTTTTTTTCTATTGTTTTTTGTGTAGAGATTTTGTGGTTGAAGATATGAACTATGAACGGTGGAGCGAAGGAGATGAATAATAATAAAAGAAGAAGACGACAGAACGTTTGTCGTTACACGTTATTTTAGAAATTATTAACGGAGGACAATTATGACATTTCACTTCGAATACCAAATGCAAACACACGAATATAATCTCATCTTGCTTATTGTTATACGTAGAAAAAAGGTGGACGTTTTGCTTTAAAGGGTTTCCTTTCTTCTTCAAACACGAGTGACCATTTCTTCATTAACCATATGAATATGCTTCAATGGCTTAAGTCTATTAACAGTAACCCTACCGGCGACCAAGTGTCCAACACCTACAATATCTTCGGCCTGTCGGAGACTTCGACATGACAGGCCTGTCTTGTGTCGTGGTCTGTTCTCTAATATGTTTTTCTGTTCTTCCGATGTTGACAATACTCATTTTTCAATATGGGGACCGTTTTGTGCAGCGCCAAAGTTTATTTTTATAAGGTTTTAAGCTATGAACTTAGCTAAAAGAATGACTAATTTGACAATTTTGAAAGTTCATTACATATTTCAAGCAGATTTCTTGCTTCAAATTCTGGTTTTTTTGACTAAAAAGTATAAGAGAAGAAGACTCCTAACATCCAAGATTCATTGAAATGCATGGCTTCTTCTATAGTATTGATCACTGTTTTGAAACCAAACCCTAATTTTAATCCTAAAGCTAAGATACAATGGTGAAGCTCTACAATGGAGGCTTGTCAACAGTCACTCATATTGCACTTGCTTCATTTGGAAAGATTAAATGGCATCCATTTGAAAGCCTCAGCTATGTATCATCTGGAGTAGTGTTGGCGATCTGGCTGGAATTACAACAGCCGAATCCCACCGCTAGCAGATATTGTCCACTAAGAAGAGAGTATGTAACAGCCTGTCCTCAAGGTTTGTAAAAAGCGTCTATTAGGGAGATGTTTCCAAACGCTTATGAAGAATGTTTCGTTCTCCTCCGCAACTGATGTGGGATCTCATGATCCACCCCCGTTCGGGGTCGAGCGTCCTTGCTGGTACACCGCCTCGTGTCCACCCCTTTTTGGGGCTTAGCTTTCTTGCTGGCACATCGCCTGGTGTCTGGCTCTAATACCATTTGTAACAGCTCAAGCTGACCGCTAGCAGATATTGTCCTCTTTGAGCTTTCCCTTTCGGGCTTCTCCTCAAGATTTTTAACACGCGTCTACTAAGGAGAGGTTTCTACACTCTTATAAATAATATTTTGTTCTCCTCAAACGATGTGGGATCTTAACAACGCGTCTACATGGGTTTATAAGCAAGAAACACTATCTCTATTGGTATAAGGCCTTTTGGAGAAGCTCAAAGCAAAGCCACGAGAGCTTATGCTTAAAGTGGACAATATCATACCATTGTGGAGAGTCATGATTCCTAATAATCACTAGTGGAGTCCCATCTTCTCCGTCCCTGCCCTTATTTTAAGGGCTACATCCTTTTAAGACTCGACCACTCGACCACTTAGTTGCTCTCTATATCAGAATATTCTCCCTCATTGCTTATTTTGATCATTATATGAACGCTGCAGCACTTAATCGAGAAGTGTCTGATCTTCCACATGCACGAACGCCCTCTTCAAACATGCAAATATTTCACCCGTCGTCATGTCAACAGGCAATCTTTTCTCGTTTCAAACAAAACTTTGAACGATATGATTGAATCGAGCTCAAACTCTTTACATATTACGCAATGTGGACGATCTCGAATTCCACCAAAGGGCTCCCTAAATCTAAGCCTACCTCTGAGTTTCTTCTTCCTTACTTAAAGAATCTATAATCAAAATGAAAGAGGCATTGGATGTTGCTTATTTCAGTGTCCAATGCCTCGTGCAAGCTCGGGAAAGCTTTTGTTGTCTTGTTGTTGTTGCAATCAAAGCAATGAAGAAAGCTTCACATTGATGTGGAGAAGTGCTTGGGAAGTCTGCCTTTTCTTGTTCAAATCATCAACTTTTTCTGGGTAACTCAAAGGCGACTTTCTTTTCTGTCACGGGTCCATACTACCCCTATTTCATTTCATTTCTTAATCAATTTTTAAAAATTAATTCATGTTTTTTAATTTTTTAAATTGGTTTTATTTTCTATCCAGAGGTTAAATTATATATAAAAATAATACTATGCTAAAATTTGTCATTTTTTTTAATATTTTAAAAATTTTAAAAATTTTAAAAATACTTAATATAGTATAAAATTATTCGGATATTGAATAGTTTTGAAATGTTTATAAAATGTTAAAAGTTAATATCGTAACTTTTTAAGAATATAAATAATTTTGACAATAGGTGATTTTTTTTTAATAATTTAACTAAATTTATTTACATGAATATTTAAGGCAACGATGAAGCAATAAAGTAGGTGTAAAAGTTAAAAAGGATAAATGATTGGAGTGAAGGTAACTTTTAGGAAAATTCATGGGAGTTAATTTTTACTTTGGTTAAATCCACCTTTTTTAAAGTAAAAAATTTTAAATTTAATTTTTTAATTGTTGGTTAAAAAGGATATTAATGTTTTTCGTGAAAATTCATAAGTATTTTTTAAATATTGTACTAATAATTTTGTCCATATATCAACGATATATTTAAACTTTTAAAATGGTTTAAATGCATTCTTTAAAAAAGTTTTTTAAAAAGTTTAAATTTCACTATTTTTAAAAGGAAAGTTTAAGGGTATTTTTAAAATAAAGTATTAGTTTTTTTAAAAAAATTTAATAAATTATTTTTTAATTTAAAGAGGTTATTAAAATTTCTTAAAATTATATATATATATTTGTTTTGTGGATAAAATGCAAAATTGAAAGGTAATAAACCCTAATAAATAACCTAAAAAATGAATCAACCGTGTTTAAAAAAATAAAATCCATAAATAAATATTATAATGAGTAAGGATAAGATAAGGAATGATGCTGTCGAATAAATTATTTATACAAAAAATAAAAAAATAAAATAAAAAACCGACCTAGATTAGGTCAAAAGTTCATGCAAGAAGCGCCTCCTTCGTTCCCTTTGCTTCCAGAATCTTCCAGGTTTGCTTCCGACCTCTATTTCTGGTGTTTTTTTTTTGCAGTATAAATGAGCTGAAATTGTTTGGATTCGGTTGTCTCTTGCTTTGCCACTTGGTCGGGATTTCGAATGATCCGGAGGTTTCTCTAGCTGTTTCGTGGCTTTCTCTAGCTGTTTCGTGTTTTGCTGCAAAATGTTTTGAAAAAAGGTTTGATTTTCTTCTTTTATCTTTGTTTTTGATTTCTGGGTTTGTTTGTTTTTTTTTCATAATTTTATTTATAGAGATGTGTAATTAGTAGCCTGTAGGGAGGCTAATGATTTCGTTTTGTTCACTTTCAACACAAGCTGAGAGCTTGAGGAACCTAGATATCACGGGAAGAGAAAGTGAGCCATGATCGATTCACCTCATCTTTTCTCTGTCATTGCAAGCTCGATATGATACACTGGGGAAACCTTTACTATATCCTCGTCGATCTCGAACACCAACTTATTCTCATCCCTGTGACCCTTTTTTCTGAACGATTTACATCACAAACCTTGTGTGTGGCTAATAGCTATTCTATTTTTCTCCCGCACTCACTACTGCCTAGTATCGTTGTTACTCGTGTTTAGTCTATAATTTTTGCTTACACTACACACGTTCTTGCTAGTGCTCTAGTTATATCTCTCAATTTTCTCCATACTCTCGTTCTCGATTTGCTATATTCAATCCTCGGTAAACTTAGCTCAATCACTCAATTCAATCTTCCATCAAGCTCGTGCACAATCGACCCCAAATCCTAGACCTTAATACAATCCAAACATCAACATTGCCACACCCTCAAAACCAGAGAATTCATAGTCCGTACAACACATTCAAATATCCAAAGATATAGTCAAATTAAAAGAGTGTGATCTTATCAAGGATAAAGATTTTGAATCTCGAACCGCTTTGATAAATGGAGCAACTATGGTCCAATTGAGCAACCGGGTCGGAGATTGTGGTTGAAGATAAACTTTAACAAAGAGGATAAAACTCTAACAAAGAGAATAAAAATTTATCAAAAAGGACAAAGATTTTGAACCTTCGAGCACTTTGTATGGTCTAACCGAGCAATAGTGGTAAGAGATAAAGCAAGAGTGCTCGAAGTCTTTTTTTCTTTTTTTAGAGATTTTATGGTTGAAGATATGAACTATGAACGGTGGAGCGAAGGAGATGAATAATAATGAAAAAGCGAAGAGAAGAATAAAACGACGACAAAGCATTTCGCACAATGGCAAGTCAGAAATTAAACCTCATTATTAACCTTAGAGAACTGAAAAAGCTGGTAAATAACCAAGTAATCATGTATATTTAAACGTAAAAAGAAGCTGGAAGTTTTGCTTTAATGGGTTTCTTTTCTACTTCAAACACGAGTATATTTAAAGGAAAGCTTGGACGACCAACCAAATGAAGTTGGTTCAATGCTTGAAGTGTCCAAGAGGTATAATATTGATTGCCTATCGAATGACTTCGACATTACAGGCTTGTCTAGTGTCGTGGTCTGTTTTGTAGTATGTTCTTTCTCTTTGTCCGATGTTGACAATACTGATTTTTGAATTTGGGGACCGTTTTTGCACTGCCAAACTGTATTTTACAAGGATTTCAAGCTATTTTAGTCACTTGTTCCACTGTTAGGAATCAAAATTCCTGTTGTTTTTGCTGTAATTTTTGTTGTTTTGTCATTGTTTGATTCTGTTCATATGTTTTTTTTTTAAGGTTCCAATGAGTATTCTTAGATACTCAAGAACATCAAGTTTATGATCCCTATGAGGTAATTGGTTAATAAAACACCATCCTTAACGACAAAGTATTGATCACTGTTTTGAAACCAAGCCCTAATTTTAATCCAAAAGCTAAGATACAATGGTCAAGTTCTATACTTTTGGTTTCGTTCTATTTATTTTACTAAATTCGAAACCCTAATTTTCTTTTCTCGAAAATAGTGGAATAATAATAATTTTTTTTATTTAAGAAAAATATAATTTATGGAGAAAATAATTGATAGAGACCGTTTTTTTTTGTGGAAAAGTTAATGACAAAATAGGGACTGATTGATAATTTATTGAAAGTATAGGGATCAAAATAATATTCAATGAAATTTCAATTTAAATAATTAAATTCTTGTATTCTTGCAAAACTTGGAATTAAATGAGCTTATAGTTCTGCTTGTGAGATCATGACCTTTTGTCTTCTCCATTGACATGCATATTGTCGGGTTATGATACCTTCATTTTTCTTTCTGATGGTCTATGAACAATTGTAAATTTAGTTACTTTTGGAGGAGACCTAATCCAAATGACAGTCTTAGCAGGACATGTCCGGATGGCAACTGTGCTTCTCAATCGTCTTGTTGATGTTTTTGAGGGGTTATGTCAAGTGTTACAATCGCACTTTTCTTGACACTCACTCTCAGTATTGAGTGAGTCATGACAACTTAGAATCGCGTCACCTATGGCCGAACAATGTATGCTCAAGTCTCTGGCCTCGTTTTGAGAAAAAAATTTTAGAAAACAGGGACAGAGAGATTTTGAAAAAGAGTTTGAAAACAAGCAAAAAAAAGTAACACAAACGGTTTAAATAACATATAACTTTCTGGGTAAAGAGAATTTGACAACTAGTCACATTCTCTTATAGTACATTTTGAGGAGATTTAGGTCTAGCAGGTCAAGATATGATTTTGCCGAACGATCATATAAAATTTAGATGGAAAGAGTTGACGACTAGTCGCATCTCCCTATAGTACATTATGGGGGCATTTTATGTCTGCATAGACATGATTTTGCCGAAATGTCATATACTTGGAAAATACAAGAAACTAATTATACCGCTTGAAAGCAGTAAAAGAAAGCGATAAAGTAATATAAAGACGGGAGTTTTGACATGTAACGTAAATGCAGCCATGATCAACACGCCTTGGACAAGCATGACCGTGACACCAAGCTCTACAACGGAGGCTGGTCGACAACCTCATCACCCTCAAGTCTAGGAAGGGGTTTGAGTGAGTTCATCATCTTACACTTCCCTCATTTGGAAAGATCAAATGGCATCCATGTCAGCTAGTAAAGGTCAGTGCTGGAGATGTGGCAGGGATAACAACCAATCGGAGCGTGCCACGAAACAGCGAGTAGCCATTGTTGTTCATTGGAAGGATTTGTAAATAGTGATGAGAGTAGCCAAAGGACTGGTTTTGGGTGCCCTGTTGGAGTATGACACCTAGTTACTAGAGGCTACTCCCTTTGTCTGCTTGGAGGATTCTTCTCTAGGGTTTGGACCCACACACGTGGGTTCAAGACAAAGACTCTCATTCACAAATCTCCTCTAATCCCTTCCCAACCAATGATCCTTAATCCCTCACGTGGGACTCCTGGCCCCACCTCCCTCTTCCCTGCCCTTATTTAAGGACCTCACCCTTCAAAACCAGATCACTTACAAGCATCAACTCATGGCAGATTCTTCTTCTGCTTCATACATACATATGGTACTTCCTTCTTTTCATTATACCACCTAAATCCGTTCTATTTGCATCACTGATACTCGCTTCTTCGGTGCAGGTGCAACACTGGATCGAGAAGTGTCTGATCTTTCGCATGACCAAAGAAGAATGCATGGACGCCCTCTTCAAACATGCAAATATTTCACCCGTCATCACGTCAACAGGTAGTAGTCTTTCATTGTTTCAATCAAACCCTTGAACAGTATGATTGAGCCGAGCTCAAACTGTGATGTCCCATATTGGTTGGGGAGGAGAACAAAACACCCTTTATAAGGGTGTGGAAACCTTCCCCTAGCAGAAGCGTTTTAAAGTCTTGAGGGGAAGCTCGAAAGGGAAAGCCCAAAGAAGACAGTATCTGCTAGCGGTGAGCCTGGATCGTTACATAAACGCTTTACTTTACGTATTACGCAGTGTGGACCGAGTTAGAGAAGGAAAACAAGGAATTCTTCGAGGCATATGCAGAATCTCAAAGCAATAAGGATAGAATGTCCGAGGAAGAGACGAGCCAAATGATCCAAAGGATGATCTTGGATTCCTCCAAAGGGGACCCTAAAAACTAAGCCTAACAATCAAACAAAATCCACATAGAGAATATGTTTGAGTTCCCCATTCAATAATATCATACGGAAATGAGCACGGAGGATTTCATTTGGCCCCTTTGTTGGTGTAAATTGTTGTGTTTTTTTCTTAACCAATCAGCTTTTGCCATGTCAGTTTGTATTTACTTCAAGATATTACGTGGAAAATAGCCATTGGATGATGGATGTTGCTTATCTCCACGTTCTACATAGTTCTTTCTTGTCTTCTTATTCTTGTAGTCAAAGCAATAAAGAAAGCACATAATGATGTGGGGGACTACTCGGAAGTTGGCCTTTTCTTGTTCAACTCATGACCTTTTTCTATGCAAAAGGCGATGTTTATGGCTTTCTTTTCGTCACGGGTTCATAACCTATATACCCATTTATGTATCTCATTTGAATTCTCACCTCTATTGTTTCAAAAGTTGTAATATTTCTTCGGATCTTTCATAAACGTGTCAAAATTATTCTTTAGAATTGAAAAATGGTTATAACGTTGGACGAAAAGTAGCTATGTCTAAATGACATTCTTTCAAACTTAACTCATACATCATTATTATCAGATTGTTCCACGTCTATTTATTATTAGAATAAAGTTGATTTAAGAAAAAGGGTAATATTGTAATTTTTTAAAGAATAGAGGTAATTTTGAAATGAAATATAAAGTTAAGGGTGTTTTTTATAATTTTGCAAAATTAGAATATATAAAGCAATGGTAAAGCAAAAGGATTTCTTTGCAAAGTTGAACCAATAAATAGGCGTAAAAGTTAAAAAAGGATAAATGATTGGAGTGAATGTAAAGTTTTGGGAAAATTCACGGGAGGTTAATTTTAGTGAAGGTTAATTTTAACCATGGTTAAATCCACAAGACTTTTCGTTTATTTATTTATTTTATTTTTAAAATCAATCTTTTAATCGCTTCAAATTTAATCAATTACGCTAATGCTTTCATTAATGATTAAATATATACGTTAATTTTTTTTAATAAATATGTATTACAACTAAATAACTACAACTTGCTATTTTATATGATAATTAGTCTATTTGATATATAAATTCGTACCATTTTTAATGGAAATTATTTATTCAATCTTTCATATTAATTTTATTTATAAAAACTATGAAAATATATCTTAATCATTTGAGTTAGTATATTGTTTTTAAACGCGCTGTAATTTATAATTGTATTAATTAGTCTAATTAATTTTTATAAATAAATAAATTTAGATCCTTAATTAGATTCTTTTTTAAAATTATAGATGCATTGTTTGTTGCATGTTGATAGAATTATTTAAAAATAATAATACATTAATAAATAAAAAAATAAAAATTTCATACTATGTTCAATGAAAATTATTTATTCAATCCATGATATTATCTATATTCATAAAAACTATTGGGCTTTTAAAAAATATTATAGGAGACCACCTTAAATTATTTTTTTTGTTGTTTTCCAAAATAACCATAAATTCACATAAAATCTATTTGAAGAGACAAAATCTTGTGACGAAAAAGAAAATATTCTTCAATATTATCCTAATAAATATTATATAAAAGAAAAACAATTTTCCGTATCGATGTAGTGTATAAGTAATTCATCGTATACACTATCATTAAATTTTTTAAAATTTTTATTTTCTCTATTTTAATTATCATAAATTTAATGATGATATATAGAAATATATCTCCACGATGATATAATATATACAGATAGATGATATAATTGCGTGCTTAAATTTTAAAAAATAAAATAATAAATAACGTAAGAAATGAATCAAACCCCGATAGTTTGGGCTTAAAAAAATATAATCAATAAATAAATATTAAAATGAATAAGACAAGATAAGGAGTGTATTAGGTGCTGTCTTAATAATTAAAGGAATAAATTATTTATACAAATAAAATAAAACATAAAAGAAAAGCCTGCCCTAATTTAGGTCAAAATTTATGCATGATGAGGCATATCAATTCCAATTATTAATTATGAGGATAATTTCTATTCATTTCCACTCCTTATTTTTATACTTCCACGCCACAATAAAGAGGCAGTCGAGTGAGTGCGCGTGCAAATTGAGGAGTGGAAATATCAAAACTAAAAAATTTATTTTTTTCACGTATTTTGATGAAATGAATTGTGGGCGACTATGGTGCAGTTGCAGACAAAGGTTACTGCCTTATGTTGGCGCGTAATTTTCTGAATACGACAATGGGAAAAAGGGTAGGAAGATACCCAAAATCATATGCATCAAATCTCCTAAACTTTCATTTTCTCAGCCATTTTCTCGCCGGACGCGCCTCTTTCGTTCCCTTTGCTATCAGTATCGTGTAGCGAAGGGAAAGATCGATTGCCCATCTTCCAGATTTGTGCTCCCCGACATCTATTTGTGTTTCGAATCCTGTGTTTGACCTGAAATTGTTTGGATTCGATTGCGTTTTGCTTTGCCACTTGGTCGGTGTGTCCGGTTTTTTGTTCTTATCAGCTATGTTTGGAAGTGGGTTCGACTTGATCTAGTGGTGGCTCTTATGGGAGGGGGATTTCGGATGATCCGGAGGTTTCTCTAGCTGTTTCGAATCAGCGTTTTGCTGCAAAAGGTTCTGAAAAAAGGTTGAGTTTCTTCTTTAGATCTTTGTGCTTGATTTCTGGATTTGTTTTCTCTGTTTTTTGGTACTATTTATACCAAATTCAATGATTATGCTTCTGGGTTTGTGCACTTTTTAGTGTTTATTAATCGAGTGGACTGTGGTTCTTATGGCGTTTCAATGATTTTGTTCTATTTTTGTCTTTTGGAATTTGTGGGTTAACGTAAGACGGTTGTGAGAGCTTATGCTTAAACTGGATAATATCATACCAATGTGGAGAGTCGTGATTCCTAGCATGGTGTTAGAGTCATGTCTTTAACTTAGTCATGTCAATAGAATCCTCAAATGTCTAACAAAAAAGTTGTGAGCCTCGAAGGTGTAGTCAAAAGTGACTCAGGTGTCGAACAAAAGGTGTACTTTGTTCGAGGACTTCAGAGAAGGAGTCGAGCCTCGATTAAGGGGAGGCTGTTCGAGGGCTCTATAGGCCTCAGGAGAGGCTCTATAGTGTACTTTGTTCGAGGGGAGGATTGTTGAGGATTGTTGGGAGGGAGTCCAAAACAAAGCCACGAGAGCTTATGCTCGAAGTGGACAATATCATAGCATTGTGGAGGGTCGTGATTCCTAACGTACGTATATTGATGCCTTCACCTATGAATTAGTAGTTCGTAGAGAAACAGAGTCCTTGATACCGTTTTTCTTTCTTATATCTTCCATGAATCACTTCTAAAGCTCATTAAACTGTCCTGTTACCTTATTCAGGAAGCAAGGAGGGAGACAAAAGTAAGCTTTTGAATGTTCTGCTTTTATAATTGATACGTTTATATACTTCACTTGAGGTCAGGGGTTGTCTACCTTAAAGTTTGGTCGGTAAAGTTTCTCCAAGATGGAGCCTACACAGTGTTCAGCTAGTGTTCTTGAAGCGTTGATGGGCTTTGATGAGCTGCAATCCGAGCACCGTGCTCCAGGGCGTTCTCGAGTTCTTTCTGAGCGTTATTTACAAAGGGTTGCTTCCATTGGAGGAACCCAAAAGAAGAAATCCCCCTCTAGATGTCAGCCATTTAGGATGACCATAGAAGAGCCACCGGAAGTCTTTTCGATACGCAACGTGTTATGGGATCGGGAGCATTTTTCGATACGCAATTTCATGAACGAAAAGCACTTTTCAACAGATGAGATTATACCGACGTCAAAGGATTTTCATGATTTACCAGAGGTCGTAGATTCTATGGACATCTCACCAAGACATACTAGAACAAAAGATAATACGTTCAACCATGTCGAAAATGGACCGAACGTGTCACAGCCACATAACAATGCACATAGAAAAGATGAATACAAGCGTTCCTGCTTCATTTCGGTTGAGTCATACAAGGGCGGAGAATCCAGGGAGAAAGTAATAGAAGAACAAAGGAAGATTGGAAACTTGATGCTATCTAAACAAGGTAGGAACATGAATGAAATGTTTATACTCCCTCATTATGCAACCTTTCCCAGTGATTTGAATTACAAGCCTGTCGAGTACGATTTCCCGAAGCGTGTTTGTTTGAATAAGGATCATTTGCATTCTGGCAGTCCGTTGTGCTTGAGCTGCAACGTTAGAAGATTTGATGGACTCGGTAAAAAATCCCACAGATCGAGACTTGATTCTGCTTATACAGTGATTGCAAGGTCTAGAATCAGGAGCAGGTACGAGGCGCTTCGAAATACATGGTTCTTAAAGCCTGAAGGTCTCGGTACTTGGCTTCAATACAAGCCGTTGAATACGAGATCCAATAAAAAGAATGCTTCGGAACCCTCTTCGAAATTAAGCTCTAAAAAGTTGAGGATTTTTCCTTGCCCTGATTCAGTGAGCGATCATGTCGACAATGATGGCTGTATCGTTGGTAATGATCTGAAGACCCGAGTTGAGAAAAAAGGCCTTTGTGATCAGCAATCTTCATTGTCCAGCATCCTTCCGGAGACTGACGGTCATTCATCTACCAACTCGTGCCGTGCAACGTGTTCTTCTATCCAACAGGTTCCATATTGCCTTCATTAGAACTTTGCATGAAGTAGAATGTACTGAATTTGGCCAATGTTACTTTTTGGCTAGTTGGGGTCGATTTTTTACTAAATTATGCGACGTACGGTTAGGCCGAACGATACTAGCCTTCATTCCAAGTGAATGAAGGACGGTTAACTTCGACCGAACTAGTTAACTTCCTCGTTTAAAAAGTTCACTTTCAATGAATTGCAGGATGGTCTTTCGTTCGAACGTTACAACAGCAAAGAGCTAGATTCTATTGTGAGGTTGGAGGAGATTTATCAACCTAGCCCAGTTTCAATCCTTGAACGACATTTTAAAGACGAAACATTTTCGAGTTTTGAGTCCTCGGGCGTTAACGGTAGAGGTGAGCTATCTTCTGACTATATTATGATTTCAAGTTCTAAAAGCTCTCTCCATCCTCATCTAACTTATTGTGGCTGTAGAACTTGAACTTCCGATGTGGGACTCCCCGGGAACTAACTCAAACGGACATGAATTGTTCGTATCGAGTGAGGAGGATGGTGAAGAAGGATCAATATGCAATTCTGATGAAATTTATGATATAATGAGCACGTTCAAGTTCAAAGATAGTCGGGATTTTTCATACCTTGTCGATGTCTTAAGCGAGGCAGGCTTCAATCGTAGGAACGTGGAGAAGGGTTGTGTTTTGTGGCATGATCAGGAACGTCATGTCATTAGCCCCTCGGTCTTCGAGGCGTTAGAGAAGAAGTTCGGGGAACAAGTTTCTTGGAGGAGATCAGAAAGAAAGCTTCTCTTTGACCGAATAAATTCCGGGTTAGCTGAACTCTTTCGGTCGTTTGTTGGTGTGCCCGAATGGGCAAAGCCTGTATCGAGAAGGTTTCGGCCATTTCTCGACCAGGAAATGGTCGAGGACGAACTATGGACCCTTCTCGATAGCCAAGAAAAGGAAGGGAACAAAGATTTAGTCGATAAACAGTTCGGGAAGGAGATCGGGTGGATCGATCTTGGAGATGAGATTGGTTCTATTTGTAGGGAGCTAGAGGGATTGCTGATCATTGAGCTTGTTGCAGAGGTTGGTAGCATCATATGATTTTGAATGGTATGATATATAGTTCAGAGAATTGTTTCTTTCTTTTCTTTTCTTTTCATTTTTTTAAAGAAAAGGTGAGTCATATATTTGTGTATAGGAAACAGTTTTGATCTTGTTTCAAGTGTTTGATGAGGATTTATTCTTTGATTCATGAGTGGAACCAGAGTTCATTGTTGTTAAGTGTGACAGATTGATATCATTTTTATACATCAAAGCTTTTGTGATGCCAACTGTGGCGGATTGAGATATATATATCTGTGTGTATGTAACGACATAAGCCCATCGTGAGTAGATATTGTTTTCTTTGGGTGGACCTTTCGAGCTTTCCCTTAAGGTTTTTAAACGTGTCTGCTAGGGAGAGGTTTCCATACCCTTATAAAGAATGTTTCGTTCTCCTCCCTAACCGATGTGGGATCTCACAATCCACCTCCCTTCGGGGCCCAGTGTCCTCGTTGGCACTTGTTCCCTTCTCCGAACAATGTGGGAGCCTCCAATCCACCCCCTTCAGGGCCCAGCGTCCTTGCTGGCACACCACCTCTTGTCCACCTCTCTTCAGAGCTCAGCTCTTCTGCTAAGGAGAGGTTTCCACACCCTTATAAAACATGTTTCATTCTCTTCCTCAATCGATGTGAGATCTCACAATCTACCTCCCTTCGGGGTCCAGCTTCCTTGCTGGCACATCGCCTCGTGTCCACCCGAATCCTCCCCAACCGATGTGGAATCTGACAGTCCACCCCCCTTCTGGGCCCCGCGTCCTTACTGGTACACTGCCTCGTGTCCACCTGAATCCTCCCCAACTGATGTGAGATCTCACAATCCACCTCCCTTCGGAGTCCAGCGTCCTCCTGCTAGCACACCACCTCGTGTCCACCCCGCTTCGGGACTCAGCCTCCTCGCTGATATATCGCTCGGTGTCTGACTCTGATACCATATGTAACGGCCCAAGCCCACCACTAACAGATATTGTCATCTTTGGGCTTTCTCTCAAAAATTTTAAACGCGTCCGTTAGGGAGAGATTTCCACACCCTTATAAAAAATGTTTCATTCTCCTCTCGAACCGAGGTGGGACCCCACAATATAAACCTTCGTGTTCTTGTTGGTGTTTCGGAAGTTGAGCCAATCCTCTTGACCAATCTTTAATTCTCAGACTGTTTCTGGTATGCTTTCTGATAAACTATTGAAACCTAAACCAATACACCATTGAACATAGAGTTATTCACCAACTCCATGCCAGCCACTTCCATTTCCTTTTAGCCTGATCTCTTATATATAAGCTAGCCCAGATTACCCTCAACCCCATCATCAAGGTTACCAAGAACACAAGTTCTATTAGCTCTTCCTTCAGCTTCCTCTCATGGAGTCTTGCAGAGTTCTCTACTTCCCTGTTAAGGATATAGCCAGCATTCTTCTGCTATGCTTGATGTGTTTATCTGTTAACTCGGCCAGACTTCTTGATGAGCAGCCACAGGTTCCGGTGGGTACTCCGGTAGCATCCAACGTCATCGGGACGCCTGTTGGCAATCTGGGGCAACCTAGTTTGGGTGGGACATCGGTTGGTAATCCGGGGCTAGGAGCTACTACACCTTCAACAACTCTACCTAGTCCGGGTGGGATTGAAGGTGATCATGTCTTAACCTTCTTCATGCATGACATCCTTGGCGGTTCAAACCCGACAGCTCGGGCGGTTACAGGGGCGGTTAACAATCCCGCTCTCAATGGCCAGCTTCCCTTTGCCAAACCCAACGGAGCCGTTTTATCAGTTGGCAATGGTGTCCCCCAGAGTAATGGAAACAGTGGTCTGATTAACAACAACAACCTCCCCTTTCTGGTTGGCCTAGGTGGAGCTACATCGCCATTGTTGCAAAACAATGGCGGCGGGAACAACTTTCCATCCGTTAATGCTGGACAGCTCCCATCTGGAGTATCGATACAGCAGCTCATGTTCGGCACCATGACGGTGATCGACGATGAGCTCACGGAAGGACACGAGCTCAACTCTGGCTTGATTGGAAAAGCACAAGGATTCTACGTTGTGAGCTCGGAAGATGGAAACAGTCAAACAATGGCATTCACAACCATGTTTCAGAGCGGCCATTACGTCGATAGCCTAAGCTTCTTCGGAGTTCATCGGACGGCCGTGTCGGAGTCGCACTTGGCCATCATGGGAGGCACCGGAAAATATGTAAATGCAAAGGGATATGCCAATGTGAAGACTCTTCCAGGCGCCAACCAGCAGCAAACTGATGGAGTAGAGACTTTGCTGCAATTCACTGTTTACATCAGTTACTAAAAGTACTGTCGTTTTATCATTGATCCTTGAATTGAAAATATGTTTTAGTTCATCTGTTTGTTTATGAATTTCTTGTTCGAAATGAAAGCTTATGAATCAAATATTTTATATTCTCTTATTTTTCCCGTATTTTTAATCCAAAATTAAAGATTGTCTCCGTCCCACTTTTTATATTTTTAAAAAATTTGAAGACTACACGTTGTTATATTAAAACTTAAATTTTTAGAAATTATATTTGTTTATGAAATATTATTTAATTTATGAAGTTAGTTTTTACATTTTTTTAATAGAAATTATTAATTG
Organism: Cucurbita ficifolia; assembly: GCA_033971965.1. Classification (NCBI taxonomy): domain Eukaryota; kingdom Viridiplantae; phylum Streptophyta; class Magnoliopsida; order Cucurbitales; family Cucurbitaceae; genus Cucurbita; species Cucurbita ficifolia. The sequence continues at coordinate 18,719,820 of CM066965.1, forward strand.
AAAAATTAATATAAAAAATGGAGTTTTTTTTTCGCAAAATAAATGGAAATTATCGCATTGAAAGGAGATACAAACGAAGCCCAAGACTAATTGGGCCGGAATAATTGAGTGGGCTAAAACGACCCTTATTTTGAGGCCCAAAAGGGTAAATTAGTAATTTGAAAGATTATAATATCACAACCTTTTTCTTGTTACCAAAAACCCTAGTCTTCTCAGTAGCAACTCCTTTCACCAGGTTCCATCTTCTCCTCCTAGGGTTTCGCCGCGGGCGGCGCAGAGTCGAAGAGGACGCTAGAAGAAATGGGTTAGTTCTAAAGAATTCTTATCATTATCGAAATTAGACGTTCTCGATTCAGGTTCTGGCTCTCTTGTTTCTCGAGGAAAACGATGATGTTTATGTTATTGAATTTGATGTTTTTGGTTTGTAGCGAGGATCAAGGTTTACGAGTTGAGGCAGAAATCGAAGGCGGATCTGTTGACACAGCTTAAAGATCTTAAGGCGGAGCTTTCTCTCCTTCGAGTTGCTAAAGTCACTGGCGGAGCCCCAAACAAGCTATCCAAAATGTGATTTCCTTTTCCTTGAGTCTGTTTTTTTCGTTTTTTCCGCAATGCATCTCATTGTGTTGTTGAATCTGTTGTTCTTTGTGGTTGATTTTGCAGTAAGGTGGTAAGATTATCGATCGCTCAAGTTTTGACAGTAATTTCACAGAAGCAGAAAGCAGCATTGAGGGAAGCTTACAAGAAGAAGAAGCTTTTGCCTCTCGATCTGCGTCCAAAGAAGACCAGAGCCATTCGTAGAAGGCTCACCAAGCACCAGGTAACTCTTCGGCTTTATCCTGTTTCCTTCCTTAACTCTTTTTGCCTCCAAGTATGGACTATGTTCATGTGCAATCTCCATTGCAAAAAGTAGTGCAAAACTAGTTGCTGGCGATTTGACTTTTCAAGATAGATTTGGATGAGGGATAGTAAATCATTATTGAATTTGGCTTTGGATGCTAATGCTGTCGAACATATCCCCATGATAGAGAATGGCTTTGTTAGTTTTACAACCTTGATTCCTGTTCTAATCACTTTCAGTGCTGTTAGCTGGTTGGTAGTCCATTTCTTTCGCTTTAATTTGGTTTCGATCATTTCGTTGAGTGAATCCAATTTCTTATGCAGGCATCTCTGGTAACTGAGCGACAGAAGAAAAAGGAGATGTACTATCCATTGAGGAAATATGCTATTAAGGTGTAGTAGTATTGTCTTGTGTTCTTGTGGACAAGTTTTGTCTCGTGTTCTTGATAATCTTATGTCTGATACTCTTTAATTTTCCCCCCCAAAACCGAAATGTTTGATTTTCATAGACAATGATATATTTTGACAGATAGCGTAAGTTCAATTTCTGCTAATCCTTTCTTGGAACATCTTTAGCTTTCTTATATCGGCTTGTTTGAATGATTCAGTTTCCTTGTCTGAAAGGAAAAGATTGTTGATATCCAATCATTTTTCTTGGAACAAAGAAAAAATGAAAATATTGTCATAGAGTGATTCTGACAATTCTTAAATAGTAAAACAAATCATGTAAATAATTTTTAAGTAATCTATCTTGTTAATAGAGAGAAAAAAAAAAGAAAAAAGAAATTCTTTTGAGTAAGAGTATTTTTTCATAGTATTTCTTTTTAACCATTTTCAAAATGTTGAGGTATTTTGAAAATTGTGAAAGGTTAAGAATATTTTTTAAAATGAAACTCAAAATTAAAGATATTTTTCTATAATTTAGTCTAATTATTATATGGTGATAAGGAATACCCCTTAATTTGATATACACAATTTATTGGATAAAATATATTAAGTTATAAATTTAATCTTTATAATTTTAAAAATTATAATTTAATATTTATATTTTAAATGTTAGAATTAGTTTTTGTAATTTAATAGAGCTCCTCTATAAACTTTTTATCAAACTTTAAAAGCAATTTATAAGTATTTATGGCGCCATTAAAATTATATTTTATTATATTATTTTTGATCAATTATTGGGACAAAATTTTGAATTTGAGATATTAATATTCTCTCGGTCAACCAGCAACCGAATCTAATATTATTTAAGCGTCAGTTCATTCAAATGGGCTGCTATACAGAAAATAATAATACTCATTTTCTTTAATTAAAGAAAACGATAATTCCACTAACCGGCAACCGGTAAAGTTTTTTGCGGCATCCACTGCAATGAATAGTACGACGAGGAACAGTGGAGTTGAAAGAAATGGACCTTTATTTTATTTTATTAAAAAAAACTGAAAAGTATATATATATATATATATATATATACTTTCTTCTTTTTTTTTTTTGTTCTCTTCGGCATAATTTCCAAGTGCTTTCCTCTGATCTCCTTTTTCCTTGTCGATTGTATTTATCTGATTATCTTTCCGCTACTTTATCAGAAGCCATCTCTCTCACTGACTTCGCAGCCAGAATCTCCGCTATTGAAGTTTTGGAGTAGGATAATTGTTTGAGTTCTTGTTGCCTCTCGGTTGAAGATGGGCAGTTCTTCAGCACAAGGTGAAGTTAATCTGCTATTTTGGAATTTTTGTTTGATTTTTTTGATTTGGTATTTGTTGTTTGGATTGAAATCTGTGCTGTGTATGATCTTCGGGAGGCGTAGAGTGATTTTGTTTGTTTTTTTGGATTTTCAGTGGTAGTGGATGGTATTGGAGATTTAGAGAAGGGGATGTTGAGTCTATCATCAAATCGAAACCCTCTGGGTGAACTCTCGCCGACGCCGTCTCCGTCGTCGACTGCGACGGCTCCGGCTCTGGTTCTATCTAATTCAGGGAAGCGGATAGACCAAGCGGGGAAGAAGAAGTACGTGAAGCAAGTAACCGGACGGCACAACGATACTGAGCTTCATCTAGCGGCGCAGCGAGGAGATCTGGCCGCCGTGAAGCAGATTCTCGATGATATTGATTCACAGATGGTGAAAACTCTTAGTGGCGCCGATTTCGATGCGGAGGTTGCTGAGGTCCGGTCGTTAGTGGTGAACGAGGTCAACGAATTGGGGGAAACGGCTCTGTTCACTGCCGCGGAAAGAGGACACATAGAGGTCGTTAAGGAGCTACTGAAGTACTCCAATAAAGAGACTCTCACAACGAAGAACAGGTCTGCTTTCGATCCGTTGCATATTGCTGCAAGTCAAGGACACCATGGTAATAATCTCGATCTCATCTTCTGTTTGGTAACGAAGATCCTACGATTAGATCTCATATTCTCCACTTGGAAAACTGAAGATGATAATAAGCTAATTTGAATTGCAGCAATTGTCAAGGAGCTTCTTGATCATGAACCTTCTCTAAGCAAAACAATTGGACCGTCGGGTGCAACTCCACTCATTACAGCAGCAGCAAGGGGCCATACAGCCGTAGTCGAGGAATTGCTTAACAAAGATCGTAGCCTGCTAGAGATTTGTAGATCTAATGGTAAAAATGCATTGCATTTTGCTGTGCGCCCTGGCCATACTGAAATTGTGAGATTGTTGCTCAGCAAAGATCCACAGCTAGCAAGAAGAAATGACAAGAAGGGCCAAACGGCACTGCACATGGCTGTCAAAGGGCAAAGTCGTGATGTGGTGAAGTTGCTTCTTGATGCAGATCCTGCCATTGTTATGCTTCCTGATAAGTTCGGAAACACGGCGCTGCACGTCGCTACGAGGAAAAAGCGTGTGGAGGTAATTAACTTGATTGCTTTTGTGAATGTTGCCTTGTTTATCTTCTAGTTTCTGATAACTTAGACATTTTTTGGAACTCTCTGGTACCAATCTTTCAAGGGAAAATCTGGAGAACTAGCATTGAAATGATAAGTCCTGAAATGGGATGTTCGAAAATTAGATTGTTGAAAATGAGACTCTGTGTTTAGAGTGTGCAGTACTAATAGGTTGGGAATACGTGATAAAGGAGGATATAATGGCATTGAAATGAAAAGTTTATCATTTTAGGTCCAACTGATGTAACGCTCGCCCTGACTATGACACACGGAGTTATATACTATCTAAGCCTTTGGGTTATTTTTCTCGCTTATAGCCTATAACATTGTTTTCAACATTTCTTTCAATCTTGTTTTCAAACTCTCTTTCGAAAATCTTTTTATCCCGTTTTCTAAGAACCTTCTTCCCAAACGGGACCAGAGGCTTGAACATACATCGTCCCGCCGTAGGCGATGCGATTTCAAGTTGGCTGACTCACTCGGTACTGAGAGTGAGTGCCGCACAATCGCTTGTAAACGTCCCGAGAGGGCGCGATTGTGACCGTTAACCTTTGGTTTTGAAAATTAAGCTTAGCTTATAAACACTATTTTCACTTGTGTACTTTGTTATATTATCCACTTTTTTCTTTTCTATACTATATATGCATCCTGTGTTCATATCGCAGGACCCTAAATTTACATCCTTTTCTTCGAACTTTGCAGATAGTACAGGAGTTGTTGCTCCTCCCAGATACCAATGTGAATGCATTATCCAGAGACCACAAAACTGCTTTTGACATAGCGGAGGAGCTTCCTCTTTCAGAAGAATCATCAGAAATTAAGGACTGTCTTTCTCGCTGTGGTGCTGTCAGAGCTAATGAACTGAACCAACCGAGAGACGAATTGCGGAATACAGTGACTCAAATTAAGAAAGATGTTCATACCCAACTTGAACAAACCAGAAAAACAAACAAAAATGTACATAACATCTCTAAAGAGCTAAGAAAGCTGCACAGGGAAGGAATCAACAATGCAACCAATTCAGTCACGGTGGTGGCTGTCCTCTTTGCCACAGTTGCTTTTGCAGCCATCTTTACCGTACCCGGTGGGGACACGGAGCAAGGAACAGCTGTTGTCGTGGGCTCTGGTTCTTTCAAAATCTTCTTCATCTTTAACGCAATTGCGTTGTTTACGTCGTTAGCAGTCGTGGTGGTGCAGATTACATTAGTTAGAGGTGAGACGAAAGCAGAAAGACGAGTCGTGGAGATTATTAATAAACTCATGTGGCTGGCTTCTGTTTGTACTTCGGTTGCATTCATGGCGTCGTCTTACATCGTGGTTGGGCGTAAATATGAATGGGCTGCAATTGTGATCACAGTGGTTGGAGGTGTGATTATGGCAGGTGTTCTTGGTACCATGACTTACTATGTTGTGAAGTCCAAGAGAAATCGGTCGATTAGGAAGAAGGAAAAGAGCGCTAGACGGAGTGGCTCAAACTCATGGCATCACTCTGACTTCTCAAATTCAGAAGTGGATCGAATTTACGCTCTATAGAAATTGGAATTTGACAAGACTTCGAAGTTGTCCGAGTTTTTGGTGAAGCTCAAATGTTTGTATGTACGTATGCCTAAGCCCAATTCCCTCTTTCAATAAGATTGATATCTTACCGACACCAATTTTACATGAAAGATGCATGTTAATCCATAGCTACAAGCATGTGGATAAAATTGAGAAAGTCGATTGGTGTCGACATGAAGGATGCATGTTAAACCATTGTCGTAGGGAAGTGGATAAAATTGAGAAAGTTGGTTGGTATCTTATCTATACCAATTTTACATGAAAGATGCATGTTAATCCATAATTGTGGGGGCGTGGACGAAATCGATGGAGTCAATTGGTGTCGACATGATGGATGCACGTTAATTCATTGTTGTAGGGGAGTGGCTGAAATCGAGAAAGTCGGTTGTGATCTTATAGTCACCAATTTTACACGAAGCATGCATGTTAATCCATAGTTATAGGGGAGTGAATGGAATCGAGAAAGTCAATAGGTATCTTATCGATACCAATTTTACAAGAAGGATGCACGTTAATCCATGATTATAGAGGCGTGGATGAAATCGAGAAAAGGCGTGGATGAAATCGAGAAAGCCAATTGATTAGGTTAGAGGTTCCATGTTTATAAATTATCCCTTAAAAAATTTACCACAAGGATTATAAATTAATAACAGTTTCAATGTTTCAGAGCCGTAAAATGACGCGATAAATTAAAAATTAAAAAGAAAAAGAAGAGAAATGAACACATTTGGAAGATTTAAAAAAAAAAAAAAAAAAAAAAAAAAAAACTAACCCATTTGAACATTCCTTCGAACCCAAACAATCCTGATTTCCGCCGCCATTGATTTTTCCTTTTTTCTTGTTCATCTTCTCTTGTTCTTGCTTCCAATCAGAAGCGAAAAGTAGAACAGAATCCTGAACAAAAATCCCCAAGCCACAGTCACCAGCAAGCAATTCCACTTGCTCAAATCCGTCACTCCTTGCTGTTGCAGAATGTCAGATCCCGTCGTCAAGCAAGTGGATCTCGTGATCTTCATCCCCAGAGTGTTGCTCATATTCTCCAGAAGCTTCAATTTCAGGGCGGTCGGCACGATTCCCAGCGGCGTATTGTCGAAAATCTGCACGCCTCTCACGAAGCACTTCGTCGGATTGCCGAATTCGTTCTGTAAAACGGCTTCATACGGATACTTCACAAGCGAAATGTAATGGAACCAGATCCAGTAACCTGGAATTCGATCGCGAGTGATGAAGAATCCACTGAAGAGAAGGAAATAGGCTAAAATCGCTACGACAATGGTGTAGCCAAGCATTACATGAGGCACTACTCCCGAAAGGAAAGTGACGAATGAACTTCCCGCCCAGAACGCAGCGAAAATTATCAGAAAGTAGAACAAGAAACCTGTGATTCCGCCGTCCAGTCCGACGGCCCAAAATGTCGTCGCTGCGAAAGCTAAGGACAGGAAGATCAGCGCTGGTAAGGCTACCAGAGAGTGAGATAGAACGTAGGAGGATCTCCTGTATGCGTTGTAGGCTGTTTCTCTCATGAAAATGTACCGTTCTTGAAGAAACACTGGAAGAGCATCGGCGCAGGTGTAGAAGGTTGTGGACATGGCGAAAGCGAAAAAACCTAACCGTTCTTGAACGCCTTTTGGTGAGTTATCTAGTTGCCAAAACATGGTGGCGAGGATGAAACCGGTGACTAAGACGGCGCCGAGTCGGATTCCGAATAGCTCTGGCATTCGGCGGGAGTTTAGCATCGATCGCTTTGAGAGAACAGCCATTTCGATCCAAAGTGGATTTGCAAAGGTTGGAACCATAGAGCTAGGGCTCGCGTCGTTGTTGGTTGCCCCAGAGACTAATTTTCCTCTTGAAATGCTTGCGCTGATGGCTTCCTTTAACGACGTGCTCTGGTGATCTGACTCTGATTTTGGAATGTTCTTCATACTCTGCCATGATTTGTTGAATTCAACCAAGCTCTTGGTTCCTCCCGGAGAGCCTTCGAGTTCTCGAATCCGATCGAGCGCGAACTCAGTCCTGTTCTCGTTTTCCGGTATTGGATGACCGAACTCTGCGAAATACATCGGTAGATTGACAGGGGAGCCACTGTAAACGGTTTGTCCACGAGAGAGAAACAACAGTCGATCTAGCAATCCGAGAATCCGATAACTCGGCTGGTGAACGGACATGACGACGATGCTACCACTCTGAGCAATCCTCTGCAAAACTTTCACCACCATGAACGCACTAGTCGAATCCAGTCCCGATGTCGGCTCATCGAGGAAGAGAATGATCGGATCGTGGATTATGTCGATTCCAATCGAGACTCGTCTCCGCTCTCCACCGGAGACTCCGCGGTGTCCTTCATCGCCAATCACAGTCTTCGCTGCATTCCGTAGCCCTAACTGATCAATCAACGCTTGAACTCGCAATTTCTTCTTCGATTTCGAAAGCGTTCGAGGCAATCGAAACTCGGCCGAGAACATTAGAGTTTCCTCCACCGTAAGCATCGGGAAGAGCAGATCATCTTGCATAACGTAAGCAGAGATTACCTTCAACAATCTCGATTCCAACACCTCGCCGTTTAATCTCACTGTTCCTTTCAAGCTTCCTTTAGCAATTCTATTAGCTAATGCATCAATCAACGTCGATTTTCCCGAGCCACTCGCTCCAAGAACGGCCAAAATCTCGCCCTCTCGAGCCTCACCTGAGATGTTGTTCAACAGAGTCTTCGTCTTCGTGAATAGGCTGTCGCCAACGACTGTCTCATCGGCCGGAGAACCGCCGAGTCTATTCCCCCGTTGCTGGAAAACCGACGAGAAACTAAGCTTACGACGAACTTTGACGCTGTATGTGAGATTGTTGAAGGAGAGCATTAATGGCAGAGACCTCGGCTCCAAATTCACGCCGTCCATGTCCACCACCTGATCATGAACCTGACCATAATCCATTCCTTTAAATTTTGAGTCTAATCTTTGAGCTAATTACAGTGTTTTTTCATCAAATTTTCCTTAAATTTGGTTTATGAAATTCCTAATCCAAATTAATGATGTCCAACTCACCCTAAATCCAATATATGTCTAAAATGCCTCTTTATTCAACATTTAAAATATAAATAAATAAAAATTAATAAAGGATTAGTTTATGGGTAGGCAGCTATCTTGCATTCAAACGATTCCTTATTGAGTATCGATTTATAAAACATACATACGGGAACTTCCGCTTTTGAATTTAGTAGCTATCTAACACATACCGGCGTTTCGTTTCCATCTCCATTCGCCTCCCGCCGCATGTCACCGACCCGCTTGAAAAGCTGACCAAGAGTAGGAGATATGCCAACAAATGAGCGTGGACGATCATGAAGCTCCACATCATTAAAAAACGCAACCGTGTCTCTAGTGGGTGACATATTCTCGACCATAAATGAGCTTTTAATCACAAAACGCTCACGATCTCACACAACAACAACAACAAAAACACTTTTGTAAGAAAATGGGTTCTTAAGGATTTGCAAAAACACAATAAAGCTGATATAATGAGAAGAGAAGGGGGTTGGAGAGTGTGGTTACATAGTTAGGTTAGAGTTGGAACAGTTTCACAAGGAAGAAAGATATGGAAATAAAAAAGGTAGCCTAAAAATTAATATATAATACATGGATATTTTTACAAGAGAAAGGCATTGGCAAATGGGGTTTTGGCACGTGTAATGAGACATTATTTGGGGTTTCTTAATGTTCACACTTTATGCTTGTAAATTTAGGTCGGGTGTTGATCTACTTCGTGAAGTAACATAAAGGATTATTATTATTTATTCAGCACTGCACGGGCCGCCCTAAGGAAGAAAATTTCAGACCGCATATGAAGGAGATTGCTTGGAAGTTAGGGCGTGGCAGGTAAGTTTAGCAAACTTGTTGAATGATGGTTTATTATTTTTTATATGAAAAGGAGAAAGATTAGCGTTTTATAAACTACTGATATGAGCTAGCTTAGTAGCTGAGACGTCTATAAATAAGATATCGATTATCATTTTAAAGGTCGATGATTTGATCTCTACCCGTGAACTAAAAAATGTTATCGTTTGTATGCATTTTTTTGTGAAACCAAAAGTAAAATCCATACGGGTTATGTCAAAAAAAAAGTTGGATAATACTTAAAGTATTTCGAAATTATAGGTCCGTTGCCTTAATAATTACGAAGATTAGTAGTTGAGTTTTATCAAACGAGCGTGGTGTGCTATAGAGAAGAGGAGTTGAGCTAAGTAAGCGCAAACGTTCGATTATTTGAGAGGGGGCTGGTTTGTAATATGTTAGAGAGGAGGATTGTCGAGAATGTGGTCAAAATTTCTAATTAGAGAGAGCAAACGAGTTGTTTTTATTGATATGAAGTTTTTCGAGTTAAACTACACGAAAACCGTGAAATTTTTTCAAATAGAAAGTTTTGACGGTGTAACAAAAAAGAAGAATTATACGTCAATTAACGTTACAATTAAGGTTACGTAAATGTAGAATGAGAAAACAAGAACTTAGCTATTGGGGTTTTGAAATTGTGTGAAGTTGGTGGATAATGTTGTTGGGCTACCGCATGGAATGGGACACCAATCTTAAATGGAAACGTCGACGTTTTACTCTCTCTTACCTTGCCCACATGATTTTCTCAAACGCTGTCCGTTTTGTTTGTTCAAACTTTCTCAACCTTTTTCAGCTAAATTTTTCTTTTTATCACTTCACAATCATATCGTGTCATTTTTTTAAGGGCTTTTCAACTTTTATTAGGATTGTTCCAATATCTACTAATTTGAATAGTTATTCGTGATCGACACGTAAAAGACAGATACGTGTATGAATTGAGATTACATCTTAATAGGACGATTATAACAATTCAAGCGAATCGTTAACTAGATATTGTCCGTTTTGACCCATTACGTATTATCGTCAGCCTCACGATTTTAAAACGCGTATACTAAGAAGAACTTTTCACATCATTATAAAGAATGCTTCGTTTCCCTCTCCAACTAATGTGGAATTTCAAAATCCACCTCCTTGGGGCCCAACATCCTCACTGCACACCACCTGGTATTTGGATCCGATACCATGTGTAACAACTCAAGCCCACCGCTAGTAGATATTGTCCAATTTGACCCGTTAAATATAGTCGTCAGCCTCATGGGTTTAGAACGCATCTATTGGAGAGAGGTTTTCACACCCTTATAAAGAATGTTTCGTTTCCCTCTCCAATTAATATGGTATCTCAATACAATATCATATATTGAGACAATTATTATGAAAAAGCTATTCCAGCCGTGTGACTTAGATGTCCCTTCTTTGGGGTTAATTAGTTAAGCTATTTGAATAAGCTCCAATGATCACTTAGGGTCTCAATAAGATCAGTAGATATCGACAATCTAGTTTAGACCTATAAAAGGCCGGCGAAGCAATAAAAAAATACTGGCTTTTGAAGCTACATCGTACCAGACAAGGAAATTACTCACAAGCTGGTTAGGGACAAGTTTTGGTCACTCTTTTCATGTCATGCCGTTGTGGTGGCACGAGAACCACTTAATGGGGCATAAATATCTCGAAATTTTGACCCAAAAAAATTATCAACTCATTATTTTAAATTAACAACAATAAATATTATTTAATTAAAAACCAATTATAAATTATCATGGATATCCAAATTAAACATGGTAAACTCAAATATGTCACGTGTCTTTCTTATGACCATCCGATCCGATCGCTGCAAGATCAACTCTTAACAAATAACAATGGGGATGATATTTGGGCCTAAGGCCCAAATTAATTTATGTTGGACATATCAAATAATGTTGGGCCCAATGATAGATCCAAAAGCAGTCAAGCCCAATCCACAAGCAACCTTGAAGCCCATAATGAGCCGTGAAAAACTCTATAAATAAAGGGATCCTCCTTAACCTGAAGATTGAAACCCTAAAATTTCATTTTGTAAGAGAAATAATCGTAGAACTATCTCGTATGATATTCTCCCGTACTTATACGAATCAATACAAATTTTAAAAAAAAAGAAAAAAAAAGAAGTAAAAGCCCTAATTTTCTGGACCATTTCTGAGTTCGCGAAGAGCCGAATTTTCACCTTCCATGAAAAATCTCCATCTCCCAAAGGTAATCTTATTCGTTGCTTCCGTCTCAATCTTTTCCTGCCGGTTTGGGTTAGCGATATCGTCGATTAGGGCGTCTTTTGTTTCTGCCTTGATTCGATTGTTAGTCTCTCTCGTTATCATCAGCAAGACGAACGCGTATTAATCGGCGTTTCGGTATTGTTTGCATCTCTGCCTTTAGGATGGTAATCTCTTTGAATCGGCTGACTAAGGCAGCTTTACCTGCTATCGAGTATGTTTCTTTCGAGGCAGATTTGTGGAAGTTTGAATTATTGGTCAAGGAAATTATTCAAATATCAGAATGTCTTCTAGCAATTCAATCGAATTCCTTATCAAGTGGTTGAATATATGGGGAATTTTGCATTTTTTATTGTTCCTTTTAATTTTATCATTAATTTTGTATTGTTCATAAGGATTCTGGCATCTTTTGTTCATTTATAGGCTGGATGGAGAAGTTTTTGCGTGGGTATGAGAGTAATAATTAGGGAGATCGAGGAAGTATGATGACTGTGCATAGTTGCTCTGAGATTTAACTATGTTATGCCCAAAAGTTAACTGCTGGAATTTGATAGAGTTTATTTTGCTGAGTGTCATCTGATCCAATCACGAGGCGTGGACCATCTAAACTTTTGTAGTTAAATTTTTAACACAAGAACTTCATAGGGCATGCAGGATTTAAGATTTGGATTTGGGTATTATTATATTTTTCACGATTAAAGCTTGCTGCATCGTTACTTTCTTTAGTCTTGGCTTCAGTTTAATTGATTATTTTGACTCAATGTCGGTGTAAGCTATCTTGTATGTTGAATCCTTTCGAGGATTACTAATGTATTAGTATCCATACAGTGCAGAATTTGAAAGTGATGCCTGAGATTTTAGTGAGAATTCTGCGTTGGATTAAAGTGATAAAAGATGAAGAAAATTTATTAAGACACTGAGATATTGGAAGAATGATGGCCGTACCAGAAAGTGAAGAGGTGTCATGATATTTTTCTTTGCTGTTTATGTATTTTGAAGATCGTGCAAGTTTTTTTTTTATGGTTATAATTATTGTCAGTAAATGTTGTATTGGCACTTGGCAGGTTGGTTTTAAGCACATTGGGTTGTCAGGTAGTGATTATGATGCAAGTCTCCCTATCAAGAAAAGGAGATTCCCGGTTATACAGCCTCCTCCGTTTCCATCTAAAGATATATCTCCAGATGGGAATTTAATGAAGAATGAACAGCTATCTCCACCTAAAGACGTATCTGTGTTTCGTACCAATGAAAATATAATAAAGAGTGAACGGCCAAGTCTATCTGTGACAATAGTTTCAAGTCCTGGGTTGTCCAACAAGAACCAGGATTGTGTTTGTGACGAGAACGGAGGAAAATCTGATACTGATTCATGTTATGGGGCTATAGTCCAGAAAGATATTGGAATAACAGGAGTGAAGTTTCAGGAACCCAGTTTGGGAGGGCATGCTTGTTTTCATAGTTATGTTGAACGTGAAGATAAGTCCTTGATAACTGAAAAACACACAGTTCATGCATTAATAGAGATCCGTGGGGGGCTGGAGTTATCATCAACTAACCTCAGCTCTGACCTTCTTGCTGCTAACAATGAGGAAGAAATTGATGTAAAAGTTGAAGAAGGAGCCTGAGGTATCAGTAGGTTTCAAGGAACATATGAATCTGAAATTGATTCCTGAAAAGAGTGATTTGAATTTCCTGAAGCAGAATTCTATGGAACCTTTGTTACTGGACTTGTCTTTAAACAAACAAGGAAGTAACACCCATTATACTGTGGGGTCTGATTATGATGGTTCTCTTCAGCAGTCAATTAGGGAAAATTGGGATCTAAATACCTCAATGGAGTTTTGGGAAGGCTGTGCAAGTGATGACCGTCAGTGCAGCTTCCAGTTGTTCATGCAAACACAATTGTCTCTACACAGATGCTTAACTGAAATGGTGATAACTGATATTCCGTCAGGAAAACTAACCCCTTCGGATCAGGGTTGTCATCTTCATCTAAGTCTTAGTTCATCTAATCTTAGGCATGTATTGAGTCAGGAACAAAGTCCATTGTCCAAGTTAGACATTAGAAAAACAAATCCTTTTTTATGCTTACCTGGCAGAGATATGCAGTTTGATGATCTTAATGGTGCACTAAAAGTTGTTAAGCCAGAACCATTTGCCGAGGGCTCCAAACTTGAGTTTATACGTGATAAAGATAATGGACTGGGACTATCAGATGGTGCTGCAATGAAGCATGCATTAGATGATCAATGCAGTCTTGAAATTCCCAACATGTTAGATATTTGTAGTCCAATGAACATTGTTAAGGCTAAATCGGAATCAGTTACGTAAGCAAACAGAAAGCACTCGAGGCATTAGGGAGTAGATTAGAACTGGTAGGTAAGGAAGTTTTTCCAGTAGATAATTCTTGTCCTATAGCAATGCCTTTTGCGGCAGAAATGCCAGAAGCAGCTGAAAATCCTTCTTGTTCAACTGATTTGATTACTTAATAGGAAAGTGCACCAGGACAAATGTGTTTGTAGTGGTCGACTTGTCAACTCCGTCAACTCTGAAATGACGGATGTAAGCAAGGATTCAGGTTCCAAAGATTCATGTAGTTCTGTTATAAAACTATCCGTTGTTGAAGATGAAAATCAGAATATTCCGCAGCATCGCTTCAAAGTTGTGAATGATCAGTACGCTAGTTTGCAGGGAGGTGAGGAAAGTTCTTTGAGTGATGAGGAAAAGATCAGTATATCAGCCTATTCATTAGAAGACTCTTATAGTTCTGAATATGAATCAGATGGAAAGTGGGAGGTGAATGAGGCCATGAATGCACTAGATAATGATATAGAAGAAGATTATGAAGATGGAGAGGTTCGGGTACCGATATTTAAAACTCAAGTAGAAAGTAGTGTATATAGAAAGCACTAGATAATGGACTTGTTGAAGAGAATACCAGTAGGGTGTGTACTTGAGCAAGGCCAACAAAGCTATAAAAGGCACAGGTACAAGGCAATTCTTTCAGTGTGAGAAGATAGATGCCTTGTGGAGGCCTAGGAAATTGCTTCTGAGAAAGCCACTAATGGAATTGAAGAACCAATTGTGAAAGCTTTTCTTAGTGATGCAGAGGGTGTTAAACCTGTAGATTTTGTACAAAATGACGATCTAGCTTTGCCAAATGTTAAGTCGCAGCAGAGATGGCCAGTTTGTTAACCCATGTCAAGCTGCTTCATCTCCTAGTGAAACAAGATCTAATTTAGCGAGGTCGGTTTTTACACAATCTGATAGGCAACAAATACCCGACATGGCGTATGAAGGGGGAAAATTACAATCTGAAGGAAGGTGATTATTTGTCCACCAAGGTTTTTTCTTAACTGCACTGAAATTGCACTGATTACATTCTGCATTGCTGATTTCTTTTCATTTTCTAGAGATGGCTCATACAGTGACGTTTCCCAGAAATTTTATGTGAATAGACGCAAGAATCTATCACCCCGAGCGAATTTTACTCGTAGAAGAGGTAGATTCACTAGGTGACTGGGATTTTAATCCAGGAGTTCACAATGATCAAATTCCACCATTTGATGCCCGTCGAAGTAAACACATGCTTGTTGTTTCTGATGATGGCATTGATCAAAACCACTATAAAATTAAGCCCGAGGGTCCATTTTGTTGTGCTGGTCAACGGAGTAGACAAATATTAGATGATGAATCCCCCCTTTTTTGTCATATACCCTCTAGGAGGAGGTCACCTGATATAAGAGAAGGACCTCGGATACGAGGTGTTAAAATGGTGCACAGAATACCTAGAAATATCAGTCCAAGTAGATGCATTCGTGAACCTGGGTTCGAATTGGTTGGACTGCGACACGGTGAAAAGTTTACGAGGACTTTTGAAGAAGAGACCATGGATCCAATATATGCACACCCTCAACCTCCATTTGTGAAGTAGATAGGCCTCCTTTTATCCGAGACCAAAGGAACTTCCCTATTCAAAGGAAAAGTTTTCCCAGAGTTGATTCTAGATCTCCAGGACGGTTCAGAGGACGCCCTCCTAGCCAATGGTTTCCACCCAAAAGAAAGTCCGACAGTTTTTTTGGACATTCAGAAATCGCTCGTCCAAGTCCGACAGGTTACAGGATGAGATCTCCTGATCACTCTCCACCTATTGATGGAGATCTGCCAATCCGAAGACAAGACTTCTTATTTTCGCCACTGCCTTCCAATGATATGAGGGGTACGGGTTTTGCTCGTGACCACGATCATAGGAACCGAACTGACAGTATCTCGTTTAGAAACAGGAGGTTTGAAGATATGGATCCTCGAGATAGGATAGAGGGCAGCGAATACTTTGTCGAACTGACTTGTGATTGTAATAACGGTGACGATCGAAGAAGGTTTCGTGAAAGAAATGAACATCAAAGACATGATCATCGTTGCCCATTGCAGCTGCAATGTAACAATCCTGATGGTGAAAATTATCATACTGATATGGACGAAAGGACGACGCCTTTCCGATACTGTGCTGATGATCGACCAGAGTTTCATGAAAGAGGTAAGTTTAGGGAGAGGGAACTTGATTTACCTAGACGAACAGGGATGATTGAAGAGCATGGGAGTTGAAGATTATAGACATGCTCGGCAGTCGCGGAATGAACATACTTCGTTCAGGTCGGTCCAGGTCGGTCGGGTTGAAATATTTGTTAGACCCAATATAATTATTCGAGTTGACTCAACTCAACTTGATTGTTTTGAGGATTTTTTTAATAACATGTTAGATAAATAAAAATATTTATTTATTTATTTTCAAATTCCAAAAATTGAATTGAGATTTATAATTTGTAAAATTACGTTTTAATCCTTCACAAGTTTTTTTTATGAAATTTATATGGAGAATAATAATTTAGAATATTTATGAAACTAAATAAATATTAATCAATGAATAAGATTCCGTTCAATCCAATAATTTAGTCAAATATAAATAAAAATGGTTGGTAGTGGAATAAAGGGTGTGGGCCAGGGTGTCAATAGTCAAAAGCAACGCCATTTAGCTGCCCACGTGTTGCCATTTGAGAACGCCAACGCAAAAATTCCCACTCATTAGGTTGTGGACAATAATGCTTTTCCATATAATAAAAAGTTATAATTATTAAAAATCAGACTGTTTACTTTCTTAAAATTATATTTATTTCAAAATAAAAAACGAAAAATCTTGAAAAATATAAATTATATGTGTTTACTATTTACTCAGGTTTGTCAAATTTAAATAGTTGTAGAATGTAGTGTTCTTAAAAAAAATATATTTTAAATACTTTTTATAAAATATAATTTTAAAATAAATAGTTAAATGTGTTAAATAGTATTTTTTATACATAAATTAGAATACTTTTATAAATGTCGTGACAAAGACTATGATTGTTTGTAGTGGTCCGCAAAGTGACAATCGACCGTGTGAGATTCCACATCGATTAGAGAGGGGAACGAGCGAGGACGCTGGGCTCTGAAAGAGGGTGAATTGTGAGATTCCACATCGGTTGCGATTAAGGGTATGCAAACCTCTCAATCGCAAGCGTGTTTTAAAAACCTTTAGGAAGACCCAAAAGAGAAGTTTAAAGATGACAATATCGGTTCGCGATAGACGAGTGGATAGTAACATGATCTTGTAGTCGTCAATGACAGGTAAGGATCGTTCACAATATCTGAGTGTGGTCGATGATAGGGAATAATGAGGATTAAGAAAAAGTTTATTATTATATTTTTTAAAATGATTTGATAGGTTTGTGAAACTTTTAAATGCGAAATAAATAAAAGAATATTAATTAACATGACAAAGTTGAAACACAAATTATAATTTTTTTTAATGAATAGTGTTTAAGTAATAAATAATGATATAAGTTAAAAAAAATTAAGGGAAAATAATTATAGGGTCTATATTCCATTCCACGCTATGGATGAACTTTTACATCTTAGGGAGATTCTCAATTTCTCTCTCTCAGTCACATTATATTATATAATTTAAAAGGAAAAGGAAAAAGGAAAAAAAAAGGAAAATAACCAAAGCCCTAGTTTTCCTGGGTCCTTCTCTATAAGTTTGCGTGGAGACGAATCTCCACCTTCCACGCAAATTCTCCATCTCCCAAACTTAATCCTTTGCCGATTGCGAATAGTATTTCTCTCGTCATCGTCGATTTGGGTTTCTCATGTTATTGTCTTGATTCGATTGTTAGTTTCTCTCGTTACCGTCAGACATACAAGCGCGTATTAGATCTGCGTTTCGGTATTTTTCGCATCTCTGCCTTTAGGATAGCAATCTCTTTGAATCGGCTGAGTAAGATAGATTTATCTGTTATCGAGCATGTTTCTTTCGAGGCAGAGGGGAGTTTTGTGGAAGTTTGAGTTATTGGTTGAGGAGAAGCTGTTCAAATACTGGGATGTCTTTTAGCAATTCAATCGAATTCCTTATCAAGTGATTCTGCCGATTTTCTGGTCGGTTAGATGTGGAATATGCTTGCGTACATGGGGGGTTTATGCTTCTTTATTTGTGTTCCTTTTAATGTTTTTCATCAATTTTGTATTGTACGTTAGGAATCTGGCATCTTTTGTTCTTTTATGAGCTGGATGGAGAAGTTTTTGCGTGGATGTGAGAATAATAATTAGGGAAATCGGGGAAGTATGAGATTGTGCATAGTTGCTCTGAGATTTAATAACATTATGCCCAAAAGTTCACTGCTGGAGTTTGATATAGAGTTAATTGTGCTGGGTCTCTTCTGATCCAATCTCGAGGCATGGATCGTCTAAGCTTTTGTGGTTAAAGTTTGAACACAGGAACTTCATATGCTAAGATGGGCATGCAGAATTTAAGATTTGGGTGCAGGTTTTACGATATCTTCACGTTGGAAACGTTCTGCATCGCTAATTTCTATAGTTTTTGCTTGCAGATTGAATGATTGTTTCCACATAATGTCTGTCGTATGCTATCTTGCATATTGAATCTTTTTGAAGATTACTAATGTATTAGTATCCATACGGTGCAGAATTTGAGAGTGACTCCTGGGAAGTTAGTGAGAATTTGGTGTTGGAATAAAGTGATAAAAGACCAAGAAACTTTTTTAAGCCTCTGAGCTCTTGGAATAATGATGGCCGTACCAGAAAGTGAAGAGGTGCACTATACTTTTCTTTGCTGTTTTCTGGATTTTGAAGATCGTGATAGGTTTCTCTTATATGGTTATATTATTGTCAGTAAATGTTCTATTGGCATTTGGCAGGTTGGTTTTAAGCGCATTGGGTTGTCAGCCAGTGATTATGGTGCAAGTCTTCCTATCAAGAAAAGGAGATTTCCGGTTGTGCAGTCTCCCCCCTCTCCATCTAAAGATATATCTTCGTTTCATCCAGATGGAAATTTAATGAAGATTGAACAGCCTTCTCCACCTAAAGATGAATTGTTTCATATCGATGCAAATTTAACGAGTGAAAGGCCGAGTCTATCTGTGACAATAGTTTCAAGTTCTAGTGCAGTCACAAGTTCTGGGTTGTCGAACAAGAACCAGGATTGCGTTTCTAACGAAAATAAAGGCGAATCTGGAACTGATTCATGTTATGTGGATGTGGTCCAGAGTGATTCTGGAATGCCGGTAGTAAAGTTTCAGGAATCTAGTTTGGGTGGGCATGCTTCTTTGAATGGTTATGTTGAATGTGAAGACAAGTCCTTGGTAACCGAAAAACACACTGTTCATGCATCACCAGAGATCTGCGGGGGGCTGAAGTTATCATCAACTAGCCTTAACTCCGATCCTCATGCTGGTAACAAAGAGGAAGAAATTGATGTAAAAGTTGAAGGAGGAGCTGAAGTATCTGTAGGTTTGAAGGAATGTGTGAATCCAAAATTGGTTCCTGAAAAGAGTGATATGAATTTTCTGAAGCAGAGCACTATGGAACATATGTTACTGGACTTGTCTTTAAACAAGCAAGAAAGTGGCACCCACTGTGTCAAAGGTAATGCAGGGTCTGATTATGATGGTTCTCTTTTGCATTCAAACAGGGAAAATTGGGATCTAAATACCTCAATGGATTCGTGGGAGAGTTGTACTAGTGATGCACCTGTAGGGCAGATATCATCCACTCGGACAAATACGGCTGCTGAGACAAATGTAAGCTCATCTGAAATGGTTGAAAGTGACAATCCATGTGTAAAGCAAACCATTTTAGATGGTGAACATAAAGGAAACTCTATTAATGCATGCATTCCATCAAATGATCATCTTCATTTAAGTCTCAATTTATCTTATCCAAAGCCTATGGTTGAAGAAGATCCTTATCTTTCTGAATATGAATCAGATGGCAATTGGGATATTGCTGAGTCTGTCGATGATGATGATAATAATATAGAAGAAGATTATGAAGATGGTGAGGTTCGGGAAACAATGCCTGAAACTGAAGTAGAGGTCCATATGTGTGAGAAAAGAGGAATTGAGACTTTTGATCATGCTGAATGGGATGATAAGAAGATCAATTCAGTTGGATTGCCTAATCATGAGGGTTTCACTTTAGGCTCTCTAGAACAGGAAACTGAACCAGAAAATCCGAAGGTTAGAAGTGAAGACGATGTTCATACTACAACTATAAGTAAATCTTCTGAACAGGAAAACGAAGATCGTTGTGTGGAAGAAGTACATGCCGTAGAGAATACTAGTATAGAGGATGTAAACAGGCCTGTGAAGGCCGTAGGAAGAAGCCAATCGTCTCAATATGATGAAAGGGATAACTTTGAGGGCCAGGACACTGCTGATAAAACCATTGATGGAATTCAGGAATTGATTCCGGCAGTTTCTCAGGGTGAGATGGAGAGTGCTATAGCAGTAGATATAGTGCAGAATAAGGATTTAATTTTGCCTAGTGTCAAGGAGTCTGTAAGTAGTGATGATGTGAAGGATATTTATAGTGGCACTAAAAATAGCCGGATAATTAATCTTAATCGAGCTTCTGCTGATTCAACTCCTTGTAAGGAAAAATCTGGTTTTGTTAGGTCAGTTTTATCTCGTACTGATAGAGAGTTTGTACCCAGCATGGCACTTGAGGGAGCAAATGTGCAACCTCAAGAAAGGTGATCATCTGTTACTTGATCTCTTTTATCTGTTTTTCTTCTCAAACCTGTTTTAACTGCTCTTCTGCCTTCCTTATTTTATCCCTTTTTTATTTTTTATTTTTTATTTTCAGAGATGACGCTTATGGTGATACTACCAAGAAATTTTCAGTAGACAGATCCCAGGATCAGTCACAATGGAAGAATTTTAGTCATAGAAGAGGGAGAAGTACTAATAGGTTGGATACCCGACCTGGGGAATGGGATTTTGGTCCCAACTTCTCTCCTGAAACATACACCGACCAACAGATTGATTACCATGTTCCTGGTCTTGATCAAAACCGATATAAAATCATACCAGATGGTCCATTTGGTGGTGCTAACCATCGTGGTAGGCAATTGCCAGATGATGAGGGGCCTTATTTTTTCCATGGACCCTCAAGGAGAAAGTCACCTGGAAGAAGACATGGGCCCGGTGTACATGGTGGCAAAATGGTTAACAGAATTCCTAGAGATTTTAGTCCAAATAGATGCTTGGATGAAGGCGGTTCCTTTGATCGACAACATGGTGAAAAGTTCACTAGGAATTTTGCTGATGACACAGAGGATCCATTATATGCACGACCTCAACTTCCATATGAGGTCGACAGACCTTTCTTTCGGGAAAGAAGGAACTTCTCATTCCAAAGAAAGAGTTTTCCCAGAATCGATTCCAAATCTCCAGTGAGATCCCGAGCTCGTTCTCCGAACCAATGGTTTTCTTCGAAAAGATCTGATAGATTTTGTGGACGTTCCGACATGATACATCGAAGACCTCCAAGTTATAGGATGGACAGGATAAGATCTCCTGATCAGCCTCCTATACGTGGGCGTATGGCAGGCCGAAGACAAGGATTCCGTTACCTTTCGCCATCTGATGATATGATGAGGGACGTGGGTCCTGCACCCGAACATGGCCCCATAAGGTCTCTTATTCCTAATAGGAATCAGAATGAAAGATTACCACTTAGAAACAGAAGTTTTGATGGTATAGATCCCAGAGGAAGGATTGAGAGTGACGAACTTTTTGATGGTCCTGTACGTTCGGGTCAATTGAGTGGGTATAGTGGTGGCGAACATGAGGACGACGAAAGAAGATTTAATGAGAGACATGAACCTGTCCATTCTTTTAAGCATCCATATGATGATTCTGATGGTGAGAGATTTCGAAACAACGGTGAAGATTGTTCTAGGCCTTTTAGATTTTGTGCAGAGAATGACTCAAGAATTTCATGGAAGAGGAGGTAGCTTTTTGGGGGAGAAAATGAGTTGAGAACTTTTACCAGGCGAGTGGAGATTGCTTTAGACTAGGCCATTCTGTTAGTGTAACTTAGATGGTTCATAGATGATATTTTATGGTGCAAAGGGGGAAAATTTTTATGTTCTCTTTTGTTTTATTTCATAATTGCAATTGTAAAAAATTCCATTCTCCATGCAGAAGAGTATGCTTCTCAAGTGCTATTGTGACTTCAAAGTGACTAAACAACTATGCAAAATTTGTTCTCTTAATCGTTAAGATCTTTCTTGTCAACTGCGATGATTACTTGCATACAGTGCATGCTTATGCTCTTGTCAGGCAAATTCAAATCTTAGTAGGTAAATTCAGTGGTGTGTTCTCCCTCTCCAATGCCAATATAAGGTGAAACTAAATAGTTCGAAATACTATCAGTTTGCAATTCTTTAAAATTTTTATTGTTCTGTTGTTCTTTTAGTACATGTGCCTTCACTGCTTCACTGTTGAATTCTACAGTTCGTCTAGAGCATGGAGGATCACAAAAGGTGTATCTACGGTAATCTTGTCTACTTTAGTTGTATTGTTTAATTTAATCAATCTTTTATAGCTTCTATTTGCAGATTTTTTAAATAATGATGGCGTTTCAAAAGCGATGGTACTGAGTGACGATGACAAACAGCTCTTTGAGGTCCCTTTCTCCCTCTCTAGCTATAAAATCGTATTTTCAGGAAGTTGTACACTCATGCTGTTCATCATGAAATTTTGTTTAACTCTTAGTTGACTTGGCATTATCATGAAGTGGCTGTATGCTCTGGCAGTGTAGTTTGGTTAACTCTGTTTTCAAACCCAAAATCCCTTCTGCAGTAGATATCTTTAGTTTATTTTATTGTTTGTTTACCTAATAGTTTAGTTTTCTTTTCCCAACTTACTTCCTTTTTGACTTTCCACTTCTCAAGTATCTGAATTTCTATGTCTAGGTCAGTGTAGTTCTTTATTCTCACCTGCTTGTGTGATGTGAATTCCGAACCATTTTTTTTAAAACCTTGGACATGTACAAGCTTATCACTGTTAACTACATGTATTTGTGAAATCTTTGTGCTATGAAGAAGTTGAAATCTAGATTTTACATGTGAGATCCCACGTTGGTTGGAGAGAGAAACAAAGCATTCCTTATAAGGTATAAGGCGGTGGAAATCTCTCTAGTGGACGCGTTTTAAAAGCTCGAATGGAAGCTTGGAAGGGAAAGCTCGAAAGGTAAAGCCCAGAAGGGAAAGCTCGAAAGGTAAAGCCTGGAAGGGAAAGTCCAAAGAGCACAATATCTACTAGCGGTGGGCTTGAGCTGTTACAAATGGTACCAGAGCAAGAGATCGAGCGGTGTGCCAGCAAGGACGTTGGATCTCCATGGGAGATGGATTGTGAGATCCGTGGTTGGAGAGGGAAAGGAAGAATTCAACATGATCACTTTTTTACTCAACTGCTTATTAATCAACTTACTTTTGCTAAAACTCACTCCCATAAACCTATTAGCTTCGCCATTTATGGACCTTTTAGTTTAAATTATCAACCCTCGTTGCTATTTTTCCAATGTTTCTTTTCTGTGAGTGATGCAGTTCAAGTTTTTCTTCAACCTGTGGAGAGCTCACCAAAAGATGCCCCAGAGGTTAGTGAAGTCCAGAAATGAGTATCTATCCCAATGAAATGGACACTCAATTGGAACCATTACTATTTCAAAACCCTTCATATTCTTTTATGGAATGCATAGAAATGATGTCAATTATTTTGTAAGGTTGTGCTTAACTTCTTTTGTTGTAATGTTGGGTAAGTACAATCGATGCTCAAAACCCGTCAAATTGGATATTTTTGTATCTTAATTTCAATCCCACAATTTTGTGTCTAATAATTTTTTGAATCTTCAATTTTGTGGGCAATAGATTTCTAACAAATTCAAATTTTTTTAATTAAATAATTTGTTGTTATAAATTTAAATCTTATATATAATAAAATTCTATCATTTCATAAAGACCCTTAGTTAGAAAGATGATTTTAAGAAAGAACGAGAATGAAACATTTTATTTAAAAATAAAATTAGAAAAAAAAAATATCCTGATTTTTAAACAAAATGATATACGGCTTCTTAACGTTAAGAAGTTTAATAATCTTGTGAATGCCTTCTGATATCGAGTGTGAGAGCACTTGATTACATGGTGTTGAACTTTTGTGTGTTCATATTTCTATCATATTTGACATTATCAATTAAATATTATAAATTTTTAAAAAATATATTTATGAATTTTGTTATTTTTATTTTTTTTATAAAAATATATATATCAATCGACATCAATGTTTTAATTTTTGAACTTGAAGATGGTGGCGACGCTGACGGGGTTAATGTTATTTTCGTCTCTCGTCGGCTCTCTTTGATTTTTCGCTCTCTAAGTATGATTGCTATGTAAGTGATATTATAATTTTAATATTATAATTTTACTTTAAAAAGTACGACAAATTTTTTTGGGTGATTTGTAAAAGAAAAAACCAAAGGGGAAGAGGGAATGAAAGAATACAAAATAATAATAATAATAATAAAAAAAATAATGATAATTATTAATACGCAAAAGAATTAAAAAGTATATATAAATAATCGTTTTGTTATTTGTTCAAGATTTAGTCATGGCAAACCCATTTCTGTAGTTTCGACAAGGAAATTTCCAATATGAAATTCGAACGCCTTCAAAAAGGAAATCCCTAAAGTGAAATTGAAAGTTTGCCGCTAGAACTGTAAGTTGCAGAGCTCCTCTCTCACTCTTCGACCATTTTTGCCTCCATCGGAGAAACACAGCGTTTGTGCGAGGTAATGCAGTTCAATCATTCTTAATTGCGAGTTATGCTTTGATGAAATTTGTAAAGTTTTGACATTATAGTATTGAAAATTTATGAGTATTTGTACTAATACAGACATTCGAGCTCATAAATGCTATTGGGAACTCGATTCACCAATGTATGGCGATGGTGGACATCTCCAACAATTCCTACTTCTCATGCTTTCCTCTTCACTGCCCGCTTTTTAACCTCTTCTCAACTTGAGGTATATTGTTATTGCGCTTGATATGTTGAGCATGTGCACCTGGAATATTGAATGCTTGCTAATGTCACTTCCTCATTCCAAAATTAGATATCATCGAACAGTCTTCTTGTGGATAACGTTTTGAGTACTACTGAAACTGATGATGTGTTTTTACCGTGGTTGGAAAGAAAATCAAATACGATGATTTCATCAGTGCTTTCTATTGGGAAATCTGAGATTGGCAGGTAATTCAGCAGGCTTCTTTGACTTCAGCCATTACATTCATATGAGGTTTAATCAATTTAATCCAAGATCGTTCTTCTTTTGCTAGTTCAGGTTTTTGTTCGCGTCTGAGACTATACGGGCTGGAGATTCCATTTTGAAGGTTCCTTTCAATGTGGTATTGTGTAAATAGCTTCGTGATGAATTTCATAATACTCTTGGAAAGTATTTAAAATATAGATGATTAATATCTTTCATTCTTCTTTGCAGCAAATCTCACCTGATATGCTTCCTTCGCCTATTAGAGATCTGTTAGGCGATGAGATTGGAAACGTTGCCAAGGTTGCTCTTGTAATTCTACTTGAACAGAAATTGGGCTCGGTAAGGATTCGGTGTGATGTTTGTTATTTTAAAGATGAGAGCTATCTTTGCATTCAACTTTGTTACTAGCTCGAACAAGAAAATTAATTGAGATTTTTTATTTTGATATTCAAACTTGTTATTTTCGTGGTAGGGTTCTAAATGGGCTCCTTACATTATCCGACTTCCGAAACCACGGGAAATGCATAACACAGTTAGTACTCTGCCTATTCCTTTTATGCGCAGAAACAAACAATTTCTTGTTGCAGTGGTTGATAGAATGAATTTGATTACATGTTTACTCAGCTTGGGTAAGTATTGAGCCAAATGTTATTTTATTTTAGATCAAATGAGTGACTCGTGGCCAATGTGAGTATAGCTCAGTGATAGTTGACATGTACTCTTGACCAAGAGGTCAGAGGTTCGAATCCTCTCACCCCAAAATATTGTTGAACTCAAAAAGAAAGTGACTCGTGGAATAAATTGCGTCAATCATCCATATGGCAAAGTTAAAAATTCTCTGGATAAAGATTTTGCTGCTATTCTGTGGATGTAGTGGGAAATACACTTTTGCTTACTTGTTCTTAAATGAATTTATTCTTTATGGGCATGCAAGAATTTATTAACATTACCTTAAATCATATTATGTTTTGTATGTTCTTCCTCATATAACATAAATTCATTTATATTTTACTCTACACCTTCTCTTAAAAGGTTACATTACAATATTGGTCATCATGGCTTCCTTTTTTCTTTTTTTTTTTTGGGGGGGGGGGGGGGGGGGGGGGGGGGATTCGGCAGCAATTTGATTATAGGTTCTTATTTTTCTTCTTTTTCATTTAGGTTGTTTTTATTTTAGCAATGAGCTGATGAAAATTTCTAAGCTTTCAATTTAATAATGTTTGACATTCAATTGAAAATATTCATGGACAACGACTTAGCTCTAACTCTTACGTTGTTTGAGTTTTTGTAGATTTTTTGGAACGAAAGAGAGTTGGAGATGATTCGTAAAAGCTCTTTGTATGAGGAATCACTTAATCAAAGATCACAAATTGAAAGGGATTTTTTGGCAATCAAGCAAGTTAGTGCTTTGCTTCAGCTAATAATTCCTTTGTAGCTTGGCATTTTTTAATCGGTTTGCAATGCTGATTTGCTGTTGGGATGTTATATTCAAGGTATTTGTTACCTAGGTAAATAATAATTAACTTTCAATTAACTCTGAACTTGATAGACTTTTTAATCTATCCTGATAAAAACCAAGTATATCATTTCATTTCATTAGTAAGTTCTTTATTTTATGGCATGAACTTTGTTGGTGATTTTAAGATACAAAATTGGAAAATGGCATCCTAGTCTAGGAATTTCGATATTATATGACATGTTGGAAACAAAAGAAGGTTGTCAATATTTTTCAAATTGCATACAAAAGAGCTTTTTGTTAGACCATGTTTGTTAACTATATTTACTCCCAATGTTATTTCAGGCTCTGGAAACCTTCCCTGAAATTATTGATAGCATCAATTGCGATGATTTCATGCATGCTTATGCTCTTGGTATGTTAATTCTGTTGAGAAGGAAGTTATATCAGTGGTGATGTCTTCCTTTTTAATGCCCCCTTTTAGTCTAGCTAAACAGTTTGGGATACTATTAGTATGCAATTCTTTTTAAAAAAATTATTACGACTTTTCACTGTTTTTCTGTTGACTTTCACAGTTACTTCTAGAGCATGGAGAAGCACCAAGGGTGACTCTCTGGTATTCTTTTGTTCGACGAAATGACATTTCTTTTGTATTCTATATAGTACATCTA
This sequence comes from Cucurbita ficifolia, assembly GCA_033971965.1. Classification (NCBI taxonomy): domain Eukaryota; kingdom Viridiplantae; phylum Streptophyta; class Magnoliopsida; order Cucurbitales; family Cucurbitaceae; genus Cucurbita; species Cucurbita ficifolia. The sequence goes on from CM066965.1 coordinate 18,747,031, forward strand.
AAGTTTTTATTTAGTTGCATATGTTCTTAGTGAGCTCTAGCAAATTTCGTACTACGAAAAGGAACTTACTGTAATTGTATTTGTAATTTAATATTTTTGACAGATTCCATTTGCAGATTTTTTAAATCATGATGGTGCATCAAAAGCACTGGTATTGAATGATGATGACAAACAGCTCTCTGAGGTCCCTTTCTCCCTCTCGTGCTATATATATATATATATCCTGTTTTCCGGAAGATAAGATATTGTAACTTGAGATTTACTACATTTGTGGAAGTTGTACACTTTTTCTGGACATCATGAAATTTTCTTAAACTCTTAGTTAACTCAGAACTATGGTGTCTTCAATATATGCTCTGGCTTTGTAGTAACCTCTGTCTTCAAGCCAACAATTCCTTTTGTAATAGATATCATTAGTTTGTTTTATTGGTTTATTTTTATAGTTTTTTTCCCAACTAAATTCCTTCTGACTTTCAAGTTTCGGAATTTCTGTCTAGGTCATTGCTGATCGTGATTATGCCCCTGGAGAACATGTAAGTTTTAATTTTTATTTTCAGCTTCAAATAAATATCAACCTCATCAATGGATCCGGAGTCCAAAGGCTAGCTCAAGCCCAACCCAAGCTCGACCCAAAGTCAAAGTTTGACCGGTCTTGTCCAACCTAGCCCATTTATTCATTTGATTGGATATGGATCACCATTTTGAAAATTGAGCTGGCCTTGGGCTAGATTTTGTTCGGCCCGTTGTGCCGGTCCAATAGACTTATTATTGAGCCAACCGAACTATGTATGTGCATATATATATTATATAGTTTTCATATATTAAAAAGAGTAGATTTTCCAATATTTTTAAAATATATTTTTTTATAATTTAGATATCAGAGTTTTTAGTTAATATAAAGATTTTAAGTGTTAAAAACCTATAAAAGGAATTTTAAAAAATAAAATAATAAATGAAACTTCGTTATATCAATAATTTTATTAGATAAAAGTAATAAAAATTCCAAAATTTTAAAATAAGCTAAATTTTGACATGCACTAGCTTATCATTGTTAATTACATGTATTTGTGAAATCTACGTGCACTGGAGAAGTTGGAAACATGGAATATACATGATACATAATGTATATTGTTTTTGGTTTAAAGTTTCTGTTTGAGCTCTAATTGTCAATTCATTGTTTGCATATTGTTTTTGGTTCTATATGATTCATACATGACACACGATGTTACATGCTTTACTGACTTTTGTGCTTCGATTTTATGGAATTGCAAGCCAGAATGATACATTCCTTGTTGATATAATACTTTTGACTTTGTTGCTCTGCAATTCACATGTGCTATCGTACAGGTGCTAATAAGATACGGAAAATATTCAAATGCTACGTTGATGTTGGACTTTGGGTTTGCACTTCCCTACAACATTCACGATCAGGTTTGTATGGCAATTTAGATAGAAGGAAGCTCTACCGATGCAATGGAGAAATAATATTGTTGTATAGTTGTTTAAAAGAAATTTAAGCATTATTATAATTCCATTTTTGATGATCCTTTCAATCTATTAGGATTCCCTTTTATGATTTAGTGTGATCTTAGTTGACGATCCTTTCATTTTAAAAACAACAAACCCAAACAATCTTCTTTGAGTTTTCCTAATTCTCTCTATCTTTTATGGAGTAGTCAAGTTAATACGGTGTTCTTGGTTAGGGAAGGGTTTTTTGGCACACTTGTTTCTTTGTTGTGTAATGGAGAATTTTGACTGTAGAAAAATATTAGAACTTTTAGGAATGTCGAGATATCGTGGGAGGAGGTATGAGAGGTTGCTAGGTGTAATGCGTCATTATGAGTTTGGTTTGATTCTTTTGGATTCGTGAGGAGAGTTTGGCTCTCCATTCCTTGTTTCTTCATCAGTAAGAGATATTTCCTACCAAAAAAAAAATCCTTACTCTAATTACTTCTATTTTTGTTTTTTGTTTGGTTTTGGCAATTCAGGCCTTTTTTGTGTTTACCTTGTCCTTTTACATTTATGTCCCTTGGCCTTGTTGAAAGCCTGAGTTTCTATCTTAAAATACATTGTTAAATGCTACCACCTAGCTCTCAGTCCTGTTCACATCTAGGATTACGAACATTTTTGTTTCTTAATCATTAGGAAAAGAGGTGGGTGAGTAGGATAAGATAATACTTGTATATGTTTGTTAATGTTACTTATCATTTATGTTTGCTTTTACTTTCAAACTTCTTTGTTGTTGAAGATCCCTCTTTATATTTTGTTATTTTTGGCTTATTTGAATGTTGAATTTTCCATAGTTTACATTGAAATATGCATACTCAGGTCCTGGTCCAAGTTAAAACAGTTGAAGATGATCCTTTGGCGAGAAGAAAGTTGGAACTTTGGCAAAGAAGTTGCACCTCAACTACTAAATATGTTAACGGCATTTACTTCCCTGGGAATTCTTTTACTATCAGGTTAGTATCTTATCAAAAACTAGTCGCATTGAAAAATAGGACATGGCTATTTTTCCTATTTTTCATCGACTAGGTTGATCTAAATGGTTCTTAATTCCTCACTTTTTTGTTGGTGCTTGTTACATCATGTTTGCGTGGCTGTAAGAAGTAAAGATTTATTTTTTTTCAAAACACACAAGCAAATGTATATACATAATAACTAGAGTATCTTGACCGAAACATACATACATACATATCTATATATATATACACACACGCACGCGAGCACACACACATATTTAGTATCTTGACCATAGCTACTATAACTTCGGTAACTTTTATGTACCATCAGGGAAGTAAGATCTGCCACTGGGAAAGGGAGAGGTCTTCCCCAATCACTTCGTGCATTTGCTCGTATTTTATCTTGCACTAGTCCTCGGGGTTTGTACCTCACCTTTTCTTAATTCCCATTTCTGCATCGGCATGGCTTGGGTGTGATATCTTTTTTGTCCTTGTTGAACATGTAGAGTTAAATGACTTGTGTACTGAAGCTGCTAATGGTGACGGTCGGCTGGCTCGAATTCCATTGAAGAACGTCAACAGAGAGGTTGAAGCACATCAGATCTTGCTCTCTCAATTCCAACAACTTGTTGAAGAGTATGAGGCATCTATTGAGGTACTTGCTCTCTAATCTGAACTTGTTCAACTGAAAGTTCTTCTAAATTCCATTGCTTAGTCCCAATGTAATTCATCTAACCATTTGTTCTCTTTTTAACAATTAGTATCTTCTCAATTTTGGCCTCTTCATGCCCTTCTGAGTAACAAGAACAACCAGCCTATAAATCAATCTGTGATTTGCAAATGGGTTATGTAATATTCAACACATGTTCATACTAGATTCCAATTTTTTGGTCAGAATATTGGCAAAAGTCTTTCTCTAATTAAGTGTTTATCATATTCTTGCATTGCTTTGTGTTGTAGATTGAGATACTAATGTGAATGATCGGTTATCATGTTCTTGTGTACTACTTGGACTATCTAAATCTTCTTGTATCTCGGGCATGTAGGCACTGTGGCCTGTTGATTCCCCATGTTCATGCAAAAAGTTGGCACAGCGAAGGCTAATGGCCCAACATCTCCTAACTGGTGAGCTTCGCATCCTCAAGTCTGCTACTGCTTGGCTGAACAATTATTGCGATACCATTTAGATCGATTCACCACTAAAAGTATATTATAATGGAGGCATTATTTATTATTGGTACCTAAGAGCTTTAATATGTTGAGGTGTTCTTAGTTGAAACAGAGTGTTTTTAGGTGGAGCCCTTATCACTTTCAACATACCCAAAAGCTATAGGAAAAAGAAAAGTGCTTATAGAAAAATAAATGGTCAAATAATCCGATTTTGATCCTTTCAAATGCTTCCACAAAGCCAAAAAAAACAGTCTTTTCTTTCTTTTGGTTCAATTCCCTAGAGAATTAATTAAGCCTAATCTTTTTAATTCCTTGTATAATTAATTAGCATAATCTTTTCATTTTTCTTACTTATTTGCTCTTTAAAATTGCATATTGCTTCATCTGCTAATTAGTATTCATTTCGCCTTTTATAATGTCTACCATATTTCATATATATTATTTTACGGGATTGATTGATTGATTATCTCGAGAATATGTTGCACATATTTAGATATATTTATATTTTTATCATTTGTAAATATATACTGACGTAGTTATTCTATTCATCTCTGAGTAGACAATTTTGCCCTTGAGTTCCATTTTCTTTTTCATTTTTGAGAAAAAAAATACCTCCAAAGTATATGTTTGATTATTATTATTATGGTAACTTTGTATAATTAATTTTTTTTGTTAGTTTATTAGTTTTTTGTCTACATCAATTATTCTATTATAATATATACACTAAGTATAAAAAATATTGATTTTTCCAAAAAAAGCAATACTCAATTAAACAATAATGACTTCGATTAATCTAGTTTTTCTATGGTTTGAATTCAATTAGATACAAAATATTATTTCTTCTCTTATTTTTTTAAAAATTCACATCATTAAAAAAGGCAAGAAATTGACATGTCACTATCCACTCCTTATTTTTTTAGAAGGAAAAAAGGTGAAAAAAACCCACTTTTGCCTTTTTCTTTTTTCCTTTTTCCTTTTATATTTAAAATGTTTTATTAAAGACCCAATCCAACACATACTAACAACTTGGTCGAACCCACAAACCCATAATTTAATCACTCAATAAAAAATAGCGAACACAGAGAAAATGGTCTGTCATTTTTTAGAGAGAGAGAGAGATCAATGATGTCTCCCTCCATCCCTCTTGCTAATCTCACCACTGGTTTCACTTCCTTCGCCACGTGTCATCACGTTACAAGTTCATTGGATTTCATATCGACAATTTGAAAGTGATATACCGTTTTTTTCCTTTTCTTTTGGGCTCAAAATATCCTTTTGAAATACCGAATCTTCCTATAAAATTTTAATTGTTATATATATATATATATGTTGTGACTGATCAACTCCTTATCAATTCTGACTCATTTCGAAAATTCTTTGCAGACGAAGAGATGTCAAAGGGGCAGATTATATTACTATAAATTTGTTACTATGATTAGACCTTAATCCAATATCATTATTTTGTCTTAAAATTTTAAATTTCGTATGATCTAAGTTGAGAACTCTTACATTTTTTGTGTGTTCTAAATGTGTTAATTTAATTTCAATAATATGATAAAAGTAGAAGCTTATTATCAAGCAAATTAAACAATTTATAATGTAAATAATAGAGAGAATCTTTTGCCATTTGGCTAAAGTATAAGGGGGACAAAAGAGAAATTTCAAAACGATGAAGGACAAAAATTGAAATAAAATCTATAATGTTAGGGCTAAATTCCAAACTAACCTAAGCCACATAAGAATCAATTTTTTTTAATAATCTCATTGTAATTTCATAGCAAAATTAAAACAAACGGCAATGAGGATAAATTTGACCGTTAAAAGTAGGGCAAAAGGGAAATAATAATAATAATAATAATAATTATTATTATTATTATTAAAGTTTGTTATTTTGGTGATACTTTGGGTGAGTCAAATATTTGCCTGCTATCTCCGCCATATCTGACTCAGTCTTACCCACCTGCAACAACCATTTTTTTGTGCTCTCCAGAAAAAAAAAAAACTGAAAAAAAAAAGGAAACAGGAACACTTCCTCGGAGGAGGGGAACGAAGGAAGAAGAAGAAGAAGAGGTGAGGGAGATACTGAAATCCCAGAAACAGGAACAATTCTTCGTATATTTCTTTCGGACCCGGAAACTTTCCTCTGAATTTAGCAGATCTGTGGCTAAATTTAGGGGGAATCAGGGTTTTTGTTTTCTCTGCTTTGGAGTTGACGGAGGGTGAGGGAGGGGATTAGGTTTCTTCTTCAAGATGATGATCTCTCGGGGGTTGTTTGGGTGGTCTCCACCTCATATGCAACCCTTGACTCCTGTCTCTGAGGTATCGGAGCCGCCGGAATCTCCGTCTCCGTACCTTGACCCCGGTAATGACCCTACTGGCGAGCGGATTGAGGAGTCGGAAGAGATGGAGGAGCCCGAGGAGATTGAGCCACCTCCTGCTGCTGTGCCGTTTTCGCGGCTCTTTGCGTGTGCCGACCGGCTTGATTGGACTCTCATGGTTGTTGGATCGATTGCCGCTGCAGCACATGGTACTGCTTTGGTCATTTATCTTCATTACTTTGCTAAGATTGTCCATGTGCAGAGGATTCCTCCCGAACAGCAGTATGAGAAATTTAGGGAGGTCAGTAACTGATTCTCGAAAAACCTCCTTCTGGGGATTTATTGTGTGCATGTGGTGATTGCTGTGTTTGTTTCTGCCGGAATTGCTAAATTTGAAGGTTGAAGTGCCGGAAATGGATCTTTTCAGAGCCAATTTTCCTGGTCAAGGTGGCTGGGCTTAGAATATACGTTCCGGAGTGGTTCTCTTTTTTTTCTTGATTGGTTTTCTTTGGTAGTAGGACTAAGAGAATCCTTCATTTGGAAATTTTATTCTTTCACTAGAAATAATAGTTCCCATTTTTAGATATACCATTTCCTTTTCTAGTCACTTATGTAACTAGCTGGGTGGTCTGAATATTCCAAAGTGAATAGAATATTACCAGCCAGCTAAATCTTGATGTAGCTGTAAATTAATGACCAAAATTGTTTCATTTTCAATTCTAGTGGCGTGAAAATTCGTGCATTTACTCCGTTCCTAGCTCAATTATTGCACAATTTATAGGAATGTTAAACAATTCAAGCTATGTTAGATGTCTAAGGTGTATTCTTAATCCTCGTATTCTGTTCCATCATCACAATCAGTTGATTGGAGTGTATCTATCTACCTTCTACTTTTGAAGTATAAATGCTGAATTGCTGCAACTCATTCTTATGGGAACGCCTTGTAGTGGATCCAAGGTTAATTAACTTGTAACTTAGGTGCTTGACTCTACATATATTATAGACGTGGCGTATGTAGGGTCTAACGTGTGTTAGAAACATGCCTTTTGCTTGTATTCATATTCTACTTTTGTTAATCTCATTCTCTTTGGTGATTGGTTTGAGAATGGAGGACGAAATTATGGAGTTGAGTGTAATTTTGTACATGACTTTTTTTTTTTGTTGAAATTTTTCAGTCTCTGGAATTTCATACTTAAACACATTAATCTTTTAATTGTAAATCCTATATGCTTAGAAAATGCCCGTGTCAGAATTAGTGAGAAATGCTAAAATTTTTGTTGGATTTCATTTCTTTGCAGCTTGCTTTAAGAGTTGTTTATATTGCAATTGGTGTTTTTGTTGCTGGTTGGATTGGTAAGATCTAATGTTATTGAATATTTCTTTATCCGAAATTCCCTATCATATTTAAGTTGATTTTATTGGCAATCAACTAACTTGTCTGTGTGATAGAGGTTTCATGCTGGATTCTGACTGGTGAAAGGCAGACTGCTGTCATTAGATCCAGATATGTTCAAGTGTTACTTAATCAAGATATGAGTTTCTTTGATACATATGGCAACAATGGGGATATTGTGAGCCAAGTACTGAGTGACGTGCTGCTCATTCAGTCTGCTCTCAGTGAAAAAGTATGTTCTGGACTCCCATTAGGGCTTGAGAATTATAATTTGTGTTATTTTGTTCCTCTTCTATGTATTCAATGGGATTTTTATGACCATCCTTGTCATTTTTGCACTCTTTTTAGGTTGGAAACTATATACACAATATGGCTACATTCTTCAGTGGCCTTGTCATTGGATTTATTAACTGCTGGCAGATTGCTCTCATAACTTTAGGCACTGGTCCTTTCATAGTTGCTGCTGGAGGAATATCAAATATATTTCTTCACAGGCTTGCTGAAAATATTCAAGACGCATATGCTGAAGCTGCTAGCATTGCAGAGCAGGTGCGTTATTTTTTCTTTCCTTCATTGTTTCAGGGGATATGGTTCGTACCCCCTACAATATCAGGAAACTTGTAGTATTTTGCACTCCTAATATTGTTAATACTGTTGCAAGTCTAAATTAGACTACTGTCTTCCTTATTTATTTTCATAGAATCTAAATCGATAGATAATCTAAATTCCCTAGATACTAGATAATAGGTAACAAGATAAAGATAAATCTAAATAAATCTCTAGTTACTAGTTCACAATAAATCTAACTAAATCTAAATAATAATCTCTAGATACTAGGTAACTAAAATTTAAATAAATCCAGGCTAGATAAATTGGGAGGTCAACTACTTCCTTTACTTAACGGGATTACACAAATATCCTTCAACACTCCCCTTTAAGTTGAGTAATAGATATCATTTATTCTTAGCTTGGATACTATGAATTACACCTATAATGGGGGTATAGTGGGAGCATGAGATGGAGGAGAGGGATGAGGGGGCAAGGGGGGAGTTGGGTAAAAGGGTATTATGGGAGAGAACTGCCAAAGTTTGAAAGGGGAGGGTGAGAAAATATATTATTAGGAAGAAACATATGCAAAAAGTGTGGAGAGAGGATTTAGATGGCTATCCATTTCTTCTTGTGGCATAGATTAAAAAAAATGTTTTTCAATCAGCTGATGCAAAAGGCATCAACATCTTCATTTGCAAACCCCCAAAGATAGACATAATAGAATCTTAGAAATAAACCAAATTATTCCATGATTTTCTTTAAAACAAAGGCCAGACGCTTATTATAGCAACAAAAAAAAAAAAACAAAAAAAAAGCTATACGATTGGAATAGATCACGTTTAATAATTTTTTATGAAGCTTTTGGCCATCTAGGAAGTGGATAGTGGATGACAAGGAGCCTTAGATTCTATTTCCGGGCTTCTTGTGAGATACTATACATCTTTGAGGACTGCAATGTAGCAAATAATCTTTCTTACTTTTTGAAGTATGTATGTGGAAATTTAGAAAAAAAGGTGTAAGAGTTAATTTTATGTTCTGTGAAACTGTGATCCTTTTCTTCATGTAAATATTACGTACTGAGTAGAATTCGGAAAATGTGTGATTTCCATTGTTTTGAAAGAGTATTGAACCTATGTTATGCAGGCAGTCTCTTATGTCAGGACGCTGTATGCGTTCACAAATGAAACACTAGCCAAGTATTCTTATGCAACATCGTTACAAGCAACTCTGAGATATGGTATATTGATCAGCCTTGTGCAAGGTCTTGGGCTTGGATTCACATATGGGCTTGCAATATGTTCCTGTGCTTTGCAACTTTGGGTTGGAAGGTTCTTGGTCACACATCAGAAAGCTCATGGAGGAGAGATTATAACAGCACTATTTTCTATAATTTTGAGTGGCCTGTAAGTGTGGTTTTCATTTTTTTCTTCAAAATTGAAATTCTCGTCTCATCCTCCCACTTCTCCTTATGTATATTATTTTTTATCTGTAGAGGGCTAAACCAAGCTGCCACGAACTTTTATTCATTTGACCAAGGACGAATAGCTGCTTATAGACTTTTTGAGATGATAAGTCGATCGTCATCTGGAAGTAATCAGGATGGAGTCACTCCATCTTCCATTCAAGGGAATATTGAATTTCGTAATGTATATTTCAGCTATCTATCTCGCCCTGAGATTCCTATCTTGAGTGGATTTTACCTTACTGTGCCTGCAAAAAAAGCTGTGGCACTTGTTGGGAGAAATGGATCTGGAAAAAGCAGTATAATCCCACTCATGGAGCGGTTTTATGATCCCACGTTAGGTACAAAATTTGTGTTCTTGCTTCTCTTGGTTCCTTATAATCCTTTCCTTGGGCTTTAATGAAAGTGAAACTCGAGATTTTTCTTAGCTCCTCAAACTATCAACTTATTTTTTGCTGCAGGAGAAGTTCTTTTGGATGGAGAAAATATAAAAAGCCTAAAATTAGAGTGGCTAAGAAGTCAGATAGGATTAGTGACACAAGAACCTGCCTTGCTAAGTTTGAGCATACGAGATAATATTGCATATGGGCGAAATGCAACTCTCGACCAAATTGAAGAAGCTGCTAAAATAGCTCATGCACATACGTTTATTAGCTCTCTTGAGAAAGGATATGACACACAGGTAAACCAAAAGTCATGTGAAGATATGATTACGAGTTCTCTCATTTATTGTCCTACGAGTTCCAAGTTCCCCCATTGTTTTTTTAGTTTTTTAAAAACTCAATCATCAGGTAGGAAGGGCTGGAATCGAGCTGATGGAGGAGCAGAAAATAAAACTCTCAATTGCTAGAGCGGTGCTTTTAAATCCATCTATTCTGCTGCTTGATGAGGTAACTGGTGGTCTTGATTTTGAGGCTGAAAAAGCTGTGCAAGCTGCTCTTGATCTTCTCATGCTAGGACGTTCAACAATAATTATAGCTCGACGGCTTAGCCTAATACGGAATGCAGACTACATTGCTGTGATGGAGGAGGGCCAACTTGTTGAAATGGGCACTCATGATGAATTGTTGAGCCTTGATGGTCTTTACACTGAACTTCTTAAGTGTGAAGAAGCCGCAAAGCTTCCCAGAAGGTATAATTAAGAGTCCAGCTTTATAGGTTTTCCATCTGTTCTATATTCTTTCGAAATCCAGCCTTTTATTTCTGCTGTAGGAGATATTTTCTTCTGATCAACTGCAGCAAAATTTTCTTCTATTGATGGCTCAACTCGAAAAAATCACCCACTAGATTGCAACCCCCATCCTGGGTTTAAATCCCCTCCCTCACCTTTATCGACCCTCAGATGAGCACGATTGTTAATTGTTTGTTTGTTTGTTTTGATAGAAATCAAGCTTTCATTGATAAGAGATAGAAATAATGCAAAAGTGCAAACAAAGATACCACTCAAATGATAGAGCCAAAATAAACCTAAAGACCTGATCAAGATAGTTGTTAATTGTAAATGTAATTCTGTTATTTTAGAATTCCAATTGGAGGACATTTTTTAGAACTCTTTGGCGGGTTGGATTTCTTATCTTCCCTTTTCATACTACCAGTTTCATCTTTTAACGATGGTCATGTCTCTTATCTGGAAAAATAAATTTGAAAGTTATATTGCTGCATATCTTTGGATAGTTGAAATTCTTGGTTATTTCTTCTGAATTGCTTATATATTATGACTTCATTCAGGATGCCAGTCAGAAATTACAAGGATACTTCAGCTTTCCAATTTGAAAAAGATTCTTCTGCGAGTCACAGTGTCCAAGAACCATCATCCCCTAAATTTATGAAGTCACCCTCTCTTCAGAGGGTTCCTGGTGTTTTACGGTCGACAGATGGTGTTTATAACAATTCTCATGAATCACCTAAAGTTTCTAGCCCCCCTCCTGAAAAGATATCTGAAAATGGTCAGATCTTGGATTCTTCTGTTGACAAGGAACCATCAATTAGGCGGCAGGATAGTTTCGAAATGAGACTCCCAGAGTTACCAAAGATTGATGTTCAATCTGCACATCGTCAAACGTCAAATGGTTCAGACCCTGAGTCACCTATTTCACCTCTCTTAACATCTGATCCCAAAAGTGAACGTTCCCATTCACAGACTTTCAGTAGACTGCACAGTCGATCAGATGACTTTCAAATGAAAGCAAAGGATGAAAAGGATACTAAGCATAAAAAGTCACCATCCTTTTGGAGGCTTGCTGAACTTAGCTTTGCGGAGTGGCTTTATGCCGTCTTAGGAGGTCTTGGTGCTGCCATCTTTGGATCTTTCAATCCTCTTCTCGCATATGTAATTGCTCTGATAATAACAGCATATTACAAAAGGGATGAAGGCCATAGCCTAAAGCATGAAGTAGACAAATGGTGCTTGATCATTGCTTGCATGGGCTTTGTCACAGTGATTGCCAATTTTCTTCAACATTTTTACTTTGGAATAATGGGGGAGAAAATGACTGAGCGAGTTCGGAGAATGATGTTTTCAGGTGAGTGTTTTATCTTCTAGTTTCTGTATAGTTTTACCCTACATGGAATATAATTGTTTATGCATTTCAGTTAACGTTGATTTGTCTTTCTTATATTCTTCTGTCCCCAAAAAAATAACAGCAATGCTACGAAATGAAGTCGGATGGTTTGATGAAGAGGAAAACAGTGCAGACACTCTATCCATGCGTTTGGCAAACGATGCTACATTCGTACGAGCTACTTTTAGCAACCGACTTTCCATATTTATTCAAGATAGTGCTGCTGTTATTGTTGCACTTCTTATTGGAATGGTGCTACAATGGCGTTTGGCACTCGTGGCATTGGCAACGTTGCCAGTGTTGACTGTTTCTGCCTTTGCACAGGTGTGAATTCTTTACTTTTTAGTTCAAATTTTTGTTTTTCAAATTATCTTCCATGGAAAATGCTAGCTTATGGTAGCCAGACCTTTTAAGTGAACTTCATGGACATAGAATTAACAGGGTTTCCATGTGTTAGCTGTTAATAAGAATTCGAATGAATTTGGTGGTTCTCTCTTCCTGGTTTCAAAAAGTGCTAATTCAATAAAATAAAATAAAAGGTATTTTACCATTTTGGTCCAGTTTTCATTTAGTTTCTAAGTTTCAAAATGTTACACTCTTACCCCGACTTTCGGGTTTGATTTCAATTTGGGTCCTAGGTTTCAAAATGTTAGATTCATACCTTACCTTTGTTCAATTTCCATTTAGTCCAAGGTTTTAGGATTTTACACTTTTACCCTTAAATTTTTACTATTAATACTTACTTTTGGTCCTTGGTGTTTATAGTTTCTAATTAATTAACTTAAATATTATGATATAGTTTTTCTAATTAATTCAATATAAATATTCTAATTGTAATTAACTTATAAGAAATTAATATAAATTCCAAAAAAAATTTGTATTAGTGAAAACTTGAGGGTTAAATATGTAAAATCTTGTGAAACATAGGGACCACATGGAACTAAATTGAAATCTCAAGAGTAAAAATGTAACATTTTGAAACCTAGGGACCAATATAGGTACCTATAGTAAAAGATTAAGGACCAAGAATATATTTGTCCCTAATAAAAGTTATTTACAAATTCAATATAAGATTACCTTTTTCTTTTGTGGAATACTGCAGAAGTTATGGCTTGCTGGATTTTCAAGGGGCATCCAGGAGATGCACCGGAAAGCATCCTTGGTTCTTGAAGATGCAGTAAGAAACATATACACCGTAGTAGCATTCTGTGCTGGAAATAAGGTTATGGAACTCTACAGATTTCAACTTAACAAAATTTTTAAGCAGAGCTTCCTTCATGGCATGGCAATTGGTCTTGCATTTGGCTTTTCACAGTTTCTGCTTTTTGCCTGTAACGCCCTTCTTCTTTGGTACACTGCATTTGCTGTCAAAAAAAGGTTTATGGAGCTGCCTATTGCTCTTCAAGTGTACATGGTGTTCTCTTTCGCAACATTTGCTTTGGTGGAACCTTTTGGGTTGGCTCCCTATATTCTTAAACGACGCAAGTCGCTCATTTCGGTATTTGAGATCATAGACCGTGTACCAAAGATTGACCCAGACGATAACTCGGCATTGAAGCCACCTAACGTCTATGGAAGCATTGAGCTGAAAAATGCAGATTTCTGTTATCCTACTCGTCCCGAAGTTTTGGTATTGAGCAATTTCAGTCTAAAAGTTAATGGTGGGCAGACTGTGGCAGTGGTGGGTGTTTCTGGATCGGGAAAGAGCACGATAATATCGTTGATTCAGAGATTCTATGACCCCGTTGCGGGTCAAGTTTTGTTGGATGGTCGAGATTTGAAGACCTATAACTTGAGATGGTTGAGGAATCATTTAGGTCTTGTTCAGCAGGAACCTATAATCTTTTCTACAACCATAAGGGAAAACATTATATATGCAAGGCACAATGCTAGTGAAGCTGAAATGAAAGAGGCTGCTAGAATAGCAAATGCTCACCATTTCATTAGTAGCCTGCCGCATGGTTATGACACACATGTAGGAATGAGGGGTGTGGATCTAACCCCAGGGCAGAAACAGAGAATTGCAATAGCTCGGGTAGTGTTGAAGAACGCACCTATCCTTTTGTTGGACGAGGCAAGTTCCTCGATCGAATCTGAGTCAAGTCGGGTCGTGCAAGAGGCTCTCGACACTTTAATCATGGGAAACAAAACAACCATTCTGATTGCCCATAGAGCTGCAATGATGAGGCACGTTGATAATATCGTGGTACTAAATGGTGGTCGAATAGTGGAGGAGGGTACTCACGATTCCTTGGTCGCTAAGAACGGCCTATACGTCCGCTTGATGCAGCCACATTTTGGTAAGGGTTTACGACAGCATCGACTTGTTTAAGATACAGAATCTGATTGTTCAAAACACGTTGCGTTTTCGTTTGCCTTCGTTAGCTCCATCTGCCCTGTTTGAGATTCTGATAAAGAGAACTCCTCGGAGAGATTTTGTAGCTCATCATGCATAGCTAGGGGTATCAGATCGGACAGAAGTAATAGTAGTTCCTTTGCTCAGACGTAGTAGGGTACAGAATTAGGAGCTTTTTGGAGTTTGACCGAGAGGGCCTTCTCTTGGGGCCAGAGATCCATATTCTTTAGGAGGCAAGCATCAATCCCATTGGGTTTGTCTCCATGGTATATTGATTTGTTTATTGAATGATTAGAATAGGGGGTGGGTTCAAATTCTAGGTGTGGTTTTCATTTTCTAAATTTTATTTTTCACTTCAAAGACTCCTCTCTCTGTGTATGATGAATCTTCGTAGGAATCTTGGGAAGCCGAACAGGAAGAATACGTTTGTAACCTTTGTAAATACGTCGTTTACAATTAATCAATAGCTGTTCATTTTTTGGTTGTGTTTAACCCAACGAACTCGTTTCCTTTTCATTCAAGTATTTTGGTTGATCAACAGGAAATTTTCTTCGAGTATCACTCCACTCTCTTTGTTCATACTATATTCTTTTTATAAAGTTTATGTGATGTTATTAACTTTATAAATATTTTTTTTAATGTTGATGGATCTTACATCATTTTTAGAAGGATGTTGATGGATCAATTACCCACCATCTTACTATTTCTTGAGATCTTGAAATTATTGAATGTTTCCTAATGCATTCTAATTTTGTTTCATCTGTGGACAAATGGGAAGTAAATTTAGCTCTGAAAAGATATACCTTACAAGGGAGATAGCTATATACCAACTATATATACAACAATATCCAATAGTGCTACATATTAAATGAGAAGGGAAATTTTAAAATAGAGAAACTGAGTGATTTACGACCTTTAGAAACAGCTCAGATATCCAACACTCTGAATGAGTCGGCAACCACTTTAAGCATGTCACGATACCTTCTCCACCTTCTGTCATTTGCCCCAACTATCAAAGTATAGTACCTACCTGCATATTACAAAAATGGCTGTTTTAACCCTACAAGTTAACTGAACCCGAGGACAGCAACCAGCTAAGACATATATCATCGACTAAACGGTTAGAGGTTTGAATTGTCCCAATTCAATGAGGAAAAAGACTTGTCATGCTTCTATTAACTCATCAGAATATACAAGTGCAAGGGATAAATACAGGTTTAATTCAGCTCAAGATCGGGGACTTTAACACAAATCAAATTGTATTCAATTCACAAAATATAGGTTAGTTATGAACTAGTTTAAGATTGCAGAATACAACTTGATCAAATGAGTTTGGTTAACTTTGATTCTGTTGGAATGAATTTTTTTCCAAACATCTGTTTTTCTAAACTGAATAGTTCACTTTGATTTTCTTTATTGCCTTTTTGGGTAAATAAGTATCCTAAGGTGAACAAGCAAGGGATTTAGAGCTGATAGATCAAAATATGGAAGGGTCCAAAATATGAGCTTACCATTTGCAACGGCTATGGTTGCAAAGGCGGTGCGGGAGTATGCTCTAGAACTAAGTTTATACTCGAAGGTATAATAATTTTTCCCATCAATCGTTCGCTGAAACAGGTAAATAAAAGATCAACCAGATGTCCACAAACAGACCTCAAGATAATATCATGTAGAAATATTGATTTGGAGAGACTGAGAAAGATGCAAACCTCCTTCATGTCGTATATGGTAGCCTTTTGATTTGGTGCAGCATATCGATGTTTTACCAAAAAGTTAACAACCTGCTCGAGTCGAGTCGAGTTAATTATTCAGACATCTTTCCAGTATATCAAATATGATTTTAATTGAAGATTCCTTTACCTCATCTAATGAACCTTCTTCATGGATATCCTTTTTCTCTGTTGGTATGAACTTCACTCTTACATTCTGTAGCTGCAGGTATCGATCCTTGAACGCCGAATCATGTGCTCTAAAATCAAATTCCTAGACAGGGAACATTTCAAAACTGTTTGTTTTAGTATATGCTTTTGTTTAATACAGAAAAATCTCATGTTTCTACTGGTTGAATTTTTCTTACCCTCCAATCAGAAGGGTAATAATAGGAATACCCATCTGTAGAGTCTACAAATGCTCGATAATTTTTCGGGATCCCTGTGCGTACAGACCACGAAATTAATTTAGAATCCAACATTAGATTATCGGAGATAAGTGAATTTATACCTTCAGCAAATAGGGGACTTGCAGCAAATAAACTTGTAGCTAGAGCTCCAACTCCCAACAGAAGCGGCCTTCTATTGCAATGACCTAATGTTAATATTCAACATCACAGTATTAAGGTCAATTCGGATATCTAGGCTTGAGAAAACAGCGAAAGAAAAGAAAGGTTCCAAGTAGAACAAATCAAAATCCTCATTAGGAGAACATTCCCACTATAAAAACCATAGAAGTGAGTCATAATTTTGCTAAAATTTCAAGCAGAACTTAATCAATATACTTATTGAGAGAACAATTCCACCATTAAAAACCATAGAAGTTATCATCGATTTTTTCTTTTTCAAACATCAATGTCTGTCTAGGCCAATTTGCAAACACCTTGATTGATCTCAAATGACAACTACCTAACTCTACTACATTTGGTTGCTAAGTAAATTCATATCATTTTAAATCCTAGATAGGTTGTCACCATGTTTGAACTATATCTTCGAAGCCCCTTTTGTTTTTTGACATTTCTACAAACACCTTGCATGCAAGCTACAAATCTCATATAATTCAACAGTTCTCTAAATTTGAAACAAATTTCCACCAGTAAGCAATCAGATTAATTGCCAAACGAGCATTTTCATCGCATAAGTAGCAAAACCAAAACCATCATGGCAACTCTTAAGCATTGGAATCAACCAAAGAACTTAAAACTACAAGTCTTACTTTCCACACGGGAAGTTCTCTCAGTTGAGCAAATGACGGTAGTACAGGAAGAATACGAACAAGTAGCTGTTGATGGCTCATTGAAAGGAAGCAACCTCGGCTGGAATTAAAGCACAATGAGATACAAGAATTGGGTTCTGTAGGATCAGTAAATCAAATTACTAACCTTCCAATTAGATGCGGAGGTCGGAACCCAACTCAAGCAAGAGGTTGAAACTGCCATATCTGATCCAAAGAAGCTCTCATAAAATGGAAAAAAATGGAAACTTAGAATGCTATCTGATCGGGTTGGGTTTCTGTGGTCATCTCTTGAAGACTCTTCTTCTTCTGTTGTTTCCTTCTCCCTCATTTTGTAATGTTTAAACCGATAAAGTTTTTTTTCTTCTTTTTCTTTTTTTATAATTTTGTTGTGCATTTATTTGTTGGCATTTATTCAAATTAATACCAATTCTAAATTAAATATTTGTTTTACTATATTATTAAAAAAATTTAAAAATAGTACCATGTTTCAAAAATACTTCTAAACTTTTAAAAATAAAATTTAAAAATTTAAAAATAATATATAAGATGTCAATAGACAGTTTTCGTCTATATACCGTAAAAAAATTTAATTTTATTTATTTATTATAAGGCGTTAATGATATTTTTAAAATTTAATAACTATTTTTTAAATATAGTATTAATAGTAGATGTATTTTTTAACTTTTAAAAAATTGAAATGAAAATTTTTAAATGAAACGGGTTAAAAATTGAAAGGTATTTTTGAAACAAAATATATTTTTTATATTTTTTATAGTTTAAATGTATTTTCTTTTTAGGGTTTAAATATATTTTTTTATTAATTTACCCTTAATTTCTATTTAAATCTCTATTTTTCCCGAAAATATGTGGGCTCGGCCTGGAATTGAATGTGAAAATTTCAATTCGATTGGCCAAAATGTTTTTGTTGTTATCGACTTTTAAAAAAATAATTTTAATATATATATATATATATTTAATTTATACCAAGTCTGGAAGATGATCCTAAATCTCCTTCTATCCGACCCGACCCGACCCGACCGATATATATCTCATATTTATCTAAATTTGAGAAATTTGATGCAATTAAAAGTAAAAAAATGATTTATTTCTTTTAAGAAAAAACGTAGATATATTATGGGTTCGATATGAAAGCAATCAGAAATGAAATTTCTATATTCTGCTTCGGTGGAGAAAACGACATGTCGACTGTGGAGAAAATCATGAAGAGTCGACTCGAACAAACCGACGTCCAGATTGCGAGGTAAATCTGGTGGGCGCTAAATTCTCTGGGTGGAAGAAGGAAGAGAGTTCAGTCCAACATCTCAACTGGTTCAGGATTAGGGTTTTGAGGAGATGGAAGTGAAGAATCTTCTCAAGGACAAGAAATTCTGGTTCGCCTCCTTCCTTATTGCTTGGGCCGCAGCTCTCCAGGTGCAATTCCCTGTTTTAGGGTTTAACTTTTAACTTCACCGCTTTTCTTTTCCCTGTTGAACTCTCATCTCAGCTGATTTGAGTGTGGGGAATAATTTGTGGTACAGGGGCACATGATGTGGTTGCAGAGGCAGGATTCTTTCAAGCAGAAGTTTGGAACTTCCGATCAAGAAAATGATCCTGAAAAATGAGGCTCAATTTCCATATATTTCTCCTGTAAGTTCTATTGCCATTAAAGGGGCTGCATCGGCGGGGGTTAATTCCTCGTAATGAATTTTTTAGGCTGGATCCGTATGTATAAATTTATTGCTACGTTTTGATGGAAATGCAATATCTTCGGTCATTTTGATCTCTATGAATGAGTTCATTTGGTGATCTTTCTTCAGTGGCTTTATTAATTTGGCTGTTTTATGAAACATGCGATCTGACATTGATGGTAGTTGTTGAATGAAATGCCGCCTTATCTGGATGATCAGCTATTTGGTCTTTTTTGTACCCAATGATGATGACAATTGGGTAGGGATTCCAATTCATTTGATTCTTCCAACTACGTTTAATTCAGCTTGCTTCCCAAGATTAGCTTGTTTATACCTGACTTGAATGGTCTTTTCAGCTGATTATTAGGATAAGATTTAGACCTCAATGAGTTTATCTCTCTCTGGTTGGTGTGGATTGTCTACTGCTTTCTGCATCAGACGGTCCCTGACATAGAACAAAGTTCATGTCCTTGTTTTAGTTACAATTTTTTTCTGAAAGTATCATTATCAAATTCTTCTTGTGAGATCTCACACGGTTGGGGAGGAGAACGAAACACCCTATAAGAGTGTGGAAACCTCTCCCTAGCAGACGCGTTTGAAAAACTTTCAGGGAAAGCCCGAAAGCCCAAAGAGGACAATATCTGCTAGCGGTGGCCTTGGGCTGTTACAAATGATATCAGACACCAGACGATGTGCTAGCGAGGAGGCTGAGCCCCGAAGGGGGGTGAACACGAGGCGGTGTGCCAACAAGGACGCTAGGCCCCGAAGGGGGGTGGATTGGGGGGTCCCACATCGATTGGAGAAGGGAACAAGTGCCAGCGAGGACGTTGGGCCCCAAAGGGCGGTGGATTGTGAGATCCTACATCGTGTGGGGAGGAGAACGAAACATTCTTTATAAGGGCGCGGAAACCTCTTTCTAACAAACGCGTTTTAAAAACCTTGAGGGAGAGCTCGAAAGGGAAAGTCCAAAGAGGACAATATTTGCTAGCGGTGGGCTTGGGCTATTACAAATGATATAAGAGTCAGACACACCAGTGAGGAGGCTGAGTCTCGAAGGGGGGGTGAACACAAGGCAGTGTGCCAGCTAGGGCGCTAGGCCTCGAAGGGGGGTGGATTGGGGGACCCACATCGACTGGAGAAGGGAACAAGTGCCAGCGAGGGCGTTGGGCCTCGAAAGGGGGGTGGATTGTGAGATCCTACATCGATTGGGGGAAGAACGAAACATTCTTTATAAGGACATGGAAACCTCTTTCTAGCAGACGCATTTTAAAAACCTTGAGGGAAAGCCCGAAAGGAAAAGCCCAAAGAGGATAATATCTGCTAGCGGTGGATTTGGACCGTTACACTTCTTGTAGTTAGAAATTAGTTGGCATACGAGTGGCATTTTGGAATTTAGCTCAGTTATATTACAAATGAAGAATCAGGAGTTGTCCACTTCAGAATAATTTGACCCTGGATCTACCTTACAATTTGACTAATTTATACACTAAGCATATTAGACATCCTTCCAAATTCACCCAAATGAAACAGAAGCAGAGAGAAATAGAATTGGTTGCATGCACTCTTTCCTAACCCCATCAATGGCTTTATAAAAGTTTTGATGATTGCTCTTTGTTGCTCGTATCAAACAGAACCATCCACTGTCTTTATTCTAGCAAGATCAACTACAAGTTCTTTATCTGTAGTCTTAGGTATGTCGGTTATGGCAGTCGGTTTCTGATCAGATGGGGCTATCTTCTCAATATCCGACTTGTATGGAGCCTGATCCTTGATTTTACCCCATAGAACTAGATAAAGACCTGTAATAATCACAGCTGCTCCAAGAACCCTGCAAAATATTTAGGATCATTTAGATTATTATCACCAAACTCTGATCTCTGCATTGGTGGGCTGTGGAATAGTCAGGTTAATTACCTTCCAAAGTATAATATCTCGGATAATGCGAATGAACTGATGATTGCAACAATGACCATGCTTAGGGGACTAAATGTGCTTGCAAAAACTGGCCCTTTCGTTTTCATTATCGCTGCTTGAATAGTATATGAGACCCCTGAAGACATGATTCCCTACAAGAAACAGGGAACTGTGAATTGTGTGAAACTATTTGAAACCTATTCTGTGTTCAGTTGATGATTTCTTACACTGTATAAAGGAGCTAAGAGGGTGGAATCTAAATGTAATGACCAGGCAGCAGGATTGTGCCTTTCCATTCCCAAAGCTATCACTGAGGCTTGCACGGCGCCGGTGCAGCATATCAAAGCTGTTAGGGAGAGCTGTGCAGGGTATACCTTTACTGTAATCGCCTGGAAGATTGAAGAAAGTAAGAAATGAAAACTCATTTGATAATCCTTTTCTGTTATCCTTTTAAGAATAGCATTCTATAATCTCTTCATGTTGTGTTGAATTATGTGAGATTCCACAACGGTTGGGGAGAAAAATGAAACATTCTTTATAATGGTGTGGAAACCTCCCCTTAACAGACGCGTTTTAAAAACTTTGAGGGGAAATCCGAAAGGGAAAGCCCAAAGAGGACAATATTTGCTAGTGGTGAGCTTGGGCTGTTATAAATTGTATTAGAGCCAAACATCGGACGATGTGCCAGTGAGAAAGCTAAGTCCTGAAGGGGAGTGGACACGAGGCAGTGTGCCAGCAAGGACGCTGGACCTCGAAGGGGGTGGATTGTGAGATCTCACATCGGTTAGAGAGGAGAACGAAACATTCTTTATAAGGGTGTGGAAACTTCCCTAGCAGACGCGTTTTAAAAACCTTGAGGGGAAGTCCAAAGAAGACAATATCTGTTAGCGGTGGACTTAGTTGTTTCATATAGTATATACTGTTCTGATTGAATATCATGGTAGATGAATTTTTACCTGAAGAACAGTAAAAACAGACCAAAGAATACAGCCTGTAGTGATCATGAGGGCACCCTTGAGAAAATCATGCTGGCTGACTACAGCTGCAGAAGAGTGATGGAGGAGGGTGTTGTTTGTCCATGGCAGGCTCACAATTGGCCCCCTTACCATAGTCATTATCATAGCCCCTCCCACCGCTACCACTGTCCCTAATATCTTTGCCTGGCTTGGCAACTGCCTTACGTTAACCTTCTCCAGCCTAAACAAAACATAGAATAGATGGTGTTAATTAAGACATGTCTCTCGCAGCTGAGTTCATTATGTGAACTATAGATACCAATGGGAGAGAATGACCCTGCAAGGACCCGAGTTCATCGAGAATTTCAACTCTTTTTTATTTTTTTATTTGCATGAATCTTGAACTTCTGACCTCTTAGTCGATAATATATCTTTAATTAGTACTTATGTGTGAGATCCCACATCAATTGGAGTGGAAAACGAAACATTTTTTATAAGAGTGTGGAAATCTCTTCCTAGCATACGCATTTTAAGAATCTTGAGAGGGAACCTCAGAAGGAAAAGTCTAAAGAAAACACTATCTGTTAGTGGTGGGCTTGGGTCGTTACGAACTTTTAGTCATTTCTTTATAAGTGATTCTATGACCATATACTATACTTTATTAATTGATTGAGCTAGAAATATGTATTTTAATATGATGAAATAGACATATCTAACCATAGAATAAAGAATTACCCATTTCATAACCATAAAAGGTTTGTAAACCGTCTAACTTTTCTTTTTTAATATCGGTTAGTAAACATCAAAACATTTAATACGCAATCATAGAATTGAAGGTTTTGACTAAATTACCGGACAATCCAAGCTAGGAGGAAGATGAGACCAGGGACCATGTTGGTCATAGCAGAGGCGAAAGTTGCTGTAGTGTACTTCATGCCCGTGTAATATAAGTTTTGGTCAAGTGCAGGCCTGTCATAAAGACTCAAAAGTTTAAGTTGATAGATTACATTAAATTTAATATTTCGTTCGATGGAGATTAAGGGTTAAAAGTTCTTACTCCAATAGTCCGAGCAAGACAATCTTCCCGAAAACGGACCAAGTCATCTTGGGTCTCACTTTCCTGTTATTAACACCGTTAACAGAACTCTCTCAAAGAGAGATAAAGAGGGAAGAGATGAAAGAAGAGAGACCTTTCGAAGACGAGAGCTAAAGGAGCGATGACAACGGTGGCAATGGCGTAACGGTAGACGACTAAAACGTGCTGGTTGAGCCCTTGGTTAAGAGCAAACTTGGAAATGATGACCATTCCGGAAGTGATGAACTGCTGAAGAATCACTGCAATAAATGGCCTGGCTTGAGTCCACATTCCGGTGGGATGCTCCATACCGGCGGTGTCGTCGGAGACAATGAGTTGATATCCATTTTCAGGTTTGTGAAAGGCCTTTTTATAGTGAGGGATTTCCAAACAAAACATGTCCACTAAAAACACCACTACGTAAGGGTCACATCACAGCAGAAGAAACATGTAATATTTATTTTTTTCAGGTACGTGCATTCGTGGCTCAAATCCAACCTTGTTCCTCTTACCTAATTTTTTAAAAATTCTCCAAATTTGATTAAGTAATATGGACTCACGTCTCTATTCATGTTAGACATGTTGTCAACCTAAATATAACTTAACTGTTCGAACCCTTCGACGCCTACCAATCAAAGAGACCGAAAGACTTTCCACTTCATTGAAAAATGAACGAGGAGAAGGAAGCAAACTTTCTGTTTGCTGACCACTACAATAGCTGTTGGCAACGAGTTTCTCTATCAGCTTCCTTCATTTGCTTCACGAGAACCATAAGCACATATCCGAGGTCCCTTTGATGGACCATATTCTTAATCACCTCATTCATCCAAAAAGGGTCTATGCACTTCTGCGAGATCTCACATCAGTTGGAGAGAAGAATGAAACATTCCTTATAAGGGCGTGAAAATCTCTCTCTAACAAACGCGTTTTAAAAACTTTGAGGGGAAACCCGAAAGGGTACACTTGCTAAACAAAAAAAATCTTTGTTTTGGTTAAAAGTAGAATAGGACATTTATTATAGGGTTAACTTCATTTAAGTCCGTGCCAAGTTTTTATTAGTTCGATTCTATTATCCCAACGTCAATTCAAATATAACTCAGTAGTCGGTCTAACCAACACTGAAGAATATATCGATTTCACATAGAGTTTGATTATTTCATAAAGTCAATAGTAAAGTTTCTCGAAAAAGCTTAATCATCGTCCACGAATATTCAACTCAGAATTGGATTCCTAGAAACGAAGCGGTTAGAACAAAAGACGTAGACGACATCTACGATTCCACAAAACCCTAGTGCTATTCCAAGTCTCCATTTGTTTGGATATAAAAATTAAAACCATTGTCATCACTAACCCTATTCTTTTTGCGTATACTCCAAGTTAATCAATTTCCAACATTTAAAGGAATTAGCCTTGTGTGCGTTTGCTTTATTATATAAATAAATTCAACTATTTATTTATTTATTAAAAAAAAAAACATAGTGTCCTTACTCACTTTAATCAAATCCATTATTTCATTATCACCTTTTTTTTTATCTTTAATTTGCTGATCTTTACATGCACTCATTTTCCAATTATTTCTTCACTTCCATAAAGATGCATATTGGGCAAACCACCAAAGCCCCATTTCTTTCATCAGATATTTTTTTTTAAATTTAATATATATTCTATTTTTAAAAAAATTAAAAAATTAAAAATAAAAACAATGGACCACCTACAATAATTTGAGCTAATTCTAATGGATTTGGTGTGAAATTTTGGTAAATTTGTATGCAAAATTTGAGTATTATTCTTCTAAAATTGTTTTAATTAAATTATATTACTATTAATTTGTTAATTTTTGGGTTTAATTACAAAAATTCTATAAATTTTAAGGTCTAACATACTATACACAAAATTTATAAAATTTTATTCGACATAAAATTTGATTTTATATATAATAAATTAATTATTTTTAAAATTTTAAATACATAAAAATTTATTGGATACAAAATTGAAAATTCAGTTTAGTAGACACTTTAAAAAATTTAAAGCGTTTTTTTTTTAATTTAAGGACCAAATAAATATAAAATAAAAAATTTAAGACTAAACTTATAATTTAATTGTATTTTAGTCTAAATATATAAAGTTGAAAAAAGAGAAAAAAAATCTAAGCTAATAGATTTTTTTAAAAAAAAAATTAAGCTAATTAATGTCTTAAATGAGTAGTGGGAGGAGCCAATAATAAAAGAGGGCCCCGTTTAATTGTCTTCTATGAATATATATATATATATAAACTTTACTTTTAAAATCCTTTCTCTAGTTTTTCCCTTTTAATTATTAGACTAAAATATGCATAAATAGTTTAAAGAACATAAAAATATTTAATAAATATATAATATTTCTTTAGATTTTTAATTTTGTATTTAATAAAATTATGATTTTTTCTTTGTAATAGATCCCTAATATATATATATATTTAAAAATTTTAAATATATCATAGACTTATTAATTACAAATTTGAAAGTTTAGGGATTCGTGTTATAAAATTTTAAAAAATAAATTCAACTAAGGAAGATAAATTAGTTACATTGGAACATAATTAAATAATTAAAAGAGGGACATATATGGAATTATATAATGTCATTGGAAAAAAATAGTCCAAAAAATTATTATTCTCCTTATATCCTTTTTAGATAGTAAGATATTTATATTTGGGTTATTTAATTAAGTTTTAATTTAATCCAACGTTGGTTTAGTACATATCATTAATTATAAATTAGGTCTTAACCAATTAATTAAATCAAAGAACCCCAAGTAACTAAATTTTATATTATATATATATATATATATATATATATGTACATATATGTATCTATGTATATGTATGTATGTATTATTGTTCTATATCTAAATCATTACATTTTTTGACAGCTAATTTCTATGAAATTATTTTATATATATATTTTTATATAAGTAGATGCTTGTACAAATATATATATATATTTAAAAAATAATAATTTTTTTCCCAAAAGTTAATACAATATACATAAGAGATTCTTCTAAAAGCACTTGAGCGGTTCAGCGGTTCAAGGAAGTGGACCAAACCAATTTTGAAATGGATTTTGATGGGCTAAAAGTTATTTTCATCTTTTTAAAAGGCATTCCAAAATCAATTTTAGTAAGCTTGTTAATAATTTGCTAAAATTTCAACATAACTATTTTAGTTTTAAAATTTTTTTATTAATATTTTCAAAAACTAAATTATATTTTGAAAATTAAAAATAAAAAAAATAAAAAGTAGTTTTTAACGATTTATTAGGGTTGATGCAAAAAGTACCTGATTTGGACTCTGGATTCGGATTCCGTACCTTGGATAATAATATGCAAAATTAAGAGTGAAAACTATCGTGCGTTATAATCAGATATATATACAGATAATAATATGATGCAAAAAGTAACGATGTCTTAATCGCTACTTTTTGTTAGGGTTGATGTAGCAATTCATATCCAAGATTTGGACTATGGATTCGGTACCTGATGGCCCCAACATTCCCTTGAATCTCCTGCGACTTGGTCATGTTACTTACTTATCACTTCTAAGAGTGAAAACTATTATCACAGACCAACACGAGCCATTCTAACATATTTTGTACTCATTCACATGTATCTTAGAAAAATTCGCAAAATGTCACCCAACATAGAATTTCTCCAACCAAAACAGGTAATAACTCTCTTTTCTTTGAACCTTTCTTAATCATCCTATTCTCAAGATCGCTCTCATTTACATGTAGTCTCGGTTCATTCATGTACACCTCATTTACTCGGGTGTCACAATTAACATTCATAATAAGTCTAATATGCAAAATACATATAAAATATCTAGACTTTCGATAAATGAGTCACATAAAGATGTGACATTTTCAATCTCGAGACAAAATGATTCTATTCAAACTAGTAGTACGAGTCAAAATGATTATATTCAAGCTAGTAGTACGAGCAAGATTCGCACCCTTTCAAGATAGGTGCAAATATTTGATTTTAAAAATAAAAAACATTTACCTTTTGTGTAAATTGATGCCAATTTCAAAATTAATAAAGCTAAAAAAATTAGTTAAATCATGAAAAAGATGACGATGTTTTTTTTTCTTAATGCATAAAGATGATGATGTTGACCGTTAATGAATATTCTTAAGAATATCTTCGTATGAGGTTGATATTGACTGTTACTGAATATTCTCAGAATATGTTTTATGTATACTAAAACAAATCTACCTATACTAAATAACAATAATAATATTTTTAAATATATATAATATTTTAAATTCAAAAACTTAAAGTATAACCATTTTTTACATGATTATCTACATTTTTAATAGATACTATTAATAATTTACATATATATATAAATTTAATTTATAAAAAGTTGATGTAAATATTGATAGTAAAAAAAAACCACTCGATGATCATAAGGTTTAGTTGACTTTGACATTTGATGGCTCTAGTATTCTTCTGCGACATGAATACGTTGTGTTAGATGAACACGACTCTCCATAATGGTATGATATTGTCCCGTTTGAGTATAAACTCCCATGACTTTGCTTTGGGTTTCCTCAAGAGGGAATGATCATGTGTTTATAATGAAGGTATGAGGCCTTTCCGGGAAACCCAAAACAAAGTCATGAGAGCTTATGCTCAAAGTGAACAATATCATACTATTGTGGAGAGTCGTGTTCATCGAACACGTTGCTTACGTGATTTAAACTGCTTATAAAATGATGACGATCTCATAAACTAAAAAAAGCATCCTTTTAGCCTATTTTTTTTCTCACCACTTTCTTAAAAAATTTCTTGAAGGTCGCACAATATTGAATCGTTCTAAGCGAAATACGCTTAATTTAAAAGTTTATAGGATTGAGCCACGTATTAAAATGAATTTATTGGAACGTCCTACTAATAACGGGGGCTACACGATTGTATATTAAAGAAAGGGG
Source organism: Cucurbita ficifolia (assembly GCA_033971965.1). Lineage (NCBI taxonomy): Eukaryota > Viridiplantae > Streptophyta > Magnoliopsida > Cucurbitales > Cucurbitaceae > Cucurbita > Cucurbita ficifolia. The sequence goes on from CM066965.1 coordinate 18,774,851, forward strand.
TTGGTGTTTAAGGTGGGAAATTAACAAAGTAGTGTTGGCGTATTGGGAACAATAAGTGATGGATGTACATTTAACAGCGACTAATTCTACCTTTTAATGAATTTGCTTTAATTTTTCAACTAACCCACTTCATCAATTATTGTCCTATTATACTAATTAATTTTCTATTTTCCATTAATTATTTCTTTTATATCGTTACATCTATTTTTTATACTATATGGTTTTAATGATGATTATATCCAATAATTATTTCATTTTATGACCAAACATATACGAAATTTAAACCCACTTAAATTCGTGCCCAAAAAAATTTGCTTTCTTTAGGTAATTTCATCTCATTTTGTGGCCTAAAATAGTTGCAAATCAAGAAAGAAACATTAAATACACCTTAATTTGTAGCAATAATAAAATAATAATAAATTTGGTAAATCTGTGGCCAAGATTGTTCCAAACTTGTTTGACCCTAATTTTTTTGTTTAATTTGTACAAATGTACATGCAATAATGGCTAGGGAGAGTTAGTGTAAATCAATTTTATTAAAAAACTAAAAATAAACATAATCATATTGATTTTTTTTATAAAAAAAAATTATTGTATTCCGAACCTATGTCCAATTGTAATAAGCTCAAATAACGTTAGTCTATCGCTAGTAGATATTGTTCTTTTTGGGCTTTCCTTTTTGGGCTTCCCCTCGAGGCTTTATTAAAACGCCACACCCTTCTAAATGGTGTTTCGTTCTCCTCCCCAACCAATGTGGGATATCACAATCCACCCCCCTTCAGGGTCCAACGTCCTTGCTGGCACTCGTTCCTTTCTCTAATCGATGTGGGATCCCCATTAAATCCACCCCCTTCGGGGCCCAGCGTCCTTACTAGCACACTGCCTCGTGTCTACCCCCCTTCGGGGAACAGCCTCCTCGCTAGCACTTTGTTCGATGTCTGGCTTTGATTCCATTTGTAACGGCCTAGGTCCACCGCTAGCAGATATTGTCCTCTTGGGGCTTTCCCTTTCGGGCTTCCTCTCAAGGCTTTAAAATGCATCTACTAGTTATAAAGGGTGTTTCATTCTCCTCCGAACCAACGTGGGATATCACAATAATAATGGTGTTGTTTGTTTTAAATTACACAAAACTTTACAGTATTTTATTTTATTTGCCTTTGTTTTCATCTTTTTCGTTATGGTTCAAAAATTAAAGTCTCGAAAATCGAGTTGTGATACGAAACATATCACATATTTATATATAATAAGATACATATTTCACCATTGTTAGATTATGCCTTAAAATGTCGTAATTAAAATGTCGAAGCGAATAAATTACAATAAATTTAATATTTTATTAATATTTTAACAACTTGAAATGGCATCCATCTCATATTTCCATGAAATATGAAAGGGGGGATGATTAGGAGACAACCATTGCAATTGCCATCCATCTCATCATACTTTGGGATAAAAACAATTAATTTATTTATTAACTTATTCTCAAATTCCAAATTTTAAATTATAATAATAAAACCCTTTGAAAAAAACAATAATAATAATTAAACCTAGATTGTATATTTTCGTTGAATCTGTATAAATTTTATATAAATAAATAAGTAGAGTTCGAACATGACTTTACTACTCTTTTAGATTTTAATTTAAATTAATTTTAATTAAACTTATTATAGGTACCCAAATAAAGAGCGATACATTTTGATTTAAGAATAATATTTGTGGATATAAACATTAATTTATACATTTTTAAAAATGGAGTAATTTCTACCGATCAAATTTTAAAATTTTAGGTTATGCAATAATATCCACACAAAAAAAAAAATTGTCATCTTTGGGCTTTTTCTCTTGGACTTCTCTCATAAAAAATGTTTCGTTTCTCTTTTCAACCGACGTGGGATCTCACAGGCTATGTGGAGTATTTTGTTCGAGGGAAAGATTGTTGAGAGAAGTAATGGTCTCACGTCGGCTAATTAAAGGGAAGATCATGAGTTTATAAGTAAGGAACGCCTTCTCTATTAGTATGAGGCATTTTTAAGAGTTACTCGACCTAATGGTTTAATGGTTTGCATGAGCCTCCATGGGAAGTGTTGTGCGATCTTTGGTACTTCCTTTGCACTGCCTTACTCATAGGAGCCACCGAGGTGATCCCTCCAACTGAATTCTATGGTCGAGAACATTGTCGTAAGAAATTGACCTTTCAAGCAACATTTTTTAATCCCTATTTGTGATCCATAAATAAATAAATAAATAAAAACTCACGACCAAGGATTAGCATGGAAACATTTAACACTAATTTGTTTGTTAATGGTTGATTAGCTTGGAACAAGTGTTTAACGTCAGCTTTCACTTGTTTTTTTTTAGCTGGATTAGTTTTAAATCAAGTTTAATAATTAAAAATAGTCAAACTATATAAAATGAGCTGGCTTGCACAGTTATTTTTTACTATGCATCTTATAATTTTATATTATAATTTTATAAATGGATAAGTTTGAGTTTGTAGACAATAAAATTTCTTACTATGCATCTTCATCCTATAGCAATGGTCATCTTTTCCTCCATCATGTATTCTTGGTGGTTATGCCTTGGTATACATTACAATGAGGTCACTCGTGGTTAGGTCGTTCATAGCTTTATGGTTGTACGTAACATCCTATAGGAGTGGTCACCATGTAACGCTCGATACCCAGGATTCATATCAAAATTCGAAATATGAATTTGGCACTTGTCTAGCCTAAGGTTCAACGAAGCCATAAAGCCAGACGAAAAATATATATGTGGCTTGAGTTTCCCTGAAAGGGGGTCGTGAACGTGTCAAGATCACGACGTTGCACGGTTGAAAAAGTAAGACTGTGACACCTGACATTTCCCTGCAACATGGTCATATTACCTACTCCTTGCTTCTTAAGAGTGAAGACTATCCCCAAAGAACAACACGAGCCTTCCAACATCCCACGAAAATTTCTAGGAGGTCACCGAATATAGAATTGTCCCAAGCAAAACACGTTTAACCATGAAATTCTTATGACTGAACCAACGAAGAAGAAGGTGCACCGTATTGATATAGTTAGTGACATTTAATTCTTTAAAAATTAGGGTTTAATCCCATTGCAAATATGTCCTTTTACTTGCATCTCTTCTCGAGTCTGGCAATGCATCATAACTCCATTTCACGAAAATTTACAATATTTTTGCAGTTCCTATCTTTTACATTCATCGATACAAAACTTTTAACCATAACGTCCTCGAATAATTTCTCCAATTCCACTCATACGTGATGGTCAACTTTTGTATATTGATTACAATAGGTTGAGATTCTACGCAAAGAACTTTCGAAAACAAACACAAATTTTTTCAAAACAAAAATCGAGAACATAATGGTTATCAAATGAGGACTCGTTATTCAAACGGAACCGTTCGTGGTCGGCCGAGCAACATCATTGACTGCTTTAGCTGCCTTGTCAAGGGCTTGATCTTTGGTTTTGGCCCAGAGAATGAGCTTATGATGACTGCTCCCACAATCCTGGAAAACCCTCAATTAATACTGTTAATTTCCATTAAACGTAACCATTAGTTGTTGCTTAAGTCACTTACTTTCCCAAGGACAATATCTCAGACACTGCGAATGAGCTTATGATTGCTGTAAAAAAACACAGCTCCCTTTGCCTCCATTACTACTCCTTGAACGTAGTACGAAAGCCCTGAGATTAATATTCCCTGCCAAAATGAATAAGGTCTAAAAATTCAAATTTCAAATGCATACTATGTATGTAAAGAAAGAAACAAATATGTATAATAAATTATTTCTGTGAGTGGAGTCGAGAGTAGATATGGAGAATATAATCTTCATCCCTGTAACGGTCCGAGTCCACCGCTAGAAGATATTGTCCTCTTTGGTCTTTTCTTTTCAGACTTTCCCCCTCTGCTAGGGAGAGGTTTCCACATCTTTACGAAGGATGTTTTGTTCTCCTCCCCAATCCACTCCCTTTGGGGTCAGCGTTCTTGCTGGCACATTGCCTCATGTCCACATTTCCACGTCTTTATAAACGGTGTTTCCTTCTCCTCTCCAACTGATGTGAGATCTCACAATCCACCTCCTTTTGGGGTCCAGTGCCCTTGCTGGCACACCGCCTCGTGTCCACCCCTCTTCGGGGCTCAGCCTCCTAGTTGGCACACTGCCTGGTGTGGGTTTTCCCTCGAAGTTTTAAAACACGTCTACTATGAAGAGAGTCTAGCCCTACTCTGACCAGTGCCTCACACCGTCTAATAACTGGCTCTAATATCATTTATAACAGCTCAAGTCCACAGCTAGTATATATTGTCTGTTTTGGGCTTTCCTTCAAGGTTTGAAAACACGTATACTATGGAGAGAGTCTGGCTTTACTCTCACCAGTGTCTCGCACCGTCCAGTGATTGGCTCTGATACCATTTGTAACAGCCCAAGCCCACAAATAATAGATATTGTCCGCTTTGGGCTTTCCCTTCTAAGTTTCCTCTCAAGGTTTTAAAACAGATCTATTATGGGGAGAGTCTAGCCCTACACCAACCACTGTCTCGCTGTTCGGTGACGGGCTCTGATACCATTTGTAATAGCCTAAGCCCACAGCTAGTAGATATTGTCCGCTTTGAGCCGTTACGTATCGCCGTTAGTCTCACGGTTTTAAAACGCGTCTACCTACTAGGGAGAGATTTTCACACCCTTATAAAGGAATACTTCGTTTTCCTCTCCAATCAATGTGAGATCTCACAATCCACCCTCCTCGGAGGCCCAACGTTCTCACTGGCACACTGCCCAGTGTCTGGCTCTGATACCATTTGTAACCGCCCAAGCCCACAGCTAGTAGATATTGTCCGTTTTGGGCTTCCCTTTTGTGCTTTCCCTCAAGATTTTAAAACATGTCTACTATGGAGAGAGTCTAGCCCTACTCCGACCAGTGCCTCGAACCGTCCGGTGACTGGCTCTGATACCATTTTTAACAGCCCAAGTCCACCACTAGCAAATATTGTCTGCTTTGACCTGTTACGTATCGCCGTCAGCTAGGGAGGGTTTCCACACCCTTATAAGGAATGTTTCATTCCTCTCACGAACCCATGCCGAATCTCACACATAGTTTAATTGGATCAAATTCAAATTCAAACTTTTTATGAAAGATCGAGAGTAATATACCTAAAAATCCAAGCGAAGAAGAATGAAAGCGCAGGAACAGCATTGGACATAGCAATGGAGAAAGTTGGAGATACAAACTTCAAACCAGTGAAATATGTGTTAGGGATAACCACACAGCTGCCAATCCCCATCATTACAACACCAATCAATCATCAAATAAAAACAACAAACACAATCTTACAAAATTTAGTACCAAAAACAAACAAGTTCTTACTCCATAGAGCCCAGCAACAGAATCTTTGCAAACATGCACCAACTCATCTCTGGTCTTCTTCTTCTGCCAAAAAATTCATCAGTTCAAGCCTTTCCCCAAAGGCAAACAAATCAGATCTAAAGCCAGAGAGAAACCTATCAAAGAGAAAGGCAAATGGAGCTACAACAATGGCAGCAACACAATAACGATAGAGCGAATACACCTGTGGGCTCATGCCTTCATTCAACGCAATCTTGGCTATCACAATCAAACCAGCGGCTACAAATCTTAGAAGGATGGCAGCTAAATATGGCTTTGCCTGCTTCATACAGCCTTTGTGTAAATTGTTCTAAGGAAATGATTGGTTGTTTCAAATGATAAATGTTTAAAAAAAGTTCGGTTGTTTGTTTGTTTAGAGCTTTTTCTGACAGTGTTCAGATATGTCTCAAAATATTTAAGGTTCTTTTGGTTTTATGTAATTATTATGTTTGGAGAATCTTTTAAATCAATGCATGTTGTATTTAAATAAAACTAGCCCAAATGAATATAAATTGAATATTAAGTAGCTCATATTGTAATTTTGAAGTCTTGTTCTTATTGGTCAAAGTTTTTTTTAAAAAAACAAAATTTTGAGATAATGATCTATAGATTTGGAATGGTTGAATGTATCTTCAATGAGATCTTTGTTGTAAAGTTTGGATCACTACGATGGTTAATTAGGGTTTAGTTCGGTGAACGCTTTCCTTTTGGATCAACAGAGCCTTGAGAATGTCAAAAGTGGTGGGACAAACCTTACCCACTACGATATTGACCTTATTTGTCTTACAACAATTGATATCTTAATCCAGTTTGCTTACCCACGTTCAATCGAATTTTGTTTTCTATTCCTCTTTCTTTGGTTGGTTGGTCTTGTTGTTGGCGGTTTAGGGTGCTCTGGCTGTGAGATTTTGGGTTCATCAAACATTGATTGGGAATGGAAATGTTAGAGGAGCATAGGAGAGAAGCTCGTGATTCGATGGTATTGGCATAAAACATGTACTAACGACAAAAAGAATAGTGGTTCGAATATTCAATTCTGAAAATATCTTTAGTTATTCAAAATCACTGTAATGTTTGGAATGCATGATCAAAACGACTTAGCACTCAAGGGCGGAATGGTTAAATTTTCCAAAATTTTAAAACGTTTTTATTTTAGTTCTTTTATTTTGTATCAAGCAAACCCATGTTGAATTTTTTGTTTAAAATTTAAACTAGAAATATTAATCATTTGGTTCGGTGAGATTCGGCCTGGTTTCACTATTCTTACAAATTAGAATAGACACGAAAACCCGACCATATTGTTATACACGAAGAGAGATTCCTCGTACACATGACCATCATGAAAGGTGGCGTGGAATATGGATCAACCAGTGCTGATTCGAGGAAACCTAGGACACATGAGACATCCTAGAACACATGAGACATTGGTCAACTTGTCTGGATTGGATTGATGGAGGCCACATGCTTGAAATCCCCTTAGAAGAGCTTGAAATGAAATGGTAATTGGGAATAAATTGAATTATTGGTGAAATTAAATGGTGTCCATCTCATATTTCCATTTTGAAACTATGCAAATCCATCTCATTTTTCCATGAACAAAGAGGTGGGGAAATTGAATTTGAGTTGATTACGACTCGGGATCATCATCCATTTTTCTTACCTAAAAATTATCGTTTCACGATATGCATTGGATAAAGGTAATGCACATGATTTGCACGTGATTCAACAGTAAATTTGTAGAAAGAAAAGGTTAGTCGATAAAATAAGAAAAACAGCACGTCAATGTGATGTTTGTCGTAGATAATACTACGATACTTAAGTTAAAGAGTAAAATGTAACATTCTAGAAATTTTGAGAATAAAGTTTGAATTACCTTTGATGGAATCTTCGTAATCTATTTATATGAGGATGACCTAGGGTTCCCTTTCCTTCTCTAAAAAAAAATTAGGTTAAGGTTGAACCGAGCATCACCAGGAGTTCATTAGATTGTGGGTATGTGTTGCTCAGTGACACAATCGTATTCTTGCGGCAGCGGGACAACGATTATGCGGCATTTGAGAGAAATGATTTTAGACAACATGAGCGAGGAAATACGATGAAAACAATTTAAAGAAGGCAATGTTATAAGCTAAAGCAATTAGGCAACAACAATGTCTTTGATAGCATATAACCCGGGTAGGAGGAAGAGACAACTAGTCATATTCCTCTATAATATATTTTGAGGTATTTTAGTGTTGTCAGGTGTATACATGATTTTGGTGAACAGTCATACACCCCATGTTGAAACAACATGAAATAGTAAAAACCTATCTAAGATGAAAGCATGTAAAAAGGGTTTGGAATGAGCATGTGACCCTGGACAACACATTTTGGACAAGCATGACCAAGATATTTGACATGTGGTCATAGGTAACACGCTTTGGACAAGCATGACCGTGACACTTGACTCAGGCCAAGACGAGATTTTGGGCCTTTTGACCGAATAGTTTCTTCGCCCAATTTTGGTTCAGTTATATATAAAATATAGTACGCCAAAAATTCTTAGCATGGAGCGCCATGGCCACAGCACTGTCGCAAGTCAAAGAAAAAGGTGCTGATCAAAATTCCTGTCTGTAGCGACGCAGCTGTCGTGATTGATAAAAATTGCATTTTTTTTTTTCGTTTCGCATTAGCCAACATAATTTTGTGTGCGAAGTTGTTTCGTGGGCAGTGACAGAAAAGGATGTTTTCAACCTCCAATGAAAGGTTTTGAGAGTGATTTGTTGAGTGAATTGTGAGCGTTTTTCGTAGAAAAGTAGGAGAAATTTATTCTTTATCGTTCGTAAATTTGTGAGATGCCAAATTGATTATAGCAATAAACGAAACATTTCTTATAAGAGTATGAAATTTTATCTCTAGCGGACTCGTTTTAAAACTTTGTGAACTTGAGTCATTACAAATGGTATCAGAGCCAGTATCGAACCCGGTGTAAGGTAAAGAATTGAGCTTATCCCACATTAGATGATCAAATATAAATAGGATTGATTTGGTACAAAGAAAAGTCAAAGAAAAAGACATAAAAGTCAAAGGTAATTAGGTTATTGATCAAATATAAGAACACCCAAGAAAAAGAAATCAAAAGGCTGAATTTTTAATATTTGCTTTTGAATGGATGACCATAAATTTCATGGTGTCTAAATAACTTTGGTAGCAGCTTAGAACTCTACCAAAAACAAAAGCTATATACTCATCCATTTGCATGGTGGCTCAACCTACCCACCATTTTTTTTAATACAAACTACCAAAAAGTGACCTAATCCAATTCATTTTTCCAATACTTTCTCGAGCGAGATTCGAATGTCTAATTTTTTAATTGAAAGTTAGTTTTAATGATCCAATGGTGTCGAGTGGAGAGTCGTCACACATCAATAAAATTACTCAAGAGATAATAGACTGATTAATTTTTTCGTACACAAAAAAGATCTATTCATCATAGACCTCTCTATCAATGCAATAGTTTATGTTAATAGACCCCGCTTCATTTTTTTTTATTTATTATAACAATCGTTCGAATGAAAGATCAAATTATTAACGTTTGAAATGATAATTAGTGTTCATTTAAGTTATGTAAATCTTTATAGGAAGAAATTTATCGAATTAGTGATGACTAGGAAATGACATTAATACACATTGGGGGACATTAATATTTGACGTGGCAAGAAGATTCATAAAGTCTATAATTAATGAAAGAAAAATTAATATATATATATATATATATATAGCTGCAATGGTATTCCATCTCATATTTCCATTTCCATATAGATATCCCTTGTGAAATTGCATCCACATCATATTTCAATAAAGAAAGAGGGTGGGGAATATGAGGTGACTAGGATTTAGAACACAGCCAGCCAGCCACTGCAATTTTCTTATCCATTTTCATTCTTAAAAAGTGTTGCAAACTTGGGATCAAGTGCACTGGAATAGACCATTGGGATTAATAAATGAAAAGTTTAATTCAATCTCTAATAAAACTCTTGAAAAAGAAAGAATCAATTGGGCTTCATGGAACCATGCCTTGGAAGTTCCAATAATATCAATTGTTTCTCCTTTGGAGGGCTGAGTTCCAATAATTCAAGCACTGGAGTTGCTTGCTGCTGTTGGGGCATCCGGTTTTAGAAGCTGCTGATCTGAGGGCTTTGGCTGCTGCTGGTTTGTGGTGGCTGAGTTTTGGTGTGAAGTTGGTAATTCATCATTCCCCACTTTTAATGGAAGCTGATCTTTGCTCTTGCCCCACAGAACCAAGTAAAGGCCTGTAATTATCACAGCTGCTCCAATAACCCTGCAAATGAAATTTCTGAGTGCTTTTCTTAGTAGAAACCCATTTCATTTGCCTACCTACTCAAATCTACCCAATAAATTCTTGGTTGGAGAAAGGCATACGGTTCAAAATAACACTTACGAATCTTCACGCAAGTTTAATAAAATAAACCTTAATTACCACCCGAATTAGTGGGGTGGGATGTTAGGAATCACGGATCTCCACAATGGTATGATATACCCATGATCATTCCTTAAATTAGTCAATATGGGACTCCTCGACAAACATGGGACATTACCTTCCTAAGCGCAGTCTCTCGGAAAATATGAATGAACTTATCACAGCAACTACGACCATGCTGAGAGGATTGAATGCAGTTACAAACACAGGTCCTTTTAGCTTCACCACCACTCCTTGGATATAATAAGCAATTCCAGAGGATATTATTCCCTGCAACATTGACATGGGCTTCAGTTTTAGCTTTACATGAGAAATCTCAATGAGAAAATTTAGTTGAGAAATGAAAACTTACACCATAGATGGCAGCTAAGAGTATGGAATCTGCATGTAAGGCCCATGCAGCTGGATTGTTCCATTCAAATGCTAAAGCTAAAATAGAACTTTCCACAGCTCCAGCCAAGCATATGAAAGTTGTTAGTGTAAGCTCAGCTGGGTATGATCTTATTGTATGCGCCTGTAAGAACCAATAGATCAAGAATTTTAGTCTCTCCATTATGACAAATTATTGCTATAACAATTGGGAAAAGGGATTTGTACCAGAAGAATGGTGAAGGCTGAGGAGCAGATACTTGAAATGGTAATAACAATGGCAGCCTTAACAGGTTCTTGCTTGTTTGCAAGGGTGGAATAAGAGTGAGGGATGTGGTTCTCTTTTGTCCAAGGCAAATTCAACATGGGTCCTTTTATAAGAGTCATCATCATTGCTCCTCCTACTGTCACTAAAGTGCCTAAAATCTTTGCCTGGCTTCGTAATCTTCTAATATTCACCTTCTCCATTCTTCAAAACAGAACATATTGATGATAAATTAGAAAAAAAACAATGGATGTATGTGCGTGTATCAAGAGTTTGTGTACATATAAGTACCTGCAAATCCAAGCCATTAGAAACGCAAAGGCAGGAAGAATATTGCACATGGCAGTTGCAAAAGTTGCAGTCGTGTATTTAGTACCAGAGTAAATCAAGCTCTGAGCTATTACAGGCCTGTGTGAGAGAAATGGATCTTAAGTTTCAGTATTATAATAGTTATGCAGGATAGTCACATTGCGGTCGAATTCTTACTCGAGCAATCCCAGTAGAAGGATCTTGCCGAAGATCCTAAGAGTCATCTTTGGTCTTATTTTCCTGCCATTGAAATGGGGTCATGATGATTGAAGGCTTAACAAAATATAGCATAAAGAGAGAGAGAGGGGAAATTAATACCTGTCAAAGACAAAGGCAAAAGGAGCAACAACAATGGCACCAATAGAGTAACGATAAACAATGGTAACAAGTTGGTTCATTCCTTGGTTTAGAGCAGCCTTAGAGATAATAGACATTCCTGCAGAAGCGAATCTTAGTGCAATTGCTCCCAAATATGGCTTTACCTTCTCAAACATTTGACCTTCTTGCCCCATCTCTCCCTCTCTCTCTCTCTCTCTCTCTCTCTCCCTCTCTCTAAGTGTGTGTTAATAGGGAAGATTCACAACAAAAGCAGAAGTTTCAGCATGCTTTTTATAATGGATTTATGTCATCATCAAACATTAAATGTCTTGGAATAACCTCTTTGTTTTAAGTTTATATTTCTTTGGAGAAATACTTCGTAAATCACATCATCAACATCCTTCTAGATAAAGCATTTATCCTGAGTTGAGATTATCAGTTAAATAAACAAGGGAATCAAAATGAAATTTGCCAACAGTGTTGAAAAAGTTTCATCATAATCGTATTATATTAAAATCACCTTTCAATCAACATCACAATGTTGAGGGTGGTAAACACTGTAGGAGATAGATATGTTCTTGAGAATCACATCTAGTTCAAGTATTTGAATATAGTGGGTAATGGTAAAAGTATATGAATTTGACAAAGAGGTGAAGATTCGAGCTTTGAATCGATATATTTTAAACTACCGAGTTGTCCTCAGCTATCCACAAAGAATAATTACGACAAAAAATTGCATGCATAAATTTTTTTTTTTTTTTCTTTTTTAAGGTTTTCTAGCTTTCTATTTTTTGTTTTCAATTTGTAAGAAACATAAAAATTTAATAACCTTTCATGTTTCTTGGTTAAGGTGCAATCTCAGAATTGTACACATATTTTCAAAACAATAAATGGTAGCGCTTCTTGTTTTAATTTCCTGTTTTCAAACATTGAATAAAAACGTTATTCCATCACCTTTTTTACTGATAAAATGTATAATAAAATATTTAAAAATAAATATGATATAAATTTTTTTATTTTTTATTTTTCATATTTAAAAAAAAAAGAAATAAGAAATTGTTACCAAGCTCATTTTCATTCCTTTTTTCAACATAAAAGATATAACAAAAGGCAAGAAATAATTGTAAAATACAAATCTATTTTCTTTATTAAAATAGAGAGGAAATAAACAAAAAAAAATTGAAACATAATAATTCAAAATGTAAAAAAAAAATGTCCCTATAGATATTCAAAATGATTTCTTAAAAAAATATTCAAGTTCGTGTATATTAAATTTATTTTCAATCAAGATTGTGATGAAGGGGCACAATTATTAAACTTTTCAAATAAAAATTACAAATAGGAACAAAATAGGAATATATAATTTTGAAAATAATTTCCTGTTTCGGAATTTTTTTAATAGCTAGTAATAAAGTGGATGGAAAATAACGAGCTATTCGATGCTTATTGAATGCTTATTGAGAATAAATGTGACATAAAGTTGAAAAAACTTTTAAAAAAATTAATATAAAAAACCATGAGTACTAGTACAAAATATCACATAAAAAATTTAAACATATTCTGTAGAGTGAGGATAACATCTAAATAGCCTAACTTTATATGCAGTAATTTTGATGTAAAATGAAAGAAGGAAATCAAAGTAGAAATGAAATATGTCCAACTTATTCTTCTATATTTCAAGGATAATCCTATAATATTTAACATAGGGATAATTTAATACTTTATATAATAAATAGGCACCATAATTGAAGTGATCAACTTCAAAACATTTTGAGTTCACTTTTAAATTAACAAATATTATGATTAAGATAAACCCACCTAAAATTTGATAAACCTCAAATTTTAAAATAAACTCGCTCGTACCTTGTTAGCTTTTCATCATATTCTGCTAAAATGAAACTTCTTTCTGCATTTTTAAAATGCATCCACACTGCCATTATCTCCTGCAATTCTACTTTAAAATAAAATTATTAAAAAGTTCATTTAGTATATCATCATTCCCTGCAATTTTTCATTTTTAAAGATAAAATTGGGCAAATAGTTTGGTGGAAAACTATAGTATTTTAAAGAAACCATACTAATCCATTTCCTCACGGTCTAATCAAAGTTTATTTCTTGATAGCTAAAATCAGCAGCTTCAGACCGTTCGTTTATTTTTTTTTCTCAAATATATTTAAATCCTTAACTAAATGGTTGAGTTTTGAAAACACATAAAGAAACAAAAACAAAATAACGAAATCTATAAGTAAAAATAGTAAAAAAAAATGTTTCTAATGGCTTAAAATTATTGTTCAAACTTCGGTACAATTGAGTCCTATGTACAACTTTTTAGCACTAAAACAAACAAGCAAACCAAAAATCTCTACGGTAATTTTAAATCTTCAGATTTGAAGAGTTGGAGGAAAATAAAAATAAAAAATAATCATTTAAAACAATCAAAATGATCCCAATGAAATCCTCAAACTCTAGAAATCAGAAGGGGCAGACAAAGGTCTAAAATCACATGCACGTTCAAACCCTTTATAAATATTATCAACTAAACTATATTATAAATTCAGTCAATTTGAGTTTTGAAAAGAGTTACTCTCAAAACTTTGGATAATTTCAATTAAATCTCTAGTCATTGAATTATGCTTCTATTAAATCATTTTTATAATATTATTAATGAAATACTGAAATGACATGTTCATATTGTCTAAGTTGAACGAACATGTCAGACCACTATTCCATTAAACATATCAATGATAATGATTCGATAAAATAATAATTCAAAATTGGGTGACATGATAAAACTTTTTTAAGTTTAAAAATAAACAAACAAGATGCTCCAATATTATAGACTATAAATAAATGGATACTCTACAATATAAGATCCCAAAACCCCCCAACAAAGAACAGTAGCAGGGCATTAGGTGAAGTGAAAGATCATCTTCTGCAGTGAAGCAAGCAATTTTCCTTTTGGCTTAGTGTGAGAACATAAATATTACAGACATGAAGATTCTTTATACTCACAGTGCAAGTTGATCCCAAATTAGCCTTTGAGTGGAGAAAGTGCCGTTGTGGAATCAGAAGTTTCTGGCGAAGTAAAAAATCAATATAATAAGAGAACAGCTACAGTTCATTTCCATTTATCACCTAAATAAAGAGAGGAGAAAATGAAAATATGAGCATTGAAAATTAAAAATGCAATCCCTCTCAGCTTCCACAAGGGGACGTGTGATTCCTCAGGCATTCTGTGGAAATTCCAATTCTGATGAAAGCGTAGAAGGCCTTTATAATTGCAATCCATCTCAGACTCTCTAAATGGACCTGTAGATAACAAAACATCATTATCAAATCATCCCATTACAATTATTAGGTAGGTATTTTGTGTGGATGAAAACGACAGATAGCCCTGATAAAGTGCATGAAAAACAACATTAAGTAATGGAAGTGGGTCTGCATCTGCAAAATAAATTCAAAAAAAGAAGTCTTACGTCAGCACTGCTTTCAAAAATATGAGAGATAAAGTTGTAGTATCTAAACAGCAGATGCAAATCAGAATATGAGAATATAATTTTTGTTTGTCAAGAAATCCGAACAGCAGATACACATTATAATTTTTGGTGAGAACGGCTAAGAATGAGAATTTTTTTCTAACAAATTTACGTTGATCAGTAATTTTATTGCATTGAGCAGATGCACCGAGACTGCATACAGCCTCCCATAACAAGTTACTCAACACATAGAAATTACAGGTTTTAGGACAATATAATGTTTACATTTAATCGTTGGATTTGTTGTGAATTGCTTACTAAAGGAATTCGGAGGGACTTCGAGGGGGAGACGTGATAGGGTCACACTGAAGAACTACTAATGTAAGTCTCAGTTTCCAAGTAAGATGTATATTGGAGTCACCATTTGTCTGTGTTTTCAACAAGGAAGGAATTTTTTCCCCTTAGAAGTTACCAACGATAAGAAGCCAATGAGTAAGACTTGAAAGTAAATAAGCATCAAATATGTGGCATGCCTTTCCAGAGCAAAGTATCAAACGCCTGATACCTTCTTGACGATCAGAGTGCAGATTTTGGTCCTTGATAAGGCGCTTAAAGCAACTCCCCTGCTTGTCAAAACCTGAGTGGTTTCTTACACCATCAAACTAAGATAGATTGTATCTACAATCTTTATGATGAAGAAGGTTTCTGGGGATAAATTTGAATTTTTTTAATAACTTATTAATTAACTCACTTGACGCCTCAGAACATCGAAGTAATTAACTGGAGTTGAAGCATTCACAACTTGCCAATTGCATTCTTGAATTTGCCTCCTATGAGTAGGATCCATCTCGGGTGTAAGAAAAGGGTTGTCATCACTCATCTGTCACAATGTTCAGTGAAATCTATATCAGCCAAATATCCAAATTAAACCAAATCAACTCCCAAAATGCAGGTTCCTAATTAAGAGAGCTAATTTTTAGGACTCCAAAACGAAAAATCTCAGGGCACTATTTTAACCACGAAGAACATAAAATTTCAGCGACTCAGCAAGCCAATTGCCAACTGAGAAAGAGAGAGGGGAAGCACAACAGACTTTTATATAATTAGAAAGGGTAAAACAATTAAAAATATTGGAAGGTCACAAGCACCAAGTCAACCTTTCATACATAAAAGAAAGTGATCCTCACAACAATCACAATAGTGAAGTAGAAAGAAAAAATATGGATAGAGATTGTGCTGATCTGGAAGTAAAGAGGAAAGGAAATTCTTTAACGAAATACCTGAAGAACGCCAAACTCAAATCCAAGAACGCCAAACTCTGATCCATTAGCATAATCACCAAATTGAGCTTCCCACATTACCATTGCGTTGGGATAATCCATTAAATAACCCAACTCAAATCCAAGAACGCCAAACTCTGAAAGAGAGCTGCAGACAGGATTGGAATGTGAGAAAGGACAGCAAACTAGCGCTGGGAAATTTACAAAATGCATAAACCAAGAATACAACGAGAAGGATATCTCCCGGTAGGACAATACTCTTTAGTGCTATCATAGTAATGTAAAATTCTATATTGCAATAAACAAAATCACAAGGCAAGAATTTCTTGGTATTCATTCCATCACAACAAGCAATGAACATATTTCAGCCACAAGTCAAGCTAAAAAAATGGAGCATCAGGCAGGAGCATTGTCATCGATGATAAATGGAAACGCAAAAGAAATGGCTTGTGAAATATGTAAATATTGTTGTGCGCCAAAGCGGGACAAATGTACTCACAACACCAAGGAACGGAATTACACAAGGAGACTCCAAGATATTTACGTGATTCGGAGAGAAGAAGTTCCCCTACATCCATCCAAGGGTAACAACCGATCACTAATAAACAAAGTGTTACAAGTGAATACCTCACTATCACACTACAAAGACTCTCACCAATATGTCACTCAAGGAATACAATGTGACACTCAAACTCTCTCAAATCCCGATATCAAATTCCGATGTCCAATACCGATATATATAACTCAATCGGGTAGGACTAAATCTAATTCAAATAACCAAATCAAATCTAATTCAAATAACCAAATCAAATCTAATCCAAATAACCAATCAAATCTAATCTAAATAACCAAATCAAATCAAAACTTATGACAATTTACAACAATCTCCACCTTGTCATAAGATCTCCAATGATACTATCTCCTGATTCATAGCCTCTTGCCAGTGCAATCTATCTGGGCTCTGGATAGCATTGTTGGGAACTCCATCAATCAAAGGGAAAGCATATGTTATCATATCATTAAACCTTATAGGTTTTCGAATTTCCCTTCGTGGTCTATTCCTGGCAATGGACTCAGGTTCTTCCACTCTTTCATTTACAAGGCTTTGCTCCTCAAGGCTTTGCTCCTCCTGTTCTAAGACAGAGTTATTATCTATCTGATCAATAGGTTCTTCAGTAGGAGCAACCATATCAGGAAAGAACACCACCTTCTCCACCTGCTTCAATGTCTCGTCATTATTTTCAATTTTTTGCAAAAACATTCTAGACTCATCGAATGTCACATCTCGACTATTAACAATCTTACTTGTTTCTGGACACCATAACCTATAGCCCTTCACGCCTTTGCTAAAGCCCATAAACTTGGCTTTTTTTGCTCTAGGATCCAGCTTTGAGTCCGTCACATGATAATAAGCTGGACACCCAAACACATGCAATTTATCATAATCACTAACAGGAGTACCTGACCATACCTCAAGCGGAGTTTTCCCACCATTTCCAGAAACAGGTAAACGATTCACCAAGTGAACTGCATAACTGAGAGCCTCAGCCCAAAATGCCTTACTCAATCCTGCTTGAGACAATATGCATCGAACCTTCTCTATTAATGTCTGGTTCATTCTCTCAGCAACTCCATTTTGTTGTGGCTTACCAGGAACAGTGAAGTGTCGAACGATCCCTTCATCTCGGCATACTTTAAGAAATGGATCATAAGTATATTCTCCACCGTTGTCTGATCTCAGCTTTTTGATTTTCTTGTCCGTCTGATTCTCTACCATTTTCTTCCACTCTAGGAAGATTTGGAGAACCTCGTTTTTGTGCCTCATGGGATACATCCATTCAACAGAAATCAATTTTACCAGTTGTGGCACCCTTAAGGGCTCTTTGGTTCACCAATGTCTGAAGCGCCTTCTCACCAGCATGCCCAAGTCTCATGTGCCATAATTTCGATATGTCTTGTTCTTTCGAACTTGCCATAGCAGCATGCCCAATTATTGTAGTTCCGTTGAGGTAGTATAAGCTACCTCTTCTAGTTCCTTTAATTTCCACCAAAGCTCCACGAGCTACTTTCAAATTCCCTCCTTCCAAAATGATACGATAACCACTCGCATCCAAAACGCCAAGGGAAATCAAATTTTTCTTTAAGTCAGGGACATACCTCACATTATTGAGTTTTCATATAACCCCGTCAAACATCTTGATTTGTACTGGGCCGATTCCCGTCATCTTGCAAGTACTATCATTGCCCATATAGACAACTCCACCATTGAACTCTTTGAAGTCCAAAAACATCTCTCCGTTGGGACACATATGATAGGAGCACCCAGAATCAAGAATCCATTCACTGGTTTGGCTGACTGATAGGGAGATTGTCAAGGCATCATTTGTATCAGTGTCGTCATCTCTAACCACATTGGACTTCGACCCCTTCTCTTTTAAGATCGGACAATCTTTCTTCCAATGGCCTTTCTGTCGACAATATGCACACTCATTTTTATCAAGTTTTCTCCAATTATCATATCTACCTCTCGACTTTGATCGGGACTCTCCACATTTGCTCCTTTTCCAAGTAGAAGTCTTTCCA
The DNA here is from genome assembly GCA_033971965.1 of Cucurbita ficifolia. Classification (NCBI taxonomy): domain Eukaryota; kingdom Viridiplantae; phylum Streptophyta; class Magnoliopsida; order Cucurbitales; family Cucurbitaceae; genus Cucurbita; species Cucurbita ficifolia. The sequence goes on from CM066965.1 coordinate 18,793,324, forward strand.
CGAGCCGTGAGAACATTTGAGCTAGAGTCTTGATATGTCTCCTTTTCCTTCTTTCGCATCTCATTATTTATTAAGGCATTTGAAATATCTCCAAAATCAATATTAGTGATTCCATGTAGTAGGGTCGTTACTAAAAACTCGTAGGATTTCGGCAAAGAATTTAATAACAGCGCCTTGTCTTCGTCATCAATCTTAACATCAAGATTGAACAAATCAGTGATGATTTTGTTAAAATCATCTAAATGCTCAGCCATTAAGATACCTTTCTTGTAATCAAAACGAAAGAGTTTCTTCTTCAAATAGAGTTTATTTTCCACACTCTTTTGCATATATTTCGCCTCAAGCTTGACCCATAGTTCATTCGCCATGGTTACCTTCATAAACTGATATTTCTGATCCTTGCAAAGACATGATCGAATAATTCCACAAGCTTGCCGATTTAATTTCGTCCATTCTACTTCTGTCATGTCTTCAGGCATCACCTCTTGGAGAGAAGCATCAAGATCTTGCATGACCAGCAAATCGGTAACTTCGCCTCGCCAAACACCAAAATTATTGGTTCCATCAAATTTCTCTACTTCGAGATTAGAACTCAAAAATCTCGATTCACGCCGTGATTTAATTCCAGAGGATTCTGCCATTTGTAATAGGTAATCTGTAACTAAAAACCACAATTCTTGAAAATTGATTTTCAAGAAAATAAGCACGATTGTGAGCACGTCCAGTGGTCGATGAGGCCAAAACTTTCACAATACCTCAAATACGACATTCAGGCTCTGATACCAATTGTTGTGCGCCAAAGCGAAACGAGGCCAAAACTTTCACAATACCTCAAATACCACAGTCAGGCTCTGATACCAATTGTTGTGCGCCAAAGCGGAACAAATGTACTCACAACACCAATGAACGGAATTACACAAAGAGACTCCAAGATATTTACGTGGTTCGGAGAGAAGAAGTTCCCCTACATCCACGGGTAACAACCAATCACTAATAAACAAAGTGTTACAAGTGAATACGTGGTTCGGAGAGAAGAAGTTCCCCTACATCCACGGGTAACAACCAATCACTAATAAACAAAGTGTTACAAGTGAATACCTCACTATCACACTACAAAGACTCTCACCAATATGTCACTCAAGGAATACAATGTGACACTCAAACTCTCCCAAATCCCGATATCAAATTCTGATGTCCAATACCGATATATATAACTCAATCGGGTAGGACTAAATCTAATTCAAATAACCAAATCAAATCTAATCCAAATAACCAAATCAAATCTAATCTAAATAACCAAATCAAATCAAAACTTATGACAATTTACCACAAATATGTTCCATTACCTGTTGATAACATGATCAAGAGTCTCTCCTGTTTCCTGATCATGAAGAACTGTGTGTCTATGGCTGAAGGTGCCTCTTTCAACATTCTGTCCACTTAGTCTGGCATGGTTACCTATCACTAACAATATACATGCTCAAGACGGATCAAAACGGATCTGAGGGTCTGAATGGGACGGCTCTCAGACAGAAATCCGGACATTTTCCACACCCCCAAAAATCCCGATCAAGATCAGCTTCCGTGAATCCATTATGTGCAAGGTCCAACTCATCGGGAATTTTCCTTTCTTCCAATCCCAAGGGATCCAACTTGGATATCATGTGACCATTAACCTGATATACTCTCACAATCAACAATAAACGCATACTCTCTTGAGAAACTATCCCATGACTCATCAACACTGGTAGTATCAGCCTCCCAAGCTCTTTGAAGTTCCTCCAAGTAGACACTGTTAGTTCCATCTAAGAAGCTATCAGTAAGCCTAGAAAGGGGAACAAGACGTGGAACTGAAGCGCCTTGAGCTCTTGATTTAAAAAGTGTGGAATCGGAGTATCCATTTTGAGATGTACTGATCCTTGATCTCCCAACATATGGTCCTCCCTGCAATATGCTTCAATTAATGGCAAGTTTTGCTACAGCAGAGTTTGCTCTAAACCTCCTCAAAGTTTGCGTACTAGTTTATCAGAAAAATGAGTCAAATCTGAACTTCTTGGAGCTAATACCCAAAGATACCCATCATTCCTCTCTTACTAATGAGAAAGCAAAAGCTTAGGATTAGAGAATCAAATAAAACAGCAAGAAGAAGAACACGCAACTAAATATAAAAGAATGACATTCTAGAAATTTGTGTTCGAAAAAACTCATAAACAATAACAAATTAAGACGCTGAAAAGAGGGGGGAAATGACAAATAATATTTACAAAAAATGACATGAACGACAAAGTAGTGAACTAAAACAGAACGATCTTCCTCCCACTTCAGAAAAATTGAGCTCTACAATCATTTATAGAAATAATAAAAGTTAAACAAAACAGAATTAGAAAGGAGTATAAACTATAAACTATAACCTGTAGACTCCTAAAAGAACTCTCGCATCAAGATATAATGAGACGATGTTCAGAAGAAACTATTCTGCAGGATGTAAAACAATCCTGCCAAAGTAACGTCGTAAAAACTAGCTAATTAGAAACTTAGTCTATTAGCTCTATAAAACCAGAAACAGAACGAACACAAAAGAACAAACTATTACTGCAACCGTCTGGAAAAAGTTGAGTTCATCAGATTGCAATGCATTCAAAACACGAACAAACAAAAAGGACTGGATGGAAGAAGAACATGTAACACGCTGAGAATAACAAGTTGACAAACAAACATTCGACAAAAACAAGTTCTCGTTATGGAATTCCGCAATAATATAGCATCAGGAAGAGTGAAAAACCTCAGAACTAGTTAACAGAAATCAAGAAACGTTGAAATGCATAGATAAACTCCGAATCGCAGAACGAGAAATTTTCCAACCACCAGAAAAAAAAACGTGCAACTGAAAGAATCTGTGACGAAAAAAGAAGAGTGGTGGAAGAAGGATTACCAGAGAGCGATGAACAACTGACATTTCATTTTTGTGCCGTGAAATCCTGTTAAAACTTATTGGAGTTTTAACAAATCCCAATGTCAGGATTCAGGAACGCGCGAAAGTTAATATACGTATCCTTTTTCAGAAGCATAATAAAATTTAAATGCAAACGCAATTTAATAAATTAAGGCGATTGTAGTTCAACTTGTATGATTTAAAACTCATGATCCATATTTAAATAAATAATATTATTTAATTTCAATATGAGAAGGATTAAGTCATATTCTAATATTTTAGTGACATATTAGAAGTTTGAATTATTATTACTCCCGTATTTTTTATAATATTTAACATCATTTATTTAAAAAATAAATAATGATTTGAAGTATAAACATAAATAAATAAACTTATATTTAAGATAAAATTTAACCTTGATATAAAATTTTATTTCATAAACTTCGACATGTAAAAAACGAGAAGATTCCAACGTTTGACTTCTTAATCGAATATAATGTCTTAACTAGTTAATTTTTGTTGACAAATAGTCTCATATTAATACTTTTTAATAGCAAAAAAAAATATGACATTTGAACTATATTTATGTCCGCCACCCAAATCAATATACTTTTGCATAGTGGAGTTGTATGACTCAATCTACTATCATTATAAGTATAAGGTGGATTATGCGTGCATATTGTTAATATAATGTCATTCAAAATGCTAAGTAAATCTCAATCACAGATGACCATGGCTCAATCCTTTGTTTCTTGAACATCAGCATCGACAATAACATTTCATGAACACTCTTCCGAACTTCCAAACAACTCGTGGAATGGAAGCAATTAAACAGTTACTGAAACATTGGGTTTCTTTAATTAAGAAATGATCACATCCAAATCGCAAACAGAGATGGAAGACATACTTAACACCTTAACTTCTTCAATCTCATGCTTTGTATCAACAATGGAAAATTATAGAACCTAATGATCAGCAAATGACAAATTCTTTTAATTTAGCGTGTAAATGTAAGAATTTAATCCTCGACTTCAAATTCAAACCAAACGACCTACACATAGCTTCTTGTTTTTATATACGAATTGGCCTTCCACATATCTTGAAAGGAATCCAACAATGAGGAGTAAAATTAACAACAAAAAAGTCATTTTTCTCCTACTTGATTAATTGTCAAATGCTTAACGTAACCACCCAAGCCCACCTCTGGCAGATAGAGTCCACTTTGCCTATTACATATCGTCGTCAACTTCACAGTTTTAAAACAATCTACTAAATAGAGTTTCCACACTCTTATAAGTAATGTTTCGGTTTGGCCCATTACACTTAAAGTTCAAGTAGAATCTCTCACCTGACCAGTATGTAGGAAAGTATTACCCAAACATTTATCGAGCATTCTAGCAAAACTGACCACCACAAGATAACTTTAAGACTAGTTTATAAGAGCCTACAAATTTTCCCTTCTAGTGTTTATTTCTGAAAAATGGGTCTCAAGTGTTGAACAAAACTGTTTAAGAAACCATCAAGATGTGTAGATACTGAAACCAAGAGTAAACAAGTTGTACAACATACAAATTCATGGGCTGAAGAAGATCATTGCGGTCCAGGAAAACTGCAATCAATTCCAGAGCTTGACAACTACTACAACAATTTCAGTTTAAGGGGGCAACCAAAAACAACCCAGAAGATAAAAGAAAAGGCTCATTAAACAATATCAAGGTCTTCAAAAAGAATGCAGGCGGTATCCTGTATCCTCCCAACCAAAACGGCACAAATAAAACAAAACAGGGCTCACTACTGCTTCCCACTAAGTTCAAAAAGTGCAGAAAACACCGAAAAAAGAAAAATAAATCTCACAATATTGCTTAGTAGAAGAAACCAAGCACTTTACCACCGACGTTCTTTCTTCGGGCCTCTTCGTGGTCCATGATTCCCGCAGACGTTGTCAACACAATGAAACCAAACTGTAAAAAGTTGAATATAATTGTCATAAAATTATGGATTAGGCAAAAACTAACTAAATAAGCTGTCTCAGAGTAAGAAAATTACCTGTCTCGAGGGAAGCAACCGTGCAGTCCAACCTTCAATCTCCTTGACACCAACATCAAATCGGGGACTGATGACACCACATTTGTTGAGTCTCCCATTCAGTTCAACAACAATTTTCCCTGACCTATGATCGTCAACGTACTCAAACTCACCAATGTATCCTAAAACAACGAAATTTTGGACAAAATAAAGTCACGCAGGCTTAAGGTGCAAATATAAAGGACTGGTGTGAACTTCTTGACATTTACCATGCTTTTGCATGACATTAAGAAACTTGATGATAACTTTGGAAGATGGCCTTATCATGACCTGGCGCTTCCCACGTTTCTCAGCATTATACATGCTTTTAAGAGCATCATTCAGAACACTCACGCGAACCATTGTTACTGCAAATATTAAAATCCCCAAAGTTAAATGCAAGAATGACTATAAAATCACATTATCGTCCATGACAAACTATCAGGTGCCTCTCTAAGATCCGAAAAACATACATAGCAACTAATAACACACATACGAAAAACAAACTATCAGCCGCCTATATTTCTAATAAGTATCATTAAACATACCAAAAAAATGATATAAAATAAAACAGCACGCATACAAGCATCCCTTACATCAGTAAAGAAAGGAGAAAGGCGCGTTGACTAGTGTCTATAACCAGAAAAAAAAATACAGAAGAACAGTCATAAACTCGCAGAATTCGAACTTTAAAAGCGAAACAGCAAAAATTTCCCACTCTCTAGCGTATAAATCATGAAAAAACAGAACACTTACCTGATTCAGTACCCTGTCGATTAACATGAAAATATATATATACTAGCAGATCAATCTTGGCGCATATAAAGCTACATTGATATGAATAGACTCTAAATACTTACGGCAATTGCAGAGGCGACTTCGAGAAGTTCGACGAGCAGGGGCGGGAACTAGGGCTTATTTCCAGGGTTCAAGCGGAGAGAAGAGAGAACGCAGGAAACCCTAACGTATTTATAGTAAGTTTAATTAAATTGATTTGGTTTTCGGCTTCTTTCCGAACCGGGTCTCGTCAATTAGGCCCGAGCGTCGAACGTGTATATCTTCAAATTATGGGCCCAGGCCCATATCTCGTCCCAAATTTAGTTTGAATATAATTTTCGGTATTTTATTTTTAAATTTTGGAAAAATATAAATTGGAGGCAAATTAAAAAAAATCCCAAAAAAAGTATATGATTTATTACCTTAAATGATGCATAAATTATAAGGTATTTGCCAAAATTATTTATTTTTTTCCAAAGGAAAATCGGATAGTTTTCACTCACTAGCAACACGTAGTGGGACCCGAACAATACCGACCGCTACTATTGGGTGGAACCAAATAATTGGTGGAATGTTCGGTTTTTTAGCCGTCAGGGTGATATTATCAATCGCCCCCACCCCCAGGGGGAATGGCTTCCACAATTATTATTATTTTATAATTTATATATATTAATTATTTTTTAATATTAGCAGTCGAATCTCTTGGGCCTTGCGCGGTACAGCCCTCGTTTCCCATCCCATCGTCTTCCTCTCTTCACCCACGCTTCTATCTTCTTTATCATCTCGTCTGTGGAAGCCCTAAATTTTCTCAACCTTTCTCGCCCTTTCTTTCGCTTTCTCGGAAAAATGGTGAGCTTTTCCTCTTCTTTGCACTTTTCGATTCATTTATCTGGCTTAGTTTTGTTGATTATTATTCTTTTTTTTTTTTCCATTTGTTAATTTGTTTGTTTATTCTTCTCTTCTATGGTTTTCTGTTCGATCCTTGGAGTTCTTGGCTGTTATGAAACGTAACGCTTGTAAATCGCTGCATCGATTGATTGTTGTTCATTTTGGTCCGCTTGTTTAGTGTTTCAATGGCCTTAGATTGTTGATTATATTGAATACCATGCAGTTGTTAGCGAGTGGCTAAAAGCATTGGCCACCGTTGATGTAAATCGACTTATTACATTCTCGTATATCGATCCCTGTTTTCACTGGGACCTTGTGTTGTGACTTCACTTTAAATCCTTTAGTTTATTATTATTTTTAATATTTTCCCCTGCCCGTTAATGATGATTATTATGAGATGTTTGCTTCATCTCAGTGGTTTAAACATTGGCATTTTTGTTGATGGATATAATTCTTATATTGAGATAATTTGCATTGTGTTACCTGAAAGTGTATGATGATTTATCACAAATTTATATAATTTGGAAACCTTCTATTGATGAAGTTGGAAAAGAAGACTGAAGGGTGTTGTATATGAAAGGAAAACATCTAATTAACCATTTAAATATAAGTTTATTATCATCGGTCCATTTCATTTTGATATGGTCATTGTCAAAACTCCTTCATGAATCGAAGTTATTTCACTTTGGGAGAGTGCATGAGTCGCCCTCTTCTCCCTCATGTTGTTCATCCTTCGTGCTTTTCCTTTTATTTATTAGTTTGCTTCTCCCTTATCACCATCTCCATAAGCATGCGCTTGTTAGGAAATCGGGATCGGTGTTGGCGTAGACTATAGAGCTAAGCATCATATTCGAAGGTGTGATTTGTTTCGGAATTAAAATTGTTCTCCTCAACACTAGAGACTAGGGTCACTGTTGGGTACAATGACAATCAGAAATGAATATTGAGAAAAGGTCAGAGGTTCAAATCCCCTCTGCATATTGTCGAACCAAAAAAAAAGGTATGTTTTTTCTCTCTCTCCCTACTCCTATCATACTGTAATAAAATTAGGTTTCTTACAAAAGAAAAAAAAAAAAAAAAAAAAAAGGGAAAAAGAGTTGGGAGTTTTACAGTACTAGGACTTCTATAAAAAAGAAACTAGGATCAGATCCCTCTTGCAGGTGCATTGTTATATGAACTTGATTTCTGGGGGCTCTGTTCGTTCATATGATTTTCATCTTAGTGGTTAGTAGTATAACATGGGTATTAACAACAATGATGAAGACTCCTTGGTAGGGGAAACTCGAATGGAAGTTAATTGTGATCTAACCAAAGAACTAGCTCAAAAGTTTGACCCCCAAGCCTATGTGTTGGTAGGGGATTCCCCAAACACTTTGGTGATGCTAATAACTTGAATGGGCCACTTTTGAGAGATTGATGTTTAGTGTTATGCCCTATTCCCCACAGAATGGCGAAGTGAAAAGGATTAACTGAAAAGATCCTCAAAGAAGAAATCATTTGACTACAAGGATTGGTGTATCATGAAGAGTAGGGGAATGGTTTGAAGTCTAAGCCTCCAGAGCCACTTACATTCCATCTCAAAGTTCTCATGGGACATCTGTAGACCTTATAAGTCAACTTTGGCCCACATTGTTTTTCCTTGAAAAAAAAAATGTATGCCTATCATCAAATAAAAAGCTTATTCAATTATGAAAGGGATGTTTTATATAGTTAACTTCGGCAGGAAATAAAGATTTATTTTGTACAGATACATCTTCATCTTATTAACTTATTCGAAGATTGAAAAATATAGATTAGACTTCTTCTGAAAATTTCACAAACGAAAAAGATTATTTCTAGGAGACTAGTTTGGATGCATGTTTTTCTCTATGGAAATCTGAGGCAGATTCTTCGTTTAAAGAACTGAAAGCTTGGAAAACATGGAGTGACTTTGGGTCTTTAAATCCGTTGGTGATAGTATCCTGATGGATGTTCAATAGGGTTTTTGAAGAAAATTGAACTTTATAATTTACATTTGTAAATCAATTTATGACAGGCAAATGCAGCATCAGGGATGGCTGTGCATGATGATTGCAAGCTTAGGTTTCTGGATTTGAAGGCAAAAAGAACCTACCGTTTTATAGTTTTCAAGATTGAGGAAAAGCAGAAGCAAGTCGTGGTGGAAAAGCTTGGCGAACCATCTCAAAGTTATGAGGACTTTGCTGCCAGCCTACCTGTAGATGAATGCCGATATGCGGTCTATGATTTCGATTTTGTGACTGAAGAGAATTGCCAGAAGAGCAGGATTATATTCATTGCCTGGTAAATGTACTACAAACGATTCCTCCCTCATTTTATGAATCTGCATTCTAACCCATCATTTATCAAATGCGATGTTTGAAGGTCTCCGGATACATCAAGGGTGAGAAGCAAGATGATTTACGCAAGCTCCAAGGACAGGTTCAAGAGGGAGTTGGACGGCATTCAAGTGGAGTTACAAGCAACTGATCCTACTGAGATGGGGCTCGATGTTATCAGAAGTCGGTCTGGCTTGTAGGAGGATTTGGCCGGCGGTGTTAATTACGTGAAATGTTCATAGATTGTGGGCTCGAAACATGCTTTTATGCTATATGATATTGGCTTGTTCTTGAAAAAAATTCACCTAAGAGTCGTAAGGATGACTTTGGTTTTGGGTTTCGTGGATTTAGTTGGTTGGATATTTTGTATGTGGCTGTGGGGTTATTATACCGCCGATTACTTATGCAGGGTAAATATGGATCAATGCCCGTTTGAGTATGTGAGTTTGGTTTTATGAAGAAAACCTCTAGGAATAATTTGCAATGATTTTCGAGTTTCATAGGTTCCATTTTTTCTTATCCAAATCATTTCATGATTTCGTGTCATGACTTACTATATCCTTGTGTAGACGTACGTTTGCTGTGGAACTCTTCCAGTTCATGAATTTAAGGGTGGGATGCTTTTTTCAGTAAGCTTCGTTTAATGTCTAATAAGCTATTGAACTTTAACATATGACGTAACGTTTTCTGCACGTTAGGATTTGGTTCGAAAATTACTAATTTATACATGTGCGAAGTTATAGCATATCAAGTAAATCCATTTAAACAATAAATTTCAATATTTTGGTTTGAATCTGGTTTGTAGATGAGGTTTGTAGATGAAGAGGTCACTAGTTTGAACCTGGTTGGGCTCTTTTATGTTCTTTCTTAATCATCACCGGTTCGATTGGGCTGTTTTATGTTCTTTCTTTTTTATTTAATCAACCAAGGGTCCATAGTGTATAGCATTTCTCATATCTAGAGGTCACTAGTTTCAAATCTGGTTGGGCCTTTTTATGTTCGTTTTTTTTTTATTTAATCAACCAAGGGTGCTCGGTGGTGGAGCATCTTTTTTATTTAATCAACTAAGAATCCATATCAAGAGGTCACCGGTACAAATCCGATTGGGCCCTTTTATGTTCTTTCTTTTTTATTTAATCAACCCAGGGTCTATAGCTCAGTGGTAGAGCATTTGACTGCAGATTAAGAGGTCATCGGTTTGAACCCGGTTGGGCCCTTTTTATGTTCTTGCACGGTCAACGGTTCAAATCCGATTGGGCCCTTTTATGTTCTTTCTTTTTTATTTAATCAACCAAGGGTCTATAGTTCAGTGGTAGAGCATTTGACTGATCGCCTTTTATGTTCTTTCTTTTTTTATTTAATCAACCAAGGGTCTATAGTTCAGTGGTAGAGCATTTGACTGATCGCCTTTTATGTTCTTTCTTTTTTTATTTAATCAACCAAGGGTCCATAGTTAAGTGATAGAGCATTTGACTGAGGTCACCGGTTCAAATCCGATTGGGCCCTTTTATGTTCTTTCTTTTTTATTTAATCAACCTAGGGTCCATAGCTTAGTGGTAGAGCATTTGACTGCAGATTAAGAGGTCATCAGTTTGAACCCGGTTGGGCTCTTTTTATGTTCTTGCACGGTCAACGGTTTAAATCCGGTTGGGCCTTTTTATGTTCTTTCTTTTTTATTTAATCAACCAAGGGTCTATAGTTCAGTGGTAGAGCATTTGACTGATCGCCTTTTATGTTCTTTCTTTTTTTATTTAATCAACCAAGGGTCCATAGTTAAGTGATAGAGCATTTGACTGAGGTCACCGGTTCAAATCCGGTTGGGCCCTTTTATGTTCTTTCTTTTTTATTTAATCAATCACGGGTCTATAGCTTAGTGGTAGAGCAGTTGATTGCAGATCAAGAGGTCATTGGTTTGAACCCGGTTGGGCCTTTTTTATGTTCTTTCACCGGTTCAAATCCGGTTGAGCCCTTTTATGTTCTTTCTTTTTTATTTAATCAACCAAGGGTTCATAGCTCAGTGGTAGAGCATTTGACTGCAGATCAAGAGGTCATTGGTTTGAACCTAGTTGGGCCCTTTTTATGTTCTTGCACGGTCACTGGTTCAAATACGGTTGGACCCTTTTATGTTCTTTCTTTTTTATTTAATCAACTAAGGTCCGTTGGGCCCTTTTTATGTTCTTGCACGATCACTGGTTCAAATCCGGTTGGACCCTTTTATGTTCTTTCTTTTTTATTTAATCAACTAAGGGTCCATTGGGCCCTTTTTATGTTCTTGCACGGTCACTGGTTCAAATCCGGTTGGAACCGGATCCCTTTTATGTTCTTTCTTTTTTATTTAATCGACCCTAGAGCATTTAATTGCAGATCAAGAGTTCATCAGTTCGAACCCGATTGGGCCTTTTTTATGTTCTTGCACGAACTATGTCCAAATCGACTTGGTTCTTTCTTATTTAATGTAGATCTTATAGCCAATGACTTATCAAGAGATCCCATGGATCAAAAGGTCACCCGGTTGGGCCCAACATGATTTTCTTTTTTATTTAATCAAGGGTCCATAATTTTCTAACACAAGGTTGCTACAAACCACCATTTGCGCCTCACACCAAAGTGTTTGTCGAGAACCAGTTGACTATTTAAGATTTGGTTTCAAAGGTTTTGTTTTTTTTCTCTTTTAAATAAGGGAATTCAAAAGAGAGAGAGAGAGAGAGAGAGAGAGAGAGAGCATTTTCTATTTATTTATATTCTCGGACAACCCATTTTTTAGAACAATCGAAGTTATCTTTTCTAAAAAAAAAAAAAAAAAAAAAAAAAAAAAAAAATCTAACAAAGTCATTTATTAGATAATAACCTTAATATTTATGAACAGCCTAGATCATGAGTTAATACAATTATAAAACTACCATGTAAGGTTGAGTTGCTACATAATAATTGACATTTACTCTTAGATAAAAAGTTCAAATATTCATACTTAACCTTTGTTATACTAAAACAAACACAATTACAAAATTTGTAAAAATAAACAAATCAATACAATCTTCCAAACAATTAAAGTGGACTCATAAGCATAAAATCTTAGGAAACATTTAACTCTTGCATGAACTAAGTTTGAATAAATAAACTTGCATATCAGATACAAACTCACTTAACTTCCCAAGTTTAAGTTACATATACCTAACTGAGTGATCAAATGTGTCCTTACCATCTACACATTGACAAAGTGATAGAGGGGCTAAGTTGACGCAGTAGGCAAATCCAAAGACAAGCCATCCAAGAAGTTTGTGATCAAGTTTATAGCCATAGAAGCACAAACTTGTATTTGATCTTCTCATAGCTTTAACAAACAAACTAAGCTAGCAGATAGTACAAAAACAGCCATGGAAGAACACTCACCGATGAGCATTCAGTAAGTTCTATTGCATTTCAACCACATCAAATTCTAACCTAAAAACGGTTAGTACTTGCATTAAAAAGGGTAAGGTTTATTCTAGAAATTAGTTCTAGCAAGCGGGGAAGGTTGAAGAACAAGATGAAACAATGTCAGCTACCAAAAAAGATAGGGATAAACCTGGCGTTCGACGATACACCTTTATATAACCGCCAAACAATGTTAGTGAGGAACTGGCTGAGAAACCTGATGACAGCCTCAATAAATCAAGTTTCAATGACTTGGCAGACAAACCTTTTTCCACCATTTTTTTTTCACTGTGCAAATATTTTTCTAATTCCTAGCTGCTGCAACTAGCTCTCTACGACATCACAAAACTGGCAATACTACCGTGCCTAGCATGACAAAACCGTATAATGTAAACTATCTGTACACATTGAGGCAGCTTCCATGACTAAAACTGATCCTAATTTTCCTGTATGTTAACTGATCCTACCAAGGAGATAAAACTCTGTCATAAAGAAGGCAAGCTGAGTTCAATTCCCCTTTCATTTACTGCCTGCAAAACAGCGGTTGTATCTCCTCTAGCTTTACATTTGTTGTAGTATGATTTCCACAGCTGAACAGAAAATGGGTATACCGATAAAGCTCTCTTGTGAAACCTCTCAGTTATGGCACCAAAACCTTTCACATTGACAAGAATGTTAGTAGCTTCTACCCAAATGAACTCTGGTGGTATCGGGACAGCACAAAAAATTGCACTGATCAAATTTGAGCAGGCCCAGAAAATGAGGCTGGCAGAGGTGACTTGGGAAGAGTTGTTGCCATTGCATAATTGGTTACAGACAGAGAGTACTAACTGATAATTTGAAGGCAACATTTCTAAGATAGTTTCCACAAAATCCACCAATTCCTTTGGTTTGCTAAATTTTGGGGGTAAAAGAGAGGGCCCATACCAGGCTTCAAGAATACAGTTCACCAGAGAAACATCCGGAGAAAGTGGAGACAACATGTTACTGACGAGAAGCTGAACTCTTGGCTTCTTGATATCGTTAATGAATTTTCTTGATAATGTCTCAGGGACAGGGAAAGCTCGTACATCACTGAGATAACCCTCTAAAATGCTCCTTATTCCACCAACAGAACCAGCTTCATTCAGTAAGGATTCATCAGTAAGCAAAAACATAGCATACTCTCTCATGCAATATTTAAAAGTCCCAGAACTAGCAGCCCTCAGAGCATTGTCAAAGGCCAAACGTGCTTCCAATAGGTCATTCAGCAGTAATTTGTGAACAGAAAGATTAAGATACCAAAACATCGAATCCACCTCGCTGGGACTGCAATTTAATGCATGTACAATTGATCCTGAAGCATAATCTAGCAAGTGTAAGGAGTTGCACTCACTATTATCCAATGTTCTAGTTTTAGAACAACCTATTTTTGAACTAGAGTCAAACCAGCGCGCCATTAGTTCTTCTGTATATTTGATCCTCCCATTCTGAAGTAAATATTCAGCATATTGATTCCAGATGCACTGGACCCCAGGTACTTCTTTCGGCCAGTTCCTGATCACTTCTTCAAATGCTGCAACCGTTTCCCCAAAATCATGTTTCTTTGTCCACACGTTAAGCAAAAGAAGTTCTAAGCAAGATGGATAGCGTTTAACATATTTATCCAATAAGTTCCTAGTGAAACCTATGTCCTCAAATGCCATCAAGCACCTAATATGATTGACAGCAAACATTTGAATAGATTTCTGGTAGCTTTGACTTTCAAGTGATTCATTGTTCAAGCATGAATCGACAAAATCCACTGCTTTCTTGACCACCGTAGAAGCCCTCTGCTTCTCACCATCTGTCAAATGAATGGTAGGCCATTCAATCTCGACCAGTTCTTGCTCACATTCAAGCTGCTGCACTACAGCATGAGGCAGTTTCCTGTAAATAACTAAATACACAACACAAACCCAGAAAATACATTTGTCAGATATATTTAAGCATGTGAGCATATCAGAATGCATAAAAGAACCAGGCTCGTCAGAATCCATTGCAACTCGAAGAAATCTAAAAATCTTCTGAGTAGCCTTCTCGACATTCCCAGACATACACAAACAATTTGTCATCTGTAAAATCAGGTCCAAGATATGGGCACTAGCACATTTCTCATCCATTTGAGTCAATATATTGTTGAAGAGTGCAGAAAGTGCAGCATCATAAGCAGCTATTCGAGCATCAAGATTCATGTGACTGTTGATGTACAAAAGCCAGAGTTCATAAGATTGCTCATTGTGCTTGACCTGAAGAACGAGAGCAAAGGGTTTCCACATAATGCATGATTAAGCGAGTGAAAATAAGTAATGGACAGAAGAGCCCACCAACTCAAGCATGGAGGAAGAGACAAGTTTGCATTTTATAATAAAGGTGATACAAATACAAGGAGAAAGCTTTCTTTTAAAAGGAAAAGACCTAAATAATAGCCAAAAACCATACTTCAATAGAAATCAAAGATTTTCATAGATCAATTGTTATGATGCATGACATATGTACACAGCTGCACTACAATAATTTTCATATTTAATACATTGTATATTCAACAAAGACACGATTGAGTAATTTATAGTTCTAATTTCGACATCCTAGAGAGTTTTTGTTAACACCATTTGATTGAGCAAGATAGCCTTTCAGTATAGTACCCCCAATAAAGTACCAGTAAGAGTCAGCTTTTTCGTTACTTTAACACTAACTGTTTTCACAAGTGGAAGAAACTTTGAGATGCGTGACAAAAAAATTTGGAGATTCGGATCACCGTAAACCATCCAATCCTCATACTTTGAACTTTGAACTTTGAACTTTGAACTATCAGTTTCTATATTGTAAACCTTGTATAAATAGCATATCACCAAGAGGTGAAAAGAAAAACATATTGTGTTCAAATCCTCACTTTATAAAGTTGATAAAGATAAAAAGAATAACTAAGGCTCGGTAAAATACTAAGCAGTGTTCATTAAATTCTGATGAAAGAAAAAACCTTTGACATCACAAATCTTGTTTTATCTCTTTATCATATATAAATACATAGATTTAATCAATATCTTTCAAATCTTGTTCCTTCTCCTTACCATATATATTTTATTACATAGATTTAATCAATATCTTTCAAGATGTTTTTGCAGTACTATTCATACTTCCATATTATATTCTATAGTAGAGCAGGAACAACAATAATGCGTACCGCATAGGAAAACATGTCATCCTTCCCTCCGTTTGTTGTATAGCTATAGAATATAAGAAGATACATGGTCCAGAGAGCTATACATTTTGGATTACTCTCTATAGCACGTGATAGTATAGGAAGAGCCTGCAAATCCAAAAAAATTCAACTGTATTGCAACATAGTTCACATAAGCAAGAATCACCTAAAGAAAGATTAACAAAGAAGTACCCTTTTCATGCCCTCTCGACTGTTCATTTCCTGGTTAATAATAATTAGAGCTGTTTCCAGAGCCTGGTTCTCATCAGCCTGTTTCAGCTGACTCTACTTCGTAAGAAGTTGGCACAAGTGAGATCATGGGTCAAACAACAGAAAGATGGTTAATGGTCTGTATTCAGTAATCAGTGACAGAAAACTTTATGGTCGTTGTGAGAAAAATCAGTACAAGTGAGATCATGGACCAAACAACAGGAAGATGAATAAGGATAAGTAATCAGTAATACGTGACAGAAACCTTCAAAGAGCATAATGGTAACTTCACAGAGGGACAATTCTATCTAAAAAAGAAAAGAGGAAAAAAGAAGGTAACACCAACTACAGGCATACCAAAAGAAACTGCATCATCTTCACACAATGACAATGTGCAAAAAGGAGAAGAAAAAAAGTCAACATAAGCATATGTCAACTGGCATATAACATGTACATCCACAACTAAGTAAGAAGTCTGAGGTTTGAATCTCCCACCCCAAATATTATTTTTTAAAAACATGAAAAAAAAATGATGTTTCTCAGTTTAAAATATTCATACTAAGTACTGCAATTTGAGCAAGGTACGAGTAACCATGTTTCCCAGGATGAGATGGTTAAGATATAATGTTATACTTTAAATTACACAAAGAAAAGAGTTATCATAATTCAGACAAAAATCTATTGGAAATGAAGTTTATTGAAGTGACACTGATGAAGTACTGTAATCACAGCATTTCGAGACTGTTGAATAAGATATTTCTAACCAAAAAACACGAAAAAGACAAGTAGTCATGCATGGCAGGGGAAGAAGAGAGACAGAGTCAGATATGAATTAGTTATTAATATAGCCATTATGTGCCACATGTCAAAAAAGAAAAGACAAATGTTCAACTGCAAACTGAGCCAATGGTATATATAAGGAGTAATGAACAAACCAATGTAGTGCTTCCACTCTGAAAATATGATGACTGTCTATTCCAACTTCCCTTGGCCTCTATACGAGCATCATGTAGAAATAGCCCATCGGCAGAAGCATCCTTTTGGAGCAAATTTGGTAATGTCAAAGAAATGCTAAAAAAGTTTTGCCAGCATTTACTACTTTTCTGAACTAAAACGGGATCGTATGAATGTGAATCAGCTTTTAGAATATCTACGCCAACCAGGTAAGTTGGAGGAGTCATAAGGTCTTCATACTTGAAGACTTTTGTTTCATCTGAAGAAAACAATAGTCCATTGCAAGAATCTGCAAAAGATGAAGATGAAAAAAATACAAAATGCAACCATGCAATTAAGAAAACATCAGACTATCATACCAGAATAGTTGCTCTGGCTATCCTGACACGGCCTCCTATTGGATAAAGAGGAGTCCTTCATGTGTTGCCAAGGACATTCGTCATTGTTGCATTTTCCACGGAGTTCATACATGCAAAGTGGCCAAGATGGATCAATGGAAAGATCATCAATATAAGAGCCATCACTCTGAAACATACAACTGACAGTATCAGGTACATGGTTCTCTTCTAATTTTCTCCGGTGGATTCGATCTACTTCTAGCAAATCCCTTTCCTCAGGCAAACCAAGATTAGAGAGACTCTCTCGGTTTCTACTGAGCAAGACTTCTATACTAACTGAAGATATGGCCTTCATATGTTGCAAAACGCTGTTCAAAGTCAGAGGTGTATAACTAAAATAAGAGAAAGGACCTTCTCTATTGGATGGTTTATTGACATCAGAGTCTGCAAAGTCATGAGTTTCTAATGGAAAGTTCTCAGAATTACAATGGCTATGGATGTCATCTGGGGTCTTGCATCTGTCTGTGCCTGCATTAGGAACTAAATTTAGAAAAATAAACTATAAATTGGGTTGGGTTTTCAGGAAGGGAGGAGAGAGAAGAAAGAATCTCCCCATTTAGGATTTCCGATACACATGAGAGAAAATTAAATTATCAAAATTGATAATCGAAAAAGATGTAATACCCAGATTGTTAATAGCCGATCCAGTTTAACTAAATAGCATAATTCCCTATAATTTTTCACTTCAAAGACGACAAGATTGTTAATAGCCGCTCGGGTGACGATCATTAGTAGGTAGAAAGTTTTCACCTAAAATAACATGGAGAAAAGGGGTGCCATTGAAAAGGTGTCGTTAAAAGAAAATATAGGTTATTAGAAATCAAAGCAAGAACCAAAAGAACCAAAATAACATAAAGATAAATTTGACTACTGGAATGTGCAATCGTAATCTACACCCTACATGCCTGTAAGATCATATATGATGAAGACCGAGAAATCTCATTTCTAAAGATAAAATTACCTCCAAAACCAAACTTTTGATCTCTCTTTCCTGATAATAAAGCACTCTTGGTCTTGTCAATGTCATTTCCATCTGCTTGTCTTACTGTAGGTTCTGTATAATTTTGCTGAGTTTTATCATCTCTGGCATCTTTTTCAGCCCCCTTTTCCACTGAAGTCTGAATGTTATGGCATGGATTACAAGTCTTTGACGAATTTCTTGTTCCTAGACGTGCAAATAGTTCAGACCTTAATTTTGCTTCAAGACGCAAAGAATCCTCAGTGTTATCATCATAGTGGTTTTTCTTCGACATATTGCATGCCTCCATTTGATCATCTTCAAAGCGTTTCTTTCCTATGTAGCATTCATCATACGAATCAATCATTTCATGGTCAGAATGAAATGAATCTTCATCTCCATCCACTGAAACGTTTGGCTCAATGGATGGGGAGCAAATTCTGTCTGCAATATTCTTGCCGTTAGAAGGCACTGGATTCAATGTAATACCACATAAGTCAGAACAGGATTCAGGCTCAGACCCCAAATTTTGTCTATTTTCATGCAGGATCGAAGTATTGATGGGACTAGCATTTTCATGTTGCATATTTAAATCATTCCGTAGCTGAGTAAAACTGTTATATTCAGAATGCTTCTGATACAAAGGAGAAGCTCTATTTTCATTTCCAGACATACTATTTGAGTGATCCACACCAATTTTCATGTTTTCTTGCTGTCTTGAGGAACTAACTAAACCAGGATTATTCATGCAAAATGAGTGAAAATGAGCTGAAAATAGCTCTCTCTTGTGATAAAGATCAAGACATCTAGAGTTAGCCTCAATCAAAGCCCTTTGAGCTCTAGAATAAATTTTGAAAGCATTTCTTTCTTCAACTTCACATCTGCGCCTGAAATCTTGTGCTTCTTCCAGGTCCTTGTCTAGCGACTCCTCCATTTCAAATAGTGATTCGAGATCAACATTGCTGAAGCCCAAGCAACTTGAAGGATTACCAAACGCAGTCCCAGTG
This sequence comes from Cucurbita ficifolia, assembly GCA_033971965.1. NCBI lineage: Eukaryota > Viridiplantae > Streptophyta > Magnoliopsida > Cucurbitales > Cucurbitaceae > Cucurbita > Cucurbita ficifolia. Next base: position 18,812,482 of record CM066965.1, read on the forward strand.
CTTTTACTGTTGATCAACGACTGCAATAGAAATAAATTCAGAGGGAGGTCATGTAACTAAGAATAAAAGGGGAGGAAAAAGAAAACTAAAAATGGTACAGTTGGGCTTGAAGATAAACCTTAAAGAAATTACTGAATGACTCTGGTATCTTGACATTGGATGCTGATTGAGGGCATGTTCCTTCAGAAAAATTTGCAGTTGAGGCAGATTGTTGAAGGCCATCATTTGGACTGTGAAACTCACTATTATCCTGTTGATACAAATATTTAAATTATGCTTCAAGGGGAGAGGAGGAAAAACTACATATTATAAACGGGAAAACAATTTGGAAGAGAAGTTCATTCACGTAAACAAAAAATTTATTATCTTCTAAATAGAACATGGAATCTGATCATTCAGTGATAACGGGAAAATAATTTGGAAGAGAAGTTCATTCACGTAAACAAAAAAAATAGTATCTTCTAAATATGACAAGGAATCTGATCATCCATTGTCAATAACACTGATGTAGTTCAAGTAATTTTCACCGTGAATTTCACAATTTTAGGAGATTCCACAAATAGTATAGTCAAACATAAAACAATGGAAGTTAATCAAAGGTTTAATGGAGCAACTTCTGAATTTTCTGGGTAGTATAATGAATTTTAGCAATGTGATAAAAATACATCAATGCGAAAAACATCAAATCACATGTACAACTATTGACTTACAAACAGAGTTTGGACATTGGATGCAGTATTTGGGAGAACCGAAGCTTGACCTAAGACAACAAGAGGGTGAGGATCCACCTGCTTACTAATCCAATCTGATTGATTGCCATTAGCAACAATGTCAGTACCTGCAAAGCAATATACAAACAAGTTGGGCACCCCATAGATTAGCAAGATTGCGCCAACTGTAAGATCTAAATTTTCAATTTAGTATGAACATATTATTCACCATCATGTACTTTGCCAAGGTCACTTCCAGGTGATGGTGAAGCAGCCACATGCTTGATATCTTCCTTCTTCTGCTTCAATGCACTGGACTCTTCTCTATTCATAGAATTCCCTTTCTGGTTATAAGTGACTTTAATGTTCTGTGTCTCTTCTCCAGGCTCTTGTGGCCGAAAAACAGATTTTACAGCATTTGTTGCACGTAGATGCTGCCCACTTAAACTCAGCTTGGTAGAATAAGAACCAATGGTTTTCATGCGCTTTGCATCTGGTTGTGTAGGCCCTGATGGAGGAAACTGAGAGATGGTAGCATTCCCTTTCCTACCTAAATCAGATTTTAAATTTGTGACAATATAATCCTGGTTTGTAGCTGAAATAATCTCCTTGTTCTGTTGGGCAGACTTGAGCTTCAGTTTGCTTTCCCAAATGGCTATCTGCTCCCGCAAATCCTGCAGCTTACTACTGTTTAAATTCATTCCTTGATCATTTCGATGCCCTTGACTCAGTAGGTTTCCACCGAAAGCTCTGATTCTAGATCCTTGTTCAACCAACGAGGGCCCTGCAGCACCCTTGGAACATGCTCTCTGAGTCATTGTCTTTGAAGTGATAAATGATTGACTTGAAGGTAATTTGTTTGCCACTACTTTGTTCCTTGTCATACTGCGTAACTTATTCGATTTATCAAGTAATGAAGTTGGAGGTTTAAAATGTCCAACAGCATTACTACGAGATTTTGAAGTTTTTTCTTTACTGCGTTCGTCCATGTCACTGCCACTATCATCTGAGAAGCTTATCACAAGATTTGCATTGGCATCTCTGGAAGCAACCCAAGGAGTAATAGCTTTATGTACAACTTGATCGTTATCACATATCTTCTGAGCAGTAGTTTGTATGGATGTTCTTGGGCAAACATCAGCAGAAACTGAAAATGTATTTCCAGAAACAGCCTTCTCTGTCAGTGGCAGATATTGTACATCATAAAATACTATTAAAACAAAACCACCACAAAAATGAGTGCACCGCTAAAATTTATTTATAATGGCAACAATTTGAGAACCCCGTCAAAAGTCCAGAGTAACAGGAAAACTTTAAGCATTGGACCTTAAATGCAGTAAATATTCATAAAAGATGAGAGTTACAAAGAAGCGCAACTAGTGTGACTTTTCAGCACTTGAAGGAAAAGTGATTTGTACACACTTCACTTTTAGTAAAGCTGAAGAGTATTTCGGCAAGGTTACCTAAATCCATGTAACCGCCACAGATAATCATGCATCCAGTGTCCATAATATGCCTAAACACTACACTACATTCAACGAGATTATATTGCAGGTATGCCAAAAACTTCATAATAATAATAACATAAAAGGCACTTTTAGATGCCGTTGCCGATTTCAAAGTGAGGGGAGTGTTAATGAACTTATACGCGATGTACTAAAAAAAAGCCAGTGTCGCATCCATAAGCGCGGAATTACTTACCCGCCTGGATCCCTGCGTTACATTTATTCTTCGGAGGAAGAATGGATGATATTGGTGATGTGACCGAAGCAGGCACAGCAGAACGAACATGATGAACCTGAGAAGTAAAAAAAAGTCCTCAAAGGCCGTACGAAACTACAACTAAGAAAACAATATCTTGACTACAGAGGAACCCAGTGAATCACGGTGAATCAGAAAACCTATTTCAGATACCAACCAGCCGTGCCAGAGAACAAAACCAATTCACAAGCCCAAAGTGATATCCAATTGCAATCATCAAGACACGACTAAAACCTTTAAACCCTACCGCGTAGAGCAACCTTTTGAGCTTCTAAGTATTACAGCTTCTCTCTATTATATACAACCAAGAATCAAGATAAACACAGACTTAGAACTCCAATTAGTATAATAGCCTATCAAGCTAGGGGGAGCCCTCATTTCCAAAGAAAAACAGAGGTAGAGAGAAAATCGTAACCTCCATGTCCAAAGAAAAACGAAGGCAGAAGGAAAAATCGTAACGAATGTATGATCATTCTCAGCATCGAAGAGGAACACATGGAGAGGGCATGAGAAGCAGATGATTAAGAAAAACAAACGAGAAGCGGAATGAGAAGATTGAGGAAGAAGAAGAAGAAGAAGAAGAAAGTACGCCATGTGTTTGTGTGTCGTTGTCGGAGGAAGATACTTCTCCTTCTTCTCTGGAATTGGAGGTTTTGCTTCTGGTAGGTTTCAGATTTGACGCCATGGCTTTGACGGTGAGCTCCTCGGCATCGTTCTTCTCCATCCTCCCGCTCAGTGACAGGGAGATTGAAGAAGAAGCGGTCTAAGGAAACGGAAGTTTGAGGACGAAGGTGGGCGAAAGGGTTTGTTTGGATACGCGAATAGAGAATCGACACGGCGGACTGGAGGTGAGGCAGTCATTAGTTTTACGTGAATACCCTCGTTTTGACTATTAAATTACGTCAGTGCCACTGTCACGTGGCTGGCTAGTCCGTCCCCTCTGAGCTGTTTTCATTTATCTCGATGGATTCTCCGCGAAATGACGATAAATACACTCTCTTTGTTTTTATATTTTTTAAAATCTCTAAAATAATTTCTAATTTAGTTTTAAGTTAATTTTGTTAAATAAAAATTATAACTTTTATGTATAAAAAAATAAAAAAAATGCTACCGGACATCCTAAACATACATAATTGACTCAAACATATACCTTTAACGAACTAAAAAAACTCCAATATATTTTTTAGAAAAATTATTAACAAATTAATGATATCAACCCATTTTAAATTTCATTCGAAACAAACTAATTTTCAACTATTAAAAGCACCCACGATCATGTTACATACGTGCTTTTTGCAGCATTTAAGATAGAGTATAAGTGACGTACTTGGTAGATGTATTAGAGAAAAGTCAAATATTGCTGCTTAAATGTATGATGTCATGAGATTTAAACCAGCTAACTCAAGTAGGGTAAAAAAAAATGATGACAGGATGGATAGTTGGTTAATCGATATAAAAAAAGAGTAAGGAATGAGAACTGCTCCACTCCGTCACGGTCTCATTAACTACACACCATTGCCTTCTTGCACGCAATCAAACAAAAAAAAATTCCGTCCATAATCGATTTGGACAAGGTCAGTTTTTTTAAGTTATTAGGATATAACCAAATCGATTTGATTTTAACTGAACCCGCTTAAATATCAATGTTTTAGGATTTTGTTCCATTCCAATCGTACTTACTCTTTCCTTCCATCGTTGATTAAAGTTAACCCTTGGTTAACGCCACTCTTTATCCTTCTATCGTTGTTTATTCATTGGATAAGATCATTCTTTATCCCATTTGATTCGAATTTGCATTTGGTTTCTCCATTAAAATTTTGGATTTAGGCGGTTAATTTTTAATATAATTCATATGAAATTGGAAGTCCCAAGGTTATTATTGTCATTATCATTATTTAATTAATTACTTTTTTTTTTTTTTTTTTTTTTGAAGCAATGGTTTAAGAATTGTGCGCCAGGTCGGAAGCGAGAAACCGCAATCGGATATGGTCACGGCTGAAAACCAAATTCGCGGGTAGCTAGTTACTGGCTCACTCCCAAGCCAAGCTACAAGCAGAGACAGCCCTCTGCTACTCGAGAAATCGAAAAAATGGCCGCTAGAATAAACACCTCCATACAAAATTCTCTCTGGCTCTTAAACCCTTTGCAGAATTCTCGCAATCTCAAAGCTACCCATTTGAGAACCCGCTTCAAATTCTATCAAAATCTGCTATCGGCCCCGTCTTCTTGTTCTTCTTCTTCAAAACGAGCCATATTCTGTTCCTCTGCGAGCAATTTCAATTCCCATGATGGCGGAGCCGCAACAGACCCGTTTGTCATCACAACACCACTTTATTATGTTAATGCTGCCCCTCATATGGGCAGTGCTTATACCACTATTGCTGCCGATGCCATTGCGCGGTTTCAGGTTCCTCTTTTCCCTTTATCCAGAATCTCCATACTTGTAGTTCTTGTTGGTTGTTCGTTTAGTTAGTGCTTTTATGACTACTCTGACGTTTAGTGGGGCATCTGTTTAATGCTTGATTTGAATTTGCTATGAGTAATTGTTGCTCTTCTCTATTATTGGGTGTTTTTTGGTCGGCACTTTGTAGCTGAAATTGAAGATATTGTTATCATACTTGCCTTCTCCATTTGTTTTCTTTGTATGCTCATATGTAGTCCAGTCAATGTCTGAGAGCAAGATCGTTTATGTGAGATCCCACATTGGTTGGAGTGGAAAACAAAGCATCCTTTATAAGAGTGTGGAAACCTCTCCCTAGACGCATTTTAAAAACCTTGAGAGGAAGTCCGAAAGGAAAAATCTCAAAGAGGACAATATTTGCTAGGGGTGGGCTTAGGCCATCAGAGCCAGATAACGGGCAATGTGCCAGTGAGGAGGCTGAGCCTTAAAGGGGGTGGACACGAGGCGGTGTGCGAGCAAGGACGCTAGGCCCCGAAGGGGGTGGATTGTGAGATCCCACATCGGTTGAGGAGGAGAACAAAGCATTCTTTATAAGAGTGTGGAAACCTCTCCCTAGCAAACGCGTTTTAAAATCCTTGAGAGGAAGCCCGAAAGGGAAAATCCCAAAGAGGACAATATTCGCAAGCGGTGGGCTTGTGCCGTTACAGTTTAGAGATTCAGTTTACACACTTCTCCCTTTCTGATACCTGCTGTTTTAGTTTGTTACTATTTGAATTTTGGAATACAATTTTACAATTCATGGAAAGTTACAATCCCCACCGCATAATAGGCTCCTCAATGAATTTAAAATTATCTGCCTCTACCTTTCAAATGGGATTGCATAGCGAGATGTTCTAATTTTACGATATCTTAGTGGTGTGCTAGAATTAGTTTTCTTAGATTCTCTTGGATTGAATACAGTTTTCCTTGGTTTGAAATTATCTTGCTTACTAGTTGGCATATACTCAATTGTTTGATTAGAGTTATTTCGCCTTGTTTATAGCCCGTTGCCTCGCAATATCATGCCATTATTTGGCTAACCCCTTGTGTCAAATATAATAACAGAGGCTGCTAGGAAAGAAAGTCATCTTCATTACTGGCACAGACGAGCACGGGGAGAAGATTGCCACGGCTGCTGCTGCTCAGGGTTCAGGTCCAAGCGAACATTGTGATAACATTTCAGAGGCATACAAGACACTCTGGAAAGATGTAGTCCAAACACATTCCATGCTTTTCTTCTCAGTTTTCTGCAATTAGTTTATCAAATATTTATCAAATATTCATTATATCTTTTTTTTTTCCATCTGGTTTTCCCCCCCCTTTGCAGCTAGATATAGCTTATGATAAGTTCATTCGGACAACTGATCCTAAACACGAGGCCATTGTAAAGGAATTTTACTCGAACGTTCTTGCCAACGGAGACATCTATAGAGCTGATTATGAGGGACTTTATTGTGTCAATTGTGAGGAATACAAGGTGTTCTTTCTTGTCTTTCTCCCTCTACCCATTTGAAAACTCTGTATTTCGAATCATATGGTATTCACACGTCGAATTTTACGATTAACAATTATTCTCTCTTCAATTATGATAAAATATTGATCTATCATCACTTTTCCAGTAGTTGTGTGGATGCATTCAACAGTAGGGTATAGTCTGCATTAGTTCTCTTGCATTTATAAGAACATTCATATCTGACCCCGCAGGATGAAAAAGAACTTCTTGCTGACAACTGTTGTCCTATACACCTGAAGCCCTGTGCTTCAAGGAAAGAAGACAATTACTTTTTTGCATTGTCAAAATATCAGAGATTGCTTGAAGAAACTTTAACACAGAATCCAGGGTTTGTGCAGCCTGCCTTCCGTTTGAACGAGGTGACTATAGGCGATTTTTCTACGCTTGTGTGTGAAATTTATTATTCCTCTTCCATTATAAGATTGCATTACATACTATCTATCTATCTATATTCTAGATTCTCCATTACCAGTAACCCAAGCTAAACGTAAGTCTCGTAAATGCTCATCATATCTCGTTGATCTAATTTGATATTGTATTTATATAGCCATTTTTTCTCGAACGACAGAATATCAATTCTATTGTTTGTTACAATTTTTTCCACCTTGCCGATCTCGAATCATCCTTCGTTTAATTCAGCACTATATCTTCCAAGGTGCAAAGTTGGATTAAAAGTGGCCTAAAGGACTTCTCTATCTCCAGAGCATCAGTTGAATGGGGCATTCCAGTTCCCAATGATCAAAAGCAAACAATTTATGTTTGGTTTGATGCATTATTAGGGTAATCTCTTCCTTATGTTTTTGTAACCTCGTGTGTATTGTGACTGTCTGAACCTCTTTGATTATAGCCTACCACTTTATTTACTTTTTTATTACTACAAACGTATGGTTTATGTCAATTTGCAACAATTCTCCACCATTTTCTAAGAAAATTGAAATGGAAGCTACAGTCATTGCCTTCAATCTTAATCATATGAGAATTCCATAATGTAGTTATATATCAGCACTATCAGAGAACGATGAGCAACCAAATTTACAAAGGGCCGTTGCTTCGGGTTGGCCTGCTTCTTTACATTTGATTGGTAAGGTAAGAGTTACATTCCTGTTATTCAATCATATTTCAGGACAATTTTCCTGATTGTGCCGTTATCTAGCTCTAGCTGAAAAATCTCATTTGTCTTAATATATGCTTTTTAATAAAGCAAGAATTGAAACCATTAATGAACTCAAAATTCTGTGTTATTATTGTATTCTGGAGGTGCTGATCTAATGCCTTTGTTATTCTTCTTTTAGGATATTTTACGTTTCCATTCAGTTTATTGGCCTGCTATGCTAATGTCTGCTGGACTAAAACTTCCAAAGATGGTTTTTGGTCATGGGTTCTTGACGAAGGTATGTTGGCCCCCTAAAGTTGCTACCGACAAAGGAATTTAGTTGGCGACTGTACCGCTAATGATGTAGAAGAGAGTTAATGTTTTATTAAGTCTGCAAAGATGAAACTAGTCACCATTACTTTATGTATAATGTTAATATTGATGTATCTTGTGAATTATAAAACGTCTTGATTGTTTTGTGAATCTTACTGAATCTCTGAGTTAGTCAACATTTGAATGCATATGATCTGTCCCTAACTACTCCCTGGTTCATGGCACGAGTGGTAAACAGGGAGCCTGTTGCGAAAGTTGAACGTTTTCTCACTCGAGAACAGATTCATAATCCCCTTTAGTTCCATGAATTTGACATCATAACCTTGTTTGTCTACATTTTATGCTGGAATTTTAAGTTCGGACCTTCTTTTGTCTGTTCTGAAAATTATTGTCAATCCACAAAACCTCTCATTACTAATTTTATTTTATGCACCAACTCTTTTTGTTTTAACTTTATAGGATGGCATGAAGATGGGCAAGTCATTAGGCAATACTCTTGAACCAAATGAATTGGTTCAAAAGTTTGGCTCGGATGCCGTGCGATACTTCTTCCTTCGAGAGGTGGAATTTGGTAGCGATGGAGACTACGCTGAGGATCGTTTCATCAATATTGTCAATGCACATCTTGCAAATACGATAGGTATATTTTAACTGGAATCCCTATTGAACAGAAAATTACAGCCCTTTTTAATGGAGGCTTCTGTTTGACACCACATAATTCTTGACGTTTCTTTTGCAGGAAATCTCCTTAATCGAACTCTCGGACTCCTTAGAAAGAACTGCCAATCCACTTTGGTGGTTGATTCTTCTGCTGCAGCTGTAGGAAATGCTTTCAAGGAAAAAGTCGAGGAATTGGTAAGGTCGACTTGGAATTTACATTGGTATTTATTATCTGAGATGGCACGGAGTTGGGAAATAATTCTATATCGAATTTTTCGTCCTTGAAATCTTCTCTAGGATCAATTCAGTAAATAGCTTCTCAGCCACTGAGTCCACTGTGGCGTGGATATTGTCTGTTGTGTGTCCTCTGTTTATGACTTTATGACCAATAAGTTCACGAGTATTTGCAACCGTGTCGATTTTATTAGTCTACCTTGTAGGTTGCTAGAGCTCGGAATCATTACGAAGAGCTCTCCCTTTCATCGGCTTGTGAGGCTGTGTTGGAGATTGGCAATGCTGGAAATTCCTACATGGATGAGCGAGCACCATGGTCTCTCTTCAAACAAGGTGGTGCCTCATCAGACGCCGCTGCAAAGGTTATCCAGTTCAAGAATCTATTTTTGTTTATGCCCATGATTTTCGATATGGATTTTCGATTTACGTTTCCTTCCAACATTCAAGAACCCCTTCTCTGAATTCGATCTGGCACAATTATCTGGACAGGACCTTGTACTTATACTCGAGGCGATGCGAATCATAGCCATTGCACTATCCCCAGTAACACCACGCTTAAGCTGGAGAATATACGCGCAGCTCGGCTTCCCTGAGGACCAGTTTGCAGCTGCAACATGGGTCTTTTACTCTTTTCATACTTGTGTTTTGTTCTTTTGTGTTTGATATCAGCTCATTACTAGTGACTGATAATGTGACTTCTTGGCTGTAGAATGAGACGAAGTGGGGAGGGCTGAAGGCTGGTCAGGTTATGGCTCCTCCAAACCCAGTCTTTGCTAGGATTGAACAAGCCATTGTTAATGGCGAAGAAGAAGCTCCCAAAAAACCAGTCAAAAGCAAGAAGAAAATAGCTCAAAAAGTGGCAGAAGAAGCCTAAACCATGCCCTCAAATTTCAAGTTCTGTCTCTCATCTTCTGTTTTTCCTTCCAACAATTTTGTTCTTTCCATAAATGAATATTTACCAATTATTATATCAGACAATTTATTAAACTAATTCTCAGCCAATTTATAATGGTAAAACATTGAACAGAACCAAACTAATTAAAGAAAATAAAACAAAACCAGAACATTTAAATTCGATTTGATTAAGGTTTGGCCACTACAATTTAGAATATTCAAATTTTGGCCTCCATATAAGAGCCCATAATGTCTGTATACCTGTATATGTAAGTAAGCTTGTACCAAGTACAATCCACATCCAAAATGGAGATTCCTTAAGAACAATATCATGGTAAAACAAAAATTCTGTCTCACTTATTCTAAATAAAGAGAACAAGGTAATAAAGAACACAACACAGCGAATCGTACGAATCTCCTCTCGAACGTCCATTCATCTATTGAAAATTCTTCACTCCAGCCATCCGATGTCATTTTCGGCATTGTTTATACCAAGCTTACGAGCTTAGTTTTTTCTTGGGACTTCGAGTCTGGTTCGGAAATCGTCCTCCATGAGAGGAAGTCCGTCCCTCAACTTGATCTTTGGCTCCCAGCTGAGCAGCTCCTTTGCTTTCGTGATGTCGGGCTTCCTTTGGCGAGGATCATCGGGTGTGTTCTCCACCATGATGATCTCCACGCCAGGATTGATAAGCTGGACAGTTGACATTCACAATCACAGTTGAGAGCTATGAATTTATGTTGTCCTTAGGGAAACACAAATCCCAAATGTAAAAGAACCACATTAAGCTGCTAAAATTACCTCTTTCACGGTCTCGGCCAGTTCGAGCATTGTGAATTCACCTGAATCGCAGAAACAAGAAGCGTTTAGGACTAGTCTGAATTGAAAAGGAGAAACTTATCAAGCAGAAAATTGAAGGAAGACCTGGGTTTCCAATGTTGATCGGTCCTGTGTTATCACCCTCCATAAGCCGAATGAGGCCATCAACCTTCATTCGACAGTTAAAAATTAGGACATCAATCGGGACATAAAAAGCTGATAATGAGTACAGATGTTTGAATCTACACATGAACGAACCCGAACCAAGATTTTCTTACCATGTCAGAGACATAACAGAAACTTCTTGTTTGCGTTCCGGGTGCTTGAACTGTCAAAGGCTCGCTACTGCACGATATAAACATACACAGTAGCTTCTTGTTATGTGGTGTGAAGAAATTAAACAAGCATTGAAGATGAAGGATAACGCTACTAGGGCAAGAAGATTGGATGAGGACTACACTTACCGGATCGCTTGAGCAATGAAGTTGCTGACAACACGACCATCGTCAATATTCATTCGTGGTCCATAGGTGTTAAAAATTCTTGCAATCCTTATCTCTACAATTGTAAAGGTTCACTTCAAGACACTAAGCAATTGCACAGAAAATGGAGTCAATCCAAAAAAAAACTCACCGATCCCGTGCTGCCTGTGGTAATCAAACATCAGAGTTTCGGCCACTCGCTTGCCCTCATCGTAGCAACTTCTCACACCTGCAAAAGTTTAACAGACACATCAATATTCAATAATGCAGCCAACTGACCCAACCTTCATTGCATCACAGAATCATGATCCACAGACATATGTGAATGCTATTTGAATTCACATCACTTCGAATTTCGGGTTGTTTTAGAGCAAATGAAGGAAGACATTAAGTGCATCTTTGAATGAAATTACCAATTGGGTTGACATTCCCCCAGTAGCTTTCATCTTGAGGGTGGATGAGAGGATCTCCGTATACCTCGGATGTGGATGTAAGCAAAATCCTGTTCGACAAGGTCGGTAAATAACGTGACAGAAAAGTATTTATGAGTTGAGGGAGAAAAATAGAATGGCAGTATTGAAAACCTGGCTCCGACACGTTTGGCAAGTCCCAACATGTTTAGTGTGCCGATTACATTCGTCTTTATGGTCTGTGAGAACATCAACCAGAACAATATGAGCTATGCTCCATTCCCAAACCTCTTAACAATGGATATCTTCAAATATCATGACATTATTATCTTCGACCCAAAACGTATATAAATTGGATACAAACCTTTACAGGGTTGTACTTGTAGAAAATCGGAGACGCCGGGCAAGCAAGATGGTATATTTGGTCGACTTCAATCAACAGTGGCTCCGTGACATCTGAGTTAGAAAATTTGAGTGACGGTGTTAATCAGGGAACAAAAAGAGAAAATTCACAAGCCCTCCAAGTAACACTAAAATAAGGAATACCGTGTCGGATAAGCTCGAATCTAGGGTGGCCAATCCATTTTTTCAAGTTGTCCTTAGATCCAGTGAAGTAGTTATCAGCAACAATAACCTAAAAACCAAAAACCAAAAAATAAAAATAAAAAATGTCAAACCCACCAACACCATAGATGTAATACAGGGATCATGATCTAGGCTCGTCTATACCGACGTTTTTCGATATGAATCCAACTCACGAGTCAGAATATACAGAAGGGTTCTATCAATAATAGAAAAAGTACAGAGATTGCAGCTAAATTATTGAAGAAACTACCTCATTCTTCTCATTTTCCATCAATTTGTCCACCAGGTGTGAGCCAATGAACCCAGCTCCTCCGGTCACCAAAATTCTCATATTTGCCTGTTGTAAAGACCAACATTGGATTTAAGGAAATGAACAATATTTCAAGGAAAAGAACATAATAATCCACAAGTTTAAAGCCCCAAAACGCCTCGTAATAAGATCGAGTTTATTTCGATCCAAAATCTCCATTTCACACACACCAGCCATTTTAATAAGAACAATCTTGTAGTTCACAATTATGAAGCAAATGCAAAAGAAATCCCCAACAGCCCTAAACAAAGAACAGGCTCCTCCCATTGTATATTACCAAAGAAATGAGCCAAACTTTGACACAAAACAACAGATTATAGTGCTCACTCGAAGGCCATTCTGCCTCATCATATAATGCTAGAAAACATAAAACGGACACATTAAGGTAAAAAAAGAACGATACCTGAAAAAATTTGGCACTTCTCAAAGGAGATGGAGTGGGTGGTGGCTTTGTGGAAGCATGGGAATTTCCATTGGAACCCTCTTTAGCCATTACTTCAAATACTGAATCATCAACATTATCAAACATCACAATTGAATTCCAAAAAACGAACCAAAAACATCAACAGATTAAGAGACTTGGATTTGATGCAAATGAAAAATGCATCGCATTGGAAATGCAACCAAACGAAGTCAAACTAAAAAAAAAAAGAAAGAACTAACCCTTCAAAGCAATTCGCCAATACCAAGGCTTTGATTCTGCTGTGTGAAAATATAAGCAGCAACCTATGCCTTTTATATAGCTATGAATAGGTTGGGAATTTAAAAAAAATGAACATAATAATGAATATAAGAATCATTGGACCAAACAGCAACGACTTAAAGAGCAAGAGAGTGAAGAAAAAACTTCAAAAACACGAAAAGTGGAAAACTTTTCGGCAACGGAAGTGAGCACTTACCTACCTAACAATTTCAGATCTAAATCTAGAATCTCATTGAACCTCAAGAAAATAAACAAATAAACAAATTTGATGAACGATTTAAGCCTGCGATCAACTAATGAAAGTGAATGATGTAGAGATTTTATACCTTAGAGTAGCCGAATCAAAATCTGGCGACCTCGATTCTTTCGTTTTCGCCGTGGAATTTAAGGTTTCTGGCACAAATTAATGCAGAAACCGAAGAGCGTGTGGGATTTTTCGACGGTAATCGAAATGGCGGGTCCCAAAATCGGAACTGAGTTGAAAATGAAGAACGTTACGTTTCACGGAGATTAGCTGTCTTTTTGGATTAATGGTACCGTAGATTACACCTCATTTCGTTTATCCAATCTTAATCAAAATCATCCATTTTAATTTCCCTTTTCATTTACGTTATCATTTTGACCTTTTCGTTTAGCCATCATTTTTAAAAAATTTTATTTTCACTCTATAAGTTTTTATAAGAATCATCTTCTACTTCTGTTGAATGTTCTTAATTTTAGCGTTCTTATTTAGTTTTGAGTAATTTTAAATTTAATGTATTTTTATAAATTTATGTAAGTGAGAATAAAACAAATTCATGTTAATTTGTGAAAACAATTTATTTTTTTTTCTCTTATATATAATTATTTTAATTTCCTTTCTTTTACTAATGGGTGGAATTAATAAATTCTTTAATTTATTTTTAGGAAATTATTAACAAAAATGTTAAATTGGAAATTGTGAAACACGTTTACATGGGTTTTACTTATTGGAGTTTTTTTATTTATTATTTTATATGTCATATTAAATGTGAGAAATTTATTTGTAATTCTCATATATAGTAATTTTGGTAGTTATGGGCCAACTGAAAATTGGGCCAATTATGAGGCCATAGACTAAACCCGAAAATAATGGGCCGGGGCCCAAATATTCGTTTGAGAAAGCCACTGAAAATAAAAGAACGAATCGGAAGTCTCTTCCCTAGCCTGCATCTCGAAGAATTTTGTCGTCGGATCTTCTTGTTGGCCGCGTGTTTTTCTCTCAATCGATCAGATCGGAAGGTACAGTAATCTTTCTCTTTTACTCTCGGAATTTGGTTTGAGTATTTCAATAACTATAACTTCAGGATTAGGATTTCGATTTCTTAGCAAAAAATGGAATCTCAACCTCTGGACCTGGAAATCCGTCTTCCGAACTGTTTGTGAATTACTACGTTTCAATGTCTAGCTTTGAAGAATCTGAAATGATTGTTTGTTTGGAAAGATTTAATTTCCGTCCTATTGTTGCGTTGCGCAGATGATTGACGATCAGGCGTTAGGGTTTCTTGCCAATTTTCTCGGCATTTTTGTATTTGCTTTGGTGATTGCCTACCATTACGCGACGGCTGATCCGAAGTATGAAGGCAACTGAGATGAGAGACCTCGTTGTTCAGATGCTTAGATTGATCGGCAAAATGCATTACTGTTAGACGTAGGTCGTTTTGATATGACAGGTTTTTCTTCTTCTTCTATGAGAATTTTCTCCTAGCAACAATCAATGTTAGCAGCAATTTCATTATGCAATTATAACTTATTCTCGTAATTTTTCGTGGTTATTTGATCGATTGCTTCAGTAGCTCTGTAGTAGATCGGATTCGTTCAAAAGAAGAAAAAATCTTCTTCTTCTTCTTCTTCTTCTTCTTCTTCTTCTTCTTCTTCTTTCATATTAGCTACTTCTTTCAATGGTTTAACATCTCAAGTAGAGTAGATTTCTTCGAGAGAAGTTCTGCACTATCCATGGTGGTATGGAAAGAATGCACACTTGCATAGTACTGATATCCAGATCCTGTCCTATTAGTATCGTGTTTTTTTTGGGCTTAAATTACACGCTATTATTCTCTTAATTTTTAATTTTATCTAATCAATTTATAAATATATTCACAGTTTTAAAAATTAACGAATGCAATATGAATTTTATGTACTTCCAATTTTGCTTCAAGTAAAATTTAAAATGATCTAACAGAATTTATTAGTCAATTTTTATTTATTTATTTATTAACGTTTTTTGAGCGTTGGAGATAGTGCTCGTTATTCTGGCCATTTTTGTGTAGTCGGTGGAGTTGAAGCTAAACTCTAATGTTGTCGTTTGGACTTACGACTCTTAAATTCAAATGGAAGCGAGCATGTTGAGTTTGGTGGGCCTTCGTACTTGATTATTTAGAGTTCAATAAAAATTAAAATATATATATATATATATCTGAAGTGAAAGCATGGATATGCAAGCTGAATTTTCAACTTGGAATAAATATCACAATATTAAATATAGTTAAAAAAATTCATTTTGATTTCTGTAATGTGAATCTGCGTACAAATTGTTTATTACGATTATATATATATATATATATATCACTCATTTTGTCGACAAACAAATAAAAATGACATTTCATTATAATTTTAGCCCATGAAATTTTAAATCT
The DNA here is from genome assembly GCA_033971965.1 of Cucurbita ficifolia. Lineage (NCBI taxonomy): Eukaryota > Viridiplantae > Streptophyta > Magnoliopsida > Cucurbitales > Cucurbitaceae > Cucurbita > Cucurbita ficifolia. The sequence continues at coordinate 18,828,081 of CM066965.1, forward strand.
GTATATAATATATCTCTATTTTTTATTTATTATTTTATGTTTGAATATTTAAAATATTTAATAATAATTAAAAAATAAAAAAAAGTTACCAAATTGAGAGTTAAATAATCTGAAAATATTAAATTAAAAGCTAACCGTAGATACAAAATTCAAAATTTATAGGTATAAAGAAAAAGTAAAACTATTATATTAATTTTTTTAGATTAAAAAAATAAAAATAAAAAACAAAACTATTATATTAATTTTTTTAGATTAAAAAAATAAAAATAAAAAACAGGGAAAGAAGCATCGAGAACCAACTAGAGACTTGAAAAGTAAACCGTCGTATTTTGATACGCTGGCGGTCCGAACTCTTTTAAAAACTTTCAGCGCTCCTATTCTTTTCCATTCGAACTCTCTAGAACCTTTTCCCCTTCACAATTTCTATATAAATTCTCCTCTTTGCCTCCTCTTCCTGCTCATTCTAAATCTCTTAACCCTAGGTTTCAGCCACCAATTTCATCTTTTTTTCATTTCCATTTTTCGTTCAGATTCTTTTTGCAATCGTTTTGAAGCTCAACTATGGCTGGTAAAGGAGAAGGCCCGGCGATCGGAATCGATCTTGGAACGACGTATTCTTGCGTCGGTGTGTGGCAGCACGACCGAGTCGAGATCATTGCCAACGACCAGGGCAACAGGACGACGCCCTCGTATGTCGGTTTCACCGACAACGAGCGTTTGATCGGTGATGCGGCCAAGAATCAGGTCGCCATGAACCCTATCAACACCGTATTTGGTAACTCTTCTTTCCTTTTGCTTTGAGATGTTAGTTCTTGGTAGTTGACTCCTCGGATACAGTATTCGCTTTAGAACCTGTCTCAGCATGTTTTTTTTTAGGGTTGAATCAATAAGTAGGTCGTGTTCTGACGTTGTTGCTCCTTTTTTGAGTTGAAGTTTTTTATTTTTGATTTTTTTACCAAATTTTTATAGTTTTAGGTCCAGGGTTTTAAAGTACTTCTTGTCTATGTCGTTTTTGCTTTTCGAACTGCATCTCGAGTAGTTGATTAGCAGTGATGTTGTCTTACGATATGTACTCTTTCTTCCATGGATATTTGAAGCTAGTTTAGTTTTCCTTATCTTTAGGTTTATGCCGAGTGTGAAGCGTATGTCCGTATTCTTATTGATTTTGATTTCTTGTTCGGGCAGTTTAGTTTTTCTTATCTGTAGTCCTATGCTGTAGAACTATTAATTGATAAGTTTCTTCTGTATGTTAACAGATGCTAAACGTTTAATTGGCCGAAGATTTAGCGATTCATCCGTCCAGAGCGATATTAAGCTCTGGCCATTCAAAGTTATTCCTGGACCCGGCGACAAGCCCATGATTGTTGTAAACTACAAGGGTGAGGAAAAACAGTTTTCTGCTGAAGAAGTATCATCTATGGTGCTCATAAAGATGAAGGAAATTGCCGAGGCGTATCTGGGAACAACAGTGAAGAATGCTGTCGTCACTGTCCCTGCCTACTTCAATGATTCGCAGCGACAGGCCACCAAGGACGCTGGAGTCATTTCGGGTCTAAATGTGATGCGTATCATCAACGAGCCAACTGCTGCCGCCATTGCTTATGGTCTCGACAAGAAGTCTACCAGCACTGGCGAAAAGAACGTTCTAATTTTTGATTTGGGTGGTGGTACTTTTGATGTTTCGTTGCTCACAATTGAGGAAGGTATCTTCGAGGTGAAGGCAACTGCAGGAGACACCCATCTCGGTGGGGAGGACTTCGATAACAGATTGGTTAACCACTTTGTGCAAGAATTCAAGAGGAAGAACAAGAAAGACATTAGTGGGAATCCGAGAGCTCTCAGGAGGTTGAGAACTGCTTGTGAGAGGGCGAAGAGGACGCTTTCCTCCACAGCCCAAACTACAATTGAGATCGACTCTCTCTACGAGGGAATTGACTTCTATTCCACCATCACCCGTGCTAGATTCGAGGAACTCAACATGGACCTTTTCAGGAAGTGTATGGAACCAGTTGAGAAGTGTTTGAGAGACGCCAAGATGGACAAAAGCACCGTCCATGACGTTGTTCTTGTTGGTGGCTCCACTAGGATCCCCAAGGTGCAGCAGTTGTTGCAGGATTTCTTCAATGGCAAAGAGCTTTGCAAGAGCATTAACCCTGATGAAGCTGTTGCCTACGGAGCTGCTGTTCAAGCTGCCATCCTGAGCGGGGAGGGTAACGAGAAAGTTCAGGATCTGTTGCTTCTGGATGTCACCCCTCTCTCACTCGGACTCGAAACGGCTGGTGGTGTGATGACTGTTCTTATTCCAAGGAACACCACCATCCCCACCAAGAAAGAGCAAGTATTCTCCACATACTCCGACAACCAACCTGGTGTGTTGATCCAAGTGTACGAAGGTGAGAGGGCAAGAACACGTGACAACAACTTGCTGGGTAAATTTGAGCTCTCCGGCATCCCTCCGGCTCCTAGAGGTGTTCCTCAAATCACAGTCTGCTTCGACATCGACGCCAATGGTATTCTGAATGTTTCCGCTGAGGACAAAACCACTGGTCAGAAGAACAAGATCACAATCACCAACGACAAGGGGCGGTTATCCAAGGAAGAAATTGAGAAGATGGTGCAGGAAGCAGAGAAATACAAGGCCGACGATGAAGAACACAAGAAGAAGGTTGAAGCTAAGAACTCGTTGGAAAACTATGCTTACAACATGAGAAACACGGTGAGGGATGAGAAGTTCAGCTCTAAATTAGACCCAGCTGACAAAAAGAAGATCGAAGATGCCATCGAGGGAGCAGTTCAGTGGCTGGACAACAACCAACTTGCAGAGGCCGACGAGTTTGAAGACAAAATGAAGGAGCTTGAGAGCATTTGCAACCCAATTGTTGCTAAGATGTACCAGGGTGCTGGTGGACCTGGCATGGGCGGTGCTGCTATGGATGACGACGACGTCCCCCCTCCATCCGGTGGAAGCGGCGCCGGTCCCAAAATTGAGGAAGTCGACTAAATTTTCTTTAGATTCGCATCTTTTTCTTTTTCTCTGTTTGTTATCCATCGGGTTCCGAGGCGATGGAGTTTCTCATTTTGTTGTATGAATCACATATATTATGTGCTTACTTATTTCCCCTCCACCGATTGAAGAATGTTTTTGTTTGAACGAATATCCATTGCAATCGAATTTAGTCTTTACAGCCATTTGTTACTGATCAAATTTAAAGCTTAATTTTCACAAGCAGTTCTTAGAACTCGGCTAATACTCAAGTTTACAGAATTCGAAACTAAGTTGAAATGTATACTGTGCTTCTCTACAACAGGTTGCATTGATGGTCCTTCAAATTCGTGCGTTCTGACCTTTTGCAATAATTAGACAACAATCTCCCTAGAACTTTCATTGTACCGTTCGAACGTGAGATGTTCACGAAGGTCTCAGATTCGAACGGATCTGAAGTGTGTAGTTAGTTATCAGCAGCTTGAGATGGGGAAAAGCTCCATCCTAGACAGAAAGGCTACTAAATGAACATACTATTTAAACATATTTTGTGGAACAATGAAGGAAGTTGGGGTGTTATTGAAAGGAGAATTCTTTGAGATGAAATGTACAAATATTAGAAAGAATCAAGAATTGAATTGATCATTAGGCTCAGACCATACACATCTCATCGCGATCTTCGCCACATTGTCCTTTGACATTACAAGAAGGAAGATCTCTAAAGCTGAGCTTAAGAAACGAGAGCGGAGAGGATTAAAAACCCAGCCTCAACTCTTTATTAAAATCACCACTCTTATGTCAATTCATTCGCTCTGCTATTCAAGCAGAGATATTTCCCTTTGGGCCACCCAACCTGCGGAAGACAAGTTACTTCTTGTTTAGAGATATTTCCCTTTGGAAACTTTTAGATAAAACAAATAAATTGGTAGATAAAGTTTAAAGACAATCACCAGATTTTTCTGAATGACAAAACTTCAATTTCTTCGTATGTCTAACTGCATTTCTTCCTCTTCCGATGAGGAATGGGTAACTTCTCCTTATTTTCCTGCTTAGGATCATATCATTAGTTTCTCGACTGAAAAAACATTACACAAAAAGTTATCTGGATGACTAACCGTTGTTTGCAGCATAAACTTCAGTCCTGCAATGAGCTCCAGGAAGTACTCATACGCAGCCTTATGAGGTTCCTACATTCGGAAGTAGAAATAGCTTGCATTAGTTCCAAGTGGATCGAGAACTATAACAATATGCCTAGGAGTAGTCACCTCGATGCTTGGTGGCAAAGGCAACCCTTCTACCACGGGGGCCTTCGGAATCTTAACACTCTGGGTACCTGTAGCATCATCTGTCATTGTAACGCTCCAAGAGGGTGGGTTTAATATGCCCAATGCCTCAAAATCAACCCCAGAATGAATCTCAATAGGACTAGAGTTTTTAGAAGAGACGGCATCAGCCAGAGCCTATAAGAGACACAAGAAAACAAGGCATTGTTTTGAATAATACTATTGCAATAACAGAAGGGATTATATGGACCCTGAATTTCCAAAAGCATTTTAGCTCCAAAATCACTACTTCCAAAAGTAACTTATCTTCTACGATGACTGACTACTAACCGCTTCACGCACTTCGAAAAATTATAAACATGCTAAAAGTGACATTGTTCGGTAATGAATATAGAGAATGGCCAGAACCTTCCATGCATAAGCATGAGCATATTGAACCTAAAACCCGACTTCTCCGAACGCGTAAACAACTTATTGATAATATAATACTGACTTACCATTAATGTCAAGTCTAAATCTACATCATGTCCTTCACAGCCAAAATAGCAAACGTCTATCTGTGGAGCAAAACCATGCAATTGAATTACAAATGCTGGAGCAAAAAAGAAAATTTTGAAATTTGTTCTTGAAAAATTCACCCCAAACTGTAATCAGACATGTATCCTAAAAGAATCTAAAAGGATAATATTACCCTTGCCCTAGCACGCATAGTTGTATTTTGAAGTCTGTGAACTAAGATTCCAATCAGAGTGGAAATTTTATACAAATCTCTTTTGTTCCTCTTTTCTGGCCTTACACAATCAAATTTGAATTGTTCCCTCAGAGACAAAAATGACTATACCTTCGGTTTATCTACAGCTTTAAATGTGTGGAAGGATGGAATCTCAAAATCCGGATGCTTCAAAGTAGCATATGCTCCCTCGTTATTGTAGCTCTTACTACCGAACTGCATAACATCCAGAAGGGAGAATTTATCAGAAGTTTAGTTCATATCAAATGCAGTACCCAGTTTTACAGCCAAATAATAAATTGCATGCAGTATAACAAAAAATTGTTCTGTCATTCAAACAAAACACGAGCCACAACTAAGAAACTGCAAATATGCTGATATATCAGATTCACAAAGATGATAGGAAAAGAAAAGGTAGCATTAAGGAATATACTTTTTTTTTTCTTTCTTTTTATGATGAGGAACATACAATTTTTCCAAGGAAAAAAAACTTCATACGATGAGAATGAATTGTCTATGAATTTAGTGTATAAGGAGCGAAAGATGGATCTATACTTGTTTCACCATTGCCACCCAACTATTAACCATAAACCTTAGGGGCCACTTATTTGTTGCAATTTTAAAATGTTCAACAACCACAGGCAAAAGAATCAAGATATATGGCACCTTGGATGACTACTACATTCATTTCTATAAGAAGATACTGTGAAGACATTATGCATATAGAGAGGAAACAAGTACTTAGATAGGTTGATAACCGTATAGTGATTTTTGGGCATTTTGATATATTTTTTAGAACTCAAGGATACAAAGGTACAACCAATAGAGGAGGAAGGCAAATGGGTTTTTTCGAGACATTCATATCACAAATTTATAATTACACATTGATTCCAGAAATATCTTTGTTTTAGTTTAGATACCATTTTGATCCCCGTACTTTGGAGTTAATTCCATTTTTAGACCTTTGTTTTCAAAGGTCTAATTTTAGTATATGTACTTTTAATAAAGCTTAAAGTTGGTCCCTATTGTTAGTTTGAAGTCAATTATTTAATCAAAATTGGTTAAATAATAGTAATAATTTTCATGTGAACGTATTTTCAAAATTTATAGAATGAAGAATTATAGAGAATATATTTTACAAAAATTAACAAAAACTAAACATAGGGACCAATTTGAAGCTTTATTGGAAGTATATATATTAAAATAAAATGAAATCCAAAATATTGGGACCAAAATGATATTTTAACCAAAAGATTTAATTATGTTTTATCATAAATTTCATAATTAAGTATATTAATTTTGAAATAAAGTAACCAATATATTCATCCAGAAAAAATCCATTGACATGCTAGCTTAACCCAATTAAATTTGAATTGTATAAGTGAACTTAACCTTCAACAAAATTCTACTTTAATTTCATTTTCCACTAAATGTAAATGGGATATTATACATTTTAAATCACAGGGCATTTTGCATAAAAATACGATCACATAGATTTATTGATTCCACATACCAATCAAATAGTAAACTTAACTTCTTTCAAATTATCATTGGCAAGAAAAAGAAATCTTTCAAAATTATTTATAGTACAAAAAAAATGAGAAGGAAAGACAATATCATGTATTTTACGTTATTATGAAGCATATAAAATTTTGGATGCTTGTGGGGTTCCTGAGAAACAGCCCGGCCATTTGAAATACAGTTCATTCAATACATACCTTGAAGAGCTAACAGAGACTTGATTGAAATATGATGAAGAATACATCAACAGGCAGATTAACAAAGTTTTCCTCAATTCTTGATTTTTAAGAACGTATTCAACATAAAATTCACATATGAGACATCTAGGCATAGTCTTACATTACCAACTACCTTATATGTTTTCCTTGTTCAGTTCTATTAAATATGATTTAATGACAAGACAACTGAAAACAAGAGAAAGCAGAGAGTGGATACCTGTGGGAAACCCGGAGCGCTAAATAGAGTATACAATTTCCCTGATTCTCTGTCATGATCTGAGCTATAACCCATTATCATATCATCAAAATCAATTTTACCGTCCCTTGAATCTGGACCTTCATGTGATCTAATGATCAACTACAACATTTACAAGAAAATAAAATAAATCAATAAACATGTAGCTCGATATTATAACTCCTAAAGTTGGTTCAAGCACAACTCAAGAGGAACAAAGATTTTTTGAACCAAGATGTAAACAATAATGGCATGTAACAAGTTTTTCATAAACAAACATGTTCATTAAGCCACAGGTTTGAGTATAACCTTTAAATTAGACAGCTTTAAGAATGCTTCAGTCACATCAGGACCCCACAATAAACCTGCTCCTCTGGCTTGGTTTTTCCTTAAACCATCGACCTTAGAAGGATCCGACCATAATACATCTGCCAAAATTATATTTGGATCTTCATCTTTAGTTGGAACATCAACAAAAAACCTTTCGAGCTTGGATAAGTCTTCTAAGGATCCAATCTCCAGCTCGCGTGTCTTCCTTTCCTCGTAATTCTGCACATCAGGATTGCATGGCTTACGAAATAAACCTCCATGGGTTGTATATACTTTTCCAGCAATAATTGCAGCCAAAGGAAGTTCCTTAAATGTTTCCAAGCACCTGTGATATACATTTTCACCTTGCTCGCCATATTTTGTCCTTACTTCTTTCTCAAAACCGTAGGATGATGTACAGATTCTGGTTTCATGATTTCCACGGAGTAGACATACTCTATCAGGCATCAAGATCTGTTTTTTTTTTAAACGAGAAACCAAAGGCATCAATATCTGTTTTGTGAGCCTCATCAATAAAGGAGGCCCTAAGGTGTTAAATAAATGTGCATTTTCCAGGAAAAAAAAAATGCAATTAAGTCTACCTTCTCTAAATCCTAAACAATCCAATTCCTGTTCACAGCGCACCATTTTTTTTCTGCACCACATTCAAGGGTGCAGTTTTGTGAAGACAATAAAAGAAAATGCGGTGAACAAAGAGCTAGATTCAAAATTGTGTATGCTCTACATAAGGGCAATATACATTAGTAGTTATAAGTTATACTTCTAACTGTAAATTTTCTTCATGAATTTTTTTTCACAAATAGGTTCATTCAAATTTTTTAATGTTATGCATGCTTGTTTGCTCCTGGCCTTCTATACAATTAATAACAAGTAAAACAATTTCAACTTACCTTCCATACCAATAAGACCAAAAACACCTCCAGTCCCCATGCTCCTCTGTCCACATAATTGCCATTAAAAACATAATATTGGCTCTTAGATGGTAAGTTAGCAAGTTCAAAGAGGTGAAGTAAGTCATGATAATGACCATGAATGTCTCCAACTATAACAACTTTTGAAACTTCTCCGTGGCAGTCAATTTCCACACAGTTTGGTTCCCTGTGAAGGATGCTTGCAGCTGTACCTAGTATTGCATCTACCACAGGAACTGGCATGACAAGTTGAAACTCTGCAGGCGAGTAATTTCTTGAAGACTGTTCCAGTGTTTTCATCATCTCTACAACCCACTCTAAGTTTAAGCAACCATGTGGTGGCCAACTAACAGTGTGCTTAACATGTGACAGGTCACAATATTGATTCTCGAGCCTAGACTCAGCCACTGCCTGTTCAACTTCAACCATTATAATTTGTGTATCTCCAAGAAGTACATCATCATTGCTGGAGTCAATTGGCTCGACCTCTAGACTCTCTGTTGTCCACATATCATTTGCAATTCCCTATTAATGTAATTTGCATTTTGTATTTAAATATACAATTTATTTTGAATGAATATAAGAAAATTTTGCTTCTTATAACCCTACCTGTTCAACAATATGGGAAGGTTCAATCTCCACATCTTTAGCTCCATCAACAATCCCACATAGAAGCTCTTTCAATCTCAATAGCTGTTGCACTTGCTGGCTGTCTAGGTCTTTATATGATATCCTATTCAAAATGTCAACAATATCCTTGCACTTACCTGCCTGCATAATAGTTTGTCAATCCATGAATGTTGAACAAAGATCTACATTAAGGCAATTGACCGTGCAAAACTTACCATCCTGTTGATGTTAAAGCACATAGCACTAATCACATCATTTTTTGTCACCTGCAACACATTAAACATGCTTTTAATTTCACATCTCATTGCCTTGTCCTAAAAGGAAAATAGTTATTATTCCACCTGAGCATCTTCACTTACCCTTGAATCTCGGTCATTAATAACCCGATGAGAAATTTCCCTCAGCCTCATAAGGGAATATACTTGATGATCATCCAATTTAGAAAATGAGTATAAGTTCGTGGTGTCCACAATTTTCTGACATATATTTTGTATGGTCTCCAATTTATCATCCATATCTACAATGAATTAGGGCATGTTTATGTGACACTATGTTATAGAAAGCCACTAAAAGACTATGCAAGAGTATAATTTGTTGAGATATATAAAGCTTTGTGATATCATGCATGGCATGCCACTTAGCACACTTCTGAATTGGAGAATCTTGTAAAAAGAGAAAAGGAGACGAGTTTTACACGGTCACCAAAAATATTCAAACACTTTAAAGTTTGAAACAGAGTTTCTTGTCACAATATTTTTTTAGTTTTTAAATTTAAATACAAGTTTTTATAAGAGAAACAGCTTAATTTTATTAGAAGAAATAAGATAATAAATTTTTTAACAAGAAACTCAAGTAAAAAGATTAACACTCTACTTAGTTGGCTTTCCCAAATAGCTATCTGCCCCATAAATTCTGGAGTTTCCAATGGTCTAAGTTCATTCCTCGATCATTTCCATTCCATCCCTTGACTCAATAGATTTTCATTAAGGGCATTGAAGTTTCTGACTCTAAATCCCTGCTCTCAACTGAGGGTACTGAACCTACGGAATTTGTTGTATGAGTCTTGGTGATTGATGTTATAAATGAGTGACTCAAAAGACAATCTATTTGACATAATTTGTTTCTAGAATGGCAATCATTCTTGATTTAGTGAGCAATGAAGTTGTCAGTTTATGATGGCTAATAGCAGATATGCCTATTCACCAGATTCACATTGGTTTCTCTGGAAGCACCTGATGCAGGAATGCCGGGTTTGTGATAATTAAGTATTAATTATTATCAGTCTTCCGAGTTCTGAAAAGTAGTTCGAATGACTGTCGACTTCAATAATGTGGTTAGATAAGTAGGTTGAAACAGGGTAATTGATGGTTGTCAATATTTGTACAGGTGGCCAGATACCTTTGTAAGTCCCTATTCAAAGGCATTTCCCTCCTACTATAATTCAGTTCCGAAACACTAACAATATAGTCAGGTTTCTCTCTACTTTTGAGCGCATAGAAGAGGTATGGGAGCCACTTATACGGCTGGGAGGAAGATAAATCCACCAGCTTCTGAGTATAAACGATGAAACAACCAGGGAATTACGTAGTATAGGGTAATTGAACTCCCTTTACAGCAGAAAATTGATTTTCCAGGAAAGAATGGGGTGCAAGGTCACAACAAGACAGGTGAAACTGAAGATAGTCCCTAAAAATTAGATGAAGAATATTTCGGACATCAACCTATCTGCTATCAGCACGTGTTATCAAGAGATATCAACCTGCATATCATAATGAACGACAACATTTTGGATGAAACCTACATTTAATGGTTTTCAATGGCAAAATAAACATGAAAGACATGCTCAACTGGTTGAAGAATATTGAAAATCTCTTCAAATACTTCAATAAGGATAGTAAAGCGGTTTTGGTTGGTGGCATAGAGACTAAGAAGGTGCTTCTACAAGGTGGAAGAATTAACAGGCCTATTGGAGAAGGGTTAGTAAGTACCATATAAGTTCTTGATCAATAGTCTATAATTAATCAAGGAAAGCATTCTCCCTATCAACAGCCCTTCCAGAACACAAGGACAAAAATTATACAGCCTATAGAATGATTTTTTCAAGTAAGGTCCTTTTCCTCTTTGCATAATTCAGTTCTGAAAAAAAAAAAAAAAAAAAAAAAACAATAAAGAGACACTTCTCTACACTTTCGTGGGTATCAGTTTGGGTGCAAATGTCAACCGAGATAAAAAAAAAAATTCCAGAACAGGCTTCCGCGTGAGTAGAAGATATTGTTGCATCAGAATGTTCTTAAAAAGTGATCCAACATACATGCTAATTCATGACATACAGACTTACAGTATGAATTAGAGTGTAGAGTATGAGCATCCCAAACATTCAAACCTACAATGCAGCAATCATATTAAGTATTACAGCTAGAAAATAGCAGATCCATGGTGTCCATTTCCTAAAGTAATCTCAAAGGGAGTGGGAGTTGCAGGATCTGTCCTCCTGAGGGTAAATCTCAAAGGGACTGAAGTGTATTTTACAAGCCATGCACACTTGAATACAGAATACTGACCACACATATGCAGCCATCTACAGTCGAAATAATTACAATGCAAGTGTGCAGGATAGTAGCATGACAAAAATAGCACGTTACATAAATTTTGGTGCTAAGAAGATTATGATCAGTTCAAGTTTCAAATAGTTCAATTACTATGAAGTTATGCGCAAGGAAAAGAACAAGAGCTAAATGCTACTCACTAAAGACCAGAAATACCTACCAGCCTGAATTACTACATTACATTTACTTTGCAGAGGAAGGATCGGAGAAACTGGTGGTGCGAGTGAAGCAGGCACGTTAGAGAAAACAGGATGTGCCTGGGGAAAAAATTACTCGTAAGTCCTACTACACTGAAAATATGAGGGCACGATTACTGCAGCAAAACCTAATGTAAAGGCAAATGCAATTCTCAAAACGAAGAAGAACAACATTACGATCCCGATTTCCAGAAATAACAATTATTCACAAACGCCCACAATTTTGAATTATAATTAAGTGAACATAACTAGCACGTATATCAGTAGAAAAAGACACGCATACACTCAACTCAAGTATTTTAAACCCTACCGCTGTAGAGCATCATAAATCTACTGCAAAGACATACGCAAATGGAAATCGGTTAGCTTCTAAGTATCTCAGCTTCCCGCTAGTTTTCACTCCGAGGAAAAAGAAAATCAAACATGAATCCAGATAAACACACGCATGGAGCTCCACTGGAGCAACGTATCTAGCTCAGAAAGCCTCCGTTTCCATAAAACAAGAGCTAGAAAGAAAGCGGAGCTATATCGTTTGCGTTTGAGAGAATTGGAAACAGAGAAGACAAAATGAGATGCGTGAAATTTACAAATGGAAAGCGAAACCAGAGAAGAGTATAAGGAAGAAGATACATCTTCGGTATCGTTATCAGAGGATGAGAGGTCAACGCCGTATCTGGTGTCGGAGGGCTTATGGCGGTCGGAATTGGAGGTGGTGGCTCCGGCGGTGTGCTGGTCGGCAAATTCCATTCTCCCGCCGAACCGCAGGTGAATGAAGGGGTTGTTTGGAGACGAGACTACAGAATCAAGAACGCTGACTGAAGCACGGCCGTCATCGATTTGCGTTTGTGGTATTACATGGATGTCCATGGTCCAGCTATTAAATTACATTTATGCCACTGCCATTGATATTTCCCTGTCAGACTGTTGAGTCTACTCCTTTTGTTTCCATCCTCAACAATAGTTCGCAACGGAATTCCTTTTTTTAAAATGCATTTTTCTTTTAAGTATTTTTATTAAAATATTTTAAAGTGAAAATATTTATATATTTGATCATATTTTTCCAAATGTGATTTGATACCAATACTCAACTCCTATCATTAAACATAATAAATTAATTAAAATATTATGATATCGTCCAGGGTGAGTAGTGACAAGAGAATGATGTTGGTGATTTCTAAATACTAATAGTGTCAATGGTCGCTAGAGGTGGAATGGTACCTAGTAGTCATAGGTGGTCGTGGTTGCGAAAATGGACATTAGAGGTGGGCAGTAGTCGAAAGTGAGTGGTGGCAGTTGTCGTCGGTGGTAAGTACTAGCGGTGCTGACCACGATGTAAATGAAAGTGAACTGCAGAGGTATTTTGGTCATTTTATTATATTATACAAATTGGATTGAAACTCCAAATTAAATTAAAAAAATTATAAATTGAGCATATTAAACTTTAGAATTACAGTAATGTGTAAAGTGGATTGGGCCACAACATAGGCAGCGCGGGCTTCTGTAGTATCTATGCAATAAATGGAAGAGGTGAGCGAATTATATATGTTTTTTGGTCCTATTCTCCCATGTGAGCGTCCCTCGAAGGCCGCATCCGCTCAACCATTAACAAGCGCGGCATTTGCCCACCCTTTTGCTATTTGCCTCTGATTTTTCCCATTGTCCAGCTCCTTGTTTTTAACACACACACACACACACATATAGTGGTTTTACAGGTTGCAGGAATCTTTCGCTCCTCTGCAATTCTCCTTTTTGAGGGCATTGAAGGTTTTTTTTTTCTCTTCGCTGGCTGAATCCTTCTCATTCTTAGCTCGAGTTTGGTGGCTATGTTAAATAGATTATTGGTTCAAAAGGAAAAACAAAAGCTCGTAATCACGTTTCATGATTGAAGTGTGTGATTCTCAGAGAAACAAAGGGCCGGGCGGGGGGCGGGGGGGTATTTTAATGTTATTGGAGTTGTGTTTCTGGCATTTTGGTATAAAAAGTTGGATTATGTGGATTCTGTAGAAGCTTTTCTTTCTGTATTCTTTTTCAATGATGTAGCTCTGCGTTTCATGCTAGTTTTGGTCAAATTTCATCATATTCTTAATTGCTGCTGAACTGCTGCATCCTGAGAAGTGGGAGGATTTTGAGGCTACTTTTTTTAGAGCTTGCCTGTAAGCTTTCAAGCAACAATTTGAAGATTATTGGTTTTGTTTTGCCTTTGTGAAATGGGAAATTCTGTTTGAAGCACTAAGGAAGTTAAGATGAAATCTCTAAGTAGTGTAGGACTTGGTTTGAGTGTGATTTTTGGGTGCCTTTTCTTGGCGCTTGTTGCTGAGCTTTACTACCTGTTATGGTGGAAGAAGAGGTTCACTGACAGAGAAGTTGAAACGGATTACAGTAGCCCAGCTAGAGAGCTATTTTACATGTTTTGTTGGAAAAGTTCATCTTCTTTAACCCGCACAGCTCTGAATCCTCAAGATCTAAGTTCATCAGTTAATATGCACACAAACAATGATTTCTTGCTGAAACCCTTTGGAGAAGATGGGATAGAAACAGAGTTTATGAGGCTCCAAAGCCTCACAGGGCCACCAAGATTCCTCTTCACCATAATAGAAGAAACCAAGGAAGATTTAGAGTCTGAAGATAAGAAAGAATCAAAAAGTAGAAGCTTGAGTGATCTGCTTCTTGCTGTGGAAACTCCATATTTGACTCCTTTAGCTTCTCCAACTCTTTTCACACCTCCACTTACGCCTGCAGATTCTTATAAACCCCATGGATTCAACCCTCTCTTTGAATCAGTATCAGATGCAGAGTTTAGCAAGATAAGGTCATCTCCTCCTCCAAAGTTCAAATTCCTACAGGAAGCTGAGGAGAAACTCAAGAGGAAATTACAGGAAGAAGCTGAGAAAGGTGTTCATAATAACACCATTGAACCTGTTGAAGATTCAAGAACTAAAGCAACCATGCAGAAGCTACTTCAAGATGAGGAGGAGAAATCTTATATTACAATTGTGGTTGACAGAAACCAAGATTTGGAGATGAATCAGTATCATTCAAGCAGTTCTTCACAGGTACTTCCTTTGCCATCTTCACCATCAAATTTCAGTTCATCCATCACCAAAAAGCCAATCTAACCATTAAGATTGATTTACCAACCAAAGTCGAAATGGGTTTTTATTTTTATCTTTGAACTTGTAGCTTTTGAAGTGTTTTAAGAGGGTAAGAGAGTCTGTATTCTAATCTGCCTTAAAAATTTGCTGGACAACATTCCCTGAGAAATGAGGGGAGGTGGGGCTGATGCAAGTGGATGAATGGACTTATGGGAAGCTTGTTTTATTCAATCTCCATGTCTCCTAAGCTTGTTTGATACCTATAAGTCCATGAACTATGAACTATGAACAAATCCACACTACAAAACCATGAAAGAGTGCATCATTTAAATTTGAAGTCTCAAAGTTGAAAACTCAATAACTTTCCTTCTTCAACTTTATGTTAAGCCATAGATAGATGGATCGGCAAAGGGTTTTGGGTATTTAGCTGTATGTGGCTTGAAAAGGTACCACTCAGAGCAAAGAGACAAAGGTGGAGAAGAGGTGGACAGGTTTTAGATGCTTTTTTCCACTTTTTTTTTCCCTTAAAACGACAAAGGTAGGAAATTGCCCGTGAAAATGTATTGTCGGAATAGGTTGTTGTTGCCCCCACCTTGAAGAAGAATCATTACAGCCATTGCCTTTACCTGCGTTTTCTATATTTTTAAAGCTTGATATGTCCTCAACTGAATCATGAGTTTTGAACTTTTGTGGCACATGGACTCATCATACTATATTTGGTCCATCCATGCCCTTCAAAAACTAAAGGCTTCAACATTCAAATTTCTCACACATCTCGTCTATGATTTTTGTAACCTTTGTTTTTGGCATGAATTGGTCCAGAAGATGGGCAGTGGAATTCAATATTGAGATCGACGAGTTCAAATGTTAGTGTTTGCTTTTTTTTTTTTTGAGATCATGAATTGGTCCGGACATCTGATCAACCCAATCCAAATCTACGCTAAACATATTAATATTTTTTATAAATTTTTGTTCAGTTCGGGTCAACTCGAAGTTTTTATTTCATGAATCCAAAATCGAACCGAATCAGTTTGGATTCAGAAAAATGGACTCTACCCAACTAAAAATACTAATCCATCTAACTCACTCCTATAATTTAAGTTAACTCACTCCTATAATTTAAGTTAGGTTAATCGGAGTTGTCGAATTATAGGGTTGAATAAGGAATCCGATTCCTTTCATCATATTCCATTTTACTACTTAAAAAATGAACACATAAATTAATACAAACAATGAATCATACTGTGGTGGGCTAATAATGAATCAAACAGGCTGACTGATTGAACTTCAGCATGGTTCTGTACCATTCCTTTGAAGAAAGTGAATTCCATTATGAATTTCAGTCTCTACCTTAAATCAGACCTATTTTAAGAATTGATTTTGTTCAATTGCTGTAGATCTAAAAATTATTTTAGTAATTACAACTATATGTTAAAAAAATTCAGCTAATCGCTCTTGTGCTTCAGTTTTTCAAATAATTTAATTTTTATGTAGACCTTTTATTTTTTTTAATAAAAAAAAATCATGTTTGATCAAGATTGTTCTTTTTAGAGACATGGAAAATAAAGTACCAAATCCGAAACATAATAAGACTCGAAGTACTAAAAAGGGGGGGGGGGGGGGGAGGTATTTGAGCTGTTTCTTTGTCCTCCCTTCAGTCGTTTCTTGCTCTAGAAACAAGTTTAATGAAAAATGGCAACCTTTATCAGAGGTTCAACATGAATATATGTTCATGCACTATACCCAAAGATTTATGTCAGCAAATCCAGAAGAATGAACAAATTGTTGAAACAGAGCATCAAAACCAGGTCTTGTGTTTAACACTTGAAATATTAAATTACAAACAGGAGTCTGATGAAGCTCCATCTGGACTTGTGAACAGCTATGATCAACTCTATATTTCGTTGTGATAAGTTGTGTAGACCAAGTGAAGGATTTAGAAAGGGGCAAATAAATGATACCCGATTTGGTGTAGCAGTGAAGATGACATGTACCATGTCGAGAACGTTCTCACGTTAAATTCTCCAGGCAGAAGCTTCTGTTATTCCCAGTTCAACAAACAGAGAGTTGATGTTGGGTTCTTCCAAGAGGCTAAATGCAGTAAATCCATAGTAGGTGTGGTATAAATCAGGAAAATCCCTCGGAAACTTACTGAAACCACCATACTGTCAAGGAAAATTATGGCAAAAAGTTTCATACTCTAATTCATGCTGAGCTGCATAGCCCTTTTATAGTTAGTTCAGAAGTTGGGACTAGGCTTATATCCATTCTAGAACTGTGCTTTCATGATTTATCCATGGGAAAATCTTGAATTTTTTATTAAATAAAAAAAGCAAATTGAAGGTAAAGAAAAGCGATAGTACCTTAAATTGGCACGTCAGCAGAAATCGCTTCAAAGCCTTCTTATTAATGAGATCGAGGCCTCCTAAAATCCTCAAGGTAGATCCAATCCTACCACAACATTACTTAGTCAAGAGATAAATCTCATATTGTCCTAGAATAAGCTCACACATTTATTCATTTTTTTCCTTACCAAAATGCATAACAAGTGTCAGCAGGCTTGTTAGGTCGACCTTGAAATCCTCCATCAGCTGCCTGTTTCTGTAATCCGAATACAAGAATATATTTTGGTTACTCTTCGATTAATAGTAGCTTAGCACGTTAAAATGAGAAAGAAACTAATCAAAGGAAGAAAAAACTATTTTTTGTAAATATGTCTTTGCTTCCAATCTGCCGTTGGCCCTTATTTTCTAGTGGAAGTCAAATTTCTAAGGATTACAACGTAGAAGGATTGAAAACTCTTTCAAGGTAGGATGATGAAAATGAACCTGCAAGCACCACTCCAGCAACAACGGGGCGTTTATTATGGAAGAAGAATTATCTCTAGAGAGAAGATCATCTTCAATGAAACCCATTAAACGGAGAGATGCAATAGCACAATACGTTCCACCGCCTGTGTCACTAAACCCAATCATCCGTAAATAATGATCAACTTGATGAATGAACAACATTGGCAAACAACTATAATAGATCCTAGACGGTATGATTTTGTGAGTACTACAAGTAAAAGCGGAAGGGTATTGAGTTTATTAGTAACGGTATTGTTAATCTCACCATGAGATTCTGAACCAGGAGTTAACCCAAAGCCACCATCATATGACTACAAGAAAGTCATTACGAAAACGTTAGGATCCATTTTTTTCTATAGGAGGCCAACGTAATAAACACAAAAGTCAAGATTGTGGCATTCTTCAAACAAACCTGGCAGTTCAATATGTAGGTTTTAGTTTTCTGCCTGTCCATGCCGCTCCAATTCTCAAGCATGTTACAGATGGCAGCTGAGTAATTGATCAATGGCATCACAAATATATTATACTAATATTCCCACAGTTTAAGCGTAAAGCCACAAACAAGTTTTATTTACCAGCACAATAGACGAACCGAAGGTCAGCCTCTGCTCCAATATGGATAGGCACAAAGCTGTCAGGATAAAAATTTGTGCCAAAGAGGATCGGATTCAACATTGTTACACAAAAAGAAATTTGCAGAGAATGTGTCAGCAATTAAATGATGAAGAGTAAAATATAAGATAAAAACCAATTCTAACGTTACAGCCTAAATTTCCACAAGAATATAAACATTTAACTTCAGAGGGTTCACCAACATTCGTAGCAGTCACATACACCCTGTATTTTTGGTTCATAACAAAGTTTTAAATATATGCCAACCTTCTACATTAAATAATATCTACTTAAAGTTGAATAATGAATAGGTCTGAGAGGTACTGATGATTAATGAATAGCCCAGTTGGTTGCATAGATCGACCATATAAAGATACATTTTAAGAATCAATTTTAAGAATCAATTTTAATTGATTTTAGAATAAGTAATCAATGGATATAAAAGCTTTCAACAATACCTTCCATCAGATTGCTGAAGGCTTCTCATTGAGATTGCAATTGATTCAGAGTCAATATTGGAGAAGTCATAACCAATGACCTTCAGTATTGCAAGGGCACAGTATGTGCTTGCCAAGTGACTACCGTTGTGAATTAAATCCTATAAGAAAAAACAGACACATATTACAAGAATAAAAGAGAACACATGGTTCTCATTTGCACTGCACTAACTGTGTATGTGCCAATAGTGAAAGCAGATATTGGAGACAAGGAGGAAACAAATCAATAAACATTAATATGCTATCTCCAGAGGTTCAATAGGAAGCTTTGTGCACTATGTCTTATCATACCCCATCCTCATCTGGAGGAAACTGAGAACTTCTTGATCCACAGAATCCATAAAATTCTCCTGCATCAAACCAAAAGCTAATCACCAGGCACTTTCTCCATATAAATTTTACACTTTCTTTCTTAGTAAGTTCATACCATTAGTTTTTTCGGCCTTCTTTGTAGGAAGTGCCTGAAAGGACAAGACCCAACTTGCAATTCTGTCCTTGTCGACCTAAAGAATTTCAAACATCTAATGTTATTTTTTCACAACCTTCGGCATTTTAACACAATACGGTGGTTGTGGAAATAATCAATGCATTACAAAATTTGGATAGAATTTATAGCTGCACAAAGGTGCATAACGACACAAGATAATTGTAAGAATTCCGGAGCTAATTGGTTGAAAACTCATTCTCGTAAGAGTTGAATATATTCACAAAGAAAAATGCACAATTTAGATCAAAAGTTAGATATAAGAATTCGAACAGCAGCTAAAAAACTCTTCCCAACATCCCCCACCCCTCAAATTCAAAATCAAAACCTTTTCATGTCCGTAATCAAACAATTAACAGGCTCACATAACAACCATAGGTTCCTCTAATCCGCAACCGATAACCAAAAGTCAAATTTATAATCAGATAGAAAAAAATTACGAGCTTCGAATTTCTAATCAGTCTAAATCAAGAATTTCACAGTCAGCATTGGGGATAAACAAAGGGATAGATATTCAACATGAAAAATCAGCGGAAAGGAGGAAAACTAAACATTCAATTACAACACAAATCTCTATTTCAATGAGTACTCGGATCAGAACAACGCAATAGGAACAGAAATTGAAAATTGTACCCACACGATCCATGGCACCAAGAAGGTCAAGGCTGGAGATCACGAAGTAAGCAAGTGTAAGGTGGTTAATCTCTTGAGTCTGATACTGACTAGGCAACAACTGGTACATCAACTCCAAGAATGTCACATGACGATCTCTATCGAAACCAGAAGAAGAAGAAGCGGATGATTCTTCTAACAGGTTCGACTCTGAATCCATGGCGACACCTCTCTAGATGACTGAAAGACTTGTCTTTGGCTCTTGCCTCTTCGCCATTTTATTTCACTCTCACTTCGCATTTCGCAAATTTTTAGAAATTTTCTCAAAAGTATTTTAAAATTTAAATAAAATTAAAAATAAAAAAAATAAAAATATCTTCTAACTTTACCCTATTTTTTAAAAGTGTCTGACCTGTAAAAATTAGTTCTTGCTGGGATTTATGCTTTAATTAGCGATTTATTTATTTATAATAATTAATAATAATATTTGGTTTTTTATTTACAAAATAACATTATTTATTGTATGAAAAAAAAAAGTGTTCGAATAATGAATAGATAATCAACACTTAGGGCTTAAATTGAGTAACGAATAGATAAATGAGCATATTATATAATAAGTTAAATTACAAATTTATCCTTGAAAATCATTTCTTTTTTATTTAATTTAATTCACATTTAAACCCTAATACATGTAATTAATAGACAAATTATAAACCAGAAGCTCTAACCTTTTGGGCTACAAGGAGAGCGAGCCCAATAACTCCGCTCAAGAACCCTCGTTCTAATCTTCATTTTCTTTCTTCTCTAGCGAAGCGCGAACCCGTTTGTTCAACAAGAGCTGCTTTGAGAGCAGACTTTTAATCGAGCACTTGGTTTGCAGTATCGCATATTTTTCGCTCTGAATATGAAGAAGGCCAACAAAACGGCTCTCTTAACATTTGCTGCGAGGTGCAAGGTGCTCACCTTTATCTCTTTTTCCTGAAATCAGTATAATGAAACTCGATTTGTAGTAAAAATGATATCTGGGTTCGTTCTGCAGAAGTTTAATGTTGTGGTTTTCTTTTTGTTTTAGAATATTCTTGCTTCCAACTGGATTGGTAGTCTCAATACTGTCAAAGCCGATGCCAAAGGAAGGTACCCATTTGTTCTAATAATCGTGTTTTCTTCTCTGTGTTTTCATTTTGTGAACCAAAAAATGGTTATGCTGAATGGGATTGTGACTTGCTCAAGATTATATTAACAAATTCATTTAAACTGATTATGTTTGGCTCAGCAAGGAGGACATTCACACCTCAAAAGTTATGTACATGATCAGGAAAGGAAGGCCATACATTTGGGTTCCTGAGAAGGATTTGCACAATGTGGTATGGTCTTCTTTAAACGTCTCTGCCACAGATTTAATCCTTTTTACTTTCCTAGGAAGGGGAAAAACCACAAAACTTTTGAATTTGTTCTTTGAAGCTCCCATTACTCTAAAGTCAGGTTTAACTGATTTCAATTGAATTTCCGGACTTCTCTTTATATTGAATTTTCCTATATCTAGCGTTGTTATATGTCAAATTATTATTCGATGTTTTGATGTTTGTATAGGTTTTGTTGAGTGGCAACGATTTTTTGCCAATTTATTTAATCACTTGAAGATATCTATATGTATTCCTAGCGGTGGACTTGAAGTTTCTTGGTTCTTTTGACCCTCAAAATGTAATATGTGGAACTAAGCGGACCTTAAACACTTGTTTGCTTGTTTTTAGTTGTTTTTAGTTGAACTAAGCGGATTTCAGAAATGTTTTTGGTAGTATTCAAAGGAGATTATGAATCTATAACCATTGAATTGAAAAACAGAAAAACAAAAGACCAGAAGATTAAGTGGATCCTAAGTAACTCGAGCTCCTTGTACATGGCACTGTTAGGTTGTTAACACACGTTTTTATGCTTTTCCTCCAGAATACAATCATTGATGAGCGTGGTTCATTTTCTGTGGCCAGTCCTTTCCCGGGTCCTCTAGCTTACTTGTTCAGATCCCTGGAAAAGGTGAGTTCGAGATACACATAAGCTATCGGAATACTGATGGTACCACTATCTCTCAATTTGCAAATTTACCTTCTCTTGGAAGGAACTTGTGACTCTTAAGGAAAGAACTTCAAGCTTAAATTAGAGCAACTACCATAAATACTTGTGCATTTTTCATCCTGCAGTTACCACCACGGGTTGCACTTACCGGGGACATTACACGTCTTAAGAGCGAAAAGGTAGCACATCCTTTCGCCTTAGAGTTTATATTCTACAGTCTGATTGTTACGTAGCACATGTAAAGATCCTCAGCGACGTTGCCATGCTTTAATACTATGAAGGGTATGGCTGACATTGTTCCTTGGTAAGGAATGGAGTGAAGGAATTGGTTACAAGTAGAAGTAATGGGAAGAGATAAAATTAGTGAATAGCTTAGTTGGTGAATTGATGAGTGAAAATTCTTAAGAGGGGACGTTTCAAATACCTCGAACACTATCTTTCATATGTTAATATCATTTTAGATTTTCGAGTTCTATCAACTCGGTACGGTCCTCTGGTAATTGATTAGTTGACAAACCACGCCCGTCTTCGATTATAAACTAACAAGAAAAGTAAGAGGTCAAGCCGCTAAATTTACAAAAAAAATGTATCCCCATCTTATTTTGAAAGACTAGATGGGATTGGATCTTGCGGTTTAGTTTGCCTAGAAATTTTAGTCAGCTTTGGAAGTTCCTAACTACAAGCTGTTTCTTGAAGTATTATGTTTTGATCTCGACTTTATTAGGTCGTCTAATTACAGGCTCAGGATGTTGTTGAAAGGCTTAGAGAGGCCATACTGTCTGAACAGAGAGCCATTGAAGACTTTGGAAGTACAGTCTCCAATGTCTTAAAATCCTCCAGCCTTAAATATACATCACGCAGCCAACACCTCAAGGAGTTCTTAGAAGGGAACGAAGGACATGTGGTTTATAAGTTGGATGTGAGGTATGGGATTTTTCTCCTCCTACTCCAAATGCATTCCAGTCTTCAAATAGTATGTACTCTAGTTGACAATTCTCTTTCCCAGATCAAGTATGTTTATTGATAGTAAAGGAGGTATGCACGAGGTCGATGCAGAGGACTTCGGCACCTCGAAAGCAGACTCATTGGGTAGGCACTTCGCTCATCCTTTCGCTGTTTATTTGCTTGAACTTCAAATGTGCTAACCATTGTGCTTGTTGTTGTTTCCTTTAGCGCCTTTCTCGGCAGCGCTTATTGATGGAATAAACCAAAGCGAAGCGAGACGTAGAGCCCTGATGCTGTTCTGTCATGTGTACTTCAATGCAAATGCAAAGGTATAATAAGACCCTTCATTTTTCTGCAATTTTTTGGACGTGCCATGAAGTCAATGACGATCGATTGTTAGTATAACTCTGTCTTGCCCATGTTGAAGGACGCGTACATATTACGAGTGGATCGCAAGGGATTTGATATGGTGGGAAAAGTTCCAAGCCTCACTGTGGGGGATGGATTCGGTCAGTGTGAGTGGAAAGAATTCAGATTTACATTGAAGAATGAAGCGACGAACATTGGAGCTTTTTGCCAACAATTAATGGAAATGGAGGAGGAAGTTGTGAAGAGAATTACCAATTATAGTGGTCTTGGGTAGCCTTCCAGCAAATAATTGCCAAGGACTGCCTTAAATCTAGGAACATTTTGTTGTAATTCATACGGTTAAGTCTTTTCTACTTCAGCAATTTAGTGCAATAATTTATCAAAAACTTGTATATTAGCAAAACATGGTAAAAACGCAAAACGAAAATTACATTGAAAATCAAGAGGCAAGCCTAAATTGAAACGCAAATGGCAATCACATAATAGTTTAAAGGCTTGAGAAACTTGAGGAAAAGAAGATACTAAGATGTTTAATCAACTTCCTCAATCTTAGGACCAGCGCCACTGCCGCCTGAAGGAGGAGTATCATCATCCATTGCGCTGCCGCCCATGTCAGCCCCACCTTGATACATCTTGGCTATGATGGGGTTGCAAATAGATTCGAGTTCTTTCATTTTGTCCTCAAATTCATCAGACTCTGCAAGCTGGTTGCCGTCTAGCCATTGAATGGCCTGTTCAACAGCATCTTCAATCTTCTTCTTGTCTGCTGGGGCAAGTTTACCACCGATCTTTTCATCTCTGATAGTATTCCTCATATTGTATGCATAGTTCTCTAAAGCGTTCTTTGATTCAACTTTCTTCTTGTGTTCCTCATCTTCAGCCTTGAACTTCTCTGCTTCTTGAACCAGTTTTTCAATCTCCTCTTTGGACAACCTTCCTTTGTCGTTGGTAATGGTGATCTTGTTCTTCTGTCCAGTTGTTTTATCCTCTGCAGAAACGTTTAGAATACCGTTGGCGTCGATGTCGAAGCAAACGGTGATTTGGGGAACACCTCTTGGAGCTGGAGGAATGCCGGAAAGTTCAAACTTGCCCAACAAATTGTTATCTCTGGTTCTTGTTCTCTCGCCCTCATAGACCTGAATAAGAACACCAGGCTGGTTGTCTGAGTATGTGGAAAATACTTGCTCCTTCTTTGTGGGTATGGTGGTATTCCTTGGGATCAAAACTGTCATCACACCTCCAGCAGTCTCTAAGCCAAGAGACAGAGGAGTGACATCCAAAAGAAGAAGATCCTGCACTTTTTCATTTCCCTCACCACTCAAGATAGCAGCTTGAACAGCAGCCCCATAAGCAACTGCCTCGTCGGGATTAATACTCTTGCAGAGTTCCTTGCCATTGAAGAAATCCTGCAATAGCTGCTGCACTTTAGGAATCCTTGTAGAGCCACCAACAAGGACAACATCATGGACGCTGCTTTTGTCCATCTTTGCATCTCTCAGACACTTCTCAACTGGCTCCATACACTTTCGGAACAGGTCCATGTTGAGCTCCTCGAATCTAGCACGAGTGATGGTTGTGTAGAAATCAATTCCTTCATACAAAGAATCAATCTCGATTGTAGTTTGAGCAGTGGATGAAAGGGTTCTCTTCGCCCTTTCACAAGCAGTCCTCAATCTCCTCAGAGCCCTTGGATTTCCACTTATGTCCTTCTTATGCTTCCTCTTGAATTCCTGAACGAAATGGTTAACCAGTCTGTTGTCGAAGTCCTCACCTCCGAGATGGGTATCACCGGCAGTTGCCTTCACTTCAAAAATACCCTCCTCAATTGTGAGAAGAGAGACATCAAATGTTCCTCCACCTAAATCAAATATGAGGACATTCTTCTCGCCAACGCTGGATGCTTTTTTGTCTAGTCCATAAGCGATAGCTGCCGCAGTGGGCTCATTGATGATCCTCATAACATTGAGGCCGGCAATGACACCTGCGTCTTTGGTGGCCTGACGCTGAGAGTCATTGAAATAAGCGGGGACAGTGACGACAGCGTTCTTCACTGAGGAACCGAGGTAAGCTTCTGCTATCTCACGCATTTTCGTGAGGACCATGGATGAAATTTCCTCAGCAGCGAACTGCTTCTCTTCGCCTTTGTAGTTGACGACAATCATGGGTTTGTCACCAGGACCGGCGATGACCTTGAACGGCCACATTTTCATATCGTTCTGGACCGTGGGGTCGGTGAATCTCCTTCCAATCAACCGCTTCGCATCTGTCGAGTACGAATCATAGTAAATATTTAGCAGACTAGCAATTAGAAAATGGAACTTCGAAAACATGTGTAACGCAACACAAGGATACGAACAACAACGACAATCGTCGAGAAAATAAACAACTACAGAGGAACAGTTCCTGGAATCCAGGGCCAGTTGTTTGAAGAGTTCTGGAAATCAATTTCCTATCTGATATGTAAACTTCTGTAACAATTTGTTTCTCCAATATATTTTCAATGAAAAATGGACGTTATGCACAGCTTTAAAACAATTTTAAGTCATACAAGTGCTCATACTTGCTAAACAGATTAGTGCTGAAAGCAGAATTGCACAGATCATCCCTAAAAATCAGAGCCAAAGAAATCATAAATTCCCTATACGCAACAGCGTAAGAAGGCAAACCACACCTTAAGTAGACATTCACACAAGATCAAACCACCCAAACACCGGAAAGAACAATAAATTTCACAAAAGCAAGCGGAAGTAAAATAATTCAGAAATTCACATACCGAAGACGGTGTTGAGAGGATTCATGGCAACCTGGTTCTTCGCAGCATCGCCGATAAGCCGCTCGCTGTCAGTGAAAGCAACATACGACGGCGTCGTCCGATTCCCCTGATCATTGGCGATAATCTCAACACGATCGTGCTGCCAAACTCCAACACAGGAATAAGTAGTACCGAGATCGATACCGATGGCCGGACCCTCGCCCTTTCCCGCCATTAACAGATTACAATGCAAATCAGCTCAAGAACGATAGAATTTGAGAAAAGAACTGAACAAAAGGATTGAATTGCAATGGAAGAAATGAAATGCTTTGAAGGTATATTCAACAATCTGTAAAGAGATCGGAAAGGTGAGTGGAATATATACGAAGTTCGGAACTGGTTGGAAAATCTGGAGAGTTCTAGGAAGAACCATGTCTGGAATGTTCTGTGGGGGGAAAAACAGGGTTCGAGATGGTTCAATTGGGGTTCGACGTGTGTAATCCCCGCGCCATTTCTTCATACGGTTAAGGCCCTAAATTATTACCATCTTTAAATTTATAATAATACACGTCACACCACAATTTTGCTTTTTCTTCCTTTCGAATTTCAATTATTAGGAAATTAATTTTGATGGTCGAATTTTTCATTTTAAAAAATATGTCGGTCTCTTAAGTTTTTAATTTCATACTTAATTTTGTGTTCTATTACACACAAAATAAACAATTTGAGTCATATTTGTTAATTACTTAATTTTAAAAAAAATAATCTTATAAACACTATTTTTAAATTTCTAATTTTTTTTTAATCTATTTTGTAAGTTAATTAAAAAAAATAGTGAGGAAACAAAATTGTTGTGAACGAAACTAGTATTTATTTAACCTAAAAATAAATTTTATGCTTAATATATTTGTTAATTTATAAGTTTGTTGGATACGCAATGTGAAACATTGAATATATTTTAGAAACACACAAAATTTAATAAAAATAGAATTATATTGTTTTTCTAATGTGGCATTAATTTTGTTTTTTTTTCTTTCTAATTTTTTTAAAAAACCACTCTACTTACTTATTTAGGTTTTTGTGGTTTATAGCCCAGCCCATCAACTTCAATGGGCCGGTTTTCTTAAAGCATTTCGCGGATTCGGTGAAGTACCCAATGGGTCGACCCTAGATAGGGAGGCTAACCCAGCAGGGCCCATACACGTTCACTAAAAGCCCAACCCAAAATTCAAAACAAATTAAAAATCTAACCCATACCCTAATCCACATTAATCGTTAATCAATATTTAAATTAATTTATTATTTATATATTTTAACGACTATCCCCTACTAGTATAAAAAGAAACAATTAGATTCCATGAAAAAATCCATGTAAATGGCGAAAAATGTAAGTAAATAAATAAATAATTAGATAAAAACGTTTTTTTTAATTTTTTTTTTATAATTGACTCGACATATTTATTATTACATTGCACGACACCCACATGATAAACAACTATTGTTACGTATATTAATAATTAATTATAATTTATTTATTTATTTATTTTGAAAAAAAGGAGAGACGTAGAAGGGAGAAGAAGAGAAAGAGGACCACTCTTTTTCTCCACTTTAGACGAGTTGCGTGTGTGAAATAAAAAGCAAAGTGGGGGATAGAATGGTAATTAACAAAATACAAATATATAACCAATAAAAAAAAAAGCACGTGACCAAGATCCACGGTTACATTTGTCTCCTCCGCAATTACTCGTAACAAGCACGTGATCCTTATTATCATCGATATATGATTAACGGCATGGAAATATTCCAAGTTTATTTATAAAATTAATCACTCCACATTTTATAAATTAAAAAAAAAAGGGAAATTCCACGTGGTGGTAATTGGTAAATAAATAAAAGCGAAGAGGGATGGGCGTGTCAGCAATGATACGAAGTAATATCCTGAATAAAATAAAATAAAAAGGAAATAAAAAGGAAAAAAGATATGAAGAAATATACTTGGTATGCGATAAGGGAGGCAAAAGCTGCAAGGAGCTATACGTTTTGCTTTCCCATCTTTCCCTATTTATATTTATATATTTACATATTTATATATTTGTATCTGTATTTATATTTATATACTTTTTTTTTTATTGGGGTTCGGTGGGTGCATGAAAATGAGAAACAAATATTCCGGCAAAGATTTGATTGGATGGAGAGGGAATTAGATTCCCAAAACATACACACGTACTTTTTTTTTCTTTTTATTTTTTTAATTTGTGTGTCTATAGTTGTTAAAGTCAATCACATGCTCGAGATCCGAACATTTTTGTGCTCGGAACCTAGTACACCTACAATGTCGAATTTTAATTTTTTGGCTTTGATTTCATTTATAGATTTAAATGAATTAGGAAAAAAGAAATTAATAGACATTTTAACTATAACATTAAATTAATCGACTTTTTATAATACATAAAAGGGGTAATCGTGCTAAAGATTTGTGACCTTTGTGTCGCATCAGTTGACATTGACTATGGTAGAGTTAGTGTCATAAATGCCAAAGAATACGGACTACTAGCAACAATATCGAAATATTATTTTTTCAGTCTACTTTTAAATTGATTATTTATCTATAAAAAAAATTAAAATTTTGTAAATAAAATTTAAAGTATTAATGCTATTTTTAATTTTTTATGAATATTTTTTTAAACGGAATAAATAATATGTTTTTTTAGAGTTTAAAAATATTTTTATTAATTTAACCCATTGATAAATTAAAAATTAAAATAATTATGGTTAATTAAACTTGATAATAATAATGTCGGGGAATGTAATACGATGAATGTGGTTTAGTTATTCTAATACTGATTAAGAAATACCCAAAAAAGAACTTTCATTAGATATTAATGGCTTTTTAGAAATTCATTAGATGTTAAATACTAAGAGGCAAAAGAGATTAATGATTAAAGACGAAAATGTGTACTTCCAACAACTGACTCTGAATTTGAGTAACAAAATTGGTCGGTTTTGAACTGTGCATATACGCCCAATAAATGCTCTTTTAATAATTAAAGTCCAGAAAATAAAATTCACATTCATTATTATGTTGGGACAAAAATATCCTTTTTTTTTCCTACGCTGTGTATGTTTATTATTTATTATTTATATTTTTTTTTGCACAATATGAACATTAACCAAAATTTATTATTATTTTTTTTTCAATTTTCTTAATTACTATTGAGCTATGATCCTAAAATTTATTTTTTTAATACAAGAAATCAAGGAATTTTAATTAATTAATTATTTTATTTTATTGGATGATACAATAATCTTGTTAAATTGAAAAAATAAAAATATTTTAAAGCTAAAAATGGGAAACTTTATATTTATATAATATTATCTGGTTTGCATGGTTAAATAATGGTGGGTCTTTTAGCCAACAAGACTCCACTTCAAATTAAAAATTGTACATTATTAATATGCATGTCCCTTTCACTTCACACATACATACATACATACATGCATGAATGCATACATCATGATGCTTTTTTATATTCACTTTAATGGTGGTATATATATTCAATATTCCCATGACTAATATAAAAAGAACATTTAAGTTATTTATTTTGGAGTTAATTGTCAATTTTCTTAACCTAACCACAAAGAAAAATAGATTTTTTTATTATGGAATTAGATTAATGAATGTTATAACGTTTTTATTATTGAGAATGAGAAAAATGCATTTTTTTATGTTTTTATTTTTTTAAAAAAAATTGAGGTTTTAATGTGACATAGTGAGAGCACAAAAAGGAAAAGAAAAAAAAGAAAGTAGATGGGATTGGTTTTAATACAATTGCATGCAAAAATATTAAATAATATATTTTTTTAAAATTTTTAATTTCTTTTAAGGCTGAAATAGACAAGAGAAACAAAAGGACATTGGATTGTGACACTACCACTTAAGACCATTCCACCATAACTTCACCTTTTCTATAAATATTTATTTATTTATTTATTTATTTATTTATTTATTTATTATGTGTACTGATGAGCATGCATGGCCAAAACAAAATATTATATCCATATTTATACTTTCTTCTTCTTCTTCTTCTCTCTCTCCCTTTCGAAACCCTAAAGATATAATTTTTAACTTCATTTCTATATATATATATATATATATATATAGTCTACTTTATCTTTCTTCTCTCCCACTCAACTCTCATCATCCTGTGTTCTTTATTTTCGTTTGTGATCACCAAGTTTTAAGGGAAAAGGAAATTTGTTGAATACTCATCTCCATGGTTTTCTCTTCAGTTCCTGTGTTTCTTGATCCACCCAATTGGCCTTCTCAGGTAACCTCTGTTCTTTCTTCTCTATTTACCTTCTTCACTACAAAAGATTTTTAAAAACCCTAATTCTTTCTTCAATATACCAAACATTTTGATTTGGGGTTTTATGCTTATAGCAACCAAATCACCTCCAAGGAAGTGGCTGTGAGACTAATAACGCCCAACACCTTCCGCCTACGCCGCCGCTGGCTGCAGCTGGCGGTGGCGGAGGTGGGGGTGGAGGTGGAGGTGAGGGTGGAGGTGGAGGAGGTGGAGGAGGTGGTGTACCTAGCTCGATTAGACCTGGGTCGATGACGGATCGAGCTAGGCTGGCGAAGGTACCGCAACCGGAAGCGGGGTTAAAATGCCCTAGATGTGAGTCAACCAACACGAAGTTTTGTTACTTCAACAACTATAGCCTCACTCAGCCGCGCCATTTTTGCAAGACCTGTCGTCGGTACTGGACGAGAGGTGGGGCGATGAGGAATGTACCGGTTGGGGGTGGGTGTCGGCGGTCGAGTAAGAGAAGCAGCAAAGGAGGGAGTAACCGGTCGAAATCTCCGGCGGGTTCGAGTACTTCAACGAGCACAGTGTCATCAAACAGTTGCACAACAGATATGGCTCCTCCTCCACCAACCCATTTCCCCTTTTTGGCTCCTAATTTACACCATCTGAGTGATTTTGGGAACATTGGGTTGAACTTTGAAGGCCTTCAAATCCCCAATTCATCAAGTGGAATCACGGATCATAACCAATGGAAAATACCCTTTTTTGGAAATTTACATCAACAAAATGGGATGTATTCAAATTTCATGGCTGAAGATCATCATCATCAACAACCAGCTGATATCTCAAAGCCATTACTGGACAATGGGTTTAGTACCACAACTCATCTGTTGGGTACCACTAATAGCAGCATGAAACTCATGGAGGATACTCAAGGGATTAACAATTTGTCAAGAAATTTTCTGGGAATTCAACCAAATGATCAGTTCTGGAATTCAAGTACAGCCACAACAGCTGGGAACATTGCTTGGACAGATCAAATTTCAGATCATTTCAATTCAACTTCTTCCACTACCCATCTCTTGTGATTTTGGAAGGGGAAGAAGGTGGGTGAATTTCAGAATTAGGAACAAGAATTAGTATGATAGGCTTCTTTTTTTTCCTTGATTCATTCAAATTTGGGGTTTAATTTAGGAACTTTGTAATATGTGCATTCAAAAGTTTGGTATTATCTGACTTGAGAAGAGAGCTAAAATTGTATAATCTCTTTGTGAAATCAAATGAATGATGATCCACTGCTCTTTTTAGTACCATCGATTATTGATAATGACCTAGTATTTTCTCGTACTACAATACAAGCTCGAGCATAGTTTAACGGATATTGTCCTCTTTGAGCTTTCCCTTCCGAGTTTCCCCTCAAGGTTTTAATACGCGTCTGCTAAGGAGAGGTTTACACATCATTATAAAGAATACTTTGTTCCTTCTCCAACCGACGTGGGATCTCACAATTTACCCCCTTCAGGGTCCAGCGTCCTCGCTGGTACTCGTTTCCCTCTCCAATCGATGTGAGACCCCTCAATCCACCTCCCTTCGGGGTTCAGCCTCCTCGCTGGCACATCGTCCAGTGTCTGGCTCTTATACCATTTGTAACAGCCTAAGCCTACCGCTAGCAGATATTGTCTTTTTTGGACTTTCTCTTCCGAGCTTCCCTTCAAGGTTTTAAAACGCATCAGCTAGGGAGAGGTTTACACTCTTTTAAAGAATGTTTCGTTTCACTCTCCAACCGATGTGAGATCTCACATTAATACTTAGGACAGATATGTTCGACTTCTTTCACTTCCATCTTTGTTTTTGTTAATCACTTTCATAACGAAGTTGAAGATGAAGTTGTTTCAGTGAAGGGGTTAATTAGATAGATGCATGTTTGTGGCCTCATTCTTGAATCTTCGTTTTAGAAATATCTCAGAGGTCCCATCTTAAAGCTTAGTCTCGTATTTTTGGGAAATGTTTTAATGGCTCACTATGATTTTCTTTTTCAGCTTCCTGAAAAGAAACTGCAGTTTGAATGCATTTAAATTTGTGCCTCTTCTTCCTTTTAGATTCTCCCCTAAACCCTAATATATTCCTCACACCAAACCTACAAACCCCCTTTTTTAGCCAATAATGTCCAAAATTAAATATGTCACCACCTATCTTTTTTAATTTCATTCGTGATTTCATATGGTACGAGAAAACGAACCAAACCCGGATGATACAATTCGAGTACACTTACGTGGGCAATGACAAATTGGACTTCTAAGCTCAAAAGAATGAGTATATGTCAAGTATACGTTCAGCTACGCTCGCTTCGACAGTATTCACATAACAATCATTAGGTTTAGGAGTTGCTATTGATGCAGATCTCGGGTCCATTCATATCACAAATTGGTTCAAAAAGGGAGTCTTGAGGGGTCTAAGAGCACACAAACCCTATTCAAATTGGTTCAAATTGGTTCAAATTGGTCAAAAGTAGAAGAAAAAGGGAGAAACCCTTCCTCTTTACCACATAATATTTTTGGTTGGTTTAATTACTTCTCTTGCTTTCCCTATTGATTGTGATTAAACAAAAGTGAAATCAAAGTAAAAGGGGAAGGGGTGGATGGAATTTTGCATCATGGGTTATGATGTCAGTACTTCCCATCATTTAGTTCTTAAGATTTTATTCTTTTTTCTTTGAATGGAATCTTACTTTGGATTATTTCTTTTACACAAACCCAATATTCTACTCATCTTCTTTTGGGATCAACAATTACATAATGCAATCACCAATCCAAAACAAAACCGACCCATTACTAACAACATCCGTAATCAACAAACTCTCGACGTATTGACCTGTATTTAGCACTGTTACGTCTTTTCAAGTCATTACCATACTAATTTAGTCGAATAAGGACAGGTGATAAGATATGATTTGGTCGAATTTGTTGGATGAATAGGGGGAGCTCGGAATTCCAAGCTAGGATAGGAAGGGTGTTTTAAGGTGTTGGTGATGTTGTTGTTGTGGGTTGATGGGCACATGCATAGGCGTGAAGATGTTCTCTCTGTTTCCATGGCAGCTTTACCTTTATCATGTCCTTTGCTTCTTTTTTCCTTTACTTTCTCTCTCTTTTCTCATCTCATCTCATCTCATCTCATCTATGCCAAGAAATTAAAGAAAAAGATAGCTCAAAATTAGAGAGAGATTCCAATATGCATGTGTTTATTCACCTTATAACCCCTCACGTTCTTCCATATGTGCTCAATCATATGCAACTAAGATTCTTTGCCCATTTTTAGAAGTTTCCTTCGTTTTTTTTAAAAAATATTAATATAAATAATCTCATACTTTATTGAATTATTAATTAATCTTAGATTTAAACATATATTTGATTGAATTATATTTTAAAAAATTCATGATCAAATAATGCTAGTTTAAATTTAAATTAGTGAAGTTATTCATTTTTATTAGGAGTTTGTTAGCTTTATTTTTGCAAATAAATTAGTTGCACCCTAACTAATTCTGTGTAAATCAGTTGAGTCTGGTAGGAGTTATTTCAATTTAAATATTAGTAAAATATAGCTCCAACACTTCATATTTCAGCTTTCCTTGTGTTGTCTTGTTTGACTAATAATAATTTTAGATTTATTCACACTTTTGAGGGTTAGATATTGTGTCATCAAATACATCAGACAATCAATCTAATACTATCATAGTTTAGTGAACTATATCGATTCACCGCGTAATTTATTTTGTTTGTCACTATTAATATTTTAAATTTCGAGAGATCCTAAATCAAAAGGAAGAGATGAGAGCGTGAATGTGGAGCGAAGGAGACAAACAATGTTTGACTAAGAAATTATGTGTTATTCATTATGCTTATTTCTCCCTTCACTATAAGATTCTTCTATCAACCTCACAATTATTAATTTATATTCCTTTTGGGTCAAATATTCAACAAATATAATAATTAAAAAAAGAAAATGAAATTGAAAATATAATTAAAATAAAAGAAAGTTGACGTGGCTTGAAATTGATTTTTGTATTAATTGTTGTGTTGTATAAGAGAGGATTTAGCTTTTGACTAAGTTTGGAAATAAAAATTGTCCACAAATTATGTGGGGCTTTCTTCTTTGTCACATCCCACCATACACTTAGTGGAGTCTTATTAAAGTAAGGTCCTCCAACTTTATTTATTTAACCTCCACCCCTCCCCATTTCATTTATTTTTAAAACATACCCTTTTTTTTGTTTGCATTTCTTAAAAATATGCCAATTTTATTTCAAAAAAGTATTTAATGAAATTTTGAATTTTGTATGTAACAAAACATACATTCAAAATTTTTAAAAATTAATAGATTTATTATATAAAATTACTTTCAATAATACCCTCCAAATTTTTAATTTTATGTTTTTCTTGGTTTGCGAA
Source organism: Cucurbita ficifolia (assembly GCA_033971965.1). Classification (NCBI taxonomy): domain Eukaryota; kingdom Viridiplantae; phylum Streptophyta; class Magnoliopsida; order Cucurbitales; family Cucurbitaceae; genus Cucurbita; species Cucurbita ficifolia. The sequence continues at coordinate 18,862,762 of CM066965.1, forward strand.
TTAAAAAATTAATTTAAATATGTAAATGATTTATTAAATATAGAATTCAAATTCAAAAATTTATTGAAAATTTAAGCATATTTTAAAGTCTATATTTATTGAAAATATAGAAATAAGATTTGAATATATTGAAAGAATCTATCTTTTGTAGAGGTTCAACTTAGTGGGGCCTAGGGAGACTAGGTCAAAGAAATATAAGAAAAGTAAGCCCAATACGATGGGCTGCTAAAAATGGGCCTGCAAATCCACCACTTGACAGAACGGGCTTCGAATTGGCCATGAAAGTTAGCCATTAAAAAAAAAAAAAAAAAAAAAAAAAAAAAAAACTAAAAAATAGTAAGAAAGTATTTTTTTTTATTATTATTATCGGGTTAAAATATACCTATTCAAAAAAAATTATTTAACATTTACCTGTCAATTTTTTTAAGGTAAAAACTTACCGAGCATAGATTATATTAATTCATTTTGTTACCAACTTGGCTACCTACTTCAATGTTTTCTTCACATATTCCTATGATTTTTTTTTCCGGGTCAAACTTATATGGAATCCATATTTTAAAATGAGAAATTATTCCTCATTCTAAATTTTTATTTTACATTTCGAGATGTGATCATATTGACCCATAATAATTTTATTGTTTTTCATATGGAGATTAATTAAGTACCGAAAGAAATTAAAAATTAAAATAATTATTATTGAATTTTTTTCTTCAAAATGCTACCGATTGATGATAGGTTTGATTGACCCGAAAATAAAAATATAATTAACTTTTTTAGATGTGAGAAAAAAGAGAGTGGAAGGTTACACTATAAAATGCATCATTTCATTTATAAGAAATAAAAAATTATTAATTTTTTTTATAGAAATTGTAGGGTTTATGACTTAGTAAACGCGATGTTTGAGGGTAATAAATATTAAATAAAAGCTTATTAATTCTTCTTTCTTTATTTTATTTAATTTTTTAAAATTTCATGTTTCTTAAGAATGATGTAAATGGTCAACCAAAGTAAATTAATCACGGTTTTGATTAAGTGCTAATTAATTGATCATTAGGGTTTAATTATTTTCAACTCCACTTAGAATAATGGACCCTAGAATTATTATTTTTAAAAAAAAGAGAGGATGAGATCAAAGAATTAAATGAATTTTAATCAACAGAATTGCAAGAAAACCCCCAATCAACAGACCTGCCTCATGCTTGGCTGAAATTATAGAAAATTTTATCATAATCTTTAAAATATGATTTATACAAAATTATATAGTTAAGTCGATGATTATGATAAACTTAATTATTAACTAAGATTCTAAGAATTTTCTGAAATTTTAAAATTTTTAATTTTATATCTTAACTATAACAACCATTTGTTATACTTTTTTATTTACAAGTTGATTAAACATAAAATTAATAAGAACCAAATATTAATATTTAAAATGAATGATAAGACTAGGTCAAACTTAACAAAAAGTCAAAGGTAATCAAAATAGAGTTAAGACGACGACTTGAAACAGGGCTTATTGGTTGACATAAAAATTTGGTTCGAGAGAAGACTTTGCCGCCATTTCCGGCGGGTGGTCCGACAGAGCAAGTGGTGTCGGTTTTCATTTGTTCCGTTAAATACAACAACTCTTTTTCAAATACCTCCAATATTACAATAATGAAGAAAGACCAATCATAGTATAAAAAAATAATTTTAACAAAACTATTATGTGTAGTCTAAATTAATTTTTTAAAACATAAGAAAAAAAAACCATTAATATTTGTATGATTAATCTTTAAAAATAAAATTTAGATTTTTTTTCGAAAAAAAATACTAATTATAGGAACAATTTAAAAATATTTATCAGGAATTAGAAGTCTTTGTGCAATTCATCTCAATAAAGCTACTCATAATCAACTTGCAAGAGGTCAACGATTACGTGAGTTGCTCAAACAATTCCAATCAGCTCCGTTCAGTATTATCGAAAGAATTTAATAAAGTATTGTAGGCGGTATATATATATATATATATATATAGAAGCAAAAGGGGTTGGATTTGTGGTAAGTGTTGAAGAGCAAAAGCTTGGAAGATGGCAGCCTCAAAGGGTTCAAGAATTGCTTCACTGATTCTAAGAATTCTGACCTTGATTTTGATCTTCATTTCTCTCATAATCAACGCTTCCAATTCTAAAACTCTCAACAAAGGGACTGAGAATGAAGCAAAGCTTGAATTTAAGAACGTGTATTCATATCGGTAAGTCTTTTTTTTTTCTTTTTCTTTTTTGTCACTAACATTTGATTTAATGTTTTTGGGGATCTATGTGTTCCAGTTATTTGATAGCAGCAGCTGTAATCGGAGGTGTTTTGAGTTTGATTCAAATCATTCTCAGCATTTACCATATGGTTACCAAAAGCGATGGAACTCCGCTCTTTTATTTGTTCAGTGATTACGTAAGTGCATGTAAAAAAGGGTTTTTAAGAACTTGAAAAGTTGTCTTTGATGAAGCTTACACGATGTTATTGTATGTAGTTGTTGTCGTATCTGTTGTTATCGAGCTCGTCGGCTGCGTTAGGAGCTGGGATCGATATGAGAGCCAATTTGAAGGAGCTGTTTGGAACGCTTTTCGACTCGTTTTTCGACCAGGGGAGTGGTGCAGCTGCTGTTCTTCTCATAGCATTCATTTGCGCTGCTGTTGTCTCAATTCTATCTGCATTGGCCCTCATCAAGAAGCCTTGAATCAGTGGTGGTTTCTTTGTCTGATAAATTATGATCATTTTTATTTACTTTTTGTATGTGTGTATCCTTTTCTATTTTTGATTTGTGATATGTGATTTAGCTTAATCAATATCTAATCTGATCGAATTAATTCTGTCTCAATCACCAAATATTCAACCTAATTTTGTTCTAATTTACTTCATCATTTTCAACCACTATACATCATCATCAAAGCTCCATTGATATTTAATATATTTTTCTAAAGAATATTATATTTTCAGTTCATAGTTTATATGTGAGATCCTACATCGACTAGAAACAAGACAGGTTTTAAAAATTTGAAGGAAACCTGAAAGGAAAAAACCTCAAGAGAACACTACTGGCTGGACTTGAGTTTGAATGGTTACATTTTCTATATTAAAAAAAATATTATATTGAATTATTACTCTAAAAAAGAAAAAGATATTCAAGAGATTTATTTATTTATTTTTTTAATGAATTTGAAATAGCGTACTTCTTTCAACGATAGTTGGAGAAATTATATTAAATTATTAAAAAATGACCAATTCAAATATTCTAAGATATTTAAAGAAAACATGGCCTAAATTGAAATCCCATCCAAAGAAAAAGATATTAAATAATCTAAAGAGGGAGACAGAAGAAGAGAATTTCACCTTATTTTTCAATTTTATGAATTAAGGTTAATGATTAAATATTGAATTCTAATGACATAGTCCATAATTTAAATACTTTATACAAAAAAAAAGAAGGATGCTTAATCCATTTGGGAATATTATAGAATATAGGTTATAGACAATTTCCATTATTTATTTATTTTTTGAAAATCTTGAGATGAACATAATAAATAAAGAATTGGCCTAGAAAATACCAAGTCCAGAATGCTTTTATATATATACAGAAGCAAAAGCTGTTGAATTTGAAGTAAAACTTGAAGAGGGTGATTTAGAAGGAGATGGAAGGGTCAAAGGGCTCAAGAATTGCTTCACTCATCCTAAGAATTCTGACCTTTATTTTGATCTTCATTTCTCTCATAATCAACGCCACCAATTCCAAAACTTTAAACAAGGGCGCTGAGAATGAAACAAAATTTGAGTTCAAAGATGTTTATTCCTATCGGTGAGTGTGTTCTTAAGTATGTTTCTTTTTCGGAATTCTCAGCAACTTTTGATTCAATCTCGTCCTGTTTATGCACAGATATTTGATATCAACCGCTGTTATTGGAGCTGTTTTGAGTCTCCTTCAAATCGCTCTCAACATTTACAGCGTCGTTACCAAAACCCATCGAACTCTCCTCTTCGATATGTTCAGCGACAAGGTGAGTACACCAATATTTGTATAAGCTTTCAAGATTTAAGGATGTTTGATGTCATGTTATGTAGCTGCTGTCGTATCTTCTACTGTCGGGGGCTTCGGCGGGGTTGGGCGCTGGCATCGAATTGAGAGTCAATACTAAAGAGCTGATCGGCAACCTTTTAAACTCGTTTTTCGACAAGGGAAATGCTTCGGCGGCTGTTCTTCTCCTCGCTTTCATTTGCGCTGCCGTTGTCTCAATTCTCTCTTCCTTGGCCCTCATCAGGAAGCCTTGAAAATATAGTGTTGGTCTTCGATATTTGCTTTGTATTCAAAATATAGTTTTTAATATTTGTTTGTGTTATGTCATTTAGCTTAATGAGTAACAAAAAATAGGAGCAATCTCATATTATAAATTATGAATTATTTTTCCTTATTTCAGAGAGTAATTTTACATTTTCGTTTGCTTATTGGCCTTTTTCTACATAACCCAATAACATTGTGGCCCAAACATTGAGCCCAATGAGGCATCATATAGGCCTTTTTTAGAGTACTTTGAAATTATAATTAATTATAATTGAGTTTTATGTGAAAATAATTAATTAGTACATTCAATATCAATCATTATTAATGAATATATCTTACGTAAATATATTGAATTTACAGATAATAGGGAAGAAAGTTAAATAAATTTCAGATTTTTCGATGTTTTTCATGTACTTTAAGTCTTTCTTCCAAATTGGTCCTAAGTCGATGAAGCTCTCTGATGTAATTATGTATTCTGTCTATAATCAGCACGAGGAATAGCGAGAATCCTGTTGCCAAACACTCCCAAATCAAAACCATTTCAAAACAACTCATATTCTAATCCTTAAAACAGTTTTAAAGAGCTTACCGATCATGGAGGCTTCGAGAAGGCGATGAGCCATGAGAACCTCGTCGGTCTGGCTGAGGAAGCCGGCCTCTGCCGTTCGCCGGCGGATTTCCGCCGCATTGTAGAGAGTTGAGGCGAAGAGCACCAGCATGGTGGCGGCGACGGTCTTGACCACCAAAGGCCCTCTCCCCTGCTTCAATCTGTCCAATCCACTCATTATGAGCTTTCTGCATGGAGTTCTGAACAGTAAAACCAAAATCAAGGCCATCTCGCTCAATACCAGGTTGAACACTACTCGAATCATCTCTAATGTTCCTTAATTTTTTTCTTGCGAAGTTTCGGTTTTTCTGTAATGGCTTCAATTTAAGTTAGGGGTTCGATCCCTGCCTTGAGGTTGCGGTTTGGTTTAAGAATTTGTACTTTTACCCTACTGTCGGCCAACCTTTCAAAGATTACCTCTTTTTTTTTTCCTTTCCCAACAATAGAGAACTTCCACATCAAAGCGTGTGAAAAACAGTTTGAGCTGAACGATGGGAAAAACATTTATCTGGAAAGAAATAAACAAACTATATGCCAAACCATAAAGTAAATAATTTTTAATTACGGTCATTCTTGCTGGTTGTTTGGACGCTCTCCACCGGAGGCAAGGTCTACAAAGACATTAAAAATGAAATGCGTTAGAAATTCAGAGCCATGCTGAATATAGTACTTTCTAGTGAAACAAGAGAAATGGATGAAGCAATACAATTGCATAAATGTATGAACAGAGCAAACTTGCGAACTTTTTATGAAAAGCTACTAGGAGAAAAGCCAGAAACAGAAAATGGCTCAGTAATCCCAAGATATTTCTGGAAAAAAAAAGGAGGAAGAAGAAGAATGAAGAAGCTGAAATTGATATCTGATTTCAAGCGCACAGCTAGACAGTCTTTCTGAATTCCTTTTATCAGAAACAGGAAACAGCAGACCTATACTCAAATAAGAAGGCAATCGGAATAAAGTTCAAGGTGGACCTTTCATCAATCAGGTTGCACTCATTATTAAGTTAAGTTGGACGCAGCACACGACATGATCCTATCTTAAAAAACAATAAGCTGAAAGTTTCATTTGTATAAAGAATCTTGCTCACATCAGAGCGAAAACATTTTTTTTTTTGTAAGGGTGTAGAAACTTCTCCCTATTAGATATATTTTAAAAATCTTGAGGGGAAATCTAAAAGGGAAAGCTCAACAAAGACAATATCTACTAGCGGTAGGCTTGAGTTATTACAAATGGTATCAGAGCCCGACATCGGGTGATGTGTCAGTGAGGAGGCTATGTCTCGAAGGGCTAGACACGAAGTGGTGACACAAAAATGGAAGGCTTATACTCAAATAAGAAGACAATAGGCAAAAAAAAAAAGGTGAGCATTTCATCAAACAGGTTATGGGCATAATCAAGTTAAATTGCACCCAGCAATCGTCACATACATGACCATATTTCCGACTATGAATAATCATCAGAGAATCATATTTCCGTATATAAGAACATAACAGATTGAGAGAGAGAGAGAATACAAGATTTGGTTTGTAGATGTTGTGGACGATGGAGGCGCCGGCGAGAAGCGAAGAAATGACGACGACGAAGGACCGACCCACCGAGGGGGTCCCAGTGGGTAGCAACCGACCACCGAATTTCTGAGCCATGATTCAGCTCAACACCGTACAAAGATATCAATTTCTCACCAGTTCAAGAATAATGTACCAAAAAAGATTTCATTATTCAATCTGCCCCCCAACTGCCCTTTAATTAACCGGTCCGGGGCTCCGGCCCGGCTTCAGCTTCTCAAACCCGTTGTGTTTTGTTTTTGTTACTTTTTCGATTTTGGGTTAAATATTCAATTTAGTATGTTTTAACATTTTCGAATGCGTCGAATTGTAAATTTGTACTGAGGAGATGATTAGGAGGAACTCGCTGCATCCGTCATTGGAATTAGCTCTCCTACCCCAACTGCACGCCATTTAATAAGCCTACTTCCCAACCTCCCCCTTCAAAACCCACTTCAAACCCAGTAGACTTACCCCATTTTTTAATAAAATCCCTTCGCAGATCTCATCATATAACCATTTCTTGGCTCTGGGTCCTCTCATTCTGCTATTTCACGATCTGGGTTAGTGGGGTTATTTGGCTGTGAAGATGAAGGTCTCGGTAGTTTCTCGCAGTGGGAGAGAAGTTGTTGACGGCGGCATTCAACTAAGCGATTCTGTAAGTGTTCGGATTTTGATTCAATTACTGTTTCTTTTTCGATTCTTGGAAAACAAGAAAGGATGAGAAGGGTACAACTTGTTTTGGTGGCTGTGTTCTGTTTTTAGACCTATTAATTTGGCTTCTTAGGTTGAGTAGCAGATGGGATTTCAAGTTTGATGGACTTTGTTATTTAATCTTTTGCAGGCTTCGGTGGCGGATCTGCAGGATGCGATTTACAAGCGAAGTGAGTACATGAGGGTAGAATGTTTTCTTTAATTGTTGCATACATGCTCTTTTTAGCTTAGAATTTTTAGAAATCTTAGCTTAGATTTGACATTTTGTTGGGGTGAGTGATGTTGAGAATTGTCGACTAATTAAGGGGTGATTATGAGTTTGTAAGCAAGGAATACTATCTCCATTGGTACGAGACCTTTTCTTTAATTGTCGACTAATTAAGGAAAAATCAAAAGCAACGCCATGAGAGCTTATGCTCAAAATGGACAATATCATACCATTCTGGAGAGTTGTGATTCCCCATATGGTATTAGTGCCCATAACTTAGTCATGTCAATAGAATCTTCAAATGTTGAACAAAGAAGTTGTGAGCCTCAAAGGTATAGTCAAAAGTGACCCAAACGTTTGTTCGAGAGCTCGAGAGAAAGAGTCAAGTCTCGATTAAGGGGAGGCTGTTCGAGGGCTTCATAGGCCTCAGGGGAGGCTGTATGGTGTCTTTGTTCGAGGGGAGGATTGTTGAGAATTGTTGGAAGAGGAGTCCCTCATCTGCTAATTAAAGGGTCCGTAGTTTATCTTATTACTAAAACCTTTGATGTTTTTGCCACATACTGTTTCATTGTTCTTGAGCTGTGGCAAATTGGTAGTCGTTTAGCATGCATACATGTAAGTCGATATCAATTGTTATGTAGAGTGCAGCTACTGATTTCCTTGTTTCATTGAAACAGCCAAAAAGTTCTACCCTGCTAGACAGCGGTTAACTCTTCCCGTTCAACCTGGTTCAAAGGAGAGGCCTACTGTTCTTAACTACAAGAAAAGCCTCAGAGAGTATTGTAGTAACAACTCAGACAACATAACTGTTGTCTTCAAGGACTTGGGTCCACAAGTTTCATATCGTACTCTCTTCTTTTTTGAATACTTGGGTCCCTTGATCCTCTACCCCATCTTTTACTACTTCCCTGTATATCAGTTCTTCGGCTACAAGGCCGAACGCGTCATCCATCCGGTTCAGACATATGCAATGTACTACTGGTGTTTTCACTACTTCAAACGAATCATGGAAACATTTTTCGTGCATAGGTTCAGCCACGCAACCTCACCGCTTTCGAACGTATTTCGAAACTGCGCTTACTACTGGTCTTTTGGTTCGTATATTGCATATTATGTTAATCACCCACTTTATAGCCCTGTTGGTGACCTTCAAATGAAGATTGGGTTTGCATTTGGTTTGCTGTGCCAAGTGTGTAACTTCTACTGTCATATCTTGCTGAGAAAACTGCGGAGCCCTGAGGGGAATGGGGGATATCAAATCCCAAAGGGGTTTCTGTTCAACATTGTGACATGTGCAAACTACACAACAGAGATATATCAATGGGTAGGCTTCAATATAGCTACACAGACTGTTGCTGGTTACATCTTTCTTGTGGTTGCTACTCTTATCATGACGAACTGGGCCCTTGCAAAGCACCGTCGCCTCAAGAAGGTATAATCTATCGAACTTATTTCTTCTAGTTGTTCTTAATTCATGTTAGTAATCACGAACCTCCACAATGGTATGATATTGTGCGCTTTGAGCATAAGCTCTCGTAGCTTTACTTTTGGTTACTCCAGAAGGCCTCATACCAATGGAGATAGTATTCCTTACTTATACACCCATGATCGACCCCTTAATTAGCTGATGTGAGACTACTCTTCCAAACAATCCTCGACAATTCATTCATTTCTGATACTAAAGAAGTTTAAGTTGATAGGTTAGAGTTTATTTATCTTTCACATATTGACTTTTCCGTCCCTATGTGCAGCTGTTTGATGGGAAGGAGGGAAGGCCAAGGTACCCACGCAGATGGGTGATTCTTCCTCCATTTCTATAGAAGGATTGATTGGGCGGCCTCAGATCCATATTTGTCGAGTTGGTAGCTCTAAGTTAAAAATGTCCCTTGAAGAACACCACAAGATATCATTTTCTCAATGTATTTGATGTTCTTTGTGGTTGTCTTAACACTGCTTTGCCTTGTTCTTTGTGTTGTATGGGAATCAAAATAAATTATTATTTATTGGGACATTTTTATTAGCTGATTGAAATATCATAATTTTGAAGTATAATTAATTTATTCAAATTAAAATTGTAAATAATAATAATAATAATAATAACCTATAATTAATAAGAATTAATTAAGTATTCTATTGTGAATACATAAATCTTTTTTTGAGTTCTTTTTATTATTTTATTAATAAATTATTATAATTAAATAAAATTTATAATTATATCTCATTTAATATAATTTACTCTACTATATACAAAATATAAATTAAATATTTTCAATTAAAAGTTAATATAATTTTATTAATATCATTTATTCCAGGATAATTATTAAGAGTAAAATTGATTACACAATAAACTAAAAAAATTTCACGTACATGAATGTAAATTAAATGAATAAAAATTATTTTAATAATTTAACTTATAAAATTCTAATAATATTTTTCATGTAACATCAAACACGTTTAAGATTTAAAAGGATTAAGTTTGGGGATAAAAATGAGTGGTGTAATTGTTTATTATTATTATCATTAATTATTATTATAATAAATGTAAAATATAGAAATTAAAACTTTTGACGAGGGAGGAGTAAATGTCCATTAGGTTAAATTATAAATTAGAATTATATTTTTATAATGTATATATTAATTAATTGAGTTAAATTCAAATTGATAATTTAATGAAAGTTAATCTAATGTGAAAAATGATCCTAAATGATCCTAAGAGTTTATATTGAACTATATAATATTTTAATAAGTTAAATTATATTTAATTTGACATAAATTATAATATAAAATTGTTGAATGTAATTAAAAATGGGGAAAGAAAAAAGGATTAAGTTTGGGGATAAAAATGAGTGGTGTAAGAAAATTTGAAGAGTTTATTGGTAATAAGAAGGACATGGGAGGGCAAAATAGTAAAAAAGAAAAAAGAAAAAAGAAAATGAAAAGTAATAACGACCCCCACGAAATGGGATGCCCACCCCAACGAAGTCGCCCTCTCTGTCGCAAATACAGTGAGTGAGTACCACAAGAACCTCCCTTTTCTCTCTGTGATGAACTCCGACGCTCCAAATGGAATTCAATCCAGTTTCCTTCTTTATATTTCCCCATTTCCATTCCTCCCTTGGAACCCTCTCTCTCTCTCCCTCTCCCTCTCCTTCTCTCGCTCTCCCCTACTCCTCACCTTCAATCCTCAAAGGTTCTTGTTTCCCATCATCGATTTTTGTTATTTCCTCATATGTATCTCTTTATATCTGCATTTCTCTACCTTTTCTGTCCATTCTTGTTCTTTCTGTTTCGTATTTTACTGCTCTTACATCATTGTGATTGTATCGTTGTTTGTTCTTAACTTGTACCTGATTGTTTGAAATAAACCCTGGACATTGCTGGTGATGATTCTCTACCAATTAAATTGATTTTCCTTTTAATCTCACTGTATCATTGCTGTTTGATCAAGATTCAATGCAGTAAGCAATTTTTGGAGTGCATGTTACTCGATAATGATCCGTTAGAGTGAGGCTGATATCTAATTCTCAATCAATTTCATTATAGTATATGAACCAAGAATTAAGAAATCCAAGAAAGAACAGCATATTTTGTAGCAATGGCACAGTTTGATACTCAGAAATAATGTCTGAGAATTGTTTGTTTCCCTGTTTATACTTTGCAGTTAGTGTCATTTCTATTGATCATTGGATTTTGAGTTCCAATGATGCTTGTGTCAACTAATTCCAACTTTTCTAGCAGCTATATAAAAGATGGCAGATGGAGAGGACATTCAGCCTCTTGTATGCGATAATGGAACAGGAATGGTTAAGGTAGACTGCCTTTCCTGTGATTTTTATGTATGGCTATGGCTATGGTTATGGCTAATGCATTTCTTCCTGTGCTATTGTTTTAGGCTGGATTTGCTGGTGATGATGCTCCCAGGGCAGTTTTCCCTAGCATTGTCGGTCGACCTCGACACACCGGCGTGATGGTCGGCATGGGCCAGAAAGATGCTTATGTAGGTGATGAAGCTCAATCCAAGCGTGGTATTTTGACCCTGAAATACCCAATTGAGCATGGTATTGTTAGCAACTGGGATGACATGGAAAAGATTTGGCATCACACGTTCTATAATGAGCTTCGTGTTGCCCCAGAAGAGCATCCTGTTCTCCTAACTGAGGCTCCTCTTAACCCCAAAGCTAACCGTGAAAAGATGACCCAAATCATGTTTGAAACCTTTAACACTCCTGCCATGTATGTAGCTATTCAAGCTGTCCTCTCACTATATGCCAGTGGTCGAACAACTGGTAAGAGTTCACTATGTCATATTATGATTGGAAGTCTGAGTTTCCAAGTACTTACAAGGAAATCTTGTTCTATTATGTAGGAATTGTGATGGATTCTGGTGATGGTGTGAGTCATACAGTCCCCATTTATGAGGGGTATGCTCTCCCACATGCCATTCTTCGACTCGACCTTGCTGGCCGTGATCTTACTGATAACTTGATGAAAATTCTCACGGAGCGTGGATACTCATTCACTACCACAGCAGAGCGAGAAATTGTGAGGGATATGAAGGAAAAGCTTTCATATATTGCACTTGACTATGAGCAGGAGCTTGAAACTTCTAAGACCAGTTCATCAGTTGAAAAGAGCTATGAGTTGCCTGATGGACAAGTCATAACGATCGGCGCCGAGCGTTTTAGATGCCCGGAAGTTCTTTTCCAGCCATCCATGATCGGAATGGAAGCTGCGGGCATTCATGAAACTACATATAATTCCATCATGAAGTGCGACGTGGATATCAGGAAGGATCTGTATGGCAACATCGTCCTCTCCGGTGGTTCGACCATGTTTACGGGCATTGCCGATAGAATGAGCAAGGAAATCTCTGCATTGGCGCCGAGCAGCATGAAGATCAAGGTGGTGGCACCTCCAGAAAGAAAGTACAGTGTTTGGATTGGTGGCTCCATCTTGGCTTCTCTGAGTACCTTCCAGCAGGTAGATATTATAATTAAAAGCTTTCAGTTTTGTTCTTACTAATGGGTGCCTTGTGTTTTTGCTGCAGATGTGGATTGCAAAGGCAGAGTATGATGAGTCTGGGCCATCGATTGTGCACAGGAAGTGCTTCTAAAAGACAAGAAGAAGCAGAAGGGTTAAGACATATGGGAGTGTACTGTTTTATGTGTCGGAATGAAGGCAACTTTGTAGCCTTTTTTTTTGTTCTGTTTGTTTAGCATTTTTGCCCTTCGCTATTGTTCTAATATTGAAATAATTGATTTCAAGCAGGTATTGGAGTTGGTTGCCGAAACTCGTAATCATAATTTACGACTCTAAACATCATTGATTAGAAAAAGTGTTCGCCTAATAATAATTGGGATTAAAATATTATTTAGATCTAACCTAATTATTTGAGCTCATAATGAACTCTACCTAATCTAAATAATCAACATTTGTAACTCAATATATTTTTCAAAATATATTACCAAATAATTAAAAATTATTTTTGAAGGTTATTGAAGAATAAATAATCAAAAAATAAAAATAAAATAAATATGTATATATGTAATTTCAAGTAAAAATTTATTTTTCAAAATTAATAATAAATTTGAAACCATGAATCTAACTCAATTTATATAAAATTTTAATTTATTTGAATCCAATCCAAATAAGTTTATAACCCACCAACCCAAACTAGAAGAAATAGGTTGGGTGATCGAGTTTTTTAAACACTCCTGCTAGTGCAGAATAAGCTGAAATTTTATTAACAGAACCGAAACATGGCTGAGTTGTTGTTTATCAGCCTGCACAATATAATCAAGAGGGTCTCAAAGAAATTGCCAGAGATGTAATCCCCCAATAAGCTTTTGCAATAGAATAACTTAGCCAGCCACATGCATGTCTGAGATTAAGACATTGGCATACAAAATAATTAAAGGAAAAAAAAAACAGAATAATCACATTGGCATACAAAATTATTCAAAATTCGTTCAGCTCTAAATTTTGCACACCACGAACTATTGCGGGTGAAATATATACCGTATTCGTGAACTGTGATCCTCTTTCGCATTCTTTGTGTCTGAGAAATTCAGTCGGAAGGAAGCTCAGGTTGAAATTCTCCAAATTCCGGTTCTGTATCCCACAGACATGAGTGCGAGCTCCCAAAGCATGTTTAAAATGCTCCGTGGACTTAGCTTGGATCCGGGTATTTCAGACCAGTTCACGGATACTTCAACCATAGAAATCTCAAAATATTTGCAGAGGTAAACCAACTCAACATCAAAGCACCACCTGCAGGAAGTGAATACCTAGTCGGTCTTGTTAAATGAACACGACTCTCCATAATGGTATATGATATTGTCCACTTTGAGCATAAACTCTCGTGGCTTTGCTTTGGGCTTCTCCAAAAGGACTCATACTAATGGAGATAGTACCCTTGATTATAAATCCATGATCATTCCCTAAATTAGCCGATGTGGGACTTTCATCTAACCGGTCTCACATGATTGTCCAAATTAAAACCTCAAAGAGAGAAAATATTGAATTGGAGAGGATCTTACCTCTTCAAACGAATGTTGGTAAACAGATTCCTTGCAGCAGATCTCGTGAACATCTTAAAACCACACTGCATATGATCACGGAAATGGAAAATAAGGATTAAAATTTGAAGCTTAGCAGAGATGATGGAACGTATAAACACTATATCTTTATTACTGCACAGAGATATGGCACATATACATGAAGGAGCATGTGATACAAACTAAAAAAGGACCTGTGTATCCCGTATTCCAGGACCAGCCGTTAGAAGAACCACAAGATGAAAACCCTTCATCAAGAAATTGCGGTACCACTTCCTCTGAAAAGTGAAAGAATCTGTCATATTTTTATGAAAAAGAAAAGCTAAAATAAATAAGCGAGACAATTGCAAGACCAACACTAAACTGTAGCCAGAGCCTTCTCCTCGAGATGAGCGCGAGAACCAAATGCAGTGATTGGAATATCAGATATTCTAATGCTTGGATCTCTTGAAGCTTCCTTTTTAACAACTGCTACTGCATGGATCTGGGGGAGAGAAAATTCGTCTTGAATAACTATTTCACATTTTTAGAACTTCATAGAAAAAATTGCACTTGAAAATAGATTGGGTTTGTCGAAACCTGGTTTTCAAGTTTTTCTAGGTCAGTAATTTTTGTTGCTCCATCAGCATCCAGCATCAGAAGTAGCTCACCACGTGAGTGAAGCATTCCCTGCTTGAAAATGCATTTTAGAAAGTGAGAATAATAAACATAAAAGTGTTACAAATAAAGTGGTGTAAAGAGAACAATAATCATACAAGTGTTACAAATAAAGTGGGAAGTCCAAACTCACCTTTCTAATAGCTTCTCCTTTTCCATGATTTCTTCCAAGAAGTATTACCCTCACATTTTCTACAGAGTACTTCCTAACAAAACTGAAGGCTACTCCTTTTGTTCCATCCACACTCCCGTCATCAATTATTATCACCTGTACAAGTCGGATGATTAAATGTTCAGCATTGAAGGCAAAGCATCCGAAGCAGGTCGGTATATGATTAATTCAGCATCATGCATTACATACACCATACATACCAATGAGCAGTTACATCTTTTATATAAGTTTCTACTTTGTTCTGAAACCGTAAGAGTGAGTGGTTAGGAAAAATAATGGTCCCTTTAGAATAAACTTGTTTGACCTTCATATTTGCATACCTAGACAAGTAGATGACCGGCTACATGAGGCTGTGCTGTCAGTGGTTGGAATTTGAAAGGAAAAACAAGGGTTTTTTGGAAGTTCACTTCTCGTGCCATAATGTGGGGTATTTGGTTGGAATGGAACAACAAAACGTTTGAGGTTAAGTCTAATGATTTCCGAATATCTGGAACAATGTACAGCTCACTGCTTCTTTGTGATGTTATAATTATAGCAAATTCTTTTTAACTACATTCCATGATTCTTCAAGATTAGAAGGTGTTTTTGTAAGTAGCTATATTTTGGAGGGGGAGTCCTTTTCCCCTGGCCCGTAGGTTTCTTCTCTCTCTTAATTCATATATCCAGGTTTCTTATAAAAACAATAAAGAAGATTATATCAAGGAATAACAATTAACAAGCAAGAAAATATTGGCATATAAAGTTCATAAGCAACAAACCAACAATACAAATTTTCTTGAGAGTTGCCCATGATCAGGAACAAGAAGAAAGGGGACAAGTGGACAAAGGAAATACCTCATAGGAAAATGACTTGTCCTTTGCTGCACGTTGTTGAAGATAACTAAAAAGCAAAGGAATGAAATTATACTTTGTCTCGTAGCTTTTCAACTATTAATTAGGAAAGGATTGTGGCCTTTAAAAGTTGAGAAACATTCTCTTGGGGTCTTATTTTGCCCGTCATATCTAGCAATGTAGAGACTATGAGAGGAGAACATTGAAAAATCCAAGAATTAGGAAAATCTGAGTCGAGAGGAACAGAGGATCGGTATACAGAGAAAACCAAGGTCAAAGAGAGCAATTGGGTATAAGAGACGAGAAGTAAAAATATTTATATGGAAAAAATGAAATTTTTTACGTGTTTCAGCTTACTTGATGGTTTCCTCGAGAGCTCCACGAAGCCTGTACTCTTCATTGAAAGCAGGAACAATCAAGGACATATACTTCTCAGCTGGATCAAAAATTGAAGGGCAAGGAACCTGAAAAAAGTTCAACAAACTTGATATCATGCATTCTACATAACACTTGGTACCAATTTTGAACCAACATTCCAAACATAAACATCATATGACTTAAGATTTCCATCAATTTTGGAGTTCCTTCTTGTTTAGCCAGTTTCTACTAGGACTCCTTTTGTTCAGCAGTTTTTTTTTATGTGTTTGTATATTCTTTCATGTTTCTCAATGAAAGATTATTTTCTCATAATCCATCAATTTATTCCAATGTGAAAAACTATTGATTATTAATTTTACTTAAAAAAATATTTTCCCCCCTTGTTATGGACTACTTGATGCAAATAAAATAGAAGAGTTTTACTTTCAATCCTATTTTACCACTTGGACTAAAAATATGTAGAGATTGACATTTACTTTGTAAGTGATTTAGTTCTTGAAAAGTAATACAGTGTTCAACCTCTGCCTTCTTCAACTCAGATTGCAACATCCTAACCAAGCCACTATCCTGGTTGAATTTTCACCAATTAAAAATCAAGCTCATTGTCTGGTCTTCAACCACTATTGGCTTGCGAAGGTGTGCAGAGAACCCATTAGGTGTTGGCAGTGGCTGTTAAGTAATTGCCAATTGTAATAGAGTATGTTTGTTTGGTTAGCTGAGGTTGCTTTAGATGATTTATGAGACAGACTATTTCTGCTAGAGCTGGAAAACTGTAAGACTGCATGCCTATATATCACTGTACTCATTATCAGAATAATTCAATAATAAAAAAACATTCAAGAATTTTTTCTTCCCTTGTTATCTTTTGAGTATCAGAGCCTTCCAAAGGCATACAGAATGTCGATCAGGCAAATAAGACGCCTCAAATCCCGTAAATCATGGAGCTACTAAAATCAACAACAGAACATCCAGTGGCAGCAATATGGATCAAAATCCTAGGAACCAAATACTGCCCATGATTAACTGCATAATGAACCTCAACTCAGATGGTCCGTAATTATGACTATAAGAAGGTTGCTAATGATCAACTTCTCCTTGATTTGGTTGAGCAAGTTACTTTGAGGTTGCAACACAAATATTCAATGACTTCAGAAGGGCTTAAAGGTTGCAGTTGGTACCCTCAAACAGAATTCAACAAGACCAAGGGCACCTCCAAAAGATGGGGATCTTAACCATGGTTAAAACTTTAACTGTCAGAATCATCCCTACCAATCACCATGGCAGCAACAAGGAGGCCGAGACCTTTTTTCTTTCTCTTTCTTCTTCTTCTTTTATTTTATTTGATTTTTAATAATAAGTGAGGCTGTGACTTGAAACAATTGGCAACATCTATTCTACGGAATACAAAAAAAAAACGTTTCATAAAAGAGAAATTGGATATAAATAACTCTTTTTTGGTTGGATAATTTAAAGAAGATGATTACGTGAACCTTAAAAAACCTAAACATAAATGCAAGCTATCCAAGGCCTTTTATAGTCTCAAAAAGTTAAGAACGACTTCTATTAAGTTTGGGCTTCATAACTCCAAATCAAATTCTTCCATATATGTGTTCAAAGAAGGTATAACTCTTGTCTATATCTCATTTATGTCTATGATATACTAATCATAGAAAATAGCAAAGCAAAGATGAAATAGCTAGTTACAGATTTGAACAAACTCTTTGCATTGAATCATCTTGGTATGCAGTACGGATTATAAGAAGAGTAAAATCAGACATCTATCTATAAGTCATAACAATGCAAGTATGTCACTGATATCTTGAGTAAATTGAACAACAGTCGACACTCAAAGGGCTGTTTCACCGCTGCTGTGCTAAGTTCAGAAATGTAATAGGGGCTCAACAAAAATTTAACTTATGAGACAACCAATATAACATGGATGTTAACATTTCAAATAACTACACTCATCATCGGTAAGGGGTCACGAGAATCCTCTCATACCTGAGAGGAACCCAAAATCACAGCGTCTATATAAAACCTTGTAAGACTCTCCATTTGTCCAGCTTCTTAGAGGCCACTTGAGCACAGCTAGGAAGGTGGAAGAATCAACGGAGAAATTGTCTGACTTGTTAAAAATCTAGTTTCATGGCGATCTAAGAAGAAATGTGTTGTCTATGTCAAATAAAGAATCAAGGGTATAAATCTCTAGCTAGTGAAATCTAGAATAAACTTGGATGAAGTCCATTCTCAAAGAACTTCACATTGATCCATACTCGTTTCCTATCTCGAAGTGTCATATCACTAGTGCTTGTGCTGGCCGTAAACCCAGTCTACCATGCAAGGACCAAAGAGCTAGAGCTAGATCTCCACTTGATAAGAGATAAAATTATTGGAAAAGACAGTAGCTAAGGTACATACAATCCTACGATCAAATCCCAAATTGTTTGACTAAACCTCTAGCTGCCTATCAATTATATTTCATCAAAGACAATCTTGGAGCGATTGAAATACTCACAAGCTCGAGAGTCGATATTAACAAAAGTATTCTTTAATCTTTCAAGCGATCAAACGTGACCTCTGACATATAAAACTCCAAATAAAAGCTCAAAGAAAAAGGATAAAAAGTTACCCGTTTCAACGAGTTTGGGTCCTCGAAGATTGCAGGAGCTTCAATGTGGCTGAAACAAACCAAACGAATGAGCACAACGAAAATCTGATTTAAACAGAAATATGACAATTTGGAAAACAAAATCGTATATCAAATCAATGGGGAATGTAGCAGTAGCGTACCCGTGATTGAATCTCCTCCTACAAGCTTCAAGGATTATAGCAGAGATCAAAGCTGCTGCAATACTAAGAGCCAGGCTAATCAAAATGAACAGTATCGTCCATGGATACTCCATTGTATAGCTCAAAATTGCAGCGGGAGCCGAGAGGTTGGCGCTACTCTCCGTCCTTCAGCAGTCAACAAATGGACTTCATAGAAATCATTTCATTAAAAAAAAAAAAAAATGTTGAAATTTACCTAGTAATGATAGATGCTAAACATTGTACATTGAGCCCGTCTAGCTCAGTTGGTAGAGCGCAAGGCTCTTAACCTTGTGGTCGTGGGTTCGAGCCCCACGGTGGGCGTATTTAACTCATTTGTCTTTTTATGAAAATTTTCAAGTGCGGGCCGAAGAAAATCGGCCCAACCCGTTTTAATAGCCCATATAGTAGATCTACATATTGAGCCCTAAGCCTATACTGGACTGTGTAGACAATCGGCCCAATCCGTTTTTATAGGCACAATTAGTATATCTTCTCAGGCAATACTGGGCTATGAAACATCCAGCCCGACTAGCTCAGTTGGTAGAGCGCAAGGGTCTTAACCTTGTGGTCGTGGGTTCTCGAACCCCACGGTGGGCGTGATTGACTACTCTTTCCTCTTTTTATGTAAATTATCAAGTGCGGGCCGAAGAAAATCGGCCCAATCCGTTTTGATGGCCCATATAGTAGATTTTCATATTGGGCCCTAAGCCTATACAAGACTGTGTAGACAATCGGCCCAATCCATTTTTATGGCCCAATTACTATATCCTCATATTCAGCCTTGAACCCATACTGGGTTATTAAACATCCAGCCCGTCTAGCTCAGTTGGTAGAGTGCAAGGCTCTTAACCTTGTGGTCGTGGGTTCGAATCCCACGGTCGGCGTGATTGACTACTCTTTCTTCTTTTTATGAAAATTTTCAAGTGCGGGCCGAAGAAAATCGGCCCAATCCGTTTTGATGGCCCATATAGTAGATTTTCATATTGGGCCCTAAGCCTATACAAGACTGTGTAGACAATCGGCCCAATCCGTTTTTATGGCCCAATTACTATATCCTCATATTCAGCCTCAAACCTATACTGGGCTATTAAATATGCAGCCCGTCTAGCTCAGTTGGTAGAGCGCAAGGCTCTTAACCTTGTGGTTCTGGGTTCGAACCCCACGGTGGGCGTAATTGACTATTCTTTCTTCTTTTTATGAAAATTTTCAAGTGCGGGCCGAAGAAAATCGCCCCAATCCGTTTTGAGGGCCCAGATCTTCATATTGGGCCCTAAGCCTATACAGGACTGTGTAGACAATCGGCCCAATCCGTTTTTATGTCCCAATTACTATATCCTCATATTCAGCCTCAAACCTATACTGGGCTATTAAATATGCAGCCCGTCTAGCTCAGTTGGTAGAGCGCAAGGCTCTTAACCTTGTGGTCGTGGGTTCGAACCCCACGGTGGGCGTAATTGACTATTCTTTCTTCTTTTTATGAAAATTTTCAAGTGCGGGCCGAAGAAAATCGGCCCAATCCGTTTTGAGGGCCCATATAGTAGATCTTCATATTGGGCCCTAAGACTATACAGGACTGTGTAGACAATCGGCCCAATCCGTTTTTATGGCCCAATTACTATATCCTCATATTCAGCCTCGAACCTATACTGGGCTATTAAATATGCAGCCCGTCTAGCTCAGTTGGTAGAGCGCAAGGCTCTTAACCTTGTGGTCGTGGGTTCGAACCCCACGGTGGGCGTAAGTGACTATTCTTTCTTCTTTTTATGAAAATTTTCAAGTGCGGGCCGAAGAAAATCGGCCCAATCCGTTTTGAGGGCCCATATAGTAGATCTTCATATTGGGCCCCAAGCCTATACAGGACTGTGTAGACAATCGGCCCAATCCGTTTTTATGGCCCAATTACTATATCCTCATATTCAGCCTCGAACCTATACTGGGCTATTAAATATGCAGCCCGTCTAGCTCAGGTGGTAGAGGGCAAGGCTCTTAACCTTGTGGTCGTGGGTTCGAACCCCACGGTGGGCGTAATCGACTATTCTTTCTTCTTTTTATGAAAATTTTCAAGTGCGGGCCGAAGAAATTCGGCCCAATCCGTTTTGAGGGCCCATATAGTAGATCTTCATATTGGGCCCTAAGCCTATACAGGACTGTGTAGACAATCGGCCCAATCCGTTTTTATGGCCCAATTACTATATCCTCATATTCAGCCTCGAACCTATACTGGGCTATTAAATATGCAGCCCGTCTAGCTCAGTTGGTTGAGCGCAAGGCTCTTAACCTTGTGGTCGTGGGTTCGAACCCCATATTCTTTTTTCTTTTTATGAAAATTTTCAAGTGCGGGCCGAAGAAAATCGGCCCAATCCGTTTTGAGGGCCCATATAGTAGATCTTCATATTGGGCCCCAAGCCTATACATGACTGTGTAGACAATCGGCCCAATCCGTTTTTATGGCCCAATTACTATATCCTCATATTCAGCCTCGAACCTATACTGGGCTATTAAATATGCAGCCCGTCTAGCTCAGTTGGTAGAGCGCAAGGCTCTTAACCTTGTGGTCGTGGGTTCGAACCCCACGGTGGGCGTAATTGACTATTCTTTCTTCTTTTTATGAAATTTTTCAAGTGCGGGCCGAAGAAAATCGGCCCAATCCGTTTTGAGGGCCCATATAGTAGATCTTCATATTGGGCCCTAAGCCTATACAGGACTGTGTAGACAATCGGCCCAATCCGTTTTTATGGCCCAATTACTATATCCTCATATTCAGCCTCGAACCTATACTGGGCTATTAAATATGCAGCCCGTCTAGCTCAGTTGGTAGAGCGCAAGGCTCTTAACCTTGTGGTCGTGGGTTCGAACCCCACGGTGGGCACAATTGACTATTCTTTCTTCTTTTTATGAAAATTTTCAAGTGCGGGCCGAAGAAAATCGGCCCAATCTGTTTTGAGGGCCCATATAGTAGATCTTCATATTGGGCCCCAAGCCTATACATGACTGTGTAGACAATCGGCCCAATCCGTTTTTATGGCCGAATCCGTTTTTATGGCCCAATTACTATATCCTCATATTCAGCCTCGAACCTATACTGGGCTATTAAATATGCAGCCCGTCTAGCTCAGTTGGTAGAGCGCAAGGCTCTTAACCTTGTGGTCGTGGGTTCGAACCCCACGGTGGGCGTAATTGACTATTCTTTCTTCTTTTTATGAAAATTTTCAAGTGCGGGCCGAAGAAAATCGGCCCAATCCGTTTTGAGGGCCCATATAGTAGATCTTCATATTGGGCCCTAAGCCTATACAGGACTGTGTAGACAATCGGCCCAATCCGTTTTTATGGCCCAATTACTATATCCTCATATTCAGCCTCGAACCTATACTGGGCTATTAAATATGCAGCCCGTCTAGCTCAGTTGGTAGAGCGCAAGGCTCTTAACCTTGTGGTCGTGGGTTCGAACCCCACGGTGGGCATAATTGACTATTTCTTTCTTCTTTTTATGAAAATTTTCAAGTGCGGGCCGATGAAAATCGGCCCAATCCGTTTTGATGGGCCAAATAGTAGATCTACATATGGGGCCCTAAGCCTATACTGGACTGTGTAGGCAATCGGCTTAATCTGTTTTTATGGCTCAATTAGTATATCTTCATATTGAGGCGAGCCAATACTGGGCTTGTTCGTAGGTTCGAACCTCACGGGTGGCGTGAGGAACTATGAAAATTTTCAAATCTGTTTTGATGGCCCAAATAGTAATCTACATGGACAACTCGTCTCATTTTAGATAGACCAAGCATCTCTTTACAATTTCTCAATTCAAAATAATGGTGTCTCCTTATCTCCTTCAAATAATCAATCAAACCCAAAAAGGGAAAAACTTGAACAAGTTGAAGCAGACAAATCAATACGACGAATAATGATTCATTGAAAATTCTTCATATTTTAGCGAAATCAGGAAACCCCATAGTGATAAAAGAAAATGAGCAAAAGAAGCTTAACCATACACATGAAAGAGGCTTCCATTTCATTCAAGTGGGGGTAGTAGCCTTCTTGATCATGATGACTCGTGTCATAAAGCTGACTGAAAATGGGCCCTCTCTCTCGACATGATTAATGCCATGGCCGTTCGGGGAATCAGAAAAAGCTAAGTCTTCTTTCTTTCTTTTCCCTTTCTTTAATTTCTTAGACCACAAAGTCGGAGGTGGCGGTGTTGGTGCAGATTTTGACCTGCCGTTTTAATTGTACCAGCACTCACATGCATCAAGTGTTTGATGAAATGCCACACAGAAAAAAATTATGGGAAATGAGAAAATTTGTTGGGTTTTTCGAATTTCATTAATGGGTTCTGTCTGAATTATGAAATGGATGGTATGCTTTTGGTGTTTGATTGAATCAATTTTGGGTTTGACACTTCATGGTACGAAAAAACAGTGAAGTTCTAGGACTCTGCAGATTCCATTTTTTTGCATCTTCTGGGATTGGAATCACATTGTGTGGATATGCATTGCAATCTATAGCTAATTCGAGATGTTTAAGCAATTACTAACAATGAACTGCAGGAAGAAGAACAGAATTTGGAGATAAAAATAAGTAGAAAGGAGAAGGGGAGAGAATTTCTGGTCTGTATATGCAAAATCATCATAATTTATCTGTTATTACACACAGAATTCCATGTAGTTGAAGAGTGGAAGCTCTTCAATTTCACCTCTCACGAAACAAACTGTGCACACAATCACAACAAAGACAGATTTAGGCACAGAGACAATGTATAAGTAGTCCGATTAGTGTTATTCATTCTACAGGACAAATGTTCATCTTGGAGAAAGAAAAGGAAGGTTTGAACAAATAAACCAATTACCATTACCAATCAATCTTCTCTGCTTGGTGATATGAGAATAGAGGAAAATGAATAGCAATATGATTAGAAGCCTAATAAGCCATTGCAACAGGAGGCGCAGCAAAGCTGATGGTTCTCTGATGAGGCATAGCCAACATAGCAGTATGATCCAAGAAATCTTTGAGAGCAACAACGGACTCCAAAATGGTTCTCAAATCATCAGCACAAGAAAACCCAAAACACCCTTCTCTTCGAACTGCATAGACATAAAAAGTTATGCACCCTTTTCTAAATTTGAACCGAGCCATCTCGCACCCACATAGCCCTCTGATCATCTTCTTGTTCACTTCGCCAAGAGGGATTTCTGTCGGCCAAACACGGTCTATAGCTGCTTTCATGGCCTCATTTTCAAACACAAAGAGAAGAACTTTGGACTTTTTGGTGCCAAGGCCTAGAGTGAGGGTGTGCCAGGCATGGTGAGCGAGGATTGTGAAGTTTGTGGGAATGAAAGCTGTGGCCGATGGGAACGGCGGTTTGGTGCCGGAGTTTCTGGTGGTGGCCGGAAAAGAGAGGAGGCGGAGGAGCTCTAAAGGCCTAGCTCGCCGGATTGTGAAGGATTTAACGATGAACTGACCGCCGAATCTGAGGCCCTTTACATCAGAGCTTGGCTTGAAAGTGAAATCAGAAGCTGATTTTGTGGATTGGTCACTTGGGTGTTGGTGTTTTTGCTTCTTGATCTTGTTCTTCTTGCTCTTGTTCTTGTTCATCTCTGTTTCGTCCATGTCTTCTTCTTCTTTCTTCTCTGTTGAGGCGGTGATGGGTTTTGTTGCTTCTCTTTTGCTTTTCATGGTACGATCAACTGTGTGGTATGTTTCCTTTATTTGGCATCCTTCATTTCAAGAGCTCACTGTTTTAAGAAAAAAATCATTTCATTTTCCCCAAAGTTAAGCCAAAATTCTCTCATTTCACTAATCCCTTTGATTAATTTCTTAAAAAATACACTTAATTCAGTATAATAGAATGGTATGGAGTTCTAAAAATCATTATTTTAAGATGAGATGATCAAAAGATTAATTTTTGAAAGTGGTTGGGTTTGGGGATTATAATATAAGGTGTTGAGTAACTATCTTTATTCTTATTTGGCCACTTAGCTTCATGATGATGAAGAGTACTATTCCATCCTTAACTAATGAATTGTTAACTCACGAACATCACAACTCATAAAGCTAGAAAGAAAGGAAGAAAGTTTGCATAAAGTCGCTATCAAATGTTTGTATCAATATCACTATGTTTGGTGGGAATTTGATCATAACCATTAATAGATCGAAATTTGAAGTTTAAATTACTCGTTTGATCTTCAAATTCAAGGCAATGCCCAACAAGTCTTCGGACTTAAGAAGTTGTCAAGTAAACCGGTAGATTTTCAAAGCTGTGTCTGATAAATCTTTAAAGTTGCTGTCTTTTTTATTGAAATGAGATAGTGTTTTAAACTCCCAAAATGCAGTCTAGACAGCAGACCTTCCTTTTTCTGACTAGACTCTTAAGGTCAATCTCGCTGGTGCTCGTTTTGTGTCTAAGAAATCTCTGAGCATTTTAAAAAATTAGTGGACAATTTTTTATTATTTTTTCTTAAAAAAACTTGATTATTTTATTTGAATTTAAAAAAATTAAAGGCTTAGAGAATTGGAAGATTTAGTTATTTAGGTTCCCATGAACTTCTAAATATGGTTACAAGGAGCCCAATTACAGAGGAGGAGGACCACAAAACTTTGAACCTAAAAAGGAAAATTACTTGAATCAAGAGCTTCATTTGTTTCTCAACTTTCATAATTCCACCACCCATTTCTTCAACTTCTTAACCTTGGAACCCTAAAAAGCTTCATTACCATTAGAGTATTGCAAGAGGAGGTGGTCAAATTAACATCTCAATCACGAGACCAGCCTCAAATAGTTTTTAAGTCATTTCCAACAAATAATGATAAGATCGAAATAAATCATAAAAAGACAATCAGTATCGTATCAGGAGCTGTTTGAAGTGCATGCAACTAAACAAGACAAACTTATCTTAAAATTCTAATTTCATTAAACTAAACGTCATACTTTAGGAAGTGGTCAAACTAACTCCTTTCACATTTTAAAAGGTTTGTGACTAAATTACAACGGGATTTTGATAATCTTGTTAATCGAGTTTGAAATTGTTTTTCTAGTTTTATTTTAAAGAATATATGAACTATATGAATTGAATATATATAGGTTAGAACCTTAATTACAGTTTAGTTTGAATAAAGTACATAAGATTTGGTTCAAAAAGAAACCAAAAGGAAGATTGTATTGAACACATTTGGTTGTATGTTTTTGGAGAGAGATAAGGGAAGGTTACCAAATGGACAAACCTACTAGTCCTTTCAATAAAGGTAGTCTCCTTCTAAAGCCACCGTCCCTTTAATCAAGAGGTTATCGGGAAAAAAAACCCTAATAAATTAACCCTCGCAACAACTTTAGAACACGTTTTCGAGATTCTGCATCAGTTAGAGATCGAAACGAAACATTTCTTATAAGGGTGTAAAAACGTTTCGCTGCATTTTAAAATTGTAAGGCTAACGAGCGAAAGAGAACAAGCTTGGACTGTTACAGATTCTCATGTTACTCTTTTGGCCATGACCAAACACGTAAAGAGAATAAGGACGATTGTTAAACACCTACGTCTAATGCAATAGACAGATTACCTAACAATGATTATCAATCACCAAAACCAAACCAAACCAAAAGGGTGTTTGTTGAACAATGATAATGGTGGAGAAGGTGAAGTTGGTTTTTGAATTTTGAATAATGAAGACTTTTTCAATAAATAAATAAATAAATAATGATTGAGCTAACTGTTTTAAGACCTAATTTTCAAATTTAACAATTTTCTTTTTTGAACAATGTTTTAGTTTGTCTACAATTTTATGGTTTCCAACATTTAATGTCTTTAATGTCTTATGCTCCTCGTATGTTGGAAATTTGTTTGAATTATTTTATTATTTTTTTTCACTTTATGAAATTGCACATCTAATTAAAGGCTATAGATAGTGATTTATATTTATAAAGTTTGAGTTGTTGGCTGACAACTTTTTCAAATTTTACATTTTTTAAAACGTAAAAACCAAGTCTCCAAATTTTTGTTTGTTTGTTTTTTTCAAAAGTGGGGTTTCAAATTATTAACCTGGAATAATGTCAGCAAACTTATATATCTAAAAAAACAAAAATAATAAAATGGTTTTAAATGCCTATACTTTCAAATATATATATATATATAATATAAAATACTCTTAAAAATCTCTGCTTACCTCTAAAATCAAATATTGTATTCAGTAAATAAAAAAAGATTTTTACGGATATTATGATAAAAATTGGAATTAAAAATCGAATCACACAATAATTCTGGGTATTTATTTATTCAAATGAAATAGTAAAAAAATAATAATAAATGCCAATAATTAAGAACATAAATTTCCCACTTGAGAGCATAATGGATAAATAAAAAATAAAAAATAAAAAATTAGAATACAAACATGTGAGATAAAAATGAAGAGTTCCCAACGCCCACAAAAACATCAGGCACCGAGAGAAAATTGAGAAAGGAAATAAAAATTTCTTTCTAATTCTATTGTATAAAATATATATATATATACTTATATAGATATATATATATATACTTATATATATATTAAAAAAACAACCAAACCAAGCAGTGGTTCCTCCACGGTTGGTTGTTTGTAAATTGAATTCCCATCCATCACAACTTATGTAGCACCTCCCTCTGTCTGCTGGTGTATCAAATCAAATCCAAAACTTCTCCCTCTCATTTCTACATCTCAAATGCCTCTCAACAACGAGTGTCGTCGCCTTTCGCTCTTTATTTTCCTAATGTTATCGCCGTTCATCGGCCTCAGAAACCGATCCATTTCGATTTCTGATTGGAGTACTGATTGAAGTCTCTTCAAATGTCCCATGCACTGCTTGTGGCTTAACATGCTGTCTCTGCTCCCCAACAACTGCTGCTGCTGTTCTTCTGGATGATCAACCATTCTCTGGCATGGCGACTGCCATTTCGCTTGCAAGTATGCAAGAGATCTCCATGGAGGGAGTGGCATCGAGTTTAGCTTAAGCGATGACTTCCCAGCTTCAACCATGATTTGAAGGAACTGCTTAAGTCTCGATAACGAACCAACGTAGATTACAGGAAGCGAATCCAATATCCTATCGTATGATTCGACTGCCCTCGCTATTTCAAAGTGGCTTCGGAAGTCGATATCGACTATCAGTCGCTCTGAGCTTCCATTGGTGTAGTTAACGACATCGATGTACTCGTAATCTCCTGTAGATGGTAAAAGCAAAAGGCCTTATGCACAAATAAAGAAAAGGTGCCAGAATCAACAAATTATACCCTCAAGCACTACCAAAAAAGCAGAAAATTCTGTAGCGCTAAAAGTAAATGAACAAGGTTGTGAGGGGATGGATGGATACCTCCAGGAACCTTGCCAGCGCCCTGCCATCTGGTTGTGCACACAGCAGCATCATAACCAGAGAGTCTCAATAGCTTTACTAAAGCAAACCGGATGCAACTGGCATTGCAGGGACCCGACTTGTTAACGTTCAGTTCCTTCTCGTTCATCGACAAGGTCAGTGAATGAACCACCGAAAGCAAATCGCTTTCGTATTGGGATACTGGATTTTTATAGAACTGGCAAAAACAGACAACAAATTGATTAATATCTTATCTTCCGCTTGATTTGATCATAACATCAATGCAGGACAGTGGTAAATGAACATTAGACATCGTACAATACCAATCTTGTCTCAAAAAACATGTTCTTCATTTCTACCTGACATGAACAAATAAATCATCTCTTGGCACTAATAGACAGGAAAAAGCTTACAAATCCCAGCAGACTCCAGGGCAAAAAGATCAAACTCCAGCCAACTAGACACCTCCAAAAGGGAGTCAGTCGCCTAAATGGTTTTAATTTGACTTGAAACTTAAAGGCTTGCCTTCACAATTGTTCATGTTTCATAACAAGTATATGAACAAAATTCTCAATTCGAGGTGAAAAAAATGCAAAAATCCTTTCCTTCTAAGCAAACAAAGCGCAACCATTCAAAATTTCCATCCATGGAGATTAAATTAATAAAACAGGCATATCAATCAACAAGTGGGAAACATAGGATTACACTTCTGGAAAGATAAATCATACAATTACATCTATAAACAAATTGGAAGAGAGGAATTACCAGAATCTTGTCGGCAAGATGAGCAAGATCAGAGACACCAGAATCGCTATCGCTGCTACACCGAGACTCAGCCCCACCGCTCCCATTTTCCAAGAAATCGCTGACCATAAGAGCCAAATCATGCTCGCTTTCATGGCTAAAACCACCCATCTGGCCCATACCCCCGATTCCGCTTAGCTTGACCCATAAATCCCCACCCGCAACGCATACCCGGCAGTCCATTTAAACGCCCAAAAGACCTTATGTTTCGCCTCTATACCTCTCCACCTTCCTCCCGCAGCCCTCCGATTACAACAAATCCACAACCCCATCAGCGAAAATCATCGTCTTTGACGAGGAACCGACGCAAATTTGGGCGTTTTCAAAATTTGCAGAATTCAATTGTGGGTATTGGAATTAAGGAGAAATAAATTGAAATAGGCTGGAAATGGGTGAAAAATGAGAGAGGGGGAGAGGAAAAAAGATGAACCCTTTTATTATTTTGTATGCAAAACCCAGAAGGATGAAGAGAATAATGGACGGAAGGAACAAAGAAAGGGGAAGAAGGTGCATATAAAGGCGCGGACAACTAGGGAAAAGACGAAAATATTCTATGATATTCTTGAAGACCAAGTAAATCTCTTCGATTACGCGGAAATATCGCAAAGTGGATAAGAAGAGAATTAATTTCCTACTTAATTTGCTTAATCTAGTAAATTAAGCAAATTCTACTCATTAATTTCAGTTTTTTATTTTTCTTTTCTTTTCTTCTTTAAATGGAGTGTGAAACCGAATTAGATTTTGTTTTCTTACGGATATAAAAATCAGTGGTCTGTGGTAGTTTACGTTTAAATCCTCCTCTTTTTTTTTTTTTAATTGTTGAATTTCAGTTAAACAAAATAGGAACATCAAAAATTAGTTTGAGGCCTTTTTTATTTAATATCAAAATATTATTAATTAAATGTCTCTAAATATAAAGAATAAATTTTAATCAAATAATTAATTTAAAACATTTAAAATAAAATTATTTAGTTAAAAATTAATACCCTATTAAATTTGACTAAAATGTATGAAGACCAATGAGTTTTCCCGTAGTTTGAATTTTTCAATTTTGAATAAGAAATTCCCCGTGTTTTATTGAATAATTATGAAGCCAATTAATACAAAGACTTTTTTTTTCTGCATTAAATAATAATAATATAATAGAAGCAGAAAAGATGGGATATTCCATTTAATAAAGCCTGGCCACCTAATCTGTACCAAAGGTTAAGGGCAACATGGTCATTTAGCACGGATCAACACTTGGAGACCAAGTCACATTCAAATTACATAAAATCCTTCCTTTTTTCCTTGCCATATTTAATTAAATTGCTTGATTTGTATGACCCGCTAACTTCTATATAATTCAATTAAGCATTTAACTTGAAATAAATAAATAAGATTTTATAGCAAATACTTTTTTTTTATAATACAAATAATTTGTTCATGAGATTCATTCAAACCGATGTAACGCTATTCAAATATTAACATTTTGACTATGTCAAGCTAAAAATTATTTTTAAAAAAATTGAAAGTCATTACTTGTACCAACAAAGTACATCTTCATTTTCTGTGGCTCAATCATAAGATTTATGTTGTTAGTCAAGCGTGATTTGCTTGAAGCAATTATTGATTAGGTGATCTTGTGGAAATTTTTCTTAGAGGCAAACGAGCGAGGACAAAGTATGCCGAAATGAATCATATTATTTTATGGGGATAGTTTTCATCTTAAAAGCGAATAGTAGCTGATATTCTGAATCTTAATCCGAATTCTAGACATGAATTGCTACACCTTGAATAAAATTTTATTTAAATCATAACTAAAATTTATAAATTTTGAAAATTTTATTCTCTAATTAATTTTACATCAACTAAACTTAAATTTATATCATAACATTTTTATTAAAATAAGGAGACGGGATGAGCATTTATTTTATTTTATCTAAAATTTGTCATAAAATTAGAATAAAAAGTAATGAAATTGCTGAGAAAGACTAATTTTCATTAAAATGTGTGGAATTTAGATTTTCTTTCACGTGGATCTTATGTGTTCATAAAATTATATGGATGTTGCAAAAGTTAAGTCGAGCGTTATAAAGTTGAAAGTTGGTACATATTTTGTAGATGAGAAATTCAAATCGACAACCTTTGTAATAAAATATATATTTTAATCGATATGATCTTTGACGTGTATCCTCAGCTAATTTATATAAAAAAAATATATGTTTTTTTTTTTTTATATTTTGGGAACATGTTTTTAAAATTCATGTTAAATATTTGAAGGTTAATATATATACATATATGTATGTGTGTGGATAAAGTAATGGGAAAAGAGGGGGAAAGTGCCAAGGGTTGTGTGAAAGAAAAAGTACAGTTCAGAAAATAAATAAGATAAACACGCAAAGCACATGATTCGTATTAACTTTTTATGAATTTAATATTGAGAAATACGAGGGAGGAGCGCAGCCGCTGAAGCCTACAGGTCATCAATCAATTCAGGAGCGGTGACACGTGGTGTTTTATCCCCTAAAATTGGGGACCACCGTTCATTTCTTTTTCAGTAAAAGGACCAAACAACGATATTAAATTTGTGGCTCTGCCATTTCCATATTTTTCAGGGATATTTATTATTATTATTTTCTTTTTCGCTCGAGTCCATCATTTTAATCTTAGTTTATTCAAGCTAGACACATTTTTTTTACCCATTAATACTGATTTTTAAAGGTAATTAATAATGATTTTATGTCATATTATTTTAAAAAACTAATTTAAACCCCTTTTTTTGTATGCGGGAATTTAATTATTGCACACGAAGTTAATATATATATATGGGTACATAAGGAATCTGACCCCACAAGAAAAAAAAATGTAAAAAATAAGAATTTGCATGATGTTTTATTTATGTCTAGTTGTCAGCATTTTAATTTTAATTCATTTTGTAAATAGGGAAAAAATTATTATTCTCTTTGCATGTACCCCATGTGCCTTTCTAATTTATTAATTAAAAAAGAAAAAAAACATTTCAACCTTTTTCTTCCAATTCAAAAACATTAGTAATTCTTTTATGGATTATTCAAATTAATATTCTATTTTAGTTTAACATTTTTATAAATTTTAAATTTCAAATTAATCTCTTACATTAATTTTTTGATAACTTTTGGTGGGTTGTGGATGAAAATATTTTTAAACTAAAAATAATTTTGGAAAGCAAAATTAGTATGGTGACGTGGAATTTTGATAGGCTGGCAGTTAGAATTATGGAGTTATGGGAAAAAGCAGTTTGTCATCCCAAGAATATGGGAAAGTGTCTCTTCTTTTTGTGTTCGTGATGTAAACTCCTGTCCACCTAATAATTAGAAGGGTTTGAATGTAGCCTGTTAGCCTATAGGATTGTGCTTTCACCAAAATTAACACACCCACAGGTGACGTAAACGAATATTCCTCTCCTCCTCATTTGTTTCGGATCTACCCGTGTTTGGAGTGGGCTTGGGGTTTTTAATACACAGTGTTTCCAAAGGGCCCAACTGAGCCTGGATTCAGATTCACTTGGGTCACGGCTTCACTTGCCCCACCCCACCCCACCCAAGCCCATCTTTCATTATTATTTTTTTCTTTTTTTAAGGCTAAATCGTTATCTACTAATTATTTTGAATTAGACTAAACTGAACCAGGATGTCACAAGCCGAGATATAAATAGCTCGTGCTCTGTTGAGAGGCAAGGAGTTGCTTTGTCTCATGGCTCGATCCTTATATGTTGACCCAACTTTTATTCCACATTATATTTTTGAATTTGTTCTCTTTACCGACTACGATATAATATTTAATTATTGATTAGTGTAATTGTGACCAGAGATGAAACGATAAGTTTAATATAAAAAAAAAATAAAGTAGAAGACAAAAGGTTGGAGGGTGTGAAGTCTAAGATATTAGGTTATGTGTTAGGCATGTTCCCTCATGCCTTAAAAAATAGTTTATAGAAGAATTGAAAAATGAGCCAATGGTAGCCGACCAAGGGAGCCCAATTTTTCAATAACAAACTATAAAATAAGTATTTAAGGTACATAGGGTGTTACACACGCAAACCATATCAAAAAAACGCAAAGAAATCAATTTAAAAAAAATGAAGGTTATGTGTATAAAACATTTAAGATCTTAGGATTTCTTCCTAAAATTTATTAGATACAAAATTCGACAGATTTTGAATATAGTTTCTATAGAACTTTTCGAATATCTTACCTTTTACCCATAAATATAAATGTTATATGATTAATATTTTGTATTAAAAAGATTTGTAAATGATATTTTGGAAGCTATTTTCATGCATAAAACTCAAGATACGATGATCTTCTTTTTTTGAGTTGTCAAAATTGATTGAGCTGGTGCCCACGAATGTGGAAAATAATTGGTCTAAGTACCTTAAAAAATAATAATAATAAAGATAGATTGGAATTATGTTGCCTCCCGCAAAGTATAGCTTTAGTTTAAGATCTAACTCTTATTAAATAATAATGATATTAAGTTTAACACCAACTACACTAAATAAATTAAACTTCCATAGCTTATCACAAGATTTTTTGTTTTGAATTAAATATATATATGAAAAAAATAGAGGAAGACGTGGTTGAGTGCAGCATAGGTTGTTATAAATGGTATTAGAGTGATATTTTTTTCCATAAGACGTGGTTAGTGGACAAACCAAGGTGAAAGCTAGTGGGTATGTGACATCCAAGGAAAATGAGGGGTACATGAATGAATCTAGACCGTATTCGAATGAGAGCAATCTTGAGAATAAAATGACTGAAAACGGCTTAAGATTTTGAAAATTACTATCGATAACAACAAGGTGCATTTTCTTTTTGGGTGTCTCAATCATAGAAACTAAAAAATTAAGTGTGTTTGGATGACCTCTTGGAAATTAAAATGCTGATGGAACGTATGTTGGTCTGTAAAGATATTCTACACTCTTAAAAGTGAGAAGTAAGTAACGTGACTATATAGCAGGTAAATACTGAGGCTATCAGATGTCGAAATCTTAGACATGAAACATTATATATATTTGGTTAATTATGGTTTTGAATAATATGTTATCCATAAGATTTAGAAAAGTTGATTATAGGTGGAATTTTATAAAAATGTTCATAAGATTGTTGAAAGTTCCAAGATTATCTGACCTAATCTGTAATAATAAAAGATTTTACCAAATCCGATCTGCACATAATTTACTTAATTTTCGTATGACTTCATGAATATGTGTTTGAAAAATATGAAAAGTAACAGAGGTTGTGCAAATGAACGATGATTATCACATACTTATCCATAACTCATATCTTTCTAAATAATTAAAACGACTCAGCTCTCAAGATTTTGAGAATTAATACTTTAAATCAAATTTTATAAAAATGTTTTTAAGCGTTTTTTGGGTTAAAATATACAAAAATCACTAAAATATCATCGCTCATTAACGATAATCATCGTCAATGGCATCCCTATTCCGATAATCACTTTGACGATGACGGGTGTTTAATATTAGTAATAATTATTTGGTATAGTAATTTGACATTAATGTAAACCTTTTGAGTGTGGAACAAATTAAACAAATTTATATATAATTTTTTTAAAAAGAAAATATAACTAAAGATACTGTATTTTATTTTTATAAGAAATGCTTAAAACAAAATGTATTTTTGAAAATAAAATTAAAGTCAATCTTGAGGCGCCTAACTACGTTAATTAAGAGTGGAACTTAGGCTACGGTGGTTTATGACCTAATCACATTAAATAAAAAAAAAGATTAGTCATGAATTCCATCTTGTATCCAACCATATGAATTTTTAGGATAATATTGTTGTAAAGTCAACAAAAATTTAATTAAATCGTATTTTTTTTCCTTTATAATTACATTTTTCTCACTTATTTCTCAAAAACTTGAAGCGAAAAACAAAATCATTTGGGACTTTTGATATAGAAAAGATGATAGGATGGTTTCGCGAGCTTATGAATTGTATTGTAGTTAGAGAAATAAAAACATTATTCTAACAACTTTAGTGGTTTAAAAAAACCCCGATATTTAAAAGTCGGTAATGTTAGAAGACGACAACAAAAAATCAAATAATTATAGAGAGACTTGTAATAGATAGAACCGTCTGCCCGTAAACAATATTACTATCTATTTAGTTAATTTTGTTTAAAACGTATTATATTATATTTTCTACTCAACCTAAAAAAATGGAATGGACTAAAATGGGAAAGAAAGAAGTTTTATTTATTAGTGTTTTTTTCTTCAAAAAAAGAGTTGATAATTAATCTCCCATATTAATCATATAACACATTTAATTTCGTAATTACTGTATAGATATCTGCACTTTTTCAAACTAATTTTGTTTGACAAAAATTTCTTCCTCATTCCCTTTTATCTCTCTCATTCACACACATATTTTCTCCCCCTAATAATTATAATAATTATAAGATATTTCAATGTCACAAATAATTCAAGATATACTTTTAAAATCATTATAAAGAAATAATGTCCCAAAAGTGGCTAACTAAATAAAATATACTCTCGTAACTCGTCTCTCTTTTAAAATCGATTTAACTTTAAAAAGTGTTTTTTTTCTTCAAATTTTCAAAAAGTTTCGCTATAAACACGAAATTAATTTAAAATTTTGTGTGGAAATAAAAAAATGAAAAAAATCTAAGTTGGAATGATGGGGATTGGCAAATCAGAAAAGGGAAAGCATTATCCCAAATGGGATTTACACTTTAGTTAGACATCCATCATAAGTTCCACTTTCACACAAAAATGAAAAAATAAAAAAAAGAAGAGAGAAAATAATGAAAATAAAATGGATAATATTTGCAATATTATAAGTCCACGGATAATTAGGCGTAATATCACCCATACAAAATTTATTAGATTATGAAATCATGAAGCATATCCTATGTATTAGATTACACCGAAAGCTACATAAATAAAAAAAATAGCGAAATTACCTTATTCATACTACTCTTCTTCCTCATAGTTTCATGCAACCCACCTAAATAAAAATTTACAAAATTTAAATAAAAAAAATTAAATGCCCACTTTATACTATTGAAGCTTAGGTGGAGGGAATTTTTGTTACCGACCCACGTGGCGATTGTGCGAACTTAGATGTGACCTATGATTGTGCCGTGTAATTGCCATTTGGATTGCGGTTTGTATGCGTAGGATTTTGAACACACGCCTGAGATTTTTTGCACGTTAAATTTATTTCTCCTTCTTTCCCACCTGAATATAACGTATGATCTGGCGGCCGACTCAGCAAGTCAACCCCGTTTTCGCCACTGTTTTGTTTCTACCCTTTTGCACAGCCTCACCCTCACACTTATATATATTTCTCTTCCTTAGTTATTGGGTTTATGACCTCTTCACTTTCCTTTCTTCATCTTTCATAACAAACCAAAAACATGGGATCTTGTGTTAGTCTTGCCATGGAAAATGGAAGCCCTTATCATGGTATGCTCTTCTTTTGTTCTTTCCTGTTTTTTTTTTTTTTTTTTTGTGATTTTGTGTGTTTTCGTTGAAATTAATGCCTAATCTCAAAAGGGTCTTTAAAAATCTCAATACTTGAGTGAATTTCATTGTAAAGGAATCATTTTGATGAATCGTGAGGGAAATTTGGAGTAATTTGGCTGTTGGGGATTTGTGTATATAGGGAGGGATTCGAGTGATTATCAGAAAAATGGAAGCAGTGAATCGAACGGTTCGAGTTCGTCCGCGTCGGTTCATCCAAGTCCAAGAACGGAGGATGAGATTTTGCAGTCCTCAAATCTGAAGAGATTTTGCTTTAATGAGCTGAAAAAGGCCACTGGGAATTTCCGTCAAAGGAGCATGGTGGGAGAGGGAGGTTTTGGGAGTGTGTTTAAAGGCTGGATCGATGACCACTCGCTCACCGCCACCAAGTCCGGCACTGGCATAGCTATTGCTGTCAAAAGACACAATCAAGATGGCATGCAAGGCCACAGTGAATGGCTGGTCAGTATCCCATTAATACAAAGCATAGATATGGTTTTGATTTTTTAATAAGTGTTGTTGGAATTCATTATAGGCGGAAATCAACTATTTGGGACAATTGCATCATCCAAATCTTGTGAAACTTGTCGGTTATTGCTTGGAGAATGACGACCAGCTTCTTGCTTATGAGTTCATGTCGCGTGGCAGCTTGGACAATCATCTTTTTGGGAGTGAGTCCTCCTCCTAAATTCTTCTTGATTTTGAGTTTAGCTTTTCAAATCTAAATGGGAAAATTGGAAAATTAAAAATTTTCAGGAGGATCTTGGTCTCAACCTCTTTCATGGAAGCTGCGTATGAAAATTGCTCTTGATGCTGCTAGGGGTTTGGCATATTTGCATAGCAAAAAAGTCATCCATCGTGACTTCAAATCCTCAAACATCTTGCTTGATGCGGTATAAACATATATATTGCAACACATTCTACACACAATACATCAATAAGTTTGTTGTTTTCTAATAATACTTTAACCCACAGAACTACGACGCCAAAATCTCGGACTTTGGATTGGCCAAGGACGGACCGGTGGGCAACCAAAGCCACGTTTCCACACGATGCATGGGTACTTATGGCTATGCAGCTCCGGAATACATGTCTACAGGTGCTTAATAGATTTCTAAACTTTCAATTGTTTTTTTAACGTATAGTTTTGTAAACTTGAATTTGGTTTTGGAATATTAGGTCATCTGATGCCGAAGAGCGACGTATATAGTTTTGGAGCAGTTCTACTAGAGATTTTATGTGGTAGAGGAGCGTTGGACTCGACGAAGCCTCCAAAAGAACAAAATTTGGTAGATTGGGCAAAGCCTTGTGTTAACCATAGACGAGTTTTGAGGATTATGGATGGTAGAATAGAGGGGCAGTGTGAGGTGAAGAAGGCACTTAGAGTAGCTAAACTTGCGTTTAAATGCCTGTCGGAGGACCCCAAACACAGGCCTTCAATGTATGAAGTAGTGACGGATTTGGAGGAACTTCAGGACTTGGAATGAGCGAAGGAGGTGCCAAAGGAGTAGGATTATCGAGCACCATCATGAAAATGCAGAAACAATATCATTATTCTCTGCATTTTTTGGTTTTTGTTTAGTTTGATTAATGATCATTTCTTTGTTTGGTTCAACATGTGAAATATTGCATGTAAATCTGGATGAAATGTGTTTTAGGGCATGCAGTTTATTCCATTTATGGATATCTGCTACCTTTTTTCGCTTTCATTTTGTATTATATTACACCATATTATAGTATAAAATGAAGCACATTCAATTTCCTATAATGTCTGGTAAGTTTAAGTTTGTCCTAATGACAAATAAATTTCAAACAAATGTTTTGTTTTTTCAATATAAAGTGCACATCGAAACACGACAGAAATAAAAACATTGAATAGCATTCAAGGAAAGAAATCTTAGAGAGGATGTAACGACTCATGCCCAGGTATCGAAATACAGATTCGACAACTAATGACCTCGGCATTCTCCTACGACATGGTTACATTACCTACTTCTTGCTTCTAAGAATGAAAATCATCCTCACAGACCAACATATGTCATTTCAGTATACTTTATCCTCACTCGCATGCATTCTAAAACAAAACATGGTGAAACGACCTGAAATGTATGTGAATGAGATGATGAAATAACTTTTGTTGGTCTGTGGGATAATTGTCACT
The DNA here is from genome assembly GCA_033971965.1 of Cucurbita ficifolia. Taxonomy (NCBI): domain Eukaryota; kingdom Viridiplantae; phylum Streptophyta; class Magnoliopsida; order Cucurbitales; family Cucurbitaceae; genus Cucurbita; species Cucurbita ficifolia. The sequence continues at coordinate 18,901,379 of CM066965.1, forward strand.
CTTCAAAGTGAGAGGTAGGTAACGTAACTATATTGTAGAGGAATGTCCGAGCCATCAAGTGACGAATCTTGAGCATGTGTAGTTACAGAGGAACGCAGATTGAAGAAACATATGAGACACCACTCATCCAAGATGACCACGACCAGGCTAGCTTCCAAGCATGAAGACGACAACATAAACACAATATCTAGCTTAGCTGAACATCATGAGATCCGATGAAAGGATTAGCCCCAACACAAAATACCTCCTTGTACAAGTCTGCTAAAGCAACATTCAAAAAACAGATGATCACAAGACATAGCCATGTCGAAGCATAACATACAATCCATTGGAATAGATAGATCTCATTTGTATAGCGGATCATAGCTGTATAATGTTGGGTTGCAAGATATATAAATTAATTAAAAACAAAAATTAAATTAAGCTAAATCAAAAGTCAAAAGTCAAAAAAAAAAAAAAAAAAAAAAAAACTCAGCTTCTAATCATTAAAGGCAAAAAATGCACGCCAGAAAATTAAAAATAATAATAATAATAATGAAACCCAACTCTTCATATATTTGGATTATGATCTAATTTCAAGATTTTTTTAAAAGATCTTCATTTTCAAATAATATCATATAATTTCTCAAATATCGTGTCGTGATGAAGTCAAAGATTCATAAATGACCAAACTAAATATTGTTGGGAGTTCAATTTTTCCACAATTGACTAAACAAAAAAAAAACATTATTATTTAGGAATTAAAAGTCAACGAATGGTCAGCTAAAATATTATGTAACGCTTTTGGAAATGTCAGACTTGAATAGGAAAAACTAAAACTAGTTACCTACTAATACCATACTAAAATAATACAAATTCTGCGTAATTAAACAATATAATCAAATTTATAGTATTTTTCTTGTGTTCATACTATTAAGTTTATATATTGAAACATGTGCAGGTAAAGTAATGTTTAGCCAAAAGATATTACTGAAACCCTTCATGATTAATTTAATCTTGATTATTAGGAAGCTATAAACTGATATTTGGATTGAATTAAAATATTAAGAAAAGAAAAGTAAATAATACTTGAATTGACTTTGTATTTATTTCAATGTCTTAAATTTAGCTGTTGGTTGACTAAGAAGAATAAATCTCGTCGGTGGTGAAAATTAAATTCACAAATATACCCTTTTTCATGTGCATTTAAATACACAATTATAATCCCTTTATTAAATAAAATGAAAATTATTATTAAATAAATAGATGGGAAGGAAAAAAAAATCTGTCTTCTTATGTATATTATTTATTTATTTATTTGGAACAAACTATCTGCTGTAACCCACATGACAGGTAATAGGTCAACAGGTCAATGTTATCGGCTGAATTTTATATATATATAAAAAAATTGAATAGCAATTAGTCATGTTTTATAATATTTAAAAATAAAAAATTAATTATTCCGAATAATCAATTCTCGTCTTCAAGGGACTGGCCGCACTTTTGGAAGTGTTTTATTTTACGAGGGTAAAATTGACAATTGTGAGCATATTAGTTCATTTACTCGATAATTAATTAATATCATGCATTGATTGAATGTCTCATCTATTATTATTATTATTTTGAAATTATTGATTGTTAGGAAATTAATGCAACAAATTCCCAACCACATGTGGAAATTGAAATAGTTATTTAAAATTAAAGTTTAATTTGCGTAACTGTTTTTTCCACTAATTAAAAATAATATTATTAATTAAGAGATCATAACTTGGAATTTCTGGCTTTAGAAAATAATAAATTTGTATTGTTAAATTAGAAATATAAATCAAATTTTATAAGAAAGCTTAGATCTTATAAAAAAAAAGGTTTGATTGTGTACTTTAGAATGTGGTGAGAATTTGTATTTTATATGTATATATTTGAGTATCCTAAAATTCTATGGGAATCTCATTGGATTATCGACACTATAATAAAGAAATAATTACTCAATCCTTCATTTTCGAGCTCACCAAGATCCTCAAGTGCCAAAACATGGTTAGTAGCTAACTTTTGACCTTCTCCCTCATTTTTAAGATCGGTGAAGCTCTAAGGTTTCTCAGTTGACCTTTGAGAGATTGGCTAAATTGGCCAAGGTCAAACTCTTCAAAGGGATGAACTGAATTGACAAATAGATATTGAGGGGTTGACCACTTATGCCGACCACTTATACCTATTGGCCGACCCTAATCGACTTTTGGCTTACCCCATGTGAGGTTGACAAATGTGCCTAGGCCAAATTCTTGGGCCAACTCTTTTGGGGCATAATCGGGTTTAGTCTTTAAATTTTCAGTGTATTGATAGCCACAAACTCACCCAACTAGCCATTTGAAGATTGCATGTGCATATTGTTCCTTACAAACCGTACTAAAATCCATGGGAAGATAAAGGAGGCAAACGGATAACTCAAAACTCACCCAATAGCTCTCAGTTTGAGGGAGTTAATGCCATTTTGAATCTACTTCTTCCAACTTGCAACTCCCTCCCCACTTGTTGATTGACACTGTGAGTGAGTGTAGGCCAAAGCCAGGTCAACCCTTTTAAGCTTAGCCCCCTTCCCCCCTTTCTCGATGGCAACCAATAATAAAGCTATTTCCCCATAACCCAAAGCTAAACCACGCGGATACTCCCAAATTTTACTTCAATTCCACTCCCCAAAGCCCCTAACTTTCTCTTCCTTTCCTTTCCCCATCTGAATTTGTTTCTTTTTTCGTCCAACTCATTCAAATTGGGGATTCCTTGACAGCTTGGTCATGGAAACCCCTCTACCTTTCACACTTGCAACACAAATCCTCTTCCCATTCACGGGCTAGCCTACCGCTACCTCCCCATTTCACCATTTTCTCTCTATCCCCCCCTTTTCCCTATTCCCATTCTCCCTCTTCTGCAGCCGCTCTGTTGAAGGCCTTCTTTTTAGCTAACTGTTCATGGGGTCCTGCCTTAGTGCCAGGATTAAAGCCGAGAGCCCTCTTCACATTGGTTTGAATCCTTTTCTTTCCTTCTTTTACTTCACTTAGGTTTTCCAATTTCTTCTCTTCTTTGTTTTCTATTTCTGGGTTCTCTCTGCTTTTGATTTGGTTACTTCCTGAAATGGTTTGATTCGGATTTGGATTTGGGTTTTTCTCTTTTCATGTCTCTCTGATGGAAAACTAAAGTGGGCATTGGGTTGATTATGTGTTCTTTGATGAGGGAATCATTTTTAGATCTAACTAGAGCGTTAAATAATGGCTTCTGCACAGGGTTGAGCTTCAAGTCTGCAAGAGATGGAAATGATAAGGGCAATTCAATCGGCAAGTCCTCATCTGTGTCGACTCCTCGGACTCCTCGAACAGAGGGCGAGATCTTGCAGTCCTCCAACTTGAAAAACTTCACCTACAATGACCTTAAAACTGCCACCCGAAACTTCCGCCCTGATAGTGTCCTGGGTGAGGGCGGGTTTGGTTCTGTCTTTAAGGGGTGGGTTGACGAGCAGTCCTTTGCAGCTACCAAGCCAGGAACTGGGTTGGTCATTGCTGTAAAAAGGCTCAACCAGGAAGGCTTTCAGGGTCACAGAGAATGGCTGGTTAGTTCGCAAACTATAGCTTTTGGTTTATACTTAAATCATCTGTAATGTGGGATTGATTTGTGGATGTCTGAATTTACAGACAGAAATTGACTACCTAGGACAGCTGCATCATCCTAATCTTGTGAGATTGATTGGATTTTGCTTAGAGGATGAACATCGACTTCTTGTTTATGAATTTATGCCTCGGGGCAGCTTAGAAAATCATCTATTTAGGAGTAAGCAAGCTATTCACTTATTCTACTTGTATAGCTACTTGTTTACTTGGATTCTCATTTTATTTGTTTGGGGGATTAGGGAGTGCTCACTTTCAGCCTCTATCATGGAGCCTCCGAATGAAAGTTGCCCTTGGTGCTGCTAAAGGTCTAGCTTTTCTACACAGTGAGGAAGCGAAAGTAATATATCGGGACTTCAAAAGCTCGAATATCCTGCTCGATTCGGTATCTGAAACGATTCGACCTTTTCGAAACTATGTTTCTGAAATATTTGTGTTTGATCTCATTTGTGTTGAACTTTGAAATGACAGGATTATAATGCAAAACTCTCTGATTTTGGATTAGCTAAGGATGGGCCTACTGGTGATAGAAGCTATGTTTCTACTCGGGTAATGGGAACATATGGCTATGCAGCTCCTGAATATATGATCACAGGTATCTTTCATTTTGCCTTGTTTGATCAGTGTATGTAAATTTCAATTTTTACAACAAGTGTGAGATCGAGAGGAGAACGAAACATTCCTTTTAAGAACGAAATAAACCGTGAAGTTGACGGCGATACGTAATAGGCCAAAGCGGACCATATTTGCTAGCGGTAGCCTTGGGCTGTTACAAATGGTATCAGAGCCAGACACCGGGCGGTGTGGGGGACGCTGGACCCCTAAGGGAGGTGGATTGTAAGATCCCACGTTGGTTGGAAAGGGGAACAAAACATTTCTGGGTGTGGAAACCTCTAGTGTGCCAGCGAGGACGCTGGCTCCAAAGGGGGTGGATTGTGAGATTCCACATTGGATGGAGAGGGAAACGAAACATTCCTTATAAGGGTGTGGAAACCTCCAGTGTGCTAGCGAGGACGCTGGGCCCCCCCGATTCCACATTGGTTGGGGAGGAGAACGAAACATTCCTTATAAGAGTGTGAAAACCTCTCTCTAGTTAGAATTGTAAGGCTGATGGCAATATGTGTGGGCCAAAGCGGACAATATCTGCTAGCGGTGGCCTTGGGCCGTTACAACAAGCCTATCTACTTGTGCTGTTATGTTAAAAAACATTAACAAACATGATGATATGTGACTATGAGTTGACTACAAGTTATTAAATTTCCAAGCCTGGATTCATTCTCTTGTTTTGAAGGTCATCTGACTGCCAAGAGCGACGTGTATAGTTTTGGAGTTGTTCTTCTCGAAATCTTATCAGGAAGACGAGCTATAGACAAAAACCGACCATCTGGAGAACACAGTCTTGTGGAATGGGCCAAACCTTACCTCACCAGCAAAAGAAGAGTTCTCCAAATGCTGGATACACGCATCGAAGGCCAATATTCTACTGCAGGAGCACTGAAAGCAGCTAAACTTGCGATTCAATGTATATCAACGGAACCCAAGTTAAGACCAAACATGAACTCAGTGGTGAAAGCATTGGAACAACTTCAGGATTCCAGTGAAACAAATGGAGCAAAGGGCCCTATAACCGAACCCGTAAGCAAATCCAATCAAGGCAGTGACACCACAAATAACAAAGCTGTTTCTTATCCTAGACCATCTGCTGCAATACTAAATCTATAGAAACCGAGACGAAAGAACGTCTGGTGAACCGGCTAACATTTTGACCGAACCCGAAAGGTAAAAGATGGTATTTGGATGACCAACTTTTTGTGTACTGAAACGCTGTACAGTTTCCTTGCTGAATTGTCCCCAGAATCAGTTCCCCATCCATCCCCTTGTGTTTGTCTGTTCTGGCTTGATTAGAATAAGATTTGATTCCACTAAGATGAGGCATTATAAGTTTAAAACGCTTATTTCAAACATTTGCTTTAACAAAACTGAAAAGATATACTGTTTTTTTCTGTCTACAAGGCGGAGCGGAGATGGGGAAGCCTTTCCCGTCCCCATCTTCTCCACCTAGTGAAATTTCTCATTTATTTTTGTGGGAATGGAAGCGGTAGTTCATCCGAGATATTTGTTGGAATAAGAAGAGATGTAGAGAACTTTAGAACGAGATTGTGTTTGCAGCTCTCTCAAAAATCAAAATGAAATCAATTCCATATATATCATATCACATGCTTCTTCCTTTGACTCGACTTTATCTTTTGTTAAATATATTCTTTTAATTCTTACATTTTCATTATTTATTAATTTTTATATAAGAAGTTAAAATAGAAAACAATTTTAGAATTGAAGTATATATTTAACAATTTATAATTTTATTTGTATACGTATGTTTAAGATAATATTAAAAAAGAATAAAAATTAGACAATGATATTTACCATTTTTCATTTTAAATCAACGACCGTAAAAGTGAGAATCGAATAATATACTTTTATTAAATCTGATTACAGCATTATCCTTTTAAATACACGAGATATATATTACAACAAAATAAAATAAATAAATAAATAAATTTGCATATAATCTTTATTAGAAGAGAGGTAAAATTTTAAATATGATTTGGAGGCTTTCTCATAAATAAATAATAATAATAATAATAATCAGGATTTAATCACACTTGTAATGCCATGCCACTTGTAATGGCAATGGGAAGCCGCCAAAAGTTGAAACCGTCTTCCCTTTTTCCAAACCCCCACGCATCCCTTCCCGTTTGAAGTAAAAGAAATGAAAAGAATTGGGCATGTTGGCACCTTTGCCGTGGGCCCGCGTCTGCGAGGTTCGTTGAGTCATCGATCTTGACGACTCGGCAGCGGCTACGGCTGCGTCTGCTCATCTATATAAACCCACCGCAGCTTCATAATCCTCCAAGCTTGACCGAGAGAAACAAAGCTATGGCGATTGGAATATTGGAGGTCAATTTGGTGAGTGGTAAAGGACTTCGAGGCAAAGATATCCTGGGTAATGATAATCTGTTCTTCAAATTCTTTCTACATTTGATTTACTTTGTGATCATGCTATTACTTATTAAGCTAATCATCTTCTTCTTATTTCGTATTTCGTAGGTGGAATTGACCCTTATGTTTTGATTCAGTATAAGGGCCAAGAACAGAAGAGCAGTGTTGCTAAAAGTGAGTCTCTCTTTGGTTCTTTGTATTTAAGAAATGATCATATTATGTTTTTAAAACACGAAGCATGTTGTGTGATTTTAAATGGCGTAGATGCAGGTGAAAGTCCAGTATGGAATGAAAAATTTAAATTTCGAGTGGAGTATCCTGGGAGCGGTGGTGTCTACAAGATCGTCCTCAAAGTCATGGACAAAGACACTTTATCTGCTGATGATTTCATCGGGGAAGCCACGTAAGATCATTGATCTTCAACATTATAATAAGAACACTCATACTATTGTCGTTGGAATAGAACGGTCTGGTTTACGAGAATGAGTTGTGCAGGATATACGTGAAGGATTTATTAGCTTTTGGAGTTGAAAATGGGAAGTCGGAGATATGGGTTCAAAAGTACAGCGTGGTAGGAGCCAATCTTAAGTACAATGGAGAAATTAAAGTTGGAGTGAGCTTCACCCTTGAAGGTCATTGATCAAAAAACGCTCAAAATCTGAACCGAACTGAAAACTAGGTGGCTTGCCTTCACCAAATCCATCGGGGAAATGTATGGAAAGTTGCTGCTCTAACCAAATTGTACTTTGTTTTTTTTTTCTTTTTTTCTTAATAAAATGTAATCAAAATGGTCTAAACTAAGTAAAATAAGAAGCCAAGTATTTAATAATTTGACTTATCAACATCACTTTAATATAACATCAACCCGTCTTAATTCAACCCTAAAACACATCACTTTAATTACGTGGTTTTGGGTTTGTAGATCTTACATAAAATAATATTTCTATTGTATTCGTGGTCAAATGTTATGGGTTTGATCCTCACCAACAACGTTTCACTTAACCTTTTTTTATTTATTTGTATACAACATCGGTGCACATATATCGTTTGGTGACAAAAAGTCTAATTACTTTATTACCACAATTGAAGTTACGATCAATAAACATATTCAATTCAATTTTAGTATATATTACTAAAATTCATAATTCTTTTTAATCTCATTCAAACATGGGAATCCTTAACCAAATTATTTAAAAATAAATAAAAACTATTATTTTAACCAAATTATATATATATATTATTTTTATAAAATGTAGATAACAAAGAAGTTCATGGACTTAATTTTCAAGCATAAAAAAAAATCTATATTATTTGTTTGTCTTAAAATAATAATAATAATAAAAAGTTTAGTTTCACTAAATTTAATAAATAAATAAATAAACGAAGGAATTCGAATTGGATTTTAGTCTTTACTCACTTATATTTATGTTCATGTGGCCTTTCTTAAATTCATTCAGTTAAATATTAATGTAATAAACCATAACCTATTGTTCCCAAAACAACATATTCAAAGTACATGAATACTCTATAATTTAAGCTTTCTTTTATTAGAATATATAACTTTATGTTTGCTTTACAGCGTCAAGGCCGTCTTAGCTCAGTGGTAGAGCGCGTGGCTTTTAACCACGTGGTCGTGGGTTCGATCCCCACAGACGGCGTTCTTTACATTTTCAATATCAAATAGTATTGTGTGTTTTATTTTTGAACGACCGACTATCTGTATAAAGAATATTATTGGGTTACAGGTTTCACCCACAACGAAAATCCAAGATACCAGCATTAAATTTAATAAAGTTTCGTTTTTTTTATTTATTGTAATTTAAGATTTTTGGGAGTGAATCCCACATTAATTAATTTAGGGAATGATCATGGGTTTATAAGAAAAACATCTCTATTTATATAAAGCTTATAAGTAAGGAATACATCTTAATTGGAGAAACCAAAAGTAAAAACATGATTGCTTATGGTAAAAGTGGACAATATCATATCATTATGGAGGTCTTGATTTTTAACAACTTATGTTTCTACTTTGGTAATGAGAACATATGGTTGTACAGCTCTCGAACATATGATCACACGTACAAAGATATTTAGAAGATAAAATCTAAAAGATCACAAATGACTCGTGTACATTGTCTAGCCTTTAAAGTAAATAGTCTTCAATCCCCAACAAGTTTAAGCAAAAAATGTATTATTATTTTTCTAAATATCTTGTAAAAATGAAATTAATTCAATATTGTATCCTATCCTATGGCTGCTTACTTTGATAGATATGAATATTTAAATTTTATATTTGACTGAATATATTCTTTTAATTCTATGAATTTTTTAAATAAATTTTTTATAACATTGTCAATAGTATAGTTGATATAGGTTAATTTTCAGTCCTAAATTCTTGGTCAAGTCATGTTCATTGCGTGGTTGGAAGAACCAGATTCTAAATAAAAATAAACATATAAAAATAAAATCAAAACTTAAAATTAATTAAAAATATTAAATGTATCATAATTTAATAACAATTGACATACATCATTAGTCATAGGCGTAAATTGCAAATATTTATGATTAAAAGAAAAAAGGAAAATGATATTAGAATTAAGACACATTTAATAATTTAAAATCAATACACGTGTAAGATAATACTAAAAAAGAATAACAATTAAAGTGATATATTTTTTCTTTTTTATTTTAAGAGAGAATCGAATATTATACTTTATTAAATTTGATCTGGTATTATTCTTTTAAATACATGTATTATAAAAATAAAAAATTTATTAAAAGACAGGTAAAAAAATTTAATCTAAATTAAAAAGTTAGTCGAAGGCAGGCAGCCACGTCTGTCGTGGAGCTGCGTGAGCGACAGCAGCAGCAGTGGCGGGTCATCTATATAAACCCACTGCGCCTTTGTATTCCTTCAACTTCAACTTCAACTTCAACTTCATCTTCATCTTCAAGGTTGACAGACAGAGACAAAGCAATGGGGATGGGAATGTTGGAGGTCCATTTGATTAGTGGTAAAGGGCTTCAAGCCCATGATCCTCTTAATGGTAAGCTCCAATCTGCGGTTTCTACTTCCTCTCATGGCGCCGGTGCTCTTACTTATTATGCTATTCATTTTCTCCTCATTCCGCAGCTCCAATTGACCCTTATGTTGAGATCAACTACAAGGGCCAAGAACGCATGAGCAAAGTTGCTAAAAGTTAGTCTCTCTTCTTCTTTCCAACCTCAAAAATTTTATAAATTAATATCATTCTTATTTGTGTGGTTTTAAATGGCGCAGATGCAGGGCCAAATCCAATATGGAATGAGAAATTTAAATTCCTAGCAGAGTATCCTGGGAGCGGTGGTGACTTCCATATCTTATTCAAGGTCATGGACCATGACAATATAGATGGTGATGATTACATTGGCGATGCCATGTAAGACCATTGATCTTCTCTTCTCTTCTCTTACATAACTACTACTATTACTACTATTACTATCACCACCGCATTCAAAGTTGACGAAAGATAGAACTGAATGATTGTTGCAGAATAGATGTCAAAGATTTATTAGCTGAAGGAGTTATAAAGGGATGGTCGGAGTTAGCGCCTAGAATGTACCAGGTTTTAGCACACAAACTTTACTTCAAGGGAGAAATTGAAGTTGGAGTGTCCTTCAAGCGGCAGGTAATGGAGCATGTTTAGTGTTTGAATGTGAGCTGAAAATGACATGAACATTTGTGTATAAGGTTAGCTTATTTGGTTTGATGAAATGGTGAAATAGGCGTAATTAAGGAAGAACAAGTGGGAGGATGGAAGCAAAGCGAAGACTACGTGGCTTGCCTTCTTCAAACCCATTCCGGAAATGTATGCAAACTTGTTACTTATTTGAATTTCTACCTCTTTTGGTATGTTATTCAAATTCTAAACTATAAATTAACATAAATAAAATAAAAAAGTTAGGTTTTTAATAATTCTCTAATTAATCTTAATCGCATCAACCTCTCTTGACTCGACTCAGTTGTGAAGTACATCGCTCTAATCATGTGGTCATGGGTTCGTAAATCCCATATACGGCATTACGAGTAACAATTCTTTTGTATGTGAAATAATATTTTTTATAACTCGACTAAATGTTATGTTATGAGTATGATTCTCCCCAACCAGATTTCAATTACATTGACAATTGAAATTAAGTCAATTTCTATTTATTTATGAAATTTTTTAATGAATGGTTTATTCATATTTACAAATTTGATATTAGCAAAACATCAAAACTGTTATAGTTTAGTGATTGAATACCTGACTTTTAACCATGTGGTTGTATGAGTTTGATCTCTATTGACAACGTTGCAAATTAATTTTTTCATTCACGGGTAAGAAATAATTATCACCAAAAATTTAAAGTCTATATCAATAAATATGACGATTTTAAATATATAATTTTTTTTTAATGGGCCCATTTAAACATTTTTATATAATTGCTTTTAATTTGGAATATTGACATCATAAATAGACGGTAATGATAGATCATTTTTAAGTCTATCTATTAACTTATACTATTGTATTTGAGTCTATCTATAACGTATACTATCTCTAATGATAACCAATAATAAAAAAAATTTAAAAATTAAAAAAGTTTTTTTTTTCTCTAGATTTAATAAATAAATAAATAAAAACGAAGGAATTCGAATTCTCTTTGTATTTGAGTATGTGAAAAAGCGTTTTTAGTCTTCACTCACTCCTATTTATGTTTATACTGCCTTTCTTAAATTCATTTAGTTAAATATTAATGTAATAATTATGATAAGAAAACACTATAATTTAAGTTAAAGTAGGTGTATCTTCAATCCGTCAATCCAGATCAATCCAACAACTATAAGGATTTGGTTGGGTTGAATTAATATTTCGAGTTGGATTGAGTTCATTTTTAGGAACCCGAACTGAATCGGTTCGGTTTCGAGCTCATGGGACAAAATCTTCCAGTTAATCCAAGTCAAATAAAAATATATAAAATATATTAATAAACTTATCATAATAACGTGTTGGCTAGAATGGTCTAATTAAAGACTTGTCACGCTCAAGTTTGATGTCAATCAAATACATTTTTTTTTGTTTAATTTCTTTCATAGTTTCTTATTTTGTTTAATTTTTTTTTATATATTAAAAATATTTAAAACATATTATAAATAAATTAACCTATAACTATTCATATATTTTATACTACTTTTAGATGGTATACGATCTAAATAATAAATTAATAAACAATCATGATAATTTATAACAATTTATTAATTATGATTTATTCATTTATGTTATTTTGAAACAAATACCTATAGGTTCAATGTTCATAAATTATAATATTTGAATAATTTTAAACTATATTGTCATCATTTTACGGATTTATAAAATGAATTTTCTGAAATTGTATTTTGGAAAATGACTGTGAAAGTTTTTTATAATTTTTTTTTACTTTCCATCTTATTATTTTTTTCATTGAACTTGATGGAAAGTAAATAAATTTAAATACCGAATTTCATCAAAAGTTGTCCAAAATATTTTGATTGTTCTAGATCAATAAATAGTATGAATGAGAAAATTCTTAATTATTTTAAGAGTTATTTAACACGAACACAAAATTAGTTTAAATAGATTTATAGATTTTGTTATAAAATTGAGTAATTCTAAATTTTAGTGTATTTATTATCTATTTGTTACAACATTATTATATCTTTTTTTAATTTATAATAGTTTAGGTAACTTCATCATGTAAGTAAGTCTACTATAATCATAATATTTTTTTGTAATATTTTTTATTTTTATTTTTATTTATATAGTATTTTTAAGCTAAACATTTTTATTGTATTTTTAATTTCATTATTTTTCTTACTTTAATCAATTCTCAACAAATGTCGGTATTTAGTTGTTTTTAGTTTTATGATAATGTTGAACTATGTTAATATGTTACAATTTTCACTTGTTGTATTGATTTTTTTATTATTTTTATTTTTTATAATAATGATAGATTGATTTATATTTGTTGGTGAACTTTTAATATTTTTTATTTAAAATTAATTTTTTTTAACAACCAAACCTAAAAATATAGTGAAAATAGAGGGTTCGGTTGTGAAAGTTTTCAGTTATCAATCCAACAAACCCGAAGTTTTGGGTTGGGTCAAAATCATCCCTCAACCTAACCCAACTATTTACAGTGCTTAATAATAGACATTTTGTTTTATATTACTTTCAGTATGCATTTTAGCATCAAAGCCGTCTTAGCTCAGTGGTAGAGCGCGTGGCTTTTAACCACGTGGTCGTGGGTTCGATCCCCACAGACGGCGTTTTGTTGTTTATTTATCTTTTTTTTCAATATCAATCTGGTTGGTTTATCTAAATAGTAAAATGGTTGTTCTACCTGAAGTAAGGAATTGCATGGGGAACAAAAGCTTAATAAAGGAATGAGTTTATAAGTAAGGAATTGCATGGACCAGAGTTTACCAAGGGAATAATGCTTAATAAGGAAATACATCTCAAAAAGCTTAAAGGAATAATGCTTAATAAAGGAATACATCTCCAAAAGTTTAAAGGAATAAGGTGCGTTTATAAGTAAAGAAAACATCTCCAAGAGCTCGAAGGGTAAGAAATACATTTCCAAGAGCTCAACAAGGGAATGATCATGAATTTATAAGTAAGTAATACCTCCATTGGTATGAGGTCTTTTGAGGAAATCAAAAGCAAAAACACGAGAGCTTATGGTTAAAGTGGACAATATCATATCATTGTGGAGGTCGTGACTTCTAACAAGTTATGTTTCTACTAGAGTAATGGGAACATATGACTATGCAGCTCCTGAATATATGATCACATGTACAAAGAATAATTATCTAAATTTATTGTGACATGATTGTTAAAAGATCATCCATAATCTAACACCGTCCGGTCCAATAATTATATGAACTTATTGTTTAGATATTTTATAAATAAATTTAGAAGATAAAATCTAAGAGATCACACGGGCAGCGTACGTTGTCTAGCCTTTAAAGTAAATAATCTTCTATTCCCAACAAGTTCAAGCAAACTAAAGTGTATTATTATTTTTCTAAATATCTTGTAATCTTTTTCTAATTCAATAAAACGGTTTGTTTTTGACAAAAAAATTAAAATGAAATTAATTCATTATTATATCATATCTGAAGGCTACTTACTTTGATCGGTACGAATATTTAAATTTTATATTTGACTGAACATATTCTTTTAATTCTATGAATTTTTTAAATAATTTTTTTTTATAACATTGTCAATGGTTGATATAGGGCAAAGTTTTTTTTGTCACAACTAATTTTTCGTCGTAAATTATTAGTCAAGTCATGTTTTATGAATGATATGATTGGAAGAACCGATTCTAAAATAAAAATAAACATATAAAAATAAAATCAAGATATATATATAAATATCAAAACTTAAAATTAATCAAAAATATTAAAGTGATCCTAATTTATTAATAATAATTGACATACAATCATCTACTAAGTTATAGGCATAAATTGCAAATATTTATGATTAAAAGAAAAAAGGAAAATGATATTAGAATTAAAACATACATTTAATAATTTAAAATCAATACACATGTGTAAGATAATACTAAAAAAGAATAATAATTAAAGTGATATATTTTTTCTTTTTTATTTTAAGAGAGAATCGAATATTATACTTTATTAAATTTGATGTGGTATTATCCTTTTAAATACATGTATTATAAAAAAAAAAATATTTATTAAAAGACGGATAAAAAGTTTTAATCTAAATTAGAAAGTTAGTCGAAGGCAGGCAGCCACGTCTGTCGTGGAGCTGCGTGAGCGACAGCAGCAGCAGTGGCGGGTCATCTATATAAACCCACTGCGCCTTTGTATTCCTTCAACTTCAACTTCAACTTCAACTTCATCTTCATCTTCAAGGTTGACAGACAGAGACAAAGCAATGGGGATGGGAATGTTGGAGGTCCATTTGATTAGTGGTAAAGGGCTTCAAGCCCATGATCCTCTTAATGGTAAGCTCCAATCTGCGGTTTCTACTTCCTCTCATGGCGCCGGTGCTCTTACTTATTATGCTATTCATTTTCTCCTCATTCCGCAGCTCCAATTGACCCTTATGTTGATATCAACTACAAGGGCCAAGAACGCATGAGCAAAGTTGCTAAAAGTTAGTCTCTCTTCCTCTTTCCGACCTCAAAAATTTTATAAATTAATATCATTCTCATTTGTGTGATTTTAAATGGCGCAGATGCAGGGCCAAATCCAATATGGGATGAGAAATTTAAATTTCAAGCTGAGTACCCTGGGAGCGGTGGTGACTTCAAGATCTTATTCAAGGTCTGGGACCATGACACTGTAGATGGTGATGATTTGATTGGCGAAGTCATGTAAGACCATTGATCTTCTCTTCTCTTCTCTTACATAACTACTACTATTACTACTATTACTATGACCACCACATTCACAGTTTACGAAAGATAGAACTAAATGAGTATTGCAGAATAGATATCAAGGATTTATTAGCCGAAGGAGTTAGAAAAGGATGGTCGGAGTTAGCGCCTAGAATGTACCATGTTTTAATACACAAAATCCACTTCAAGGGAGAAATTGAAGTTGGAGTGTCGTTCAAGCTGCAGGTAATGGAGAGTGTTTAGTGTTTGAATGTGATTGTGTATAAGGTTAAGCTTATTTGGCTTGATTTAATGGTGAAACAGGGCGGGGGATGTGGAGGGTGTTACCCATGGGAAAACTAAGTGGCTTGGCTTCTTCAAACCCATTCCAGAAATGTATGCAAGCTTGTTGCTTTAAACCAATTTGAATTTCTACCTCTTTTGGTATGTTATTCAGATTCCTAATGTAACCAAACTACTATAAATTAACATAAAATAAAAGCTATGTTTTTAAATAATTGTCTCATTTGATTTATAATATTATAACATCAACCCGTCTTTATTCAGTCATAAAGCATATCGCTCTAATTATGTCGTCATGGGTTTGTGACTCCCATATACAGCGTTACGAGTAACAATTTTCTTGTATATGAAATAATATTTACTATAAGGCCTATGCATTTATGGTTAAATGTTATGGGTATGATCCTCACCGACCACATTTCTATATGTCTCTTTTATTTATTTGTATTGAACATCCATACAAATATATCTTTTAGTGATAAATTCTATTTACTTTAACTATTACAATTGAAATTAAATCGTTTTAATGGATAGTTTATTCGTATTTATAAATTTAATATTAACAAATGTTGAAATTGTTATAGTTTATATAGTTTTGTGCGTGAATTTTAACTATATGGTTTTATAGGTTTGATCTCCATTGACAGCGTTGTAAATTAACCTTCTCATTTATACGTGTAAACAATAATTATCACGAAAAATTTTAAAGACTGTAATTCACATTCCATATTAATATATATAGCAACGGAACAAACAATTCCCACATTACTAAAATTAAGTATGGTTGTAACAGCCCAAACCCACCGCTAGCAGATATTCCCATTATGTATCACCGTCAGCCTCGCGGTTTTAAGACGTATCTACTAGGGAGATGGTTCCACACTCTTCTAAAGAATGATTCGTTTCCCTCTCCAACCAATGTGGAATCTCACAATGGTGTTTGACAAAGATCATGCCACAGGATTGGGAGTAGAAACCCTACAAAGATGGCATCAAACACTTTCGAGTAAGTGGAATAAGATGTTCAATTGGATTAAGAGAAGTACTACATCCTAGAACCACCACCATTTGATGCTAGAAGGGAGATATTGGAAGAGAATACATTAGAAACGCCCACCAAAAAACATACTAGAACTAGAACGTCGTGACGACTAGAGATTGACATTGTACCGACAACAATGGATATGCAAACAACTCGGAGGTCTTTAAAAACCCATTCCAGAAATGTATGCAAACTTGTTACTAATTTGAATTTCTATCCGTTTTGGTATGTTCTAAACTATAAATTAACATAAATAAAATAAAAGGCTATGTTTTTAATAATTGTCTAATTAATCTTAACATCATCAATCTGTCTTGACTCGACTCAGTTGTAAAGTATATCCTAACCATGTGGTCATGGGTTCGTAAATCTCATATACGGTAATACGAGTAACAATTCTCCTGTATGTAAAATAATATTTATTATAACTCGACTAAATGTTATTTTATGAGTATGATTCTCACTAACGAGGTTTCAATTACATTTTTTATTTATTTGAATAGAACTTCCACGATCTTTTATGACCAAAATTCTAATTACTTTAATCATGACATAGAAGGACTTAGTTCCATTGGTATGCTATTCCTACGGTTAATGGGTCATGTTATGTTGAGTCACGTGTGACTTAGTAGAATGGGTGGAGATTAGACAATGAGGCATTCAGGCCTAGGTACTGCAACAACTAGAACGGTTGGTGGAAGAGCAGTTATCAAATTGCAACTTGTAGAGGGCGTGATTAAAACTCTAAAGTCAGGAGTCTCAAGAAACAATACACAACAATTGTCGAGATGCTCAGACATGCATGTAGTGAATTTAAGTGGAATGAAGAGTTCATATAGTTTGAGGCGAAGAAGGATATATTCGATGTATGGGTTAGGGTAAGATTACGAATTCGAACTTAAATTATCGTTCTGAGTTAATGCAGCGTACTAATATTTAATTCTTTTCACATAGGGTCAAAGAGGATCCAAATCGAAAAGGCATGCAGAACAAACCATTCCCTTTTACTATATCTAAGTATGTCATAGTATTTAACTATTAAAAAAGTAAATTTTTTATAATATTTGTGACAGTAATTTTGAGTCATAAATTCTTCTGTCAAAGTCATATTTTATGACTGAAGAATTAGATTCGAAGAAAAAAATTATATTTGAATTTTTTAAATCAACCATAAAAAAGTGAAAATAGAATATCACTGATTTATACGCGACAAATAAATTACAAATATAAAAATATATATTTAATATAAGATAGGTAAAACAATATTGTGATGGAAATTATGATTTGTGAAGTTTTTTCATAAATAATAATTAAAAACAAAGAATTGGGCATGGGGCAGCTTGTGCGAGGTTATTTTGAGTGGTAGACCTTGACGACATGGCTCATCTATATAAACCCACCGCACCTTTGTATTCATTCAAGCTTGGACAGACACAGTAACAAAGCGATGGCGATAGGAATATTGGAGGTCAAATTGGTGGATGGTAAAGATATTCGAGGCATAGATGCCGATGGTAATTGTTTCTCTTCATCAACATATCTTATCTACCATTCTTCTGGGTGTTCTTCAAGTTCTTTCTAGATTTCTTTTTTTTGGAGGAACATTTATTAAGCTAATGATCTTTTTTTATTCATTTTGCAGGTAAAATTGACCCTTATGTTCTGGTTCAGTATATGGGCAGAGAATACATGAGCAGAGTTGCTGCAAGTTTGTCCCTCTTATTCTTTTCAACCTCAAAATGATAAAGTAATATCCATGAACACTATTTTTTTGAAGATTTTAAATGGTACAGATTCAGGAGACCATCCGGTTTGGAATGAGAAATTTAAATTCCAAGCAGAATACCCTGGAAGCGGTGGTGACTACAAGATCATCCTCAAGGTCATGGATCATGAGATCTACGCTGCTGATAGATTGATTGGCGAAGTCAAGTAAGACCATTCATCTTCTTTCACAGTAAATAAAAGGTTGGAAGTTTAAAAAATACTAAATGACTGCTGCAGGATAGACGTCAAGGATTTATTAGCCAATGGAGTTGAGAAAGGGATGTCGGTGTTGGCGCCTAAAATGTACCCTGTTTTATTCTTGGATCTTTACTTCAAAGGAGAAATTCAAGTTGGGGTGTCCTTCGCCCTGCAGGTAATGAAGCAAGTTTAGTCTCTGAGTTTGAGCTCAAAAAAAAGGTGAAAATGACATGAACATTTGGTTATTTGGTTTGATGAAATGGTGAAATAGATGGGCGACATATAATAAGGAAGAACAAGGGGGAGGATGGAAGCAAGGCGAAAACTAGGCTAACCCATTCCAGAAATGTATACTAATTTGAATTTCTACCTCTTTTGGTATGTTATTCAGATTCTAAGCATAAATAAAAACCTATAGTTTTTAATACTTGTCTATAGTTTTTAATACTTGTCTAGTTTGATTTATGATTTATCTTGACACCTTATAACATCAACCTGTCTTAACTTAGTTGTAAAACATATCGCTCTAACTATGTAGTCATGGGTTTGTGGATCTCATATACAGCGTTACGAATAACAATTCTCTTGTATATGAAATAATATTTATTATAACTCTGCTAAATGTTATGAGTACGGTATTCGCCAACAAGGTCTTAATTCCATTTTTTATTTATTTGTATAGAACTTCCATGCACCAACATTCTAATTATTTTAATTATGACAATTGAAATTACATCCATTCCTATTTATTTATGAAAAAAATTTAATGAATGGTTTATTCGTATTTACAAATTTGATATTAACAAACATCATTTTCATTTCTATACCCATTTAAACATTTTTACGTAATTGTTATAAACATTACAACACAACTTTTATGGTTTCCACAAATCCACATCTATCTAGCAATGATAGACCATTTTTAAGTCTATCTATGGACATCTATGTGCATAATTTTTTTATTTTCTTTTTTTTTTTAATTGCTATATTTGCTGAGCTAAGATATAGTTGCTATATTTAAGGACCTAAATTTTCACTGGATCGCTACTAACGTCTCATGTTATACTAAAATACAAAATCTAACTCATCATTTATAACATAAACATGGAAACATTTAAAACATCTCCATCTTTTAGAAAATACCGCCGATCATATTGGAATTCAAAAAAATAAAATAAATACAAAATAAAATAATTTAAAATGATAAAATGCAAGACAACATAATCTAACCTAAGACTAGGAATTTAAATATGCATCTATCCTATGCACGTATCATGGTCTCTACCTGCGATGTCGTCGTCATCCGTATATGGACATCTTGCCTTTACCTGAAAAATGATGTGACATACATTAGAAACGCCAACGAAAAAGCATACTAAAACTAGAATGTCGTGACGACTAAGGAAGAGGAAAAGATTGTAACGTCCCATTAGAAAAAAAAAATAATAAAAAAATTCTCAGGCCGTGTGCCACATTATTTTTTCAGGTAAAGTCAAGGCACCCATGTACGGATGGCCGTGACATCGCGAGTAGAGTCTGTGTCATGTGCATAGATTATGTTCATATTTAAATTCCTAGGGTTACTTAAAAATAGGTTGTTTTGGATTTAATTGCTTTAAATTATTTTGTATTGTTTTTATTTTCTTTAAATTTTTAGTATTTCGTATTAAACACGTAAGACCATGACTGTGTTTTCTAGAGTTAGAAAGACGTTTTAAATGTTTTTGACATTATACTATAAATGATGTTTTCTTTTAAGAGTTATATTCAGCATTTTAGGAGAGCACATTAGTAGCGACTATGAATAAGTAGAAATTTAGGGTCATTACAAAGATTTTCATTTTACTTTGAAATGATTAACACTGCATGGACAACAATGGATATGCAAACTCCTCAACTGCAAATCTGCAAATCTTGCACTGTGACAAAAGGATAAATATGAAATGGAGGTCTCAAGATGAAAAGTAGTGGACCAACTAGAATAAATTGTGGACTTGGACGAGGGTGACATAGTACACCTTATAGATATTTTGTTTACGGATATCTACAAGACGAACAGTTTCTTATTTGTCCCAATGCAGTTGAAGAGGAGATATTTCACGTATCTATCTATTGCGTAGAAATGGGTGATCGACCTAATATATATAATATTTAATAAAGTAATTTTGGGTCATAAATTCTTCTGTCAAAGTCATGTTTTATAAAGGGATGGTCGGAGTTAGCGCCTAGAATGTACCAGGTTTTAACACACAAACTTTACTTCAAGGGAGAAATTGAAGTTGGAGTGTCCTTCAAGCGGCAGGTAATGGAGCATGTTTAGTGTTTGAATGTGAGCTGAAAATGACATGAACATTTGTGTATAAGGTTAGCTTATTTGGTTTGATGAAATGGTGAAATAGGCGTAATTAAGGAAGAACAAGTGGGAGGATGGAAGCAAAGCGAAGACTACGTGGCTTGCCTTCTTCAAACTTGTTACTTAAACTAATTTGAATTTCTACCTGTTTTGGTATGTAATGGACAACTATTAAATAAAAGCCCAAGTTTTTAAATAATTGTCTAATTAGGTTTATCCCTATCTTTATATCTATCATATATATGGGTATTTAGCTTTATTTTTGTGTCCAATAATCTAATTTAAATATTTTTCATTTAACTTTATATTTTGTCTTAAAAAAAACTATTGTACTTACAAATTTTCAAAATAAAATAAAAAACTAATTTTTTAACA
The DNA here is from genome assembly GCA_033971965.1 of Cucurbita ficifolia. Classification (NCBI taxonomy): domain Eukaryota; kingdom Viridiplantae; phylum Streptophyta; class Magnoliopsida; order Cucurbitales; family Cucurbitaceae; genus Cucurbita; species Cucurbita ficifolia. The sequence continues at coordinate 18,922,452 of CM066965.1, forward strand.
TTCAAATTTTGACTTGAACTTAAATACTACAAATTATAGAGGACATATTTATTTCTGTTTGTATGTTAACATCAAAGCCGTCTTAGCTCAGTGGTAGAGCGCGTGGCTTTTAACCACGTGGTCGTGGGTTCGATCCCCACAGACGGCGTTTGTTCTCATTTTTTTTCTTCCTCATATTTTATCATCAAAACAATGGAAAATATTGGGAAAATAGTGTCTGTATTCATTCATTCATTTAATTCACCTTCCTCACCTCTCCACACCTCTCGTATTAATGAAATCCACATTCTTATTTCTTCCAAAAACACCAACAAGAATCTCATGAGAATTCCCATGTCTCTACTAATCTCAACCGTCCATTTCTCATTTCCTTTCAATTTTCCCTTTAAAGCTCAATCCTTTAGTCAACTCTTCCCCCATTTTCTTCTTCCCATTTCATCCTTAATGCCACCCACGATCACACCCTCTCCCTTTCTCGCATTTTCAATACAAACCCTCTTCAACTTTCTGCTATCCTCTTCTATATGTTTCTCTCAATCCCAAAACTCATGAAATTTGAAGACTTTCTAATGGAGCCAACCGCAGCTCATCACCGCAAACTTCATCTTCAGGGTGAGGTCAGATTCTTTCTTTCTCTATCTCTGTCTCTCTTTTTGAATGACAAGTACACAATAATCTGGTTTTTCTTCAGGTTGTGAAGTTAGAGGCAGAATTGCATGGTGAACAACAGCTCAATAAGGCTCTGCATTGGGCTCTTCACCGCCCTTTCCTGTCCCATCCCCATGTTTCCTCTTCTTTACCACCTCAGGTACATCCATTTTGCGTTGGTTTAAGCAATAATAATGCACAAGGGATTTCTTGATTCTCTGTTCTTTGTAGATGCAGGTGCTCATGGAAGAATTGGGAGTTGTGGAGAGAGAGATTGAGAGGTTAGAAAGAAAGGTTGAAGAGCTGAAGTTGAACTTGTACAAAGAAAGGGAACAGAATAAGGAGTGGGAAATTCAGCAGAGGCTTAGATGCCTTTGGCAGCACAACCTGCTCTTGAATGGACCTCAAATTAATAACAACTCTGTGTTTACTGGCCAGCGATCAAAATCTCACCATTATGATGAACTTAGAAAAGATATAATGCTGAGTGAGAGGAGATTCTCTTCAAGTGCTGCTTCTGACATCCAATGTCTTCCACCAAGGAAGAATGCAACGAGAAGCCGAAAGCAGAGCCAATTAGAGAAACAAACTTGCAGTGAGACACCAAATGAGCTTTCAGAGCAGCTGATTAAGTGTCTCATAGGCATTTATGTTGATCTAAATCAGCCATCATACAGCAGCCAAACTTCACCCAATATCCCAAAACATGGCCTTTCCTGCATCAGCTCAAAGCGCTGTATTGCAAAGACTAGCTTCAGTTGCAAAGCGCCTCAGCTCACTTTGTCTTTTGATTATATCTCATCCAATCCCAATCCTTATAGTATACTGCTGCTTGACTCAGAAGGCGGTGTGAGGAACGTTGGCCCTTATAAGAACTTCATCCATATTACGAGAACGTCTTTCGACATCGGTAGACTGCCCGAGTGTTCGACGTCAATCAGAAAGTTGAGGTGAGTGGCAGCCTGCTAAACCAGATTGCCACATAGCGTTGAAACTTGAAATTGTTCTTTTTCTTCTTTATCTTTGCAGGATTCTTATTCATAAGCTGAGCAGTGTGGAGTTGACCTTTTTGACGTACAAACAGAAGTTGGCATTCTGGATAAACATTTATAACTCCTCTATAATGCATGTACTGTAAGACATGTAAGACACTGATGAATTACAGCTATGTTCCTATTTGAATATACTGACTGTAATCACCAAAATTTCAGGCATTTCTTGAACATGGGCTGCCATCGACAACTGATAAACTCTTGGCTTTGATGAACAAGGTATATTCATGACAAATATTACCATTATTATAGAACAACGCTGAAGCATATGTGATTCTTCTGTCCTGCAGGCTGCTCTTAACGTTGGGGGGATAGTTCTCAATGCTCTGGCTATTGAACATTTCATTCTTCGGCATCAAAGTGAAACGAAATATGTAAGTGGTACCTGTCTTGTAGTTTATAACAGCAATATACTTCAAAACTACTATCAGTACATGACGATGGTTTATTGAATATGTTCTCTTTGAAGCCTGTGGATGAGAAGGAAATGCTGCTTCGACATGCCTATGGCTTAGGATATCCAGAACCAAATGTGACATTTGCTCTCTGCAGAGGCAGTTGGTCTTCTCCTGCAGTAAGTATCTTGCTTTTTCTGCATATTTTATGAGCCTCGATGGATCTTTGAAAGAAATTGACTAACAGATTGTTGAAACTTTATGAAGTTAAGGGTGTATACACCAGAGGAAGTGGTGAACGAGTTGGGGATGGCAAAAGTCGAGTATTTGGAAGCATCGGTGGGGATGACAAGCAAGAAGAAGATAATGGTGCCTAAGCTTCTTCAATGGCACATGAAAGACTTTGCAGACGATATGGAATCACTGTTGGAGTGGATTTATAGCCAACTTCCTCGCTCTGCAAGCTTGAAGAGGTCGATAATGGAGTGTTTAAATGGCGAAACAAAATCTCCCATCCATAAAATGGTGGAAATTCAACCTTATGAATCCGAGTTTCGTTACTTGCTGGCCATGTAATCTAAGTTAAGTTGTATGCAGATGCAAGTGAGGGGGATTTGCTATTCATTCCCTCAGGAAAGGCTTAGCAGCCATATGTGATCTTCAATTCTGTTATGTCAAACAAATGACCATCTCTTACCCATTGTGTTCAAAGCATTTCCACATTAGATAAAACTCTATTCAAATAGAAATCATCATGTGTTCTGTTTCAAATGAACTTGTAATCACTAAAGAGTTGGGGTCCAGACAACCAGTCTCCATGTCTTTTCATATACAACCAGGTTGATACAACTTTCATCAGAGATACAAACAGTTTGGTCTGAACAGCATAATAATATGCCTAATCAATTGAATGATCGGAGTCATCAGAGTCGCTCCTTTCAGGCTCCCCAACAGTTGTTTCAGTTTCCATCACATCAGGCTTCGCTGCAGGGGTGGATGCAGGCTTTGCATTTGCATGATGAGAATTCTCATGTCTATCATCTCGATGTTCAGCCACTCCAACATGTGAGAATGCTCAGTCAAGGAACCTCTAAAGTTAAAATTGTAGCATAAGATCATAACTTTATGTCAGAAGAAGAGGAGCAAAAAGGCATATTGTCAGTTCCAGTTCCCGTATATATTTCAATCAAGAATTTCATGAGTGCTAATTAAAATAAGTCTCAGTCTGCCATAGTTTTGAGATGTAAACAACGTTTATGATGCGGATTGAGGTGAGGATGTGTGAGATCCCACATCGGTTGGGGAGGAGAACGAAACATTCTTTGTAAGGGTGTGAAAATCTTCCCCTAGCAGCGCGTCTTAAAACTTTGAGAGGAAGCCCAAAAAAGCCAATATTTGCTAGTGGTGGACTTGAGCACTTACAAATAGTATCAAAGCCAGACATTGGGCAATGTGCCAACAAGGAGGCTGAGCCCCGAAGGGTGGTGAACACGAGGCGGTGTGTCAACAAGGACGCTGGACCCCAAAGAGGGGTGGATTGAGGGGTCCTATATCAATTGGAGAAGGGAACGAGTGCCAGCGAAAACGTTGGACACCGAAGGGGGTGGATTGTGAGATCTCACATCGGTTGAGGAGGAGAACGAAACATTCTTTATAAGGACGTGTGGAAACCTCTCCCTAGCATACGTGTTTTAAAACCTTGAAGGAAAACCCAAAGAGAACAATATCTGCTAACAGTGAACTTGGGCTGGTTACAGGATGGGTGCATGTTTCATAAACTAATATGGTAATGAGTTTCAAACACATAAATTATCAAGGATATCTGCATTTTCGGTAGTTCCTCCTGCCATGATGTTTAGTAAATCTTTCTCCACACGTCGTACAAGCTCAGGCTGCCAAAAAGAAGAGAGAAAGAATCAGTATGTAACCAATCAAACGGCACTTTCTAAATGCAACAAATTTTGATGTGAAGAACAAAAGATATGTCACTGTCCAAAAATTCGTCCTCAACTACCTACTCCTAGTACAAGTAGGAATCTAAATGGATCATCATGTCGTACAGCAGTTTACTATCAAGCTAATAGTAAGAGGTATAAGAACGGCATACATTTAAATCCGGCTCTCTTCGAAATCTACGTTTTCGAGCATCCCTCATAGGAGGGGTCAGACCATGTCTATACTCAGTTGAATCTGGCGCAGGGTCGCCTGGTTCTCTGACCATAATCATCTGTTAAAATGATAGCATCCCATAAAATCTAAGAAACAGCCAGATCATATCACCTGAAATGTATACACTAACGATTTTGATACAATTTTACCTGAGCAATGTCTGCAGCTTTGATTAGCACAGTATCATCGTATGTTTTATATGATTCCACCACACAAGGGAGATCCAGAAGTGATGCTGGAAAATGGTCGTCACCAATGGCAAAAGTGCCACTTCTCCCATCCTCTGTGTCACAATTTAAGAGGCCATAAATAGGCAATTAGGCTAAGCCCCAAATTAGAATAAAACCATACTGCACAGTTTGATCTATTTCCAAATCTCTCTAGACCTCCAGATATCACTTCCAAAGCTAATCAGTCCAAAAGTCTAGAAGTTAATCTATTCATCCAACATCACAGCAAATGTAATGAAAAAAGCACAGAACAGGCAGATTGAGCCAGAAGATGACTGCATAAGTTTCTTTTACCAAAGAAAGACAAATCCAGTGAAGGATCTTCAGATGAAGAAGCATTTTCATTCAGTAGACGTTCAATTCGTTCAGCAACAGAAGGTGGAACCCTCAGTACAAACTGCTCCTCCATGACTTCAGACTCAAAATCAATAAAACTGCTGCACAAAGAAGATCAACCATCGTAAACGAAAAACATTTTTATTCTTTCGAAGGTTGATAAACAAAAATCATCATTCGGCAATGAAAAAGAAATAGGGTTCTAGAAATAGTGCCTTTTGAATTATCAAATGTGGAAAGAATTGGGCTTCCACACAAAAATTCGTTCCATTCATCTGGTTGATTCAATTTGAAAACATAATCCTGGATTACCTTGTATTCTTGAAGGGTGTGTTGGTGTCAAGTTTTTGTATCCTGTGCTTTGAGCTTTTAACAGCCCTTGTACCAAATCAAGGAGTAAAGGCTGTCCCCCAAATTTGATGGTTGCCGCCGGCGAGGGACAAATCGACGGAATAGCTGTGCAAGAGAGAAATCGAGGGGTACCGATAGCGCGGGGAAGAGTCGAGAGACACTGAAAATCGAGATAATAAAGTGAAAAATACCTTCTTCTTTTTCCCTGGTAGATAATTCACCTTTGATTGCTTTATTACCATTTTAGTTTTTTATTTAGAATTTCTTTTACCATTTTATTAAAAGATTATATTGAAAAATAAATATTTTTAAAAAAAGAATAATAGACGGATAAAAATGGGAATTCAATTCCCACAAGTTCTCCCAAGGAAATACGACTAAAATAAGTAGCGAGGAGGGGGACAAGAAAGACATTCCGTCATCTCTATTTTGGACATTTATATTATTTTTTTATTAATTAATTTGGTTTTTATTTAATTTTCACTCACTTTTTATTACTAATCAAATACATCATAATATTTTTTAAAATAAACTAAATCAAAATTAAACTTAAAACTAAAAAATAAAATGTATTTTGCAATCTAGAAAGTAATAGAAACTCTACTATAAATTTTACTAACCAAAGCATATTTATTTCATTAATTAATTTAACATGTTATATTAATTACATATTAGACTTAAATTTCATTTTTATTCTTTAAACTTAATTTGAAATGTCCATTTTTCATCTACGTCCATAAATCTTTCTAATATTAATTGTAATCTCTTACATTTTTTTTAAACCAATCATTTTCGTTTTGTTCAACGTTCGTCATTAATCAATAGTTTGAAACCATGCCTGTATCAATACTCTATCTTACATCATTAATCTTTTAGTTTGATCCATATAAATAAATTTTTAGAGTAAAGTTTAATACATGGTAATTTGTAAAGTAGAGATGGAGCTCTTTCATCATTACCACAAACTTAACATTAAAACTTCCCACATACATACATACATACCATACATACATACGTTTGTTTATAATTTTCTGAAAAATTGAGACCCAAAATGGAGCAATTAGAATCTGAAGTTGTTGGCAGTGAAGGTTTGACCAAACTGCCAATGAGAAGGAACAACGTTGGAGGAAGTCAAAACCCTTCCATCGCTGCCTTTAACACTAAACGAGAGTGACTGACCCACTAAGACATCGTTTGACTGCCAGTTTTGACCCCAATTACGTGTCATGCTCATCCACCCTGTCTTCGACCCCTTGATGCGCACACTCACAATGTCCCCAGCGCCTGCCACGTTGGTTATCAGTACCAGATTGAAATATTTGAACCCATTTATCGTAAACCTCATCCCTCCCTCCCTCTTGCATCCCACCCTGCAATAATAATATATATTCCATTAACAATTTGTCACTGAAACCACAGTAAAACTTGTGTTTTGGCCGTACTTACCTGCGAAACGAGACGGGGACGATCCCGGCGCGGTACTGGGCGATTTTGAGGAACATGGGCATGGAGAGGTCGAAGTGAGGGCGAGGAGGATTGCACCACCCCCCATTGTCATTAGGGAGTGCGTAATTGGGTGGACAAAAGTTGGTGGCTGTCACGAAAATCGACGGGTTTCCAGCGTGGCACCATTGTGGGTCCTTCACGCACTTGATTTCGAAACAAGCTCCACAGCTGGACCCATCGTTGAACAGGGCTGTGCTCAATGCTGCCGTGTTCACGCCGTACCCCTGGCTGTATAAGTTGCCGTAACCACACGCCCCCCCTGCAACCAGACCTAAAATATTAATACGACAAAATTTAATCTAATGGTCTGAAAAAGAGATTGAATTTTGAATACCCATAGTGCCGGAGGCGTCATTGCCGCCGTAGAACGTGGCGTGGGCGCTCTGCCAGGGCCCGCCGCCGTAAACTCCGTTATGTTCTCTGCATTCCACGGCCAACGACATTATTAGCAAGAAAGAGATCAATGCTGTTGAAATAGTTGCCGCCATTACAGAGAGAGATGAGTGGAGGATTTTACTCTGAGGAAGACGAAGAGGGCGAAGGGGTATTTATATGGAGGGAAGAAATTAAATTATGGGATTTATTATTACTTTTTTTAGAGAAAAAAAAGAGAACAAAATAGGTGGCAGAGGGGGTTGAATTGGACACGGTTGGGGCGGCACAAGACGGTGCGCTTTACGGGTTTAACATAAAGGATTATTCAGTGACGTGGCAAACCGTTTAATCAATCCACCAACCAGATCTATGGGATCCGCCACGTCATCGGGGGAAGGGGTTTTCTTTTTAGTTTTATTTCTTCCCAACGACAATTCACCAACCTACTAGATTAGTTTGACTTCCACATGTGATTATGTGAATTATTTTTGCCATCCCAAACCTAAACTTTCTTTCTGTTACAAAAAATTAAAATATTTATGCTTTACACATGCAATTTCAAATTCCGTGAAATAAATAAATAATGCGGAAGGCAAATAATTAATGTATATATAGAGAGACATAAAAAAATGTTGAGGAGTTGAATTTATTATAACTATTAATATTGTAGGTCGAATAAATGGTAAAATAGATATTTATATTGGCCACATACAAGTCGAATATATTTGAGGTCGGTATGTTTTCAAATTTTAAATTTTAAAATTAAAAAATTAAAAAATTATATCAGTAAATTAATTTTCTAAAAGTTATGTTATGAATTAAAATGGATGAATGTGTAGAATTGTGAGATCTCACATCAGTTAGAGAGAAGAACGAATCATTTCTTATAACTTGAAAGAAGTCTAAAAAAAATAATATTTTCTAGCGATGAGGTTGAACTGTTATAAAAATGAAGTGTGAGAAGCAAACAAATGTGTACATTATATATGTTGAGAAATAATGAAAGGTTGCTTCATCGCCATGTATGAAGCTTCTTCAAACTTGAGGGACACTAATCCCAACCGTCCAATTAATTTCCTAACTACCATTTACATTATTCAAAGCACGACTATGAGACAAGTATCATTGTTTTATTAATTTATTCTTTCGAGTCAAATGTTTGAATAAAACTATAAAGTAATAGAAATGAGTGTGGTGTGTCCGTTGTTTGATCCAATATTTTAAAAGTAAAACAATGTTCTTTAAGTTAAGTTTGTGTTGTGGAAGGTCGAATATGCCCTTTACAAAGAATTTGAATCGAAGTCAACGTGAGGAACCATCTTCATAATTTCATCTGAATTGAAAGAATTTGATAGAAAAATTGATTACATAATCCGTTGTCAATGTACGATTAAATTCAATTGTAGCCACATGTTGAATTATAGTTGAATATATATGTTTGACTTGTTTTTATTTATCACGATTTAAAAAAATACACATAAACATAAAATATTACCAAGTATTTTTAATTTTTTTTAGAGTGAAAACTATAGAAAGTATTCTTTGAACATTTTAAAAAAATATATTTTATTTACCATAATCGAACTCCATTCTCAAAATAATTATAAAAAAAATAAAAATAAAAGGACGACCAATTAATCTAAAATTCTGATTATTTTATTATTTGCAAAATTAAAATTCCGTATCCCTTGGTCGTCTCGTCGTTACCGCTCCCGCATCGGAAGTTCGAACCTTTGAATCTGAAAGTCTAAAACCCTAGATAAGGGGTTTAGATACAGATAGATTTTTGAGCTTGCCCAGGAAGAAGAATTAGGGGAAGAAAGAAATGAGTGGCGCTGGAGCACCCGATTTCTTCTACAGAGAAGCTCAACGTCTTGGCTATGTCGCAAGATCCGCCTTCAAGGTAAAAACCCTTCCTCTCACTGTTTTTCCTCCTCCTTAGAACCTTCAACCTTCGCCAATCTTAATTAAATGTCTTTATCGACAGTTGCTTCAGATTCAGAAGCAATTCAAATTGATTACTTCAGGCTCCTCCGTTTTGGACCTTGGTTGTGCTCCCGGTGCCTGGCTTCAGGTCTCAATACTGCATCCTTCACATCCATTCCACAAATTTGTGTCCTTTTGACTTCCCAAATATTATTCTTTTTGGGTGAAATGTGTTAATTATGCCATTTGAATTTAGGTAGCATGCCAGAGTCTGGGGCCTCTGAAAAATGGAGGCTCTGTCCTGGGTATTGATCTCAAGGTGAACTGTTTATCTTCTTCTGGGTTACTTAACTGTACTGTCAATCTGCTGATCTCATTTTTCAGCTAGTAGTACTGTATAACAAGAAATGTGGGTCTTGCAGAACAGAAGGTTAAAGTTCCTCATGTGCATTGTGACTCAAGGGTTCAAACTGTTTGTGCTGATGTAATGAACCTTCCCAAAAACAAATTGAAGGCACTATCTCCCAAGGTAACTGGACATATAAAAAATCAGAAATTTCTTATAGTATTATTTTTACCATTGTCATTAACATTGAATGTTGTATCATTCTTGAACATAGCTCAATTGGTTCACTGGGAATATTCCTGAACAAGCATGATCTCTTCTCTTTGAATGACGTTATTAATATCACCCAATCACCTTCTCTATGTTTTTGCACAAACCATATTGGATAGCATTCAATGCAATTGTATGCTTTAGGGGATATGATATTTGTTCTGTCCCTTAGAAAATTAAAGTTCGTTTGAAAAAAAACATAAACATATTACTCCTGTATGCGATGTGTATGAATGTGCAGTGGCTGGGCAAGGAAACTTTGCAAGTTGCAGAAAACAAATCACACTGTCTAAATCTGAATCCTGTTTATTGCTTGGTTCTGTAGGAGAAAGGATTCTCTGTAATACTCTCGGATATGTGCCCCTTGGTTTCGGGAATCACCACTAGAGATGCAAGTTTATCAGTCGAATTAGGGATGCAGGCAGTTAATTTGGCTCTCGGAGAAGCTGCATTAAGTAATGGAGATGATGTTATGCATGGAAAGAACAAGGAGGACAATGTGGATGATTCAGCTTTAGTCTCAGATTACGATGGCGTGCTGCAAAAAGGAGGCCATCTCGTTATAAAACTTTTGGAGAGTGAAGATACCCAAGGTAGAATTTTATTTCCACATAAGAAGACAGTTCGTTTGTAGATTATAGTTGGTTTATCTTTACATTCTTTATCCCAGAATTCAGCCGGATGTTGAAACCACTCTTCAGAAAGGCATCCTGGTTGAGGCCTAAGGCTACTAGATCGTCATCAAGAGAGATTTATCTTATATGTCAAAGCTTGCAGGCAAAGACAAAATTTCAAAATTTGAGCTGACTGCAACCGTACTCCATTTACAACCGTACATGGGATGCGAGCCAATCCCCAGAGTACTTCGAAGATCCAAACATCAATAATCAAAGAAGGTAATTTTATAGATTTGAAGGGGAAGTTCTCAAACCCACATCGAAACCTCGACCAGACTTGACTGTCTCATTGGAGTGACTACGCTTTTTCACTAGTTGCGATGCGAATTACTTGCGAGATTTGTTGAGTAGATTATTAGTTTGTTTGCTATATAATAACACCTGTTGAGATTGGGTGAACCAATGCACTGCTCTCTAGTTAGAAATGTTTGCTATATAATAACACCTGTTGAATTGAGATTATAGTTTGTTTGCTATATAATAACACCTGTTGAGATTGGGTGAACCAATGCACTGCTCCCTCTAGTTAGAAATGTGGCTTTCATTGAATTGAAATTGTGTTGATCAAGAACAAAAATACTCTTATTCTCATACACTCTCTAGACATATTTGAATCAAAATAATTCTGTTCAACCTGTCACTCAGACTTCTCTTGCACACAACACATACTTTACGTGCGTGGAAAGAATTGCAGAGACTGCACACGATCACATATCAAACTGCATTTACAAATATGAATTATGAATGAGAGAATCAATAAAATTAGCATCCTATGTGAGAATTTGTCACCGAATTTGCGTTCGTCCCAGAGACCACAGGCCAGTATCCCTGACTGGTGTCTGAAAAACCAAACCAGAGACAGACAGACACAACATTAAGTGTTTGCGCAAGCAAGCTAAAGAAGAATCTGTAAGTTCTTGTAAATAAAGTAACCATATCGTCTTATTTACCTGTGTTTTCATTGATGGGAAGATATTCCAGAAACGAAGAGTTTCATCTCCTGCACCTGTTACTATTGTCTGCAAGAGGCCATTTATGAGACTCTAAAAGAGGCCATCGATATGAAACAAGTAGCATTAAAAGCATATTCAAATACCTGACCGTCGGGAGACATTGCAAGGTACAACACCCTCATTGTATGTCCAGTTAGAGTAGCAACCTATTGATTGAAGAAGAAAAGGTTAACATCTCTAAGGCTGAGAATTTATATTTATCTTCCTGTGTTACATTTTCATTTGTTTTAGCAAACTAACCTTTCCCATTGATGGATACTTCCACACCATAATCTGGTTCTGGGAATACCCATGTGTGCTCACAAGTTCATTAACATTTTTACTCCATGCCAGATTGCAAACCTGAACAAAATTTTACAATTTTATCAAGTTGAAGTTGTAGTAAACAAACTAACACCCATCATTACAATTCTCCACAGGGCTCAAGGAAAAACCTGGCTTCCAGTGTCGACACACTCCAACTGGTGTCCATTTGCAGTGTTCCAGAAACGAATGCATCGATCAGCAGTTCCACCACCTGATGCAAGAAGACCACTCTGGTGGGGTGACCAAGCAATGGCCTTAACAGCAGCTGTGTGCTCGGTTAGTCTCAACACAGGCTGCTGAGAATGCTGGTTCCATACCAAAAGCTGTTGATACCCAACAAAAAATCTCTGTTATTCAATGATCAGATCAAAGAAAGAGGGCCTCTTTGCAGGATGGATATCTACATATCTATCTACCTGATTGTCATTTCCACCGGAGGCAAGCTCTCTGTCATCGTTTGACCATTTAAGTCCACAAACCTGCAGTAATGCTTACAGGAATTGATAAAAGCTTCTAATGTTTCTAGTCCAGTTATTCAATCTGCAGGGAAATTTTCTCATTCTCACCTCAGATTTATGGCCGACGAGCTTGTTCACAAACTCACTAGAAACCCGAAGATCATGTTGAAGAATGTTACGGTCTCTGCTTCCAGATGCTAAAATCCGAGAATTCCACGACAAAACACCTGTTCTTGTTTGATGTCCTCCCATGGTTCTAACTTTCTTGCACTGACTTCCATCCCATATCTATACATTACAATGGAACAATATGAAAAGATATGATTTTTTTTCCTGAAACACGAGCTCAAACACCAATCTTTATGTTCTTTTATGTACCTGAACTTGACCAAGATTGGTTCCAATCGATATGTAGGAACCCTCTCTGGTCCATTGGACTGAGCATACACCATCATTGGGTCCCAAATCACATAACTTAGTCACCTGAAAATGGAATAAACAAACACACCAATTTGTTGAGAATGGGTTAACAAAATTGATATAACATGAGTTGATCTGTGAAGTAAACTTACCTTGCAATTTGATGCACTCCATAAGTAAACACAAGTTCCAAGTCCCACAGCCAATGTATTCTGTGAGGACCAATCCACAAGATTCAAGTAAAAATCATCTTGAAGCGATGGAGCATCCAGAACCTGCAGCAGAACCAAGGACGAACCTGATTACGTCTTTCTTTCCACATCATATGAGAGCAGATTTTAAGGAAGAATGGTAGAATTCAAAAGGAAACCTTATGTGGGGTCTTGGGAACCTTTCGAGGTGGCTTTGGAGGGGTTGAGGTTTCAGAGGAATACCCCGCATCTTGACCGAAAATAGAAGGGGAATTTGGGGTAGAATGTTCAGTCTTAAACCTGAGCATGTTCTTGCTGGGGCTCATAGGCGATCCTTGTCCTTGTGAACCTGCAGGGGAAAAAGAACCAAAATCAGATCCAAAAAGCTCCGATTTCAACAACCTGGAATACGCCTCATTTGCGCCTTCTTTCACAGGGGAAGCCTTTTCAATCAGCCCAAATGTGTGTAGCCTCGACGACGATCTACACGGTATGAATCTGTCACTGCAAGTCGAGGTTTTCGAAGGTGACGACAAGCTCGATATCGCTCGAAAAGAACCCGAAGACGACTCGAGCCGAAGCGACCTTTCAGCCATTCCAGCTGGAAGATTCAGCCCACTTTTTCTTGCTTGAGGTGAATCCATTTCCTGTTTCTTTCTTCTTCCTTGGTTCTAAGAAAGAAAGGGAAAATCACTTCGATTGGAATACAACAGAGAAAACCAATAAAGAGTCTCCTCTGTTTTATTTTCTCTGCTCTGCAAACAGAGTGGGCTTCTTGTTTTTCTGATCACAGTTTGGAAGAGATAACGGTCAAATTTTGGTACGATTTATTATATTGAGAGGGGAGCGGGCTGAAAAGGAAAAAAAAAAATCATTTTTTGAAAATTTCATAAATATTTTAAGATTTGGGGTTCTTTATGGAAAGTTCGCAACGGTAAAGTGTATAATCCAAGCTCTCGCTTAGCTGGCTTGATTGGCTTTTGTACAGAGTACGCTAGCTCGGCTTTGGGCCCAATGGGATAAGCCCATTTCGATACTGGTCTGGCCCAAAAGTAGCTGGAAAGCCCATTGTTCAAAAGCCCATCATGTATTTTTAATAAATTTAATATGGATTCATACAAGTAACCATTTTAGAGTATGCTTTCGTTTAATACAAGCTGTACCACGCCGAGCACACTGGCTGCCGGATTCCGCCGCCCCCGCCGCCGAGGAAGAAATGATTGTCCACAAGAAAGAGGGGTTTAAAACTGTTGATTGTTAAAGCCAAGGCCAAAGGCAATGGCGATGGCGATGGCGACCACAAGAACAAACAGTGGAAGCGGAGTTGGTGTGATTCAATCACACCATTTCCCATCATTTCTTTCAACTAAAGCAAACCCCTTTTCTTTTACTCTTTTTCTCTCCTCTCCGTGGGATCTCATTTCTCTTTTCCTACCAAACACAACTTTACCCATCTGTTTTTATCCCTATTTTGATACAATGTCGATATAACATTAACCTAAAACAACAGAGACACTTATTGAAAATTGTCACGAAGATTTAGTTCATATGTTGAATTTATAAGTATTAATGTTGTTTTGATTCGTGTATGAGAATTAGTATTGTATGAGTGTAACCTCGGGTTGCATTTAATATTCCTTGCTTTTGATTCACTCTATTGATTGTTGGGTTATTTGGTGGTTCCATCTCTAATAACATACATCCTTTCAATCAGATACGTTCATGATTCTTTTTCCTTTCCCATTCTTAATTGTTCTATTGTGTGTTCTTGTAAAGGGCATCATGTACGATTATTTCTTTTTCTTTTTGTCAGTTTGATTTGAGAGCTAGTTGACAACCTTAGTGAGCAGGAAACATTTGGGTGACACATAACCTTAATTCAAGCAATTATATGATGTTTTCTTAATTGTGTTTAACATTTGTGTGCTTGGTTGGAAGGACATCGGTTCTACTTTAAACTTGAAAAAGTGTTGCCATTTTTACCATTTAAATTTAACTTTTGGGTTGGAAAGAATATTCTTGGTTGAATTAGAGGGATTTTTCAAATCTTTATTCTCTAAAATGGGAAGGCGAATAACCTCATAAAGAGATAAAAAGTACGAAATGTATTTTCAAAGATCTTTAATTTCCAAATATGGTATAGTGTGAGATGATGAATAAAGATCGGTTTCCTACTTGAGAATGACGGTTCCCTATATTTATTCGGTGAATGTTTTGGTCCGTTAAACTATGTTCAAATGGACTGTCGATAAAAAATATTATTCCTTTGATAATACAACTCTCAACATGGATCGAATATTTATCACCACGTATCGTTCCACTAATCATTCACTTGTATAGCGTCCTTACATATATGTCCTTTTTCAATTTCATCCATTTAGAATTATCAACTTGTATTATAAATGAATATTTTTTCATAAAATCTTTGAAAAAGAGGACAACAAAATCATGTGACATGATGCCCAAAGATTTCTAAGACCATACTTTATCACATAATGCTTTTTTTTTTCCTATACTTCAATTAAAAAATGTTTCATAAATCATGTTGTTCTACCTCAAAATTTTTAGAAAGGAAAAAAAATAATTTTCACTATATAAGATTTAGAGAAATAAAGAAAATAAGGTATAAATATCTCTACAAAATACTACCAATGTTGTTCATGTTGTACCACGAAAATCATGTGATGGTAAGGCGCCCATCATGTCATGTGGTGGGTACGTCATTTTTCAATTTCATCTATTTAGAACTTTGTAACGATAATAGCGGTAATTTGAAATTTGGGTTACAAATCTTAGGATTGTTCCAAGTTATTAAACATACTTAATTCATTTCTTTCAATTTTTAATTATTATATCTTTACGATTGTTCTCTTTCAAACATAGTCTCAGTTTATTCATGTATCTCTTATTTACTCGGTATGAGATGCACCGCATCAATAGAAGAACAATTATTTGAAGTTAATTGAAGTTGGGAGTGTGGTAATTAAAGAGTTGAGGAAATGATGAGGAGAAAGGCATAAGAAGGAAAAGGGTATTTACTTTAAAGGAGAGAAAAAGATGAAATTGAAGTGTGTACCTTTTGGTTCATGGCTGGGTCAGGGTCATGTCAATTCGGACCCGTCCCCCACCCCATTTCAAAGGACACCCTAACCCCTCAACCACACAATTATCCAACTCCCTCCTCTTCTTTCCATCCCCCTAATCCTTAATCCTGTCACTTATCCCACATAAACAACGTAACAGTTCAAAGCTTTGAATTTGAAACACGTTAATTGAGGGGTCGATCGAGTTATGTTCATATTGATAATGGAGGGATGAATACAACACCCATTTAAATGAGTGATTAATGATATGAACGGCCTAATCCATTTATGGATAGTTTTATATTCATGAAATGTGAAGGGGTTTCCTTTTATAATGGTATTGACATGTGTGGAAGGAAGAAGGGGTCAGAGGGGATTAAAGGATTTGGTAAATCTGGTACCTATGATTACGATGCCTAACCGTTGTAGTTCAACCTACATCGTCTTCTCTCTCTCTCTCTCATTTTCTTAATAAAAAAATTACAACAAACAAACCCTTCTTCCTCGTTGGAACTCTATATATACCCTCTTAAACCCTCTCTTCCTCCACATCTCTCTCCTGTTTTATTGCTTCATTATCGTCAGCCATTGCTTGCTATTGCTGCATCTTCAAGATTCACACCCTTTTTGGGTCATCTTGTTGGGGTCGTCTGCCTCCAACCCCTTGACATTTGAGAATCTTGATGATGCTGCAGTCGCCATCAATGGCTCTATAACACCTTCAGTTTCAATTCTTCCACCACAATTCATGTTTGGATGATACAAGTGGTATAACTATGGTTCTATTTTCAGTGCCTTTGTTAACGCTTGTTGTCCACATTTTTTGATCTTTCTCATGGTGGAGGCCCAGAAATGTCTCTACTTTACTACCCATTTGGTACCATACACAAGAAAAAAATAATAATAATAATAAGTTGATTAATGCGTTGCTTTTCAGGTTCTTTTCTTACCTCCATCATCATCATCATCTCCATCAGCCTTACACCATTTTGATTTGTTAATGGTTGGGTAACTGTAAGCTTTTCAGATATATTTGCAGGTACCATTATTCCTTTCACAGTGCCTTTTCCTCTCATGGATCTTTACTCTTTTTTAATCTCATTCTAATTTCCTTCTTTTTTTATTGTATTTTATGTGGGCAGTTTAGGGTTTGACCAAGTTTTAGCTTAAAGAGATGAATGATGATGTTATGTGGCGAGTGAGTTCATATGGACCCCAGCTCATGAACAAACCATTTTATGTTAATTTCCTTCATGAAAAGCTCTTAAAGTTTGTATCTTTTGGCTATATTTAATGCTCATATGTGTTGGGATGTAAGCTTAATTAGTAGCCAGAGCAAAGGGAACTCTTTCCAACCTCTCTCTTGAGCTTTATTCTTACCAAAATAAGTGAACTTTATTAAGATTTAACTTTGACAAGAAGAAACTGCTGAAGATAATTGAAGATAGGTAAAATCAAGTTCATTTGTTCACATCACATAGCTGCTTTGAGATGATCATGAGGATATTGTATGGACTAATTTATGGATAAATCGAACCTAGCTCAACTCCGAAGAGAATACAATTATGTAACCACTCAAACTCGTTCCTAGATAGTAAGAGGTTTCTACACCCTTATAATAAGGCTCTTGTAAGGAATGATTCGTTCTCCTTTGCAATCAATGTGGGATCTCACAATCCCCCACCACGAGGGAGAGGTCTTCAGGAATGGTTGTTCTCCTCTGCAATCAATATGGGATCTCACAATACCCCATCTCACAATACCCCACCACGAGGGAGACGTTTCCACACTCTTATAAGGAATGATCCGTTTCCCTCTACATTCAATGTGGGATCTCATATTCCATCCCCTTGGAGGCCCACCGCCCGATGTCTGGTTCTGATACCGATACCATATGTAACAGTCCAAGCACATGTCTAAGTAAATACTAACATCCTAATACGAAGGCACATGTCTAAGTAGATACTAACATCCTAATACGAAGATAACCAGAAGTTTCGTACTCGAAACACATTGGCTTGAGATTGTAATATATAAGGAGATTCATTCAAGCTCAACCAAGCTAGTAGTTGAAGTTTAACCTAGAATGCATACGTATTTATGTGGTGTGTGTGATTTTGAATCATAGTGGGGTCCGTAGCCATGTTGTGCAGTTGTAGGGACGTTGGCTCCTATTACTGTATGCATGCATGACCCCTCTTTTCACCAAATTATTATCATTATTTTCAAACTTTTCTTCTCACACTCAAATTGCCCTTCTCATCATCTCATCTGATCACACCATCATTTCCCAACCATATACCCTACACTATTACCCAATAACTCAAACCCATCATCATTCATCAATCCTCGAATACGGTTTTCGAATTATTCTTACTTATCTTTTATACATCTAACAATGCAAAACTATCGATCATGTGATATAAGGCAGAATTATTGTACGTCGTGGGAAGGAGGAGGAGGAGGCAGGAATCCATGAAAAAAGGGCACTGCCCCCATGTACTAATCAATCCTCTAGTGGTTTGGGGCATCTCTGAGTTTGTGTGAATCTCCTATTTACACACTTGTGCATTGGATTCCACAAATTTTCAAACTTTCAGGTGGTTTCCCTCATTTACAATATTCTCTCTTAATCAATCCACAATTTGGTACTCAAAAAGCTTAAGCAATCTATATTAGTTCATATTGTTTACATGAAATCATAAGTGAAAGAGGTGTGTAGAAATGGGAATGGCGTAAGGGGGAAGCATATAGTGATAGAGTTCCCAATTGAAGTAAAAGGCTTGAATTAGTAGATGGTTGAGTAAGCGAGATTTCTGGGCTAAGCTCAGGTAGCTGACTGACTCACTTAGATTCTTACATGGAAAAACAAATGCCGTGTATTGGCGTTTAATATCATTACCATTTTTGCATTGGTTTTATGAGAAGCTCATCAAATTGTTGTAGGGCTGCCTAACCCCACAATGAAAGGGATGTGTGGAAGAAGCAAAGCATTTGTAGGGTACCCTTTTCGTATTCCCAGTTGGCGCAGGGCGATTATGGCCAACACGACCTTCCTTCCTTCCACATCATCACTGCCATTCTTTCATTATTGTGCAACCATTTTTCTTTTCTTTCTTTCTCAATATTATAAAGATTCAATTTTTAGTAACTTATGAATCTCCTTGTTACAAACCCGGGTTTGATTCAGTTCATCGTTCTCATCATATCATAACGAATAAAACCCTTAGCTAATAAATCATGCGTCTAACCAATTGGCTCGTTGAATGGTTTGGACGTTCTTCCCTCCTCCATCTGATGTGGGATTGAATTTGATGTGGTAAAGGAAAAAAAAGGAAAGAAGTTAATAGTGAATGGAAAGGACAATGGGGAACTTGAAAATGTGAGAATAAGGGGCAGATGGGCGTACGAAGGGGGACGTGATTGTGGCTCCCGCTCCCACCTCCCCTTCCTGTCTTCAACCTTACACTACGTTACTTTGCATTACATTACAAATTCATAATGCTTTCACATTATGACATCGAAACCCAACGCAATAATATATCTTTTCATCATATATACTCATCACTCTTTTGAATATATACAATTTAAATTTCGACCCTCTACATATCTCTATATTGATATGTCGATGATTGTTGGGAGGAAGTCCCAAATTGGTTAATTAAGAGAATGATCATGAGTTTATAAATAAGGAATATATCTGCATTGATATAAGGTCCTTTGAGGAAACCAAAAATAAAACCATGAGAGCTTATGCTCAAAGTGGACAATATCATACGATTGTAGAAGGTTCGTGATTTCAGAATTATGCTTTTAACTTAGTCATATCAATCAAATTCTCAAGCGTCAAACAAAGGGTGTTGTGAGCCTTAAAGGTGTAGTCAAAAGTGACTCAAGTGTTGAACAAATGGTGTACTTTGTTTAAGGGCTCTAGAGAAGGAATCAAGTCTCGATTAAGGAGAGGTTGTTCGAGGGCTCCACAGGCCTCAAAAGAGGCTCTATGGTGTACTTGGTTCGAGGGGATGAGTATTGAGGCATTTTGGGAAGCCCAAAGCAAAGTCATGAAAGCTTATGCTCAAAGTGGACAATATGATACTACTATGGAGGGTTGAAATTGGAGAGCATGACAAAGTTAAAAGGTAACCAAAGTAGCAGGAAAAGGGGAAGAGTTGAAATTGGAGAGCATGACAAATTAAAAGGTAACCAAAGTAGCAGGAAAAGGGGAAGAGTGAAGAGGGTTTGGTTTAGGAATTGAAAGAAAATATGAATGAATGGTGTGGGTGGGTGGGTGATGATAGTACCGAGGGTGTGTCAAAGTGTCAAATCCTTGAGCCCCCACTTGAGAAGTCCTTTTGGAGGACGCAACAAATCGTTGAACCTAAAAGAAGAAACCTCGCCGTGGCTCATCAGTGGGGGGGATTAGATATGTTGGTAAATGTGGTACCTAGGATCGCGATACATAACTCTTCCTTGTGTTTCTCTTCCACTTTTAGATCACAAACCCTCCTCCTCCTCCTCCTCACAACATCTCTATATATAGTAACATTCCAAACCCTTCTCTCTCACCATCACCACCACCACCACCACCTTACTCTTCCTTCTCTTTATTATTATTATTATTATTATGCCAAAAACTGGTGCTTTCCCCACAGCCACTGCTTGCAGCTGCAGTATCATTAAGATTCACAAGCTGCCCTCTTTTGGGTGCCATGGATATGAGAATCTTGATGATGCTGCAGCCGCAATCAATGGCTTACACCCCCTCCTCCTTTTCTTCTTCTTCTTCTTTCTTTTTCTCACCACCTCACTATTATATATATCAATTAATTTATACATTTTCATCACAACGGCTTCTTTCTTTTGTGTTCTTTTCGTTTTTGCTTACGCTCTCGCATCTTATTTTAGTAGAATATTAATTAATCTAAAACGTTCATGAGCGGATCTAAGATATAAAGTTAGTTATGAAATATATTTTATATAGTTGTAATTTTGTATATTTGATGATATTTTCATGATTTGGTATTTAGTTAATAGTATATTTTCTTTTATTTGTAGGGATCCGTTGATAGCTTGTATTCTATTTAAACATAGTGAACATTAATTAACATTGGTGGACTTTCAATCCCATTTTTTATTCTTATTCTTAATATGTTGTGTCTGTGTTCAGTAGTGGTACAATGAAAGGTAAATATGACGATTTGATATCAACAATGGAATGAAGAAGTTTGGATTGATTTCTTTGGAGCATACAAGGATATGGTTATTTATCAATATTATTGAGAATAAATACATAAATTGTCATCCATGTATTTATTAGAAACGGTCTTTCACATTGGTATGGTATTGTCTACTTTGAGCATAAGCTTTCATGGCTTTATTTTTTGTTCTCCTCTTTGAATAAAGTACACTGTAGGGTCTCCCTTGAGGACTCATTCTCTAGAGCCCTCGAACAACCTCTCCTTAATTGAGACTCGACTCTTCTAGAGCCCCTTGAACAAAATACACTATTTGTTCAATGCTTGAGTCACTATGACTATATCTTCAAGATTCACAACTTCTTTGTTTGGCACCGGAAGATTCTATTGACATAACTAAATTAAGATAAGGGCATGGCTCTGATTTCATGGTAGGAAAAACAACACTACATATTGGTGTGATATTATTTACTTTGAGCATAAGTTCTCATGATTTTACATTTACTTTCTCCAAAATGTCTAGTACAAATAAAAATAATGTCTTTCACTTATATACCAATTATCGTCCTCTTAATTAGATAATGTGAAACTCCAACAATCCTCAACCGTGTCTTTTTAAATAAAAAAAAAAATCCATGGTAGACAATTATAATTCTAAATTTATCACAACATCATTAATTCATAATATTTTAAAAAAATAAATCTATGCCAAGATGTTGAACATGATTTGATGAGCTAGAAGGCTTATTGGGCCGGTTAGCAACTATGAACTGGGCTTGGGCTCCAACCTTCATGTTGGGCTTCATGGGCTCCAACCTTCATGTTGGGCTCCCTGGTCAACTATGCTTCACACTTAAAGAATTAAAATAAAGTTATAGGGTTGTATCGAATTTTTTATTATATATAAACAAAAAATACAAGATTGACAAGTACATATTAACAATATAAGAATAATATATAATGATTTATAGTTATAAGTTGGATTAAATAAATATTATTCGACATTGATAAGTACATACTAACAATATCAGAAAATAAAAATACGATATAATTTAGATAATGATTGGGGAATATATTAATTAAGCTACTAATAATTGGGGTTATTACATTACAAACATAAACTAGTTTATCAAAGTTGGTAATATTTATGTTATAATGAATTGATGGGTGGCAGAATATTAGAAGAATGGGTTTGATGTTATAGTACACAGAAGAAAAGGGTAAAATGGGAATTGCAATTTATTATTAATGGTTCCTCCTTCATGATGAATCATACGCCACAGTTGTGTTGGCCTAAATCCCTCACTCGTTTCATCGACCCATCACCAAGCCCACATCACAGACCATTCATGAGTTTGATACTCACACCATGATTTCGTACAATCACATCACACTGAATGATATTCAAGTTTGAAACCCAGTAAGAAAAAGAGTTTGTCCTCCATGTAAATGCCTTTCCAACCCCTTTTTTTGCCACTTTGTTTGTGTTTCGTGGAGGAGTTCGTGCACTGCATAGAAGGATGAAAGAGAGGGCTTGGCATGAGTGCAGGGTGTTGCATTTTAATACCCAATTTTCTGCTTCTTTCTTTTGTACCATATTCTTCTTTTTCTTTCATGTTTTTGCGTTTATGTGATGATGGGTACATTCGTATGTTTAATTAATGGAATTTGATGGGTTTTGAAATAATAATAATTAAGTTGTGTTGGTCGGTGAGTTCCTGCACTGCACACAACAGAGCTATCTCGAAGCCTTCAACTTTAGGGTTTCCCCATTCTCAATGCAAACCCATCTCTACAAATCTCTCTTTTTCTTGGACTCCTCTCCCCCCAATATCTCATTCTAAATTACCCTCAAAAGTTTGCGTTCTAAATGTAAAGCTGGAAAGTCCTAAGAAGATTGTGTGAGAACTTGAATTTAGAGTAATAGTTGAATAGGAGAAACCTTTTAGTATTATTACCGACCACACCCATGTGCTCAATCAGCTGCCCACCCTACAAAACGGAGAAGAAAGCTAACATGTCAAGCCTGCTATTAGAAGACATTGTCAGCTTTGGCTCGTTATGGTCAGCTTTGGCTCGTTATGTATTGTTGTCAGTCTCACGATTTTTTAAAACCTATCCGTTAGGAAGAGCTTTCCACACCCTTATAAAGAATACTTCGGGATCTCACAATTCACCCCATTAGGAGCCAGCGTTCTCACTAGCACACCGTCTGATATTTGGCTCTGATACCATTTGTAACAGCTCAAGGTTACCGCTAGCAAATATTGTCTACTTTGGCCCGTTACGTTCATTATCAACTTCATGATTTTAAAACACATCTACTATGGAGAGGGTCTAGCCCTAATCCGATCAGAGCCAATCACTGGACGGTGCAAGACACTGGTCGGAGTAGGGCTAGACTCTATCCATAGTAGACGCATTTTAAAATCGTGAGGTTGACAACGATACATAACAAGTCAAAGCAGACAATATTTGCTAGTTATAGGCTTGAGCTATTATAGTCAGCATCACCAATGCTGAGAAATTCGACTCAAAGTTAGGTTACGAGTCGAGAGGTTGATAACAGTCGAAAGTATATTGAGTAGACACCGCATCTACTCGGATAGCGGAGAGAAGAGTAGAATGGTTGGGTATCGAAAGGAGTGACCCTCTTGTAGAGAGTGTTTAGAGAACAGATATGTGTATGTGTGTGAAAAGACACATTTCTTCCATAGGAGAAGAGAACATGAAGAAGAAGAAGACAAACACATGGGGTTTTCACAATTTAGTTCAAACAGTATGAGATATTTAGCCCTTTTCAATGATACACAAAACAATTCAATCCCAACAGTAATCTAGTTCAAATGTCTTCAACCATTTGGCTATAAAATAAATGAAATGATTCCCTTAGAACAGTCGATTTCAGGGCACATGCCCCTCAATCCTTGGATAGTTGCTCAAGTGTGGACAAATTACAAGAAAACATGAAAAGATATGTCATTCAAACAAGATTAAAGCTTCAAGAACTTACGAGACACGAAGATATGGAAAGGTTTGAAACTCATATTTGAAAACACATGAACTTTTTGGTTTAAGTTTACATTTGAAAGCGGTTTGTGGGCCTATGAAAGGCCCAGGTGATATCCACTGCTACACCCCTCTGTTTCTCTTCTCTTTTCCAATACTTTTATAAATACTAACCCCAATGCTTTCCCCAATTTCCTCACTCTTAAAGAATCTACCTTTTCTCTCTCCTTCAATCCAGCCCTCTCTTTCAGAAACACACAAAGTTGGGAGAAACGGAAAAGCTTGTATCTTGCTCATCCATGGCTGCCCTGGTCGGTGCTTCTGCAACTGCTTCAACTCCTACTGTCAACGATCCCCCTTTCTACTTCGACGAGAAATGGAAGATGTCTAAGAAAGAAGGCTTAACCAGAACCCGATCCTCCTCTTTCCCTCTCATAAAAAACTCCTCTCTTAGAAGGTGTTCTTTCACTAGAAAGTGCGCAAGATTGGTCAAAGAACAGAGGGCTCGATTCTACATCATGAGACGATGCGTCACCATGCTCATCTGCTGGCACGATTACACCGATTCTTGAAGCGACCCAGATGGAGAAACTCGCAACTCTAACAAACCCAACTGATAGAATTTCAAATTTCGTTGTTTTTATCAGATGGGTCAGTTTCAGAAGCAAGCTTCAGAACAGAACAGAACAACTCCCAGTTTTGCCTGTTGGAGAAGACACAGGCGAGAAAACAAGATGATCCCTTTTTAAGCTGGGCTATCAGTATGAAGTGCCAAATCTCAAAGAAGACTCGTGGACGAGATGGAAGAAGAAACGGAAACGCAATCGTTTGTGAATATTTTGTCTTTTCATGCTCTGTTTTTCCCCTGCTTGATGCGTCACTTTTTTTCCCCCTGAATCTCTCAATCAAGGAGTTGGGGGCTAATGAATCTGGACGAATGTCACTGTTGTTGGGTGTAACTTTAAAGTGTTGTATGAAAACAGAGAGAAGAAAGAAAACAGAGTATGAAAAGGAAAAAGTAGGAGAATCAGATTAAAGAGGGTTCCACTGTGTGTGTGTGTGTGTGTGTGAATCTTTGTGATCTCAAAAAGAAAAAGAAACGAAACTGCTTTCGCTGTATGGATTTGAATCCACTTCCATTTTGAAGGCTGTTTTTGTACATGGTTTTTGATGATTGAATTGAATGACGGGTCTCTCTCTCTGTTTCTCTCTGTTTCTCTCTGTCTCTCTCGATTTCATCAGAAGAGGGTTTTTTTAAGGAGAGAGAAAATTGTAAAACCTGTTTGAAGGTGAGTATTTTATGGATCTAGTGTGCTTGGCTGACACCAAACAATCAATTAATTAACCTTTGTTCCAATTGTTTAATTAGAAATTACTCAGAGCATACAGTATATATATATAAACAAAACAGAGTTCCAACAACATGGATCAACGTGGGGTGTGGGAAACAGAGCATGAGAGAGAGAGAGAGAGAGAGAGCCGCCTGCGCTCTATATTGACCGAGTCGGATATATTCATAAAAGAATTTATTTATTTCAAATAATATATGAATAGAATTATAATATTCAATTCAATACCATGCGTAATAATTATTAAAATATATTATTTATATGGTACGCAAAATTATTAATTATTATATTAATCGATTACTTGTCAACTTTTATTAAACCAATAATTAGTATATCTTGTCAACAAAACTAGATATGTGATGTGATATTTTATATGCTAATTAATTAGTACACAAATTGATTGGAAAAGACTTTAACAACCCTTGAATGAAAAGGTTAAATTATTATATTACCATTATAATTTAACTATTTATCGTAATTTCTTCTTGCGGTAAAAATATTGAAAAAGAAGAAATGTAACTAAAAAATAGGGAGAGAGAGAGAGACAGTGACTTCTATTATAGTAGACAGGTAGCTGGTAAAAGTAATTTGGTGTTGAATTACTATTTTACCCTCGTACGTTGAGCTGGTCTTTTTGACCTATTCTGGACCACTTGGACCTACTATTTTTTTTTTCTTTCAAGTTATTGGGTTTCGCCTCACATTTCCCTTATCGATTAAATTTCTTTCTTTTTGTGATGAATTTAATGCTTCCTTCTTTTTTTTTTAGGGTTAGCAAAATTTTGGTGCATAAATTATATTTTATGTTGAATGTTTGGTGTCGGGTTTTGAACACGAGGGCACTATTGACGTGTTGTTTGAGATCAGCTCCAACTACCAGAGATGTTAACTTGAAATAGAATCTCCTCGAGCTTGTATGAGGTAAGCTAAGGTAAGATTACAAGCTTTCATAAAAGAGTTAATCAAATCGTTCACTTCAATCTATTTGGTTTCGACCTTAGTGTGTTCAAGTTATGGTCTGACTACGTTCCTATGATGATTGGGTTATGTGGCAAGTCTGAATCATTAATTTGATTATTTTTTAAAATCTTTTAAGTATGAATGGTGGAAAGTTAATGGAGAAATTGAAGAATTATTTAAGGAATATTAAAATAAAAGATTAATAATATTTATGAGTTAATGGAAATAAGATTTGGGAAATGATTAGAGGATTTTGACTTGGAGTGCGAGTGAGGAAGGAAGTCCAAAAGCAACCGAAAAGAGAAGAATCTTTGGTTTCTTTATATCATTATTATTTTTTCTAACAACATTTTGTCTTTTCCTTAATCATCAAAATTATGAATAATCATAAAATAATGCACAAATTCATATGCCTTTTTCTTCCAAGTTTAATACATGTTTTATTACAAGCTAAGCTATTTAGCTCAACTTACCCAAACCAATAAAACGGCTAATACTCGCCTAATTAATGTTAATCAAGGGAAGAATGATAAACCACCTAACTTAAAGTATCGAAAAAGTTGCTTTAAATGTTGGAATCATTTTGTGGTATCGAGTAGACAAATATCAAACCCAACTAGTGTATGAAACGTGCATTCCATGGCATGCTGTCACAATCTATGCCTACCTTAGCATATCACATCCTAAGCTAACTTGTAAAAATGTACCCGAACTACTGTCTTACAGATAAACTGCAACGTTTCCCTTCTAATACGTCATTTCAACTTATAATTAAAGGTAAAAATCTAAGATTTAAAAGTTTAATAAAATATTATAGAACCAAAAGTTTGTTTATGGAAGAATAAAGTTGGGTTGATAATTAGTTGGAAGAATTTAATGTTGGACCATAACATTATCTTCTCTTCAAAAAGATTAAAATGTTATAGTGTTTGTTTTTTTTAAAGAAAACTTTATAACGTTTTAAAATTGGAGGAGTAGGTTCATCCCTTTATTGATTATAATATCGGTGCTCTATTTAACCGAAATCATTGTAGATAATATAATACTAAAAATAAGTCTCCATTTCCTAAAGCTTAGTGTCGTGTGATTGACGTCAATACGTAATGCTTTAAAACAGATAATATCTACTAGCAATAGGCTTAGACTCTTATAAATGATATCGAAATCAGACACCGTACAATATACCAACGAGGACACTAGGCTTTCTAAAAGAAGTGGATTGTGAGATCACACGTGAACTTGTTTAAGAACTTTTACAACTCTAATAAACCATGATTTTAAAGTGAGTGGACTAGAAAAACTATAAGACGCGGGAGTTTACTATTTTAATAACTAACCGAATGATTAGAAAGAAGATATATTATTATCTTAATGCAAAAATGATTATTATAAAGAGGAAAAAAAAGTAGAAGAAAAAAAAAATTAATATGATTTTCAATTAGGATGAATGAGTAGTTAGTGAATGAAGGCCGGTTTAAAGTCCAATTTACAATGTTAATGTTAATTAATGCAAAGTTAGGTAGATGATTATTTATTTAATATTAAAAGAAATATTTTAAGAATGAGTATATCACAATATATTTTATTTAATTTGTTTAAAATAAATTTATGGATGGTTGAAAAAACATAAATAAAAAGAGTATGAATAAAATAAGGTGAGTGACATTAATAATTCAAGTTTCAATATAAGAATTAATAAAATTTTCATTCATTTTAATGTTTTTTTAAAATGTATTCTGACAAAGAGTGTTTTTTTTTTTTAATGGATGATATTATTATTGTTGTTATTATTTTGAAAGTAAGTTCTATAGTTTAGTAAAAGGGAAGTAATGGGTAATTATTATTATTTGTTTATTATTTGTTTATAAGAAAAAAATGGGAAGTGGAAAATTGAGGAAAAAAAGAAGGGGGGAAAATTCAAAAGGTCAAAAGGAAGCACGTAGGAGATTCTTCAAGAGTTGAAAGTGGGGCCCACTTCCAAACCCCATTTAATACTAAAATCCAAATATTTCATCGCTGTGTGGGCCCCACTCTCAATTCTTATCTTTTGAGGCTTTCTATCATCCTTGGGAAAAGAGTGATATCCTATCCTTCCCTTGCCAAAGAGTAAAAAAAAAACTCTTTTTTTAATAATCAAATTTTGTTTTTAAACATTAAAATAAATGTTTTTTTTTTATATTTTTGTATATGATAAATTTGTATAACCTACTAAACACACAATTAAAAATTTAATAAATGAATTGATAAATAAAAAAACCACAAATTTTGAAGGTGTACCCTTTAGAATACAATTTATAAAATTCAAACACCAACCAAGTTAGATATTATATGAAAAAGAAAAACTGGGTGACGTGTTATTTTGAATTAAATAAGAATAATTATAATATAAGAAAAGATGAAGAGCAGCAATTTTGTTTGTTGAGTAAGATGAAGGCGACTTTCGGTGGGAAGAATATATTGATTGCAAGAAGATTATAAAAAGGTAAATAATAATAATTATTATTATTAAGGAGAGAGGTGAAGTAATTAAGTAAAAGAAATAGAGAGAAAAGTGGGAAACGGCGGATGGGGCCGTGGTGGGGGGTTTGGTAAAGGGTCACAATCAGTGGCACGCCAGCAAGAATGACATCACAAATGCTTTGGCTGCCTTATTCCTATAGACGATTACTGTGAATTTGTGTGCAAATTGGTAGGAAGAAGCGCTTATAAAGAATGATTCGTGTCACAATTATATATAATAGGGTCGGATGATAGTACAAGAATTTAAGAGCTACTAGCTACCCTTAAAGTGGGCTAAAACATTTGGTTGTTCATCCTTTATTGTGTCCATGGGCTTACTAAGATTTGGGAGAGATGGCTCTCCCACACAAATATCAAAGGCCTAACCTTAAGCAACCCTCAAATAAGCTTTTGATTGACCCTTTGAGAGATCGGCTACATGGGGCCAGACCAAATACTTGGGGCGACCTTTTTATGGTACCACCCAACTCAGGCTTGTAACTATTCGTAACTTGGGTCCGAATTCTCGCTCCCATATCCATACATGCTTTACTTTTGTTACAAATTTCAATCCCTATTTTCAACAAAAATTAAAAACCCAATATTAATAAAATAATAATAAATTTGGACAGTTTCCACTGGACTTCTTTATTTATTAGGTTGAGTTGAGTTGAGGCGTGGAAGAGATTTGAATTTCAATTCTCCTTAAAAAAATGTGGCCGTTGAAGTAAGGTGTTGCATGGGACCCATCTCCAAATAAAGTAATAACCATAATTTTCTTATTCTTCTCTGAGTGTACAAATGTTTAATAAAAACATTTTACCTCATCTTTTTCCCTAAATTGTAATTGAAATTTAATGCAAATTTGTTCATTTATCTCATCTAATAAATAAATATCTGGAAATTTTAAATGGGTCTTTCATCTTAAGAAGTTATAAAAAATCATGTTGATCCGTTTATAAGCGAATTTGAATATTTGATCTTCCTCTTTTTGCTTTTTATCTTTTTTTACTCTTCTACTCGATCTTCTTTTTCTCTGCTTTGAAATTCAAATTTGGAACCCCAAGCATTTCTTGAGCTTGGATTCTTTCATTTGTTTTTGTTTCTTGCAGGTGGAGCTTCCATGGCAGATTCAACTTGCCTCGTGCACCACCCTTTCTCTTATACTTCTGCCTTTCCCAATGAATCCATGGAGGTCAGTCAGTCATTTAATTTTGTGCATTTTGTTTGAATTCGATTCGATTTCAATCGTTTCATCTCTCTGTTTTTCTCTGCTTCTTTTAGGGTAATCGTCCAACTCATGGTCTTGCCCAATCGGTCTCCTTCGGGAGATTCATGTCGGAGTCATTAGATTGGGAGAAATGGTCCACTTTTTCCCACAATCGTTATGTGGAAGAAGCCGAGAAGTTCGCTCGTCCTGGATCTGTCGCGCAGAAGAAAGCGTTCTTTGAAGCTCATTACAAGAACCTTGCTGCTCAGCGAGCTGCTGCTGCTGCGAAAGCCGTCGAAGAAACTGACACAAAACAGACTGTTGATGATGTTGAGCATCAAGAGGTTGTGGCTGCAACTGAAACTGCACAACATGTTGCTGCCAATGACAATGGCAATGCCCATGCCTACGGTTCTGATCTTAAGGAGGGGAGGGAGGTTGAGGGAGGTGGTTCAGCCATTCCCCACCAAGTGAACGAGGAAATTCGCCAGAAGGTTGAGAAATTGGAGCAATCGACCACCATTAGCAAGAAGAAAGTAGCTGCTTCATCTTCAAAGCTTCCATTTTTCAGTAGATCATCTGCGATCCCACCTACTACACCAGCCAAACCAATTGCTCCAGCTTCCTCTCTCAACAATGCCACTCCAAAAAGGAAATCTACTCCTAAATCTCTTAGGATGGCTAACTTTACACCCATTCGAGAGCTCAACAAGTTAACTTCAACGGTGATGCGAAAGATTGAACGTTCAAGAGTTGGGTCCAGTTCTTCAAAACCAGCTAAAGATTGCTTAACTCCTCTTAGGACACCGGATATGGTTGACACACTTTTCGTCTATGAATTTATCTTCTGAATATGGGGATTTTGTTCTAAATCTTTCTGTAATATTTGGTTATCTGCAGGCATTGAAGAATGAGTACCAAAACCATCCTTCTGCTACTCCCTGCTCAGAAACCAAAAGGTTGCTTTTCTCATGAATCTGCAACAACTTAAGTATCATCTTTTAGTCTTCATTTTGTTTGGAGATAGCTGATCAACATTGTTGTGTTAATAACTGCAGAAACAAACTGTACTCGCCATTTTCATTCTCCACTTTCAGCTTGAGAACCGATGAAAGAGCAGCCAGAAGAAAGGAGGCAAGCAAGCTTTTGCTGCATACTTGTCATGTACCTTAAGCTCTGTCAGTTCAAGTGCTAATTTTGGTTGCTTGTTTCTTCTTATTAATACTCACAGAAACTTGAAGAGAAGTTCAACACAAATGAGTCACAGAAAAAGGTGCAACTTCAAACAAAACTAAAGGTAT
Organism: Cucurbita ficifolia; assembly: GCA_033971965.1. Lineage (NCBI taxonomy): Eukaryota > Viridiplantae > Streptophyta > Magnoliopsida > Cucurbitales > Cucurbitaceae > Cucurbita > Cucurbita ficifolia. The sequence goes on from CM066965.1 coordinate 18,953,727, forward strand.
ACTTATTTACTGTTAGAAACCACCACGAAGCTCCACAATCGTATGATATTGTACACTTTGAGCATAAGCTTTCATGACTTTACTTTTAGTTTTTCCAAAAAGCCTCACACCAATGGAGATATATTCCTAGCCTCATACCAATGGAGATATATTCCTAACTTATAAATCCATGATCATTCCCTTAATCACGGACTAATATTCCTGCAGGAGAAAGCCGAAACCGAGATAACAAAATTGCGTCAAAGCTTCTGCTTCAAAGCCAGACCACTGCCGAGCTTTTACGAGGAGCGAAAAGCACATAAGAACGAGGTAAATCCCATCTGCTAATAGCCTAATACAACGTGGGATGAATTGGTATAAATACTTTTGTCCCTTTGTTTCTTAGGAGGTTCCCAAGCCTCATCCTCCATCACCAAAACTAGGAAGAAACTCCAACTCCCAAACTGGAGAAGCTACGATGGCCCATTCTTGCCATAAGCCTCCCGTTAAGAGCAGCAGAAGCATGAATAAGAATGTGCAGGGAAAGGCTCGTTCTACGTCATTACAGACTTTAATGTCTGCTCATGAGAATACATGTCCTAACATTCAGCAGTGAAAGTCAAGCTGCAGAAGCCTTCTCAATATTTTTCAGTCCATTTATTCATGAGGTAACCAGATCTTGACGTCCTCTAAATCACAGTGGATCCATTTTGTGGTATATCTGTCAATTTTTATGTGACAAAGCCTTGTTTTTATATGAACTACTGTATAAAAATATCAGTATATGTAGAGAACAATGATTTGATGGCTATGAAGTTTCATTTATTCATCAGAATTCAACAAAGAGTTACAACAGAAATTGTCAAAATAGAAAATAGTGACATTGGTATCCAAACAACAGAGTAAGATATACAAAGTGAATCCAGTTTATACAGTTGGAGCTGAGATTGAAACCATTATTCATATCCACATTTTGATAAAAAAGGCAGAAAAGGTACACAGCCATGAATGGAAGGTGTTTTTTTTTTACTTTTATCTGCCTCGTTGTCTCTTAGATTGCTGGTCTTTCTTCTACCAAACACCAAATATCACCTCCCTCCATGGCTTCGTCCACGACGAACTCAACTTCACAGTAACTCATTTCATCGTCATCATCCACATGACGACGAATATCTTCGACCCTTGATTCGAAATCTGTTACTTTCTGCGTCTGATCATCATCACCATCATCGTCGATGAAGCTGAGACATTCATCAAAGGGAACCACCAGCGAGCAGTCATCGAGGAGATGGTGTGCCTTGAACTTATTAGATCCCTTGGCTTTATCCTTGGCCTTTTGAACTGGGTGTAGCCTGCAGCCAGAGCATCGGGGCTTGCCACATTTTCCAGTGAACTTGGAGTGATTGGTAGGCTTGGATGAAACCTTTGTGAAAAGGCCAGCAGTAGGAGGGAAATCGAGTTCGTTAACGAACCGAGTTTTGGGTCTTGGGTTCCATGGGGATGGGATGATCCGGTAGGTTCTTACCATACCATGTTGGCGACCTTCCCTCTTCATTTTGGACTGCTAAAATTGAGGTGAGGAAAGAAAGGTTTGAAGGAAAGAAGAGGAATGGTTTGGAGTTATATAAATTTTGGTCAAGGAAATATGCTTGGGAGGCAAGGACTTTGATTGCGACCCACTCTAAATTGCGCGTCGACCAAGCCGTTGATAGTTGACATCTCAACTTCTTATTTTATGTAAAACAAAATGAAAATTTTAAAGATAAATGGATCAGATCAGACCAATTTCTGGAGTTGGCCTGCCGACCATGAACCATTGTGCCTTCAAAGTTGCCTGCTTTTTCTAATAATAAAATTAGAATATGTGAAGGTTGGGCATTGAAGGTTGACTGATTCTAATTTAATGCAGAGATAGATGATTGAGATAGATGATTGAGGGAAAATGCAATCCTTATTAATTTTCATAGATATTGTAAGGATTTATACAATTCAACCTTGCTTAATAGAACTATGTACTAAAGAATATCGATTGTAAATATGTAATACATTAATGAATTGTTCCTTCAAAGAGAGAGTAGAATTATATACGATCTGCTAGCTGGGGGAATCGTTCCAGAAGCCAAGTCACACCTCTAATGATTGTCTGTATGGTAAGAAAATGAACCAAATTACTAGAAGCACAAGAACTCAGAAGGTAGCTTCTAAATGGGTATTTACACTGTGAATTATCCAGGTCCATGTGATGCAAAGAGAAACAAGAATAAGTTTGCACACTAAGATGGGTAGGGATCGTTTCATTGTGGAATTTTGTTGGCACTCAGAACAACTTTCTAAGGGCTTAAAAAGTATTTTTTAAATGTTTTTAAGCTCTTAGAAAGCGATTCCATGAAAGCTATGATGCTAGTAATCTAAAACCATAACTAAACACGCCCTTTAACCATTTCATAAAGTTAAAACACCCCTTCATATCAAAGCCTCCTTCAACCGAGCTCGGGCTTACTTGTGACAGCCCAAGCCCACCGCTAACAGATACTATCTTCTTTGAGCTTTTCGTTTCAGACTTTCCCTCAAGGTTTTTAAAACGTGTTTGCTAGGGAGAAGTTTTCACACTCTTATAAATAATGTTTCGGTCTCCTCCCCAACCGATTTGAAATCTCACGGAGAGCTCATTATCTCAAACAAAATGGATCGTGAAAACCTCCCAAACACCTCACAACTAGACAAAAAAACACAAGTTAATGGATAAACATCACTCTTCAAGCCTCAAAACTTTAAACTACGGGATGATTTGGCTTCCAAAAACACAGGTGGAGGCTGAAGCGAAGAAGAAAGAAGGTAAGATGTGTGTTTCCCTACTCACAATCTAACAACTACGATAAGCTAAACACAGGAGGCACAGCTGACCAATATTTATGAACAAGAAAGAAAGAAAGAAAGCAACATTAACATACCAAAGCCATCTCTCCAGGCTTCAACGCAGGCTCAACGCTGTCTCGTGCATAGCTGTTAATTGAGACAACGGCGCAGTAAACAGGATTAAGTTAGTACCAGTAGAGACCAAACTGAAGCTTCATCTTTGTATACTCAACACTATCTCATGCAACTTACATTATTTGTCTCTTCTTGGCATCACCAACAACCAAGCGATAAAAGCTGCATCCCTTGCTGAAAGGAAACTCTTTTCCTTTCCATTCTGTAATTAATTCCAACATTTTCTTATAATGATTCTATAATTTGAACTGTATCAGAAGAGCAAACGAAAAGAAATACCTAAATGCCAAAGAACACCCACAGCTGATGAGTCTTGGGTGGATATATCGTCAATAACGAACTGGAGATCCTTACTGATGGAATCGTTGAACTTTTTGAAGAAGATCAGAATGTCCTGCAGCAATTGGACAGAGAATTGCAAAAATCCCAAACGATACAATGGCAGAAGAGATTGAGAAGGCCGACGGGTACGTACCTTGCGGCCGACGAAAGGGCGAGAAAAGATAAGGTCCTCGTAAACGCAATTCTCAGCGATGAGGTCCTCGACGGAGGCGAGGTCGTGGCGGTTGACTCCATCGTAGAATCCCCTGACGACATCAGAAGCGGATTGAAGGGTGTCAACCGGATTATTTGAAGAAGAAGACGAAGATGAGACGCGAAGAGGGAAACAGAGCGTGGTTCTGGGAGTTCGAGTGAGAGTGAAAGATTGGGAGATTAGAAGAGGAGGAGGAGGAGCAGATTTCTTGTGGTTGAAACTGAGAGGGGATTGGAATGGAGATGGAGGTGATGGAACTGAGCTCATCGGTGGCGCAATTGAACGGAGCTCCACTGATGGATTCGATTTTGCCCGTGAAAAATATCAAGTTCAGTGAGTATTTATCCATCTATTTTTTTATTTAATTATTTTTCTATAAATTCCAGAGAGAGAGAGAGAGAGAGACGGAGAGATATAAGAAGAAATCAATATGAAATTTCAACAATAATCCATAACCAAAACAAATGCATTCTATCACAAATAACACGAAATCTTCAAGATGACGAAGAACAAGAAGCCATCGATCCGACAAATCCCAAACTACAGCAGGATTGGAGCAAAACCCCACACGGCTAAAGGAGTAAATACGAATTTCAGAGACCCTAGTGACGAAGTTCGAATCCTAGCAGCAGAGGATTGCTCGGAATTAGGGGCGGTGGAGGAAGATTCATCTTGGGCCATCACCTTCACGATCATTCTCTGTCCCCTCTCGCAGTGTCCATTGGCGCCGCTGATGAAGTAGAAGGTTCCCGATCGGCCGAAATGGAACACAGTGTTGCCGGTGTTGGAGAAGAAGCTCGGCTGTGTGGAGTTGCATCTCTTGTACTCTTCTTCTGTCACTTCCATCACCGAGTCCTTCTTGTACCGGAAACCTAATCCGAAAAACAACAAACAAACATAAAAATGTTAATGCAGAAGGGAAGTTTAATCGATCGGTGTTGTTGAGATGATCGGGACTCACGGACGGAGTCTTCAGCTCGGAATCTGTTTTCTGAGGCCCAGTCGTTGTAGATTCTGGTGTCGTTGGCCGGCGGAACCACCCAGCCTTTGGTGTCACCCACTTGAAACTCAAAAGAAGCGACATAGGAGAGGCAGGTGGTGAGAAGGAGCAGAATGGTGAAGGAATTCATGGAGTTGGAAGCCATTGATAAGGAGTTGAAACTTGGAGCCAATAGAACAGTGTATGATGATGGAAGCTTAGGGGAGAGGCGAATTTATAGTGAAGAAAATGGCAGTTGAGGGGAGTTTGAATATTGCTAGTGATGGAGAAACAGGGCGGTTGGCGGTTTTGGAAGTGTGCTTGAGTTTGTTCATCCATGGCTGATGGCACGTTCTGGCTACAATTTCGGGAAATGGGCTACGAATCGTTCTAGGTTTTCCTGTTCGGATCGTGGGAAAGCAGAAGAAAATCAGAGTACTTCTTCTTCTTCTTCTTCTTCTTCTTCTTCCAGAGAATTTCAGACTTTCTGGGTTCAGAACAATTTTACTGACAAAATGCTGTATATAGATAGATATGAACTGATATATAAGTTCATAACAATTACCCTAAGAAGACAATGGCTGAATCATATTCATTATGTAATACAATTCTAATAGTCATTCTTCTAGAACGGAGCTAAGATTTCAAGAACACTCATGAACACTTAGATAACAGAAACTGAAAAGATTACAGTTGAAGAGAGCTATGTTAATTTGCTTTCCTCCACATCTCTTTCAACTGCATTTGGTTCTTGATCAATCTCATCATTTCCTGTTTTGTTTTTTAAGGATATCTGGCTTAGGAACCTCCCAATGGCACTCTGTGATTTCGAAATTTTCCTTCTACTACTTGGTCTGCTTCTATCATTCTTCTTGATGATATCTTCAAAAACAGCATCGACGAGACTAGCAAACCGGCGTTTAAATGTCGGAAACCTCGATATCAATCTGGTAATCCCTCGAAGCCTTCATGGTAGACAGAAATAACTCCTGTTATTACTGAAAATTACCATATTTCATTGGATGATGTAGCAAGATTTTGCAGGTGCTTACCTTCGAGCCAAAGCCTCGAGTTCGGCACACTTGCATTTGGATTCTGGTGGCAGGCTGATGTTGGAATCTTTCATTCTGATGGGATCATCGCCCAGCAGAACTAATCTAGAGAGGTACTCCTCTTCCTGCTCAGACATATTTATTGCCTTTATTTGTTCTTTGATGATTAGAAGAGGGTTCAGAAACCAATCATAGAATATGTCTTGAGGTCTGTTTTCACTAGTAATCTCCGTAGCTTCATCACCTAAATCAATGGAAACCCGAATAGTTTTGAACATTTTGAGATTCTCAAAGTCACCAAAAAGGAGAAATGAAACTTACTTAGAAGTAATCCAGCTGAATCGGCTTTTGCTGATCGAATGATCGTCTGAAGAAGACAGTAAGCTGGTAAGCCAATGCTAAGAACTGTGGTGTCATTATTGGATTTAGCATGTTCAATATCTTCAAGTGTTATTAATCCCTTGGAGACAATAAGTATCCCTTGCCGCTTACACTCCTTAGAAAAATTATCGAGAAGCTACAGAAGAGAGCAGAGATCGAACTTCTGAGCTCTAAAGAACAACATTATTCAAGTATTCATAATGAAAACTAAGTACCTCCAAAGGTTTTAGCTCAAGCATGATGTTCTTGACCAAATCTGTAAGAGAGGGACAACGTCTCACAGATTGAGCTTCTTGTGATTTATCCGGTGGCTGCATATCCTTCTTCCGATATATTGGTCTTTTCGTATTGAAAAAAACATGGAAACAATATTATGTGCTGTTGTGCAGTTAAAAGAGTGGTTTATTGAGGGTAGGAGAATACCTGGGAAAACAGGAGCCATTGGCCATGTCTAGGAAGTCGTTGCTGTATTCGTCGTAAATGGAGATGGATGCCAGAATATAGCAAAGCCCCAACCAAAAAGAAGATTCCTACAACTCACACACTAGCAGTTAATAACGAATCTAACAATGACTTCTGCTGCATTCACTGACTCAAGTATAATGATTGAGAAAAGAGAGATTGATTTTATGAGATCCCACGTTGGTTGGAGAGTGGAACGAAGTATTTCTTATAAGGGTGTGGAAACCTCTCCCTAGCAGACGCGTTTTAAAAACCTTGAGGGAAAGCCCAAAGAGGACAATATCTACTAGCGGTGGGCTTGAGCGGTTACAAATAGTATCAAAGCCAGACACTAGGTAGTGTGCCAGTGAGGACGCTGTGCCCCAAGGGGGTGGATTGTGAGATCGCACATCGGTTGGAGAGGAGAATGAAACATTCCTCATAAGAGTGGAAATCTCTCCCTAGTAGATGCGTGTTAAAAACCTTGAGGGAAAGCTCGAAAGGAAACTTCCAAAGAGGACAATATCTGCTAGCGGTGAGCTTAGGCTGTTACAGATTATATATGGGAACAAATCATGCGGTTCACTACATTACACAGGAGCTGAAGACCAGTAGAATTAACTTCGCAGCAAGAGGAGAGAATCTTAGCAACATCTCAGCCGTGAGTACCATCGACGTTAAACTTATCAAAGATGGAAAGAACTATTAAAGGATGAAGGAAACTATTTGGAACCTGATAAACGATCACTCCTGCATAAGCACCAAGGAAAATGCTGGAGATGATAGATCCAACCAGTGCACCCACAACAGCTAATGGCCAGAGTAAGATAGCAAGCCCTGCAAATGGAACACAGATTGTCTCCGAGAATGGACCTTTTCGACCGAAAAGATCGTGGAATAAACGACGCCACCCCTTGATTAGCATAAAAGGGCATTTATACAGGGCAATGAGTAAGATGACTGGTGTATCAACCACAGAACCAAGAACTCCAACTATGGAAGCGCAAAGGAAATCAAACAGTCTGCAAGAAACCAACGAAAAGGTTAAGCCCTGACTTTTGCTTTTATCATTAGTCTTTTGGAAGTAGCTGAGACAATCAAAAGTAAACAGCCTCCGGGTTCCCTATACGAATGACACCAACAAACCTGATATCATAGTATCCAGCCTCCGGGTTTCCCTTTTGTAGCATTTCCTCCAAAGTGGAGAAGTAAGAATGTAAACAAACATCCCGAAAATCACCGATAACCAAGAAGGACCCTTTTATGGTATCCCAAGTTCCATCCTGAAATTCATTGGAGAAATGAAATCAAACAAGCCAAAGTAACATAAAATCAGGGAATAATCACGAACGAATTATGTGAAAATGTAACAACCCAAGCCCACCGTTAGCAGATATTGTCCTCTTTTTGGACTTTCCCTTCTAAGCTTCCTCTCAAGGTTTTAAAATGCGTCTGCTAGGGAGAGATTTCCACACCCTTATAAGGAATGTTTTGTTCCCCTCTCCAACCAATGTGGGATCTCACAATCCACCCCCCTTGGGGGCCAGCATCCTCGCTGGCACACTGCCCGGTGTCTGGCTTTGATACCATTTGTAACAACCCAAGCCCACCGCTAGTAGATATTGTCTTCTTTGGGCTTTCCTTCCAGGGCTTCCCCTCAAGGTTTTAAAACGCGTCTGCTAGGAAGAGGTATCCACTCCCTTATAAGAAATGCTTTGTTCCCCTCTCCAACTGATGTGGAATCTCACAGAAAGTAACCAAGTTCAAGCAGAAATACGTACATATAGACAGTGGAATACTTTATCAGGCTTGTCTTCTTTAGCAGCATTAAATGTAGCCATTAATGGAGAAAGAAAGCCGTAAACTGCTCCCCCTATAGTGCTTATAACAGCACCAAATTCAGGCCACAGAAGCAGTAAAACAGGCAGTACACAAAGGCATAGAATGAGTTTAAGACCCCAACCAAGTTGTTGAGCTCTGCGAAATAGAGGATTGTAACATTAGAAAGACGAACCTTTTTTCCTCAATCCATTTTGACAATGGAAAGCAAAGGCTTAGAGATAAGACCTTAGAATGCAGTAATATGTCCAGAAAGTTTGGATTGGCCAAAGAACCATTATTAAAGAAGAATTTGCCAATGTCATGATAAGGCTTGTTAATGGACTAAACATCGCACCTGAAATGTTGAGTGGCAGGATTCAACTGTTAAAAAGCTTCCATCATGTATAAACAATCTAAATCAGCCACTGGCAGAGCTCAAAAGTACAAGAAACAGCACAGAATCCCCAAAAAGAAAGTAATGGAAGCTCACCTTTGGTAATACCGAGAAGAAAAAGAACAGTGAAGCTAGGTAGATTGCAAATGAAGCTCCACATAAAGGGCACAGCTCCATTTGGAGCTTCAATGGCTACCTTCTTCCCCAACTCCTCAATCCCCTCGGACGTCTCCAAATCTCTGCCCTCCATTGAGGAATTAACCAAAAATCTTCCCTCAAACCCAAGTTACAATTCCTCCGCCATTGCAAGCATTTGAAGGGAAATATACGAAAGCGAAGGGGCAGAAGAGAAATGAAGAAGAAGAAGAAGAAAGTTTCCAGCACATTTGAACAGAACTTGCACAGTTCGCAAGTTGCTCTGTTTCAGAAACCAAATCACGTGGAGCTCCATTGAAGAAGACCTTTTTTCATTCATTAGTGATGGTGATTAGACATGGGTTTTAAAGACCAGAATTTGAGAAATACCCAGATCGAGCTTGACAGACGCCATGAAAAGAAACTATTCAAGATCACGAGCTGGGAAAGGGATCGCATCGTAAGCACGTAGCTACAGCGCAGTCACTCTAGCGAGGATCAATCAATTCAATGCTGGTTTCTCAACGAATTAGCTGTTTGATTATGGAACAAGTAACGATTTGAATTCAAACATCCTAGCATAAATAAGCAACATGGCCATCTTTGTGAATAGTGAAAAATACCATCCATTTCCATGAGCCTTATTATAATTGAGTTCAACCATATTGGTAGGCCTTGAATGTTTTAGCTTTAAATCCCACTTTCCATTAAAACAAGCTCTAGTGACGCAAGATTAACAATCTCTAGTGTTGCGAAGTGTCATGGTCATGCTTGTCCAAAGTGTTATCTATGGTCACATGTCGAATGTACTAGTCATGTTTGTTCAAGACGTGTTGTCCATGGCCGCATGTTCATTCCAAACCTATTCTACTTGCTTTCATGTGTAGTTAGGTCATTATTATTTTTGTCATATCAATACAAGAGTGTATGATCGTTCACCAAAATCATGTCTACACCGGTCAAGATTAAAATGCCCCAAAATGTACTATAGAGGGGATGTGACTAGTTGTCAATTCTTCTTACCGGAGTAATATGCTATCAAAGCTATGATTGTTGCTAATTTTCTTTTAGTTTATAACATTACTTTCTTTTCAAAAAAATTTCAACACATTTATCCTCGTTCACATTTCATGTCAAATGTGACTCGAGACTTGATTATACGTCAAGATTGACCACAAGGATTGATTTTCACATGGTTGACTAATTCGTCAGGTTAAGTCAAGTATCGCACAATCGCTGTCACAAGAGTGATTATGTGACGCTAAGCTACCTACACTTCGACGCTAAAGTTAGAACTAGGAATCGAGTTTGTAGAGAGCTTAAAAAGTACAAAGTATGTGTTTTGAGCATACCTTGGAATGTCATCACAATTTTTATTTTATACTCGTAAAATTGTAACATACATTTAAGTACTTCGACACTCTTCGAGAATTTCATTGGATTGTTGGATCTTCATTATTACAAAACGCTTCTACTCAATCATTCCCCTTTGAGCTTCTACTCAATCATTCCCATTTCTCACCCTCAAGGTTGGTTTTGTTTCAAGGTTCGTCCAGAGTTTCCTGATTAACTCTTCGAGGGATTAGTTGAATCATCCTTGACCCTAGAGACTTAGTCAAGCATGTTAGGATGATCCCTTAGAGGAATTAACTACAATGTTTGGTTGAATGAGACCCAACCAAATTAGTCTAAGTCGACCCCTCAAAGGGTTGTTCAAGCCAACCTAGTTCAACTGGTCAAAGGGTCTTTCCAACCTCGCCTTGGTTTGTTAGGTTGACTCTTTTAGTATCCAACAGGTATAGATCATGACATTTTAAAATAGGAGAATAGCTCTAATGAGACAAAGTTTCCTTCGTCTGTATAACATATAGTATAGATATTCCAATCTCCTATGGTTAAACTATATATATTATATATATAATACATAAAATGCCAAATTTATTTTTCTGAAAAATGCAAAAACTGTCTTTTTTTATGTATATAAAATCTCGTATCATAAAAGAAATCATGAAATTAATTATATTTAATGAACACATCTATGATGGATCACAATAAGATCCAAAGAAGAACACAAAATGACAGATCCATCATGAAAACAATTGCATTCAACCGTAGATTCCAAGAAAGATACACACAACACCCACTAATTAAACACATTAAACTAAACAATTTCAAACCCAAAACCCATCTTCCCCAATAGCTGAAGAACGCCAAAAATCTTTTGAAAACAGAAAGAAAAAAGGTATAATTATAATCAAACGAGAACCAAATCTTATGGGATACGTAAAATGGGATCCTTCTTGTTCTTCCATTTTTTCATACACGTGCTCTCTTTGCAAATTTCAATTATGTTCATGTTTCAGAATCTTGTTTTTATTTCATTTCTTCTCTCCATATATTCTTAGGTATCTGCAGATTTTTGTCTCTCAATTAATGCTTTAATTATTACTTCATATAATCCTATTCTTTAATATTCATATCGTTACTGATATTGTAATGAAAAAGGGTTTTGAGGGTCATGCCGTTCCACCGAATGTTCTTTGGTTGTTCTTAGCTTAAAGAAATTGAAGAACAAGCAAGGAGAAGGACAATAATTGATGATGATTAAGGCATTTAGGGTTATAATTTTGGTGTTAATAATCATGGAGGTAGTAGCTGCTAAAAGTATTGCCCACAATCCCAACATATGGGTCCTCAAATCTCATCATCTCTTCTCCTTTTCCTTAAAAAACAAAACATCCCATGCTCTTTTAAGCTCTTCCTCCCTCTCCTTTTTGTCCTCAAACCTTAAACAAACTTCTTTTCTAAATTTCATCCCATCAATTCTCCTTCAAACACAAGATAAATCACGTCCTTAATAAACCCACAAGAATGGTTGGTGGGTTTTCGTAACGGCCTAAGTCCACCACTAACAGATATTGTCCTCTTTGTACTTTCCCTTTAGAGTTTTCCCTCAAAGTTCTTAAAACGAGTCTGCTGGGAAGAGATTTCCATACCCTTATAAAAAATGTTTCATTCCACTCTCCAACTGAGGTAGAATCTTACGGTTTTACAATTATATAACATCTAGAAGCTTGTTAGTTAGAGTATCAATTTGTGAAGTTGGCTTGAAAATTACTTGATGTAGAGAGAGAGAGAGAGAGAGAGATGTTGGTTGTAATTATGAAGAACAAAGCATTGATTGTAAAAGCTATATAAGTAAAGATTTTGAAGGTTGCAAGTAAAGACATAGGAGTGGACTTGGTGATTGTCTTTAAAGGTGAAAGAAAGTGGAGTTTTTTGCTTTCCTTCCCTTTCCCATCTCACATGGGTTGATACCCTTTTCATTACCCAACCACCTTTTATAAACAAATCAAAATCACCTAATTATACCAAAAACCCAACTTTATGCTACAACTAATTATATTGTATGTACAACTCACACAAAACCCCTAAATTCGGGTTTGGTAGATATAAAAAAGCTATCGAGTATGCTACAAGAAAGAAATTCAGAATTCCGTCCTCTTTTGAGCTGTTCAGTTCAAACAAGCCCTTCTAACATAAGCATAATTCAATAGTAATCGATATTTGTTTATGCTTCTTCCTTTTAAGATTGATAGCGATGGTTCGAATTCAAACACTAGGAAAAAAAAGACAGGTTTCCTAACCTTGACCTAAAATATATTTTGAGACCCCAATACATGAGGGTTGTTTGGGTTGTAAAAAAGAGCTATCAAACCCCGAAAGTGATTTATACATGGCCCGCTCATCAAGCAAGCGTGTTCCCAAGTACCCACCCCCATGTGCTGCTTTCACTCTCCATGAAATCAGCCTCTCTATATTCCCCTATCAAAACTCCACATGTCGTTTTCTCATTCGTCATTTGCTTATCAATCTCTTCGCCGTCCACATCGTCTCTTCTTATCTCTTCTTATCGGTATTTCGTCATTTCAAACTCCATGATTTGGGTTGGGTTGGGTTTCAATTTGACATTTACATTTTCAACTTTATCTTTATGTAACATTCTCGATGAGGATGTGAGAATTCATGTGAGATCCCACATCGGTTAGAGAAGAGAACGAATCATTTTTTATAAACGTGTGCAAACCTCTTCTTAGTAGACACGTTTTAAGAACTTGAGGGAGAAAGTCAGAAAGGAAAGCTCAAAGAAAACAATATTTGCTAGCGGTAGGCTTGAGCCGTTAGAATTCGAACTTTTAACCTTTTGGTTGATGATACATGTTAATTATCGTTCAATTGTTAATAACAATATTTTCTTGGAAGATATGAGAATTCGAACCTCTAATCTTTTGGTTGATTGTCGTTTATTATAATAAGCTAATTGTTAATATTCGTGTAACATGGGCATTTGAAAATATTTTTAAAAAATCTAAGAATTAAATAGAAAAATTGAAACTTTAATCAATTCTTCTTTTTTTTTTTCCTCTTCGTTTGTCGTCACATGTGTTATCTCCCATTATATAATAACCCTCACCATCTCCATCCTTTTGAGTTGAGAGCAAAAGGAAAAAGAAGCAAAGATGATGAAGCTCAGGTCAAAGAGGTTCTGCAGAAGCTCCACTTTCAGGTTTGGAAGCTTTGTCAGCAGCTGCAACAACAAGATCAAAGTCGCCGATGACCACGACGAGGACGACGGCAGCCTGACGGAAATCAAGTGGGAGCTCCGGCCGGGAGGTATGCTGGTGCAGAGGAGAGAGATCGCCGGTGGATCTTCTTTGACCGGAGAAGAAACAATCACTATTAGAGTCTCAACTGTCTCACAATTCCATGACATTTCTGTCGAACCCACCTCCACTTTTGGTAAGTTTCAATTTCACACTGACTAATTTAGGGAATAATCATAAGCAAGGAATACATCTCCACTAGTATGAGGCCTTTTGGAGAAGCCCAAAGCAAAGCAATGAAAATTTATGCTTAAAGTGGACAATATCATACTATTGTGGAGATCCGTGATTCCTAACAAACTCTACTCGTAAAAAAATCAAAACTTTCGTGGAAAATTGCGAAGAATTGAGAAACAAAAAGATGGGTTTTGTTTGAATTTCAATTTGGATTATAAAGTAATTGATGGGTTTAATTTTGTGATTTTGCTAGGGGAATTGAAGATGATTCTATCAATGGTGAGTGGGTTAGAACCAAGAGAGCAAAGATTGCTATTCAAAGGGAAAGAGAGAGACGACGGTGAGTATCTACACATGGTTGGAGTGGGAGACAAAGACAAAGTTCTTCTTCTCCAAGATCCAGCGATCAAAGACAGGAAGCTTCATGGCTTAGCAGCAGGGCAGCCAATTAGTGTATAATAATAATACAATTAGTATTAATTAATCCAAAAACAAGCATGTTTTTGATACCACTAACCCTCAGAAAAATGGCAAACTGTTTGTTCTTGAAGGCCTTTTGTTTTGTTTTGTAAGAATTGTGGTGGTTTTTAAGTATAATGTTTGAGGTATAATAGAAAATGGCTCGTCTGTAATGTGCTGATGCTTGTCTGAGTCATTATGTTTGTTGATTTTTGTATCCAAACAAAGATTGATTCTGAAAGAATGCATCTCCAGATCTCCTATAGCTCTTTGTCCTTCTAACATCTCTGTCACGAAACTAATATTAAAATTTGTTTAGTACAACAAATGTAAGCATTTGGATCTCCGATTTTGTAACGACTAAACTATGTTCGAATAATTCTTTAAACATCTTAGTTTGTAAAATATACATAATAACTAAGTTACTTTAGTTATGGATTTCATCGTAGGTTTAGGGTATGTTAGCAGATATTATCCGTTTTGGTCCATTATGTATCGTCGTCAGTCTCACGATTTTAAAACGCGTCTGTTAGAGAGAGGTTTCTACACCCTTATAAAGAATGTTTCGCTCTCCTTTCCAATCGAGGGGCCAGTGTTCTTGTTAGTACACCGCTCGGTGTCTGACTCTGATATCATTTGTAACAACTCAATCTCACTACTAATAGATATTGTCCGCTTTAGACCGTTACGTATCGCCATCAGCCTCACGATTTTAAACCGTGTCTATGAGAAAGAGGTTTTCATACCCTTGTAAGGAATGTTTCGTTTTCATCTCCAATTGAAATAGGATCTCAGGGTGAATCTCTGTTCAAACGAGAAATGAAGGATGAGCGGGAGAAATTTGTTTTCCTTAGGTAAATGTGAAATAGAGAAGAACCCGATCCTTCAAAATAAATGAAATTTTTTGCAATGATGAGTACAGATCCTCGTCCCACTTTGCCATGTAGACACCTTTAGTTGTAACGAACGGATAGTTAATAGTTTCATATGCTTAAGCGGGTTGGTTTTTAATAATAATATTAAACCCAACAACTGATCAGAAAATTTTAAGAATTAAATCTTAAGCAAAAGGGAACTATGCAAAGGCAGACAAAAGTAAAGTTAAAATAAGTTCTTTTTTATTTATTTAATGATTAAAAATAGGTAATGCTTTTAGTTTTGTTTTGTGGTGAGTGTAATTTGCAGTGACCCACACGTGCACGCGTGCGGGGGTTAAAGTTGTCAGCTGTCATCAAATAACGCTGATATTTTTATTTAATGCCTTTTCCCTATTTTCTAAATTGCTCTCATAATAACTAATTAATATCTTTCATCTTCGTTTTTTATTTTTTATTTCTTCATTAAAAAAATATATATTTTGGTAGTTTTTTTTAATTTATTTTACAAGAGATATAAAGTCATTAAATAGTCAAATCTACATTTAATAAGATAAATAAAAAAGAAAGAACGAGTGTGATCATCAATAATAGAAACGTAATATCTAAAATTCATTTTTCTAAGTACAGACAATTCTGAAATTGCTCAAACATGTATGAATTCAAAGATGGAGTAGTCACTCCACTATTGAGCTGAGGTGGTCGGTATCTCCATAGAGTAATAAGTGGTGTCGTCGTTATTAATTTTCGACCTCATAATTCAGACATAAAACATAAAAATCTTGAATATCCACATATACATATACATATATATATATATATATAATTCTTTGTTGATGTGGACGGATATTCATTTCTAGTTGATGCTATTGGCAAAGTTTTTCTTGATAAACATTTTTATATAATTAAGAGAGGAAAAAAGACATTGAAATTGTCGAAAATAAAGAAAAGAGAAGACATTTCCCTGAATGCCCTTATCTCCAAATAATGTCTCTAAACCTTCTCAGTTTCTTTTCACAAAGCGACCCTGCAAGAGGGAGGGAGAGGAACGTCAATTCATACTTGGATAAAAGGAATCAGTTTCTAATCAATATATAAAAAATAAATAAATAACATCTCTTCCTGTAACGTGGGGTCATGTTTATACTTTTCACTTCTAAAAGTGAACCTTATTCCCACAAAACGATACAAGTCATTTCAACATATTGTAGTCCTTTTAAGCCATCGGGAAAGGAAGGTACAACTTGATGGTATAAATAGTAACTTTCAATTTTGTAAGCTTTTTTTAGTCATTTTATCTTTGAGATTATTCTCATTCCTATATGATCTTGATCTTGATTACATTCTTAATAATCAAATTGGAAAATGGCTAGAAAACCCACTAAAACCCTAAAATTAATCCACAAACCACCAAATTCTAGCTACTAAACTATCCTTTATGAATGGATATAACTGACATAAATGGACATAGATGTAATCATTCTATTGAAGGCATACACCTGAATGAATTCGACTAGTGGAGTATGGTTAAATTAATATTTGGTTGGTATGAATTAGATATATGATTTGGTGAATGGTAGTAAGAAGGGATAGTGAAGTAAATAGTGGAAAATGATGCAATAATGTGTATATGATATGAGATGAAAGTACCTTCATTCTTGGACGTTTCTCAGCATTGAGTTTTCTAACTTGATACCGAATGCGCTTGGAGAACAGCCTGCTCTGCCTTTTCTCTTTGTATCTCAAAACACTTGCCTCTCTTCCACCCACTTTCCATCCAATTTCCGGCACTTTCCACACATTCCCTCCTCCTTCGCTCCCCATTTTGGATCTCCGATTCTCTTCCCAAACACTCCCATCATCATGGAGATTCGGCACCGTCTGCGCCGATTCCCCATTGATAAAAAGCGGAGCTTTATCCGACCATGCGTTCAAAATCCCCTCGTAGTCAAGCTTCAACCTCAGCTGTTTCCCCGTCATCTCCACCTTCTTCTTCTTCTTCGTCTTCGTCTTCCTCTTATTAATCTTCTTTGATGCTGTGCTCGTCACTTCCTCTACCTCCTTCTTCTCCACTACCTCCGAATAACAAACCCACTTCTCCTCCGCCTCCGTCTCCCTCTCCCGACTCCTCATCGCCGTCCGTACAAGCGCCGCCTCCTCTGCTAAATTACGCGACTCCTCCTCCGACGACATGTCGTTCTGGTAAGTCGGAAGGAAACTCCCTAAGCTACAGCAGCTGCTCACGACGTCGTTCTCGAACATCAACGCCACGTTCTCCTCTCTGTCCTCCACCAAATTCTCCGGATGCAGGGGAAACAGAGTAAGCTGTTTCTGCGGCGGCGGCGGCGGAGGTGCTGATGGGTCGTGTGTCATCGGGGAAATTTGGGAAATTTTGGGCGAAATGAGCTCCGATCGAAGGCTGAGAAATTTGGGTCGTCTTGTCTTGGTTCTGGATTTACGAATTGGGCGTTTGATTACAGAATCGTGGCTGTTTTGGTTGTTGATGGTGTTTCTGATGCACATTTCTGAGCCTCCAGAGTCCAAAAAACTCATGGACAAACAAATTTAGCTCTTTTGGGTAATGAAAATAGGTTTTAAGGGGGAAGGAGAAAAAGCGAAAGCCAAGGAGGCAATAAGAGACGGACCCACTTGGGGGGAAAAAGCGAAAAGGAAATGGGTTGAATGGAGATGAGTCAGCCATCTGATATTAAAACATGATGTGATGCATTTGGTCTCTCGACACGTGGAGTCACGGGATTGGGTGGCCGAGTGGATTTTGTATTGTTATCCAGATTTCCCTTTGTGCCTGTGGATAGAATGTGGGGGGGGGGGGGTGTTTTTGTAATTTTGTTCATAGACGATAAATATTTGTACATCTTTGGAGTAATAGTATTCACAGGATGGTTGCTTTCAGTCCTTACCCTATGGAGAAATTATTTCAGTATCTACTTTGGGAGAATTGCTCGGGCCCACACAAATTATAAACCTATTCTACTCTTATATCTAACCCTTTTAAATTTATATTTGACAATTTTAGGGAGATACTCATATCATAACACTTCTATTGAATCATTTTCGAGTCATTTATACATTCCTACGTCGATATTTTTCCATTAGGATAATGTTTTGTCGACATCTTGCTTTCTTCCTTTCATTGGAATAACGTAAATATCTTGTAACCGTGGGTGATGTTCTCAATATGCTCCCATGCTTTAAAAGAAAATATGTTGTTCTCGATATGATATTCTAACTGGATAGTTCATTCACATGTCTATTCACTTTTGGTGGGGGTCCCACATCGATTGGAGAAAGTAACGAGTGACAGCGAGGACGCTGTGCCCTAAAGGGGGTGGATCGTGATATCCCACATTGGTTGGGGAAGAGAACGAAACACCCTTACGTGAAGTGGGTGGATTGTGATATCCCACATTGATTGGGAGAAGAATGAAATACCCTTTTATAAAAATGTGGGAACCAAGCCCGAAACGAAAAGCTCAAAGAAGGCAATGTTATAGGAACTAACTAGGTTAAGTTAGCAGAGAGTGACAGTCCATTGATAAAGTGCAGAAAAATGTAGCATGATTGACGGATAAAATATATAGTACTCATTTCGTTTTCGTCAGCGTGATTGGTGACTCAAAAACATAATTCCTCATATTTTTCCCATTACCTTTCACAATCACAAACATCCGAGTTTAACCAAATACTATACTTTGGCAAACCAAAAATTTGGATGGAAATTAAACCAACACAAAAATTCAGATCTTCATAAACTAATAATAATTAAACTGCTCTTAATAAACAAAGGCCTTTTCTTCCTTCATTTTCGCTACTTGCAGTTATATGACTTTTTCCCCTTAATACTCACTAGCAACGGGAGCCTCTGCGGCAGTTGAGGGCGCCGGCTGTGACGGTGATAGAACCAACGAGGGAGGAGGGTCTAGCGCTGAGACTGTAAGCTCTTGCGTAGCTGGACGCAGCGCCGGCGCCGGACTGGCGAAAATAGGCGCCGTTCAACATCATGTCCCCCTCCGACCGCCAGTTCCAGTGACGCCACTCACTCTCCGGCGCGTCCTCATGCTTTGTCACCTCCTTTCGGTATCGGACGTCCGGCGCCAAAAATCTGTTGCCTTGACTGAATATAGTCGGCGAAGCACTCCCTCCAATTGCGTACATTTCCCAGTGGGTGTAATCGTTGTTCACCACATGGAAATACCCATGCCTGCATCTGCAAAATCATTGCCACAATTCAAGACACCATTTTTAGATGGAAACAGAAATACCCCATCAAAATTTTGATGCTTTACAGTTGAATTCAATTATATAACATCTCAAGTTTATTGCTAGCATATATTGTATTTTTTATGTGGACTACTACTCAAGGTTGTAAAACGCTGCTAAAAGAGGTTTCTACACCTTTATAAATAAGGTTGTGTTCTCCATCCAAACAGATATGAGATCTCACAATTCACCCTCTTCGAGGTCCAACATCCACATTACCCGATATCTGGCTCTGATACCATTTGTAACCGTCCAAGCTTACTGCTTAGAACAACGTCGGCTAGGCTTGAGCTATTATAAATGGTATCAGAGCCAGCCACGGGATGGTATGTCGAGAAGATCCCAAAAGGTAGATTTTAAGATCTTACCGTTGGAGAGGGAACGAAAGTATGTCGAAGAGACCCCAAGGAGTGGATTTTAAGATCCTACTGTTGAAGAGAAAACTAAGCATTTTTTCATAAACTTGAGCAATTACAAATTAGAATTTAATTTACCTGGGCATTCGTTGAACAAGGCCCTCACCAAAATGGTTGAAGGCAATAGTAACTTGCATATTCTTGTCTTGAGTGTAAGAGTCACTATGTCCCAACAGCATCACTTTATCATGATGCGTCATATAATTATTCGAAATCGTAATCGCCGTCGAACCATGAATCGCGTCGATCAACCCATCGTTACAATTAGACAAAGAACAATGGTCAACCCAAATATTCTTCCCACCAAAGATCGACACTCCATCACCGTCCGATATAGTCCACCACCCAGAGTGCTGTGGGGAGTCCCGTATGTTACCATTCCCCCCTCTCTTACAGTCATGTATGTGGATGCCGTGGATTATGATGTTTGTGGCGTAGTGGATGGTGATGCATGGCCCACCTGCCACATGCACGCTGGCCCCACGCCCGTCGATGGTCTTGAAGGAGTTCATGACTAGTTCTTGTCTGAGTTGGATTACCATGTCACGCTTGAAGATGATCCATAAGGGCTCGTTTTGAATGACGGCGTGGCGGAGGGTTCCTGGTCTGGGGTTGAGAGGGTCGTCGTCGCCGGCGTCTGTGACGATGTAGAAGCGGCCGTTTCTGCCGCCGATGGCGTTTTTGCCGAACCCAATGGCGCAGTCGGCTAAGCGCTTTCGGTTGGTTTCCCAATTGGGGTCGCATCTCCAGCAGTCGTCTATTGGGTTTCCTGTTCTACATGAGAAATATCCCAAGTTTCTTCTTGTTCTTGATTCATTGATGCTCCTGTCAATTTATAAATAAAAACATGTGTATATCAAACTTTTGTATTTGAAATACTAAAAACATGTTAGAAGAACCACATTTTGTTAAAAGAGTCCAAATCTACCTCAAAACGGAACCATAAACAAGAAACGAAAAACAAAAACAAAAAAGGTATACCTTTGAACTTCTTGAACGACAAGATGAGGATCTTGAACAGAAGCCAAGGAGGAAGCAGAAGTGGGAGCAGTGAACAAGAAAGAGAGTGGTAAAAGAAGCAAAAAGAAAAAGGAAGCCGCCATTGGAGAACAGAACAAAGAAGAAGGTTGAAGAAGAAGAAGAAGAAGAAGTGGTGGGTTTAGCCAAAATGGGATGGAAGGCATTATATAGATATAAAAAGCCGTCAGTAGAGGCGTGATTGTACCATAGATTACAACCAAGTCAAATTATTTTGACTTTCTGTCCTTCGATTAAAAGTTCAAATTTTTATGTTTTTATTAAGGTTTTGGATCAAATTAAGCTCCACCCCTTTTTTCCTTCGGTGACTTTCGAGGGGTTTTGAGGCATCAACTCGAGAATTTGTGGCTTTAGATTCACACCAAACCACCAATTCTGCAACTGTTTTAGGGTTTTAAAATGTTTTTGGGGATGTTCTAAAAATAATTTATTTTTATATAAAGAAAAAAAGTGAAATGATTAGTTATTAATTTCAATATTTTTAATACTATTTTGTCTATAT
Source organism: Cucurbita ficifolia (assembly GCA_033971965.1). NCBI lineage: Eukaryota > Viridiplantae > Streptophyta > Magnoliopsida > Cucurbitales > Cucurbitaceae > Cucurbita > Cucurbita ficifolia. The sequence continues at coordinate 18,974,847 of CM066965.1, forward strand.
TCATGTTTAGATCATATATTTGTAAGAAGTTAATTATTTAATGATTTAAATGAATGAAAAAATCACTCTTATTCTAGAGAAATAATAGAATCACAATCTCTTACTTCCACCTCTTCTCATTAAATTTAAAAATTTTAGAACAAGATCACTCCAGCAATAGTCGCAACCGTGGTAGCAGACATCTTCAGGAACGAAGATCCACTGGCAGAAGCATCAGGGGCCGGTGCATCAGCAGCTTCCTCGTCGCTGGCTGGTCCTCCGGCAGGTCCGCTTGGGGAAGGTGGAGATGACGCCTCGGCATCGGATTCAGGGGCTGCGGAGGGGGACTCATCGCTGGCAGGGCCGGATGCAGGGCTGCCGGCGGGGGCATCAGCATTAGGGGCTCCGGCTTCGGCCTTGGGGGCTCCGGAATCGGCCTCGGGGGCTCCGGCTTCGGCTTTGGGGGCACCGGCTTCTGCCTTGGGGGCACCGGCTTCTGCCTTGGGGGCACCGGCTTCGGCCTTGGGAGAAGAAGCAGCCCCTTTGGGTGCATCGGCAGCTGAGGAAGAGTTGGATGGAGCAGCAGCCGGGGTCTTGGCTGCGGCAGAGTCGGCGTCAGCGGCTTCGGCCTTGGGTGAAGCGGCTGGGGCCTTGGCAGCAGAGGCAATGGCGACGACGGCGGCGAAGAGAAGAGCGAGGATAACCAATTGGCGGGCCATCAATGCTGAATCGGTAAAGAGATGGGGAAAATCGAAGAGAAAAAGAGAGGAAGTTTTATTTAAATAGGATTCTGAAGGTCGCAGAAATCCTCTGTAAGGTATATAGAGAAAGACTGCAAGACCAGAGAATGAGTTTGAAGGATGGAAGGGGAAGGGTATTTAAAGGACTTCAGGGCCCAACGGCGGAGGATTCAGTTTTGGGTTCAGAGGCTCGCCGGATTTGCCGGATTCCGCCATTTCAGTTCGTATCTCTTCCCTACAATGGCGGGAGGGAAAATTGTTTAATCTTAATATATCTAAAAAATAATAACAATCAATTTTTAGTTCTAAACTATATTATATCAATTTTGATCCAGGCTTTATGATTTTTTTTAAATTCAACCCGGTTTTTTCTTGGTTCGAGTTTAGTGAGAACCAATAATGCGAACCGTTGTTCATACAAAACCCCGAAACCAGCTTGTTAGATAGTGCTGCAGCGACGCCGTGTTGACACTTGAAACCAAGAATGGCGGAAGAATCCATCCCGGAACCTGGATCGAATCGATCGTATTCTGCCATGAACGGCGGCCGGACGAAGGAAGAATGCGAGGATATGATTCGAAGAAGTCTCCGAAGTATGAACAACAAATCATTTATTTCCTGTTCTACTCGTCTCCTCAAAATTTGGGACCGGCGTATAAAATTGCAGGGTTTAGGGTTTTGCGACTTTTGTTTATTTGCTGAGAATTTGAAAATTAGAGCTTTCTTTTGTTTTTCTCGTACCTTCTTAGCCGTTCTCTGCGACTTAAATGTCTGTTCTGAATCTAAATGGGTCAATGCTTCTATTTCTGTGTCTCTCAGCTCCGATGGTGAAATTCTTGATGGAGCATTTGGAGAAATCTGGTTGTGGGATTGGGGATAAGTTTATTAAGGCTGTTCATTGCGATAAGCAGATCAGTGGTGGCTATGTTCGTGGTGAAGGGGTAACACTCATTATACTTTCCTCTCTTTGTTTCTGCTTATGGTTTAAAGGAATATTTGTTGATGAATTTGGATCTGGATGAGAATGTTGAAGACTGATTTCTTTATTGTGTCTACTTTCTTACTTGTAGATAATGGTGTGTAGGAATCATATGAACATTCAAGATGAGGTTAACCAAGTTGTAATTCATGAGCTTATTCATGCTTTTGATGATTGTCGTGCGGCAAACTTGGATTGGGCTAATTGTGCACATCATGCTTGCAGTGAGGTATGAATCTGCGAATAGCCATTTTTTCCCAGGCTGAGTTTTATTTTCCAAAGATGTGCATTCTTTTGTTCTGGTCTCTAGTTTTCCTTCTGGTAATTTTCTAACACATGTATTTGGAATTTAGATTCGAGCTGGACATCTAAGTGGTGATTGCCACTATAAACGAGAACTACTGCGAGGTTTTGTCAAATTACGAGGCCATGAGCAAGTATGATTTCTAGAAAATTGCAGTTTTTTTCTCTTGTTGGCATCTAAAAATGATCATAAGTTTCAGCCTTCATGTGTGGAATTTGAATTTCTGACATTGTTCATAGCCTCTTGCTTAGAAAGATGAAAAACATCCATGAAGTGTGCTTAGAGTAATTATAAATACATTCTCAGCGGATCAAGGATTAATGAACATGAACCACAGGGCAGTTGTAAAGTTGTGTATGCTCATGTCGATTTGAAGCTGATCTTGGCCATGAATATAGTTGATTTAACCATCTTTCTTGTAACTTTTCACTTGAGAATTTGCTTTTCCCTCAGCCCTTGGCTAAACTAGCTTATATATGAGCAGTGAGAGTAAAAGTTCTTCATGAAAGAAACATAATATTAGCAGAACATTTTAGGAAGGCTCTAATCTTGAAGTCATGTGCTTGCATTCGTTTCTTTCTTTCCTTACTGGCCAATATTTCTAAGAGATCTAGGTTTGTTCAACCCTGAATGGATTGGCTGCAATTGGGGGCCATTGTAACTTTTTTCACTGTCCTAGGAAAAAAAAAGTCGTCTCAATGTAGATGTTGGTGAGGATATGATCGAAGGCGATGCACTAGTGACTGAACAACATGTACATGTGTGATATGATACAAACCAGCATTTCATATTCTTTTTGCCAACAATATTATTACCCTGCTCTCACTTTCGTTCTTTTTCTTCTTGGTGCATTTCTGTTGGGCTCTTTCGGTTGGCTATTTGTTGACATTCTTTTCTCAATTTGTGAAGGAGTGTGTGAGAAGAAGAGTGATGAAATCAGTGATTGCTAATCCTTATTGCTCGGAAGCTGCTGCAAGGGATGCCATGGAATCTGTCTGGGATGTTTGTTATAATGATACACAACCATTTGATAGAGCTCCCTGAACAAATGGAGCATTGTAATGTCCTCTGCAGAGAACAAAGCAGCCACTGCTCCTATTTTAATGGTGCTGTGCCCAAAAGAGAAACAGGTTTTTTTGCCCCAACTTTGGATTCCATAAATTAAAAAGTAAGTTCATTGTCACGAGCAGTTCGATGAATTACGACCGATGATTTTATTCGGATATAGACATTCTCATTTTTTGCTTGCATCTGTTCCAATACCCTTTTCATATTGATGACCTTATTGTATAATACTTCTATCTTAAATTACCATATTAATTGGTTAACTCTGTTTATTAGAATCAAGTTATTTAAATTTATCCTAACATTTTTCTTATCATTTAAAAAACTTGAATTCATTTGTATTTGAACATTGTTAATGGTTATAATACAAAGTTATTAGCTTAAACATGATGAATAAAAGAAAAAAAAAACAAACCATTGTATGGATAAGATGAATATAGTTGGAAGACAGCATAGTTTTAAGGTCCCCTCCCATTAAATCTTGTTGCTCTTGTGTCTTTCATCCTTAGTGGCAATGGCAATGGCAATGACAAGTGGAATAAGGGTATGATGTTTGAAAAGACCCACAAGGACAACGATAGATATCTGTTCTTGTGCACCCGATACTACCAAAGAATGCCAGGTAACACTGGTGTCCCTTGTTCGATCTCTTAATTTTATGAAAATGTCGTCGATAAAAATATTGATGTAGAATTAATATTACTGTGCAAGGGAGAGAGAGGGAGAGTTAGAATGTGTGAACTTCAATCGTGAACATTGTTGATCTTGGTGGGTAGAAGAGTGGTTAAAGCTAATAAAATGAAGTTATTTATTGTAACAGCTTAAGTCCACTGCTAGGAGATATTGTTCGCTTTAGCCCGCTACGTATCGTCGTCAGCCTCGCAGATTTAAAACACGTCTACTATGGAGATGTTTTCACACCTTTATCAGAAATGCTTTAGTCCCCTCTCCAATTGATATAGGATTTTGCCCACGCCACCCAACTTCGAGTTGGTAGACCAAACTTCCCCTTAATATTTTTATTTGAGGTATTTGACTGTTAGTGCATCTATCCCGTATGTAAATTGTATATTTGAGAACAACTATAAACATTAATTACGATATTAGAGATTAACTGTTCAAGCCTCCTACCTTCTATTGTTGAACTAACTTGTATATAAATATTTTTTATTTTTTATTTTTTATTTCACACTTTCATCCTTCTAGATAAAAATAAAAACAAACCCCTTCCTAACTAAATTATATACCTTAAAAATTTAGATCATAAAATAACAAAAGTTAGAAGTAGGGTTTTTTTTTAAAAAAAAAATTAATATCAAAGTTTGAGAGAATTAAACAAGCATTTGAAGCATTATATATTTGTAAAAGTAATTGGAAAGAACCGATGAACCAGGTGCTAAAAAAGCTACCTTGGAATAACTGACCAACGTGTGGGCTCTATTCTTGAACCCATTTCTAATACCCATCATTATTTTCTAATCACGCCAAACATTTAATTTTGGTTAATGGGTATCTCCGGGAATCCAGATAATACCCATCTCCATGAAGCTTTCTATTTTTAGATTTTCCTCACTTTCAGACCCAACAAATGTTGCAATTATCTCACATTTGAGCTTAATACAATGATTATGCCTTTCGTTTCTGAAAATTCGAGAACAATATGTAAAAACAATAAATAAATGAACTCCATGAAGTATAGCAGACCTTAGTTTGGATCGCCAGATTTAACAAAATGCACGGATGCGCTTTGTTTCTCACGAAACGTGTATGGCTTCTCCGCTCTCTCAATTTCTCTTTATATTCTTCTTTTTCTTCTTCCTCTTCCCCTGTACTTCTCTCCACCGCTCCTTCCCTTTTTCTTTCCTCTTTTCTCCATTCTCTCTCTCCCATTTCTTCCATGGCTCCTGGAATCGAAGCTCGACAGCGTTCTAGCAATGGGGGCTCTGTTCGTCCCGATTCCCATTTCTCTGATGATGGGGTTTCTCGAAAATCCAAAGTTACCATCGTTGGAAGTGGAAATTGGGGCAGTGTTGCGGCTAAACTCATCGCCTCTAATGCGGCTAGGCTGAGTTCCTTCCATGGTATTTTCTTCAACTTCTGAAACATGGGATTTGTTTGTTATCCTGCTAGATTTCGATTCTCGCCATTTTCGTTGCATTTTGATATCCGTTTTTTGAGTTCATTGGATTTCAGATGAGGTTCGAATGTGGGTGTTTGAGGAAACTTTGCCTACTGGTGAGAAGTTAACTGATGTTATCAATCTCAACAATGTAATGTTCTATTGATTTATTACAACCCGTTCCTGGAAATTAAGAGCGTTATATATTAGTGATTCTTGAATCTTAATTAACAGGAGAATGTTAAGTATCTCCCTGGTATTAAGCTTGGCAAGAATGTAATTGCAGATCCAGACCTTGAAAATGCAGGTATTCGATTCAAGTTCTTCTCATTTATTTTTTTTTTGTTGATCTCATTCAAATCTTTCTGTTAGCATAGTCTAATGGGTTGAATTATCAGTGAAGGATGCTAATATGTTGGTGTTTGTGACACCCCACCAATTTGTGGAGGGGATATGCAAGAGACTTGTGGGAAAGATAAGGAAAGAAGTGGAAGCTATTTCCCTCATTAAGGGGATGGAGATGAAGAAGGAAGGTCCATGCATGATTTCTTCCCTCATCTCCCAGGAATTGGGTATCAATTGTTGTGTTCTAATGGGCGCTAACATAGCAAACGAGGTTACTTTTACAGATTTAAAGCCTTGTGTGACAATTTGTTGTGTATGTATATATGTATTAAGATTATGAAAACTGTTCATGACTCTGTTTTTAAGTTAATAAACATGTAATCTTTGGAAGATTTTGTCCTAATTTTGCTTGATTTTAAAGTTCAGTTATGTTTCATTTCGTTTTGTTTCAAGATTGTTGAACTGTTCATGTAGATTGCTGTAGAGAAGTTTAGTGAAGCAACAGTGGGATACAGGGAGAACATGAGAGAGATTGCTGAAAAATGGGTTCAACTTTTCAGCACTCCCTATTTTGTTGTTACACCTGTGAGTACAGTTCATGATCTCATGTATATTATTTAAGCAATCTCTGTCAATCTCAATTATGAAGAGTTTGATTCTGTTCAATACTAATATATCACTCACAAATTATGTTGTATTTTTTGTCTCTAAATTTTGCATCTAAACTATTTGTGAGATCCCGCATCGGTTGGAGAGGGAACGAAACATCCTTATAAGGGTGTGGAAACCTCTCCCTAGTAGACGCCTTTTAAAAACCTTGAGGGGAAGCTTGAAAGGGAAAGCCCAAAGAGGACAATATATGCTAGTGGTAGACTTGGGCTGTTATAAATGGTACCTGAGCTAGACACCGGGTGGTGTACTAGCGAGGACGCTGGGCCCTCAAGGGGGTTGGATTGTGAGATCCCACATCGGTTGGAGAGGGGAACAGAGTATTTCTTATAAGGGTGTGAAAACCTCTTCCTAGCAGACACGTTTTAAAGACCTTGAAAGGAAACCCGAAAGGGAAATCCCAAAGAGGACAATATCTGCTAGCGGTAGGCTTGGGCTGTTACACTATTTGATTAATTTTTTTGCATTAATCATTTAACAAGAACCTAATCTGTTTGTAAATTTGTTACATAGCTTACTATAAGTGAATTCAAATACTTCTCCATATATATCTACTAATCAGATAAATTTTGTTATGTCATATTTTTGTTTGAAAGATTAACGATAAGGGCTAAAACGGTTTTCGATGTGAAGTTCAGAGAAAAAATGAAAGTTTATGGAACAAAACTTGATATTGAAAGGAAAGAGCACCTGAGTTTCTTGTGGATGATAGAATCATATAGCTATTTCAATTTGACTGGGGAAAGGCTTTCTTATTACCTTTCTAATTGTGAAATATTGAAAGGTCCAAGACGTTGAAGGAGTTGAAATGTGTGGAACCCTTAAAAATGTTGTGGCATTAGCAGCAGGTTAATCATAAACCTTTATTAATTCGCTTCTTTTGTTCTGCGTTTAATGAAGAACAGTCTTTAAACAATTTGACATCACAGGTTTTGTTGATGGTTTGGAGATGGGAAATAACACAAAGGTACAAAACTTAGTTCTAAACATTCAAAAGGTAGATTACATGTCTTCTTTATCTCAGACTATTTTCATTTGATTCGGTAGGCTGCGATAATGAGAATCGGTCTGAGAGAGATGAGGATGATCTCCAAACTTCTGTTTTCATCTGTTAAGGACAGTACTTTCTTTGAAAGTTGTGGAGTTGCTGATCTGATTACAACGTGCTGTAAGGATAAATTCTTCATTCTTTTGTGCTTCTTCCCTTACTTTCTTTCACTGTCTCAGTAGAACCAATTTATATTTGGCAGTGGGAGGAAGAAACAGGAAGGTGGCTGCAGCTTTTGCAAAGCATGGAGGGAAGAGGTTAATATTGCTACCCTGAAACATGGATTTTTTATATGGATGCTACGTAACATTGTTGCTGTTTATGATTTTACCTTCTCCCATTATAGGTCTTTTGATGAACTTGAAGCAGAGATGCTGCAGGGCCAAAAATTGCAGGTTTCTATTTCCCAATGACATGATTAACTCATTGTTTTCGTAAATGAATCGTTACCTTTTTTTCCTTTTCGGTTTTGAGTTCAACATGTGGTGGAGGGGATTTGAACCTCGGGTTGGATGAGGTTGAATAGTTAATGTCTTTGTTTGTGGAGCGAGAGAATTTGAATATCTGACATCTTAGTAAAGGATATGGAGTTGAACTCGTTGAGCTTCGTTCTTAATGATTTTCATTTAGATGCTTGTTTCTTGCATAAATATTCTCCAATTCCCTGATAAACAAATATTAGATTGTGTTCATCCTAAAAACTAGTGATGCAGGCATGTATAAACATTCTAGTTACATTATCAACTAAAGTTCTTGTACTATCTCCTAACAGCTCATTTTACATTTTGAAGGGTGTCTCCACAGCAAAGGAGATGTACGAGGTTTTAAGTCACCGTGGGTGGCTCGAGCTGTTTCCATTGTTTGCATCAGTCCACGAGATCTGTATTGGTCATCTTTCACCATCAGCCATCGTCGAATATAGCGAGCGCAAACCCAACTTCTCTGTTATTAATGGCCAAGCTCAGTAGTTTTAACAAGACTGGCTCTCGCCTATTTCAGATGTAGTGTGCTCACGAAGGTAGTTGCATCGTTTTTGTACATCGAAGAAATTTGAGTATTCGGTCAATATCTGACTGAACTTTGCTTGATCTTTAGAAGTAAAACGAATGGCAGGTTGTTTCCATTCAATATTGCATTCATACTGAGAGGGTATAGAGATTGGTAATGGAAACAAGAACAAACAGAACACCATGTTCTTTTCTCATTTCATGATAGTTAATTCACACTTTCAAAACGTAAACTACACATCAAAAGGACCATAAGTTATACATAGAACATAAAAAAAAAGATCTGTGAAATTCTTACAATCCAACTCCTGTTCCTTAGAAACAATTTTGCTATACCCAACAATTATCCGGTGTGTATTCTGTCAAGTCGTTCGACACTCTTTCTTGCTCGTTCAAACTGATGATCAACACTTTTTCTAGACTTCTCGTGACAATCGACGCTCTTACGTGACCTTTCTTTATGGTCAACTGACATTCTCGTTTTTTCTAATTTATCTGTATTACCATACTGGCTCTTCTTTTTTTCATGCCTATCAGTGCTTTGCCTTGGTTTCTCTCGCCTATCTGTGCTCTTCCTCGAAATTTCGAAAAAGTCAACACTCCGTCGAGGTTTCTCTAACTGGTCTGTGCTCTTCCTCGAACTGTATCTCTGTGATGGGGATTTCTCCACCGTTGATATGAACTTTTTCAGGTGCTTAATATACTCAGGATAGAGCTCCAGATCACAATGGTTTCCTCCTTTAATCCACAGTGGTTCATACTTTTCTTTGCATAATTCCCAGAGTTGCTTACCATGTGAGCAATCAACCACATCATCTGAAGTTCCCTGGTAAAAGAGACACAGATGACCAATTAAGACTATAGTTCTCAAGTGAGCAACCATTCAAGCAATCAACCACATGATTAGACAATTCTATTGTTCCAAAGTTCCTTCCTCTGATTTTCCTTGCATAAACGAGCATAGAAAGGTTCGGTTTCTTTAAAAGTCATGGATTTATGAACAGCGATTTCAATCTGTACATGCACATTAGTTTATCATGGTAAGACGGACAATCGAAAAATAGGCAACAGGGAATTCTTACGTGGATGATAAGAACAGGACAATCAACCAAAGGAATTTTGTCAATATTCTGCACAGAAAGAAAACAACAAATACAGCATGTGAATGATGCATATAAAGAAAATAAATCTATCACAGTAGAAACAAAAAGGATTTTTTACCTTATAAATGTCGAACCAGTACGAACGCTTGACTGGATACATGACTCTTAAACCAGAAAGTATAGGACTATGAAGAATTACAGCTCTTAAAAGAGGCAGCCGAGCTGCAAGATCCAAAGTAGGGCCACTTCCAACTGATTGGCCATACAAGATGATATCTTCCTGCTTAGTACCATAACTTTCTTCAAGACACTTGTATACAGCTTCAATATCTGCATATGTATTCTGCTCACTTGGCTGCAATGTAGAAGAGACGTTGAATCTTGGATTAGGATCGATACGAACATCACAAGCAATTTCAATTCAATCTAAATCGCTTATGACAAACACACCTTTCCAGTTGATTGGCCATACCCTGAATAGTCATACCTGCACAACCATTTCCTTATTAGAATGATAGAACTTTTTTCTATAGTAATCAACCATTTCATGGACGAGCAATTAAAGTGCAGCATAAGTCTCGATTTTGACAGGGGAACGATCACAGACCTTGCAAATCAATTCAGGGGAAGAAGGAGAATCATTGATGAAATGAGATTTATTATGGAGCAATCCAGATATAGAAAGCTTGATTGCCAATAAGGATTCATTAACTCTCAATATTCTATGAGTTCTGATGATAAATATCAGCTCAAATTCTCTAGCTAGCACAGTCCTTATTCAATCGAAGAATCATCAGTCTATGAATCAGATAAGATTTCCAGCGCCAAATTCATTCAAGAGTTCAATTCTACCACTAATAGTTTGGATGATGATGTAAGAACTGAATTAAACCTAGACTGATTACAATTGGCATTCCTGAACGTGCTATCAGACACAATCACAGTTAAGTCCCGAGTTCCTAATGAAATCTGTTAAATTCAGAGGATCCATATGCAGAAGTTGACCGCAAAAACAAAGGAAAGCACCGAAAATCAGAAGAGAACAGAGCAATACCCCATGATGTTAACACGAAGGTGAATGCTCAATTCAATGAAAAGCTCGTACATCTGGCCCAAATCAGCGGCGTTTCCATGAGAGTAAAGCAACGTGGAGGTGGCCATAGGGTAGCGAATGAAGACAGCAACAATCTCAGTACCACGACGAGTGGGCAACTTAAGAATCTCAACATTTTCACGATGAGGAAAAGGGCTTAGAAGAAAAAGACCGGTATATTCATCGGTAACAAGTTTGTACGAAGGCGGATTCGGTGGGAAAAAAGCGAGTTTCGCCGCCATGGACGAAGTAACACCACCCATCTTCTCGGTCCGCCACTGTGAACGAATCTTACCCGGATTAAGCGAACCAACAACCCATCATTTGAAGAAACCCAAATTAAAAACGCAAAAGAACAAGGAGCAAGAAATTCAACAAAACCCTTTGGTCTAACGGCGCAAAATTAATAGTAAGGGATCGACATTCCAGAAAATTCGAGAGTTGGGATTGGTTTACAAACATTCGGCGAGGAAAAAAGAGAAGAACAGAGAGATTGTAGCGGTGGGTAACAGGCACATAAATGGAAGAGAGAGAGAGGTTTAATGGCGTCTGTGATGATGGTGGGTCAGAGAAGAGAGCGTGGCCAGTGGACCTGAGAGGCGTGGCTTGGACAATACAAAAGAAGAAAATGGTTTACTTCCTCCTCATCTTCACTGAAATTATATAGTGTGTCAATCATGGCATCCTCTTTTTCTTTCTTTCACTGGAACTTCAATTCATGTTCTTAGAGAGAGCTGAGGGAGAACTTGAAGGTGGCCATTGTTAGGTTGGAAGAGATCATTGTAAGCTTCAGCTTAGAACCCTATATCTATCAATTTTCCTATTTTAGCCTTTTATTATTATCATTATTATTCCTTTTGGAGGTCTCTTATCATTACTTTTTATTTTTTAATTTTTAATTTTGTCACGCTTATTAATTAAAATACTAAACTAATAATTATGCTACCTTACATATTATTTATATTTAAAATTTATACTCGTAAAAATTTAAATAATTATAATATTTTAATTAACTAAGATTTTTAAAATTTTAAGGATAAATATTGATTTGTAAATAGCAATAAAAATAATGGTTAAAAAAAACATCAAAGGTTATAATGACTAATCAGATTTAGAATTCACGACCATTCTCTAGAAGGGTTACAATTAGCTAGACGGGTGGAATCACTGTTTTTGCCGTCGTCCAAGACATAACAGTGATCATGAGATCTACTTATATTACTACACGAAGAAATTGCGGAAGGTTTAAAGTAGTTGAGCTGTGTTCAAATGAACTTCTGAAATTAACTTTTTTAATGGAGTTGATATGCTTAGTATCGATATCGATATCGACTTGTAGATGGCATAGGTATCTTATTTTCAACCTAATGTTGATCCTTGATGTAAATCCATTATAGGAGGTAAAAGAAACAAACACTTAAATCCAAAAGCAAGAGATTAAGAAGACTTATATCCAATAATGGTTCAACGCATATTTTCATGATAAAAAGTTTTGTAATTATCCTCCTTTCTTATCCTAACCAATAGAAACCCTTTTCTGGTTACTTTCCTAGGTTCTTTCCATGGGATTTCCCTTCTTTTATCTTAATAAAACCTTGATTTCTTAGCGTTCATAAGCATGTGTAGTTAAAAAGGGTTCAACCCCTGAGCTCTTGGTCAATATATATGATCTTAACGAGTCGATGTATGCTCAAATTAACAATTTTGAACCAACCGAGATTTCAATACATCTCCATGGTTCCTTCTGGCACGATCACTAAGCTAGCTTTTTTAGAATTATGGTCTTAGTCTTGTTGTTTTGGATTGAGTCACTCTTTCCAATTAGTTTTGAACTCCTATTCTTCTCAATTAGGAAGGAGGAAGATGAAGGAGTTCTCTGTTCTTTCCTAAAGAAACAACATTCTGGCACAAGAGGGAATTTCAACTTATAATTTCAAACTAGAGATGGAATACATAAGGTGCATTCAGCCCTCTTATCATTACTCTCATGTAAGACACACGACTATGATTATCACTAACTATGATCGTATAACCGTGTTCATCATCAATATCGCAATACTTTGAACCATGTTAATCACAATTCACAATCATAAAAAGAAAAGAAAAAAAGTAGCCAACAAGAAAAGGCCAACAAAAGATTTAATAGCAGATTTCATTGGCCAACAATTTCTTTAGTCAAGCTAATCACATGGATCTCCCAATGATAGATGTGATATGCCAGGCAGCCAGGACCCCACATCAAAAGTTCAACATATAATTATATCAGCCAAGCCATAAGAGACCAAATAGAAGGACAAGAATTAGAAGCAAGAAAATAATGAAGCATCCATTTAAACAGAACCATTTACTGATAAATAATCTAATGCGATATTTCTTGCTTGCAGTGTAATAAGAATGTAGAATGGAAAGTGGATAAAGGCCTTCTTTTTCTTTTTTGGTCAGCACTCTGCGGCTAGAACACTTTCCAGAATTCAACAAAAGTTCTGTTATTTTAAATTGTTTTATTGTGGTAGATCTTGTTGTTTTTGTGGTCTTGAAAAGCTTTCTTATTCCTCGGCTTACTGCTCACACCTCTTTAGAACACATTGAGGCCGAATCGTTCAGAAAAAATCGGAAGTGGAGAGCTGAGAACCTTGTATTTGTACATTGAAAGATAGGGCTTGTTCTGTCCATGAAGATACCCTCATGGAATACAAGGGGTAAGGGGCTAGATAAAAGACATGCTTGGTCAAAGATGATGTCATTTCAGTAACGCCAGACATACTGCCAATATGAAATTCTAGAAACATAGGTTGGTCCCCATTATCAAAGTTAAGAACAATAAAATGAGCTAATGATCACTGCATTTCTGAGTTTTGATTTTTCAAAATAAGGAAATTGATCAGCTCCTCAATCTCTGTCATAAGGGATTAAGTGCAAGTGAAATTCCACGCAAATATACTCTCACTCCAAAAATCAGCTGCTTAGTCTGTGAGATCCCACATCGGTTGGAGAGATGAAGCATTCCTTATAAGGGTGTGGAAATCTCTCCCTAATAGACGCATTTTAAAACCTTGAGGAGAAGCCCAGAAGGGAAAGCCCAAAGAGAATAATATTTGCTAGCGGTGGGCTTGGGTTGTTACAAATGGCATCAAAGCCAGTCACCAAGCAGTGTGCCAGCGAGGACGTTGGGCCTCCAATGGGGGTGGATTGTGAGATCCCACATCGGTTGGAGAGGGGAAGCATTCCTTATAAGGGTGTGGAAACCTCTCCCTAATAGACGCATTTTAAGACCTTGAAGGGAAGCCCATAAGGGAAAGCCCAAAGAAGACAATATTGGCTAGCGGTAGGCTTAAGCTGTTACATAGTCTATCTTTATAGGTACAAAATCTGGAAGTCTTGAAAACTGTACCATTTGTCGAACCCTAAACTAGAGAAACCACTGGATCAACAACTATGTATACATCCACAGCTTCATAAGGACTCTTAACACATTTTATTCATCCAAAGCCACTGATTGTCCTCTAGTTTAGAAGGTGAAACTTTCAGGACATCAACTTGAGGGCATAACTCTCAATCGAAGTTCTTCAGACATGAAATGAACTTCATAACATGTTTTTCTTTTTTTTATAGGAAACCGTTGAATTAAGAGAAAATGTACAAAACCAGGCTATAAAAAAAAACAGGTCAAAATGCCCACAAGACGGCCTCCAAATAGAAATTACAAGAAACCATTTCAAATTTTAAAAATAAAAAACAAAAGAACACCACAAAATTTAGGAACATGGAAAGTGAAGGATTGAAAATTTTGACCCTTGGTCGAGAATATGCGTCTTAATCAGTTGATTGTGTTTAAGTTGATAACACAACAAGATAGTTAGTATACAAAAACCCAAAGGGAAGCCTTAAAGCACAACAAATTTCACACCTCATCCTCCCCGAGTCCCTTCGACACATAGAAAATCCTGTCGTTCCTTTATTACCAAATACTATAGAAACTTTGAACTATGAACTAGAACAAGAATGAAATTTTGGCTTGATTAATGGAGAAATATCCAAGAATCTTCAGAAGGGTAATCAGTTGCAAAGGGGTTATAGACAGATTCAGGAGTGGAGATGGCACAAGTAGGACTATGCCTTTGAGAATGAATTTGTTGGGTGAGGAAACCTTATTTAAACCTTATTATCCTTCTTAAGAACAAAGGGTGAAATGCATAAACTGATTGTATCTATATGTAATAAAAGATATCGATATCACCCAAGAAAACTAGTCTGGAAATGAATAAACTGCAAAACTCAGTGCAGTGCCATTACTAGTCAGAACGAACAATGTTTCCACCATAGTTCCCATGAAAGAGGAGAATGATCATTCTTGGTTCCAATGATAACATAAGGCAAGCCATAAAGATCAATTCAATAGCATAATCCCTCAAAAACTTTAAAATCTCACCGAGTAAAGCATCCAAATCTGTCGTCAAAGCTGCTTCCTCGGCTTCTTGTGCTTGTTCAATGTTCAACGTGTTCTTCCTCTTGTTCTTCTTGTTCTTCTTGTTCTTCAAAGTGTCAAACCAAATCAACCCAGAATTATCCGACCCGCTTCATCCGCCTCAGATGCCGGCGACCCAATTTGTAAAATTGTGTTTGGAAAATACCCAAGTGGAATTTCTGGGTAAATATGAGAGAATTGGAAATGGGCCCAAAATCTCCTTTTGTGTTCATGCCCATCTGGTCTAGTGTCTTACACTCCTAAGTTGGAAAATCTGGCCCAAAATCTTTTTAAATAAATTAAGACACCCAATATAATTAATTATATTAAGTCTTTTTTTTTCGTAAGATCAAAATTTAATCATCTTATTATAAAATTATAAAAATATGATAAATAAAAATAAAAATAATGGTTCATCATTATAATCGAAAGGGAACAAAATAATTCTTATCCACAACGAAGATAAAAGAGTTTTCAATTTTTAGTTGTCTTCAAATTCACATTTCTATTTTAAAAAAAAAAAAAAAACAATTAGTAATCATATAATGTGTAGGCCCTAAACCCAACGAGGACGAAACAATTATCAATAGCGAAATTCATAAAGTGAAAAATAATAATAATAAAGTTTGGGCATGATATGATTATATTCTAAAAGAAGAGACAAGAGCAATTATGTTTCTTCTTTCATACGTGCAATATGATCATGATTAACAAAAACATCAAGAAATACTGTCACACATTTTAAATTTTTAAAAAGAGTTTCTCTTCCATAATAATGGGATTACCCTACCAAGGGACAATATGCCTAATCTAATTAAGGCTACAATTATGGTATTAGATTCATAGGGTTAAGCTCATATGATTAATTTTGGAGTCGGAAGGTGTTGAGCCTAAATCTAATTAAGACTACAAATTTGTTGGTAATATGCACTGTATAAATCCTAATAATTCACACCTAAGCTATATGTTTTTTTTTTCTTTTCATATTAAATCTAAGAAAAAGAAAAAGGGAAAAGTGAAAATGGAATTCAAAACATCCGCCACGATGGCAATAAAGACTAATATCCAGCTATCACTTGGACTAGTGAAGACATCAAAGTGATAAGTCGTGCACTTACTCAAATTAAAGGTAAGGTCTCTAGCTTGACAGAAGGATCGAGCCATTCACTAAGCATACTTTTTTTAGAAACCGTGGTTCAAGTTGGAAGAATATGTTAGTACGTGCTCCACGTAGCTAGCCCATACCTCGGGCCGAACACATATGAGATGGTCCCATAAGCATGGCACGTGTGCATCATGTATTTTGTCCACTCAGCCTCTTTTGTTGGCCATAGGACTCTTTCTTTGCTGTCTTAAAAAGAAGGATTTTAATTATGCACATGTGTCGGATTGCCAAAGGAAAACATCCACATCAGCTACCGCACAACCGAAAAGCAAATCCAGCTCTTTTTTTTTTTAATTAATGAATAAATTACAAATTTATTTCTTAAATTCTAATTTTGTCTTCTCTTAACTTGAAAAAATATATATTTAATATATTTTAAACTTAAAAATTGGATTTATTTCTTAAACTTTTGATTAGATCAATAAATTAAACGATTGATTATTAAACACAAAAATACAAAATAAAAAAATAAATATCTAGCAGACATAAACGGAAAAAAATCAATATACTTTTTAATGTTTACGCTGTCCTATCTTTCTTTCTATCTTGTTCTTGAGATGTTTTTCCTAAATTGGGATCTTAGCTACTCGTTTTCGAATGACCTTCCGTCGCCTTCTGAGTTCTGACCATAGACGAGCTGGATTGTTGTGTTGCCCTTATAGATTGTCCTTATTGGAGAGTCATATGCGCTGCGTCTTATCTAAACTACTGGTAGTCTTAGCTAGAACCAGTATACGTAACATTAGAGTTAAATGTGTCATGTCTTGAACAAAGATGAACATAGGCTCCTTGGAACGTCAAGTTCGGATCTTGGGCTTTCCTATCTGCCAACAACCTCCACGGTTGGAAACCAATCGTTGGGCGGCTCTAGAAGACATAATTCAAAAATTAAACTTATAGTTTAAAATTGAATGGTATGTGTTCATTCTTTAGGGAACAATTCACCAATTTTTTTCTAATGATGTTTTGACTTTTTACTACATAAAAGAAGAAAAGGAATCACCCAAAGTGTTTAAAACTTCCAAATGGGATTGTAAGGATTGGATAAAAGTAAATGAAAACAAGTTTGGTGATGCTTTTTATTTGATTAAGTTAGGTAAAGTGTGTTTGTAGTTAAATTTTATGTTTAATAAATCTATATTATTAGTGGAATAAGTAATAATACCATGCACATAAAGTTGTAAAAAACAAACTCAAACGATGTGGGATTCCCTTTCTATATAAAGAAGCCAAAGAAGAGGGGAAAAAATGGGACCAAACCATTGGCTTAAGCTCATCAGTAGCACTGATAAACGCCATGGAAGTTCCTGCAAGTTTCAGCCCTCTCATTATTGCTTTGAGCTTGGCCATGGCAGCGGTCATCCTATGTCAGTCTCTGCTGAAACTCTTTGCAGCTGCAACGCCAAGCCCTAGCTTGCCTCCTGGCTGCATGGGCTTCCCCTTCGTTGGAGAGACACTCAGCTTCCTCAAGCCCCATCATTCTAACTCCATTGGGACCTTCCTCCAACGTCACTGTTCCAGGTAAGTTCTAGTGTGAGATCCTACGTCGGTTGGGAAGAAGAACGAAACATTTTTTATAAGGTGTGGAAATCTTCCCTAGCATACGCATTTTAAAAACCTTACGGAGAAGCCCAAAGAGGACAATATCGTGGGCTTGAACGGTTACAAATGGTATCAGAGCCAGACACTGACAATGAGGAGGCTGAGCTCTGAAGGGGTGGATTGTGAGATCTCACGTCGGTTGGGGAGGAGAACGAAACATTCTTTATAAGGTGTGGAAAGCTTTCCTAACAGACGCGTTTTAAAAACCTTCACGGAAGTCCAAAGAGGACAATATCTACTCGCTGTGGGCTTGAGCTGTTACAAATGGTATCAGAGGCCGACACTACCAATGAGGAGGCTGTGCCCTAAACGGGGTGGATTGTGAGATCCCAAGTTAGTTGGGGAGGAGAATGAAACATTCTTTATAAAGGTGTGGAAACCTCTCCCAAACCAGTTTTAAAACCTTGTGGAAAGTCTAGAAGGAAAAGTTCAAAAAAAAGACACTATCTGTTAGTGGCGAATTTAAGCGGCATAAAAAAAACACTACACTGAGTAATTAGTGTACTTACCCCATTGGCATTATTTATAGGTTTGGGAAGGTTTTCAAATCTCATCTATTTGGTTCGCCGGCGATAGTGTCATGCGATCGAGAGCTTAACATGTTCATTCTTCAAAACGACGACAAACTTTTCAAAGTGAGTTATCCCAAGGCCATGCATGGCATTCTCGGCAGCAATTCTTTGATCATCGCCGCCGGAGACACCCACCGGAAGCTCAGAAACGTCGTCGTTAGCTTTGTCAGCTGGTGCAAGTCCAAACCCACTTTCCTTCACTGCGTGGACAAGCTCTCTGTCTCTTTAATGGAGTCGTGGAGATGCCAAACTCGTGTGCTTTTCTGCAAAGAAGTGAAAATGGTAAAAATAAATAAAAAGTACAAAGAAATTATGACATAAAAATGGAATCTTTTTACAAAATTTTGAATTATTTATTGTATTACAGTTTGCTTTGAGTGTTATGGTGAAGGAATTGTTGGGCATTGAAGCGAACGAGTCGATGGGGTCGAGAATATTGGACGAATTCGAAACTTATATGAAAGGCTTTGTTTCTTTACCTCTAAATCTCCCCGGAACTTCATACTATAAGGCTGTTAAGGTCGTTCTCGATCTCTTTCTTCTATATCCAATATATTTCTTTAAATTTTCCCTTCCCTCGTACATCTAACTGTGTAAAACTGTTTCATGATTCAGGCTAGAGCGAAGCTTTCTGGCATCGTGAAAGAGATGGTGAGAGAGAGGAAAAAGAAGGGTTTAGTGGTAGGGGTGGAAAAGGAAGGGGATGATGAGAACTTTCTAGAAGTGATAATGTCAAATTGGAAGCTTGATGAGGAAGAGATTGTGAGCGTTGTGTTGGACATATTGCTCGGAGGATATGAGACAACAGCTACTCTTATGGGATTGATTGTCTATTTCCTTGCACATTCACCTCCCAATGTTCTTGCAAAGTTAAAGGTATCTAAAATCATGAATATGATTGTTCCATTCTAATGTTTGTGACATATTTTAAGGATCT
This sequence comes from Cucurbita ficifolia, assembly GCA_033971965.1. NCBI lineage: Eukaryota > Viridiplantae > Streptophyta > Magnoliopsida > Cucurbitales > Cucurbitaceae > Cucurbita > Cucurbita ficifolia. The sequence goes on from CM066965.1 coordinate 18,994,039, forward strand.
AAGCTCATTGTTAGTAGAAATTGTCCTCGCAATATTTTTCGAGGCTTTTAAAATGCGTTTGTTAGGGAGAGGTTTCCACACTCTTAATGTTTTGTTCTCCTCCCAACCGATATGCGATCTCACAATCCACTTCCATTCAGGACCCAGCGTACTCACGGGCACTTGTTCCCTTCTCCAATCGATGTGGGACCCCCTAATCCACCTCTCTTCGGGGTAGCATCAACCTATATGGGATCTCACAATCCACTTCCCTTCAGGGTTCAACGTCTTCGGCACTTGTTCCCTTCTCCAATCAATGTGGGATCCCTCAATCTACCTCCCTTCGGGGCTCAACATCCTTGCTAGCACACCACCTCGTGTCCACCCCCTTCATGGCTCAGCTTCCTCGCTGACACATCGCACCAGTGTCTGACTCTGATACCATTTCTAATAGCCCAAGTTCACCACCAGCCGATATTGTCCTATTTGGACTTCTACTCAAGGTTTTTAAAATCTGCTAGGGAGAGATTTCCACACCCTTATAAAAAAATGATTTGTTCTCCTCCAAATCGATGTGGGATCTCACACATATATTTTAAATTCTCGTGTATTTAACGATGTAAAACGATGATAATCATAACTGAATATGATAAGCTAATATGATGATGATGCAGGAAGAACATGAAGCAATAAGAAATGGTAAAGGGAAGGGAGAGTACCTGAATTTGGAAGACTACAAGCAAATGGAGTTCACATGCAATGTAAAAACATAACTATGGGAGCTTTTCAAAGTTTTTTCTTTTCCTTTTTTTAAACCAATACATTCATAACTCTTAAACAGGTGATATATGAAGCCATGAGATGTGGAAATGTGGTCAAATTCTTACACAGAGAAGCCATTAAAGATGTCAAATTCAAAGGTAAAATTCATAAGTTTTCTCTCCTCATTTCTCAATATTACTTGCATCAGCTTTTGAATTTGAGTTATGGAACAGACATTTATATTCCTTCGGGATGGAAAGTTCATCCAGTCTTCTCAGCCATTCATCTTGATCCAACCCTTCATCCATATCCTCAACAATTCAATCCTTGGAGATGGAGGGATGATAAAGAAATGAACAAGAAAGTGACGCCCTTTGGTGGAGGCCCAAGGCTGTGTCCAGGGATTGAGCTTGCCAAACTAGAGATAGCTTTCTTCCTCCATCATCTTGTCCTGAATTATAGGTCAGTTTTTAATTTATACAGTTCGATTCAAAACAATTACAAAAATTCATACAAAATATGTTTTTTCTTGTGAGTGTTCTTAGGTGGAAGACAAGCGCAGATGAATGTCCACTGGCTTACCCATATGTTGAATTTAAAAGGGACTTATTGCTTGAGATTGAGCCCTGTAGTTGCTGAAATCAACGCCAATTGGGATCCCCAGTGGCTGATTAATTAATTAAGGGAATTCTATTGTTCCTATTGTTCCTAGTTTATGATATGACATACGTTAGTTTATGATATGATATATGTTGTAATAATGTAATGGTGTCTCTCTATCTATCTATACACCAAAGTTTGGATATATATTATATATTTCAAATTAATTAATACTTGTCGTTACTTCCACATATACTGTGAGATCTCACATCAGGTGGAGAGAGAAACGAAACATTTGTTATAAGAGTGTAGAAACCTCTCTCTACCAAATGCGTTTTAAAATTGTGAGACTAATGACGAGACGTAACAAATTAAAACGAACAAATATCTGTTAGCGATGAGTTTGGGTAGTTACAAATGGTATCATAGCCATACACCGAACGTTGTGCCAACGAGGACGTTAGGCGAGTTTGGGCTGTTACAAATGGTATCAAAGCCAGGCACCGGACGTTGTGCCAATGAAGACGCTAGGCCCTCAAGATGAGTGGATCGTGAGATCTCACATCAGTTGTAGAGGGGAACGAAGCATTTCTTATAAGGGTGTGGAAAGCTCTCCCTAACAAATGCATTTTAAAACTGTGAGGCTAACGACGATACGTAACAAGTTGAAGCGGATAATATATCTACTAACGGTCATGTTAGGGAGAGGTTTCCACACTCACATAAAGAATGTTACTATTCCCTTTGCAATCAATCTTTATAGACAAGGTTCCACGCTTTATAAATAATGTTTTGTTCCCCTCTTCAATCGATTTTTATAGAGAATATCTACCGGTGGTATTGGGATATTACATATATCATTAAAATGTTAAGATATACTCGTAACTTTTTGAAATTCAACTCTAAATTTATGATTAAACCTAAAAAATGTAAATTAAATATCAACTTAGGTGGAAAAAAAATATAAATATTCGTTGGTGAACTGAAAATAAAATTTTAATGAAAAAATTTATATTTTATGTTTTCGTTTTTGGTAATATATTTAAATTTTGAATTTAGATTTAAATAATTATTTGAAATATGTTGGATAAAATATTTGAAAATTGTAAAATAAAGAAAGAAAAAAAAATCGACGGGCGCGGCAACCGACCGAGGCGGTTCACGTTCGGTTGATCCCGATTACTAAAACCGCTAGATTCGGTTCTACATAAATATATGGAATCGAACCGATTCAAATTAAGCCGATTTTGCCGGGGTTTTCATCGCTCATTCACTTTGCGGTGCCCTCGTTTTTTATCTCGTGCGGCTGCTAGCTCTTTTTTCTTCGTGTTGCATTCCGATTGCTGCAGTAGTTTCGTCGGAATCAACTCAATCTCCGTTGTTCATTGGTTCATCCGAAATATTTGCAGCACTAGTTTCGTTTCTTTATTCACGCCGCTCACAGTCGACCATTGTTTCGGTCCCTCGCACGCGTAACAGGTTCTTCTCGTAAATCTCTCTCTGTTTTTCGGAACTCTCTATCTCTTCCTGTTCCGCTAGCCTTACGCGCAGTAAACATATTTGGTAGCAGAATTGGATTCTTTACTGAATGTCTTAATTAGGGTTCTGTTGGATTAGAAAAATCAGTAGTGGATTAATGAAGATAGTTTGTGTAGTGTGAGTAATTCATGTGTGCGACAATAGAGCTCTTATGTTATATTTATTTTTCTTATAGCTGCAATGCTTTTTAGTTATTGTATTTGTTACTTGAGGTTGTTTATCTCGTCTCGTAGGTAGGATGCCCAAGGAGGAGAGCTTTGAAGTTGATTTAACAACTGATTGTAGCCCGGAATCTAGTAAGAAATTAAAAGGAAGTAAAAAGAAGAAGAAGCAGATATTGGTGGAAGGTGTGGATGTCATGGAAAGGAATGTGGAAGGATCTGTTGAGCTGTGGGAAAGCAACATAAACTCTGAAGTGAAAAATAAGAAAAAGAGAAAGAAGAGTACTAAACAATGTGTAGTGGAGAACTCTATCCAGGCGGAGGCAGGAGAATATGAAATTAAAGCAGAGAGATCTGTGAAAGAGGGTAGTCCTTTGTCTGATGGTGGAAGTGAGAAAAAGGAAATTCTTGAGGAGAGGCAATTTGCATTGGAAGATGATGAGAATGAAAGGGCAGACAGCATAGTTAGAGAAACATCTGGAGAGAAGATTTTAGAGTCTAACAATGGTAAAACAGATCAAAGGAATATAAAGAGGAAGAAACGACTCTTAAAGGAAGTTGCAAATGCGGACATGCGTGGAATTTGTTACTTGAGCCGAGTTCCTCCACATATGGATCCTTTGAAACTTCGTCAGATCCTCTCACAGTATGGGGAAATACAAAGAATTTATCTTGCACCCGAGGGTAATGAATAATTATACATATATTTGCCTTTTCTCTTAGTTTTTCTGTTGCTTCAAAATTTTGGTTGCATATTTGTTTGTTCTTTTGTTCCGTTTCTGTCATTTAGTTTAGAAGAAATTTTATTCTAGTTTACTCATTCAAGGTAATTCATGCATTCATGTTCAGATGCTGCAAATCAAGTAAAACGAAAGCGTGCAGGAGGGTTTCGAGGACAATTTTTTTCGGAAGGGTATACTCACATTTCTGACAACTTTTATTTTTTCAAATTTATATGAAGTTAATGGTTTGTGCATGCCCTTGAAGATGCTTGGCTTGCCAAAGGGGTAGGTTTTAGTTACTGATCTGTATTTTCCTTATACGTGCTATGCAGATGGGTTGAATTTACTGATAAAAGAGTTGCCAAGAAGGTGGCTAATATGTTAAATGGGGAACAAATAGGTAAACTTTTATTCGTATATGCATGCTTATATCTGACATCCTGGCTCGATACATGACTTCTGCTTTCTCTTTGGGGGATGATGGAAGGCGTATTGGGCTGATCTAGAAAGCCCTGTTCAGCATAAGAAAATTAATTCTCCTATGGCATGCATTAGGTGCTTCATAAACAATTTGATCGGGGTTATGTTTACCAATTACCATGCCCCGATCTTGAACATTTATAAAATAAAAGATTTCTGAAGTTACTTTATGTTAATAGTCGTTTCTCTACCTGTTTTACATTTGTCTAGGAGGAAGGAAGAGGTCATCTTTCTACTATGATCTCTGGAATATCAAATATTTGAGTAAATTCAAGTGGGATGATCTTACTGAAGAAACTGGTACACACCTCAAAGACTTGATCCTGCCCCATTTTAGCTTACAACACTGTTACTGATGTTGAATATTTTGCAGCTTACAAGCATGCCATTCGGGAGCAGAAAATGGCTTTAGAAATTTCTGCCGCTAAGAGGGAGAGGGATTTCTATCTTTCTAAAGTTGATAAATCACGGGCATTGAAATCCATTGAAGAACGGCTAAAGAAGGTACGTTGAAAAGCCTCACTGAAATATTGCATATATCACTATCTCAGCATGCACTCTTAATATCTTTGACATTGTGGGGATTTAGGGTTGGTTTGGTAGGCAATCTGAAAACAAAATTTTGAAAACAAGGAATTCAATAATAGAATTGTATTTCGTATTTTTCAGATGTGTTTTGTAACAAATTTAAAAATTGGATTCCAATTTAAACAATGACTCAAAATGCGTTCTTTAATATTTTTGTCGACTATGAAACTAGATGAAGTTGCAAAAACAAATATTACATTGAATATAAATCATTATTAATTAAGTTATGAACATGTTCTTCCTTAGTTATTAGTTTATTATATCATATAATTTATAATATTAATATACATATTTTAATTTAACAAAAGTAATTGAGTTTATAACATGAAATACTATATTTACTTAAAATTTATATTTTTTTTTAATATAATTCAAATCAAAACCTTGATACAATGAAAATATAGAAATGTTGTTTTCAGAATTTCACTATTTAGATCATATAATTCAAAAAAAAATTTAAAAAATACATTTGTCAAATGCCCATTCACCTAAGTTAAGTCATTGAATTTGAAGACATAAAAAGGGCTCCAAAGTGCCTGCTAAACCGGCCTTTTAGCTATCACTTGAGTTTGTTCATCATAGTGAGCTTGGGAAATACAAACATTTACCCTCTTTTTATTGATGGTCTACAGAAGCAGAAGTTGCGAGAAGATTCAGAAATGAATTCTGAACTTGCTGATAGCCAGAAACTCCCAAAACTGATCCGCAACTTCCCACAAACACAACCAGTTGCAGATTCTGCAGTACAGGACAAACCGAAACTATCTACAAATTTCCTTGCTGGGGTACGTAATAACGTATTATTTACAACCAAACTTCGTCTCATTCTCATGTTTTACCCTACAGTCAGTTAAGTTATCAGATTTTATCCTGTGAACTTTTATTCGTTTGGTATCTATCATCTTTGAAATGGTAATATGTATTTTTAACTCTGTATGGAATGTTCCTATTAGTAGTAGAAGTCAATTAGTTCTGTATTCAAACGTATGTTATTTAAAAGCATGTCAAACTCTCATTAAATGATAACCTTATCAATCTGCAATAAATCTCTGTTCATTGAATCTGTTAGAATTTATTTATACCTCTTCATAACCAAGGTCTTGCCTATTTTCTCCTCTTCTGCAGGTGTTTGGAAGTTCCTAGTCCTCCAATTTCCGAACGCTATTAAAGAGATCTGTACGCCGAGGGGTTTACTACGTAGGGACACTTGGGCTTTTTGGTAGGCAGAGCCAATCAAATCTTTGACATCAATTTATTTATCTCATTACACAACAAAGAATGTGGAGTTGTTGTTGTAGCATTCTATATTATAATCAATTTTTTTTGCATTTCATAATTTGTGAAGCATATAGGTCCATCTATTTATTTGTGGAGGTAAGTATTTATCATAGCCCAAAGGCTAGACCCTTAATTTATGCGCACAAATTCACGACTACAAATCTAAACTTAGTTTGATTGATTAAAATATATTTTTTCATTTAATTATTTAAAGGAAGTTAAGTCACAAGAAAAGTAAAAAGTAAAAAGAAAGGGAGAGTGCCATACATCGATCAAGCTACTTTGTATTTAATAGTGGTGTCTCATTTGCATTAATTTGATGGTTGAGTCATGAACAATCCAAATTAAAGTCCTACGTCCAAACTCCCACCAGAAATTTTTATGTTGTTCAAATATAATTTAATGCTCTCTCCCTCTCATGTAACCATATTCACTTTATAATAAAAACAATAAATGAGAAATATAAACCTACACGTTAACGGTAATAATGTACTATCCGACCTAAGTTTATTGATTAAGATGTTACATCCTAAATAACTCAATTCACGTATTAAATTCAAATGAGTGTAATCCACTTAATAAGTTTTAATGATAAAAAGAAAATCAAATAGGTCTTTAATTCAAGTTATTGTGTTAAAAAATTTTAAAAATTTAAAAATTATATGGGTTTAATTGGATAATATTTATGAAATAGAAAATAAACAAATTAATGTGAAGCAAACTCATAATAAAATCAAGAATTTGGTTATTTTAATGACTTCATTCTCTAAAAATTTATTACGTGAAAATTATATTATTTTAAAAAATTGTTTTTTCATGTATTAAATATGGTCCACATATATATAATCCTTAAAAGGGTAAATGAATTATCAACATCATCTTAAATGATTTATATAAAATGGGCATACTCATACTCAAATTAAAACACTAAATTTTTATATTTACTTTATTTTAGTCGAATTTTCTACTTTAATGCTTCAAATTTTTTCCATATTAAAAAAAAAAAGAAAAAAAAAGACAACAGGATTCAAACTTCTTCACATTCAAAGCAGAGATTTGATAAGTCATAAGAAAACAGAATTTAAAATGGAGAAAGAAAATACAAATTTTTAGTTAGAGGTTGAGGGAATAAGTTGGGGCGAAATTTTGAAGGGCGGAATGGTGATTTTTGTGGCATTTGATGGAGGTGGGATTCACCTGAAGAAACAAATAATTTCCAGCAAAAAGATCTCCCAAATACGCTTCGCCTTCCCTAAACCTCTTCAGAACCTTCGAAATCGAGCCTCTCATGGCCGTCACCAGCCGCGATTTCCTTCTCAACAGCTTTCTCAGGCTTGGAACTCTGAGCTTCTTCAGCCTCCTCCCAATCGAAGCCCTTCTGATTCTGAACCACCGCTTCGATCTTCCTACGAATCTCCTCCTCCTCTCCTCTCCTCGTCTCGATCTTCCAAACGCCTCCTCAAATTCCTCGCTGTATCTCAGCCTCCGGTACCGGAACTTGCCGGGCGGCGCGGTGGTGTCGAGGTCCGGCATGGCGGATTTGATGAGTTTGTGAAGAGAAGCAGTGAGTGAGAGGGCATTAATAGGAAGAGAGATTGATCGTTGAGTGCATTAAATGGAATGGCAACTGGACGTTGGGATTCATATGGTGCTGAGGGTTTTGCTTTCTTTTATATATTTTATTTTATTTATTTATTTATTTTCTCTTTCTTTTAAGAAAGTCAATTCACATGCATTTGTTGAATACAAATAAAGCTTGATTCATAGCTTAGATGAACTAATGCCCGACACGGGCATGATCAACTCCGTTGGTCGAGGCCAAACCCACACGGTCGAGCAAAGTCCAAGTGAGGCGAGGACCCTAAAGGCGAGCCTAGCAAGTGGACCAAGACTCCTAGGATGAGCCACAGATTGACACTCTTTAAATCGAACCAAATAATTTGGTTTATGACGAATCAATTCTGTTCTCGAAAATTTCAAATATTGGACTGGTAAGGGTCGAGATAGAAACCGTAAATCAATCCCTCTATAAACACAAAACTAATTGATTAGACATTTGTTAGCAAACACCAAACAAATGAGATGTTTTCATCTCCCTTCAGTGAGATCATGCTGATTAGAGCTATTCGCTTAGAGACGATAATATTGGATAAGAATGAAAGAAAATCAACAATTAATCACATTAAAACGAAGCATAATAGAGAAGGCCAACGAAACCAAGCATTAATGTTTTACATATTAATTGCAACCATTAATATTCACACCAACGTTATGTCTTTCATTTCCTTTGTTTTTGGAGCCCACATATGGACACAATCTTAAATACCCTCGTGCCCATAGTACTAAATTTATCCAATTATTGCTAATGTGTTAATTATCTGGTGGTGCTTAATCGAGAGGAGAATTGACACCCCGTTAGCAAAGTTAGACTAATTGTTATACTATCATCATTTACGTATCGACATGTACTCGCACACTTGCATGACGTTTTGGACTGACTCCATAATACATGACATATAAGCATGTTTGAGACCTATTTATTACGCATAATATAGAAGTATTGATAAAGTGTACCCTTAACCAAGCCTCAAATGACGTGCGATTAATGATTTAATTTTAATTATTTTATTTTCAATTTAACATGTTAATGTTATTATTAATATGTGGTTGACCTAATAAGAATTATGTTCATGTTCAAGTAATAACTTAAATGATCTATAATGTATGGATAAAGTTGGGTGTCTTTGTCTAATAACACTATTAGTACGACATATTTCGTAATTGCTATAAATGATTTGATTAAGATAAATTATTTAATCACCTTATAAATATTAAATAAATATTAAATGGAATAGAAAGGGTCTTAATAGTGGATAATATGGTGGCCAACGTGTCCACTCCACTAAGCCTAAAATTGCGCTGAAGTATTTCCATTTTTATATTATAAAGCATCCCATGTCTTTAATAATTTAAATTTAGTCCTTTTGTAAAATTTTAATAAATTTTAATTTCTATCTAATCAATTAATAATTAGTTTTATCAAGATTCTTCTTCATTAATTAAACCAAAAAAAAAAAAATAATAAATAAATTAGAGATCGATATTAATTTTTTTTTGTTCTTTTCTGATTTCCCACCGAGCGACAGTTATAATTTAATCCAGAATCCCGTATTTTAAAAGATACCTCCCTCCACTATACAAATCCGCCATTGAAATCCATTGTTTTTTCTTCTAGAACTGTGCAACCTGTGCATCCATTTCTAAAGATGCTCCAATTTTCATCTGCTCCCTACTGAGGTATTTTCATTTTTTTGGTTATGTTTTGCATCAATTCTTAGAAAATCGTCAACAAGATGTTTGTTAAAATGCTTATTCTAGACACTATTCTCAATTTTGGATTTTGTGTTCTCATCGATTTGCCAATGCTTATATGCTCGAAGTGATTGCTAATAATTGGCTATGCTGGTCACAAAACTCAAATCGTTGATGAAAAATTAGAAAACCCCACCAATGTTTTGGGGAGCGTTCCTTTTTCTGTTTAGGTTGAGCTGTGTTGAGTGAAATTTGTGTTTATTTACGTCCTATATTTGGCTGTTTTCAATGTCGTAAATTAAGGGATGTGGCTGAGTTGTCTGCAGATTAGTCTATCTTCTACGTCGGCTTGGTTCCACGGGTTTGCATGAACAAAGTCATAGGCGCCGCCGTTTGTTTTGATTTCTTGAATGCGTTTTCATTTCATTCCCACACACCTCGTCCTTCAATTCCTACACGCATCTGCAGTGTTTAATTAGGAGGTGTATTTTCTTTTCTGCCCACTATATTGTAATAAATTCCTTGGATTTTGATTTCCCTGCAATTTTTGTATCTTGCATTGAGATTCATATAGCAGGATTTTGTTGGGTTCTTCTGTATAGAACTTTTCATTTTGCTTGATGGGGGCCAAAAGTTCAAGGGAGGCCTCGTTCTATCGCTCAACTTCTTCTTCTTCTTCTTCGTGGGATCGCGGTGGGTATTCTCATTCGTCATATGGACATGAAACCCCAAGTCATGTGCCTCAGCAATCGTATTCTCAATCGTCATATGGACATGAGACCCCAAGTTATATGCCTCAGCCAACCTATCCTTCCCAGCAGTATTATACATCCCCTCAAGAGGCCTATGGGAACGTTGATAATGGCAGGCGATTGGATAGAAGATACTCGATGATTGCTGATGATTATCATTCGTTAGAAGAGGTAATTTGTAAATGGGTTTAGGATTTGATTGGGAATTGATGCATACTTTACATTTATGGAGTGGTCTGTTGAATCTTCTTCTTTACGCTTCATTTACATCTGTTGTTTATCTCATTTATAAAGGAACTTTAAAGGAAAATCGACCCTGTAATCAGGGGATTTGCTTTGTTCATAGAGAGATGAAGTAATCTTCAGTCCTTTTCAGGTAACACAGGCTCTTAGAGTTGCTGGCCTCGAGTCTTCCAATCTTATTGTTGGCATTGATTTCACCAAGAGCAATGAGTGGACAGGTGAAGCATTAATTCTTTTCTTTTTTGCTTGCAATATATGGTCTATTGTTTGTAGTGGGACATTCCAATTTGGCATTTACATTTTCAAATAGGTGCAAGGTCGTTTAATAGACGAAGTCTACACCATATTGGAGACCACCCAAATCCTTATCAACAGGCCATATCAATTATTGGAAAAACATTGGCTGCTTTTGACGATGATAGCTTAATTCCCTGCTTTGGATTTGGAGATGGTTGGTATCTTTTCTTTTCTTTGCAAAGCTCTTGACAAATTAAAAGGGTTGGCGCTCATTTTACTGAATTGGCAGTATCAACTCATGATCAAGAGGTCTTCAGTTTCTTCCCAGATGAGGAGAAAGTTTGTAATGGATTTGAAGAAGTATTGAGTCGTTACCAAGAAATTGCCCCACATCTACGACTTGCAGGTTTGTTTAATACATCTACAATGTCTTTCTTATATTTGAAGGACTTGTCTCTTTGATATCGAATTTGATCTTTAATTCTCCTGGCTTTGTGATAGGACCGACTTCATTTGCACCTGTTATTGAAATGGCCATGACCATTGTCGAGCAGAGTGGAGGTCAATACCATGTCTTGCTAATAATTGCAGATGGACAGGTAGGTCTAAATGTCTGATTCTCTGTGTTTATGTGAGATCCCACTTCGATTGGAGAGGGGAACGAAACATTCTTTATAAGCTTTTTAAAAACCTTGAGAGGAAGCTCGAAAGGGAAAGTCCAAAGAGGACAATATCTATTAGCGGTGGGCTTGGGCTGTTACAGTTTAAATCATTGGATTATTGCTGCTTCATATATTTTGTAAGTGTTTCCCTATGCTCAGGTGACTAGAAGTATAGATACAGAACGCGGGACACTTAGTCCACAGGAACAAAAGACTGTTGATGCCATTGTTGAAGCAAGGTGAAAATGGAGCTCTTACATTCCTCCTGCTACCCGCTTTACTCTCTACAGCTCTAAGCACTACGTCTCTCCGTGCAATAATAGTATATGCTTTCATTTCACTGCAGCAAGTTCCCTCTGTCAATTGTTTTAGTTGGAGTTGGAGATGGCCCCTGGGATATGATGAGAGAATTTGACGACAATATCCCATCACGCGCATTTGACAATTTTCAGGTTGGTGTTATTAGTTTCATTCATCTCTACATACATACTTACATACCTATATATACATGTATATGCATACATACACTTATATGCACGGATGCAGACTTTGCAGTTCTATATAACTCTTTCGTCCTCTCTGCCATCGAGATTCCGTTTTATTTTTCATTAACTCTCTCTTCCTCTGTCTAGTTTGTAAATTTCTCAGAAATTATGTCAAAGAATATACCTACATCTCGGAAAGAAACTGAGTTTGCTCTTGCTGCACTAATGGAGATTCCCTCCCAGTACAAGGCTACGATGGAGCTTGGTGTTTTGAGGTAAGAGGTTATTTCCTGCTTCAGTTTTTCTTTTGCATCTGAAGTAATTGTTTAGTGTTATCTTTTAATTCTATGCCTCAGTTTTGATCCAAAACTTGTTTTAGAACTACAAAATCTTTGATGGGTCTCAGAAACAATCCTAATGTCTCCTGTTTTTTTTTTTTTTTTTTTTTTTTTTTTTTCCTATTGACGACGTTTTTGTTTACTCGAGCAGTGATCACAAAAGCGTGTCTCCCCAGAGAGTTGCACTTCCTCCACCAGTCTATGGCGCAGCAGCTTCTTTTGGTAGTTCAAAATCTTTCAGTAATTCAAAGCCTACCTTGTCTTCCAGTTATGAGCCAAGTGTGCCTTCCTTCCCGGAACGCCGAAATCTTACTAGAACTAGTACAGCTCCTCCTGTAGCAAGCTCAACTTATGATAATCAGGTCTGTCAAATTTAATCTTGTCTGTCATGTTTTCTTCACCCTTTTTCTTAATATCTAGAATCAAACGAATCATGCTCATCATACAATATAATATCAGTTTCATAGTGGGCGCAGCTTTTAGCCTGAAAGAAAAGGACCTTTTCCTGTAAGTGAATAGTGTGAAAAGAATACTAATTGCACTTCAACATCAATCCAAATAAAGCATCCTTGTTGCTTTGAATTATGCAACAGTAACCATTTTTCGTGTGTCGTATGTTCGCATGTGAGATTGTCACGATCCATTATTTATTTCTTCCTGTCTATCCTTTTTGTTTTTAGATTTTGATTGGGATCTTTCCTAATTGATGACATAGGCAAAAAGTGTTCATCAAAGTAGTATTTTTTGAAAAATGAATGAAAAAACTAGTTTTCTATGAAGTTTAACGAGACTAGTTTTCTACTGATGTTGAACAGCTCTGCCCCATTTGCCTCAGCAACCCAAAGGACATGGCTTTTGGCTGTGGACACCAGGTGAGATTAATGCTGTTTCTCTCAACTTTGGTTTGACATGTTATGGAACAGAACATGAATCAATAATCCTGAACTGAATTTGCTTTTGAATGATGAATGTTTTGTTCATTACAGACGTGTTGTGAATGTGGACAAGACCTCCAGACATGCCCCATATGTAGGAGCGCCATTCACACCAGGATAAAGCTTTACTGAAGCGTCTTGGTTTTTACTGCTTTGTTGAAATTCTTTGTAATCTATTCCTTAATTTATCCGAAATCATGTCCAGTCTCTGAATGCATTGGTTCATATGAGATGTTTGGGTTATGTTCTTCATATATACTATGCGAGTTGGCCATTGATTTGTGTAGTTAAGAAAAATGAAGATCTTGAACTCAAAAAAAAAGTTCCTCATTTCATATATGCCATGTGCAATCTTGGTTTAAGATTATATTCTTTGAAAAAATTGGGTCCAGTTAGTTTCCAATATGAGAATGTATAGGTTATACACAAGGGACTCCTAGTCTTCTACCTATGTCGATCCTCATTCTCGTGAAATTTTTTGTTTATGTTTGTGTGGGCTAGGGTGAGAATTTTCTACTAGAAATTTGTTGGGATGATATTTAGCGAAAAATTTTAATTTCTAAAAATATAAAGTTTAATATACTAACAATGGTCAAACTAATTTTTTTTTAATATACTTAAACAAATGGATGTAAGAAATGAAGTATAGTAGGCAACAGACGTTTTTCATAACCCACACCAGATAAAATGGAAGATCGTGTAGCAATTACAAAATTGGTAAGGTAAAATGGAAGATCTTGTCGTAATTACCAATGTAGCAGTTACCAATGAGGCCGTATCTATTAGTATTAATGTATTTGTCATGATGTTAATTATTATTAGTATTAATGTATTTGTGATGATGTTAATTATCACAGATTAAATGTATATCAAAGTCTTCATAAAATTAAATTGGAGGGTATATTTTCAGTTATTTAGTTTCAACTTAAAATTTAAAATATTATAAATAAAATTAAAATTGATTTATATATTTTTTATTTTTCCAAATATTGCAATTTACAATATTAGGAAAAAATGATTGATAAGTGGTAACTTTTATTTTTTTCCTTCAATAAGGTCCTCAGCTACTCATTTTCCTCCCACCTTCGTGATAATTAAAAATAAATATTGTGAGTTTAAGAGAATTATAAATAAAGCTAAATATTACGAATTTAAGTTAGCATTATAAATAAAATTAAATACTTTCAATTAAGTTTGTGATAAGTGTTGCAATTAGGGGCCCTCTGGCATGGCGAAAATACGATCAACATTCAACGGTGTGAGAATTAAGTACGTACTGTACACGCGAATCCATTCAATCTCTTCGGCATCCCAACGATAGCGAAATCTCATTCCTTTCACTCATCTTCTTCACCGCTTTTCGTCTCTCTGATTCTGAATCTTCACTCTGTTTCCCCAGATTCATCTCTTTCGCCCTGTACCTGTAGTAATGAAGCACAAGACCCACTCCCTTTCCTCCACTCGCCGACTTAAGCTCCTTCTACTCTGCCTCATCCTTCTTCTCGCCCTCCTCTGTCTCTATTACGGATCCTCTCTCGCACCCAGTTCGCGTAGATCTGATGCCGAGGATTCCTTCGGCTCTGATCCGGTTCTTGGTGCGGTCGGTGTCAGTCGCGATGTGGATCACTTGCATGAACTTCGAGAGCTGAATCTCGAGGTCCCTGGGAGCATTCCTGTAAGCATCACCGCCTTTATTCTTGTTTTTCCAATTTTGGTGAAGTGGAACCCTGGAAATGTGCTTCGGTTCTTGAATCGGTTTTCTTGTTGTGATTGTTTTTAGCTGAAATGTTTGCTTCTTTATGCCCTTTTAGATCTGTGATGAACGGTATTCAGAGTTGATACCTTGTTTGGATAGACACCTTATTTACCAATTGAAATTGAAGCTCAATTTGAGTTTGATGGAGCACTATGAGCGGCATTGCCCCCCTCCTGAACGCCGCTATAATTGTCTCATTCCTCCTCCTACTGGTTACAAGGTTGGTTATTTGTAGTAATGTGAACAAAAGCTACTTATAGAATCGTTTGATTCCAACATAATTATAATTAGAGTTTCAGATCCCAATAAGATGGCCAGCGAGTAGGGATGAAGTGTGGAAGGCAAACATACCGCATACACACCTTGCACAAGAAAAATCAGACCAGAACTGGATGGTTGTGAATGGGGATAAGATCAATTTTCCTGGAGGTGGCACTCATTTTCACTATGGAGCTGATAAGTATATCATTGCACTTGCGAAGGCGAGTTCTTTTTTTCTTTCCATTGTCAATCCTTGATGTGTTGTAGAGTAAATATTAATCTCAAATTTGAGTAATTTGACAACTTCCCAAGTGGCAGAATTTGCTTCTATGTTCATTCTTCTTTCTGCAAATAAATGGATAATGTGTGGTAACCCAACCCATGTGCACGAGATTCATTTCTCTTTGTTAAATGCTTGATATTCTTCTTATGCGTGTAGATGCTTAAGTTCCCTGGTGAGAAGCTCCACAATGGTGGGAATTTACGGAATGTCCTAGATGTGGGCTGTGGGGTTGCAAGTTTTGGAGCATATCTTCTTTCACACGATATTATTGCTATGTCTCTGGCTCCTAATGATGTGCACGAGAATCAAATACAATTTGCACTTGAGAGGGGTATTCCATCAGCTCTTGGTGTTTTGGGAACAAAAAGACTCCCCTATCCTAGTAGATCATTTGAGTTGGTTCATTGTTCTCGATGTCGAATTGATTGGCTACAGAGAGATGGAATCCTCTTATTAGAACTTGACAGGTTACTGAGACCTGGAGGTTATTTTGCTTACTCCTCCCCTGAAGCTTATGCACATGATCCAGAAAATAGAAGGATCGGAATTGCTATGAATGACCTCCTGAGGAGGATGTGCTGGAAAGTTGTTGCTAAAAAGGATCAAACTGTTGTATGGGCAAAGCCAGTGTCCAACAGCTGTTATTTGAAAAGGGCTCCTGGGACTCTTCCACCTTTGTGTGATTTGGAAGATGATCCAGATTTGACTTGGAACGTGTCAATGAAAGCATGCATTTCCCGATACTCTAAAAGTGAGTGTAAATATGCTTTTCAGCCACATTCTCTCTACTCGTACCGTTAAGAATTTTCTACTTAATTGATCTTCTCAGTTTTAGGTGGTTTCATTCTTTTTTCTTTTTCTTAAGGTTTTGTAAAAATGTTCTGATTTATACATACACGAGAATATGACTGTCATTAAGCTATGGAGTTGTATTTTTCAACAGATTCTTCCTTGACTTTCTTTCAACTATAGCTGTGTATGCTCATTTCGCTTTCTTTTCGTAAGCATATTGCTTTTTGTGTATATCTCAATGTTCATTTATATTCTTCTCTTTGAACATATCAATGTAACAGAAATGCACAGGCTAAAAGGAAGTGGACTAATTCCTTGGCCACGTAGACTTACTTCAGCTCCTCCCCGTCTCGAAGATGTTGGTATCAGTGCAGAAGAATTCAAAGACGACAGTGTAAGTTTTTTTTAAAGGTGCCAATGTCATCCATTGTTTTTAAACATTAGCAGCAACAAATGCTATTCTGTTATTTACTGTTTCATATGACATTCTAGAAGCCTAAGGGAAAGATTCAATTTATGCAGAATGTTTGGCAACTTAGAGTGGCAGAATATTGGAAAGAAATGAGAGTTGTTTTACAGAGGAACTCCATCAGAAATCTAATGGATATGAATTCCAATCTTGGGGGGTTTGCTGCTGCACTAGTTAATGAAGCTGTCTGGGTGATGAATGTTGCTCCTGTCAATTCATCTGCAAAATTAAAGATTGTTTATGATAGAGGCTTGTTGGGAACTGTTCATGATTGGTATGCACTTTACCTGGTCACTCCTAGCTTGAATTTGGACCTAAATCTGCTACGTTATCTTCTTGCCATTCCTTTTTCTCGACACCGAATTGGTTTTTGGTTATTCAATTTATTTATGTTATTTTATTACTTTTTTTATCGATTATTTAATACAATGGCTTCTTTCACTGCGTCTTGCTGTCTTATTTTCACTGATTCTATCTTATCATACTATGAATCTGAATTCTTTGTCTATCCTGAAAATTGTTGGACTGTTCTTTTACTGAAACATTTAGTGAAGAATGCAGCAACATTAAGGCAAATATGATGCATGCCACACCAAGCTTCTAGTTTAATATTTTTTTTTTCTAACGATGGAAAATTGATGAATGAAATAAAGGGAACTTCTAGGTAAGCATAAATAGCTTGATAAAGCTGGATGTATTTATGTATGATTTTCTAAGTATCATTGATCTTAAAAAGGTCTGCAGTCATCTGGCTTTGTATTTTAGTATTTGGAAAGTTGTAATCACTTATCATCCAACTTTGCATAGAACCGTTGCTTTGGCTTCTAGAATTTCAACCTTATCAAGATTCTTCATCCGCTCATATTTGAGTAATTTTTTTTCTTTCTTTTGTTTTATAATCTCATTCTTTGGAGGCTTCAAATATGGTGTTTTAATTTTACTCCCTAACTAATAGAAATCTACTTGTTTCTTAGCTGCATCTTGCATGCACTTGGTTGCTTGGAATAGTCTACCGATCAACGTGCATTTTTACTCGAGTTATGGATCAAATTAACTATTTATTTAATACATGGCTTTTATCGCAATAGAAACCAGAGAATACGAGGCAGTAGATGTACGTTGTTTCCTGTTATTTTTAAAATACTTTGAAACATATTATTTGCTACCTTTGCTGTCTGTGTTCCGTACTTATCTAGATTCATTCGTTTTACAGGTGTGAAGCATTTTCCACATATCCTCGCACCTATGATCTTCTTCATGCATGGGCTGTATTTTCGGAAATTAGTGCTCGTGGCTGCAGTATGGAGGATCTAATAATCGAAATGGATCGGATTCTAAGGCCAGATGGATTTATCATTATACGAGATGTTCCTTCTGTCATAAACTATATACGGAAGTATGTTACAGCCTTAAGATGGGATGAATGGTTATCAGAAGTGGAACCTAGGATTGATGCTCTTTCCAAAGTAGAAGAAAGAGTTCTAATTGCAAGAAAGAAGCTGTGGGGGAAGGAATTAGCAACAGTTTGATTTTGCTGCACTTTTCAGGTAGATATATATGCATATATTTTCCCCCTTTTCTGCTGCTTGTCACTACGTAAACTCGAACTCTCGTTTTTAGCTTATTGGCTTCTGCAGGGGCTTTTATCTTATAGGGCACACTCACTTAAAACAATGCTCCTCTTTCTTTAGATTTGAAGTTAAAAAAGAAGATTAATGAGAGATGAATACCCAAATGCAGGAGAACAATTGTAGTAAAACAGGCCTAGATATTGCTGTACTTCAATTCTAGTAAGTCTTAAGAAACACTCCCAGTAACGGCCCAAGTCCACCGCTAGCAGATAGTGTCTTCTTTGGGGGCTTTCCCTTTCGGGCTTCCCCTCGAAAATTTTAAAACGCGTAGGGAGAGGTTTCCACACCCTTTGTTCTCCTCTCCAACTGATGTGGGATCTCACACTCTCTAAGGAAAAACAAAAGAAAGTCTTCAATCAAGCACCTTGGACTGACTGTAGCTTGTGTTCTGCTGCTTCTTTTATCCAATAAGGTTTGACGACAAAAATCATGTGGTTATATCAGAATACAATTGCCAGAAAGGATGAAACATAGTTAAATGCCTAAATATTGAAGAAGAAATTTGGTAGAAACTTTCTTTATTTAGATAAGAGAAACTCCCATTGAGAGAATCCCAAAGAAGCACTTCAACTTGAAACCTTGAATCTCTCCTTTTCATCTGCTTTTCATACTTCAAGGCTGTTTCTGTTCTCTGTAAAATGCCATTTTTGTCTACCCTTGTAGGAAAACCAAGTATTACATAATTTTATAGCCCTCAGCTCCGAGTTGAAAATGAAGAATGGAGAGCAGCTTGGATCCACAGATATATTTGCAGTGGCCATTTCCCCAATGACTTCCCCAGTAATTGTTGCTGAAGATATGATGAAGAAGATGAATATGGAATGATACAAGTAAGTACACCACGAAAATAGTCATTTTGCAGAATGCACCAGATTGAGGCAATACAATGACAATAGTCATTAAAAAAAAAAAAAAAAAAAAGATCCTTTTTTGGCTTAGTTGCATACAAGAAGATTTTCCTTTTTTTTTTTTAACAAATAATTTTAGGTCGGAGTCGACCGATAGCTATTTTATTTTATTTTCGTTGTTAATGAGTAACCACGTCTTTATTTTGTCTGAACACTAATATTTTTAGAATATTATGGATTGAGTTATATTCATGTTAGGCTATACATTATCAATTGTTGTAAGTTGTAACAAGGAGTTCTACATAGCTCCTAAGTTAGCAAATTGATTGAATTGTTGTAAGTTGTAACAAGGAATTCTACATAGCTCCTAAGTTAGCAAATTGATTGAATTGTTGTAAGTTGTAACAAGGAATTCTACATAGCTCCTAAGTTAGCAAATTGATTGATTGAATTTGTTTGTTGTAAGTTGTAACAAGGAATTCTACATAGCTCCTAAGTTAGTAACAAGGAAAATTGATTGAATTGAATTGTTGTAAGTTGTAACAAGGAATTCTACATAGCTCCTAAGTTAGCAAATTGATTGAATTGTTGTTAAGTTTGTTGTAAGTAAGTTGTAACAAGGAATTCTACATGTAACAAGGAAGTTTGTTACATAGCTCCTAAGTTACATAATTGATTGAATTGTTGTAAGTTGTAACAAGGAATTCTACAAGTTCCTAAGTTAGCAAATTGATTGAATTGTTGTAAGTTGTAACAAGGAATTCTACATAGCTCCTAAGTTAGCAAATTGATTGAATTGTTGTAAGTTGTAACAAGGAATTCTACATAGCTCCTAAGTTAGCAAATTGATTGAATTGTTGTAAGTTGTAACAAGGAATTCTACATAGCTCCTAAGTTAGCAAATTGATTGAATTGTTGTAAGTTGTAACTACATAGCTCCTAAGTTAGCAAATTGATTGAATTGTTGTAAGTTGTAACAAGGAATTCTACAGTTGTAACAAGGAATTCTACATAGCTCCTAAGTTCCTAACAAGGAATTCTACAGCTCCTAAGTTAGCAAATTGATTGAATTGTTGTTTGTAATAGTTGTAACAAGGAATTCTACATAGCTCCTAAGTTAGCAAATTGATTGAATTGTTGTAAAGTTGTTGTAACAAGGAATTCTACATAGCTCCTAAGTTAGCAAATTGATTGAATTGTTGTAAGTTGTAAGCAAATTGGAATTCTACATAGCTCCTAAGTTAGCATAATTGATTGAATTGTTGTAAGTTGTAACAAGGAATTCTACATAGCTCCTAAGTTAGCAAATTGATTGAATTGTTGTAAGTTGTAACTAGCAAATTGATTGAATTGTTGTAAGTTGTAGCAAATTGATTGAATTGTTGTAAGTTGTAACAAAAGTTAGCAAATTGATTGAATTGTTGTAAGTTTGTAACAAGGAATTCTACATAGCTCCTAAGTTAGCAAAGTTTGAATTGAATAAGTTGTAACTCCTAAGTTAGCAAATTGATTGAATTGTTGTAAGTTGTAACAAGGAATTCTACATAGCTCCTAAGTTAGCAAATTGATTGGCAGAAGCTTGTAGTTCATTAAAAAAATGGGCCAAAGAGTCGAGCACCAACCAAGAAGTCAGCTGCCAAAATTTTGGTTGAACTATAAAATTAATTCATGAGTTTGAATGGTTATCTATTCAGTCTTCAAGCTTTAATGCTTTCTCTTTTAAAGTCTTACAATCTTGAAAAGTTTTTAATTAAAATGGTTGAAATGTTATTTCATGCATTTGATGTCATTAATATGGTTGACTAAATGTTTTTACTTTAATTGTTTTGAGTCTAATGGTGAAGAATAATGTTATAATACTATCCATCCATCCGAACGTATTTTAGTGAACTAATATGATACAATGTCACTCTGTGTACACACATTACACTCGATTGTATTAAGGTTCGACTTATAACTCACATGTATTAAGGTTCCACTTATAACTCGATTGTAGATTTAGGCTCGTAACAAAATACATCAATGATCATCTAAAACATCTACAATTTGATATTATAATCCAAAATTTAGAAATAATAAACCATCTAAAATTTATGTTTATAAACAATTTAGATAATGGACCTTCAAATTTGTAATAATTCAATCAATTTATAAGTTATAAAAAGTCTAAATAGTTAAATAATAAAAATATATGTAATTAAAAAAAGATGGGACAAAATTAAATTATTACACATTTTAAAATATGAAAACTAAATTATTAGGCATTAAATTTTTTGCCCAAGTTGTTATAACCAAAGTTGGCCTAAATTCAAAATTCCCTCTGTTTCTTCGATTTCTTCGGAGATCAACAACCATTTCTCTTCTTTCACCGTTCTTTTCATTTGCGTCGCTGGCTGTGCATTTCTGACCGCTGTTTACATTTTTCAATCAGATCGGTTTTCCACCTGTTCGTAGACGTAGATCGGCCATTTGGAAGGATTTCTCGTTCCAGGTTTTCCTTTCACAGAATTTTTTCGCTGTACTTTCGTTTTGCACCAACTGATTTCGTCCATGTTTTCTAATTTCTAACTATGGAGTTTGTCAATTCCTGGTTTTCTTGCTGGGACGACCCGAAATTTGTTCCCTTCCCTGATTTATTTTTCCTCAGAATCAGTATTAATGGCATCATTAGTGTTTTTGCCTGTGTTCAAATATTGAGTTTAAATGTGGAGGGCTGTTTCTTCGAGCTGCCTTTTCCAGTTTGGTTGTTAATCTTAGTTATTGCAATGTTGGCGGTTCAAGTCAATTTATAGTGGCTACAAAATTTAGCATGCGAATTGTAGACCAGGGCCACGTCCGGCAATTGTGACCGCGTTTGATGCTTGCCGTATACGTTATGGTGTCGCCACGACTTTTCTGAAACTCTAGTGTAGACAAGTTGCGAAATCTTTGTTTAATTATTCAGATTTTTGCTTAAGAGGTTGGTTTTTCTCTTTGTTCATCTTTTCAGGCGTGGTTCGTTTAGTTACTTGACATCAGATTCAAGCTTGGTGTTCTGGAAACTGTAAATTGATTACTCAATGTCATTCCTAGTTCCTACACTGAATAGATTTCAGAGACATACTTTTTAAACTTGAAACTTGAACGTTTTGGACAGTATGGTGAACCCTACACGCAGGTTAAATCATAATCAACCTCTTATTTTCCTATTAGATTATGTGGGCTTTTGCTTCCTGTAGCCATCGATTGTTTGCAATTTTTTATTTTTTTTCATTTGGAATATTTATTTTCAACTTGTATTAATGTGCAGTGGAAACATGAGAAATCCTAATGAGATAATGAGGATTCTAGTTACAACGTTTGTTGGAGGCGTTTTTGGTTTCTTTTTAGGGGTATCCTTTCCCACACTCTCATTATCCCAGGTAGAAAACTTTATTTTCAGCATTTTCTATTAATTATGGATATGTTTAATTTCATTCATATTGATTTGGCTCCCATATTTTTAGAAGGTGAGAAAGCTTATTATTATTATTTTTTTTAAAATTCTGGCAGCTAAACCTCCCATCCAGCCTGATTCCTTCTATTGATCTCACTTACATTGAGGACAAGTACTCAGGCCTCTCCACTGAAGCATTCTTGAATGCTTGGTCTTCTTTGAAGGGTAGCAGAGGCGGCTCCTTTCAGTTTTCACTGAACGAGACAAAGGTGCACCTTTCACTTAGTTATTGTTTTTCTGTAGAATGCAAGCATAATTTATTCACGTAAGTTTATATCTTGAAGCTATTTTTTATATGTTTCACATAAAGATATTAATTATTTGTATTCTTTAGAACTTTAAAACTGAGTTATGACTGAACATGATGTTAACTATGGGAGACATGTCTGTTTTGAAATTAGATTTTTTTTTTTTTTTTTTTTTTTTTTTTTTTTTGAAGATAAGGAATTTGATTATCATATTTCACTTCAAATTTTATTCTTGGGTTTGAGAATGATTTGATCATTGTGGCTAAAGTACTGTTACTTCCATATCTTTATTCATGTACATACTTTGGCATGAGATGGCAATCTGGAGAACTTTGTATGTGCTTAATTTCTGATTTCTTCTGCTAGAGCTGGCTATTGAAAGTTGAAACTTTGATGATGATGCAGATATGGGTTCCTACAAATCCAAGAGGAGCTGAAAGATTACCACCTGGTATTGTTGAGCCTGAGTCTGATTTTAACCTTCGGCGTTTGTGGGGCATGCCAAACGAGGTACTCATTGTCTAGAAAAGCTTTGCAACTTGTATTTGGCCTAATAATCTTGTGTGTGAAACTATTGAGTAGCTTTAATGTTGTTTACTTGTATTAGCTTAATAGTTTAAACTCGACCAATGGACTGATAGTCTGACTGTAGATTTGACAAAAAGTGGAGAATTATGAGATAGGAGTAAGTTGCTCATTGATATTAAATTAGTGACCAATTTTGTGTGGATTTATGTACTATGTTAAATATATATATATATATATATATATATATAATGTTTTTTTGGGGGTGGGGGGTTATGGATGCTGCTTGACACCATTCAAAGATCGACCTCCTTTTATATGCAACAATTCCTGTTTCGTGAATGCCTGTTCTGCAATGGGAGAAATGATTGGAAGTTTCATCAAAGAGTGAAGTTGATTCCCAATATGTTTTTTCTTATCCATTAAATAGAAGATTTGAATTATATTTTCCCATATGTGTCCTTTCACAACGTTTTGGCTGATACATTTCGTGGAATACAAAAGATCATCATGTTACCCTTTTTGGACAAAGATGTTAGAATGGGTAGCACAAAGTTAAGATTAGCACATCTGAAATCATTATGATAAATATGATTGCTAGAAAAGGGGAAGTCGTGTGTGATCTTATCTTACTAATGAAATATTTCACTCATCTGTTAATCAAATTTTCCTTAGTTTTCAAACTGAATTTATTATTGGTGGTTTCACTTCCAGGATTTGACCATCAAACCGAAGTATCTGATAACATTTACGGTCGGTTTTGGTCAGAAAAAGAATATTGATGCAGCAGTTAAAAAGGTGAGTTTGGAAGGTGTGCATGTTATTGCATTTCTCTCTTCATACCTGATGTATTTTGACAGTTCTCAGAGAACTTCACGGTTCTGTTGTTTCACTATGATGGACGAGCAAGTGATTGGGAAGATTTAGAGTGGTCGAAGCAGGCAATCCATGTGAGTGTCCGCAAGCAAACTAAATGGTCAGTTACAAGCTCCTTGCGACAAAAATCTTCCATACAAGGTAGCAACGAATTTGATTTGATCTCATCTAATCTATGTATACTCAATCCTAGGTGGTATGCTAAGCGTTTTCTGCATCCTGACATTGTGGCATCCTATGACTACATATTTATTTGGGATGAGGATCTAGGACTAGAGCATTTTAACGCAGAAGAGTAAGTTTGAAACCTCACACTTTAATTTCATGGGAAAACCCAAAAAAGTTATAATTTTCTGTCTGTTCCAGATATATAAAACTTGTGAGAAAACATGGTTTGGAGATTTCGCAACCTGGCCTAGAACCAAATCAAGGGTTAACGTGGCAGATGACTAAAAGGAGAGGTGACAGTGAAGTTCACAAGTAAGGAGAACTCGTTTTCATTTTAATTACAAATTAATCATTCATTTAAATATCCGTACACGTGTAGTTTTATTGAAATGCATCCATGATCATTCTTACTTCTCTTCGGTTAAATGCAGGGAGACTGAGGAGAAACCCGGTTGGTGCACTCATCCACATCTTCCACCTTGTGCTGCGTGTGTAATCAATGATTTTATTTATATAGTTCTTTTACTTATGTTCACCTTTTGCCGTATTCATGTTAACAGATACACTGAAGTTCTTTCTTACCTTCACTCCCATGCAGTTTTGTTGAAATCATGGCAACTGTGTTTTCTCGCGATGCATGGCGCTGTGTTTGGCATTTGATTCAAGTTTGGATTCTTCTACTTCTACGCTGATCTGTTGCCATGACTTCATTTTGTTTTTGGCTAGTTTAAAATAATTTTTCCCCTTGGATATTGTAGAATGATTTGGTTCACGGTTGGGGTCTTGATTTTGCTTTAAGAAGATGTGTGGAAGTAAGTATGATCACTTGCCTGTATTATTTCACATATTCATCTTTTTCACAGACTCATCACTTCTTGTTGGTGTTTTAAAGCAGCCCGCTCATGAGAAAATAGGGGTTGTGGATTCTCAGTGGATTGTTCATCAAAGTGTTCCTTCTCTTGGGAATCAGGTAATCCGACGCTTTCAACTCTCTGCCTCTTACCATTCCATAACAAAGACGTTACTCTAACTGTACTCGTCCAACAGGGGAAAGCAGAAGGTGGGAGAGCACCATGGGAAGGGGTAAGTAGCTGATGCCTTGCACTCCCCACCCCCACCCCCACCATACAACATTTAGAATTAATGTTAATAGTAAATTTGAATTTTTCAGGTAAGAGAGAGATGTAAAAAAGAATGGGACATTTTTAGGATCCGGTTGTCTGATGCTGAGAAGGCCTATTATCTTGGAATGGGGATTGATCCGCCAAATTCAACTCAAGCGTAGGAAAAAGGCTGCAAATATTCTTTCCCTTTCTACTGGAAGAAATCATGTGTAATGGCACTGGTAATTGTTTCTCTGGTAGTCTTGGAATTTGAATAGTCAGTTTAGGAGAATTAATACCAGTGGGCAGTCTTTTTTTAAGCTCTAAAAAACTTCCATGTGAGAGGAGAATTACGGTCTCTATTTATATGAAAGTCTTAAAAAGGTGCTTCGTCATGTCAGATGTGTGGAGGAATCTATGAAGGCATGGACGAGTCCTTTAATTCTCTATGTTGCCTTCTAAACCATTTTTCTTTAGATGTTCTTGGCTCGCATTTAATTCAATTGATCGATTTTGCGTCTAATCTGGTAAACCTCGTAAATATTCTTCAACCCTCATTAGTTTATTGCTGAAGTTGCTGAAGATATCTTCTTCATAATCATGTAGCTTCATGACATCATTATGTACTAAGTTTTCGGGAATTTTGTAGTTCCATGGCTGCATATTCAAAAAAGCACGTCATCATACAAAAAGAAAAGAATTCCCTGAGTACATAATTTGAACCTTTTACAACATCATAATACTAATATCACATTGTCTAGGATATTAAATTTCAGCTACAGCCAGTGCGAATACTTTGTATAAGAACTTAAAAGGGGATATACTTTGATATGATCAGCTGAACTTGTTAAAGTTTTTCTTTTTGGAACTTGTTAGAGATTAATATACCCAAGGAGACAATCTCCTTTACAATCTCAATGAGCTTTCCAATAAAATTTGAGCGTTGAGTCAATATAATCAAATAAATAAAATATAAAGACAATCTTGAACTGACCTATTGAATCTCTTCGGAGAGCTGTTGATGTGCTCCCAGGACTATCGCTGAGGTACCTGCATAATAATTTGGACCATTGACATTGATTCTTATTTGGATGCTATACAAATAAATTTTCTATCAGGAACGAAACCCAATTGAAATTTTTTATGGACCTTCGAGGCAGGGAAACTTCGCCTTGCAATTAGCTTAATAACTTAACTGTCAGAATGTTGAGAAACATTATGCATATGATTGAGAAAGGAAAAGTTCAGAAAACTTATAATTTCCTCATGCCTATATTGACGGACAAATGTTTGACGAGTTAATCGTCGGAGTATGCAGATGAAACAGCTGAAATGTACCTTTTTCATTTTGACTAGGCGTCGATGTATTCCACATATAGCAAATGAGGTCCACCCTACGTTCAATAATCCTATTGATTTCTGTAAAAATAAAAAAGGCTGAGCAATTTACTTCCAACTTAAGAATGCAAATTAGAAGGCATGTGAATGGATACAAAATTTCAGCATGATATCAAATCAGTGATTATAAACTGGGAGGGCATAAACCACATACTCACCTTTAGGTTTGTTCAGCAAAACCACTGTCCCATTTGGGAGGGGGGCTCTGTATGCCTCGGTCAAAAGGCATGGGGATCCGTCTTAACAATTCCTCCTCTCTCTTATGCAATGCGTTAAACTCAACCAAACCACCTCAGGCTTTAATTCCACAAATCCCTGTGGCCGCTTATCTTAGTCGGGATCGGACACACTGAGAGGGCGGCGGAGGAGGATAAGACGGTCGGTTAGGTTTGGAGAAGATGACTTCGCATTGAAGTGGGCTGAGCTAGTTTGTGACACACTGAACATTTCCGGTAGGTTGGGTGGGAGGGGATGTTCGTTGTTGGTTCCTTTTTTTTCCTTTTTCTTTTTTTTTTTGCAGGTTCAAGATTGGAGATGGAATGATCAACCCCTTCATAGTAATTGATATAATTTCCACTATTTTCTGAACTCTATCACAAATTTTCACATTAATGTCTGTAAATGAAAGTGAGTGTATTGATTCATTGATCAAATGAACGTTGAACATACATCATAAAGTGAAAGATTTCAAGACGCCTAATACCAATTTATCAAGTTTAGCAGTTCCTATAATCTTCCCAAAAGAATTTAAAAAAGGCTCCTGTAACTTATTCAAAATATTCACTGATAATGTATTCAACTTTAATATCTCCTCAGAAAACCAAAATTACCAAACTCATTGCTCTTGTAATCTAACTGGAAAGTGTTCTAAGATCAACCTCATTTAAGCATGAAGGTACCACCTGAATTGGTTGAATAAAAAAACCAGCTTTCTGGCAATTTTCCTCCAGAAGCTCCACCTGTGAACGCCCATCAGGGCAGAA
The DNA here is from genome assembly GCA_033971965.1 of Cucurbita ficifolia. Lineage (NCBI taxonomy): Eukaryota > Viridiplantae > Streptophyta > Magnoliopsida > Cucurbitales > Cucurbitaceae > Cucurbita > Cucurbita ficifolia. The sequence continues at coordinate 19,021,928 of CM066965.1, forward strand.
TACCACGATTGCTCCTCCACTACCTGTGAACTTTGAACAAGCACCTACACTTCGGGCTATTTCCACCATTTCAATGTTTAAAGCACCCAGAACATCATCTCCAAACATACTCCTGTGAGTTCAAAAATTAGGAGGGAAAAGCAGCGGTAAATAACTCGTGCTATCTAAGAGTAAAGGTGAGTTAGCATAGTTTTCGGTTGAGGGAAAGTGCTTTGATGTGCTTGGTTAAATTGTTGAGAGTGTTCTTGAAAAAGTACTTGAAAGCGTATACAGAAACTCACCCTAAAACTAAAGATCAGATATAGCTACTACTGCAATAACCAGCCAAGTTACATGGTTTAAAAATGAGACTTGAAAAAGAATAATACTATTTGTGGAAATTCCATGATTGTAGAGTGATGACATCCTGGAGGGCAATCTCAAATAACCAACTGGGCCATCCAACTAATTTCAGAACAGCGTAGTAGGCCAAACTACTGAAATTGTAAAAAGTATTCACATCTAAACATAAATTATTTTCTCCAAGTATAATTAATATTTCAAGGGAAGACAAGAAACTTCGTATAGTTTAGGAGTTGAAAATTTACTTAAGAGGTATATATTGTTCTAATTTTGGGTCTAAATTTGTTGAGTAAGGAGACACTAACCTGCGAAGATCGAAATTGCGGTTCATAAGTGCTGCAAGTTTTGAATAGTCCTTCTCAAGTAAAACCGTTCTTCCTTCTTCTGCAACCATAGCAACTTCTTGCATTGATGATATAATGAATTTATCACCATCAAGCCACCTCTGCCGTACTGTACTGTGGACCTGCATTGGCATTGGTCATGGATGACAGTGATTAGTATTGGAGATCACATTTCCAGCAGTCATAAGCTTTAGTCCATCTACAGAGGCACTATAAGATTTGAAGACTGAAAATTTTCTCAAGCTTTGGCCAAAAGGCTGTCTGGCACAAACAAAATTTAATTGGTTACGGTTCATTTTGATATTCCTTGATGTTCTATTGAATGCTTAGGCAGGCTTATGACAACATATAATGGGGGGGGGGGGGGGGGGGGGCAGAAAAGTATTGTTGGATTTCTCCAGTATTTTTACTGATGCAATATGGCATTAGTTTTAGGCTTCGATAAAAAAAACAATTCATGCAAGAGCAAACAAGCTGCTAGAACATGAATAAAAGTAGAGAACAAATGTACTATGGAGTCTTCTAAGATATAAACCTTTCCAGAATCACTTGGATTATCAGCATATATTAGATAGAGTGGAGGGAGAAGATTAATATCCATGGGTGTGTATATGCCATGCCCAAGCTTCTCCATGTGTTCCTGGCTAAAATCCTACAGAAACAGATATAAACATCATTAAAAATTCAACCTATTTCCATATTCATAAATGTATCAACGTTTTTAGTAGCTATACCATGTAAATAAGGCCACCGTAAACCTGTGCAACACGATCTTGAAGACCAGCAACAATGCCAAGTTCTTTCTCTGCGGCAAGAACAAGGTTAGGTCTGACCTCTACCTTAATCAGATGCCTGACATCAAAGAAGTCTAGCAAGCAACTCAAGGCAGCACATACAATAGCACTAGAACCTGAAAGTCCTGCCTGGAATGTCAAAATCAAAGCGTAAGCCATTAGGTTCTTGTCAACAAACCAATTTGCAGAATAAGGGAATATGAGGTTTAGCATAGGTACAAACACAAGCAAGCTAAAAAGAATCGATCATATCATGAAATAATTGAAGTCTTCAACTCGATGACCATTAAAAATGCACTAGCCAAGGAAAGCAAGAATGCATTGGTGTGCAAATCACAGATCAAAGTGAACTACGCAAATCTAAGAGTTCATTTATAGCTTAATATAGGCAGGCCTGTTGGGTTTTATAAATTTGAGTATTAATTAAGTAAAAAATTCAGGAAGGAACCTTTTTCATTTCCATTAAAAGAACACAAATCCATATTGGCTACGCTACCAAAGGTTTAGTAAGCGTAATGCATTGCTATTTTACCAACTAAGCATGAAACAAGAGCATCTACTTCAATGACCACAAATAATCATGAATCAGCAATATTGCAAGGCACTATACCTGTCGAGGAATATTAGTGTCGTAAGACAAAGTAAAATTCCTTGCATGAAGATTAATCCCGTTTTCTCTGCAATAATTATAAAAAACTTTACAAATTGCCATAAGCAATCGCACCCCACCATAGTAGCCTTCATTGGACAATCGATTTACCTGTAAAAGAACAAAAAACTTTTAATCGCCGTTGAATTCATAAACATATTGGCAAGCTTATACTTCGAGATCACAACTCAATTGAATTTCATTAAATGAAATTTACACAATTCCAACGCATCAACAAAATACAGTGCTACGTAATTCTATGGCGATTTCATCTTTAGATATCTAAAAATGAAATAGCAATAACAACAGGAAATATAAAAATACTATTAATCAGCCACCGAAAAAGGAAACCACAAATTTAATAGACATTCTAAAATATCAATCGCTCATTGAATTCTCCACAATGCAAGGTGTTATTTGCAAATCCCTCCAGGCGCATTGCAGAGAAATTAACCTGATCTAATAAAAAACCAGATCTAACCCAATCAATGGACAACTTCAATAGCATATGAGAAAAAACGTACCAGATGATCGTAGGATCTGAACTGGACAAGATCGTGGGTGGGATGAGGAGTGATGACAAGCTCATCAGAGGGCCGGAGTTGGACGGAGGCCTTGAAATTCGAAAACGCAAAAGAAATGGCCCGACCGTAGTAAACGTCGCTCGGATTTCCCAGTAGTCCCACTCTGGCATAGGCCTCGTGCTCAATTACAGAGGAAGAGGAGGAAGAAGATGACGATGTCTTCGATTCCATTATACTCTCTCACTCTTCTTCTTTGGGGACTTCAGTGTGCGTCGCCGTCTTCTTCCCGCGTCGAGAGTCCTCGGAAGTCGGATGGAACTTTGTCTGTTGAAATGAAGAAGACGCAATATGGATTTTACAGGAGAATAAACTTACATACTATTTCATCTTTCATCTTTTTCCCTCAATTATATTTTATGGATCTCCTTCGATATATTTATATTATTTATTTATAAATATATATGTTTAATATATTTTCTTGCACTATCATCGTAGCATTTACAAACATACTTATATTATTTTTTTTTTTTAAAGAAGTTTGTATACAAAATATATATATTATATTATTAAATATACCTATACTCTAATACATTTAGGAAATATATGTTACGTATAAAACAACTATACAACCATAAAAAAAAAAACTAAGAAGATTAGGAGAATTAAAATAAACAATGACCATTAGGACTTGTCAACACTCGTAAAATCTCGGGTCGATCCTCCATTCATCTTACCAAATGTAGGGATAACGAGGCCATATTCACAACCTTCTCTCTTTTGTCCCCATGTTGTAGTATGTTGTAGAAAGGTAGGTTCGCTTGAGTAGTTCAACCGCCCCTTAGTCTAGTGCTCATGACACGCTACAGAACCTTCACTGGATCGAGGGACCAAGCAGGGCATAGCTAGCGGCATATGAACCAACTCGACATCAGCGGCTTTGTGCCACACTAGAGTAAATCCAATATGTGGTTCCACACGTTCCACTACTTCTCCATGCATTTTCAATACTAATCGTGAATCGTGAAACACATAAACAGTAAGATGTTTGAAGTCCAAAATTTGAAATTTGTGATTCGCCTGTTCCTAAATTCCTAATTTCTTAATGCCTAAAGAGACAAGCACGAACAGTTCAAGTGCTAATTTGAAAGTTAATTTCATCCTCTCCTAAGGAAAAACTCAGAAATTTGGATAGGAATATGTATAATATAGGCTGCAAGTAAGCACTCAAAGGAGTTGGATTCTAGAGAATCATCATAATTTAAACAGAACACATCCTGCTACTCCAGAACGAGTATAATGACAAAGTCTCAAACTGTACAATTCAACAAGAAATGTACAAATAGAGGATCAACCACAATCAATCGGACCTATAAAGAGAACAAGTGCACGGGAACATCTCTCAAGGAGCATATCACTCGTCCTCGTCCTCGTCCTCGATCTCTTCAGGCAGCCCCAGGTCATCTCCAATTCCCTCAAGAAGTTCATCAACATCCTCTCCTAACTCCATCAACCTTGCGCTTAATCTTTCCACTTTACTTTGTTCTTGCCCGAGGCACACAAGCAAGTCATTCAGTTCTGTCTCACTCTCCTTCTGAGCATCCTCCCTTGCTTCTGCCTTAATGGCCTCGATATCTGGGCTAATGGAAACTCCTCCACTCTTCAAAGCTTTTGCCTCTTTTTCTAAATGGAAGTTTGCCTGTTCAAGACTGTTATACGCATCGGAGAGGCTCTTGAGATCAGATTCCATCTTGCTAGCTAAGTTTTGGTAGTAAGATGCGTCAGATTCAGCTTTCATTTTCTCTTCCTTGAGCAGTTCCAGCCGTTTAGATACTTCTTGGAGATCTCTTTGAAGCGTCTCTAATTGGACTCGGTTGGATGGCCCACTAACTCTCTGCTCACTTGAGGACTCACTCCCTCCAGTTTTAGACAGGTCCTCGGCCAAAGTTGCATTTCTACCAAGAAGGTCCTAGAAATGGATCGGATTACAGTTACATTCATATCTTGGTCTAAATAATGGTGGAATAGGAAGGAAGATTAAATTCTATAAGCTCTTTTAGATATGCAAAATATATAAAGAGCATGTAGATCTAGAAATGAGTCTACAACAGACAATGTGTTGTCAAAATCTAACTTGCCGGTTAAAGGAGGGAGATAAATTTTCACTCACATCCAAAAGCACCTCCAATTTAACTAAAGATTGGGTCCCAAAATTTTGCTCATACACAGATTGTAACAAAACAGTACGCTACTAATGATTCCTTGGTTTAAGTAACTAGAGTTCTGCTCCTAAAAGTGTGCCAAAAACATAGAATTCAATAGCAGTATGCCACTATAACATTCCAAATTTATTAATTATTTAAGAATTAGTCACAAAGAATATAAGCAATGCATGCAAATAGTTTACCTGTATCTCGGTGCATTGCTTCTCTACAAATGCTTTAAGCCGCTTGATGTACTCACCATCAGTTTCTCCTTTCCTCTGCTCTAGTTCTGCTGGCACCACAGCCACCTTGCTCTTTGGTTGACTATATACTATAACAATGCTCTCTCTAATATCTGCTTCAAGTCTCTTAACAGTGTTGATAAAATGAGAATCGAAAACAGATGAGAGAATGGGAAGCTCCTCGTCTTTCTGATTAGAAGAAGCATCCTCATCAACATCTTCAACTTCAGCCATACTAGCAGCTGTAGACCTTGTCAACACTTTTCGTGGTTCTAATGACTTGGAGGCAAAAAGAAAGCTTTTCTGCAGCTCATCAAACTTCAGAAAGTATGATGTAAGCCCAATCTTCTGGCTAAAGGTATCAACAATGGTAAAGGCATCTTTCTCACTATCACTTGATTTATTATAGATTACACACTCCCCCAAGATAACAGCTGCTAAACCCCTCATGAAAACAGTTGCGGTAGAATCTGCAACCAACTCAAGCAGATATGTGAGGTGGGGACGTGAATCTAGGAAGCACTGCACTGCACTGGGGCAATCAGCCAACCAAATGATTAGCAATTTCAATATGATTAGTTGAAGATATGAATTGCTGCTCAAGGCCGACTTCCCATTTCTATTTTTCATAGAAGAGGCAACTGCCAAATACTTCACCATTCGATGCATCAGAGGTTCAGGATCTCCCAAGGAATGCATGGGTGCTTCAAGTTTTATTTTCAATACCTGGGGCATATACAGATTAAGCATTTTATTCTCCAGATTCTTGATTTGAAGTTTTTAAGATAAGAAAAAAATTCATTAATATGTATGAAATTTACAAAAGACCTCATAAATTACAATCACCAATTTTGTCAAAGTTTTTTTTTTAAATTAATTTTTAAAGAAACCGAACTTTAATTGAGAACTGAAAAGATACTTTTCATTCATGCAGTAGTTACGCAAACCAAACATTCATGCTTTACAGTCAATAAAAAAAAAATAGAATGAAAGGCACCTAGTTGCATACCCTTTCCTTGCACTGACTGTTGTTCTTAATCACGTGAGAAAGAACACTGGCAGCTCTGCAACATGTCTGCAAACATATTAACCAGATTGTCAATAATAGAGCTCATGCTATGTGTCCCTTAGGGAACATCCGAGAACTTATGATATGTTGTAATGCAGACACTCTCATCATATAAAACGTTTAAGCATTTCTTTGATATTAAAATATATATTACCTCTAGATCGCCATCGTTTTCGCTCAAAGTAAGACTGCGAAGCAGCATGCTGCAAGAAAAACTTATTCAGATATTATCATTCACCAAAAACTAGAATATGTCAGCTAACTAAACTAATTGACTTTCAACTCATCTTCAACAGCAGTAACAAAAGAAAGGGTGCATATTTAATAGGACACCACAAGAACAATGCAGGATGGATTTGTGAACAAACCTTCCAAATGACATGTTAACATCCTCCTCAAGTGGTGCATGGATCATTGATTGTGGTTGAGGAATTAAAGTGGATGCCAACATTGTTTGCCCATCAGAGTTTTTCTGATTCCCAAAACACGTTAGAAAGAATAATAACACGGTAGAATTTTGAAATAAAAAAGAACAAAAACAAAATAAATATGGAAGAAAATCCATTATATTCTTTTGTGAAGAAAAAATAAAAAGTCAAGGCATAAATAACCTCACAAAAGCACTTAAAAACATAATCAGCAGCAAAGAATTCTTGGGTACTTGATGTCCGCAAAATGATCCGAAGAATTGAATTGAGGGCAGGTTCTTGCACATCATCTCCAAGGAATTTGCTAGCAATAGCGTCAAGATTTTTGGGATGCTCAGTGATCAGATTGCCAATGCATTGTAATGCCTAACAATATGAAGGAAAATAAATATATTAAATGGTTAACTGGTGTCCACTCATGCATCAGTTATGGCTAAATGCAAACAAACTAAAGTAAGCTAAAATAAAGATAATTTGATATCTGAGCATCTTAAGATTGACCTATCTTTTTTTTTTTTTTTCTTTTGGAGAACCATGGCATTTAGCCCAGCTTATGCACATATCAAATTACCCCATAACTACAACTTGAACTTGTGATCTCGAAGGTATTTGAGTTTTATCACTTGTTCCATAGATCTCTAAGTGAACTCAGTATGGTTATTATAATGACATAGTTCAATAGTTAACAAGGTAGCAGATCTTCTGTCACACAACCACAATAAAAACTATGCACTCCCCCGCCTGTAAATAACTGCTAATGGTTACAAAAATTAGGCTTACAGTAACAAATCGAGTAATGTATTGAAGAACAAGCCACGGAAAACTCTTATCTAATTATATGCCTGCACATATTTATAGGCACAAAAGCTTCGTGAAACTATAACTGCACAGAAGTATAAATATTGAAATCTGAGCAGATCTCTGCATCATAGGCGTTCCTAACATTATCATATCAATAGTGTAGATAAGACAAATTCCAGTTGAAGAGCAAGAATGAATCCAGGTAGGTGTCGTAAAAGCTACAAGAAGTAAGAGAGAGAGTTCATTTTGATTCAGTTCACAAAAGAGAAAATCTATCAAGCTTCAGCTTCAGTTCCTGAAAACGATGAAAACTCTATTATGGTGGTATTGTCAAACAAAGAAGACTCACTAACTTGGCTCCCCAGCGCTGACGGGGTCTTTTCTACAAAATCCTTGATGATGGACATGGGGAAAAAAGTAGAAGCAAAAAATCCCACGCTAGCAAAGACAATATGGAAAGGACATCAACCTAAAAAGGTGAAGTTCGTCCTTTGGGAAATAGCGCATAAAGTCATCCGCACAAGTGAAAATCTTCAAAAAAGAATGCCTTACATCACTCTCTCTCCAAATTGGTGTCCACTATGCAAGAAAGCAAACGAATCACAAAGTCACTTGTTTATGCAATGCACATACACTCAAAATTTCTGGACAACGATTCTTAATATATTCGGATGGCATCTCACATTTCCTAGGGAGGTAAAGGATTTTTTGGATATGGCCTTAATGTACCACCGTTTCAAGAATGCAAAAGCCCTATTATGGAAAAACCTCATCATGGCTTTCTTTTGGAATCTGTAGAAAGAAAGAAATCAGAGAATATTTGCAGAAACGACACAGACCTACACAAAACTTTTCGACAATGTTGTTACCCAGCTATATCTTGGTATAAACTGTCTAATATTTTTACTTCCTACAGTTATACCTCCCTCATTGCAAATTGGGAAGGTCTTTTGTAAACATCATGGATTATACATCCCTCTTATAAATTTCACTCATCAATAAAATTGTCTCTTATCAAAAAAAAAAATGAAAACTTTATTATGCAGAAGTGCACCACAACAATCATCCTAGAAAAATAAATGACATCTGAAAGTCTTATAGCAGTGAAATAAATGAATTCTGTATTTTCTGTGAAATTGCTAATAGATTTTAATAACTATAGGCAAAAGCTTACATTAATCAATATCTTTGGGGCAAGAAACCAAAGCAGCTAGAAGAATAAACAATATACTAATTCCTAGACATGTTCTGTCCATCAGTGTGAGTCCATAAGATGAAAGTGTTTGTGTATATGTGATTGACAGATAGTATGCTGTCTTACCGCACAACGGACAGGAACAGGGGCCCACTGGCTTTCAACACCTAACAGTAGAAGATGATCCAAAACCTTTTTCTGCGAAAAATGTAAGGGCAAAAAGAAAATTCTTCATCAGAGAACCCCAGTTTTCAATTGAAGAAAACATAGATAAAGTAATTGTTTTCTATTGCAAACCTGAACCAGAGTTGTTTTATTAGTCAGCTTATTTCCATCTTTTGCAGGATCAACCTTGGGATCTCCCATTATTAGCAAGTTTAATGTTTCTAACGCACTGAGTAGATTTACTGTCTACTGGCAAGATGTTTCCAGAAAAGTCACTGATAAGACTTCATGTACATAACAATAAAAATGACTTCATGTGATATACAAGTGCACAATTATCTAACCTTTTGTTGTGTGAAACTGTAAGTACTTCCTCTTGACTTGAGAATTGATATTAACGGATCAAATCCAATAGTCTCCCTCAGCAATACCTGAGTATAACATTCTTAAACCCTTTTAAAAAAACTAATACACAAAAAGCAAGATATTAACAAATAACAGTGGAAAAAAGCCGCACACCTGATTTGATGCATTTTTCCTTAAAAGGTTGCTCAACAATTCTAGGCAATCCTGTTTAAAATGTACTAATTAAACCCATAGCAAAGTCAATATATTTCTATCACCAGGAAATTCTTGGCAAATTAAAATAATATGTCAAACATATGAGTACACAGAATTGAAAACTTTGTTCTTGAGGAAATGACCAGAAGAGATCTAAATTATGTCTAGCATATTGACTTCCCACAGACCAATGTATGAGAAAGAGGCCCAAAAGCTCTCTAAGAAGTCTAGCATTTCCTCCAAAAAATCTAATGTATACTTCCAACCACAAAGCCTCTTTTTATAGAGAACTCATCACTTTCCTAAATAACTAAAACAGTTAAACTAGAAATCTATTTAATAACTATTACTAACTATTACTAAAATTAATTTAAAATTCTCTAACACACAACATCAAAACCTTGAGTGAGTAGTTCAAGAGCTCTATAACATTTTCTTTGTCAAAATTGAGAGTGGGTGTAAGTGGCAAGTGACCAATATTTTTGTCCGAAATGATTTACAATTTCAACATTTACACAAATTCAATTTAATTTTGAAAAAGAAGAAATAAAATAAAAAAATATTTTCTGAAAAAAAAATCAGTTTTTCCAAGGGATAGGAAAGTTTCAGGCTATCATTTCCAAATGTGAGAAAGGTCATGAACTTTTGAGCAAAAGGAAAAAATGGGGACCATATTTTATCACATGAAAAAAACAATAGATCCCAGAAGAGGAAAAACAACGATAATGCACACAAGGTACATCGGTAAAGAAAATGAAGTTTTCATTCATGAACTACCTGCACAACAACACCACCATCAGAACCTCCTTCCTCTTTAATGATGCTAAAAACCTTCTCAAATGCACCTTCGAAAACCACAATTTTTTGAATTTCCTAAAAATACAATAGAATTATTGGTTAGTGAAGGCCAAGTCGCCTTTCGAACCATCATTAATGAAATATGAATTTTAAATCTATATCATACATGAGAAAGAGATTTTAGGGAAGAAGCTATTGAATTCCTTTCAAGCCTTCCTACCTTCTTTAGTCTAATCTAGACCTTTTCAATTTAACTACCCATTTCTATGATAAGTTATTATTACAATTAATAATACATAAATAAATTTCAAGTATATTTAAAGAAAGGTAAACTGAATTTACAACTACAAGTTTTTCAATTTTTAATTTAAAATGTAGTATCATAAGTTTAAAATATTATTCTTAGACATAATGGAATGAAAACTTTGTTTCTCCAAAATAGAATTTTGTTTTATGGAAAATCGTTTATTATTGATTAACTAGAAATCAATCTTGAGTCCAAAATATTGTTCTTTTGGGGAAAACTGTGCGATAGATTTTACATAATAATGTCAACTATTAATGGATAAATAAAATTATAAATCATTAAATACTTACAACTTTCATATTTCAATACAAAAATTCTCATCGAGAAAGATATTTAAGTACAAAAATAACTATAAACCATATAACTGAAGAAAGATCAAACCTCAGCTTCACGGGTCAAGTAAGTAAGCAATAGCAGTGCCTCATTCCGTATAACCTAGAAGGAAACCATAACAATATTTTAATGAATGATTCTAACATAAGATGGCATAGAAATAAAGCTTTTAATTACTTTTCGTTGTAGCTCCAAATGCAATGAAAGTTCAGTGGAGAGAAATTAAGCAAAAAAGTATTATTCTCAGGGGCACCAAACGAGTGTGTCCACCGGTAAAAACACCTATGCTTTCCCACACCAGAGTCTAAATGTTCAACATTTTACTTCTAATTGAAAAGTTCAAGTCCTCACACCCTATGATATATTTTCTTTTAAATCCATAAGCGGCCAACATGCTTATGTCTATCTCAATTAATCTCATAGGACAACAACGTTAACTCTACAGGTGGTTGTCAAGAAGAAACTTCTAAAAAGAAATTTTAATATCGAGATAGGTGGCCGCCACAAGATTTGAACTCGTTCTAGCAAAGTTCATGTACCTTTTTTCTCTGCCCTGTTGACCATTATGGAAACATCATATGATATCCCCTTTACAATTCTGCCCCAATTGTTTTTTTTAGAGGGAAACAAATTTCATAGGGCCCCAGCACCTAAAGGTGTCTTACAAAAAGGACAACATTGTGCTCCCATTGTTTTTATTAAAGAAAATTAATCATAAATCTGAAGTCAATATAACACTATTTAGAATTGCTTTAATTTGTCCATTATAAATATATTCGTTCAGTTTAATATTGGTGTTGATATTTTGAAAATAAGTCAGCATTGTTTTCAAACTAACTAATTATTTAAATAGGTATTGGAATTACCAAATACAAATACCAACAGGAAACGTGAGGGGGAAAATGTGATACCATGTGGCAAGGTATTCCACTCAGTGAAAATATTGATGAATTATTTGGAGAAAAATAAATGTTATTTGAAGAGTTGATCTTTCAAGACAGAAGGTTAAAAAGGTTCAGTGAGACCCATGCCAAATTTTTTCTTTTCTTTAATTTGATTGGTGGTGGGGGTAATCAAATGTAATTTCATATATCTGCTAGCAAAAGTATACCTCACGATCCATAAGCATGTCCATAAGTCGAGTTATACCACGAGGAATGCTGAGAATGGCTTCCTGCAGCCTTAAGGGGAAAGTCCACAATTCAATTAATGAGAACTATAAAAAGTAGAAAAAGAGAAATAAAATAAAATTAACAAACTGAGTAAATAAATATACCTCGTGGGAGAATTCGTAAGAAGAGCTGTCAACAGTTGAAGAGTATAATATCTGACATAAAAATCCTCTTCTGACTGCAAAAGTTCAGAAAGAAACCCAAAGAAGGGAGGGGAAAAGTGATCACATATGGAATTGAGTAGCACAAATGCATAAATAAACCTATAGATATCAAAATATATTTAACATAAGAGGAATACTGACCAAAAGACTCAAAAGAAGAGAGATGCTGTCTGATTCCCTTGAAAGCAAATCGGAGTTCATCAGAGCTGGTTGGACTTGATCCTTGGACCCTTTAGCATGATTGATAGGAGTTAATGCACTCACGAGAGTTTCCAGGGCCCCCCGAACCTGGACTCAAGAAATGGAACATATTACTAGACACACTAAAAAATTTAAAAGTAAGTTTCTTTTTGAGACAAAAAATTTCATTGATAGATGGAATATACACAAGACAACATTACAACAAAAGCTCTCCAACTAAGACAGACAGTGTTGAGAGTATAATCATAAAAAATTTATAAATAAATAAATAATGACTTCGTAGCTGGTCAAATTGAACTAGACCAGAACCAATTAAGTAAACTAGTAGCGTATAATAATTGATTAAAGTTTTCACTGCATAGAAATAACCATAGAATTACCATATAATATTATCTTTAAATTCCTCCAAAACTTCTTGAAACAGGCAATAACATATACTTTTTTTCCAGAATGAAAGCATAACTAGGCGTCATAAAGCAAGATTTAATTTCTCAACAACAGGGAAGCAAAGGACAGTTAAGGAACTGCAACCATTTCAACATCATCTCGTTCCTCCTTCAGAACGCTCATGAGCACAGGAAATCCTACAAAAACATATCAAATATATCTTTTATTTATAAATTTCATATAATCCATATAAGTAAAGTTAGATGAAAATCAAAGCACAGGCACATACCCATTGCACCGAAAGCAAGCTGGGCAGCACGACTTTCAGCTACAACAGACTGAAGCTCCACCATGGCAGTCCTCCTGTCCTCTGCAAGCTGACCATTGCTGATGCGATCCAATACACGTTCAACATAGCTATGGAAAGGGGCAACACAATTAACCATAATATATACGAAAAGCTACAGTAAATGTAAACATTAAGATTCAGGAACAGGAAATAGCAGTTGGGGCAAGCGCACGTTATGCAACTTATCCATCATCCTATTAGAAGCACGTGGCATCTGCTTACCTATCTTCATTGGATGAAGAATTCTCATTACCGAAAACAAGCCCAACCATACCCTGCACGAACAACGCAATCAATTACACAGGAGAAGAAAACCAATTGAAGATTATTTAAATACAAAGATAAAACACAATGCTATAAACGTATAAACAACAACAAAAAAAGCCCCACATTATTACTCTAAACCTCGTAATCCACGAAAATTAGGACAAAGAGGAGAAGGAGATCACCTTGTAACCAGAAACCAGATCCATATTCGAGTAAGAATCTCAAATATCCAGAAACAGAAGCCGGCGCAATCGCCCCGAACCCAATACAAGCTTCGGAAATGTTTAACACGCAATCCCTAATAGTGAGAGCTCTAACCCAATCATTAAAAATCCTAGAGATGAAAAAAATGCAACGAAACATGAAATCGATCGAACAAATAGCCGCCCAAAAGGGAACAGAATACCGATTAAAAGAAAAGAAACGAACCAGAAGTTAGAAACAGAGTGGCTGATCTCGGCGTCTGGCGATTTCCGGTTGACAGCGATGGAGTGGTATTGCTCCTTCCTTCACAAGCGCTCTGTGTCTTTTGACCAAAACGGAAATACGGAGCCTTATTTTTCGGTTTTTTTAATTAATTTTATATATATTATGGATTTCCGTAATTATAATTAGAAGAGCTGGGCTTCGATGGGAAAGACAAGCTTAAGGCCCACGTATTCAGGCCTGTGATTGAGATTTTGGGCCTCCAGACAAAAACGTTCCCGGCCCACATATAACAAGAATAAAAAATTTCCATTAAATAAAACGGGTTCTAAAATTAATTTTTGTTCATATTTGAAATAACGAAGATAATATTTATAAAACGTTATTAGAATTTATTATTGAATTATACACATTTTCAAAATTAATATGATTGGTTTTTTTTTTCAAGAAATTACATTAAATTTATTAAACATTTTACTAATAAAATCTGTATTAATGATTAATATATAATTAACCAAATTCATCAACTATTATGAACTATTTTTTTAATAACTAGAGAATAAAATATTTAATTGTAGTACATTTTTCAAACGCTAATTATCACAATACATTTTTTTCAATTAAAAATTATCCTAGTAAAGCCTTCATAAAATAATTCAATTAATACGTCACAAATATTGTGAAGTAAAACACTTACCAATGCCAGTTTAATTATTACATAAAATAAAATCCTATCTAAAAATTATTGGCTCGAAGTATTTTCTCTACCCCTAAGTAGAGGCACCTTACGTTCTTGAACTGATAACCATCTTTCGACTGACCTAGTCTCTCCGTCCCTCGGAACCAACAAGGGGGTAGTACAGGAATATTCACGTGTTGTCCATCGACTACACCTTTCGACTTGATCTTAGGCCCCGACTCACCTTGTAGATGAACCCTTAAGTTTTCGGGGCATTGGATTTTCACTAATGTTTGCATTACTCAAGCCGACATTCTCGCTTCCGCTTCTTCCACCACTCCTCGCGGGGGTGGTTTCCTCTAAGGTGGAACACTCCCCTACCGATGCATTTTTACATCCCACAACTTCGAAAAATCGCTTAGTCCTGTTCCAATCCGGCAGAGTAACTGAATAATTGTTTATATCACTATTTATCCACGTGTCACTTTTACTCAATTTTTATCGCGTAATCGAGAATATCAAAATTGCTATATTTTTTCTAATAGAAATTTTTGGGCGGACTTCTATTATTAAAACATACGTATATATCTATTTCATAAATATAGTTTTTTTTTTATAAACTCCTTTCGTCATCAATTGAATTAAAAATATAAATAAACTTTGCCTATATTTGTTTTTTTTTTTCTATTTTCAACTATTTTTATAATTGAACTTTAATATTCTTAAAGTCTCTTTAAAAAAAGATGTGTAAAGGTCAATAATTTTGCATCATTCAAACGAACGTCAGATGCGTAGTGTATGATTTATATATTTATTTTTAAAAAATCTAGATATTTTTAATATAGAAATAACTCAAATGTAATACCATAATTCAAGCCATAAATATTCATTTAAATGTGTTTGGACCAAGAAAAGATAAAACCCTTATCACGTGTTGAATTATTATATTAAAAGAAAACCAACAAATTTGGTGCCTCTTGGAGTAATAATTAATTTATAAAGCTAATTAACTATTAAAAATTAAATTTAAAGATAAGAAATGAGAAAAGGAAATGGGGAGAAGAAGTCAACGAAAGAGTATTAAGATTTCACAATCCACACAACCGCCAAAACCATGTGGACTTAGCTGCCAAAGAAGAGCTCGCTTCAGAAACACAGCGGACCCAACTTCTCTCGGTAACGGGTCTAACACGTGGCCATCCTTCGTCAGCTGAATCCACATGCCATTTAATGTGCCCGGCTTAATTTTAACATGCATTCACGTTTTTAACCCCTAAATTATTCAAAATTTTATTAAATTGTTAATATTTTACCTCAAATTAATGAGTTTTAATATATTTTTAAATACCATATGTTAAAATTAATGGACGAATATAGTAGAAACTAGAGATAGATATAAAAAAAATACAATATATCTTATATGAAAATAAAAGATTTGTGACGAAAAAAATTATACAATAGGTTTAAGTTTATACATGAAAACTTTGGTTTAAAATTAAAGACGAGATAGATTCTATTTAAAATAAATTAATATCAATATTTTATAAGAAGGCGGAAACCAAAAGTTAGGAATCAAACTATTTTTAAGTTAGTTTAAAAAGGCAACAAGAAAAAGTTACCTAAAAAAGAAAAAGAAATTAGCTTTGAGTTATGCAACCAACAAAGAAGAAGCGACAAGTTTCACGTTTCTCTTTTTATTTGACAATATTTTATGTTAAATATTGCACTTCTTTTCATAATTTATTCTATTAAATAAAATTATAACATTAATATAATTAAGGAATATTGTCTTCAATTGTTAAAATTAAACACGTATTTTATCTTAAATTGTTAAAATTAAACATATTTATAAAGTTGAAATTCATGAAATAAATAATTGTTTAAATAATGGTTGCATTTATGGGCGTTATTAAGACTGAAAAAACACCCCAATCTCATAAGACAAAAGCACATGCCAACAATTTATAAAATAATAATAATAATAATAACAAAGAAGAACGTGTACTACCATGGTCACTTTTAATAATTTGTTTGTTATTTAGCATTTAAATTTTTTAAAAATACATTTTTTATCCTAAAATTTATGGAATACAATTTCAACCCCAAATACAAAATTTAATAATAATAATAAAACTAATAAAAGAAAAATATCCCCTTAATTTAATTAAAACCAAACTTTTCGTAACTATTAATTTAATTCTAAATGGAATAAAAGAAAAATAATATATAACGGTTTACCAAATATCCCCTTAGCTGGCAGTCCATTGGATCAGCATCTCGGATTCGATCCAACGGTTAAAAGAGAGCAAGACGAGAGGACAGGGTGAGAGTGGGCGCACACAAGATATTCCCTTTTGTTGAAAAGGTTTCTGAATTTTTGGGGTTTTTTTTTTCAGTGATGGGAAATTTGAGGGATAAAATAAAATAAAATAAAATAAAAAATAAAAAAAGAAAAACAAAATTGAGGTTAAGCACCATTTCTGTATATCAATCTTTCAGTCCTCTCTCTTGCGGCCTATCTCTCTCACCTCCGGAATTCTGGAATTTAGAGTTGCTTTTGTGAAACAGCGGAGAGCCATCAAAAAGCCCACCAACGGCTAGAACCGCGCTATTTCGGCGATGAATCAAAGCGTTTAAACTAAGCCCCATTTCCATTTTTATATACCCACTGCTCCTAAATATCTCATCCATTTTTTGTTTTGCTTCGCCTCTTTTGTGGGGTTTTTTTCTTTTCTTTATCTGACCCTCTAGGATCTGGTTTTGTGGAGTTTTGATTGAGAATTTGAGGATTTTTCCCGCATTTTCTGTAATTTTACGAGTATTTTGTTGTTCATCATGTCTGATGGGTATTACAGCTCCAAGAAGACCGATGATATTTGTGAAGACGTTTGTGGCCAGGTTTGTTGGTTTCAATCCTCTCTGTTTCTGTTTCTTCGATTGTTTTATGAATCTGCTGTATTCGACTTTTTGGGATAAGAAACTTGTTTGTTTTGTTCCTTCTTCTAAACCCTTTTGGTTGAACTTGTCCTTCGTGAAATACCCATGAATGGCGAGAAAGGTACGGTTATCTGCAATTGTTTAATGATTGTTATTCTTCGTGTTCGTTCTGTTTATGAGCACAATGGTTTGATTTGAAGTGTGCATTGATTTGGGATTCAATCAAATTTTGCTGTCCTTTTCAATTTATGGCTAAAATTTCCTTTTCTAGGTGTTCTAATTTCACCTTAGTAAACGAATCGCTTCGTTTTTCAACGTCCTGTCGTCCCCACTCTTAATTTTCCTCTTGTTTTTGCATCTGGAAATGAATTGGTGTCTTGAATCTTTTAGATCGACATGTCGTTTGATCGTTGATTATGCTCTTCAATGTTTGTTGTTGTTGTTGTTGTTGTTTGTACCAGGGGCCTCGTGTTGCTTTTATCTTGTCTAGATTTCGATGTATTCTTCGAGGATGGGATTTGAAGACACTACTTTCTTTCTTTTTCGCTGTTCCACTCTTGATATTGTTCATATATCTCCATGGCCAGAAGATCTCTTATTTCCTTAGACCCTTGTGGGAGTCTCCTCCTAAGCCATTTAATGAAATCCCTCATTACTATCATGAGAATGTATCAATGGAGTCTCTCTGCAAACTTCATGGTTGGGAAATGCGTGAATCGCCGAGACGAGTCTTCGATGCCGTTCTGTTTAGTAATGAAGTTGATATCCTGACCGTTAGATGGAACGAACTGTATCCTTATGTGAGTCAGTTTGTGCTTCTCGAGTCGAACTCTACGTTCACCGGTCTGCCAAAGCAGTTGGCTTTTGCAAACAACAGGGAGCACTTCAGCTTCATTGAGCCACGGTTGACCTATGGGATGATAGGGGGAAGGTTTAAGAAAGGAGAGAATCCATTTGTTGAAGAGGCCTATCAAAGGTTGGCTTTGGATCAACTTCTTAGGATTGCAGGGATACAGGATGATGACTTATTGATCATGTCTGACGTCGACGAGATCCCAAGCGCTCACACGATAAACCTCTTGAGGTGGTGCGACAATACTCCGCCCATACTCCATCTGCGACTAAGGAACTACCTATACTCCTTCGAGTTTTATGCGGATGACAAGAGCTGGAGAGCTTCTGTCCATCAGTACAAGCATGGTAAAACACGGTACGCTCATTATCGCCAATCCGACGAAATCTTATCAGATTCGGGGTGGCATTGTAGCTTTTGCTTTCGCCGTATCAGTGAGTTCATATTCAAGATGAAAGCATACAGCCATTATGATAGAGTAAGATTTTCTCATTACTTGAACCCCAGCAGAATTCAGGACAAAATATGTAAAGGAGCAGACCTATTCGACATGCTTCCAGAAGAGTACACGTTTCGGGACATAATCGGGAAGATGGGACCAATCCCTCGGTCTTACTCGGCCGTTCATCTCCCATCATTCCTTCTAAACAATGCTCAGCAGTACAAATACTTGTTACCAGGTAACTGCAGAAGAGAAAGTGGCTAAATTATGAAAGAACAAGAATGAAGAAATGACTTTGTAAATGGTGAACATAAACAGATACCTATTTTGAAATTTGATGGCTGTAATGTGGAGGTAGTTAAAGGTTGTGTGTCCAATGAAGTTGAGGCTGAAATGGAAACTGAGGGCAGAGGCTTCATACTGTAGCAGCTGAGGAAACTGATTGTAATTGCTATATTGGCTTATTAGGCACAAACCACCATATCTCTTCAAAGTTGAATCACATTTCCAAGCTTGTCTTATAGATATTGCTTATTAGGTAACACTGTAATTCCCACCATCTCTCTGTATTGATGATCTTAGAACACTGTCACAGTGCTCATTTGTTCCTTTCTCAATAGTTTTTTCTGGAAGTGAATAGAAATGCTAATGGTCTTAGATATCCAGTTTTCTCCTTTTTTTTCTCTTCTTAATGTGTAATTTGTGGTCTGACCTCTGAAAATGCATACTGTTCTTGTTCTCCTGTCCTTTGGGATACAAGTTTAAACCTAAAGAACCAAGAAAACCGAAAAAATCAATTTGTTCGGTCCTGGTTTTAAGTCATAGTGCCAAGAATCGCTGCTCAAGTCCACCATTTAGTTTTGTAACGGCTCAAGCCAAGTGTTAGTAGATATTGTCCTCTTTGAGCTTTCCTTCGAGGTTTTTAAAATGTGTCTGCTGGGGAGAGGTTTGTTTCGTTCCTCTCTCCAACCGATATGAGATCGCACAATCCAGTTCTCTTCGGGGTCCTGCGTTCTTGCTAGGACTTGTTCCCCTCTCTAATCGACTTGGAATTTCACAATCCACCTCTCTTCGAGGTTCAGCGTCCTCGCTGCACTTGTTCCCTTCTCCAATCGATGTGAGTTCTCACAAATTCTGTCCTCGCTGCCCTCGTTCTCTTCTCCAATCAATGTGGGTTCTCACAAATTCTCTCTCGTAAGAAATAACGTATCTCTTGTGATGAAACATGGAAAGTGGGAAGCATGTGGACATTTCTTCCTCTAAGCATTCAATCATGGTGCCCACCACTCTCCCTAAAGACCAAAGAATCTTCCATTTCACCAGAATAAAGAAAAATATCTTCTTTATTATCTGCTGTTTTCACTTTCATTTTTTTTGCTGTCCTTCTACTTCGCAACTTCGGGCTCTAAGACCATGAAAAACCATAAACTAAATTAGTATCCATGAACCTAAGTTTAATTCAACTCGTTAAAACGTACTACTTTTATGTATTCTTAAATTTAAATGTTTGAATCTCTTCTTATTTCGAGAAAAAGAAAAATATTATATTCATAAAAGTCAAAGTGTTTGTAAAGTAACTAACTATTGACTTATCCCGAAAAAGATGAAAAGCTTAGTATCTCCCACAAGTTATGCCAAGAACCTTTTCAACATTCTAAGACTATCACAGTCATAGCTGTAAAATGCTTCTTCAATGTTCTAATTCTCAAACCTAAATTCAACTTCATTTCCAAACAATTTGTGACCATTCAAATAAAAAAGTGGGTTTTGGTCAACTATTTTCAGCCTCCCCACTTCAAAATTCAATTGAAATCTTCCACTCTCTATATGCCTTTATATATATATATATATATATTAAAATGAAAACTTTGAGTGGGTAACCCATTTTCCAAAAATACTATGAATAATTATTTTGATCAACACTTATTGACTTTAGTAATAATGATAATAATTATAATAACAATAATCCAATTGTCTTTTATTTTGTGTAATAATTATTAATTTTCATAACTGATTATTCGGATAGATATCGGCTATTAATTTTAATGAAATCATTTAACAGTATTTTAATTTTTTATTTTGCATTTATAATTATTTTTGTAATATTTTATCTCAAATATATTAAATTCTAACATGTTTATTTGGGAGGAAGAATCTAATAATTGTGCAGATAAGAGATGAGTTGACTTCATCACCCTCCACGTTGGTTGGTGGCACTTGACATGGTGGATTCTTACTTATTGATTTTAATGGAGTCATCTCCAATTTAGAATATCAAGACGTTAATTTAAAGTATCAAAGTCAAGTTTTCGTATGGAATGATCAATTGACTCTATTTACTCCTCAGAGCATAATTCAACTAACTAAGATGGGTTCTAAGAACTTAACCTAAAAAAATAACTCTATCTTTCTTATGGGCACTATTGAAGTCGTATGGTATAACTTAAAGAAAAAAACGTTACTAGGAAAGTGGAAAGGTTCTTTTTCTTGTCCATTTTTGCTTGTTGCTTCAAGAGTTCGACAATAAATTTCTTCTTCCAGCGTTTCACGGGAGCCCTAAAAAACATGATCTAAGTGAGTTAATTGGTGCGACCCAACTCAAATTAGAATTTTGTGGGGTCTTCCACAAATTAGTTCAGTAGTGTAAGCAATTAATGAAAATTTTTACATCCACAAGCATTAAACCAATAGGCTGGAAAGGCAAATTAAAAATTCAAAGATATCAAAAAAAAAAAAAAAATTGGCCATGACTAGAATAAGAGCCACATCCTTAAAAGCACAGTAGTTTTCTCTCTGACATTTTGGATTCTTAACATTCTCCATTCTAGCTTAATTCTACGATCTTAGATGGCCTTTCTGGTCTCTCTCAGTTCTGTCTATGGCTATTTTACGAGCACGAACAGGGGCACGAGCACCATGGTGCTAATCTTTGGACATTGCAGCAACAATTATTTGAACTAATAGTATCAAAAGCATTAGCACAAGAAGTCTAAACTGAAAAATGATGAACAATCGCGGTAGATAAAAATGAATCATCTTTAAGTGACCGTAAAATCGTTTGTTTCATGGGGCTACTGTGATCAAACTTACCAAAAAGTGCCCTTTTCTCTCGCACACAATCAGACCGGGCATTGAAGCAACAGAAGATTATTGCACCAAGTTTGCAGCCATGGTTTTCTTCCATAAATTTCATCCATTTTACTGTCTATTTATCTATTTTCTACGAGAATCATCTTCATCACTACCACTCCAGTAATCGTGTCTCTGCGGTCTCGATGTCCTTGATTCATCTTCTTTGTCTGAATCCCACAATGCCTTTCCTGAATCAGTATTTTTTGATACAAAGTTGTAACTATGCTTTGATTTTCTCATTCTATTCTCCTTTCTTTTAGTGTCTGTGTGTTCATATCTATCGTAAGCTTCATTGGATTCATCGATGCTACTGTCATAATCATTCAGCTTATTATTCTTCTTATCTTTCTTGATGTGATGCAAATCATCTTCATTGTTCCTGTAATCATCATTTGCGCAGCTTAAAACTTTCATGTCATCTTCTTCATCTTCTTCCTCTTCTTCTGATTGCCACATGGCACTTTCAAGATCACTTAGCATAGTTTCAGGCTCAGAACCTTCTGAATCCATCCTTTTTCTGACAAAGGGCTCAGCATTTCTCTTAAAACTTTTATTTTTGGCCAAATCATGCCTCCCTCCAGCTCCTCGAGTCGTTTTGACGATCCCATGAGCTCCATCAGAATCATCTGTATCGCTGTCAAGATTGTTAGCATTCTGACCATCATCAGAATCCCATTTCTCCTCATTTGCATGTTCATCATCTTCCTCTTCACCATCGTATAATCTTTGCTTACTATCTCTCTGTCTCCAAACACTTGGCTTTTCAATCTCGTCATCAGAACTGTTATTTGTATGCATATCGGATTTTCTTAATCTCCCACCGTGTTCTTCTCTATTCCTATACCTAATTTGGCTAAGCTCTTCTTTCTCTGCTGCTTCCTCAGCAACCCAATCTCGATCTGCTGCATCCTCTATCTCAGCTATGAATCGGTCTAACTCTTCCTGGTCACTGTCACTATGAGATTCCTCTTCTTCCATGTTATGCTCGATCTCTGTTGCTGTCTGCTTATCACCGTAGAAGACATACGGGGTACCTTCTTTTTTGTCAATGGCATTAAAAAATGTTGAAGCTACTCTCTGGATGCTGGCCATAGCAACTGGATCCTCTGGGTTTATACCCTTACGTCTTAGCTCTTGTTCTATCTTCTTTATGTTTAGCTTCTGAGAATCGAGAGCTTGTTCAAATCTGGCCTTGAATAACGCCTACGTAAGAGAACAAACAACTGTTATTCTACAGTTTTCTTGACTTCCTTTATCCTACCACATTAATTATGATCTTCATTCACCCAATGGGAGAAATAATTTCCACCAAATCCAGTTAGTCAGTTTATTCAATCACATGTAGTCAGTTTCACCAAAGGGACTAACATAGTGGCTAGAAAAGAGTTAAGATCTAAAACCAAGCTTTCAAAAGAATACAGAATGAAGATTGCCATAAAATTAAGGGACAAAAATTCAGCCTATCCCTTTTTAAGAAATATGGGGTGTGTGTGTGTGGGTGGGGTGGGGGGGAGCAACCCAAAAGAAGTACTTATTTTTAAAAACAAGGCAAAGAAACTGAGAGAACAAACACTGTGATCCAGCATGCGTACCTTTCTCTTAGTAAGGGTGTTGATTGGTATCAAATTTTTAGGTTGACGATAGTTTCTTCCACGAAACATGATGATTGTTTTCACGTTATGTACATTCACAACGATTCCACCGCTAAGTCTTGCAAGCATGGTTGCCATTTCCTTGATTTTTTCTTTGGGGAAGTTATCACAACACACTTGCACAGTCTCATGAAACTTCCAGTGGAGATGCATATTCTGGACCACTCCTCCAAACACTCCACGAACACCAACTGGGACGTAATTCTTATTTCTAAAGCCTATTTTTTTATAAGCTTGAAGCTGTTCAGGGGTCAGGAGCTCTGGGTCATGACGAGGGGGCGGCAACTCTGGGAGCTCATACTTCTTGAGTTGTTGTAAAAGTAATGCTACTTTCTTCTTGGCCTATGAAAGATATGAGACAAATGTGGTCATACTAATCAATCAAATTTATAAATTGTGTGGGTGAAGAATTATGTTTTTATTTAAAACAAAGGCAGCAGTATAGTGACTTAAATTGAACATCAAATGTCAAATTCAGATTTCCCAGAGAAGGGCTATAATTCATAAAAATATCTCTTCAATCACAATATTCATCAAGATTAAAAACAGATGTAAGTATGTCATCAAAATCGATAACATAGATTATAACTTCGAAATGGCATACTCTTTTGAGGTTGTAAAGGAGCCTTTCTTCCTCTGTCATCAGCTTTTTCTTAATTTTCTTAGCTCTTCGAATCTCCCTTAAGGTCTTACCAGACTCTTTCCTCATTCTCCTCTCCACCTTACTACGCATACTCCTTCCCTTCGATGTCGACATACAACGGGACAACCCATTGAAAGAACCAACAACCTTTGATTTAGAAGGCAATAAGTATTCACTACGAATGCTTCTAAGCGCCACATTGCTTGAAGCAATCTCTGAATGAAAATCTGTTAATGATACGACATTGCTGCACACATTAAAAAAAAAAATTATATCCTATCAGAATCTTTGTTCAAACTGCATTGAACAAAGTGGATGCTATTACATCTAAATGCCTTGGATACGTGCTGAGGAACAACACCCAAGAATCAAAGTATGCATTCAATTGGATACTTGGCAAATGAGAAAAGCAGTACAAATGAAGTTAAATAATGTCATATATTTCCTTAACAGATTCAACTATGAAAGAGCGTCATATCTAGAAAGTAAAATCATGATTTTTTTTTTAAGAAAACCAAACCTTCACTCTGGCTGAGAAAATTTTCAAGAGTGATGAATTCCATAAGCAATAGCAGAATGGATGCACTTTTTTAACGCAGTACATCAAAGGGAACGAAAAAAACAATCAAAGCATAAACTTAAGGAGAAAGCGAGTTTTTTAAAAAGTTGTATAAAGTTCGTAACAAGGGAAAAGAAAACACACTAGAAAACCGAAAGAGAGGAAATTCATTAGGGTTCTCAAAGAAAACATAGGAAGCAATCAAATCGAATAAAAAAAAAAGGAATTGGTGATTTAATGACTGCCCTAGAGACGAAATGCAAAACTGGCTCCCCTGGGACTCTATGACTGAAGCCACAACATGGAAACAAGAACCTAATTCACTGCACCCAGCAACCAAATGCAACGGAAAGAGAGCGAGGGAGAGAGAGACGATACTTGTAGCGATTTGATAGAAGGAGAGTAGAAACCCTAGTGAAACAGAGCCTTCGAGTAGCAGAAAACATTGATGAACGGAAGAGATGACGATCAATCGCTCATCTCCATTACTAAACACCGCCGAACTAACAGGGTTTGGCGCTGCAGCCTGCAGGGTTTAACGTTCTTTCATATTATGACCATTTTACCCCTGCATTTATTTATTCATTGTTTTTATACGAGAAATGTGGATTTAATGTTAATTATTTAACTGAAGTGATACTTTTAAAAATAAAATATTAATATTAATAATTAAAAAATAATAATCTCTACTCCCTCCCCAATTTCAGTTACAGTTTATTAAATAGATATCATTATTAGTTTAATATTTTAATTACTATAATATAAATTCTTCATAATCGATTTAAATTTTTTTCTTGTCAACGAGTAACATTCTCGACAGAAGTGTCAAAATACTCCGTAAGATAAGACTATACAGAGACCTGTCATGAACAAGACAAGAAATCTCCTTTATATATTTTTTCTACCTTCTCTATTCTACTCGATAAAATAGCTTCGTTCTTGATTAACAAAAAGAAACCTTGTCATAAACACGAGCTCGATTTTTTAAAGGATAGAAACGTAATTTGTGAAAGAAACATAGAACAAGATGAAAAAATGGAGAAGGGAAATAAATAAAAGATCAAATACCATATCTTACACAAAAGTTAGCCAAAAGATGAACATCAATTGCATCCATCTTATCAAAATGCATCACCACCAATACACAGTCACGAATGTCAGTTTCCATACATCCCATACCAAATAGTAATCAGTTTCTACATTTTCCACCCATCTTCATGGTGCATTTAACACAAAATTCAAGCAATAACCAGCTCGATCACGACATCGGTCATATTCATTCTTGATTCGACGACTTGACAATAAAACAACTGATATATGTGATTCTAAGTTGTTATGTGCCATGCAGGTGGGGGTGATATGCATGGCATTCTCCATACAAATGAAAGCCAAATGACAGCAAAGAGTTTTACGACGAAATATGGTGAATTCGAGGAAGATTCTGGCCGAAAAGCCAGATTGTAACATGCCGTTCTTACGAGATTTCGCTTCATATCCTGTCGAGCCAGTCGAAAATGCTCTCTTGAGAACCAAACTGCAGGTCCTGCAAGCAATGATCAAAGTTGAGTTATATAGATCAAAGGAAAGCAAGCATTTGAAACTTGGGAGTGAGGTTAACTTACAGCAAGATGAAAATCAGGTGGAGTATCCAATTCAAGGTTCTCAAGGTCTGCAATTCCACACGTAACGTTATCGTTCATGATCTCGTGGCAACCGTTGCTACCGGAGAGCGGGAAAGACATTTGATTTAGTTGGTTGTTACTTGTAAGAACATTAGAATCCAGGACTTCATTGCACAATAAGTTGTCTTCCAAGTAATGTAATTCAGCATCATCTATACCCTGAGATTCTCCGGCCAACCATCCTGAGAATCCGACGTCGTTCTCCAATGAAATATGAGCTGCTTCTGGAGTCAGCTCTTCTTCCTAATCAACAAAGCATACTAAAGTGAGAATTTGACAGATGGAACACATTATAGGGTCAAGGCATGAACGCAGTTGTCATAGAAACTCCGCTTATTCACACACAACAGCAAATAGACAATGAACCTATAACAGCTCAAGTTCACCGCTAGCAGATATTGTCCTCTTTAGACTTTTCCTTTTGAGCTTCCTCTCAAGGTTTTAAAACGCGTCTACTAGGAAAAGGTTTCCACACCCTTATAAGGAATGTTTCGTTCCCCTCTCCAACCGATGTGGGATCTCACAATCCAACCCCTTGGGGGCTCAGCGTCCTCGCTGGCACACTGTCCGGTGACTGGTCAGAGTAGGGCTAGACCCTCTCCATAGTAGATGCATTTTAAAACTTTGAGGGGAAGCCTGGAAGGGAAAGCCCATAGAGGACAATATCTACTAGCGGTAGACTTGGGTTGTTACATAAACTAACTTAAACGATAAGCTACCTTTGCAAATGATTGAGGCAGACCATTGTCAGCAACAGCATTGGAAACAAATGATTTCCCGGATCGAGGAGGTATCGGAGGATTCGACTTGGGAGTTCTAGGACTACTTTGATGGAGCAAAGCATCAAAATCCTCAATCAGCATATTATCATTGCTCTTACTACATTGCTTTGGTTGCTGATAAGAAATCTTTGACAAAACATATTCACCTTCCTTCTCATCTTCTTCAACTCCCAAATGATATTGATGTATCACCCAGCTAGACCTTTCGGGTTTCGAGCCGCCCTTCGAACTTCGGTACAGAGAGAAGATCTTTTTCCATCCCCTATGAACACCCTTTTCTATCACAGCTTTGGTTTTACCAGTCTTGTGCCAGCGGAAATGTTCCATGCTCGAACCATCTTCACTTTCAATTTTGCGGCGCTTCCTTTGACCCGTGGCATACGCATTGCTTGTTTTGTGAAAGAAATGGACATCATTTCCATCTTTACTAACACCTAAATAATTGAAAATGTTATGATTCTAAGTAAGAGAAGTATGGGAAATGAAAAGAGCAACACAGATGAATTCCTAACCGGGGAGATTTTCTGGATGAGTGTAGCAGATTCCTTGATCTGTTTCAAGTGTGGGGATGAATTCATCAATTAATGCATGTAGTTTTAAGTTCCCAACAGCACATTTTGCCGCTAAGTGATCCATTATTTCTTCATCAGTTGGATCAAACTTAACACCAGCAGGCAAACCAGGCCATTCAGGAGACACCTGAAAAGAAAATGCAATTGAGAGACATTCAAATTAATGCTTTTATTAAGGCACGACACAACTTGGAAGGTAGCATGTAAAATACACTCCAAAAATTCACTCAAATTGAGTCAACTACAAAAAGTGCAATCAAGGGGTTCATCATCCGTTTATAAAAAAAGAATATATCTCCATTGGTATGAGGCCTTTTGGGGAAACCAAAAGCAAAGCCACGAGAGCTTATGCTCAAAGTGGACAATATCATACCATTGTGGAGGTCCATGATTCCTAACATGGTATCAGAACTATGCCCTTAACTTAGTCATGCTAATCGAATTCTCAAGTGTCGAACAAAGAAGTTGCTAGTTTCGAATGTGTAGTCAAAAGTGACTCAACTGTCGAATAAAGGGTGTACTTTGTTCGAGGGTTCCAGAGAAGGAGTCAAGCCTTGACTAAGGGGAGGCTGTTCGAGGGCTCCATAGGCCTCAGGGGAGGTTGTATGGTGTACTTTGTTCGAGGGGAGGATTGTTGAGAATTGTTGGGACAGAAGTCCCATATCGGCTAACTAAGGGGTTGATCATGAGTTTATAAGTAAAAAAATATATCTCCATTGGTATGACGCCTTTTGGGGAAACCAAAAGTAAAGCCATGAGAGCTTATGCTCAAAGTGGACAATATCATACCATTGTGGAGGTCCGTGATTCTTAAGAAAGGTTAAGTTTCTCCTTAAATATGAATGGGCCATTATTTACTGCATATGAAGAATGAACTTTTAGTCCATATTAAATTGAACTATCACTATAAGAACAATTATGAACACACTGGATGGAGTTCAAACTTACATCTGTATTATCAATAATAAAGTGACAGTTTGGGCATTCTCGTTTGGCATCACAATCTTTAATTACTTGGGAAGAGGATTGGCTGATGTTTCTGACTTTTCTTGCAAATGTTCGGCTATCAAGGATCCAGGCCCTACAAGAATGAGTTGCTAAAAGTTAAAATTCAATCGCTAAACTTTTAAAAGGAACATCTAATTCATTGGACTGAAAAAATAAGCAACCATAAGCATTCAAGAGGTTTCCAAAATGGAAGTTGATCACTGAAACTGAGTCCTTAAAGATGAAGAATTAAATTATTTGCAAACTTTTCATTTATGATACCATGAGTTTCTAGGCCCACACACACATAATAATCTCACGAACAAAATTGCAAGACCCTACAACATTCGGTAGTCAAACAACACAATTTTGTTTTTACTTATCTTAGTGTGAGATCCCATATTGATTAGAAAGGGTAATGAAGCATTCCTTATAAGAGTGTGGAAACCTCTCCTTAGAAGACACGTTTTAAAACCTTGAGGGGAAACTCGGAAGGAAAGGCCCAAAGAGGACAATATTTGCTAGTGATGGCTTGAGCTGTTACAAATGGTATCAGAGCCAGACACTGGGCGGTGTGCCACAAGGATGTTGGGCCCCAAAGAGGGTGGATTGTAAGATCCCACATCGGTTGGAGAGGGGAACGGAACATTCCTTATAAGGGTGTGGAAACCTCTCCCTAGAAGACGTGTTTTAAAACCTTGAGGGGAAGCCCAAAAGGAAAAGCTCAAAGCGGACAATATTTGTTAGCGGTGGGCTTGGGCTATTACACAGATTGATGCCATGAGACTTGAGAATTTGTCCCCAAAATCATGAAGTTCCTTCTCCAAACCCCATTGTAATTAGGTCAAACAGTGGTGGTTAAATATTTGGAAACTATTGGTCTGTGAGGAAAGAAAACTTCATTTACCAGGTTGGTCAAGTAAATTCTTAAAATGATCCAAAACGATGGTTTTTGGTGCATTGGAAGGAAATGAAAGCAAAACTATCCTCAAATGTTGTCTATTTTGCGTCTGGTTAGCTCGAACCATGGCAAAAGATTTTGAGTCTAAGACCCAAATGTTGAGAACAGGATATTCCCCCAATTTCTTAACCACAAAGGATCTTGTTGGGTTAGTGGGGCATGTTCAACTCTGCCATTAACACGAATAATCGAGCTCTCAAGCAACAAACAGTAATAATATAGCTTAAAAGATATTAAGCTGAGTTCCCCTTTCAATCTCGAGTATTAACCACATCCTCTGTATCAGCGTTTTCTCAAAATTAGCAGAGCATTACGAATAAAAGAAGGTAAAACTCCAAGAGCCAGACTTATATTTTCGAATAAACAAAAGGGCAACAATGAACAAAAAAAACAAAAAAAACCCATCATCTTGGCACAATAATTGAATCGACCAAGGAACACAATGAACAGAGAAACAGAAGAGAAACACACACACATTTTGGTATCAGGGGTTGAAGAACTCAAGAACAGTCCACAGGGATTAAAGAAATTACACGAAGAAAGTAGACTCACCTCGCCATATTCATCAAGAGCTTGAGCTCGAAAACAAAAACGATCAGAAATGGTGGAAGAAGAAGAGGAATCGCATTTGAGCGAGTAAGGGGAGAGATAATAATATAATGGTTGAGCGCGTTTGAGCTTCAGATTTTAGTCCGCTACGCTAAGTTTTAGTGAAAGAGAAGAGTGCGCGGAAAAAGAAAGCGTTGTGTAGTCCGAAGTCCCAACGGTGCCAAGTGTGAGCGGGAAAAACTGAGTTCCTGGCTCGGTAAAGACTCGCGT
This sequence comes from Cucurbita ficifolia, assembly GCA_033971965.1. Taxonomy (NCBI): domain Eukaryota; kingdom Viridiplantae; phylum Streptophyta; class Magnoliopsida; order Cucurbitales; family Cucurbitaceae; genus Cucurbita; species Cucurbita ficifolia. The sequence goes on from CM066965.1 coordinate 19,052,347, forward strand.
ATCTGATCATAGGCTCGGAAGCATGTTTGGGGGAATTGTTGTCCATGGGTGTGGGGCCCAACGTTGACGGAAGCTAGGACCGAGGCTAAGGTATGGAAGACGAAGCTGTGGTGTCTAGTGCAAGCATTGTAACTTCGAAAAGCGAGTAAATGTAATGTCCGGCAAATTTCAGGTGGGGACATAGAGATATACTTGCGGCCCAAGCAAGAGCACTAAATACTTGGACTTGGTCCACTCTTTGGATACCCTTTTTGGTCTTTTTGTTTTCTTATATATATTGACTTTTTTTTCTTCAATTTAATTCATTCAGTTGTTTTTTTTTTTTTTTTTTTTTTTTCATTTTAATTCATTCAGTTCATGAACGTTCGAGGTTAACAAACTTCTAAATTTGTGGCAAATAATGTTATGAACAAATTTTTGAGATTTCGAGAAATTGAAGGCTATAAACGAAATCAAACACAAACAAATTAAAATAAAGCAAGACTTTGAAAATATAGTAAAATTTCACGCGGTTTTAAAAAACATACAACACTAGTGTAGTTCCAAGTTACTTTCAAAACAGGCGGTGTGCCAACGAGGACTATGGCTCCAAAGGGATGGATTGGAGGGTCCCACATCGATTAGAGTGAAAACAAGTGTCAGTGAAGATGCTGAGCCTCGAAGGAGGTGCATTGAGAGAAAATTCAGAGTGAGTATAGTTCAAATGTAATTGACGTATAATCTTGATTAAGAAGTTCGAATGCTCCAAAAAGCTGAATTCAAATTAAAATTTCAGTACGGAGAACTCGAACGATAAAGAAATCGAGAAGAAGAAGCAAGCAGGAGAGGAAGGCATTTGGATGAATCATTGTTCTTACAGTTGACATCACAGCAACCCCAACTCCACACTCTCTATGACCCTTTATGGATTCAACTTGAACAGATATTATTACTAATGGAATCTGCATCACAATTTATCTTTTGATGAACTACACTGCTTATTCTTTTTGAAGTAAACTTCCGTTATTATACAATTTGCAAGGATCTCCAACTCTAATTCCATGAGTTCATTTCGTAACAGTAGGATCAGTAACAGCTACCAGAGAAACATGAGAAGAAACTGCTTGATTTCTCTTCTATCTCGCCTTTCGGGACATCCCCCGTGCCACGTCTTGTGGCTGCCATCAAAGAACTAGTTCCAGGAGACTCTGGTGGCAGCACTGCATTCTCAGGTGCCTGCATTGTTGGTGGTGTAACATACTCTGCCTGTGGAATGGTGGAGAGATATTTCAAGAGCATCTGTATGATTTCGCTGAAGTTAGGCCGAGCATTCGGATCCTCCGTCCAACAGGAAGTTATAATCGGGGCCAAATCCTCCGGGAGGTTCTCGGCATTGGGTCGGAAATTCTGTATCAACATTGTCCAGAGGACAAAATGATGGAGATAATACAACTATTAGTCATGTATAGCTCTATTCAATCAACAAAAGGCAAAACAACAATAAGAACATGTAATGTAACATAAATCTGCTCCTACGCTATAATGAACATGGTGGCTGATGTTTTCAATTTTTTTCTTCTCAACTCCAGAGAGACCTAAGAAATGGAAACCGAGCGACTCTTATTTATCAGTTAAGGGTTAAAGTGTGAGATCCTATATCGGTTGGAGAGGGGAACGAAACATTCCTTATAAGAGTGTGAAGAAAACCTCTCCCTAACAGACACGTTTAAAACCGTGAGGCTGACAGCGATACGTAACAGGTCAAAGCAGACAATATCTGCTAACGGTGGGCTTGGGCTTGGGCTTGGGCTTGGGCTGTTACATTAAGTTTCTCTAACTGACAACTTGGCAATAGATACATACTCGAGAGAAATTGTTCAACAGTCGATTATTTTAACTGACTTAGTCCAATGACGGTACAATAAATCACCTTAAAAGCAGCTGCATATGCTGCTTGTAGATTCGACATGCCTTCGAAAGGCAACTTATTTTGGACGATCTCCCAGAATACAATTCCAAAACTATAAACGTCCACCTTGTGATTGTAATGCTTCTTCTCTCCATTTCTTAAAGTGACCGTACTGTATAGCTGCCACAAAGTATACAAGGTGATATAGAGAACTACCACAAAACAGCTCATAGACACGAAATAATACATTAACCAAAATTTCACCTCTGGAGCCATCCATCTGTAAGTCCCAGTTTCAGCCGTCATCATTTCTGTTACTGACTCTTCTCTAGCCAGACCAAAGTCTGTAAGCTTAACGTTTTTGTGGTCTCCGGTTAAGATCAAATTCTCTGGGGACGAAAGACGATATCTTAGAATTAGAATGATCGATCATCCTCAGAAATAGCATATTGCTGTCTATCCGATCGAGAGCTTAAACCAGTATATAGTACTGCTACTGCTAAAAGGAAATCTAAAATCTAAATATAGATGCATTGTGAAATCCCACATCACTTAGGGAAGAGAACGAAACATTCTTTATAAGAGTGTAGAAATCTCTCCCTAGCAGACGCGTTTTAAGAACTTTGAGAGAAAACCCGGAAGAGAAAGCTCAAAGAGCACAATATCTGCTAGCAGTGAATTTGAACCGTTACATGCAGCAACACAGAAATGAACAATATTGACAATAAAACGTTATACAATCATCTTGAATAATTCCAGCGGACTTGTACTATCATATCTCTTTTCAAGAGTAAATTATACTCTATACTACCTGAAGAATTTTGATTTATTAGGCTTCAAAGTACAGTTAGCAGAAGAATACCAGGTTTGAGATCGCGGTGAATGATCCCATGGGAATGCAGGCATTCCATTGCGCGTGCTATATCAAGTGCAAAACAAGCTGCTTCGTGCAAGTCCAAGCACCTTGGCCGTATACTCAACAAGTACTTTCGTAATGTACCGCCTAAAAGAAGCTCAGTCACTATCACCATAATGGGCTCCTTGCAAGCACCTATAAACTGAGACAAACCGCCCCCACATCCCACAAGTTACTATGCAACTCAGTTCATTTCGTTAAGCTGATTACTACCCTTTCTTTTTCAGGAAACTAAATAATCATTAAGGGCCATAAGAGTACAAAGAAGACTGCAAAAGGCACCAAAAAAAAAGAGAGTCCGAAAACACTTATAGAACAATCAAATTACTCGGCAATGAAAGTTATTAACTAAACACTGTATCGACAACCTTTGCAAGATTCTTGTGCTGAACTTTGGATAACATTGCAACCTCTCGAGCAAAGCGTGCCTCAGTTTTTGCAATTTCTTCTGGAGTTTCACCTCTTCGAATTATTTTAATAGCAACATTTTGGTTTTTGTATCTGGATTGTGAAAAAGAATTATAATTGCACTGTGACGAGATGCCGTTAAACAAACACAAGCCACTAAAAATAAGCATGCCTGATCGTAATTAAACAAAGAAAATAGAGAAAGAACAAAAGGATTACAAACCAAGAATTCAGAAATCAGAATTGAATAGAACATAACAAGCTTCAAACCCAAGAATTCAACGCTAAGAGAAAGGTATCAAGGTTAGGACAACTTACTTCCCCTTGTGCACTTTGCCATGTGCGCCCTCCCCAATCCTTGGCCCAACAAGGATTTGCTTCGGATCGACCAGCCACTTTGCATCCAAATCAAACTCTTTTGAACATAACCCATCACCGGACTCCATTTATTTTACTAAACAGGACTCTTTAAGACATAATAATAAGAAAAACAAAAGGTTTTTGAAGCACAGCTATTAGTTCAGAGAGAGAATTAGATGAATCAAACAGCAAGCAGATTAAGTTAAAGGACTATGAAAATATCTGCTTGATTCTGCATGATTCGATCTCTGTAACTCGCCGCGGACCAGACTCCAAGACCCACCTCAGTGTTTGGTAGATACTGTGAAAGAAAAATCAAAGGCTCGAAATTCTTACAGCTCTGCCTTGGCAGGGATGAAAAATGAAGCGAAATAGAGAATAAGGAAGGAAAGGAAAAGGCTAAACAAATGCACCAATAAAATAACTTTAAAGGGTAGCTAGCAAAATAACAAAGTTCAGTTGAAAAAAGGCTGAAAGATCCAAGTCGTCCCTAGAGCTTAACCACCCAAATTTGTGCTTTCAAGTCTCCTCCGATTATGGAACATGACAAGCTCTGTATCAGCAAAAGAACACCGCTGAAGGAACTGGGTCTGTGTCATAGAACAGTAAGGAACAACTCAAATGTTGAAAGGAAAGGGAGAAAGACAGAGAGGGAAACAGAGCAACGGATACGTGGGGGAGGAAATCTGACGGGCTGAAAGGAAATGAAACAATATTCTGCGATAATTCAATCAATTCGATCGCTTTCTTAAAAAATTTCAAGTGGGACCGTGAAGAACCCTCTTCAAAACGCACCCAAAAGAGAAAAAAAAATGCTTGGGTAGCTTTCACTACACGGATTAATATCTCAGAAGGCGTCTCCCCCTGCTGGGAAGTTAGTACAGACATTTTCTCAAACACTTGGAATGCGTCAAAAGAAAGTAAGATGGTTTGGCCACCGGGTGATTGACTTTTCCATCAATATAAAAACAAATAGAAAAACACCCAATTGGGAACCCATTTCAACCATTGGTAGGTTCAAATTCAACTCCCACAGAAACGTAAACGAGGAAAAAGATGAACAGTAAGAACATAAATGGGCATTAAAGTAAGCTCATTGGGTGAAGAAGAGAGGTGCGCATGCTTGACAAATGGGTAAGAGAGATTACGAAAGAGAGTTGAATGAAGTGAGAAACGCAACTCCATCGTCAAACAACAATTTCCACACCAAATTTTTGGTAAAATGTGGAGTTTCTTCTTTGAAAACGTAATGGCGGAAAAAGGTCAAAAATCAAAATCGAAATCGAAATAGGAATGTGGATTAAGACATGGATTCACGTGCTTGGTTTTTGTTTCAAGGAAATTGAAAAGGAGAGGAGGAGGATGAAGTGATTTAAAAGGATGCAGGTGGCGGTAGATGAGAGAAAATGGGGGGATGCATTAGACATGAGGTGTTGTGTGCTTAACTACATTATAAATGTCTCATTCATTTCACTAATTAATTTGGATTGTCTAGAGGAATAGTTAAATTACAAAATTAGCCCTTACAATTTTGATAAAATTAAAATTTAGCTTTTGTAATTTTTAAATGTTATGAATTTTTTTTTAATGTATAATATGTGATACCCAAGTAAAGGAATGAACAAGAACCACATCCGAATAAAAGCGATAATGAAAATAGGACTAAAAAAAACTTCAAATAAATGAAAGTTATTACCTATACCAACCATGTGCACCTTCCATTTTTATGGCTCAATCATATGAATTTTATAGTTAAACGTGCTTTACTTGGAGCAATTCTATGTTGAGTGACCTTTTAGAAATTTTGCTAGATGAAATGTATATGAATGAGGGCAAAGCATGCTCAAAAGAATTCGTGTTGGTCTGTAGGATAGTTTACAAATTATAAGTGCAGAGATCTATTAGACACAAATTAAAGTTACCACCATCGAAGACTTTAAGTCAAAATATACCAAGTGCAAATAGAGTTATCTATAGTTGTATTGAATAAGACCGAACGGAATGGAAGAGGGGAGGAAATTCTCGAATAAGAAAAATGATCGACATGTTGTAGAAAAGTTTGAAATCCTTGCAACTATGTCGTTTGGTGACTTTCTTTTCAAAATTTTCACATAAACATAGCAAATACCTAAAAGTAAAGGCAATGAACAAAATTTAGGTAAGAAAAGTATCGACTTCAGAAAAGAAGGAAACTCAAACCGAATGAAAACTACATAGAAAACCACATGAAAAAACTTATTTAGTATAAAACAAAAATAAATTTCTTTAATTTTATTATATAATAAAAATATATTATTTATTTTTAAAACTTTATATTTGAATTCAAAGTTTGAAAACTATATCTGGTTGTGAAATATAAATTTGTGTATGACAGAATCCAATATTTGAGGGGAAAAGAATATAAAGTATTAATTAAAATTTTAAAAATCATCGTCAATGATGATTAAAACTTTGAAATTTCAGAAACTAACAAAAGAATTTCTAAAAAAGGATGAATCCCAATCTAACAGATTACCAAACAAAGGATGGATGAATCTCCCACCGACGCTGAACACCCTTTTTGAAGAGATGAACCGCCCAATAAGGCTTCAGTAATTGCTCAACTAAGACAAACATTCCACTGTAAAACAATGAACTACAGATTGATTTCCAATAAGATTATATAATATAGAAGCTATTGGGAAGTACTTGTATATGAATTTTTTGAACATGACAGAGAAATAATAGCAAACTCAGCGACGTTTGTATAAACAAGGTTTTAGCTGTGGCCAATCGATAGCTTTCCCTGTAGAAATCTTCTCATCCTGTAGAACAGAAGCAAAATAATGATTAAACCCAGTGGTGGAGTACACATGAGAGGCAGAACGTGAGGATTTACAGACCTTTTTCTTGAAGTATAACAAGATAAACATCTTGTTTGAGAAGTCCTGCACATGATTGATACTTATAAATTAGCAGCAAGAAAGAAAAGGATAGTTAGCAACAGAAAAGTAATATACCTTCAAAGCTGAGACAAAACCTAGCTCACAAACAGCCTTTATGAACTTTTTGGGATCGGCTCCTCCATTGCTTGGGTCAAATCTGCTTTTGACTTCTGCTATTAGAAGCCACCCACTGCGGCATAGAAACAGAAAGTTCAGCCGCCAAGTGGAAGACAATTATTGTCACACCAACACTAATAGAGGGCCAAAAAGTAGCCCACCAACCGTGGTTTAAGTACTCTTTGTGCTTCTGCCAAGTAACTTTCATAATTGATCCCCATAAGTGAAAGACAAAACACAGCAACATCCACAGATGAAGAGTCCAGAGGTGTCTGCCATGGGTCATAAACATTAGCCAGCGTTTAGAGGTTTCTTTCTTGAAGATAACAGCCAATGAGTCTAATATAAATTTCATGGACAGAAAAATAAAAGTGATGGGTATGATGTAATGCTCCTATGGACATATATATATCTATAGTCATCAGCACGGGGATTATTGGTAGTACAGGATCACAACAATGGCTGCTCAAACAACATGATTGGAAACAAATGGCCACATATGTTTCAAAGCACTGTTATATCAATTATCCAACTAATCTCGTCAAGTCATCAATTTTTTTTTTAATATAGATAGCTAATATCATTCTAAAACTGCACCTGTTGAGATGAAATAGATTATATCATCCAATTACTCTAAACTATAGCTGTATGTAATAAGGAATGTGATTGTTGACATTTATGTATCATCCAAGTTATCATCTTCTTTACGTCCCTCCAATCACTAATAGTCATGACTCATTCTCCCAAGGTTGGTCCTAACCAATGTGTTGCCAAAGGTAAAAATAAAATTAATTTAATACCATAGGAGTGTTTTTTTTTTTTTTTTTTTAACAACTTGCTAGTTGTCAAAAAAATAAAAAGTAACAACTGAGCTTTAGCAAAACAAACACAACTTTATAAGACAGCTGCACGATCTCCGGCGAGGGGAAAATGATATCAATATGGCAAACTTTCATGCATGAAATGCAGTTGTATGTCTGAATGCATCTGATGACAATAAGTTAAAATAGAGTGCGCACATTTGACATATCACAAGCAACAACAGAAGGATCTTTGGAAACCAGATCAAACGAGAAAACTTTATTCTTCACATTTTTAGCAAGGCGTGCATCCCCTGTAATTCAGTTTGAAGGAAAGAAGAGAAAAATGAACAAATAAGAATGAATGTTCTTAAAGGATCAAATACTTGATCAATATTTAGTAAAGTAACGAAAGGGAAACAAAAGATTTTTTCTAACACTCACCACAGCCAAAATCAGCTACCATAAATGAAGGATCGTGCTCTTTTAGCCATTTTATGATTAAATTCACAGGCAGCTCAGGCCAATGAGACATTTGCTCTTGGTATCCTGTATGATACTAGCCATCAAAACGTTAATTAACCCAAGTCCTACGCCTGGTAAATGCAATTCACTTCTAAAGCTCTCTCAAGGATCAGTGCAAAGAAATTCCACATTCATGATTATATACTCGTCTATTGAAAATACTTTGATGTGAAGAAAGAGATAAACTTATGCTGTGTGCGTCGCGTGAAGAAACTAGTTCTTAAATAGTAACAGAAACTACGTTTAGGAAGCAAGAACAGACGGGCAGAACTTACAACATCAAACAGAACCTGGTCTTCTTTGAAATAACTAAGCGCTTCTTCCCCTCTGAAACACACACACAAAAAAAAAAAAAAAAAAAAAAAAGATCAATTGGTTTCAAACAATGTGGGTCTGACTTAAAAATAAATTGATAAAACTCAAGTTCAATAACTATGTTTCAAGATTCAGCTGATAGAAAACTGAAAATTTTGAGATAACATAAATTTGAGACTGAAAACTTAGTGCATACATAAAGAAACACACAAACTCATCAGTAAAAACTAGAACAAAAGACGAAAAATAAAAGAATAGAAGACAAAACCATTACGTGCAGGTATACAACTTCTCATTAAGCATCCTGAAATGCCCTCCTGACAAACGAGCTCGCATCTGCACCATCACCCAACCACAATACGTTCAGTTAATCCTTAAATTCCCAAAACCAATTGATTTCAGAACGCGGTTAGTTTAAAAAAGAAGTCGAACCTTATCGAGAAAACTAGACGAACCGGAAAGCCTCTGAGATTTTGTGGCGTCGGAAGAACCAGAAACAACGATGTCTTGGTTTTTGTCTGCTCCACGACGCATCGCCCTCTTGCGCTTTTTGCTTGAGCGGCCTTCGCCCACCATTGTTGCACGAGGAAACCTTGAAGAACAAACTAGCGTTGAGAGGAGGGGAGATCGAAAAGAATGGAGCAGAGGAAGCAGAACGAATGCTGTAACTGGAACTAGGGCGCGCGCGTTGGGTTAGGATTTTAGCAAAACCCGCCTCAGGGAGGCCGAAAGTTCGGTTCGGTTAATAGCTGATTCTATGGAAGCCAAGCTGATCCGAACCGACTGCATTCGGTTTATTTAATGGAGCAAACCGTCTTTGGTCTGGTTCGGTTTTTTGTTTCGGTTGGTGCTAATTTTCACCCTGGACGGACCTAAACTTTTGCTCGAAGTGAAATATATTATTGGATGAAAGAACTAAAAAAAGAAAAGAAAAAAGAAACAATAAAAATCGATGAAGTATTACCACGTGTGCAAATACAGATTATGATAGTTTTTATTTTGAAATTTTTTTCATGTAAATATTAATATATTTTTACGTGGTTTTTGTTATAAAAAAAAATCAGTTGAAGTATCATATTGATCCATATATTTTTAGATTTTATTCCATTTTAGTCGTTAATGCTTTTCAAATTTACTTTTTATTCTTTCACTAAAAAAAAAGTTCAAAATTGATATATACGGTTAATTTAAAGTTAATTTTAACAAAGATTGGTTAAATAACAATAAATAATTTCTTTACAAAAAATAATATATATATATATATATATATATATATATATGTTTTTAAAAATTATAGAAGGAAGACTATCAGTTTTTTTTTTTTTTTTTAAAGAAAAGTTAACAATGTTTTTAAAGTATAGATACTAAGGGCATTTAAAAATATATGAACTAAAATGTGCATTTGATAAAAGTGTCAACATCACTTTTAACATGTTTTAAATTACTAAAAAAAACATGAAGTCAATTAAAATATAAATTTGGAATTATTTTGAATATGAAATAAAAAAGTAATTTTAAGAATTACAAAATTACTCTCAAACATACCCTAAAATGATATTTTAACAATTAAAAATATTTATTCCTAAAAAAGTTAACAAATAAATGAAAAACATTAACAATATCAAACTACCCCACACTATTCTACCTCCTGTCTTGAAGTTTTTTCCTATTAGTAGAAAAATCGCAAGTTTATTAAAGTTGGCCGCTTCTCAGCAGGCACTATATACTAATGAATTGTGGTTCTAGACATTTAGTGCTACTATATACTAATGAATGAGTGGTTCTATACAGGTTCTAGGAATTTAATACTCACATTATGAAACAAGACCTAAAATGACAACCAAGCCAAAATAAAACCATTGATGGTCAATCCGGAGATAATTTGGTTCAAGAAAATACTGATTACATTCTCTAAGGTAGGAAGTTAGATCATCCACACCACATTGAACTAAAAAAGAAATTTAACATTGAATAAGCAACAAGCAGAAAATAATCTCTAATCATCCTACAATATGATATTCATCATTTGTATGCGTATTGAAAGAAACAAATAATTTGTATCCGTAGATGAAGTAAATAGAGGTAGAAGAAACTTTTGTCTAGTTTTTGCTCTATGAATCCTGTTGGTATCATTACACTACTCTATAAATCTAATTCAGCAAATTGCTTTATCTTTACTAATAATATCACCAAATCTCCTACCAGAAAACAGGGCACAGACACTTTTATGAGCAAACAAACATAGACATACCATTTATATTTTATCCTGATCTCCTGTAGATGCTGTAGGCAACAGCGACAGTGGCCACTGCTCCAATTATCGCAGCAGCAGCCAGAATTTCACTTTGTTCCCATTGTCCTGTCCAGCAAGAAAATTTATTAGCTTTCTTTGGTACCTGGTCTTCTGAAGCTTCTTTCGACTGGTTTTCGATTCTACTACTTTTCCCTGAATTTTCATCTCTGCAACAAGTGAATCCATTACTGCCCTGGCAACAACCTGCTATTGTTTCCACTTTGCTTTGACCGCTGTTTTCTTCAATTTCAACCTTGCTTTTCTTTGTATCTTCTCCATTTGGAATCTTTAGTTCATCTTCCTTTTTGCCTTCCTCGGGATTTGTGCCCATTTGCCCTCTGGAATTGGAATGCCAATTTAATGTTCTACTATTGGGTGGAAAATAAATGACAAAGAAGAACCAAACAATTGCATCCATTTCACTTCTAAATATATAATTTGTTCTTTGGGGAACAACATAAGGTTAAGAGGTAGCTCTTCTGAATCAACAATCAAGCAAAGGTGATTGAGGTAGCTATAGTGAAGCCAAAAGTAGGTCGAACATTTAGGCCATATATTGTGCGATGCAGAGGATTAAAGTGAGTTGCAAGTTGGTGAATAGTTATAACATGAACGATGAATACTAACAATAGTATGTCCACTCTTACAGGAGGCATCAAGACTTGAACCGGGGAATATGATGCTCAAAAGTAAGGTAAAAGCCAACGGCCAAGGGGTTAAAGATATCAATTAAAATGTCGTAATTGATAACAACATATAGTTCCAGCTTTAAATCTCAAACACTCAGGTCTACTCAAAGTTTTCCACAGCAACAAAGGGATTATAAAAATTGAAATTGTTCACAATACTCAATACGAAGTACATATAGAAAATGGAGAGGAGGATGATATGTCCATGATCTGTAAATTACTGGGTCTAAAAGTTCAGAAGACAAAATTGATTATTGATGCACAAATGTATATCCCAAAAAATTGTCAAGCGGAACAATAAAAAAGAATGCTTCTTCCTTAAGCTCACTATTAATTATTAATACAAGCAATACAAAATAAATTCACTATCCAGTTCAGGAAATAAAATGCAACTAGAGAAGCACAAACCTCAAAAGCCTTTCCACGACCTCGCCCTTTGCAATGTGCAGTTCAAACAATTCAGAGACATCTTCAGGAGTTACATATCCATACCTATAAACAAGGAAATTGAACCCCAAATTCAACCCACGTAGACACTAAATATTCACCAAGGATTTCGTTTTCCAGTAAAGGTTTATGCTAGCTTTGAAGAAACTTACCAATGACCAGTTGTCTTCCCATCCACACCAGGTTGATATATGATCAAGTTTCCGGCATACTTGTGTCCTCCAATGTGTGAACATGCACTGACAAAAACCCGTTCCTTAAGTCCTCGTAACTCAATCTCCTCATCCAACTTCTGAACAAGAACAGGTCCACAGACACCACATCTCCGATCTCGACTAGCATGAACACACACAAACACATGAGAGCCAGTGAAAACCTCTTGCATTCCGGATGCCCATTGTTTATCATTCACAAACACATCATCCACGAAGCCATCCACATCTGACTCTTTTAAACCCCTATTATCATCAAATCAAGAGGACGAAATATGAAAATTCATCCCGACTCAAAACAGAGTAAATAGAACTTACGAGAGGAAAACAAACGAAGAAAGAAAATGGAAATGAAAGGATGGAAAACGGAATACAGCGGCACAAATAACAGGAAAAGAACATTCCGATTACTCCAAAATCTTACTGATTCAAAACTTGTTTGGTCTCAAAATTGATAAAATATATTAGATACAGAAACCACAATAGCAGTAATTTGCTAGCGATCAGATTAATTAAAAAAAAATAACGATCCAGAAAGGTAGCAAGGAAGAATACCTAGAGTTTCATTATGTGCATGGAAACCAAAGAAGTTAAAGTCAATACCAGAGGAAATAAAGATGAACGCAAGAATTTCATAATATTTGATAAATACATTACTATATCCTTGAGTAGTGGCAAAGCATATTTCCAGCAGCTTATCAGCTGCCGGAAAATTTTCGAAAACCACAACTAGATTCCTTCTGGTCCTCAAAAGTTACCTGTATTTGACCATTTCAGGAAAAATCAACACATCTCCATCCGAAAATCCAGTTTCCTCGCGTCCAGCGAACATTGTCAGCTTCGTCTGACAAAACCAATTAAAAGACGAAGTTGCAAACAAAAGCATCCACTAAAATCCACGGCATTCAACAACTCCTAACAAAACCAAATCGAAAGCGCCAAATTCCGAAGGAATAGGATTTCCGAATACAGAAACAAACAACATCGATTTGCAAACCTTAACGGAGATATCATCCTTGCGAGCTTTGAGAGCGGCAAAGAGGAGCCTAGGGAGGGCGTCGGAATCAGATGCTTCGAGATGCGATGGCCAGGCCTCCGGAGTCTTGTAGCAGAGAAAAACGTGGCGATCATAGGCGCTGACGGTGCCAGCGAGGCTGCTCTGATACATCTCCTCTCGTCGGAATCCAAACTTCTCGTCGTCGGCGCCGGAAACGGTGGCGAGATTATCGGAAGCCATGGAGAGATCGACGAAACGAGGTCAGAGAATGAGAATAGTGAAGAAAGTGGTAATGGTGGAAAGAGATAGCGGAAAGGAGGGAGCGGGGAGCGGGAAACGAGAAGGGATCGGATTTCTTCTGGTTCTGAATCCCACTTGGTGACGCTTTATGAGTGCTTTGGACAACGACTTGAGCCACGCGACAGTGGTGCTTGCAAAACGCGCCAACGGAAGTTCATATTTGCTAGCTGCAAACATACTAACATTTTAGTTTTGGTTTTCAAGAATTAGTAAAAAGAAAATATTTTCAATATTATACTTTGTATCTCTAATTTTTTTAATTTAGATTAATTTAGTATATAAATTTCAAAATATTACATTTTTATTTATAAATTTTTTACATTTTTATTTCTAATTTTTTAATTTAGTTTTTATAGCCTCTAAATTTTATAACTTAGATTTTAATACTTACTTTTGGTCTTCTAGAGTTAATTTTTCATTAATTAATATTGAAACATAGGAATGAAATAGAAACTAAACTTAAAATTTATAACTAAAATCGTAATATTTTAAATATGAGAGATCAATTAGTGCATGGAAGCTACCTCCTTGAAAGAGTTAAAAGCACACCTCTCCTTAACCTAAACCTCTATTCCTGACCTTATTGAAGGAGGTAAAGCACCCGAACCTAAACCTAAACCTCTATTCCCTGACCTTATTGAAGGAGGTAAAGCACCTGAACCTAAACCTAAACCTAAACCTCTATTCACTGACCTTATTGAAGAGGTGCTACCTAAACCTCTATTCCTTGACCTTATTGAAGGAGGTAAAGCAGTCGGCGAGTCTATAAAGAATGTTCGGGATGCTTTGATCCAACAACTTTTTAGGAGTTGGTTTGGCTTGTCCCTTGGGAAACTAACAAACTCAAGAACCAAAAATGAATTTTTTTTCCTAAAAATTAAGTTTATAAATATCATTGGTTTATTTACAAATTGAAGACGTACCTTCCTGTGAACAAAACGTCAAGTCTCTCTTCACTTGGTTCATACTTCCCCTAGAGTTACAGCTGAGATAGTGTATGTCTGGCCCTCTACCGTCACAATCTCCCCCACATTGCGAGTTCTGAAACAAAACTCAATTGAAATCAAGACAAAAATGATTCAGGTTTCTTTACCCCTACAGATAACAAACAAGACTATTTTGGTAAGAGAACTATATAAGAACACACGGAGTAAAAAATGTAATAATCCAAACCTATTGGTAGTAGATATTATCCGTTTTGGCCTGTTATGTATCGCCGTCAGTCTCAGGTTTTAAAATACGTCTACTAGGGAGAAGTTTCCACACCTTTATAAGAAATACTTCGTTCCCCTCTCCAACCGAAGTGAGATCTCACAAAAAACCAGTATGTAGTCCGTGTCACTCAAGGCAGCTTTATGTGCGTGCCTATGGAGCACAGCAAAGTGGGGCAAATGTTTCTTGCATTGTACCGTGCTTTAGCAAGCATCTCTATTGATGTGCTCGCCAAGCTCACCATTGTTGCACCTTTCAAGTGTGGAAAATAGGTGAGGCGAGTGCCTGGTTGAAAAGAGGCGAGCACTTTTCCTACAATTTAGTCTTTCTCCAAAGTAAGAGACATGATGCTTTAGAGGTAACTTTGGGTTTTGGAAACAATATCCACCAACTAAGAAGCTAACAGTTACCATTCCAACTGCTATATAAGAAAGATCCATAGTTACAAAAGAGATGAAAGAGTATACCAAGAAAGAATTAGATAACGAAATGGATGCCTCCTAACTAAGCCCAATTTCTAAATCTGTCCTTAAAAGTTTCTGATATTTATCTCCAGCCAAAATTCTCAATAGGTAGCCTTGATTGCACAAGACCAAAGGACGCTGTGTCTTAGGTTCAGAGAAAGACCACAAAGAAGGCATTCCATATGATGAATGGTTTGGCAGGGGAAAGCACAAGCAAACAGAATGAACTCGGTAACTTAACTTACATGCAATCTGAAAAGGCACAAATATTTTAGGTGTTCTTCAGCAGGATGAAGCATATCAATTAACTCCATGTCAATTTTTCAGCAGAGTGATAATAGATTGAGGCTTTTATAAACTGAAACTCAAAGCACAGTGACATTTGTTTTAGTATGAAACTGGTGGAGTATTCCCGACACAAAAATCACCATGTTCGATACCTATTTTGTTTTTTGTGTCTGATGTTTTTGAAAACTAAGCTTGTAAACACTACTCCAATCTATGAGCTTCTTTGTTTTGTTACATTAAAAAAAAAACATTTTCAAAATCTAAGCTAAATTTAAAATAATAATGAAAACAAAGAAAAAGTTCAATCGCTTGGAAAGAACACAAGAAGCATGGACATGACCATTTGACGATGATTCTTATGAAGTTGATCATAGAGAGGCATTGGACAATAGGTCTGAGTAAGGGCATAAGACGATGGTTCTTATTGCAATTCAAGAGAAAGACGTGGATATGACCATTTTATGAACAAAATTGAACATGTTTGACGACGTTCTTGTTTCTTAATGGACAAGTTGTCAGTACAAACCTGTATTTGAGAGAATTATGGGTTCTATTCTCCTTTTTCAATGGAAACCAATGCCAACTATGCTGCACAGACAAAAAGTGAGCAAAGAATTTGAATAAAGACAGATTAACAAAGCAATTTACCAGACAACTGAACTGCAAAAGCAGCAAATGTAAGCTGATATCAATCCAGAAGTTCAACAGAGATTCAAGTAAACACAATGCTATAAACTTTGACAATTCGAACATTGTTATACACATTGTTCATAGGAAAACTTGACAAATTAAGGTATCGGCTTCATAGGAAATTGAACACATCTGCTAAAGGTGCTAATCATGGCTATTAACGATTAAGTAATATATATATATATAACCATCGTGATCACATAACAATTTAACCTCAAAAGACATACAAGGATTCCTCATAACCTACTAAATCAAATCCCCTTTTCAATAAGCAACTAGTTCATGAACTAACCTCAATCTTCCCGGATCTACTTTCAACCCCACATTGTTCAATCGAGTAACAATCTTCCCATTCAGAAAACTGCCAAGCCTGGGACAAACCAATTGGAGGGGTTTTTTTGGGTGGTCAACATGTAAAAATAATCAATTTCAGATGTATAGAGTACGCTAAAACTAAATATCAGCACAGTGATAATACAGAACGGCTTAGTACCTGCACCGCAGCAATGGTTGAAACTCCAAAAGGAACGAGGAGAAGCCATTGATTACTATCCCAAACCAATTTCCATATCTGACGAAGAGCTAAATAAACTGTAAGCGGCTTCGCAGCTCCAATTTCTACTTTCATACGCTCATCTAAGTTCCACCAACTACCACCAGGAAACAGCGAACACGAAACATGAATCGAATTTCCAAATGATTTGAATTTCTCATTTCCGTTCCGTCATTTTCAAGCACCATATATCGGAGCATCAATGGAGATTTCTGCACTCGATAGCGATAGCATTAGAATTCCTTACTTCCAAAACTACTAGAAGCGATAATCGGGAACTGAAGCTTCATCGTCGGCTTAAAACCAGACGTTTGAAAGCATGAACTAGGAGAAAAATTCGCCGGTGGAAAACACGGAGAAAGGGAAATGCGACGATTCTGGCGGGCAATTTCCATGTTTGCATAAGAAATATCTTTGATGCACGTGGTGCAGAATCAATCGAGACCCGAACCGATCAAGCCGAATCATCCGGTTCATATCATTTTTATAAACCGAACCGACCGTTCAACCAGAATACTTCCCGGTTAACTGAGCTCACATTTCTTCTTCTTCTTTTGCTGAACTTGGTTTTTCAATTGAGCAGCAGATTCAGAGCTAAAACGCCACCGTGAAGCTCTCCTCTTCCGATGGCTGAGATCGAGAAACCAAAAATGAAGGCGCGGCCGATAGTGCGCCTGGGGATTTTCCTTATTTCTCACAGTATTTTCTTCAGGTGCGCTGTTGTTTATTTTACATGGATTTGACTCTCAGTTTGGATCAGAATCTAGTCATTGATGAATGCCTTGTTCTTTTCTTTTTTTGGGTGTTTTCTAGCGTGATTTGCTTCTCTGCAGGGGTCTTAGCTCTTCTGCTACTACCTATGTTCTCCATGAACACTTACATTTCCGAGAACGCTCTCATGCCAGGTCAATTTGGCTTCTTGCTTAGCTTGCTTATCATTATCTAATCTGTTTGATTTATTATCATCATTTTTGTGGTTTCTTGATTGATCTCCTGGTAGATAAATTACAAATTAAGATTCACTAGAAGTTGCCAAGTATCTGAAATTATCGGATCATCAAATTTATGTATCCTTGTTCTTCTGCAGTGATCTATTCATTTGGATAGACAGTAATCTTATCTGGTGGCATATATTTTCTCACAGGCTCTGCAAATACTATGCTTTCGGACCAGGAAGTCTCAGACTCGAACAACTTGGTGAAGGATCTGAAGAGTTTGAATTCACAGCCTGGCTCAACAATCTTGTATGTACTCACTGCACCGGCTGTATCCCCCTTTTTTCTCCTTTCAAGCCATAATGGAATTTTTTTTATGCTGAACTTGTATGCTTATGATTCTGAGAATTACCAATTAAGTGTAAAATTTGTCTGAGTGATTTATGTTTTATATGCCCCGACATCAATGGTTTCGTGCATTTGCATGCTCTAAAGGTATCTACGCATTTTAACTCGGTGAACTATTTTGCCCTTTGAAGTTCACTTGTATCCTATATTCCCATGAAAATATCAAGGAATTCATGGACCCAATTGGAGGAATATTTGAATATATTATCCGACTTTGGGTTTCAATATGAACTTCTGAATATAGTATTAGCCTCCTTCATTTTCAATCTTGAGACATTTGCTGAGGATAGTTCTTGTATGGAAAGGTATTAGACAATTAGTTCTAAAGTTCTCATACAAGTTACATTTATCAAATGAAGTCTTTCATCAAAATGTGGTATATAGTCTTGTTTCCTGAGATGTGATGTCTGCGTGAGTTTGGTATTATCTATGGCCATGTAATCTGTGCATGTGGACTGGCATGTCATTTTATGTTGGTCAAGAGGGACGTTGGTGTGTAGAGATGACCATAAACGTAATTGTGTGTAATTATTTTCCCTTATATTGCAATGTATTTCATAGCTATCCAATTCATCTTTCCCCTTGAACTTATCAATAGCATATTTTTCACATTTCCATAAGCATTATCTTCTTGCTCCCCTTGCCTCTTTTACCGTTTTTTGTTCTACTTAACCTATGATAAAGAAATTTGTCTTTCTATTCATTTTTCAGTGGAAGCCAGAAGATTATAGCACAATATATATTGAACTTGGGTGCTGAAGTTAATTACCACAGGTTCCACCCGCAATTTAGTCAGTTCCATCCAGTGCACTTTTTCTCTAGCCCTGATCCTGGGATCATTCGGGACAATGTTAGTTGCATGACACAGGGTATTAACACTGTTGGCATAATAAGAGCACCACAAGCCGATGGAAAGGAAGCCATAGTTTTGGTGACACCTTACAATCCTGTTAAGACTAGTCTTCATGAGACTTTGTCTCTTGGTATTGCTTATTCAGTGTTTTCTTTGCTTGCACAAGTAACTTGGTTGGCCAAAGACATTGTATGGCTTATCGCGGATTCACGATATGGGGAATATGCGGCAGTTTCAGCTTGGCTTAGAGACTATCACACTCCTGCATTTGGTCGTTCCAGCATGCTTGACACAGATGCTTGTCCAGAGACAAATGTCCTTTATGAATTTGAAGCAAACCATATGACAGAAAAAATGAGTCTAGGTGATTTTAAACGTGCTGGAACGATGGCTGCAGCCCTCGTTATTAAGGTTTCAAATAGAAGCGAACACTTTGAGGATAGTCTCAGTGTCTATGCTGAAGCATCCAATGGTCAGATGCCAAATCTGGACCTCATCAATATTGTGAATTATCTAGCAGTATACAGGCAAGGTTTTCGGATTAAGATTGAGAAGTTTTTGCCTTTACTAGACTGCAAATGGCTCAAGGTTTTGGGCGAAGTGTTCGAGTTGATAGGAAAATTTATCAGAAGCATGAACCCTGAATGGAAGTTTGGCATGCCAGCTTCTGACTATGTTGATGGCACCGCCACACTTGCAAGTTCATTGTACTACCAGGTAGTTTTCTCTTTAATTCATTTTCTAGGAGATTGTTGTTTATGGTTTCGTTTAATGGGCTAGGATAACGAACTAGTTTCCATTTATGTTAACAACAGAGATTATTTTCACTAAAATTATCCATGTTCTTCTTGCCATTAGGCTGTGGGTATTCCTACTGGTTCCCATGGGGCTTTTCGAGATTTCCAAATTGATGCAATTACTGTGGAGATGTCCCCCAAATTTCCTTCTGGTGTCAATGTCAGGCATGATGAATTCATATTGCGAGGCGGCCGGTCAGTGCTCATTTATGCCCCAAGAAATTTATAATACATCCTCCTCCCACCATTAACTTTTCAGGGCTCACTACATGTTCTGCTTTTCTATTATTTGTCATTTCCCACTTCCCACGGGTAGTGCCAAATGTTTAAATTTTAATTTGTAAATAGTTTTAATGGGGGTAAGAGAAAATGCTTCCTTTTCACTAAAATGAATTTGGACTGAGTTTCTTTTTTAAAATGAATAGAATCTGTTTGATAAGTTGTACATCTGTGTCCTTTTCAATTCAGTAAATTTGAATTGACAATTTACGCCCAGCCTGAGTTAATTATGGACTAGGAATTAGATTCTTCTGATCCTTTTGATTTGGCTAAGGATTTTGAGTTGGTTGTGCAGGCTAATTGAAGGAGTTGTGCGATCAGTAAACAACCTCCTGGAGAAGTTCCATCAGTCATTCTTTCTGTATCTTATGGTCTCTACCAGCAAATTTGTATCCGTTGGTGTATATATGATTGCTTTTGCACTCCTTGTTGCTCCATTACCAGCAGTTGCGGCTTCTCTCTATTCTTATGCCAATAACTTGAATTTGACCATGGAAAAGGTTGAACCTGCAGCTTCAGCAAATTCTGATGATGAGCTTATTGTCTCTTTAAGATCATGGAAATGGGTTAATGCTGCAAAAAGAGTTTTTGTTGTTCATGTATGGGGTGCTGTTGTTTCTTTACTTCCATACTTCATCTGCCAAATACCTGGTTACAGTCCTACAACAAGATCTATTATTTGGGCGCTGCTTTCACTGCTCACGCTACTAATTTTGTCAGTGGTATTGTGCTCTCCACTTAGTTCCACCAAATCTTCTGAACAGCAGATTCAAGAGTGGGCTTTCTTGAAAGCAATGACCACCTCAGCGGCCTTTATTGGTTTGTGCCTCATGTCGGTGATTAACTTTGCTACTGCAGAACTTGGAGCTTTTTTGGTGGTGTCCATGTGTTTGTTGGTACATCCCCTGAAGCTTGATCTAGTGCCTGGGAGCTTTAAAGCTCTTTCAAGGGCAGCCTGTAACCTTGTTTTGGGATTCATAGCTTTTCCGCCTGTTACTTTCTTTTTGTTTAAAGCTGCTTTGCAAGGTTTAGACGATCTACATATCGGCGACTTCTGGGACTGGATGGAGACCCTCTGGGCATGGAACAGTGCTACTTTCCTCTACTTAGGTATGGTTCACTTGCCATGCTGGGTATTATGTACAGAAATTTTACTTCATTCTTGTTGAGGTACATTGTTTAGTTTTTTGTGTGGAATTTGGTTAGACCAGCCAATTAGGAGAGAGTTAACTTGCCCTGTAGTCTGAACATCTAGTTTATTAAACTTTCATTAGTCCTGAGAAATAGTTCACTTTCAACTGTATTGGAACACGTTACACGTTCATCCCTTGTATGCTAGCTTCTGTAAGCAGGCCTTAAAGCCTACTTTGTTACTGATGTTTATAGTGTACGATTAATACAGTAAACTTTAACCCTCCTGGAATTTTCTAGGCTATTTTTCCTTTAGGATTAATTGGGTCATTACCCTCTGTAGAACCAATGCTCAGTCTCTTGAATTTCTTTCTCCAATTACTGCATCTAAAGGTTATACCACATAGGCAGTGCTGGAATTGATCAACAAATTAGCAGTTGAGGTCATTCTTTGTCGACTATGCTCATCCATAGTGTTTCATCATTTCGAATTGAAGATGGAACAAATATGCGTGTCGCATAAATTTTCAAGTCAATCAGTAGACTATCATCAGACATGATGTATCATTTTAGTAGCATTCAATGTAAGGTTATCACACATGGAAGTATCATTTGCTTTGATTCATGTATGTTTTGGAACTTGTGTTAGCCAATGGGCTTTGCCTCCTCGTTTTAAGTTATTTTGTAAGCACAACACAACATATATTTTTATTTTATGTGGGTATGAACGTTTCCCGTAAAAGAAATGATGATGGAATAGACTAATTCATGTTGATCTAGATTTGATGATTAATAGCCTCGACATTTCCCTACATCCTTTATGTTATGATCACGTTGTCATTTTGTTTTGAAGTATTTTTAAGAGTGAACACTATCCCGATGAGTTATTTTAGCGTATTTTGTTATCACTCACATGTTTTCTAGGAAAATTCATTTTCGGTGGCTCAATCACATAAACTTCAAAGCGAACTCCGATCCTTGTACAAATACTTTTGATGATATAACTCATCATTTTCCGCTTGCAACTAGTGAATTATAAAAACCTGTTTATTTCCTTATTTTAAGGTTGAGGTTAGATGATTGGACATTTATGTTATTAATTAATATATTAAAAGAATGTCTCAAATAAAATAGGTAAAAATTAAAAAAGGAACTAATTTAAAATATGAACTAACTTAGAAATGACTAAAGGAATAATAAATATTCTTTTGTTAAACAATCATCGCAATCAAAAAACAACTCTCAGTTGACTTTTAATTTGGTATTTATAATATTAAGGTTAAATGATAGAAAATAAAATTATAAAATAAGAGACGGAGAATAATTACGAGAGAAATTGGTTTTATTTACCAATTCGATAAATTGAATTTCTTTTTCTTTTTTTTTCCTTTTTTAACTTCTTATTTATTTTTTAAAACGAAAAGATTATTTCCAAAATAAAAACTAAAAAGTGGAACCCCGTTAGAGAGACACACGTGGCAGACGACGAAGACGCACGTGTAAGTCGAAAAAACGAGTGGTTAATAACCGCCGCAGCCCCCGGTTTTCGCGGGCTAAACATTTCCTTTTGGCGCCAAAACCATAGGGTTTCAACAAAAACATAGTTTCGAATAAATAATTTATTAAAAAAATAGGAAAATTTTCATTTCCCGCCAAATTATCCGGGCAGCTCGGGCAGCGTCAAAGGGTAGGTCAAAACCGATGATTGAAGGACGTGTCTGTTTCTTAAGACTTTTAATTATTTTTATTTATTAAAAAAAAAAGAATATTTTTCTTATTTGTCTTTGGATTCCCTTAAATGCCCATGTGTGTATGTCTACCAAACCAAACACTTTCTCTCTCTTACATTGGATTCCTTTTTTAAATAAAAAAAAAAAGATGGATATTAAATTAGTGACAATTAATTCACACCCAAATCCCAACTTCCTTACAATAATATCTCTTTTTCATAAATTATATACTCACTTATAACTCCCCTCCCTCCTCTCTATTATTATTATTATTTATTCTTACCTATTTTTTCCTTTATATATTTCTTTTATTTAAATTTATAATTTTAATCCCCTAAAAAATACTAAATATTTTATATCATTACAATTTATATTTAACTGTGTGAAATTACAATTTAAACAATATTTCATTAAATTTTTTATTTTTTGCAATATAAGGGTATGAATTTAATTGCAACAATTTTGTGAGTTAAGAACAGTGATTTTATTATTATTATTTTTTTGGTTAATTTAACGATACGAGAGAATGAAAGTGTTGAGATATAATATTTGAAATATATATTATAATAATTAGTTATGAAATATATCTTAAATATTCGTAATAGTTAATATTTTTTCTCTTATTTGATGAGTAGTATATTTTATTTTATTATCAATATTTAATTAGTTTATATTTTCCTTATTGGTAAGTATTAGTTAGTAGCTTGTATCCTATTTAAACGTTATGAATATCAATGAAAATATATGTCTTCGATCCCAATTCTTTTCTCATTCTTAACAGAAAGTTAGTCGAACCGTATTTATATGTATAAAAGAGATTCTCTCGCGACTCAAGTACTTAAGCTTACTATATTGTATATTTATTGACCAACTTTTGAATTCTAATTCTATTTAAGATGTTTTACCTTTTTCTTACAAGAAACTAAATATGTTGAGCTAAGATTATTCAAATGTTCTAAAACAAGTGCTCAACTCTAGAATTTAACTTTATATATTCCTCTCTGTTTTTTAATCAATTTTTAGTAAAATTTTACGAACTAAATCAAATATTTGGTGCGATTTGATTTAGGGTTTAGGTGTTTCTTTTTCGAAAGATTCTTCGGTGATTGCAGATTAGTATGTAAAGCTACCTTTCATTTGTTCAACTTTACACATAAGAAGAGCACTTACTCTCTCGATTTGGCTCGCTCTAATCATCTCATAATTATAATAAACTAAAAAAATTTGAATTCACACAGTTTACCGTTCACTTTTAAGCTTGCATTGTAAAATTAGCCTCGTCGTGTATGATAGGCAAATCATAACCTATAGCATATAAATCTACGTGACATCAGCTCAATCTTATCCAACGCTCTTCACTAGAACTCATTTTACACGTATGTTTGTATTCTTCTCTCTCTAAAAGTAGAGAGAGAGAGAAAAAGGGGAAAAAATTAGTGAGGTATGTGTAAATGGAATATAATCCAACCCCATGCGAAGGGGTTGCAATTTGAAATGAGATATGATACAGCCTCCGTGGCGTCTACATCACAAAATTTGCAGTCTTTCTTTAGTCCCATTTAATTCCCCAATCAATGAATAGTTCTTTTATAGATTCATCCAATATATTCACCCACAAATTTATTATATTAATACCCTCTTTAATGTTTTTCGATTTTGTTTATAAACGTTTCAATATCTTTTATGGTTTATAAATGTTCGTTTAAAAGCATCAAAATTGTCTAGGACATAATAGAGATTTCCTACGACGTATTCATTGTAGTGCTTGAGTAAATGAGCGATACATGAATGACCCGAGACTACATTTGAATGAGAGTGATCCTGAAGATATAACAATTTTATGTTAGGTGACTTCCTGAAAAATTTTGGAGTTACCATGTTGAAATAGTCTGTGTGAGATCTCACATAAGTTGGAAAAGGGAACAAAACATTCATTGTAAGGGTGTGAATACCTCCCTATTAGACGCGTTTTAAAATCGTGAGATTGACGTCGATACATAACAGACCAAAGCGGACAATATCTACTAGTGATGGGCTTGAGATGTTATAGTCTATGCTAGTTTGTGTCAAAGCAGACAATATCTACTAACGGTGAGCTCGGGTTGTTACGCTCTGTGTTGGTTTGTGGTAATAGTTTTCATCACTCTTAGAATCATCAGGTGTCGATGTTTAATTCTTAGACAAGGGGCATTCATAACCTTTATTATTATTATTAGTTTGTGTTGTTATCATATATAATTTGTACTAAAGTCAAATATGTTTGGTTATAGTTTATTGTATTTTAAGGGAAATGGTCAAATGTTCACGAAAAACATGTAAAGATGAATGCTTGGATATTTACAAATTACAGTCTTTGCCAGACCTCTCCAAATAGAAAATAATTATCTAAATCACCGATGCCGTTGCAGAAATGGCTCTATCAGACATGCATTTAGTAATAACACAGACAGTCAAAATTTGATTTCAGCATAGGAAATTAGTATGTATTGACCAAAATCATTCAAAATTATGTCGTGTCAGAAAGGGCAACAACCTAACAAGGTTACTCACAAACCATTATTTCATGTTTGATTCCATGACTCGAACACAATATAACTCAACCTAAATTTTATTTATGAGGTTATTGGGTTCTTAATTTTCGTAATAATTTAAAAGTGGATAGAGTTTGAGTGAGTTGTAATCCTATTTTTGAGTTAGTCGAGTTGACCTGATTAAAAAAATGTCAACCCACCAACTGGCCAGAATTTGCCCGTCTTTGCAAAATTCAACCAAACCAAAAAAAAAAAAAAAAAAAAAAAAATCTAACCCAACTTTTATGGTCTAGGTTGGATAGTCTGAGTTGATTGATTGCGAATCATATGAACACTTCTAATATTAATTTTATTTTAGGTCGACTCTCAACTTATAAATGATACTTTGTATCACTTACATGTTCATTACCTAAGCTAACTATAGGTATACCTATGACTTGGTCAAACTAACCACGTAACACATGATTTGCATGTTCATAAAAATCTAATTAATTGGCTACTTTAACGACATGATACATCAAACCAACACGAATAATTAAAAAATATATATATTATTATGAAAAATGTTTCCCTTTAATTTATTATTAATTTTATTATCATGAAAATGAAAATTATACCAGCATCGTTATCAAAAGTTAAGAATAGTGTCATTACTCATATAACAACGTTAATTGCTCCCAATTATAGAACATAATAGATTAGGCAAATTGTGCTTAGTCGTTAATAAATAATATAAATTTATAAACTTCATTATCCATATGGTATCTTATTTATTATAAATAAATAAAATAAAAATAGAAAATAAAATTATATATATAATTGGAGTGGGCCAATATAAACCTATCTTAAGCCGCAATCGATAGCCGACACTGATCGTACTGAATCAGGGCCGCAAAACAATTTGTGTAAAAAATTTACTAAATGAATTTTTTTAAAAATAATAATAATAATAACAGCATAAATAAATATATAGATAGGTTTAATTTTCAATAAAGTAAAAATTAAATGATTATTAACCGCAATATATTACTATAGTTGGTATAGAATTATCGAACTTACAAGTTAATTTTAATTTATGGTACAAAATAACTATTTTAAATATGAAATTTTTATTCCTTTATAATATTACCTTAGGAAAAAGAGAAAAAGAGAAAAAGATAGAGATAAATAGATATTATATTTGGTTACATAATTATTGTAACCTAAGTTTAAGTTTAATTAATGTAGTTTAGATAAACTAAATGGGGTTTGAAAAATGTTAAACCCATAAAGAATAGAGCAATTTTGAATTTGTTTCCTATTAGGAAGCACATGCAAAATTTCAAAATAAAGAGAAATAAATAAATAATAATAAAGTTGAGGTTCCTCTTTCTGATCCAAAGGAATCCAACCCACTCATCACAGTCAAAAACTTGTGCTTATCCAATCCTTCCAAACTTCAAAGCTATCATTCCACTTTCTGACCAAACTTTATGAATTATCATTTCTTTTTCATATATTTTTTCAAATTTAGAGCGTAACGGATCCCATAGTTAACCATCGAATATGGTGAGATTCTACGTTAGTTGGAGAAGAGTTCGGACTTAGGCGGTTAGAGAGATGTTTTACGTTCCCCCTGAGATCTTACAATCTACCCTTTAGGGACCTAGTGTCATCGCTAGCACACCTTCCGGTATATGACTCTGATATCATTTGTAACAGTTCAAGCACAAATCCATCACTAACAAATATTATCCACTTTGGCTCGTTACGTATCGCCGTCGGCGTCACGGTTTTTAAAACGCGTTTGTTAGGAAGAGGTTTCCACACGCTTATAAGAAATGTTTCGTTCTACTCTCCAACCCATATGAGATCTCACATAAATTGACTTGAGATCTTATAAAAAGAATTTTGAATTTTGAAGTGATCCAAACAAACCCTCCTCCAACCCCACATTGGATTCTAATCTATTCTCACCCAATATGCGGCTGTCTTTTTATAAATCAAAGCGCTACAAAGCATAGGCCTCCAAATGAGGTGGGTCACGTCAAAGCCCTCCAAACAAGAACCCAAACAAAAACATTTTCCCATCCATGCACATTCATTCATTCATTCATATTCCTCCAAATTTTCTCATCTGCCTCTGTTTGTTTCCCGGGAAAATATTCAAGAATTCACCAAATTTTCAACAATAGAGATAAACTAGAATACTCATTTAGATAACAAATATTATATATACTTTGTACATCATCATCACCTTACTCCTAACAACTACCAACAACATAAATATGGTAATCCCCGAAAAAAAGAAGACATAGTGAGAGTTTGAAACCCCTAAATTCTCAGCTACTTCTAAACTAGGAGTTTGAACACGGATTCTAAATCCGAAGGTTGGAAGAACTCCCTCACGTGATTTTGATTCGAGCTTAATTTTCGAGATCTCCGCTTTCTCGGCGCCGGCGGACAGCTCAGTTTCTCCGGTATTCTTGCTTCTTTCGCCGTCGGCGTCGTCGAACATGACCTCTCACCGTCGTCATCGCCGTCTTTCGCCTTCGGTTTTGTGTTTATCTGCTTCAACGACGACCTCGCCGGCAAGCCAGCGATTACCCATTTTTTGGACTCTGCTTCAAATCCGCCGTCGATTTGGGACTTTTTTGAAAACCCCATTTGAAATCCAAACATAAAACCCACAAAAGGGAAAATAAAAAGGGAAATCGATGAAAAGATTTTAAAAAAAATGAAAAACAGAGGAATCGGAGAGGGGTTATTCGAAGAATAAGAAGAAGAAACAGAGGAAAGGAAATGGGAGGGAAGTGGGAAAAAGGACTGAAAGTGGGACTTTGAAATAAAAATGGAGGAGAAAAGAGGATTTTGTGGAAAAATAAATAAGAAAGCGAAGGCGGCAGGACAAACAGAGGGGTTTTTTAAATTATTTTTTTTATCAATTAATTCTTTATTTTTCGGAAAGGAGGCTGCCCGCGTTTTTTTTACGGGCAGGTCCTGCTGAGACGCCAGGTTTTGCCGCCAAAAATTGGGGGCTTTGGTATCCAACGGCTCTTTCTCCCGCCTAAATATTTTTTTGGGGTATTGTTTTACGGTTTTACCCCTTATCATTTTTCTGGTCTCACGGAGTGGGAGCCCTCTGCTTGTCAGGGCTTTTACCAGTCAGATAAAAACCCGGATTTTGTTCCAAATACAGCCCATCGTAAAATGGGCCTAGGCCCAATTTCTCTCTTAATGGGCTCAAAAATTCAATTTGGAATATTTATACAACTAAAACAAATTGGAATAAATAATTAAATTATATAAGTACACTGTACTTCTGACGTGGACAATTATATCATGCTCTAAAATTAGATATATTGTGAATTTTAATAAACAATTACAAGGATTAACTATTTGGTATGCCTTTAAAATGCCTAGAGAGGGCTAGATGTGGTATTTAAAAATAATAATTGTGTTTAATTATTTAAAATATTTTTGAGAAATAATACGAAAAATGCTTCTAGATGAAATATCCCATCAGTCTTTAAAATACATTTTTCTTTGCCAAAAGGCATTTTTAAAAATAGAATAAATAACACTTTATTTTTCAAACGAATTTCAACCTTTTTTTTTTTTTTTTTCTAAAAAGTGTGGGGTCCACATGGGCGGTTGGGTTGGCTATGCTAGGACAGAAGAGGACCATGTGAAAGCCCCCATCCTCAAATCTGACGTGATATGACATCATCACTGATGTAGCCCACGTGGAGGAAAACTTGTTTCCCACGTCACCAGATTAAAATAAATATCTAACATCTAAAGGTTGTTATTTACGGTGGGCCCACCAAACAGTAAGGGCCTGACTGCAAACTGGAAAATGGAGGAGGACCTCGTCGAAAATATTTGGTATTACAATAGTACCATTGACTAGTGCTTATATTATTCACCCATATCTCCACGTGATTTGTTTTAGATACAGTATCTTTTAGTGCTTAAATAATAATAATAATAATAATAATAATAATAATAATAATAATAATAATAATAATAATAATAATAATAATAATAATAATAATAATAATAATAATAATAATAATAATAATAATAATAATAATAATAATAATAATAATAATAATAATAATAATAATAATAATAATAATAATAATAATAATAATAATAATAATAATAATAATAATAATGATGGAGAAATGTTAGGTTGGTGATTCATTCTAATTTATTGATTTTCTCAATACAAGTCGCAAATCGCAAACTGTACGTGGGCTAATTCACGGAGGGCCCAATAATGGAAAATAAATGGGCCGGGTCGACTAATATTTTGGGCCTCCTAATCTCATTTACATATAGGCACGTATTGATATCATTCACGTTGAAAAAACAAGCACATTGATATCATATCCATAAATATTTGGATGACATGGAAATTTATATAAAAAAATTTTAATTTTAAACTAATTTGTTTAACTTGTGAGCTTCAATTTTAACTCATTAAACTATACTCAAATTCATCGTAATACAATTAGTTAAAGCTATATATATGCATCCAATAATGGACAGCTATGTAACTACTAACCCTACATTTCCAATATACTAACCCCACATTTGTTGTACTAAAAAAAAGCTAACGTAGAATGGCATAAGAGCAAAGCATTGTTTTCTCCAATAATATAGTAAATAAAATGCTAATTATAATTATAAAAAAATTGATGATTCGATGCTCGGACTGGGTGGTTGAATTAAAATGATAATAATAAGAAGAAGAATAATAAGAATGTGGGGGTTATTGGAACAGTGTTTTGGACATTATTTGAAAGGGAGGGTGTGGTTGTCACCTTTTGGTTGTCTGTTTTGGGTTTGCAATATTGAAAATTCTGTTTGTCCCTCTTTTTTCTCTCATCTTCCATACCTTTTGCCTTAGGTTTTTGGAGGCCCCCCCCCCCCCCTCCTTTCTCTTCTCTTCTCCTCTCCTTTGCGTTATTTCTGCTTTAGGGCTTCAACAATCAACAAGCAAAGGTAAACCCCAATTCAATAATATAATTAAAACTCCCATTGGGTCCAAATATTTAATATTTAAAACCCCATTTGATAAATATTTATATTATTTTATCTACAAGGCAAAAATGGCTTCATCCAGCTACTCAAATTCACCATGTGCAGCATGCAAGTTCCTGCGAAGAAAATGCTTAGCGGACTGCATATTTGCGCCCTACTTTCCACCGGAAGAGCCAACCAAATTTGCCAATGTTCACAAGATCTTTGGAGCCAGCAATGTGAGCAAGCTCCTCCATGAGGTCCACCCCCATCAGCGTGAGGACGCCGTCAATTCTCTTGCCTACGAGGCCGAGGCTCGCATGAAAGACCCCGTCTATGGCTGCGTCGGAGCCATCTCTATCCTCCAGCGACAAGTCCTTCGCCTCCAGAAGGAGCTCGACGCTACGAATGCTGATTTGGTACGATATGCCAGTGGGGGCGCTCGCCCGATCTCGCAGTATGGACGGAGGGCAGCAGCGCAGTCTGGTGTGTGTTTTATTTCCCCCTTGAATAGTAATGATCGTCATGATCCATACTGCCATGATAAAGAGGAAGAAAATTGAACCTTCTCTTCTTTGGGGCTCTCCATCATGTTCATCCCATGTTCTTCTTCTTCTTCTAAGCTTTTTTGGGTACTTTTTTTTCCTCTTCATCTATCATAAAGGTGGTGTTTTGGGTGTATTACTTCCCTTTTTTTTTTTTTTTATAATTAAATTAGCTTGTTTATATATTATATACGAGGGTGAAAAATCAGTACTTTTGGATTCATTTTGGTGAGATCCCACATCGGTTGTGAGGGAAATGAAGTATTCTTTTAAGGATGTCTAAACCTCTCACTAGTAGACACTTTTTAAGACGCTAAGTGAAAGCTCAAAGAGGACAATATCTGCTAGCGGTGAGCTTGGACTCTTACAAATGGTATCAAAGTCGGACACCGGGCGATGTGCCATCGAAGAGGCTGAGCCCCGAAGGGAAGAACACCCAGTGGTGTGCCAGCGAGAAAGTTGAGCCCTGAAAGGGGGTGGACACCAAGCGTTGTGCTAACGAGGACGCTGGGCCCCAAAGGGTGAGGGAAAACTCGAAAAGAAAAGTCTAAAAACGACCATATCATATATAGGTGACCTTAGGATGTTACAATTCTATTTTACTCTATATACTTTCAAATGTCTAAATTTAGTGTTGTTTCGTGTAAGAAGGGATAATTACCTAAACATTTTAAGAGCTCATTTATAAAAAAGTAACCATAGAAATTAGAAGGGTTAACTTTTATCCAATATTTAGGGGGTTAAAATGTCTGAAAATCAGCTTTTACCTCATCTAACTTATAACCTAAATATATTCATAGGGATTTGGATCGGTAGTTAGTGTGAACACAAGAAATTTGTCCCACAAATTTGCACAACCTTTTGATGGTAATGTTGTTTATGTAATATTAAATCCAATTGTCGCCTTTTTTTATTTTATTTTATTTTATTTTATAAGTAAGTGCTTTCGGTGTGTCTGTTTTTTATGACTTTTTTTGCGTGTCGTTAATATTGTCTTTACTTATGTTTTTATTTCATTTCTTAAGATTCCCTATGTTTTTTAGTAAGTTTATGAAAACCTTTAATAAAAGTGTTTTTTTTTTTAATAAAAAGTATTAAAGAATGATCTTTTAACAATATAGAGTAGTTTTGAAGCGTTTATGAAAAGTAAACGATAATAGTGCAACTCGTGAATGAACAGGCACAGAAACTGTAATCTACTCAATACCAGCCCGACATGAAACAAGGACTAAATCTAAAAAGTTAAACCGAGACAAGATCCGAGGTGAAAGGAAAGAATGTGTTGTCTTTTTTGGAAAATGGATGGAAAAGGGGAGTCGGGTAAGGGGCATAATCTAAACCCTAATTATATATATTAGGATTGGTGATTGTAGCAAGTGGGTGTGGGGCTCCCACGCCCACCGTCCAAAAAGTCCTCTCTGCCGACCCACGCCGCTGCATGACGCCTCCAAACATGCCGCCATGCCTCGCCCACCTTTTAAGCTCACCCTCCTCATCACATTGTTTGGCCCGTTACAATCTTTCTTGGGCCCAAACACTAAGCGGCCCAGTCTTGTAATTCTTGAACTTTTGCAATCAGAGTCCGCTATGAATTTCGTAAGGAAATCAGCCATTTAAGAGAGAACCCGCGTGGGTCTCTGCTGTAATACTTGAATACTTGAGGGAGATAATCTTAATTCATGAGATTCGAATTAACTTATTGATCGAATATCTCAGGTCAAAAATGATCATGTCAAGCTTGAATGATTCTCCATGCTAAATACAACATACATAGTTTTATATAGCTTCAAAACGTTGCAAAGTTGTAACAATAAGCCTTAAAATACATTAAACAAGCCGCATTTGAAGTATCTTAAAACTCTGATTGCATAAATTAGTGTGAAATTGATAGCAACTTGAGTTCAACTTTCATAGATCTTGACTTCGACTTCATCTTGTAGTAATTTGAACAACATTCTTCACAACTTCCTTCAAGTTCATATTCTATGATTGAGATGCCTTGGTTCATATTACCACCAAAGCTCTCTGGCATTCAAATGATCACTTGGACGTTGACCCTCCTGGTGATCACTTGGATGTCGACCCTCCTGGTGTGTGTGCCGGCGACTGCTTTGGTTCCACTTGTGAGCTCTCTGGCATTCAAATGGTCACTTGGATGTCGACCCTCCTGGTGTGTGTGCCGGCGACTGCTTTGGTTCCACTTGTGAGCTCTCTGGCATTCAAATGGTCACTTGGATGTCGACCCTCCTGGTGTGTCGCTGCTGTGTTTCCAGCGCCCGCGACTGTTTCAACTTACCAAATCACATATCTATATGTCACCCTCATTGGCAGAGAGGAGCATGAACTCTCCGCTTGTCGAGCCTTGCAGATTTCCATAATCCATGGATAACATATCGGCACGTTAAGCTATTCGGAACGAAACCGACTTTCAGCATTCGATCTTGCAGCTGCATCAACTCCATTTCATTACCAAAATCACGATGAAATTTAACCAGCACATTGAAACTTTCAGTGTCAAAGAACTCAAAATCATTAGCAAATGATACCAATAATGATTCTGCTTTATAAGCATTCCCTTCTTTGCAATATCCATTTATCAATACTCTGCATATTTGATGATCCGGAAGCACTCCAGATTCAACCATTTCTACCATTAAACCTTCACCATCTACACTTCTATTGATTCCACACAAACAGGATATGAGAGGCTTGTATGAATCAATGCTAAGTTTCAAATTTCTCTTTATCATTTCAGATTTCAAAAGCAGTGCCTCAGAAACATTATGAACTCTACAGAAACATTCAATCAGCTTGTTGTAGATACAAGCATTAGGTTGGAAACCATCTTTAATGATTCTTTCAAGAACACTCTTAGCTGCAAATGGACGATCTTCCAGACACAACGACACGATAAGATAATCATATATCTCGTATGCAACAATCGTTCCAAGTTTCCGAAGTTCTACAACCAAATTCAAAGCTGAGATCAAGCTACCTCCTCTTCCATATCCTTCCACCATAATCCTACAAGTGAAACTATCAGGGCAAATGCCAGTTCGAATCATATCGTGTAGCAATGATCTTGCCTCTTGCAGCCTTCCATCCTTACAATATGCATTAATTAGCGTATTATACAATACGACATCGGGATCCAATTCTCGATCGATCATTCGATGAAATAGCTGATGGGCCTCTCTTACCCTTCCTAACTTACAAAGACCATTCATCAAGGAAGTATATGAAACAAGATCAGGCATCACACCCCTTCTAAACATTATCCTATATAAATAGAATGCATCATCTAATCTTCCTCTTCGGCAATAACTATCGATCAAAGTATTGTACGTCACGACATCGGGATCGAAACCCTCTTCTTCCATCTTTTCTAAGAACTCATTAACCTTATTCACATCCCCAACTCTACACAAAACATAAGTCAAAATATTAAAAGTATATGCATTTGAATGAACTCCAATCCTTCCCATTTCTTCATAGAGCTCCCAACATTGAGCATCACACTTCATCTTCGCCAGTCCATTAAGAATACAATTACAAGCAATCACACTTGGAACAAAACCCATCTTCACCATCTTCTTAAAGCTCCCATAACTTTCTTGAATCATATGAACTTTCACATACGCCTTAATAAGCATCTCAAAGATAACAGGATTCCAATTACAGTGCTCAGTGCACAATACCAGATTATGAAAAACATCCTCACTACCTGAGGCATTATCCTTAGACAACTCAATCAATTCAGACAAGAGTTTCATCGCCATGGAAAATTGTCGGGACCATGCCAATATATGGATAATAAGGCAATAATTCTGAGAATTGAGTGTAATCCCCAAATCAAATTTAACCCAATTGAAAAAAGCAAGAACAGAGACGAAATTAGATTGGCACCTCAATATAATCTTGGAGATTTCACGATGACCCAAGTGGGGAAGAAGCTCCTTAATGTCGGATTGAAGAAGAGATAACTGCGTGTTGCTGGTTTTGAGGTGCGAAGAGACGAGTTCGACGATGTTGAAGGGGTTTTGGTTTTGTGGGAGAAAATGGTAAAGAGGGTTGACGATTAATTTAGTTTCGGACCGAGGAATTGATTGTAAAAATGTTGAGGATGAAGCAGAAGAGAAATTTGATTTGGGAATTGAAGCGAGAAAGAAGAAGGGCTTCGAGAGTTTGGTGAGATTCGAAGCGGGAATTCGATGCATTGGTGTTGGATGAAAGGAAATCGCAGGGAAGAGCGCGATTAGAAATACAAAAACTCGGCACAGCGGGAGAATTTCTATTCCATTGAAAACTATGGTATATCCGCCATACCTCTTCTTCTCCCGTCGGAGCGCCGCCGGAAATATCGGGTTTACAAAAGAAAGGTTAATCCGAAACACCGGGACGGAACATCAAAGGCTTCCCACAGGTAGTTTAAGGTTAGGTCATTTGTTTATTAAATAATTAAAATAGTAATTATTTATATTTCACTCCTCAAATAAAATATTAACTTTAAAAAATACACTTTCTAAAAAAAAATTACAATTTTCAAAACAAAATCTAATAAGATAATGTGATTTAATTTATTTTAAAATGATCGGTTCGCATAATGTCAAAATACTATTTTTTATGAAATATTTAATTTTTACATATATCGTGTTATATTCTATCATTTTTCATTCCTCCTAAACTTTTAAACTTAAAGAAGGGTTTCAATTAAACCTTAAAATATTATTAAAAAAATATTTTTTATATTCATTTATTAAATTAAAAATACGTGTAAAATAAAATTATAAATTTTTGTTAAATTTTATGAGTGAATTAGCATAAATTAAATAGTGGGTAACTATTATAAATCAGTGAAATTTGATACGATATTAAAAAAAATAAAATTCTCTATTTTTTTTATATTATTATTATTTTAATTTAATAGTGAACGATAATTTTGCTTGAAATAATCTAACTCATACAACTAATTAAATTTAAAAAAATAAGGAAAAAGTAAAGTCTGACATGGTTTATTTCCCAACAACTTTAATGTAAAATAATAATAATAATAATAATAATAATAATAATAATAAATAAAGAATAAAAAAAAGAAGGAAAAGTATAAATAGAAGCCCACAAGGATTGCATGGGTTGGTTGGTGACAAACGCAAGCAATGAGAGTCCATGTCCAAATCATTGCTCAAATGACTTCTAAACATTTCAATCATTGCGCTTCCACTTTACCCTCACAACCAAAATTGCTTCCATTTCTATATAATTTTTTTAAATTATATTGACATTAAATTAAATATTTAAATTTAGAACACAGTTGAGTTATGCTCATATTAATAATACTTTTTCCATATTTAAAAATATAATCGTAAACAATTTCATAGCTTAAATTTAAAATTTAGAAGTTAATTATTGTAACAAAAAAAAAATAGTTCAAGAACATTTCAAACTTTTAATTTTGTAATCGTAAACGAAGTATTAAAGATGAAGAATTGTGAAGTAAGATATCGAAACAGAAAGGGAGTAAGGAGTCGGTAAAGTTAGTGTGGAAAATTAGGTTTGAGTAGGTCAATACAATGAGCCTTGGAAGAGCTGTCTGTACTACCAAATGCATTACAACAACAAAAAAAAGTAAATTCAAAACTCAAATAAATAAATAAATAAATAAATAACAATAGGGCTCTTTCTTTGACTGTGACAAATGATTCTTATAGGAAGGAATATATTAAAGCCAAGAAAGCCATGGTTTTTGTATTATTATGCTTTTTTTTCCTTCTTAATGTAACTATACAATAAATTCACCCTCTTTTCCTTGCCCTCTTATTTTAGGTTAAATTAAAATGTAAATTGAGTTCGAGTCTATGTCTAATAGATACTGTCACAGTCGAAATTAAATTATATACTTGATAAAAATTATTATATAATTAGCCACCATACTTTTTTTTTGTTGAAATATTTTAATTTTAATTAATTCTGATATTTAGAATGGACGTGATTTAACATATGTGAACTATACTTCAATCGTATTTTTTAAATGAGTGGATGTGTTATATTTTATATTTAATGACACATTAGAAATTAATTTTAAATGTTAAAAGACGAACTAAAAGTAAATTGTGGGACTGGGTTAGCGTTGATGAAGGGTGTAAATTACGAAAAAGCCAGTGTAGGTCACTATATTTACAGAAATACCACGATTTCAAAACATGCAACCGCGTTTAAAGCATAGAGAAAAGGAGAAAGCTTGGGGATAAGTGTTTTGTTTTTTGAGTATTTTAAGAATCACTTACGAAATTCTAAATCCAAAAAGGCAGCAAAAGCTTAGCATCATAATCCATTCCCATCCACAAAGTGCATGGCATTCACTTTAATTACCCAAAAAGCTCAGGGGTATTTTCGTAATCAACTTTCTATATAACAACAATACTTCAATTAAACACACACACACCCAACCCATATCTCAAATCAAAATGGCTGCTCCATCTTCTTCACCAAACATCCTTCCTTCTCTCCAAGTTTTCTCACTCAAATCCTCTAATTCTTCTACCTTATTCCTCGTCAAATTCAAATCCTTCCTTCACACTATCATCTTCTCTCATTTGTGTCGGTTGGCTCGGGCGATCTCCCGAGCCAAGTCGACGGTGGTTCGAGTTTTGAAGAAAAATTATCACTACACCAACAAAAACAAGAACAAGATCTTTTTCGGGTCGTTTAGACTTCATTATAATTGGTGTTCTAACCATGTGATGCCTGTGCCTGATCCTGTGTGGGAAGGTCATTTTTACTACGACGCTGCCACTGCAGATGGCTCGCAGCTGTCCGGGTATTTGCAATGGTTGGAGGAGAGAAAATTAGAGAGCGAGACGGCAGCGGGGGTGACGACGATGGCAACGGAGATGAATGAGATCGACAAATTGGCGGAGATGTTCATAGCAAGCTGCCATGAGAAATTCAGGCTGGAGAAACAGGAATCAGCTAGAAGATTTCAAGAGATGATGGCAAGAAGCATGTGAAGAAAATTTGAAAGGAAAAAGGTGGGTTTGATGGTGTTGGGGTGGCAATGTTTTTTTTTGGGTTGAAATTCTTCGTCTTAATGTATATTATTTTGGGTGGAATTAAAATTTTCATCATTATATCCAAAATTATATCCAAAATTAAGCTTAATTAATTAGTTTATTATGATTTTTTTTATTTTTTTATTTTATAATTATATCTTCCGGGTTTGATTTGATTTCTTACTTTATTAATTTTTTTGAAAATATGTTGTTTTTTCTTTTGAAATTTGGTTGATAATTATTTAAAAAGTGTTTTTAAAAAGCAAAAAAAAAAAAAAAGGAGCAAATGATGATACTATGAACAAATTATAGTTAGAATAGAAAATTGTGCTTTCACTTTTTATTTTAATATTTAAAAAAAAAATAGAGAGAATAATGAGAGAGAGAGAGAGAGAGAGAGAGAGAGGAGTATTGGATGGATGCATCGCTTTCAAGTTTCATTTTGGAGGTTGGCAGGTAGTGATTCTGTTTTCCAGCTTTTTTGGGATTATACGGTGTCGTTTAATTGAACGGTACAGACAATTCCTCATGTCAGGAAGGGCAAAAGACCAAAAATCAAAAGACAGAGGAAGAAAAACAGTGTCTGCCTGTGGGTTTTGTTCTGTTAAATGGTTCGCTTTTTTTGGTCCCTTGTTCAGTTTCATAGATTACTGTAAATGACGACTATAAAACGTTATAACCTATTAAATTTATGTTCGTCTTGAAGATGGATGCTAGACCATAGTGTGAGATCTCACATTGATCGAAGAAGAGAACGAAACATTCTTATAAGGGTGTGGAAACCTTTCTCTAATAAACGTATTTTAAAACTATGCGCGGGTTAAAGCGGATAATATCTACTAGCGATTTGCTTGAAATGTTACAAATAATCATTAAAGATGGGCAATGTTTAAGTGGGCATAGACGGTGGTCGTCGATGGGACAACGACTACTATGATAAAAATGAGGTAAAGTGTGAGAGTATTTGGGTCATTTTTCTAAAATTTTGTTTAGAAAATGAGCTTGGTGGACCTGACACGTATAGACGTGTCTTAATAGTTGCTTTTCTTGAAAGTATATTGGTAAGTGTAGATGTGGCAGTCTCACACGACATCGCCAGCTCTAATCATACTCACATACACCTCATTTATCCAATCATTTTCAACCAAAATTACACACACAACAAGTGTGACTATCATTAAATCATAAAAAAACCTTACGCATGTGACATCAAAGTAAAGAAAAGGTACATAAATCGCATCTAAATAAGATAATTAAAAGATAGTATCGATATCAACCAGACATATTTTCTTTTTTAATAGCTCAATTATAAGAACTTAATCTTAAAATTAAGTGTGTTTAGCTCGGAGCAATTTTATATCGATTGATCTCCTTAAAAAAAAAAAATCGACCAACGTTCGTATAATTTTTTACACATAATTAGAATTAGATTATATTAGCGTATCATATGATCTCGATTTATAAAAATTGTGTTTAAATGACCCGTTCCTTTTAACGTCATAATTATAAACGAACTCTCTAGCTCATTGACCAATGCCTTAACAAACAACTACGACATCTTTTTCCAGCTTGCTTTTTCATCCTCACATTATTCTAACTAAATCAATCGATGCCCTCAATCTGTTTCAACAAAGTCTCCAATCAAACCTTTCTTTTCTTTTCGCTTAAAAAAAAAAAAAGAAAAAGCGTAGAATTTATAAAATTTAATTATCTAAATTTTTTAATTTTGGAAATTACTCTTTTTAAGAACAAATTTGAATGAGCTAGAATGTTTTAACTAATTAAAATTATAAATAAAAAGAAATTACAAAAATCGATTTTGTTATTATAATTACACTTTTAAAATTTTAATTTTTTCTAGTTCGTGAATAAACTTTGCAATCTCATATTTTCATATTTAATTTGATAAAACTATTTTAATATACTTTTGAAGACTTCTGAAAGTGATAGGAGTGGATCACACAAGATAGACCGGTCAAATATTTTAATATACTTTTTTTTTTTTAATTTTAAAATTTAAAATTTAAAATTATAAAAAAGAAGGGTGTGGATTTGGAAAGAATCTTGCTTTCTGAGCAATGTTTTGTTCTTTATTCCCTACCTCTCTCTTTATTTGCTTTTTTTTGGGTAATTTCATGGAGAATCTCATTCCTTCTTGCAAGTGATGCCTTAATGTAAGAAAAAGTGAGGCATAAAATTATTTTCTTGGGATTTTGTTCTCTCCCTATTTTTCTTAATTTCAAATATTCCACGTCAGCTTAGGAGTTTAATTAGATTCTTAATTACTTTAACCTCTTTAAACAGTTTAATTAGATTCTTAATTACTTTAACCTCTTTAAACCAATAATATAAATGAGTTTGGGAGTAAAGTTTATGGAATATAATTCCACATTCTAATTAATTAAGAGTTAATATCTATACAAAATTAACTAATAATTAAATTTTGTTTTTTTGAAAGAAATTATATTTGTAATTTCCTTTGCTAAATTATAATATTTTTGTGTTGTTGTTATTATTATTATTATTATTATATTGTTAGCTAAATCATTCATTACGGATGGGCTTTTTCTTTCGAGTAGGCCCATAATTCAAGCCCATACCAAAGCAGCTCGGCCTAATAATCTAATTATATATACTAATTATCGACGTTTTTTTTTAGTTTTATATATTTAGATGTTAATTTTATAATGATTTATTATTTAAATAAAATAAAATTTGGTCTCTATCATTTTAAATAAAAATCTCGTAAATAATCTTTAGAAAAATGCATATTATTCACTAAATTATACGAATATAATAATAATTATTAAATTAGTAGTTGAATAATTATCCTCCATTTATGCGACTATTCAAAAATCTAAAAACAAAAAGAAAAAAAAAATTATGAACTGAAACTTCCCCGATCGATCCACCGTCGTTTCAGCGATTAATTTACAGCTCCGACATGTCGTGTCTGCTAATTCTGGATCGGATTAGCTCCGGTGGGCGGCACCTGTCTGAAGCTCTGTTCCACAGCTTTCTTGGGCTCTTTAATGGCGGAAGTTCCAGTTTCAGAAACAGAGTCGGACATGGAATTAAGAACTACCCTTCTTCCTAATAAGCTTCTTCTTCCCAAATGTTCGTGACCGGAACAGAAAGAAGAGCTGATTATGAAGATATGAATCAGAATCAGAAGAAAAACGGCATATCTGAATGCAGCTCTGCAACTCAAGCTTAAACCCTTCTTCTTCATTTCTCTGTAACCTTAATTGAGTTTCAGTGGAAATGGAGAAATGGGTTTTTGTAGTTGGAGAGGATTATGATAGGTTTTTTTGTAAGACGACAAATAATAATAAATAAAAAAAAGTGCGTTCTATTGGACTCTATTTTTATTTAATCTTCTCTTTTTCTAAATTAATAAAAATAACCATAATTTTTTTACTTTAATTGAAAAAGTAATTTTTAAAAATTTCAATAAAAATATAAAAAAAAACTCTTAAATTAAAAAAAAGTTTTAAAAAAATATTATTACCGAAAATTGTTAATAATTTGTATAAAAAAATACAGCTATCGTAGTATAAGTATACAACCATAATTATCATGTTTCAAAAATATCCATGAGCTTTAAAAAAAAAAATTAATACCCTTAAACTTTTAAAAAAATATATGGAGATGATCAATGATACATAGATTAAAATAATTTTTGTCGATAGAATTAAAAATTTTTTTAATAAAAATTAAAAGGGTGTTAATATTACTTTTACAATCGTACCAGTATTTTTAAATGTGGTACTAGATATTTTTCTTTTTTTTTTAAATTTGAAGGGTATTAATGAATTTTTTTAAATTTAAAGGATATTAATGAAATTTTTTTAAATTTAAAGGTACTTTTTAAATACTATTGAAAAAAATGTAAAAAACTTTACATTAAAATGTCAAATTAAAATAACTGATTTTTAGGTGGGTTTGTGATATGATTAGGTCATATTACCATATTTTGTATTTATGTTTAAAGTTTTCTTTTTCTTATAATTATAAAATGGATCTCAATTATTGAAGTTGGCTTCATGCCTTTAATGGAGTATGTTAGAGGTTTTTATTTTTATTTTTTTTAAAATATGAAAATGTTAATTAAAACAAAATTTTCTAAATTGCTGAAATTTTTGGCTAAGCACTTTGAAAAGTATTTTTCATATTTAAAAATTATGTGATATGCACATATTTAATATATATTTTTAAAAAAATTAAAAGAAAGTCCATCGCCAATTATTAAAATGAATTATATAATATGTCGGCAATATTGTATTTGAGAGTTCATAACATTAAATAAATAATAATAATACTTTGTTAAAGAGCTATATATATTTTAAAAAATAAGTTCCATATTGTTCACGATTTTGGCCAATCAATTGAGATAGTTTCCTAGCATATTTGGTAAGGGGTGATGATGTAATTTTGTCATATTATTAGATTTGAAATCTATATTTAAAATCTTTTTTTTTATTTTAATGTCACATCATTTCTTGAAATCAATGCATTGATGTATGTAACACACTTGGCAATAGAGCTTATATACTTTTAAAGTTTTATTAATCAATAAACAATATTTGGCTCCATTTGGCGTCCACCACCGTTAAGTAATTGACAACAAAGAGAGAACATACAGGCTCCAGCCCGGGACTTGAAATCTAGTTTCAGCACTTGATGGCTCCGACGTTCCCCTACATCCTATCTGACATAGTCTCATTACCTATTCATCGCTTCTTAAGAGTAAATACTATCCCCACAAACCAACACGAGTCATTCCAACATACTTTGTTCTCACTTACATGCATCTCAGAAAAATTCTTAAGAGGTCACCTAACATAGAATTGGTCCAAGTAAATGTAGCTTAACTATGAAGTTTCTATGATTAAGCCACCGAAAAGGAAGGTGCACCTTGTAGGTATATAAGGTATCTTTTATTTCCTTCCAAATCTTTCTTAGTCATCCTATCTCCAGGATCATTCTCATTTGTACGTGGTCTCGATTCATTCATGTACCTCTTCTTAATAATGGTGAGGTGTATTAAAACTATATTTTAAAAATTTAGTGATACAATTATATAAAAAAAAGAATTTTATAATGTTTAAAAAGAGAAGAAGTATGGGAAAATGCATTATTAGGAAGAAAAGTAGTGGTGAGTAGAGAAAATGAAATTCAATAATTCAAATAAATTTCAACAAACATGAAATAGGGCATATGGGTCCATGGAATTATGTATTGAAGAGAAAATATTCCTAAAAAAAAAAAAGAAGAGTGAATAGGAAAAATTAAGTGAATTTGGAGAAACCTCTTCTCTAAACTGAATCGACACATTAACTAATTCACAAAATTTGGTTCAAAATTTTGGCAACGTTCTTCCTAAGTTTCAACATTTGGAAGCATCTCATTGTTTTTATTCAATTATAAATGTTCTTTTTCCTTAAATTTCACTATTTTTTTTTAATGATTTGATAACTATTTAATTGTGTTTTTGCATTTTTTTTGGGTTCATTTTTCACATTATTTCCGTTCCATTGCTTTTTTTTTTCACATTCACATACCATCTTAAAAAATATATATTTTTCTAACTTTTTTTTCTTCCTCTCTCTCTTTCTAAATTTCTATCTACAAAATTTATCTTTTCCTCTCTAAAATTTAAATTTACTTTATTTTCAACGGTGTGCCATTACATGTTCTCTCCAATTTTTCGTAATTTCCAAATATATCATATGCGTTTTTGTTAGGTATAATTTGCAATAAATAGACCTATCAACTTCTTAATTGAATTATGTTGTTTTATTTTTTATTCTAAAAAAGAATTAATGTGTTTTTATAGTAATTTAAATATAGATAAAAGTAAGCTCTCCAAATCACTCTTGAAAAACTGTTTTGGTAGTATTTTGGACCTCTTTTTTGTTACAAATTTGTCTAAAACTAAAGAAGATTCAAAGGTCCTTTACATATGTGATAGTGATTATTCGGTTGATTTTCCTATTCACTTGCACCAGTAAGTTTATTCACATTCACATTAAGTGTGAATTGTGTCATTTTTATGGTTGAGTGGTCTTCTTCCTACCAACTTTATCGTGTTTATCTATAAATTTAGTTTCTAAATTTTGAGAGTAATTGACATGCAAAACTGAATTCCTGTTCGAAGGAGACAAACTGATTTAGCATTTTTTTTTTGATATATTGGAGTCATAAAAAATTATTGACATATTGGGTGTAAATTTGAATGAAAATGATATAGTAAATGATAACGAAGCTATCATTTACTATACAGGATTCATAGCATGGAAAGACAAATGGCTCGTTCAGTTCTATCTTACAAAATATTTACCACCTAAAAGCAACTCTGAACGTGAAGATTATGAAGAAATGAAGAAAGAATGAAAGTTATTACTACTCTAATAACCATCATTCTTGATTAAGGCATGATGCTGAGCTTCTAAATCTACCATAGCTTGAATCCAATGGACATCAATATCTAATAAACTATACATCACATTATTGTTTCAAACTCTTAATGTTCAGAAAACA
Organism: Cucurbita ficifolia; assembly: GCA_033971965.1. Taxonomy (NCBI): domain Eukaryota; kingdom Viridiplantae; phylum Streptophyta; class Magnoliopsida; order Cucurbitales; family Cucurbitaceae; genus Cucurbita; species Cucurbita ficifolia. The sequence goes on from CM066965.1 coordinate 19,096,556, forward strand.
GAATTCCTGACTTTGGGTCATCCTAAACTCCTACTGCTCTTAGTTCTCTAGAAGTTAGTTCCATGCACAACAAAGTGAATAAAAACAATTCTCTATCACTCATTTATTTTCTGTATAAAAAAAAATTGACAATATACACCATGGTAATTGTAAACACACACCTCTATATCGAGAAATTACAGCGTGACTGCTAATGCCATCCTTTCCCTTTATCTACAGGGAGTTTGTATTTTCTGCATAATTGTAGCGGGAGCGGGTACCTGACTGGGACTTGGATGCCTTTACAAATGTTACCGAGGCTTTACTACCTGTGCAGACTGTCAAAATATAAAGTAGAGAGGCTTATGAGAATTGAAAGTATGCAAAGGAAAAAAGAGATCAGCATATGGGCTACCAGTTCAATGGTTTTCAAGCATTTTAGTTTCAAGGAGATATGGAGAGATGCAAAACTGACCATATTAAGAAGGCGGAGGGCAGCGGGACGGGTGAACTTCCTCGCAAAAAGGAAACATGTGGATGGCTTTCCCTTACTGGTGCACCATTCTCTTCGATATTCAGTTTCGTAGTAGATATTATCAATACCCTGCACAAGACGAACGTTCTTTATCGTGAACAAATTAAAAGGTCAACAGAAAACACAAGCAGAATGTTGGCTCTATGCCTTGGAATTATTTTACCAAGTACCAGTTGCTGACTGAATGAGTAATAAATCAGATTCAACTTTCATTTGTATTAAGGAGTAAAGCGAAGAATCGCATCCTTATCAGTGTGTTACAGAGGAACTTAAGGGAATGGGGTGAATAGTTGGTAAAGACAGTTAAAGAATTTTCGTTCTTTAAAACCTAGAGCGAGTGGTTCAATGATTTACAGAAGATGAGGAAATTGCTCATAAACACAGTATTGGATGCAAAATGGATGTAGCCACTCAATTAACACGTGTTATGAACAAAAAATAAAGTACCTTTATAGATTGTATAAGATCAAGAGTAGCATCTGAAAATTTGTATGTTACAGGATGCCAATTACGACGTTCATGGTCTCTGGAGTGTGAGAGATCCCATGCTGAATATGTAAGTGATCTTCGTGTGAGTTCTTCTTCAAGCCCTTCTTGCTGAATCATTAAAAATAAATGATTAGTAATATGACCAATTGCTTAAAATCTTGACTGCATAGGCAAATTGTTGTTCAAGAAAGTTTCACGTGGATTTCTTTTCATTATCTGCTAGAAACTCATAGTTTGTGTCGAAATTTGAAAGTTAGGATCATAGGATTCATTACCGCATGAATAAGTTTTAATACAAAGCTGCATTTTCAGATTATTAGCAAACAAGAAGTGTTCCAAGTTTCCAGCAATGATGTCAATGTTCAGAAGTATAACGTTCAACTATTATATTGCATGAATAACATGCGCTAATAGGATTATAATCAACCAGAAGAATGATCGTGCATGCAATGGTAAAACAAAGGATCATTGCATGCCTAGAACGTTCGATGTTCTATTCCTCCTTAGATAATCAGCCAAGTTTTTCTCGAAATAGAAATAGCTTTAATGTATTGAAATGGTTGAAAATCTTACGGCCAATAAAGTCTGAACATAATGTTCATCAGGTATGCAATTGTGTTCCTTGGATCCATCGCTAGGCTGCACAACAATATATTCAAGACATTAGTAGTATAGCAAGTTAAGCAGTTTAAATTAGCACTAGTTCCTTTATTTTAAATCTAATGTCTTTATCATACATGCCATGATTATATTGTTAATGTGAGGCCCAATAACATTTGCGAAATGATAACAAGAAACTGCTTATGATTGAAATTCTTACAAATGGGTGATCCCGCCAAAACTCTGGTAGTGATTTCCTCTGCATAACCATCAAACATACAGCTGAGTAATTAATACTATTCCTGAATTGGTAATAAAAGAGACATGGAAATATACACAACAAAATGAAAACAAGTGACCATAGAAGTGAACATGGCATCCATATCATAGGATGATAAAAATTCGGGAAGATTACTTGCCTTGCAATGCTGTTGAAACATTGGAAAGACTGTATTATCCTTCACTACAACCTCTGCATGCTTCCTTGTCAATACAACCCACTACAAGAGGATAATGAAGGTCATTTGTAGTCTGCAGAAATTTACAAGAAAAAAAATTATATGATTTAATTGGGTTATTAGATATAATGATTACCTGAGACCCTTTTCTCCAATTGCGAACAGGAATTACCGGATCCATTTTAGGATTGTAACGCCCTTCTTTTGTATCAGCAAAACTGGTTCAACCATTTACTAGTTAAACATATTTACCACCCAAAGCTATAAAACTTTGATAACATACACGATGACATGTTTAAAGTCCATAATCTAGAATATATCAAAATGTGGATGATTCAAAATACAAAAACTGGTAGATTAGCTTCTTTGTAATCTGCAATCTGTATAGGATAAAACACAACATAATTATTGTTGTTGAAACTTCAATGTCGAATAGAAAACAACAATTTGATACTTTCAATATGCCTTCCAACTTTAGAATCACTAGGAGAACTATGGCCGTTAGATTTAGAACCAATTAATTCTAGTTGTAGGAGACATTTTCACAAGAAAGCTGTTTATATTTTAGATAGAGTTAGATAAGGATGAAAAAGGGTCAAGCAATAAAGACCACTAATTCAGAAATAGCGCTATAATGTATGTATAAATTAGTCCGTTTACCTGTCCACAAAACTAGTTGAAGTAGACATGACGTAGTCATATGTGTAGCTGAAGTTGTATAATGGTATGCAGCTGAGAAAAGATCAATTAACTGAAACATTGTAAGGATTGACTAATCCCATTAAAACAACCTTCAAAATATTTTGGAAAGAAAATATAACACATCAAATCTTCCTTCACTCAATTATTAAAAATATATCTTATACCATTACTAAATGTACTAAAAACTTTTATGAATTGAAGGACAAAATGACATCGTAAGAGGATACACAGGCTAACCACATCAAGTCTCACCTGTCAGAAAGAAAAATAAATCGTTGATTTGAAGTATCGGTAAGTGCATGCCTAAGCAAGATACGTTCTGCCTCAATCATACTTGCCTCACCCCAGTCTACCTGATATACAAAACATTAGCATCAAGACAAACACATAAATGGAAATGAACTTTGCAGTGAAGCAACACAAACGACTAAATGAAATTTCCTTATCCTCCTTGATGTAATATATTTACGTATACTTTAAAGGGAAGGCCAAAGAAGCTCGATAACCCTCTAAACATTTTTATTTGTGCACACATAAATGCAAAGCGCTGTAGAACAATGCATTTTGGTACTCTGGGAGAGAAAAACAGGCTGCGGTAGAAGTAAGTCTTCAGTTGTATCCCATTCCATGAGATGCAGTTTCCAAGCAAATGATTAACTACTACTTCTTACGATGAAATTCCTTTTATGCTCTTTCCGGAATCTTCGTTAAGCAGCAAAGGCGCTAACAAGTAACAACTACATATACTTGAGGAATTATACATATATATTAGCCACTAAATTAGGACTCACACCCCAATTACTCTACCTATAGTATCAATTCGTTGACAATTTGAATTTCTCATTCCATCATAAGAATTGTTACCTGTATACTACCATTAACTTGACGATTCAAAAAATAGATCGATCTTGTCGTCGCTTTGTTAAACAAAAATCCTGGCCTCGAATGAACGAAGATCGAAAACCTATTCTCCCCTTCCTGCTAAAAAAGTATACTAACTTCATTACCGCAGTGAAAACAAAGAAATTATGAAATTGTTCCTATGTTCTCCACAATTTCTAAAAAAAGATGGAACATTAAATCCGATCAAATGGCAAGTATCAGTAAAAAAAAATTGCCAATAAACATCCATAATGAGAAGTATTAACTATTTAGCACGATAAACACGACCTGAAAAAACGTATCCCAAACTATGTCCAACGGAAGCCGGTTCCGAGCTATGAACAGAAACGCGATTTTAGGTTCCTGCATCGATTGAGGACGCAACGACGCCAACATCATAACCCGACCATACTGAGACTGCATCATAACTAAGCTCCCAAAGCAAAATACAAGCAATAGAGCAAGTGCGAGCTTCCTTTTCCATTTGAAGAGCGCCTTCCGCTGCGCAACCTTCTGCTTCATGAGGCTTCCTCTCCTGTTCAGCCAAATTTCTCCACCATTTCAAGCACGAAAGGAAAAGCAGGACATCAACAAGCTCTTCGCGATATGTATCATCGTTTCTCCCATTTAAACCCAGCGCGATCCACCGGCCGGGTGAAGCAAATTTTTGGATCGTTCGAGCAGCAAAAACTCGAATTAAGTGGAAATTGTAAGCAAATTGAAACAGAAAATTGCGTGGTAGTGCGGGTAATAGAGATCGAGAAGCTTGAGAAGAGGAAGAATACTCGTGAAAGCAGAGTTTTCTCCGGCGGCAGCGTGGGAACGGGAAAGTAGAGAGAGGGAGAGAGAGAGAGAGAGAGAGAGTTAGGAGTGAGAGTAACTTCAGCTTAGGTGCTTTGTGTAGGCAGTTTAGTTTCCTCCATTAAATTCTACTTTGCTTTAGTATTTATTTATATATGCTCATCTTTGCGTGCAAAGCTGGATATTCCCTTCCTTTCTAATTCTATATTTCCAATTTGCTTTTTTTTTTTTTGGTGAAACTTAAAATTTTAAAATTAGAATTTTATTCTTTCATAAATGATCTATAATTAAATTATAAGGGCTAATTATAATATTTAAAATTATAATTTAATTTATCATTTAGCTATAAGATTATTATATACTTAACGGTTAAATCTTAAAATATATTCCTAGACTAGTTAGTCTCCTCTATTATTTAAATTGTCGACGTCAAATAATACATTTATTTATTTTTAAAGAGAAAAATAAGTAAAATTCTTTTTTTTTACTTTTATTAAAAATTATCCTACTAATAAAGTAATGAAATTGATTTTTGACACTAATGTATATTTCTTATTTCATAATTTTGTGTTAGATGTTTATTTGCCAAAAAATTAATTACTATAATTTTAAGTTTCAAGATTAATCTTATAATATAATAACACCTCATAAATATTACTTATATAGTTGGTTCAAATTATCGAAATTAAATTTGTACTTTAGCAGAAACAAAATTATTTAATTTAAAATGAGAGGAGTAGAAATTGAAAGAAAATGATGGAAAGCCAAACTGAAGTGTAGGAAAAATAGAACATGGGAGTTTCTTGTGAAAAAAATAATAATTATGAAATCGTGAAGCACACACTTTTTAATTATAATTTTTTCATAAATAAGGGTTAGTAGTATTTTAAAATCCAAGCAACCCAACTGCTACTGATTGTGTTGCAATGGAAGTAATTAATATCTCTATGTCAAACTTTTTGAACTTTATACATTTCAAAATTATCATAATTAGTTGAAATGTTAGAATACTTTTTTTTTTAATTGAGAGTTAGTTTTGAAATATTTATAAAATATTAAAAGTATTAGTGTAAAAGTAGAATTAAATAAATATATTTTTATAATCCTCTTATAGGCCAAAACCAACCAAGTAGATTTCCGGACGACGTCGTTTGCCGGGGCAATCCTTCCAGGGATCAGAAACCATGAGATCGTTATCCATCACTCCTCAAATCACAGTGAAGAGGTCAGCAAGATCTTCCCTCTAATTTTCCCCTTTTCAATTCGCTTAATCTGCCTCTAATGGCCGTTCGTTTCGCCATTGAAGTTTCTCGGCAGGCGACGCTAGAAGAAGAACATACACAATCAGCACATCTCAGAAATCTGTCATTCCTATCGGACGGCCCTCGAGATTCAGAAATTTCACCTCGCGATTCCGCATGAGTGTCGATAATGGAGGCTCGAATCGGAGCCGCGATCGGATTGGTGCTGGAGATGCAGTCATTATCGTCGACCATGGCTCCCGGCGGCAGGAATCTAACCTCATGCTGAGTAAGTTAGGGTTTCGGAATTTGGGTGAAATTTGAAACTCTACGCAGGCTAATTCTATTGTGATTCCGAATTTGTTGTAAATTTCAGATGAGTTCGTTGCTATGTTTAGGGATAAAACTGGTTACCCTATTGTGGAGCCTGCTCACATGGTATGTTCTTCTTAACTGCATTTTTCTTGTGGGGCTGTTAATGAATTCTCTTTTACTTTGCTCTAAAAACCACAGGAGCTGGCTAAACCATCGATAAGAGACGCATTCACATCGTGCGTCGAACAAGGGGCCAAACGCATCATCGTAAGCCCGTTCTTCCTCTTCCCCGGTCGACATTGGCAACAGGTAACTTGCTGTAAGGCAGTTGATTTGATTAAATGACTCTTTCAGTAAGTGGATTGATAGCAATGGCTGGAATTTTGTAGGATATTCCTTCCTTAACAGCTGAGGCAGCAAAGGACCACCCAGGAATATCATACATAGTAACTGCTCCTCTTGGTCTTCATGAAAAGCTGGTGGTAGGAATTTCTCGAGTAGATTTTTTTCTTTTCACAGTATAGGATAGTGAAGAAACAGGTTCATAAATGATCAAAGAAAAAAAAGACTGTATTTGTTAGTATTGAAATGTGAGGTGTTCTGTTGGCAATGGCAGGATGTTGTGAATGATAGAATGAACCACTGCTTGAGTCATGCTGCTGGAGTTGCAGATGAATGTGAAGTTTGTGCTGGAACAGGCAAATGCAGATTTAATTAATGAGTCTATGAAAGTAGGGACTTGGGATGAAACGACGTAGTTTCGTTTCGAGTGAACGTGTTAGGTGGTGGGGATTGGATGGTTTTGTATATCAATGACTACTGAAGGCTTGAGAATCTATCTTTGTTTGGTATCTAAGTTTGTAAGCTTGTTCTTCATTCTATTTTCACAAATGACTACAATATGCACAATAATATTAGTTCTCAAAAGGGTTTTGAGAACAGTTTTCCAAACAAACTATTGGATATAGTGATTGAAATTCATAGCTTTTCATGAATCTACCTGTGTGTCCCAAAAACTTGTTTTACCCAATTCCAAATTCCATTGATCTTCTCCATCTGTATTTTCATGCTCGCATTAGCTCGAGCCTCTGCTTGAGCTGGGGTTTCTTCAACCGTTTCCTTTCCTGTAAATCTTCACATAAGTGATCGAATTGAACTAAAAAGGCAGTTGAGAGTAGCTTCATAACTCACCAAATTTTGTGTCCTGTTTCTGTCGTTTCAGCTGCTGGGTGAAGGCTTTGGCCGCCATGAAGACATTGGCCGGAATTTCCCAGCCGCCTCCAAACACGCCATATCCTTCCTTGGGCAGTGGCTGCATCAGATACTCCAACACTGCCAGTTCCTCCTTTTCTACCCAATATATGCAATTTACGGGACATGATTCCACTGAAACCTGTAAGAATGAAGCGAAGATGCTTAGTGTTCTTTTCCTTCTCGTAATTTACATTGTTTCCCCTTTTACCTGAATTTTCTGATCATTGTCTCCATACTGAACCTTAACTCGTGCACGACCAAGAGTCTCATCCATGGTGAATGTATTACTTGCATGGTGTACACATTCCCTGCAACCTGTGAGAAATTATGCAAGCTTTTCATCTTCGTATTTGAAAGTGGTTTCAAATAAATAATAACGAGCTAGTGATGAATCCAAGCTAAAAGGATCGTGTTTTAAGTCAACATTCACAAAAAATTTAGACATCAAGAAACTCGAGTACAACAATAAGAACATCCAAATCCAATCATAATAATGCCTATATGTCGCCACAAAATCAAACTGCATAATCAACAAAAGTCAACAAAAGTCTCTCCAGGCTTCGAGATATTTTCCAATATTGTTACTTGGTAGAGTTCATTAACATAATGAATAATAAAGGATGAACACAACCATACCAATGCAGGCGTTTCCGTCAACAAACAAAGCCTGAGACCGCAGAGGTCCTTTCCAGGAGCTGTAACCTAATCCAGGGTTATAATTCCCAAATCTCACCCTCATCTCACCCATGGAAGAATCATATTCCTTCCTTTGATCCTCTCTCATCAGAACTCGATAAGCCTCGTTCAACCTCAACGTACGCTCGTGGCCCTGACAATTTTAAAAAATCATCAGAAGGTAATGTGTTTACAATGAATTCTGGTAGAAATTAATAACCTCTTGGCCTGCAATATCCGGATGAAATTTCTTCTGTAACTTTCTGTAAGCTTCTTTGATTTCTTTAGCATTTGAATCTGCAGAAACTCCAAGCAGCTCGTAATAGTTCGTCTCGTTCGCTCTTTCACTTGCGCTGCATCTAATCGCCGTCCATCTCCGCTTCCTTCCGACCAAAATTGTTCGTCAGAAGTATTATATAGAAGAAAATTGAAGCCGCAAAGCTCGTCAAATCTAAGATCTCTTCCACTCCAAAATAAGAGAATAAAAAGATGAAGAAGATAGAACTCTTGACAATATGATCGATCTCTGTAAACGAAATTACCTTATGATATGCTTAGGTTCATTAGGATGCGCAAAAGATGAAGAAGCCATTGGCACTGAGCGTTGAATAGACGGAACAATGGAGATGGCCATGAGGACGAATGAAACTGCAACTTCGCCGCCAATCGACAGTCCAGTGGAGGAATGAAGATCAAAGAGTACGAAATGGATGAGATATTTCTCGGGATTCGAGATATTTCTGAAGGGCCACCAAGTCGCTTTTATATTGGAAAATTATTTCCGACTTTAGTGGTATATTCTCTTCCGTGAGTATCTCAATTTTTGTTTTATTCTCTCTTAATACAACTAATCCTTATCCCATCCCACATGGACAATTATTATAAAAAAAGAAAAATCAATCAAATTTGCACTAAATAATTTGGAGGGCAATAATAAAATTTATATTCTAATTTTAAAAAATTATATCTATATAGTTTTCATATTTTAGAAAGGTCTTTGTTTTTTATTCTTTGAGTAATTCATTTAGTTTACACTCAACTATTAATTACCTACAAAACTTCAAAGTTCAAGCCAAAAGGAAATTTAATTAATAAAATTATTAGTTTTACAACTCATTATAATATTAAAAACACTAATTTTCAAAATAAAAATAAGACGTGAGATAAAAGGAGAAAAAACGGGAATTAAAAGAAAAGAAAAACAGTGCCATAAAAAAATGGTTTTCTAGGCGCCGCGGGCTGCAAATTCCCGCCATTTCAACTTGGGTGCATATAAATATCCGTTGCAGATTTCATTTTTCATCTCCTAGTATTCTCTATTTTATCTCTCTTCATTGGAATTCAGTGTTCGTTTTCATTCTTGCCATCGCTTAGGAAGGCTTCATTCGCGTTCACGATCTGAGTATCGAGGCTTCAATTCAGAATCTGTTCCTTCAACTGCCGAGAGAAGAAATGCACATAATGAAATGCTAGTTTTATCATTGATCCTGCCTGATCACACTGTTACGAAGCATTTCCGATAAGGTTTATCTCAGAACAAGTTCGGTATCACATCGTTTTTAATTCGGTTATATTGCAAAAGTGTGCATTAAATTTTTCTGGAGATTCTCGACGGATTTCGTGAAGGACGGTTCTGCATTTGAGCTTGCCGGTGACGATTTAATTGCTAAATTTGGATGCCTATGCTTGATTGTGTATTTGCGTTCTTTGTGCTTCTTTGTATTTCTTGTTCTATGACATCGTATTTTTTTAAGACTTCTCCGTCTGGATATCTGAATGTGTGTGGTCGGGATTGTCACTAACGATCGTGCAAATGTCAACTTCTTCTTCATAAAGTTTAAACAATTCGTATTCATTTAATTATCTGCTTGTTAATTGTGCAGTTCTTACTACTGATTGTAATGTTTTCCTTGCATCAGTATCAATCAAGAACGATTATTCTACATCAGTGTCCAGAAGTTCGAACGCGATCATGGACTCATATTCACTGAAATCCGTATCAGATTTACCCGCTCCACTTCGCTCGACTTTTAGTTTTAGGTAACATGCCAATTCTGTAGAAATTTTAGCTCTAGACACTACAGTAATCGCAATTATGATTTTTTGATGATTGATTTCAAACTGAACAAGCGTCTAAAATTGAAAGATATGTATACTTCTAAAATTTTTAATATCTCTGTAATCTTGTATTTGTTAGACTTATTCGTATTTTGTCTATTGCATCTCATCTTCAGTCGTTTACTTGTAATAAAATGAGCTGATCCTCGCTTTCTATCAATCTTCTTAGCAACATCTGTTGTGTGATTGAGTCTGTATTTACTTTCTCATTATTTCTCGTGGAGAATGTCACGAGAGTTTGTTGCAAAACTAGTGGTAAGGAAAAGAAAAATAAGAGACTAGTGATAAGGAAATTCCAAGTTGGAGAAGAAATCGACCATTTTAACTTCTTAATTGATGTACAATTGACGCTTTTTTAATTCCTAAGGATGTGATATAAGATCGAAATTTGAAATTTAAGGATACAGCTCACTCGACTATTTCCTCTTATATAAGCTGTGTCCTCTCCGACTCAAGTTGTAGACTAAGCTAATCCATTTTCTCACTTAGTAGTCTCTACGTTCAGGTACTTTAATTCATTACAGAGTGAATGTTTTCCTGTTTGTTTCAACTCCGATTCGAACATGGTCATTTCAGCCCCTACTGGGAGTGGTAAAACAGTACTGTTTGAGCTGTGCATTTTAAGGCTTCTTTCAAAATTTATTGCCGAGGGGAAGTTCATCCACGAAAAGGGAACTCTAAAAAGCGTAAGTTTCCCATGCAATTATGCCATAGGACAGATGTAAAAAGAGTGCTAAATTTATTCATGTAGTAATAGAGGAGAGCATTGCATTATGTTTATACAATTCATATGCATGCATCGTTTCTCTTCAACAATTTATTCCAAGTTTAATTTCTCCTTCTCTCTTTTATTCTGTGTGCATATCCATATACATATACACAAAGATGCAACTATTATTTGCATCACTTTTTAAAACATAATTGAGAGGGAAAATTACAATTTTATGTGCATCCAATATTACATGACATGGTTTCCATCTTCCTTTTACATTTATGCAGATATATATTGCCCCATCTAAGGCTTTAGTACAGGAGAAGCTCCGTGATTGGAATCAGAAATTTGGGTCTTGGGGGGTCAGCTGTTTGGAGCTAACAGGAGATAATGAAACTTACAATATGAAACATATACAAGAAGCTGACATTATTCTAACAACGCCTGAGGTCAGGACTTCAAACGCAGAACCCTTATTTCATGTATCAATGCTCATACAAAGTTAAGTTAAGTCCACATGCAATTGAATGCTAATAACACTATTAGTCACACAATTCTTGTAAGTTTATTATTTCCATGTCAATCGTTACTTTCAAGAGAGTGATGCTTCTTGCCTAACATGATTGCTCCAAGCTGCATTGGTTTCACTTTTAGCAGTACTTTTCTGGATGGCTAAATACCTTCTCCTTTTATTTTTTGCATTGAAGAAATTTGATGCAGTAACTCGGTATCACATAAAGGATGGTGGTTTAGGCTTTTTCAGTGACATAGCCCTTGTACTTATTGATGAAGTTCATCTTTTGAATGATCCACGTGGAGCAGCCTTGGAAGCCATAGTTAGTAGAATTAAAATGATTTCTCGCAACCCTGAAATGAAATCCAGTGCTCTCTCTCATGTTCGTTTCTTAGCTGTATCTGCTACAATCCCAAACATTGGGGATCTTGGTAAATACTTTAGTTTGTTATTACTAGTTTTACTCGCATCTCCAAGTGTCTAAAAGTGAGTGAACTTCCAAATTTTATGATTGATTTAAACCATTGCAGCAGAATGGCTTAACGTCCCTGTTCAAGGAGTCAAAAGGTATGCTTTTGGTATTTATATAACAGGCACCAAGTATTTTCATTGCAGGATCAAGCAGATTTCATTTAGTTTTCAATGTTCATCAGGTTCGGAGAAGAAATGAGGCCTGTTAAGTTAACCAGCAAAGTATTTGGTAATTGATGTCTGAAATTACCAGTTCTGTGGTTTGCTTCTTTGTCTGATGCAGTCTACTATTTTATAAATGTAGAATGCAAGTACGAATTGTGATGGTTAAGTGCTTAGAGTAAATGGGAATACGAATAAGTGTGAAGTATATGACACATTTTGTATTTTTTGCTGTTCTACTCTTAATTATGTAATCCTTCTGCAGGCTATGCCCCTGCTAAAAATGATTTCATGTTTGAGAAGGTATTTGATCGAAATTCAACATAGAATAGATTGTTTTCAAGAAATCACAACCAGCACAAAACATGTTTGGAATTATCTAACAGTTCCCAACTTTATTTCATTGTGTATTACAGCGCCTTCAGAACTACATTTTTGGTCAGTGGAACCATGAATTGTATTTTCCTTTACCGATATTATTTTATTTGCTTCAGTTTTAGCCCTTCTAATATTGTCATACTGAGAAATGTAGATGTTCAAATGAGTTCGCAGATGTTCTCATGCAATATTCAAAAGGAAAATCTGCATTAGTGTTTTGTTCAACTAGAAAAGGAGCGCAAGAAGCAGCTCAACGGCTCTCGCAAACAGCAATGACCTTTGGTTATTCAAATCCTTTTATTAAAAGCAAGGAACAGCTGGAAAGGTTACGAGAAGCTTCACTATCATGCAGTGATAAGCAAATGCAATCTAATATTCTTTATGGTGGTAGAAGGCCGACTTCTTTTTTTAATGCACTCATATCATCCTGCATTTATTTCAAAACTCGTGTTGTGGAAATAAACATCTCACGTTGACAGTTGGGTATCACAATGGTGGACTTTGCTTGAAGGATCGCAATCTCATTGAAAGCCTTTTTCTCAAGGGTGATATTCGAGTTATTTGCACTACAAATACTCTTGCTCATGGAATCAACTTGCCGGCACATACAGTAATAATAAAATCAACTCAGCACTTGTATGTTCTGCACCTCTTTCTATTCTACTTGTTTTGGGGATTCTAGAAGAAAAACATGCAAGAAAGTTAACTGAAATCTTCTGTCCCACACATCTAATTTCTACCTTAATGCAGTAACAAGGAGAAGGGCCTTTACATGGAATATGACCGGTCCACAATACTACAGGTTCTTCATTGTCACAATATCCTTTCATCCCGGGTTATGTTTTCACTTTTTGTTGTGATTCAACATGTAAGTTGGGTGTCTTTCTGAAATCCGGTGGAATGAACAGAAAAGTCTCGCAATCATACCCACTTATAAGAGAACATAAGAATGGATATTTCATAATTTCTATCTTTCTGAAAATTGTCTTATGGTCCTACATATCTGGTCTGCTTTGTTGTACGCAGATGTGTGGGAGGGCAGGTCGGCCTCCATTCGATGATACGGGAATTGTCATAATCATGACAAGAAGAGACACAGTAATGCCACGATATCTAAGCTTCATTTCTCTCATTTTCTTCTTTCTTTACTTGGAAGTTTACAGAATTTATTGGTTTGAGCATTGTTTTTTTTCTTATTGCTATACGAAATAGTTTTCAACAATACCATTTTCTTTTTTTTATCCCAGGTCCATTTGTATGAGAATCTCCTAAATGGATGTGAAATTGTGGAATCGCAGTATGTATTTAATTCAGTGCACTTGTTACATTGGAACACTTCAAATGTTTTGTTTTACATATGCTTTTCCAACTTTAGACTGCTTTCGTGTGTGACGGAGCATTTAACTGCGGAGATAGTTCAAATGACCATCTCAGACATAGTAAAGGCAATTGAATGGATGAAGTGTTCGTATTTATACGTAAGAATGAAAAAGGTGTGTACGATTTGTCATGCCATCCTCTTGATTATAGTCCAGATATTTTTGTTTTTATCTTAACTGGTTTTTTTGTTACAAATTTATTTGCAAGCTAGAATCCGCAGAAATATGCTATCAGGAATGGAATTTATTATCACAATACGGAGAAGCACATGGAAGGTACTATCATATTCTCTATGATATAACTTTGTTTAAATTGTTGAAGTAATTTTTTGCACTTAACCCTTCATGCGCTCTTCTTAGAAACTATAATCTATGATATTTTATGATCAGACATTTGCATTGAGAAAGTAAATGAATTATCTCGACATCAGATGATTTGGATGGATGAAGATGGCTTCCTTTTGAAGCCACTAGGTACACTTTAGGGAGTAACGACATCAACTATTTTCTACTATTTAATGAAATAAAAATTACTGATTTCCTTTCTTTTTGGTAAGCAGATCCCGGCAGGTTGATGACAAAATACTATTTGAAGTTTGATACCATGAAACACATTATGCATGCCCCTGAAAATTGCAGTCTAGAGGAGGCGCTACATATCATTTGCCATGCCGAGGAAATCGCTTGTATGTGCCTCTGACCTTTTACCTTGAGAATATTGCTGGTTGTTTAGAATTCAGCTGAAGGAGGCTATAAAAAATTTGGGGAACTGAAGGGATTCAGCTTAGGCGCACTGAGAAGAAGCTTCTTAATGATGTAAACAATGATAAAGATGGGAGGCTGCGTTTTCACATTCTTGGTGAAAAGGGGAAGAAGAAAAAACGTATACAGACGAGAGAAGAAAAAATATTTATTTTAGCAAACGATTGCTTGACTGGTGATCCTTCAATTCACGATTTATCCCTCAGTCAGGTTCATTTTCTCATAAAGCAAGCGGCTTTTAAATCATATTGTCCTTGAAAAAAGTCATTACAACCGGTATCCTTGCACAGGACATGAATTCTATTTGCTCAAATGGATGCAGAATTGCCAAATGCATGAAAGAATATTTTGTATACAGAAAGAACTACAAAGGAACCTTCAGCTCAATGCTTCTAGCAAAATCTCTATATCAAAAACTCTGGGATGACAGTCCATTTTTGCTCAAACAACTACCTGGCATTGGAATGGTGACTGCAAAGGTTTTTACTTAATCTTTTATTGCTTTCTGAAAAATGTATATTAGGTTCTAGGTGAAACTCCGTTGTGAGAGAATCCTTTCAAATGTTCTTTTCAGGCGTTGCATTCTATGGGAATCAAATCATTTGAGGCACTTGCTGAAGCGGATCCAAGGAAAATAGAGATAGTCACAGGCAGAAAGTACCCATTTGGGAATCATATCAAGGAGTCATTATCATCCTTACCACCGGAAGTGGACCTGAAGCTCGAGGAAGCTGAATGCGGTAGACAAGGGAAGGCCAAGCTCATCGTAACATTAACAAGATTGCCCCAGTCTTACCGACCAAATAAACGACATTACGCTGAAATGGTTTGTTGACTTAAATATCTGTCTATTGTTCACTATGAGTTGACTGTTGCAACAGAGAACTCTGTCTTGCAGATTGTTGGCTTAGAAGAAGATAACCAGATTCTCTTTCATGAGAAAATAAGGTGATTACTTTTGAAACTTTGATGTCTAAATTTAAGAAAAAGACTGGGCGTGGATTTTATCGAGAAAAAGGAGATTCGAGCTTTGGATATTTATAAATTTATCTACTTTTTTGGGTATGTTTTAAACTTATCGTGTTGATTTCATTGTTCCAAATGAGCCTACTCTGTTTAACTAGATTTCTTTTTGGTGCAGCAGAGTAGATGAATTCTCCAGGTACTCGAGACTAATCTTTTTGTAGCTCATAACCAACAAAGTTTTCTTATGTGTCATATAAGTAATGAGTCCATTGTATTAAGATTCAGAGGCATCAAAATGGTTAGCTTACATTGAGCTTATTTTGAGTGTTGCTATTTCTTTCCCAATTCCATAAGGTTATTGAGAGGGCAAACATTTCCTTATCCCATATTGACTTCTTGTTGGGGAAAAGTCAATCTTTTTGTTCAAATATTACCTAATGATAACTTGACCAGAAAATAATAACTATAGCATCAATACAACCTTACCTTACTAATATTTTTCTCTTTCTGCAGCCCTTACAGTGCAGTTGTTCTTGTCTCACATCCTCAACAAGGAAAGTTGACGATTAAAGCCGACCTTATTTTTGATGAATACAGTAAGATTCTATGCTGTTTTAAAAGTTTCGAGACCCTCTTGCGTGGACAAAATTCCTAGTTCCCTTGGATAGACTTTTAAGAGTTTCTTCACGTAGTTGGCATTGATCTCCACCGAAAACTTCAACTAATGGAACGAAATTCAAACGCGAGAAGCAAATGGGGAAGAATGCCACCGTCCTCCTTTCCTCCACCAGAGGAAGTATACATCATAGACAATGACAGTGAACCTCTACCACAAGCTGCAGTAAAAGAGCTTCCCAAATCTGGCGACTCGAACTCGTTACTAGATTCCATGTGAGTGATCTTCTCCTAGATCCCTGAACTCTTCAAGAACTGAATAGGAGACCTTGAAATTCTGCAACTTAATTTGAGTGTTTAAAAAGTAAACAACGATGAGTTTGGAGTACGTAAATTTACTTTTTGCTCCTAACAAAACTTTTCAGGCCGAGTTTCAACCTCCTTGACGAAGAGTTTGAGGACGGTACGTAAATTCCTGAGAGTCAAGAGCGCAATTCATGTGCTTTGTATCAAATTCCTCCCCTTGATTTCTTTCTGAAAGTAACTTAAAATTATTGCAGCCGAGCCTGCAACTGGCAACGACGAAGATGAATGCAAAATCATCACTGAACGAACTGTATTTGACCACATACGTAAGAAAGCCAAAAGCTTCCCTGTGTTGGCTGCTTCAAAAAATAGTGCTTATTCACCAGCACCAGAGACATATAGTTTCACTAGAAACACGCAGCCGCTAGAATTCCAGGTTGAAGCTTTGGAAGAGAAACAGAGAAATGAACTTTCCCCACATACTAAAGTGGAGTCGTTTTCAGGCTTCAGAGAGGAAGTTGGAAATGCATTTCCGACTCTACAAAACCACTTCACCTCTGGACCACATTTCATGGATGACGAAAAAGGTACGTATCTATTTGGCTTAAATGTAGGCTTGAATGAAAGTTTTATTTGGGTCAAATTTTTATTTAACATTCAAAGTTTCGATGTAGTTTAAATCTAATGCTAAAGTTTACCTCTAATCTTCGTTGTAAAAGTTCTCATGTAGATCTCTAGATATTGAATGAGCTTTATGTTATATTTTCTTGAAAATTTGGTTAAATTATAAATTCTTGAATTTTTTTTTAAGTTTGTGCCTGCTTCCTAATTTTAAAAAGTGTCCTTAAGTTTTTTATTTTCTTTGAACTTTAAAAAATATTGACTTTGAACTTTAAAAATTATTTAATAGGTCATTGAATTTTTAATTGTGTCCAATAAATTTTTTTATTTTTAATTTGGCATGTTATTAACAAAGTATAGAAATAAAACTGATAATTTAACACATTTTTATGGTAGCTTGGATAGTGCATATTGGATCAAGAATGCCTTTTCAGTCCATCTCCAATTTATTCAAATTTCAGGGGAATTGGGTCTCCAGACAGAAGAAAGTAAAATCATCATGGCAGAGGAAACCATATTTGATGATATAAAAAGAAAAGCCAACAATTTTCCAGTGGTATCCCAATTTGGTGTGAATACAACAACACCAGGTACATGCGGCAAACTGAATTGGGCTTCAAGAGATTCAAGTGCTTCAGATGCAGAAGTGGCATCCACGCAAATGCTGTGTTTTGATATCTCCATGATGAAGGAAAACAAGCGGCCACGTCCAGCGAGCCCTAATATCAGTAACACCTGGAACCACCAGAGCCCACCTGTAGAAACCAAAAAGAACTGCTGCTCGCTAGAAACTGCCACCGCGACCAGGGAAGTAGATCCTTTCGTTGGATTTAAGAGCGTTTTTTCTTTCCTTTGACTCCTTTCTCATTTTACACCCATTCTTATTTTCCTTCTTGCTTGATCGTATATGGAGAGTTCTGTCATTTCATACCTAGATGTATTTCTTAAAATTGTTTCTGAATAATCTTTTAAAATTTAGGAAAAATATCAATTTTTACCGCCATTTATTTTCCATTTCTGAGCATCTAATGAAATGATAAGTTCGAAACATTGACATAGTTTACGTAATTGCTAAATTAAATCTATTTTATATGATTTTAGAGTTAATATAAATCTTCTAACTTCTTATTTACTCTTATTACTTTTCGATTAAAAAAAGTTAAGTATTTAGAGAAATAGTTGTATTTCTTTTTTTTTTTTTTTTTTTTTTTTTGAAGGAAAAGCATTGTGGTATTATTTATTTATTTTTAAATATTTGCCTTCAACTAATCAATTTGAAAATCAGTCTTCATGGTAGATTTCTACCCGTGCAATTTGTTGAACTCAACAAAAATAAATAATTAATTTTAAAAATTTAGTGATAAAATTTGGTCCGTATATAAAAAGGAATATTACCTTTTTAAAGAATAAAATTAAAAAATTGTCGGGAAGAAACTTTTGATTCCTCGAATGCCCGATAATTAGGTTTTGAAAATAAACAGGTTTTAGGAAGTGATTTTAAATAAATTAATTGTTGGCAAACTTTACTATTTTTTTTTTTTTTTTAACAAAGACGGTTAATTAAACCCCGTATATTTAGTCTCCTTCCCTATAACGCCCAGACCTCGGCGATGAGATGAAAGCCAGACTCATTCGAACCGCCATGTCAAGTGCCACACTGCTGTCTTCATCTCTTACCCTCAAGAACCCTTCCTTCCACTTCTCCTCCACCTCTTCTACTCCTTTCAATGGACGCCTTCTCAACAATCAGCTTCCCTGCCCGTTTCGCTTCCCTGCCGTTTCGCTTCGATGCTATGCATCTTCTTCTGGTGTTGATCGAGTGCGCGTCTTGAATCCTGTTGTCGAAATGGACGGTAATATATCGTGTTTGTGGCTTGTTAATCAATCTGTTCTAATCGAATTGAATCGAGTATGATTTTGGAATGCGTTTCTGGCTGTACTTTTTTTTTTTTTTTTTTTTTTTGGCTAGAACTCAGTTTGAAAACCTAGGAGTGCTGATTACTGAGTGAATGTTGTTTGCATGTGAACTCAGTTTCCTGTCGCTTCAAATATTTCAACTTGAGCTTGACTTGTCTCGTCGTTATCTAGTTCTGTTTATTGAATTGATTAGATTCATGTGTTGTGAACTTATATTTTCCATTTGGATGCTTGTTACGGCTTGACTGATTTGGATGATTTTTTTACTATTAGGTGACGAAATGACGAGAATCATATGGACAATGATAAAAGAGAAAGTATGGTTACTCCTACACGAAATTGTTTCGATTATAATCTTTTGGAGGGAGATGATTTGTTCTGATATTGTTTCTTTTTTTAATTACATTGTAGCTTATTTTCCCGTTCCTGGATTTGGATATAAAGTATTATGACTTGGGGATACTGAATCGGGACGCTACTGATGACAGAGTTACTGTAGAGAGTGCAGAAGCCACTCTTAAGTATGTTCTACTGGTAGAATTTCAGCTAATATTTATTTGGGGATTTTCTTATTTTGGATTCAACAATGTTTATTCGCTTGTGCTCAATGGCGTGTTCTTTCAAAAGTGGTCAGAAGCTGTTCAAACTGTAAATAATGTATTTTTGGGTGGAAAGCTGAGACAAGGAAGCAAACAAATTAGCTGATAATTGATTGCATTGGGAACATGGCTATGAGTTTCCACTCGATTGGCGTACTTTATAACTTGTTGATGTTTATATGAGGTGTAATTTTCTAATTGAAACGAGGACGGAGAAGCAATTAGTTGGTGAAAATGGTATCATTAATTTCTGGTCTAGAAAAGCAATTAGAACTAAACATCCACTCAATAATAGGGTACACATTACTTGAGTTGTTGTACTTATCTCAAAGTAGTTCTTTTTGTCCTCCTTCGAACATTGTGAATGCAGGTACAATGTTGCTGTAAAATGTGCTACAATCACTCCAGGTGCGTCATTTGTGTCCATGCCAGTCTGATATTATACAATCACTAAATCATAGAGCATACCGATTGAATTTTATTCATTGGTGTAATATTTGCAATAATTATCAGCTTTAGTTGATTTCTCTTGATCTTTATCTCATTTTTCAGATGAGGCCAGAGTCAAAGAGTTTGGACTTAAAGCTATGTGGAGAAGTCCCAATGGCACAATTAGGAACATTCTTAACGGTTTGTTGGCTAAATATACTCTCTTATTTTTCAAGGAACATTCTTAACAATTAGTGCAAGTGTTATTTGCACACGACACTACCTAAAAAGAATAAAGAAGAAAAATCTTAGTCTTTTTTTTTTTTTTTTTTAAGTTCGAAAATCTTAGTCTAATGTGGTTAAGATTTTGTAATTGGGAAATTAGGGTTGAGAGGGAACCTTAGTATTTTGGCTGTAGAAATAAGAGGGCGAGAAAGGGTTTTGGACTTGGTCAAATGGTTGGCTTCTAGTTGAGGTACCCATTCTTAGGATTTTGGGAATTTCCAATCCTTTTGGTGGCTATACCAATTGGAGACCTTTTCTGTGAGCTCTATTTGTGTTGGATTTTTACCTTCATGTTAATATATTTTTAATGTACTATTATAAGAAAAGTATGAGCTTCATCATGATAATAATACGTTTTGTACAGGTACCGTTTTCCGAGAACCTATCTTGTGCCAAAACATCCCGAGAATTGTTCCTGGTAATTTTCACTGTCTAATCTTGTCTTGTAATACATAATCCATTGTGGAGCATTATACAGTACTTGATTGGATACAGGTTGGAAGAAGCCCATATGTATTGGTAGGCATGCTTTTGGTGATCAATACCGTGCCACTGATACCATCATCCCAGGGCCTGGAAAGCTTAAAATGGTGTTTGGTGAGAAAATTTTCTTTTCTTCACTCATTCGCATGTATTTCTCTGGGAAAGTTGTTCTTATTTATTTATTTTTGTTTCTATTCAGTTCCAGAAAATGGGGAGACACCAAGAGAGCTCGAGGTTTATGACTTCAAAGGACCAGGCATAGCACTTACTATGTACAATGTTGACGAGGTTGGTTATTTTGTCTACTTCATCAAACTTGTTCGATTTTTGCATCACATAAATTACCCTTTTAACACCTTCCTATACAATTCGTAGTCTATTCAAGCATTTGCAGAGTCATCAATGTCACTGGCATTTGAGAAGAAGTGGCCCCTGTATTTGAGCACCAAAAATACAATTCTCAAGAAATATGACGGCAGGTAATTTTTACTTGTTTCCCTATATCTAGTTGATTGTACTGTTGATATCTACTTTCAGTTTCCTAGAAATTGTCAGAGTGAGTTTATTTTAGTACTGGCCTGCAGGTTTAAAGACATATTTCAAGAAGTGTATGAGGAGAAGTGGAAGCAGAAGTTTGAAGAATATTCGATATGGTTCAATACATTTTTAACCTACTCGGTTCTCTGTAGTTATGCCTAATCTATTGCCCATGGTTGAATGTATTTTGGTATGGCGTTTAGGTATGAACATCGGCTTATTGATGATATGGTAGCCTATGCTGTAAAAAGTGAAGGTGGATACGTTTGGGCTTGCAAAAATTATGATGGGGACGTTCAGAGTGATTTGCTTGCACAAGGTAACGCCATCAACTTTTCTATTGTTTGGTGTCTATTAATAACACATGCTTTAATAATTTAAATATCAATAATATCTAATAGTATTATTCAATGTAAAACTACTTCTACTCAGTCATACTTTTATCATTTGCATTATATCTCATTTTCATTCTTGATGTCTCTATTTGATCTGAATATGCAAGTAACTTTTGGACATTAACATCACGTAATTTGTTGTTAATATAAATAATCTTTGTTCTTGTCTTTATTGTTTGTATTGAGTATGAATGCTTCTTTTCCATTGGCAGGATTTGGTTCTCTGGGGCTAATGACTTCTGTATTGGTAAACACCTGAGAATATGAAATTTATCAATTCCATGGACTCATAACCTTGACAAACGCCTTAAAATTTGAAATTTATTGCAGTTGTCATCTGATGGGAAGACGTTGGAAGCTGAGGCGGCTCATGGCACTGTAACACGGCACTACCGATTACATCAAAAGGGACAAGAAACCAGTACAAATAGTATTGCTTCTATTTTTGCATGGTCACGGGGGCTTGAGCATAGGTATTATCCCAATTTGTAGCTTTGCCCGGATGATGTTGAAAGTGTCCATTGTTACTGCTCTCTAGTATTTTCCTTTCAAGGGTTTTAGATTTTTTTTTTTTTTTTTTTTTTTTTTTGATGACCATGAGTGTCTTAACTAATCTTGGCAATCATTTCTCTTTTACATTTGGTTGCTATGGTATCCTAGGTAGGTAGCCACCATGGATGGGACTTATTCCTTTTAAGCCCTTTATTAATCTCATGGTCCTTATTTGACTACTAAGTCAATCCATGATAGTTGTTTTTTCGATTATTTGATACTTCAATGTAGTTAGCCTTGGTTTAAAGTTCTGGAGGTAGAGTCGAGGTAGGGATAATGTAATCCTGACGAAATTTTTTTCGTTCTGAATATTGCTTGGGGTTTACAATGGTGTGCATAAATTTGTATTTCTTGTTCCTTCTAAATAGCGTTATGGAATCTAGTTCTGTCTTCACTAGAGGCACCTAAACCAACCATCGTTGAACTAAACTGCTGCAACTCTATAATTTGATACATATTTGTAATGGGGAATTGTGAAGTAGTAAACTAAGTAGGAACTGATCATTTTTAACTATGATTAAATGTTTTCAGGGCCAAGCTAGATCAAAATGAGAGGCTACTGGATTTTGTTCAGAAGTTGGAGGCTTCATGCGTTGAGACAGTGGAATCTGGGAAAATGACCAAGGATCTTGCCTTACTGATACACGGACCCAAGTAACAGTTTAAACATTTCATCTCATTCACTACTCTGATTTTTCAAGCTTAGAATTATTTAGATAAGTACTATACTTGCAGGGTATCAAGGGAGTTTTACTTAAACACAGAGGAATTTATCGATGCCGTAGCACAGAATCTGGTGGCAAAACTCCAGCGACCTCCTGTAATGGTCAACTAAAGGACTAGTTATTGCAGATGGAGATTTGATTTCCAGGTACAAAGATTCTTTACTACCTTTTCTACAGAAACAGAAGTTAATGAATGGCTGAATGATTTCAAAATAATTGAATACTTAGCTGTGAATGTAGTGAATGGCTGTAGGACTGATTCCATGGCCGTTTATGGTGTTACAGTATGTTGTTTAATCAATTCCTCTCCTTGATATGTTAATAGAACTGAAAACCAGAAGCATTTTATTAAACAATTTGATGGAAGTTTTTAAAATATGGCTGACCCCATGATGGACCCTTCTCAAGAGCCCTATAATCTCTTGTTGCAGATCTTTTTCCTATTCGTCCACGAGCAAGGGCTGTTTATTTCATAGGAATCTTTGATATCACGAGGTGAAGTATCTATCCAGATTCTCATGTTCATCTTATAGGAATCTGGGATATTTGAGCTTATAATGTCTTCTATCAAATTCTTGGTGGGATTTTTTTATTTTTTATTTTTAAAAAAATCAAATACTTTATTGCACCAATTCTTGTTACATCATCTCTCATAATATTTAAAAATAATTTCAATGAAATTGGTGTAATGTGTTTATGTCATTTCCATATCAGAATAAAATTGTTGAGGTTTTATAACATGTAAATTTCCATTACGTGACATTTTTGTATTCAAGATTCCTATAAGTTTGGTTATGGAACTTCGAGTCATATTGATATTTTAACTTAATTTTTACTGGGTAGTAAATTTATCGATGTCTTAATTTTATCAATGTCACAATTATTTTAACTCAAAATATGTAAATTAAAAAAGAGAAATTTAGGGGGGGAAATCCCATCCACAATTTCTTGCCCCATTCTTATCCACTCTCTAAAATCAAATCACGAGATGTAGACCAGACTAATATCAATACCATATTCGATAGGAACTTATTTTAGTTGTGAAACATGTTTTAAATTCCTACATTAAATTAACAATTGCGCAAACGCAGTACAAGTTTTTGGATTTTTAGTGAACTTTATGGGTTCAAAACTCGTTTTAATTATAATTCAAACTTTTAAATCCGTTAACTCCTTGTTTTTCACACCACTTTTATGTTGTTCGAAGTGGGATGAGAATGGACGTGTTTTACGAAAGCTCGATTCAAAAGTTAGTCAATGTTGAGTGGGCCTTGTTTACTTCTGAACCAGAGAATTCATGGCGCCAAATTCCCTCTCTGCAAACCCCACTGCTCTTGATTCCCCAAACGGCATTCCATTTCAGCCATTAATTTCCATGGCCGATATCCAGTTCTCAATTAGTCATCTTCCACCGTAACATCTTAATTCTGTCCCTTCTTTTCATTCCTCCGTCCACTCTCCGGCAACCGGACCTCCTTCCACGGGAATAAACGAACGACTTCTGGTACTTGTTCGCTCTCTGGGAGTCATAGGCCTTCGAGAGAAATGCAGAGCGCTGTATTGGCTTTGGCTACTTCTTTTCCATTGCCAATAATTTCATGCCGACTTCGAAGCCCTAATTTGCCTCACTTTTCTCACATTGTTCCGTTTCGTTCCTTCTCATCCTCGATCGCTGTTTCTTGCTCTGGATTCAGTTCGAGGTTCCAGAAATTCACAAGAACAGCGGCTTCCTTGCCGGAGAGCGCCGGCGAGGCTGAGGAATCGGTCGATTTCGTTAACAATCTGCGGCTTGGTTCAATGTTTGGTGTTTGGTACCTTTTGAATATCTACTACAACATTTTCAACAAACAGGTCCTGATTCTCTCTTTTTTTTTTGTTTCTGCACTGTTTGTTCTGCTCGCTTGATTTTCTAATTATGAATGGGGCTAAATTAATAAACATAATTTTGAAACTTTACCATTTGTCAAATTATTAATTCAATTTTTTTAATAATATCCTCAAAATTTTAAAAGATTTAAAAGTATCATTATAGTTAATTTTTTTTTTTTTTGTGGAAATAGAAATCATATTCATCTCAAAAATACTTAAGACTTTCAAAATATTTTTAAAAATACTTTTAAATTTTTAATATTTTCATTAATACCTTTTAACCTTTTAAAAGAATTTAAAATTATTTTTATCGTTAGTACTACATTTAAGTTACATTAAAACGTTTGTAGATAATCTATGATGCATCGATAAACAGACAGTTTTGCGTACATATATTAATTAAAATAATTCTTTTGAACTTTTTTTATAAGAGTAAAATATTTTAATGCTAATTTAAACTTTTATAGGTAGGTATTTTTAGTAGTAAATATATTTTTGAATTTTGTTGAAGCATATTTTTAAAATACTATCTTGAAACAGATAACTAATAGTTTCTATCTAAATTTTTAATTTTTAATTTTTTAAAGTTTAAAGTTATTAAAACTTCAAAAAAAAAAATTAGTATTTCTTAAACCAAATACCAAATATAGAGATATTTTTATTAATTTAGTAACGAGTAAATTTTTTAAATGATAAAAATCCCATTAATATTAAAAGGCCGTACAAGGTCGGCGGTTTGTGGGGGTAGTTTTGTCCATTAACACAGATTGAGATTGGATTAATACTTCTAGTCTGTCAATTTCTATTATTTTTTTTCATTTTAAATATTTGAAGTGTTTGTTATATATATATATATAATATATTCCATTTGAAAAATATTTGAATTCCTCTATTTTTATCTCTTTTATTGAAAAGATAATTGTAAGGTCAACGTCCACCAAAAAAAAATAACCCCACTAATCGAAAGCTACACATTGAACTACGAAAGGTCGTTGTTATTGCACCATAATACTTTCAATTCTAAAAATTAAATTTCACTAAATATTCATAATTGAAAAAAAAAAAAAAAAATTAGGCTCGATGTAAATACTATAAAATATTAATTAATGTGATAGATATCTTTTTTGTAAAAAAAAATATTTAAATGAAAAAAAAGGCATTATAATGTGCAGGTTCTGAAAGCCTTCCCCTTTCCAACTACGGTGACAGCTTTTCAATTCGCGTGTGGGACGGTCATAGTAAGCTTAATGTGGGCTCTTAATTTTCATCCCAGACCCAACATCAAGCGCTCCCAGGTATTATTTTATCTTTAAAATTCATATTTCTTAAGGCTAATGGAACTACAACTCTTAACATATTACATGAATTGGTTTGTATTCAATATTTGTTCTTCAGTTTGCTGCCATTCTTCCACTGGCTGTAGCGCACACCATGGGGAACATATTGACCAATGTGAGTCTTGGCAAAGTTGCGGTTTCGTTCACTCACACCATCAAAGCAATGGAGCCCTTTTTCACTGTCCTTCTCTCTGCTTTCTTCTTGGCTGAGGTACCTCAACTTCAATCCTCTTCTATTACTCTTCAACTTCACTCCCCAAGCCCACCATTAGTCGATATTATCCTTTTCGGACTTTCCCTTCTAGACTTCCCCTCAAGGCTTTGAAATGCGTCTACTATGGAGAGGGTCTAGCCCTACTCTGACTAGTGCCTTGCACACTCCAGTGTGCCAGTGAGGACGTTGGGCCCCCAAAGAGGTGGACGGTGAGATCCTGCACTCCATAAGAGTGTGGAAACTTCTCTCTAACAGACGCGTTTTAAAGTCTTGAGGGGAAGCCCAAAAGGAAAACCCCAAAGACGACAATATCTGCTAGTGGTGGACTTGGGCTGTTATAATTGATATCAGAGCTAGGCATCGAAGGTGTGCCAGCGAGGACGCTGGCCCCAAGGGGGTGGATTGTGAAATCCCACATTGGTTGGAGAGGAGAATGAAACATTCCTTACAAGAACGTGGAAGTCTCTCCCTAGTAGATGCCTTTTAAAGTCAAGGAAAAGTCAAAGAGGACAATATGTGCTAGTGGTGGGGTTAGGATTGGGGTTAGGATGTTACAATAAAATCTGTCGATAATTGTTTTGACTTTTCTTCTGCTGCATCCATGCGCAGAGGCCCACATTTTGGGTTGTTCTTTCGCTCGTACCCGTTGTAGGAGGAGTGGCACTCGCATCTTTTACTGAAGCCTCATTCAATTGGTAAGATCACATCTCATATCACTTCTTTGGGCTGCATAATTGTTTCTCATTTTGGGCTGCATATCATTGAACTTTGGTTACAGGATTGGCTTCAGCAGTGCCATGGCTTCAAATCTCACAAATCAATCACGTAATATCTTCAGTAAAAAGCTCATGGTCCACAAAGAGGTTCCAAAACCATTTCGTTCTTCTACTGCTTATACACTTCAGTATTTACAATAATATCAGTGAATGTCTTTTCTCTTTGACTTTGGGCGTTGAGCAGGCATTGGACAATATCAATCTCTTCTCTGTAATTACTATCATTTCATTTATCCTGCTGGTTCCCTCAGCTCTTCTCCTTGAAGGCACTAAATTTAGTCCTTCATACCTGCAATTAGCTGTAAGTCACCAAATATACATTAAACTAGTTTCTAGGCTTCATTTACAACATTGCCATTGATGGGCCTGTCCCTAATCTTCTCAATTTCAGGCAAATCAAGGGTTGAATGTTAGCGAGCTACGCATTAGGCTGCTTCTATCTGGCATCTGTTTTCATAGCTATCAGCAGGTTAGTGACAAAATAGGCATAACTTAGCGTTAATTGTCACGTACGCTCGACTAAGAGGTTAGAGATTCAAACTTCGAACTAAAAAGATGGCGGGGTTTTGGTGGGCAGGTTTCTTATTCAATACTACAGGAAATTTCACCAGTAACCCATGCAGTAGGGAACTCTCTGAAGCGGGTGGTGGTGATAGTGTCCTCTGTTATTTTCTTCCAAACAGCCGTCTCACATCTAAACGCCCTTGGTATTGTTCTCATACCCTTCTTGAATGGAAGGCTTCTGATGATCATAGTATTATTATTATTATTATTATTAGGGAATGGAAATGGAAGGCTTACGGGCGTCAGAATCTTTGGTTGCAGGAACTGGAATAGCTCTCATGGGAGTCTTTTTGTATTCAAGGGCTAAGCGTATGAACCCAAAGCTGAAGACTCTATAAAGGAATCTAAATACAAACACAGTTTAGTTTATGATTAGATTTTGTTTTTTTTTTCTTTTTTGTGTTTTTATTTATAATTTTGTTCCTCTTTTTTTTATATTATTTCAAGAAATTTGTTAGTCATCGAGTAATAAATAGCAATAGTACGTAGGATTCGATGAACGGAAGAGAAGCCTCGGAGCCGGCCCAAGCGAAGATTACCACTCGAAGGCTTGAGGTAGAAAGTTGGAAAGTAATATGTCCAGTTCACCAAGTTTTACTAAACGAACTCAATCTGTTCTTGAGGTTGACCTTAAATTTAAAATTTAAACATTAAGTAACAGCATAATCTCCAAGTTATGTACGAAAAATAAACTCAACCTTGGCCTTCACATTTTTAATCTCATTCAACATTTAGGAGAGGAAACAAAAATTCACCAGCAAATTAAACATAAACAAGATCATTCAAAATTGAAATCAAGAAATTTACCCGTCATCCTGTAACAAATAGCAATAGTACGTAGGATCTGATGAACGAAAGAGAAGCCTCGGAGCAAGCTCAAGTGAAGATCGAAACTCAAAAGCTCGAGGTAAAAGGTTGGGAAGTACTACGCCTTGTTCACCAGGTTCTGTTCCTGAACTTGTTCATCAAGTCCTATCCAACTAACACAATCTGTTCCTGAACTTGATCTTAAATTTAAAATTTAAACATTAAGTAACAGCGTAGTCCATAAGTATTGTACCAAAGATAAACTCAACTTGTTCCGAACCTGACCTTTAAAGTTATGTACCGAAGATAAACTCAACCTGTTCCGAACCTAACCTTCACATTTAAATCTCATTCAACAGTTAAGATGAAAAAAAAAAATCCACACGAGATCAAACATAAACAAGAACATTCAAAATTAAACTCCGAAATGAAACCCTAAAAAAAAGAGTTTCCCTTCCATGTGACGAGTTTTGAGTTTTTTTTTTTTTTGCAGTTTTAAACCCTAATTATTATGATATTATAACATGTATTGTATTTAGATGATACATATAGATAGTTATATGGATCAAAGATTTCCCTGACAAATCAGCTCCAGCAGATCCATCTCCGATTTCATCTCATCATTCTGCATCAGATTCAAACACTCCATCTCCGTCCCGGAACCGGAACCGGATCCGGATCCCGACCCGAACTCAAAGTAGAACCCTCCGCCGTTCACCGCCGCAGGGCTGTGGCTGTCCACAAGCTGCGGCATCGAATCGGAGATTTTGCGGTCTCCGGCGGTGACGGAATTGATGTAATTTTGAAGGATGGAGCCGTTGGAATTGGAATCACGGTATTTTCCTTTCAGCTTCTTGGAATTTTGGCGGCGTTTTGTGGCGTTCCAGTGGTTTTTTATGGTGTTTTCAGTCCTTCCAGGCAGCCGCCGGGCAATCTCCGCCCATCTGTTTCCGATGTCTTTGTGAGCCTCTATTAATATTCTGTCTTCATCTTCACTCCATGTGTCTTTCTGCACCCACATACCATTTTTTTCCATCACAATTCTTATGCACAGTAATTAAAAAAAAATTAAAACATGAAAGAAAGAAATTATCAATGAATTTTTAAATTATCTCTAAATTTTAAAAAATAAAAATAAAATTTCATTTCTCGAAATTTTACTTTATATTAACTTATTTAATATATTTTAAAATTTAAGGACTTATTAAACATAAAAAATTTTAAAATTTAAGAACTTATTAAACATAAAATTAAATTATTAAAGGCATCTAATTATTTTTTAAAAAAACATAATATTCTTGTAATTTACTAATATTAACCCTGATTTTTTTAAAAAACTTACTAAAATTTTGACCACATTTAAAGAGAAACTAATTTACAAAAGAAAGAAATTTAATGAATAAATAGATCTATTTTTAAGAACTAAAAATAAAAAGGGTTTTGGGCGTTATTTATTTATTTTTAGACCAAAATTTATGAAGGTCAAATGCCAAAAAAGCTAATTAACTAACGAAAGATGATCTCGATTTATTGTTACAAAAATTTGCTAAAATCACAAAAAGCTTGGATTTTTCACATAAAATATTCACTAATTGAAATTAAACTCACATAAGGACTCAATCACTCATATTTTTCTTTGCTTATAAACAAATTAAGAAACAAATGAAGGCAATTTTTTGATTAAATAGCGCCTAATTTTCGCTTCGTCCCTGAGTTGTCAACCAGATATAGACAAATAGTAGACATGGTAAGTGCTTAAAAATCCATAAAAATGTGTCGAAAAAGATCATGCGTCTTCGAAGAAAGACCAAAACGTTACGCTATATCTCAAAACAACGCGCAACACGCGTTGAGATAGCGAATCATTCATTTTGAAAAATTAAATTATATGCTATAAACTGCATGTTGACATATATGCAAAATGTATGGTATGCCGGTAGGAATACGCATGTAATGTGTGATGGACATGCTTATCACGAAAAACAAAACACGGGATTATTAACATTTCTTAATTAATACGCTCGAGCATGTATGTATGCATGTATGAATGTATGTATGCATATGCATGTATGTATGAAGAAAAAGAGAGAAAAAAAAAACCTTGATGTCTGGTCTCAGGTGGTTGTGCCATCTCTCTCTGCACTGCTTCCCAACTCTCCCTTCCAGCATTTTTGCAATTTGTGACCATTTTTTGAGTCCATATTCATCAACCAGCTGCACCAACAATCTGGACAGATGAAATCAACGGCCATGATTTAGTTTTGTCATCAAGAAAAAACCCTAGCTCAAGAACATAAAATAAAATCAAAATTAAATTAAGGTACCTGTCTTCTTGAGGAGTCCACTGTCCCTTGACTATGTTTGGCAGCTTGGTCGGAGGAGGGCGGTTTTCCTTTCTAAACTGAATTCTTTTTTTCTTCTTGTTCTGATCATATCCATCAAGAAACCACCGTCCTGCAGTTGCTGGTCCCAGCCCTAAATGAGTACTACTACTACTACTACTGTTTGGCGGCTGAGAAAATTGAGGCAGAAAGTTTCCGGGAAAATTTGTCCAAACGGCTCTAGAACCTAGAAGGCCATGCATGAACTTGGCCCCATTTTCAAAGGTGTGATCTTTAGAGAATTCATTGCCAAAAGGTTGAAAATTTGGATCAAAGGTTTGTGTTGGCATGCCTGAAAGAAGGGTTTGTAAGGACCCATCAATTGAGAATTGATGAGGATCAAGCTGGTGATGGCTCGAGTTATTGTTGATCGAATCAGATCCGTTGATGGGGAAGTGATGAAGATATTGATGATGACGATTATGATTATGATCATGATCATGATCATGATCGAAGCTGTGGAGCTGCAAATTATGGAACAAACCTTTGGATGATGATGGGGAGGTGGCTAATTCGATGGCGGAAAATTCGCCGGTGTCGTCGTCGTCGTCGTTGAGCTTCCGTTTCGACTCTGGCTTATCGGAGAAGAAGCTCGAGAGGAGCGGAAGATCATCTTTGAAGTTGGAATTGAACTCCATGCAGCAGAAGCGAAAGTAGAAGCAGAAGCAGAAGCAGAGAAAAGTTGAAAGCTTCAATGGTTGGTTTTTCTCTCTTCTTTTATGTGAAAATGTCTGTAATGTAATGTTATTACAGGTTTTTATTAGCGAGGAAAGGCAAAGGCAGTGGACCCCATTGGATCATGAGCCGTTGGATGCTTTTTGATCCAACGGTTCATATTGCTTGTTGATTATGACTGTTCAGCTCCCTCTCTTTAGTATTTTGAAGGAATAATTAAAATGACGAAAAAATATAAAATAAAAAATTAATTAATTAATCATCATTAGGTCGTTATAAATTATTGTATTTTAGGAAAATTTCAGGGACATGCATGTCCAAGGTGACGTGGAAGACGTTGTATTGTTCTTCGTTAGCTTTCATGTTTTGAAAATAATTAATATATATAATTGTTTTTTCCCCTTAAGATCGCAACTTAATTTGATAATTATGATAAATAAAAAGAGTTATAAAAACAGCTGGATGATCAGACGGTGGGGAGACATCTCTTGAATTTAGTCGATATTGATTTTTAAAAATTTATCCTTACTCATATATTTACCAATTAAATTGTTATTTTAATAAATAAATAAAAATTGGGATAAATATATATATAATTTAAGCTAATATAATATAGCGAAAGTTGTTCAACTGAACACCTGAATAAAAGGGAATAAAACGTGGAACCGCGGGGGCATAAAACAGACCGCGGTTAACTTTTCTTCGCCCCTTCGGTCCTCCTCCCATTCAGAGCTTTCCACAGCGCCACCTTTCCAACTCCAGTATTCTCTCAACTCTCTCTATTGATTTTGTACATGTTCTTCCAATTGATGCCTTGAGTGTTGTAATCGCCTGTGTAATCTGTTTGAATATTTCATGTTCTTGCGATTTTTGTTCCAGGGTTTTGAGGTGTTGATTGTTTTGTTTTGTTTTGTCTTTTCCATTTTTTAAAACTGATTTCGTATCCTTGATTAGGAGGGGGAATCGAGTGGGATTTATTGATCAGATTTGCTCATGTTGGTAGTTTGTGAGACGATCTTAGCTTTGTTTGGCTTTTTGTTTGATTTGTTGCGGATGTTGAGATGAGGATCTCAATTTCATCTTCCCGAAAATATACGTTTCTTCTAATTGATCCGTTTCATTTTTCTTTTTCCTTCCTGATGTCTGGTTTTTTGGCTTCTTCGTGGGTTGTTGTACTGCCTGCTTGTTTTGATCACTTTTTGTTCTACAGCTCCTCAGACAAATAGAGATAGCCGACTAAGGCTAAGCAGAAATGGGGTTGACCTTCACCAAACTCTTCAGCAAGCTTTTCGCTAAGAAAGAGATGCGCATTTTGATGGTTGGTCTTGATGCTGCCGGTAAGACCACGATATTGTACAAGCTCAAGCTCGGAGAAATTGTCACAACCATTCCTACAATCGGTGAGTTCTTTGATTTGCAAGAATTTTTCATGGAATCTCAAATTCTGATTGCTTAATTCGAATTATTGTTACTCATTTTGAGTGCTGTTAATTGTGTGCCCTTCGATGTGTTCCTTGCATTATGTTGACATACTGTAGCAAATAATATATAAGATAGATCATGGAGGTGCTGTGTTTTCTTTTTTTTCAGGATTTAATGTGGAGACTGTGGAATATAAGAACATCAGCTTCACCGTATGGGATGTTGGTGGTCAGGACAAAGTATACACCTCTATTTTCTCTCTACTCTCTTGTCATTCATGTGTGCTTGTCAGCGTTGTTGGCTTTGGCCTTAGGGACCTGAATATACAACTTGGTGGGGGTTGCTTGCTGTGTTCAGCAGTCTGGTACTGCTGTGCTGATTACGTCTGAATAGTAAATTTGGAAGTATTTTGTTCAGCTTATCATATCTTCCTTTTCTTCGAGTATAGATTAAGTTTTGATATCTAGATATGGCAGTATCTCCTACCCGACAAAATATTGGATGCACATTTTTCTTGTTTTAGAATATTACATTACATGTGAGTGAGTGAATTCGACCCTAAGACCTCTTAAAGAAAGTTGATATGCTTTAACTGCTGAGATATACTCAGGAGAATGGAAAAAGGAGCTACAAGACCCCCATCCCCTGCACGTGCGGGAGATTGAGGCTCAAAAGCATAGGGGTTTCTTTAGGGTGTCAAGGGGGCTTGGGACTTGGGATGGAGGCTGTTTGAATTTTGACTTCCTTTAATGCCTTCATTTGAACTGTTGGATTTTTTTTTTTTTTTTTTTTTTGGTTGTGTGTGTGAGTTATTCCTTTGTTTTTGATACTCCATAGTTGGGTCTTTTATCTTGTAATTTATATTTCATGGCTTGTTTTGCCTATGTTTTTGCATCACCTGTTTGTAATCTTTAATTCTTCTTTATGAACAGCATTGTGTTGCTGTTCATAATTGCTTGGAATTTTCAATGCTTGTATCATGGATCCATTATGTGTCATTTCAAGCTTCTAGCTTGCAACTTGCTAGTCAGTGTCATAATTGAGATTTGGGATGACTCCATTTATATATTGTTTTAATTTCATGTGTTTGATTTTTCTACATGACTATGATGAGATATTGTTTTGTTTCTGGGTAAATTTGATGGAAACTGATTTATTCATTATTTGTTTTATTAATTGAATAGATTCGTCCGCTGTGGAGGCATTACTTCCAAAACACACAGGGTCTTATATTTGTTGTGGATAGTAATGACAGGGATCGTGTTGTTGAAGCAAGAGATGAGTTGCACAGAATGTTGAATGAGGTGTGGCCCTGTTATAGTTTTCTTTCCATACGATTGAACTTGCTTTCTGTTTTAGAATAAACGTATTAGACTAGACTGAATGTATTTACTATAATATCACAGCTTGCTTCCTGTAGTTTGTGAAGATAAATTTCTTTGTACTGATGTAATTTTTTTTTTTTTTTTTTTTTTTTTTTTTTTTGGAGTTCAAGGAGTAAGGGGATTCGAACCTCTAACCTTTAAGTTGAAGATATATGTTTTAACCAGTTGAGTTATGATCATGTTGGCAATATTAATTATATTTATTGTTACGTGCTTTTCATCTTTCTCACATCAGGTGCTAATGATTGGAAAATTTAGAAATTACTGATCTGCATGTTTCTTCTTTTGGTCTTAATATATACCGAATGGAAACTGGGTGATGCTGTATCTGTTATCTTTCTTTTCTCTACAAATTCCCCTGCCAACCGATCGTTTATTTTTTCAGTTTTAGCCTCTTATTGATGTAGAATTCTGTTTCGTTGTTGCAATATTTTAAACATTTCTCGTATCACCCTCCCCCCCCCAAAATGGAAAATTTCTGTTTTTAGCGTTATACATAATTTGTTGGCATCTGCCAAACTTAAAGAAAACAGACGCTGAGTTCCCAACTAATATGATTTCAGGATGAACTGAGAGATGCTGTGTTGCTCGTATTTGCCAACAAGCAAGATCTTCCTAATGCGATGAATGCTGCAGAAATTACCGACAAGCTTGGTCTTCATTCACTCCGTCAACGACACTGGTAAAATACTTTTATTTTTGTTTGTTTATTTATTATTTCTTCTGAAGCTTTGTTTTATTTCTGCATATGATTTTTTTTGTTCAATTATGTGTTTCACTGGCTCAATTTTTTAAATATTCCAGAACCTATTACCTATGCTTAATGTTGTGCGTAGATTGGATTAAAGAGACTGATCGGGGATGCTGCAATTTTGTTTTCTAACCAAAGCCAATGTGACTGTATCATCTGTTCACTAGTTTGCTCCATGTTTTGAAATTAGGCTTGTCTGCTCCTACTCCGAGCAGCATTATCACTTTACTTTCTTTTAAGAGATCATCTGTTTAAAGATGGAACTAGATTCTTTGACCAAACTTGATATGAGCTTTTCATTTGGCTTTTTTGGAATGTAAGAAGTAAGGGCAGAAAGAGCTTTCATGGATGAAACTTTCCTTCCTTTTCATTCTTTTTAGGTTCATCTAGAATTTCATCAGCTTTTATATACATTTGTATTCTAGTTCGTTTCTCATAAATGTTTCATGTGTGATTAGGTTAGGAAAGATATACATTAGCTCCAGAAATCCTCCAACCTCATAAGCATCCTCAGTTTTAGAAATAAAGTCCAATTGCTAGCAACTTTTGTCTCGATTACTTTCAACTTTGAACTACCCACTCTTTCTAAATATTGTCTACAAGACATAGCTCCCTTTTTGGATGTGGGTGACTGAACTTGTAGGCGAGTGTGTGTGTGTCGCCCATAGTTTATACTTTCATTTTCTTTATGGAAGTATGGTCTTTGAAAAATTTGTCCACAATGTTGACTTAGGAACTTTCTACCTCAGAAGTTGCTAAATGTGCATGGATGTGCCATCAAAATTCTACTTTTGAGTGTACTTTGGATGAGAGTTTTTGAGGGAGAAGGATAGTACTATAGAAATGGGTAGAGAAGTTTCCATTTCAACCTATTTAAATTGCATTTTACGAAAGTTTGACAATTTCTCAACTGGAAATGAAGTGATTGAAGACTATAAAGTACACTCAAAAGAGAAGTGGTTTGAGCATCTGTGCTAATATGTAAATTAACACTTCATTTCAGGTACATCCAGAGCACGTGTGCAACATCTGGAGAGGGTCTATACGAGGGTTTAGACTGGCTTTCCAACAATATTGCTAGCAAGGTAAGCACAAAAGTCTGTTGACATGATCTGAAATCTCATTTTTCCACATTTTAGTTTAAATTTTTTCTTCATGTTTGAATAGTGGAAACTGCGTATTTACTTTGAAAATCACAAAAAACATTTCCACTTGGCCGGATGAATTTGAGACTAATCAGGAAAAGGGATAAAACACTTGCAGTAAAGGGATAACACACTTACACCACCAATAAAGAGCTGTAAAAAGAACCAAATCTTGTAATCCTTTTTGCTTTGAGAGCTCTATCTCTCCTTCTCTTTTGTATATTTCATTTTATCAATGAAATCTGTGCTTCAATACTCACTTGGAAGATCATTTGTAAATCTGGAAGCCTCCCTTCTTTTTACAGGCATGAAGCGGTTGAGGCTCTTGAATGTCAGACTGAGCTGTGGGTAAAGTTTGGCGATGATAGGGGTATGGTTCACTTTTCTCAAGAAGTGTCATTAGCAGCAGAACAGTTTGAAACTTCTATATGTATTTTCTATTTGTATACTTGTGACTTGATCTAAAATGATCAAAACCATGTTATAGTTTTCTGAGAAGTCAACCTTGTTATAATTTTCTTTGTGATCATATTATTTTGCTTTTTGAGATCTCCTTTGTCTTTCTACTTGGGTATGGAGTTCAGTCGGACAATCTCATCTCTGCCAATCTGGATCATTAATCGCCTCTACTAAATGTTGTGCTAGGCTGGCTGGCGGCTATCTGATGCTGGCCTATTGACCCTGAACACATCCCTCCTTAAAATTGGTGAAGTTTTAAAATCAAGTGAAAAATGGTTATCTTTATGGAATTGCTTTCACTTTTTGCTTGTAGTTTTAAGGATCGCGTACAATCCGAATTGTCCCATTTTGATTTCATTGCCAATGCTCTCTTATCTTTAACATATGATCACTTTCTTTTAGGCTCATGGAAAGATAGCCACCACGCACATTGGATATAGAAAGTTGAACCCTTGAACCTTGAGACATTTACAAACCATAACACAGGTTTCCTATGCTTTTGAATACTCTACAGCCATATATGCCCAGGGAGCTTCATGATTTAGTAGATTTTCTACGTAACTTATTAGAATATCGTATACTTACTTTTTAGACTACAGACGAGGATGTTGTCATTTATTCATCCCTGTTCGTTTATACTTGTGTGTTTCTGATCTGGGTTCGAGCCATCAAACATTATGTGTAGTGGGCTGATTATGTGTAATAGCTCAAGCCCACTGTTAGCCGATATTGTCATTTTTGGGCTTTCTCTTTGGGACTAAAATTTGGACCATTTTTTGATTTGTGCATGTCATCCTTGTGTAGGGTCCATGCTAATCTTCTCTGTAACCTTTTTCGATTTTTCAATTGTCATTTTTCGATTTGCTAGTGGTGGGGTTGAACTGTTACATTATGATTCTACCATTGTTAATCAGGTAGCACTTTTGGAGATATTTAACAAGCTGCATTTTCTCAATTCCAAGCCAACCTGCTTCGAAATTGGACAGTAGCTATGTTCCATATACCTTGAAGTTCAATTTAGTGGCTCTTGATGTTGCACAAGATTATTTGAATGTTTAATTGGACAGATTCTTATGCATAGCAGTGTTTAGTTTTTACATTTAAATTCCTACTGGCTTTTGGCCATTTGGTAACAAAACAAATGGACCCAAATTCTTCAAAACTATATTTATTTATTTTTCAAAACGATGTCCATGAATTTAAACAACCTTTATTACAAATGAATTCAATAGTCATGCATTAACATCGCTTCCATCCCCTTTTCTTATAATTCATAAACAAGCATCATGATACACAATTGCTGAAAACGATTGCTGTAAACTATTATTTAAAACCCTAGTGACCTAAGACTATTACAAATTGATTGGGTCCATAACTTTCTTAAAAAAATCAAAAAGTCATATTTGTCCTTCAAACTCACCTCCCCTTCTACTTACCCTAAATGTTCATTCCCCTCATTGACCAATTGATTCATGTCATGCATAGAACGGAAAACAATGTACATGTTCTATATTCCACATACATACATACATAGAAACATGCCCATTTCACTATATATAAGCCTTCATCCATCCTTACATTTTATTAGCTTCCCACACCACTCTGATAAGGAAATCCAGCAGAAAAAGGTAGTGAGAAAGGATGGGTACAGAGAGGTTAAGCTCTTCTCAGGATGATAATGAACTGAGAAACGGGCCATGGACAATGGAAGAGGACTTAATTCTGATGAATTACATTGCCAATCATGGCGAAGGAGTATGGAATTCACTGGCCAAAGCTGCAGGTAAATTCTCTCTGTTTCTTTTAGCTTCCCTTTTCTTTTTGACAGCAATCTTGCAGATGGGATGTTTTGGCTTCATGTTTTCTTATGCTGAATGGTATTTTTCTGCATTTGTAGGTCTCAAACGTACCGGGAAGAGTTGTCGCCTCCGATGGCTGAACTATCTTCGGCCCGGCGTTTGGAGAGGCAATATAACTCCTGAAGAGCAGGTCTTGATCATGGACTTGCATTCTAAATGGGGCAACAGGTCAGTTTTCTTGATCATGTGGTCATGTTTGAAGAGAAGTTACCTGAATTTTTTATGACATTCTATTCTGAAAACAAAGAAAAGTTTTTAAGAACAGCTCTTAATCCACATATCTCCGATGATTATGAATGTTCTTATGAAAATACAAATACAATTTTTTTGGATTGTTTGACATGGAAGCAAGATCATCTCTCTGTACAAAATTCCATTTAGGACAGCTTTATTGCACGTTTTAAAAACCTTCTAAAAGGAAAAATAAAGTAATGAAAACTTTCCATTTTTACTCAGTTGGTAGCACGAGGAGAATATGAAAATAGTGGGAAACTCAGAACAACTTGAAATTCTAAAATAAAAAAAGCTTCCTGGAAGAACCGATAACGAGATAAAGAACTATTGGAGGACGAGGATACAAAAGCATATGAAGCAGCAAGAGGAAGGCGAGAAAGTTGGTGAGCTGATGATATCAATCGCTAGCGGTTTGGAGACAAACGACGATGGTGCCATTAGCCCTTGTAGCCAAGTTTCAAGCGTTCATAATGTTGCAGAGCCGATGGAGATCAACCATGACTATCTCCCATCATCTCAAGGAGATATTGAGGCTATGGCCTATCTGCACACAACTTGGCCTCGTGAGAATGGGGCAAATAATGACAACTACTGGAGCATGGAGGATCTTTGGTCCATGCAATTACTTAATTGAAACGTTTGCAGGGAGGAACAAGCTAGTGTCGTGTTTAAATTATGTATAGTTGAACCATAAATAAAAATTTTCTTTTTATATTTTTAATCTTTTTATGGGATGTTCATCAGAAACTCATGTTAATGTTTCTTTGGCTCGGGTAAACCGAGTGGTCTCCTTCGATTCACACATGTCATTATTAGTAGCAAAATTTTACTTAAATTGTGTTATATCGAGCAATGACTATATGGGATTCGTTATAAAACTTCTACTTTTGATTTCAAAGTTCGTAAGTCATGTTCGTGTCGGGATGTTGTAGTGGTAGCTTGCTTTCTCATCACAATTCCACAGCTCTTTTGAAACATGACAAGTCCACATGGGACTGTTTGTTTTAAAAACATGTTTTTTTTCCTCTTTTGTGAGTAGTTTTAAAGTTCTTTCCTCAAAATATGCGAGAATTTTCTAAATTATAATTTCGTTTCATAAACTTTAAATTGATGTATATTATTAAAGTGAATTTAAAAGAATCATTAATTAAGTTTCCTCTCATAAAATATCGAGGGACCAAAATAAAAAGTATAGAAACTCGAAAAAGATCCAAATTTAAAGATGAGAATAAAAAAAAGGAATAAAGGTGAAATTATTTTAAAGTTAGGGACCATAGAGATAAAGTAAAAAAATAAATTTACATTAAATAAATTATTATACTGAAAACAGATTTTCGTCAACTTCCTTACTTTAATGCGAGAGAGATATGAGAGTATAGCTTCATGCTACAACTTCACTTACTACATTTTGGACTAATTTAATCTCATTTAATTAATAATTTTAATGATAATAAATGTACACAGTACTAATTAATTTAAAATTTAGTTAAATGAGCTTCACTTTTATTGGGTGGAAAAATATGAGGCCTATATTGCTATAAACAAAAATGTTCCTCTACAAGTGCTCCTATCTTGTTACACCCTACTCTCTTCGATCAAACCAACCACGTTTGATCTCTAATTTTTTTTAACTATAATATTATGTTGGGGTTGATTTCGATTTGCTATTAATATGATACTCGAGTAAAAGAGTAATACATGAATGAATCAGTATCACATCTTAATGAGAGAAATCTTGAAGATAGTATGACTAAAAAAAACTTAAACAAATTGAAAGTTACTGTTTATACCACCAAGATGCAACTTTTTTTTAGTGGCTCAATCATAGGAATTTCATGGTTAAGCGTGTTTTACTTGGAGCAATTCTATATTGGGTGACCTCTTAGGATACGTGTGAGTTGAATGACTCGTGTTTGTTTGTAGGAATAGTCTTTACTCTTAGAAGCGAGTGAGTAGCTTGATCATATTTCCAGGGAATGTCGGGATCATCAAGTGCAAAGTCTAGATTCTGAATTCTGATCCAAATTGTAAACTTGGCTTCATTACCTGACTGTGTAACTCTCGAACCCTCGGTATAAATTTATAATTATTAAAATCACAAGCCAAAGATTAAAAAAAATTACAAATGCAAAAAGTCCTGAAAAGCAAATGTAGCTAGAGAAGCACGTATATGTGTGTGTATATATAGATTATGATAAAGCAAATATGTGAAAGTGTCCTTGTCTCTTATTATATAAGCACATGTTAAATAAAAACCATGAAATACATGATATGCACGTGAAACATTCTGGAAAATTCCTTCACATGTTAAGGTCGGCCATATGTGTACAAACATGTCCTCCATGCTGTCATGTCCTAATATTCATTTTTCACCTTAATATTAAATCATTTTAAATAAAAGTCTCCAAGTTTTAAATGGGCCAATCTGCCTTTGGGTTGGGCTTGGCCCAATTTTTATTCAATCTCGAAACTCTACAACACACAAAGCCCACAAGAAATACTACAGCCCATTTCCATACTTATAAATGGGCCAATCCTCGTTTGGGTTGGGCTTGGCCCAATTTATTGTTCTTGAACAAAAATTAATATTTTAAACCAATCTATTCATGGAATTATATTGATAGAAAAATGACAGGTATTATGTGGCAGAGATCGGACACGTATCGTTATCCTTCCCCTCGGGCCCATGCTTCCATTTGATCTCTGACGGCGCCCATCTTAAACGACGTTTGTTATCCGTTAAATTTCGGACAATCCACGTGGCATTTTTTTGTTTTGTTGACCTCCCCTTGGTCCCACTTCTGCGGGTTTTCTTGGCGTAAAAGGAATCTCACTCAGATTAGAGAAATAATCGATGGCTGAGATTGCTCTATCATCTACGATTTTGGTACACCCAGAAGCACTGGATCAGAAGGATAAAAATGGTAATTCCGTCATTTCATTAACTGCCACATGTCGCCAATGTAGGATGGCTGGAAATGGAAACCGATTATCCCTTATGTGCCAAGATAATATTTAAAGAAAGTAAAATTACCATTTTAGCCTTGAATTTTATTTAGTTGTTTTTTTTTTACATAAAATCGTAACCTCCAAACATTTCGATAATTATTCAGCCAATAATCAATTAAATTAATCAATTTATTATAATATATATTTGATAGATAAACAAATCATGACATTAAAATATAGTTCATTAGTTAAGAGTTCAAGTCTATCGTTAGTAGATATTGTATGTTTAATCCATTACGTATCGTCATCAGCATTATAATTTTAAAGCACGCCGACTAATTTTTCACACCGATACACTGATGTCTATGGGAGACTCAGCATCTTTGCTGGCACACTATTCCGTGATTGACTTTGATACCAAAGTAACAGTTCAAATCCACTACTAGTAGATATTGTTTGATTTAGCTCATTAAATATCGTCATCAATTTCACAATTTTAAAATGCGTAGAAAGAGAATTTTATCACTTATAAAAAAATATTTTATTTTCGGAGTGAATTCTCTTACCTATTGTCAAAAAAAAAAAGAAAAGATTATATCTCAACAAATAAATAAATAAAAGAAGTAATTAATGGCAACTTGAAGGATATAATGGAATAAGAAGATCGGATTTAAAAAAAATTTATGATAATAAATTGGCATTATGGAGAGAGAGATTGGATGGACTAAAATGGTAATTTGAGCTTGAAAAAAGAAAACAAATAAAATATTGTATTTTTATCATCTTGTTTGTTGGAGTGCTTCCAAGGGAGGGCTATGTTGTCCAGAATCGGCTGCACCTCCGAAGACCAATAACAAAAAAGAGGGAGAGATGGGAAGGGCGTTCGTGTATGTGATTCTTGGTGGAGGTGTAGCATCTGGATATGCAGCCCTTGAATTTACGAAGAGAGGAGTCTCTCATGGCGAACTCTGCATAATTTCCGAGGAAACTGTCAGCAATTCCTTTCTCTCAATCTCTATTTCCTTTTATTGCTTTCAATGTTTCATTTAGGAATTATCGCGTTTCTTAGGGAGGCACTTACGAGATTCCACTTTTAGTTCAAAATAGGAGTCGACTTTTTGTTATTATACTGTTTTGTATGTATGTATGTATGTATTTGTCATCAACTGGAGATATAGTAAATTCCATTAACTTGATTGAAATTTGATAGCCTAATATGGAACTTACAGATTACAGATTTGACTCTTTTTGGTACTCGTAATTCTTCCGTATGATTTGAATATCATTAATTACCATATATGGCACGGAATTCCTCCGCTGAGTGCTGATTCCCTGTTGTAGTGGAGCATCTGAGTTGGATTAATCATGTAACTAGAGGATAAATTGGTGTTTTTTTATAAAAGCAGTAAGGTTACATTAAAAGAGGCATGTTTGTTGTTTTCTTTCATCTGGTAGCTATGTGTCAAGTGGGAATTATCTCTCATTTTTTATGACACAAAGTTTCTTTGAATCTCTGATAGGTTGCACCTTATGAGAGGCCTGCTTTAAGTAAGGGGTATTTACTTCCAGAAGGTAGGACTTCTAATCTTGCTGTATCACTGGCTATTTATGTATCATATGGTAGAAAAGGAAATAGAACAAACGTCTCCAGTTTGAGACGACTAAAGCCTTTAAAGATACATTTCTTCTAGAATTGTTGAAAACAAGACGTTTCCTCAGGCATAGGCCAGTTGCTCTGTCTAGCTAGCCTTGGACCTCTTGTTAGAGAATCAATGCAGCCTGATGGATATTTTCTGCTGACATTGTTCTTTTCTTTCATTCAGCAGGATGCTAGCTTTTGTATTCCATCTTGAGTAGCATCAGAAATAACCTTTTGCCAGTGTTTTTGCTTTTTGGTTTGTTGCTCTATAGCACACATTTGTAATGTGAAATTTTATGCTAATTTGCAGCTCCGGCACGCCTTCCAGCATTCCACACATGTGTTGGCGCTAATCAGGAACGGTTAACGCCAAAATGGTACAAAGAACATGGCAAGTAATTCGTATCTACCTTGTTTGATCTGCAATTCTAATAAAAGTAGATGAAGAAAGATTACGAACCATTTGAGTGTGCTAATCATTTTATACTTCTGTTCACCTTTTATTGAATCATTTCATATCAATTTATACCTTTTACTCTTTGTATATTGAAATGCACACGACTTTAGACACCAGAAATCAAAGGAGAATGCGATTGTTTAGATCATTTGTTCTCATTTCTGCCTTTTCATATAGAAATTAGTATATTTCTTGATTCAGGCAGATATAAGTTGTACAGCCTGGTACCAATTCTCTTTTTGTAAGATGTTGTATGGTTCTGTCTTCTTTTCAGGAATTGAATTAGTTCTTGGGACCCGAGTTATATCAGCTGATGTTAGGCGCAGGACCTTGTTAACAGCAGCTGGAGAAACTATTAGTTACAAGATTCTCATCGTTGCAACAGGTGCTCGGGTATAGAACCAATCTTTTAAAGATAGCACAAATTTTCGTGTATTCACCCTCAACATTTGCTGATAGTCTAATTTTTTCCCT
Organism: Cucurbita ficifolia; assembly: GCA_033971965.1. Classification (NCBI taxonomy): domain Eukaryota; kingdom Viridiplantae; phylum Streptophyta; class Magnoliopsida; order Cucurbitales; family Cucurbitaceae; genus Cucurbita; species Cucurbita ficifolia. Next base: position 19,140,810 of record CM066965.1, read on the forward strand.
TTGTTCAGTTAATATCTGAGTTTAAGTGGTCAAAACTTGTTAAGCATCATGGAGATGCATTTCACCAATTAAATAAATCTCAAAGTTCATGGTAGTCTAGTAATATTCATAGAATCCTAGTTCTTGGCTCAAGTCCATTTTTTCTTTTTTAATTTGAGTGTAGGCTTTGAAGCTAGAAGAATTTGGAGTGAATGGATCAGATGCAGAAAATGTATGTTATCTACGAAACCTAACTGATGCAAATAGGCTTGTCGATGCGATGAATTCGTGTTCACGGGGTAATGCTGTTATAATTGGCGGTGGCTACATAGGAATGGAGTGTGCTGCATCTCTAGTGATTAACAAAATTAATGTAACAATGGTTTTCCCTGAAGCACAGTGCAGTAAGTAACTTAATTATGATGCTTTCTTTTATTGCTTAGTCATTTAACCCCTCTTGGTGTATGCACTATTGATCTTGCCCTATATTGTACCATTGGGAAATGAATAGATTATTCCTAAGCTTAAGGATCTTTTTGTCTTTATAGTGCCTCGTCTATTTACCCCCAAGATTGCAAGCTTTTATGAAGATTATTACAAGGCTAAAGGAGTTGAGTTTGTCAAAGGAACTGTCTTGACATCATTTGATATGGATTCTAATGGAAAGGTACTACAGACGCTACTTTAGTGATTGGGATATAATGAGGTGAAACATTATGCATTTGATGAGAGGAAGAGGAACCAATCCCAATGAAAATTTTGTAGCATTCTTTGATCCTGGATTCCATAAAATTGTTTGTTTCTTGAAGTTTTTCCTGAAGATTCCTTGAGAATGAATGACAGACAGGCTAGACACTGTGAATTCAGAATACCGATTTCGGTGTAGTTGTAGATTTGACTGATTATCTAACCATTTTCAGGTTGTTGCTGTCAACCTAAGAGATGGAAAACGGCTACCTGCAGACATGGTTGTTGTTGGAATAGGGATTCGCCCGAACACAAGCCTCTTTGAAGGCCAGCTGACTATGGAAAAGGGCGGAATCAAGGTAAACGGAAAGATGCAGTCGAGTAACAGCTCGGTGTATGCAGTTGGAGATGTAGCAGCATTTCCAGTCAAGCTTTTCAGTGAAACCCGGAGACTTGAGCATGTCGACTCTGCCAGAAAATCTGCTAGGCATGCTGTTTCTGCCATTATGGAACCAGAAAAAACCGGTGACTTTGACGATGTACCATTTTTCTACTCCAGGGTATTCGCACTCTCGTGGCAATTTTACGGGGACAACGTTGGGGAGGCTGTACATTTTGGGGATTTCTCAGGGAACACATTTGGAGCATATTGGGTAAACAAAGGTCACCTAGTTGGATCTTTTCTTGAAGGTGGAACAAAAGAAGAGTATGAAGCTATAGCGATGATCACCAGTCTGAAACCTGCAATTGAGGATTTGGCCAAGTTAGAAAGCCAGGGACTGAGCTATGCTATGGCAGTTAGTCGCGAACCACCTCCGACACAAGTCATTAACGTCAGTAGTTCTGGCTCTGGTCCTGGTCCTTACCCTGTTCTAGAAACACCAATGTATAGATGGCATGCGACTGCCGGGGTTATCCTTGCTGGATCGATTGCTGCATTTGCATATTGGTACGGGAGGAGACGTCGCCGATGGTAAGAAGACTCGTTTACCAAGTTGAGGAAGCATCAAGCATTAAAGTTGTGACGATGTACCAATCTTGTTCTTGGTATCATTCATAATAGTAGGGAATATTGAATGTTATATTCAATTATAGAAATAGTAAGTTATAATTTACTTGACGGTGTATTCATTTATTCCATGAAGAGTTTCATACACACTTTAAGATGATTCAGTTTCATAGTTTTTTAAGTCGCATCTTCTCTCTCAAGTGTGAAGGAACTTTTCCTCCAAACTTGAAACAGGGAGTTTCATTTCTTGTTGGTTCTAAAAATTGAAGACTACTTTTGATGCAATTATTTTTATAGTTAGTAAATAAATTAATTCTATATAATACTCTGTCATGCATCGGGCATTTGGTCTAGTGGTATGATTCTCGCTTTGGGTGCGAGAGGTCCCGAGTTCGATTCTCGGAATGCCCCCTTTTTTTCAACTTTTTATTCTAAAGGCCATGTCCCTATTTTACCCTCAACTGAAGCAGGGCAGCAAACCCTCACTGGGCAGTAATAAGTGAAAAGGACGAGGGGTACTTAAGGAAAATAAAATATCAAACGAAACGCCATCTATAATCCAATTCTCCCAACCACTTCCTTATCCTATCTTCTTCTTCTTCTTCCTTCTCCGCATCAGAAGAAGAAAGAAAATGGCTTCTACACTCTCCACTCTCACCACCCTCCGTTCCCCACCGCACCTTTCTTATTCCCATTCCTCTTTTTCCACTCAGTCCTCCATTTCCACAACCCTCCAATTTCCCTTTAACCCTTCCTCCACCGCCATCTCCCACCGCGCCACCCACCTCCGTCCCACTGCCGCCGTGTCAGCCCCTGAGAAAATCGAAAAGCTCGGCTCCGACATCTCCAACCTCACTCTCGAAGAAGCCCGCATTCTGGTCGACTTTCTTCAAGATAAGCTTGGGGTCTCCGCTGCCGCATTCGCCCCTGCCGCCGTCGTCGCAGCACCCGGCGCCGCGGCCGGGGACGCTGCCGCGGAGGCGGTGGAGGAGAAGACGGAATTCGATGTGGTCATTGAGGATGTGCCAAGCAATGCTAGAATTGCAGTGATAAAGGCAGTGAGGGCATTGACAAGCTTGGCTTTGAAGGAAGCCAAAGAACTCATCGAAGGTTTGCCCAAGAAGTTCAAAGAAGGGATTTCGAAAGAAGAGGCTGAAGATGCCAAGAAACAGCTTGAAGAAGCTGGAGCTAAAATCGCCATTGTTTAATGCTGAAGGGAAAAGTGTTTGTTTTAGATTAACTCACTCAGTCTTTGCTGAATTTCCCCTTTTTTTTTCTTGATGTGAACTGTGAACTCGTCGTTCTGACATATTTCCACTTAGAATCTTTGCTTGCTTTATGTTGCTGCTGTTCGCCAGATCGTTGTCTTGCTCTTATTCCTTGATCATCGGGTCTGTAAAATTACATAAACTTGTATTGAAATTTCATACAAAAGACCTGTTTTTTTTTCTAGAGAGAGAATGGATTTAGCTATCTCCCATGAAAATTCTGTTACCAATTCCCAATAGTTCATCAATCAATTGAACAAACAATGACTGTATACTTCAACCAACAACACAAATGCAAATCAATGGCGAATTGGCAACTTTTGCACACTAAATACACACGAGGACGCTCACCAAAAGTTTCTTATTTATAAACAAGATAAAATGAAATCAAAATGGCATGACTACAAGTTACAACGGCTGGAAAGTCAGTCGTCGACGTGATCTTCAGGTGTCTCGTCCACCATGCGTTTGACTGTAATTACAGGGCACTCGGCATGTTTTGCACAGTATTCACTTACAGTGCCTACAAAGACCCTGCAGACATGGACAAGCGGATTTTCCAGGCAGTTAGGCTTCCAATGCCATCAAGGTATTAAGTAAAAACAGGCTAAGAAATGATAAAATGAGCCTTATTCTTAGAAACAGTAATGTCGAAGAGCTAATACAACTCAAGCACACCTTTTGAACCGGCCAATGCCCCTGCTTCCCAAAACTAGAAAATCAGGTTGCACGCGTTTCACCTCGTGGCATATTACTTCAGTGGGATCGCCCTTCTTAAGCCAAGCTTCACAAGCAACCTATAAGTATTGCAACAAACAATGAACAAGACCAATTGCAATAGAACTATGTCAGGAAAAAAAAAATTATGTTTAACTATCCGAAAAGGATTATCCTAACATTGCCTTCTTTTTGGTGTTTAAACAGACAATATTATTGTTTGATTTTTTCTGGTGTATCAACAGTAGGTAAAGTGTGATCATAATTTTGCATATTTACATTGATAGATCAATCCAGCAGAAAAAGTCGTATAAACAAGGATTACCCCAACTTCATGACATCTATTGACAAAGAACTCCAGTAGTTGAAGCCCTCGTGCATTGTCCCTTTGCTTCAGGTCTTTAAAATCATCCGGCGACGCAAAGATACTATCTACGTCGTCAAAACCTACAAGAATTAAAATGAGCAGAGTACTGTTTCGGTTACTAGCTATTTTCTAACATGTGATATGTGGAATCAGTATCATTTTGAAATATGGTGCGTACACTGCCATACCACATCTCAGTTCCCATTGTAAAAAAATAAGAAAAAATCAGAGAGATGGGAGAAGTCATCAAGAATGTCAAACTATCGAAACTGTTCCGTGAAATATAGCATCATACTAATACTGTAAAAAAATTATCCACATCCTCAAGTCATAGTATAGTATAATACCTTCTAACGAAACCAGTAAACATTATGTTCAGAACTATTACGAAACAGTCAAGAAGGAGATAATCTTTATCAGAAATGGCCAATGAATCTAAAATTTTCAAGATGGTAAATGGTTTATATAAATGGTTTATACATATCCACGTGTGTGTGTGTGTGTGTGTGTGTGTATGTATAAAACCACACAAGAAAATAGTTTATTCGCCATTTATCTTGAGCAAAATTATGTGCTATCTTAAAGACAAGTGCTTTTAGAATTTGTAAAGTTACTTTTGATAATCAAACGAAAAACAAAAAATGATGAAACCACTTTCCATCGTCTCAAAAGTTATTCAAGCTCATTCTAAGAAAAACATCCAATTATGGCAAACAAATTTAGAAACCAAATAGGAAGTTAAGGGAAGCACAAACATCAAATTGTTTTTGTACAGAATATTTTTAAAACAAACGTGTTCTACATGTGATTTGGATGCATGTCTTTTAATTTTTTTTTTTTTTTAATTTAAATTTTGGGCATGTTCGAAAATGGGGCATGTCATGACCTTACTAGAGCAGGATAACAGGTCTTACCTCTGTTTATGTGTCTTAAAGTTCTAAGGAACTCGGACACATTTAGGCACACAGGAGACAACATGCTCAGGAGAGAAAATGAAGGAAGGAGTCACTAACAATTCTTTAATAATAGAAGTACTGAGAAATAATAAACACTTTGTAGAAACTAAACGGGGGGGCAAAGGACTAGAATCAGAGAGGGGTAATACTTGATAAATCCAATGAAGTTGCGTGATAAGACTTGAAGATTAAGAGCATGTTTCGAAAACTTTCTAAGTGCTTAAAAGATTCTTTTTTCTTTTTTTGCACATAACATTTATTTAAGCACTTAAAATTCAAACAAGCCATAATATTAGATCAGAAATTTTTTTGTTTGAGATGCTTGTTATTTATTTGTAGGACATATGATTATATAAGTAGGGGAGAGTGCTTCCTTCGAGGAATAAAGATTGCTTAAAACTGAATATTGCAATGTGAATACATGTATTATACTTACTGGTTATACTGAATTTTGTTTTGTATAATTATATAAAAGATATTTCACAGAGATGTGATCGAGTGAAATGTAAAAATTTGCATTAGTCTACAGTTTAAATCATTGTTCAAAAGTCTGATGCTTTCAAAAGAATTAGAAAACTTGGATCGCTCTACCATACAAAGTCGTCGGTGAAATACACCAAGAAAAAGATAGAGGAAGCTCGTTTCCTATTTGTAGATTCGAAACTTCAAGCAGATAATCCATCATGCACGTGTTAATTATCGAAATCGGTCATCAGTGCGATCTCTATGTTTCTTAGCGTTTAATTTGCAAGTTCAGATCAAGAAGGACGATTATTTGGAGGCAGAAAAAAAAAACAAAACTCTAGGGCATAGATCACAACAAAGACATATAAGCCATACTTCAACATCTTGAATTAAATACGAGACTAAATGCCCTTGTACACCACTTATAAAACAACAATTCCCTTCTATGCTTCCAATTAACCAAAATTTTGTCATATGAAAAGTCGGAGTTCATCTAACCAAGTTCAAGATTCAGCAAAACAAGAAACAGCGAACAGAACAACATCGCATCTCAACAAAGTCAAACAGAATCAAGCAAAGAGGCCATAAGAGGAAAAAAAAAAAAACAAGGAAAGAGTAACGAAATCGAGAGAAGGAGAGCAAACCGTCTTCGTCGGGCACTTGAACATGAAGGAAGAGAAACTTGAAACCAGAGGAGTTGGAACGGACGATCTTCTGGAGAGTCCATTCGAAGGCCCTACTGCTGCTTATGGAAGCGTGTGGATAGCCCTTGATGGTTGACTGATTCACAGCAAGCATTACTCGAGTCGGTTCTCCCTCCATTGTCGTCTCTGTAATCGCTTTTTCGCGATAAGCCCTCTCTTCTAACGAGCTCTGTTTCCCTCCCGTCTCGATGCCTAATGCCCTGCCTTCTGCCACGTGGACAACCCCCACTCTTTTTGTCCAACAATTTTATTTTTATTTATTTTTCACATGTTCAATATTTAATTTTGGATAAATTATAGAAATATACTTTTTTTTAAAAAAAACTTATAAAAAAATATTGAACATGTGAAAAAATTAAAATAAGAACAAAATTAAGATAAAGAAATAGGAAGCCTAACTAACATAGAGAAGTTTTTTTTTTTAAACTATTGGGATTAAATTTAATATTTTAAAGAGGTTTTATTTTAAATAAATTTGGATAATTACATAAATCATAATATTTGTTGGATGAGAGTTTGGCTAATTTAGGAAACGAATATTATCTTTATTGGTATGAAAGCTTTTGAAAAATCCAAAGTAAAGCTACGAGAGTTTATGGTAAGAGGGGACAATATCATTGTGGAGAGCCGTTACCAACTAACATGATATCAAATAAATAACTTAAAATTATGGACAATATCATGAGATTAAGCCAAAAGTAATCATAAAAAAAATCAAGAGAGATAAGTTATAGGTATTAAAATGATAGTAATATTATCGAATAATTGTGGAAGTACATGAACTCTTGGGGAAAAAGGCAAGAGTATCACACAAAAAATAAGGTTGGATGATGAAATGCACACTCAAAAAGGCAAGAGAAGATGCTTGCTTTGTTGCTCACATCATCAAACCTCTTAGAATAAGAAACAACACAATACACATTATAATAAAGTAGTAGATAAAAATTCGTAAGTAAATGTAATGGTTATCAATTCGTCACACACAACTTAAACACAACTTAAATAGGGTTTTCGCTTTAATTATATGTATCTCTAATTACATCTATATAAACACTTGAATAAAAGTTAGATTTGTGTTAGTGTGGATGGGTTAGTTGAAAGTAAAAAGACATATTTTTAATTTTGAAAACGTAATTAAATGTTTTTTTTTTTAATTTTGGACTAAATAAATCAAAAGAAAAGGAAGGTGAAAAATAAGATAGTAAATCAATAATTTACCTTATAACTATACAAATTAGTGATTAAATTTGATCTAATTGGAATTTGGCCATTGATTTGTATTCCCAGTGAAAGAAACTCTTCCAAAACCCAACTGACCCAGCTGATACAACTGCAACCAAATTCTTTCTGCTTCAAATCTCGCACTAAAATTCCCCACCCCTTCTTCTTCTTCTTCTTCTTCTTCTTCCTCGCCGGACCCCGGCAAAATTTCCGGCATCCCTTCCTCCCTCGCCGGACCCACACCAGTTTCCGCGGCAGCCGCAGCGCCATCGCATTCCCTTTTCCGGCGAATCAACTTCCTCTTCTTCCTCGCCCGTTGCAGACACCGCCGGCCAATCATCCACGGCAGTTTGACGAGGGCCAGAGCCAAGAAGCTGACGACGGAGCAGGGGCAGCAGCAGACAGCGACACAATCGGCCACCAAGCCAGCAGTGCAAGACCGGCAATGCTTGCCGGAGCAGTCAATTAGATCGACTCCATCATCCACGGGGAATCTCCGGCGCCGCGTGGGTGGAGATGGGCTTTCTTCCATTTCTGAAACCTTATTGGAGTTGGGGAGTAACATAAATTCCCTAGGAAAATGGGTTTATGATGATATTTAAATGCGATTGAAAGCATAGTTTCCATTGAAAGAAAGAGGGCCCATTTATGTTCTAATTTTACCCCAACAGTTCAACACCAAAAAAAAAAAGAAGAAGGTATTAAGGTATTAATTAATTAGAAGATGAAGTGAGATGCGATGAACACAGTATAATTATTATAAAGAACCAAAAAAAAAAGAGACGTTAATAACAAATTTCCATGAATGAAAAAGATGAGGTATGAAATAGGGAATATGAGTGAGACCACACAGTTGAGTTCAGACCCTAAGTTTATGAAAAATATTCCTTCTTTTGTTACTTAGTAAATGCAATTATTATTTTACCTTTCTTACCATTTTCTTACTGCCTTTTAATATTATATTTTCAAAATAGTTTATGAATTTCATGTAAAAAAAAAAAAGAAGAGTAAATAAGATGGCATTAAAGTGGATAGTTTGTCTGTTATGGGCAGCAGCGAACAAGGGGTTTTGTTGATTAAAATTGAAGAATAATGAGGAAGGCTTGGCTTGGCTTGTGCTCTCTTCTTATTCACATGGGATGATGGGTCAAACCTCATGACTAGGATACCCCAAAGTCTTTAAAAAATGTTTTTTGAGTTTTCTTTTTTTCTTTTTAAATATTTAAAATATCTTTAAACTTAAAAAATATATATATATATATATACTTAACGTTACTACCACATTTTTTAAATATTCGTGAACTTTAAAAAATAACATTAAAAAGTTTGATACTACCTTTAAAATTTCATGGATATCTTCTAAATATGGTACTTTTCAATTTTTTTAATAAAAAATACTTTTAAATTTTTTAACAAGTTCGAAGAGTATTAATGATAATTTTAGAGGTATTTTTATTAATTTAGTTTTATTTATTATTATTTTGGTTAATTTGTTCAATACCATGTAACTACTGATAACTACTTTTTTTTACATTCAAAACTACATATTTATTCAATAAACAAAAATATAGAAAAAAAAATTTGAGAAGAAAATACTCCTACATAAAATATAAAAAGAAAACAAATTTTATGGGTTTGATTTTCAAAATATTTGAGTAAATATATAGTGCCTCAATAGTAATTGAACAAGAAATAAAATTTAAAAAAAAAAAAAAAAGAGAGAAGGAAATAAGAAAATAAATGGTTGAATAAATAAAAATGTAGGGAAATTTTTCTTTGATTGGACATGGCAAGCATTTCCATATTTGAGAAGAAAACACTTCAACATCCAAACATCACAAATTAAAAAAAAGATGCAAAGAACAGAAACAATCTTACGAAAATTGAATTACATTTGAAATTTAAAAATGTTCCTCACAGACAAATCTCATTCACAATTCAACAACAAACACGAAAACCTAACAATTGAACAAAATCATTCAAAAAAAAAGAAAAAAAGAAACAGAGCGATCGGAAAACTCACCGGAAAGGAGAGGAAGGCGGCGAAGTTTGTCGATCGGGAAATGGTTCGATCTGGAACGGTGTGTGAAAGGAGGATGGATGGATGGTTGATTGTGGATGAATAAGTAAGTAATGCGGAATCTGGTCTAAATCTGAAGTCCGTTTCTCTCTCTTCTGCGGGAATTAAATAAAATAAAAAGAAAAATGGAATCGAAATTGATGTTGATCAGAGGCATTTCTTGGATTTTTAAAACGATGATGAAGGAAGGAAGGGTTGGGGATTATAATAAGAGAAGGCTGCAATAAAAAACTGAAGAACTGAAGAACTGAAGAAGAGAGAGAGAATATTTTATGAGAGAGAGAGAAAAGAAGAAGAAGAAGAAGGAGAAAAAGCATCTTTGGGGTTGATATTCATGAGTACCGATGGGCAGTGACAGCGAATATTGGGAACTGCTTCTCTCTTCAAATACCCGCTTTTCACTTCTCTTCCACTCCCGGATTCATTTCTCTTTTTTTTTTCTTTTTTTCTTCTAATATCTCTTTATTTATTTTAGCATTTTAATTCATTTTCTAATTTTCAATGCACTCAATTTTAGGAGAATCTAAATCTTTTTTTAGTTGGTACTAATTAGAGTAATAATATTCTCCTAAATATAATAAAATTTAAATTATAAGTTTAGTCGCATCTTCCTTTTATCAAATCTTAGAGACATACTCTACTCACAAGATAGGCCATAAGAACCAGTGACTTGAAAATTTATAACTGAAACTTTCCAACCACCCAAGTAAAAAACCATTATAAATAACGCCTAACCGAGTTTTCGCTTACATCTTGTCGTGTTTTAAGGTAGGTTAGGTCAAGTGCCAAGTCAAGGTAGTAGTACATGACTGAACCTCGTAAACTCGGGTGAAGGTCACTTATTTACTCTCTGTTAGTGACAAGAAATGAAGTATTGGAAAGACAATATTAAAATATTATGACATATATATATATATATTTTTTGTTAAATAAGTTTTCGAATTTTAAAAATATTAAATAAGTGAAATCAAATAACTGTTTAATTCAATTTTTAATGTGTTTAAAGTTTTAAATAATAAAAAATGAGAGTTAAAATAATGCATATTGGTATCATATATTGTCGGTTAATATTTAATATGAGGACTTGGTTGAATGAAAAAAATAATGCAGGAAGAATTAGAGATGAAGTTTAAAAAAAGTAAGGTAAGAGAATTAATTATGTAAATAAAGTAATTGAGGGTTAATTTATTTTAGTGTGCATGGCTGATGCACTCGGAGGGTACGCCGCGGCACGTGCGCCCACAGCCAACCCACCCCCTTGCCTTTGCTTTTTTGACTCACTCTTTTTCTTTGCTTAAATCGGTACTTACATACAGCTTTGTTAATTAATTAATAATTAGTGTGGATTTCCCATACAAAGATTTAAATCTTTAATATATTTATATATTCATTAACAATCAATAATAAATTATTAATATTAATGTCTCAACACTAATTGTTTTTCTTTGTAAACTCGTGCAAAAAAAAAAAATATTAGAAATATTGATATATAAAATAAGTTTAAATTAAAAAAAAATAGCGTATTTAAACATAATTTTGTTGTTACTTTTGTATGAAACCGTTAGCATTTTGTTTTAAAAATACCCTTTTTTTACTTTTAAAATTGTTTAAAAAAATATTTCTAAAAGTTTTATTAAACTTTTTTAAAAAATTAAAAAAATGAATAACATAAAATATTTATAGATGATCTATGAGATATCGACGTACGGTTTTCGTTCATATATTGACAATTAATTTTTTTTAATGTTTTAATATAAACACAAATAGTGTTAATGTTAGTTTTAAAATTTTATGAGTATTTTTTTAAAAAATATAGTATTAATGGTAAAAATATTTTTGAATTATTTAAAAAAAATTGAAAGTATTAATGAAAGTTTTAAAGTGTAAGAGTATTATGTTATTTTTATTTTTTTCATAAATGATGGAAGAAAATTAAATAATATTTTTGAACCATAAACAAAAAAAAAAGGCTATCAAATTCATTTATTTTCTTAAATTGGTAAAAAAAAAAAAAAAAAAAAAAAATCCCTATGCAAAAGAGTTCCAAAGTTCATAAAAATTAGACAGAAAGTAGAGCAAAGCAAAAATGTTCCATAAGGAATAAGACCATTCACTAGACATTATGTTATAATTAATGCATAATAAATGTAGTTTTCATAAATTGTTGAAATGTAAACTCACATATCTTTTCAATCTTAAGCCAATCAAATTATTACTTTTATAATAATATCTCAACTTTATTATAAAAATTCATTTTAATTTGAATCTCTCAATGTTTTAAAATATAAATAATGAAATGTGGTCTTATGAAGACCACTTATATGGAAAACAGACCCAACATGGCTGTGTCTGTAACACAAAACAATGACAAAACTTTTCCTATTCATTTCATTTTCATAATTATATAATTATAGTACGTGACATTTGAGTTTACACCCAAATTGTTGATTGGATTATGTTGGACATAATTTGAATTTCCTCGATACCATCCCGAGCTTTCATTGAGGTTTGTAAATAGGTTCGAATAGCAACAATCATCTTAATGAATGACGTTTCTACTGCATTAAGAAGAGTCACTGTTGTTAGAGACAACTTTTTATATAAGATTTAGATTAGTGAAATCGAACCATGATTTTTTAATTGTGTACAGTGATGTTCATATGATTCGATAACTAGACTAATTCGAACTACCTAATCCAAATTATAAAGGTTTAACTCGACCAACCCAAAAATAAGGTTACAACTCAATCTTACCCTACTCTACTTTTAACAATATTAAGAATATTTCATGTCGGTAACCAACATTACGAAAACCTAAACCTATGGAATTACAAACTTGCTCGTTTTAATTAACTCGTCGCTACTTCTAACCCCTCGTAGTATCCTTTTATGTGGGAGTCATATATTTCTCTCTATTTAGTCCTATCTTTCTTGTGGGGGATATTTTAGTAATACGTTCTATATATAAGAACTCCCAAAGACATGAAGAAGAGGCAGATTGAACAGGTAGATGGACTAGTATTGGTGGAGGCTATAAGCCAATTATATTCAAGTGGAGTCTCCACCAACATAAGCATAGTGATCCGATATTTTGATGATGAGAAATTCTTATTTGATTTATAATAGGGGAGAATGAATATTTTAGTAAGCGTAGGGAGCGCACGACTCCCTCGAGACAGAACATCCACCAGAGATGGCAACGGAAAGGGAGCACGAACAAGGTAAGCCCAACAGGGACTCTATATGAATGATATTTTAAAAAATGGTATACATTTTACATTCTATATGAATGGTATTTAAAAGAAAGAATAAAGCATATACTTCCTCATCAAGAAGCTCATTTCTATAATAATCTACTGTAAGTGAAGATTGCAAGTTCTTCTTCCCTTCAATAAAATCTGTTTTCATTCAAACAGCTACGTCGAACGTTACTTCTAGACATTAGATCAGATACCTTCTTGTTCGACAATTGAAACGGTATTGGCGAGTCGATTGGAAGGGTGGTTTCGACTATAGTCCCGACAGGGACTCCGATCTCTGCTGCCAGCTTCGTCGCCTCGTCGACCGTCGAGATAACTCGGTCGAAGCAAATGTATCTACCGGAAGCATTTTCCTTCAATTCTTCATATACACATACATGTGCTTTCGCCAATTTGGTCACGTCCACTGTTGCCAGTAGACCATTTTTGTACATCTCTCGCGCTCCTGCATTGATATCAATGGAGACTTTGAGTTTGATATGCATAATGTGTTCTTGTTAATGGAATATGGAATCAACGAGAGCTTTTTCTGGGTTGTTTTTGTGAAGTGTTACCTTTGAGATAAGCCATTGTTGGAGTTGAATTTCTGGAATGGAAGTTGGAGCCAGTTATGAGAGGTGAACAGATGGAGGCCAGTTTTAGGCCACTTTCTTGTGCTATTTTCCATGCTACTTTTTCAGATTTTAGTTTCCCCAAAGCAAACCATAGCTGCATAATCATCAACTTGTTTGTTAGAGCTCCATCTAATCTCAATTCTAAAGCTTTCTACAGTAATTAAATTCATAATGGTGGACCAAGGAGAAAGAAAGGGAGCGACCTTTTTATCTTGGCAGAGCTGGAAACTGCTCCAGCAGCCATGGTCGACAACTCGTGAGGTTCCAGTACTTTCAGGTTGGTCCCGCCAGATGCAAGCAAGGAGAGAAGATGTAAGAACACAATTTCGTACTGTGTCTGTTCTTGCGCACGCCTCCATCACATTCTCAGTGCTCCTCATTTCCACTTCGCTCATTACTTTCTGTGCACAAAGTCCAACCCCCAAATAGCTTTAGAAAACTTTCAATAGTTTTTAGGAGAATTAATGTAACAGCCCAAGTCCACCACAAGTAAATATCGTCTTTCTTGAGCTTTCCGTTTCAGGCTTCCCGTTTTAAAAACACCTATGTTAGGGAGAGATTTCCACACCCTTATAAAGAATGTTTCGTTCTCCTCTCCAACTAACGTGGGATCTCCCAATCCACCCATCTTTAGGACCCAACATATGCGTTTTAAAAGGGTGTGAAAACCTCTCCCTAGCATATGCGTTTTAAAAACTTTGAGGGGAAGCCCGAAAGGGAAAATCCAAAGAGGACAACTAGTGGTGTACTTCGGCCGTTACAATTAACCCATCTTAATCTCTAAACTTAATTTTAACTTCATCTTAAACTATCACTTTCATCACTTTCATCGCATTATATCTAAGAATAAGTGTTTGCACCATTCAATGTTGTTTTAATTTCTTCATCAAACAAATGTATTCTTATATCAGGGTTCCAAGTTTAGTCCTGAAGTTTGAAGTTTGAAGTTTGTATCTATAGTTCTTGAAGTATAAAAAGCAATCGTAGCTCTCAATACAGAAAACAGATTCAAAACGATCTTATCAGATGTGAGGAAGACGGGGAGGGAGGGTTCATCCATCAAATAGCAGCAAATTTCTTTCCAAGAAAAGTAAAGAAAAAAACCCTCACCGTATAACCAGAAAGACCAGCAGGATCAATGGAAGAAGAGGTGTGAAAAACGCCACGGCAGCCATTGAAGGCTTCCACTAAGCTATTTACATCTGTAAGCTTCGCCACAACTACCGTCACATTAGGGCGGCCGCTCATCGCCTCGTCCAATTTGTTCACATCCACTGCCATTTAGGGTTTCCATTAGTCTTTTAATCCAAAACAACTATTCCGTTCAATCATAAAGCAATTGAAATTGATCGATTACGCTACTAGATACACGAAATTAAATTCAAATCGAATACTCAAAGAGCTTCAATCACTCACCAGGATTATCAACAATGACTCGAACAGAGTATCCATGAACTAAGAGCTCGTTAACGATGGCGGAACCAAGAAACGAAACGCCGCTAGTTACACACACGACCTTCTCCTCTGCATCGTCAATCAGCTTCGACTTGAGACTTTTGAACTCTTCGCCGTCCTTCCTCCTCTGGATGCCGCCGCAGGCAACGAGCTTGCGACGGAGCTGCTCCAACTCCGATACCAAGGTTTCTTCGGAACGAAATAAAACACCCATTTCGCCGATTACACTGAAAATCTAGAGACAGGGAGAGTGAGATAGCGAGGGAAAATTTGTTCGTGGTCGTTAACTGCGTGGAATTTCACATATTTATAGAAAGAAAAAAGAAAAAAAGAAAATTGGGTGCGTTCAATTTAGACTGCGGGAAAATATATTAAAATTAAATATTTTAAAAAGTCGTTGGAATTATTAGGGGTCGGCTCAATCCAATCTTCTTCGCCTCATTTTCCCGGAAGGCGCAAACAGATACGGAAAATAAATAAATAAATAAATACACAATTTATTCACACGAAAAAATTATGTGAATTTAGGCACGTGCTTTTGTGCACATGAAAATTTAAATATATTTAATAAATTAGTGACGTATTAATCATTTTTTAAGTATAAAAAAATAATAAACAAAAAATTATATTCTATTTTGTTGTCTCTTAAATATTTATTTGATAAATGTTATAAAAAATTTGCTAAGATAATTATGTGTTAGGAATCACGACTTATTATGATGTCGTCTGTCTACGAACATGAGTTTTTATGGCTTTGTATTTTATTTCACCAAAAAGACTAAAAGAACTCGTACTAATAAAAATATATATTTTTTTTACCGATAAACTCACTATCAACCTTTTAATTGGCCCATAATGAAGCTCTTAATTAGTATATACAATCGACCTAAAAACAAGCAATTGGGAGTGGGAGGTGCATTGACTTCAAAGTTTCTAAGTTAGTGCGGGAAGCAACTCGATTCAATTGACCCCCGTCACCCAGCTTTGATTCTTCCTTCCCCATGGAAACTTCGGGTACCCGCTTTCCGGTCTCCCACAAGCAGGCGTCAATGGAGATTAAGGTATGGTTTACTTGCTCCGGATTCAATTAATCCATTCTCCACATTTCTTGAAGGTATTCGGGATTTGGGTTTTCTCATTTTCCCTCTAGAAGCTTTGTTCTGAAGGGTTAATTCAAACGATTCGCGTTTGCCCACAACCTGTTTGCTTTAATGCCGCTGCTAGTTTTATTAGGCTTTTATCAAACAGACTGGTGAGTCGCCTGTTTGCAGATGGGTAGCTTAAATTTTGATGATATAGAAACGAATTTAAAGTAGATAGCTTCTTCCTGCGTGTTATTGTAGAATCGGGTAAAGGGGTTTTGAAGAAAATGCTCGATTCTATGGTTATTTGATTTTGATGAAGCATTACATCTCTTGCAATATTCTACGACTTACATCGTATTCCTATTTTGTGGGCATCTGTGGATTCCAGTGCCCATGTTCTAGTTCTAGTTCAAGTTCATTTTTGGTTAGCTCAGGCAGTAAGTAACCTCATTCATATATCTTCTGCTTTCAGGGAATCAAAACAGATATAGTCATTTGTCGCCATGATGATCATTTTCTCGTCAGTAGGAGTTTGGTTTTCTTTATTACTACTAGTGCATATGTTTGTTGGGGGTGGATGGGGAAATGGGGTTTTCGGGATTTGTGTTATTTCCATCTCTGATGTTTGAAACTAATTTTAAGGTTATTGCAACTCAAATTGGGGCAATGGGGACTATGCTGCAAGCCAGGTGAGCAATTCTATTTTAAGGTTTTTGTGATAAAATGTTGAGCATAGTTTAGTAGATAAAAAGCTTATTACCATCTCAAAGATAATTTGTTCAATTCTCCACCCCTACAATTGTTGAACTAAAAAAATGCTTGAGATGGTATGAGAGAAGGACATACTTTAATGACTTGATAGTTGTGAGGTCTCACGTCGGTTGGAGAGGAAAACGAAACATTTTTTTTATAAGGGTATGAAAACCTCTCCCTAGTAGACACGTTTTAAAACCGTGAGGTTGACGACGATATATAACGGGCTAAAGTGGACAATATTTGCTAGTGGTGGCTTTAGGCTATTACAAATGGTATCAGAGCTGGACACCGGGCTATGTGCAAAACATTTCTTATAAGGGTGTGGAAACTCCTCCCTAGTAGACGCGTTTTAAAACCGTGAAGCTGACAGCGATACGTAACGGGCCAAAGCGAACAATATCTGCTAGTGGTGGCCTTGGACTGTTACAATAATACATTAAGATTCATAGGTACAAATAAAATGTTGCAATAAAGGCTAAAATATAGCATTTTGTTATTTGGTTATGCTACATTAGATGCTTCTTAGACATTTATATGTTACCTTCCCCAGGAAGGAGGAGGGGATGGCAATTCATCCAACCTTCTCAGTGTCAACCGTTTTTGGGAAAAGAAACGAGGCAAGTCCGTTACGCTATAGTAGGTTGTTACTGAATTATACTGTGACTGATACATGTAATTTGCAGCCAATGCTGATCGCATGTGCACGTCAGTTGATTGAACAAATCAGGTAAACCTTCCAATTCAACATTGTCAAACTTTACGGTCTGAATACTTCTCCTTATGGAGATCTGACTTCTAGACATGTATACGCGTGGCCTTTGGAATCTGCGATAACCAAAACATGCAATATTTCTATTAAATAGATAGCCTGTCTAACTGTGAAAGCAATAGCTACTTGTAAAAGTTTGGGATCTTGACTTGTCTGGTTCTGATTTATGGAAATGCTTCTTTCCATATGTGGGAGCTTTGAGCTTTCTTGGTTGTCCTTCAAGAGATGCTTCTAAAGATTTGTTTCTTTAACTGGCTTGAGGCTTAGTGAGAGAGTGCTTGGTTCCCTCCTTCGAAACTTCCTGCAAATGTTGATAAAACACATACAAGACAACAATGGGCACAAACAACACTGTTATTTGTTCTATTGAGACATTCCAACAAGAGTTCAAGTTTCTCACAAAAACTCACTGAACATCCTCTTCCATACAACGAACAATCCCCCTGCCCACTAACTAACTGTCTTCTGTAACTCTCCATTCTTATCCCTCCTATGGTAAGTTTGTGCGATCGGGGAGGCATAACAGCCCGAGATCTTTAACCTTTTTAAGTGGGTACTGTGACAAACTAGAGGGGTAGGATCTTTTTGTAGTGATGCTTGGTAATTCCAGTTTCTCTGGGAGGGAGAACTTTATGGAAAGAAGGGATTTTGACTACTTCTTCAGACATTTACTTGGAGTAGAGCTACCTGTATGATTTTTAGGATGCATATATTGGTGTATTGAATATTGGAAGCTTAGAACTTTTACGCCCCATCAAGATGGATATTCAATGTTTACTGCTGGGCTTTGGCTTTAAAGATGGATATAATTTTTACTGTAAGCTCATGAACTAAGAAGTTTGCATCCACTTAAAATTTGGAAATTTCTGTTTCTTACAATCAAAGGGGCACCCACCAAAAAAAATTTAAATTCTTTATTTGGGAGCTCAGTCTTACTTGCATTAATACTTGAGACAAACTCCAATGAAAATTCCCATGGATTGCTGTTTCACCGAGCTGCTGCTACCTATGTATTAAGGATCAAGAAACTCTGTATTCATCTTCTCAGCAACTGTCCCTTTGCCTTCTTTTTGGGCTTTCCTATAAGATTCATTCAGTTCGTTTGTAACAAGACCCGAAGAGATCTTCACGCTCCTTAACATGTCCCTCGTTGGCCATTCCTAAAAGAAGGAGAAGAAAATCCTTTGATGCAACTTTTTCTCTCTTTTTTACTGGAATTTATAGCTGAAATGGAACACACCATCTTCAATGATCAGCGACAAAGCATACATACTTTTTTTGTTTCTTGTTTTATCTTGGAGTAAACTTTCTCCACCTTTTTGTAACTATAGCTTATCGACCCTCATGACCATTGGAGGTATTTCCTTAGGTAATTATTTACAGCTAAAAATAAGACTTTCTTTTGTAATCTATTTCATCAATCAATGAAATGGGTTCTGTTTCCTATAAAATAATAATAACATGCTGAAATTATTCTTTGTTTCTGCAGTTTATCAGGTTCATACAAGCCATTATTAATCTCTCTTGGCCTCAAAGACCATTCTGTGGTAATTAGTCAACCATGTTTTTCTTCCATCATTAGTAAACTGAGTGAGTTTAAATGAATTCTTCCGGCTTTGCAGGAGACGATGAGAGGCATACTTTCTGCTGTGTCTGAGAATAGACTTTGGTAGTATTTGACTTCTGCTCATTAGAAAAAGGGGAAAAGAATCTGTTAAAAATTTGCATTAGAACCATGTTCACTTTGGTAAGTTATATATATATTTCTACCTTTTAGCATATCTTTTGGTGGGTGGGTGGGTGGGTGGAGGGATAGTTTTGAAGCTTTTATTGATAAATGATCCCTCCCTCATGTTCGACTTTTTCACGACCAATAAGATGATAGATAATAGACAAGGAGGACATTTCAATGGAAGATTGTACCAGTTAGCTGTTTTTCTTAGTTTCACAATGTATGGATTGAAAATTTGAACTTCTAACTCGAATATGCCTAAGTTGGTTGTTTCCCATTGGTTATTGCGTTTTTCGTAGGTGACTAAAAAAATCATTTGGGTGTGCATTACAATGGAAGGTTCCAAAGCCAAAAATTTCAAACTATTAAATAATTTCAAGTATGAATATAGAGATATTCACAATCTAAAATCTAAAAAATAAGCCATGTACATTAAATTTAAAAGTACTATCTGGAGGCTAAAAGATAAAATTGTCGAAGATATTATCTCAATGAAACAATTGGATTGAAAGAAACACCGGGTTTAGTTACTTGAAACAGTGCTAAAAACATCAGGACAGTTTCTTTTGAGAGAAAACAAAGAACAAAAACACAAATTTCATTGATTTCAATGTTAATATAGTTGATACCAATTTGAGCATAACTCAATTGTGACATTTATTATTTTCATCAAGGTTTAAGGTCGAGCTCCAACCATAGCATTTGTCTATGATAGCCGTGCTATTGGCTTCAAATGTTGCCCTTCACAACAGGTACTTGAGAAGACAATTTATTACATACTGATGCTGTTAAGAGTACAATTAGTTGGTACAACCTAGATCTTGAATGTAAGTCATAAGCAATCATTAGGAATGAAAAGAGCAGAAGAATAGCATTCAATATTCTGTAAGTTTGACTTATTTTTATAAGAAAAACAGAAATTGCAATATATTACAAGATCAGCATAACAAGATACATGGGAAATACATTAAAGAACAACACAAAATTTTCGGTGTCTGCCTTTTGACATCACATTTATAGTACACTACAAATACAATAAAGATTGGCTCATATCATCCACTGGAATTTCTTGCAGACAGAGACGGCCACACATGAATTACTAAAGAATAATCAAGGAGCGAAGGCATCAGGATGATATCTAACCATTGCGCTTTACTTGCTTTCTTTTATGTTTTCTCTTTATTTGCCATAGAAATCATGTGTCTTTCGAACTGTGAAAATGAGAGGAGAAAACACATAAAGACCGATTGCTTTCATCACAAAACCTACCAGGTTCAAGGCAATTAAACAGAATTAACTCGAGTTTCCAGTCAAATATGATAAAGAAAAAGAACCTCGGCATTTTTCAACTTCTGCTTCTCTAATTCCTCGTTGAGATTATCAATTCTGAAATTAGAAAATAACAGAATATTAGTTCCACGAGAATCTGGTTTTGAAGTAATAAGGCAAACTGAATACATCGGACTTGAAGTTACACCTCTGCTGCAGATGAACGACCTGAGACTGTAGCTCTCTTTCCCTCAAGGAAGCCGGTGGTATCTGGACATCATAGAAACCATCACTTGATGGGGTAGCCTAGAATATGTAATATAAAAAGCAGAAATAACTGGATTCAATAATGAGCCATGGCCATGCTCGGGCAGCCTTTGGCATGAAATATCTTGTTCTTCGTAGTTACTAAGGATTTCTATGACTAAGCTTAATCTCTTGTACTTTTAAATTGGAGCCTTTTCTGTGATTGCATAGTTTGTTACCCTTTGCTGTTTGTTATTTGCTCCTTCTGTTGTTGGATTTCCTTTTTTTTGTAGTTTATTTCTTCTCAGTGGAAGTTGGTTTCTTTATAATTCCTTTTTTAGAAAAACAAGCTAAATTATGTACCAGTAGTTAGCAGCTCTTTGCAAAATTAATAAAAACATCAAATTCATCTATATACCTGCAGAAAGTCAGGAATTATAAAAACAAGCTCAATTATGTACCAGTAATGTTTTTTGCAAAATTAATAAAGAATTCAAATTCATCTATATACCTGCAGAAGGTCACTAGTGGCCGTCTCTGATACATCTGGATTCTTGCCTGTGTCAGTCAACGACTCAACAAAAATATAATAGAAGAAAAGGTGCCAAAAAAGCAATTATAAAAACAAAAAGAGGAGAAATACCAGTTATTTGTTCCAAATACTTGATCAATTTAACGATTTCTTCCTGTCAGCAATAACGGATAAAAAAAATATTTATTTTGAAGCATTACCAATACAAGTAAGAAGGATAAGCAAAACAGACCCGTTGCAGGATGTTCTGCTGCAAAATGCATTGCATTGATGGGAGGATTAGAGAAGGCGTAAGGTTCAGGGATGTTGGGCTCATTGTCCCTCCACAGATTGGGCTAAATGAACCCGTCATAGGACCCTAAATACAAAAATAGAATGGCAATGGTTACAAGGCCATTGCCTAAAAGGTAAATGTCTGAGTTCATTGGTTATATGAGAAGTCAGAATGCACAAAATCCTAAGCCATACAATATCCAAATCAATTAGATAGGAATTAAGATGAAAACTCATAAAAGCAATGGTATATTTGACGGGAGAATTCTCTACCAGCCAAAAGTACCAAAAGTCGATAAATGCAGAACAAAGTGCACCAACCTCGAATGTGAACATGAATGCATGCATGGTATAAAATCAAAATAACGGGTAACAAATCATGTCCAGAGGTGCCACCACTTCTTCATTATAACATATAAACTTAGAAAAGATGACATACTCCAAATTCTGTGTAAGATACATGTTTAAAGTTACAAAAATTTGCTCAACTTGTTTACAGTAGCCATATCCTACGTTGCACAAAACCCAATTTGATAAAGTGGACAATGAATTGAAGATTGATACGATGAAAAATTCACTTAAAAGAAGGGATCGATTTGATGGGAAAAATTTCAACCAATCAAAGGTACCAGAGCCTCAACTAAAGTCAATAATGCAGAAGCAAACAAAAGATATCAATTGGCCGCGATCAGCATGAGTGACATGAAATGGAAATAACAGGCAACAAAATCAAAGATAACATTTATTCACGGAAACAAAGAAATTTGAAAAGAAAATAAACCCCAATTTCAAAGTAAAGAGAAATATCTTAATGTCAAAATTTTGTTAAAATTGTTCAAAATAAATCATTCATAAATCACAATTAGGGGAAAATTATCTTAAACTTGAGAAGCCAGCATGTTTTCACGAGCATAATGAAAATTTGCAAAAAGAGAGTTCATCTTTCTGAAAATAATCAGAAAGCACAAGAAGAAAGAACGAGACCGAACCACCTAACCTGAGTTTTTTTCTCCCTAATATGGTCGCATAATTGAACAAACACAATAGGGATAAAACGTGACGGCGAAGAAAAACAAATTGAGATAACAGTTGGTTTGGCTTTCTATCATGGGCCAATGCACTACAGATAAGCACTCTGCAAAGTACTAAAATTATATCTCTACAAAACTTCCCTTCTAGACATGATCAGAACGAAAGGAGATTTTGTTTTGTACAAGATTTCAAAATAATGCAAAAATACCTTCGGACTAAGCTCCGCTGAAGTAACTTTAAACCGCCCCTTGCATTGAACTACTGTTCCATCTGATGTATCCTCAACTGAATATGATAAGCCAGAATATTATGACCTTAAAGTTGTTAGCATAGAAATAATTTAAGCCCAGAGAGAAATAGAAGCCTAAAGACATACCAGATGATATGTTATTTGTATCTCTTTTTTGGCGATATAATAATGGACCACTGAAATTACGTTCAGATGGAAATTTTGACTGCACATAATCCCTTCGTTGAAGTTTGAAAAAAAAAATAATAATGTCAGACTTGCCTAAACCACAATGTGAACATCCAAAACAGAAACATTTAATCAACCAAAAGAAAACATGTATCTTGGACTGATAAATTTAATTTTCGAATTTAAAACTAAAAGCAACACCATAGATTCCATTAAGATACTGGCCGCGTTTTGTCTTTGGCATCAATAGCGTTTGTTGTGTGAGGAGATGGCCAAGGATCCCTCACACTTGAGATAAAGAACATAAAATATAAAATTCCACTTGAACTTGAAGCACAAATTTAAATATCCAGAAGAACGAAAAAAAAAACCCATCATCAAGTAACAAGCTTATCATCTAAGGTGGACGTTGACTTCTCTCACGACCAGAAAAACATAATGCATGGACAAAACACAAAAAATATTAATCAGAATAAATCATACCTATCGCCATCTACAACAATCTTTTTAGGAGAAACAGCATTGTCAGAAATTAATGAACCACTATAAGACCTCTTATTCTCTGACATGTAATGACGTGGTAGGGGACCACTTTGCCCTGAACTCTCACCCTCGATTCTTCCATTTTCCCTATCGACTGGCCTTACACTGTCCGTGCTTATATCTTCATAGATGTCAAAACAATCTCTGCATTGGAGCATCAAGACATAAAATTACATAATTTCTCCTTAAATTATCAGATCAAAATCCACCTCAAAATTTTAAAAACTATAAAGTAAAATACAATATAAACTGGAAAACTGACAATTTGTTCAGAGTTTAAAATAACCATACCTGAGTGCTTCAAGAGGTTTTGTAGGGAAAGAAGCAAGGGAACTCTCCAAATAATGAAGATCACTGAAACCATCCTAAAACAAAATAACAGGGAAAAAGATGCCAGAAAATGTTTAGTTAGTCAAAGGACTATTTGAGCGCTATAGATTCAAGGAACAATGCTAGTTTTTCCACGTCAATAATAAAGATTTTAGTAAAGGTTATCACAGACAGTAAAACCTCCTGACTAGCTGCAGCAGTTCGGTGATTCGGACTTTCAAGGGATGAACCCTCTACTGGAAAGCTAAAATCATTATTCTTGTTTCTTTGCGTTGTTGTATGTACATCTAGATCTTCCATGTTTGACATATCATCATCTTGAATCTGCAAGAAACTCGGTAGTCAAAATGAAAGGAATACTGCTGCAACCATTCTTATAAGCAACTAATAAATATATGTAAACACTAAACCAGGCAATATGATACTTACAAGGGCAGCCTGATTCTTTAAATCCTCAAGGTTGAAGTTCCAGGCACTAATTCCTCGAATATACTCTTGCTGTACAGAATAACGGAGTTCAGATAATGACACAAAGCCAAAACGGCAGATACTAACTTTTACAATTAACACACTGATGCCCGTTCAATGCAAGCCTTTGAGATGTACAAATAATCCAATGATTGGAAAACTAGCCATTCCTGTTTGCTCTTATTTTGACAAATTATTTCTCCAATGAATGGTCTGATAAATTACATCATCCCCAATTACTAGAAAAGCAAGAACTACATTCAATGCAAGGACTTGAGATGCATAAATAAATCAAGGATTAGAACTAATTTATCCTTTCTTTTCTCTTACATTTACAAAATTTGTTTATCATCAATGCTCTAATAAGTTTCATCATTCCAATTACTAGAAAAACAAGAACTACTTTGGATCACTAGGGTTCTCCTTGACATGGGTCATGTTCCTGTGGTCCAACTACTTTTAAATAAAAGAACTTCCGACTAAGGCATCCTCTGCCCAAAATCAATACACACGTGACGTAGTGGGATGGAACGGGGCTATTATTCCAAAAGCTGAGAATTTTGGAACATAAGCTTAAGGAACGAAATAAAGCTACCTTCAGAGACCTTCCAGGAGGGAATCTCAGGCAATAAATGCACTAGCTGAGATGGATGGTATGGAAGAACAGAGGGATTTTAAAGCTAGACCCTACCGAACATTTTATGAGCATCCCTTTCTGTAAACTGACAAAAAACTGAAAATCTTCAGTGACACATTCGTGAAGAAGATTTTTGGAAACAATAGCCTTAAAATATTGAGATTCTGCTCGTGGACTTTTATCCTAGAGGGGATAAAAACGGCTGATTTGGCACAAAAACATGATATGGCACATTCTACCTAATGCCATGAAGTGTAAAAATAAGCTGGGGAGCCAACACCACCTTTTGGACCAAGTTTTGAAGAGCCATTTGCATACAGGTGTTGGAAGAAAATTTTGAACAGTTGGCATGTCCTGGTGCTTCCCAAAGAAGTTTATTGAGTTGTATTGAGCAACTCTTGTACAAGGACATCCGTTTAGAAGAAGCTAAACATTTTTGAGAGAATGTGGGGCTAGCCATGTTTTGAGAGATGTGGCATGAAAGAATTGTAGAATCTTCAATATGCTTCTAGAAATTCTGAGAAGTGTAGGGACATCATTCATTTCATTAATCCTATGAGGGTTTTCTTTGTCCCAATCTTCCTTCTAATTATGGCCACTTTTCAACATACACCAACTGGATGAGTTTTTTGTAATCCTTTAGGCAGCTTGGGGTTGATGTTTTCATTCCTTAGGTACTTTCTTCTCGCTTAAATGAAATATTATTTAATAGGAAGAAAAGATTACAGGGAGAAAAAAAAAAATGATCCACCATGTGCTTTTGTGTTGGGTGCAACACACTTGAAATCTAGGGGCCAAAGCCCGAAGGCTCCAGACAATAGCACAAGCATGCATCTTAAACCATCTTGGAAAAATTATATGTAATGCCTTCAACATTTCAGGTAATGAGTTTTTATAATTAGCACCTGTGACAAATGCTCCTTGTCTCCATACAAAGCCTTGTTCTGCACCAGAAGATCAGCCTCCTTTGCCTGTAAAGAAGATGAGGCAAGACGAACCGTTAAACAAACTATCAATGCCTTTCTGAAAGTAATCAAAGCTGGTAAAAGAAAGGCCTGAGATAAGCAGTGAGACCTTTAGCTTCTTAAAGCGTTCCCCTAATGGATCAAGGCCATCCAGGATTGTTCGAGCAAGATAATCAACTGAACGGGCATGTTTAAAAAAAGGGTGCTTTAAGAGCTTCTCTGAACTCGGCCGTTTCTTTGGATCCTTCACTAGGCATGTAGCGACCATTTCTTTGAATGACTGAAGTCAAAATAAATATTTTGTTTTTGGATAAGAAATTTTTATTTTTGGGTACAACAAATGCAATGGATAGGGATTTGAACCTCCGACCTCCAAGGAAAGAGTAAATATCAATTCCCGTTGATCTATGCTCATGTTGTATAAGAAATTTGTATTACAAAAGGAAGATATAAGCAAGAGAAGGGAGAACAAAAAATATGGAAGCTCCTGAATTAACAAAACTATACAACTGGGTGGGTACTTAAAGCTCCCTACGAGATTACATACCTTAGAAAATTTCCTATCTCTTTCATAGTCAAGACCAGGAGGAGCATTTTGTAATGTCATTAGCAAAACCTGTAATGCCAAAGAACCAAGTGACATAAAAAAGTTCAACTTGGTCAACTACAGCAGTCGTGGACTAATTTCATAAGGTTTCCATGTTCACACAAAAAATGACAACGCCAAAGAACAAGTGACATAAGGAAGTTTAGCTTCGACAACTACACCAGTCATATACATCAGTTATTTCACAAGTTTACACGTGGAAAAACTTATAAGGACATTGAAAACATACTTTCATTGGTGGGTATTTAGAAAATGGAGCATGCCCATGTGCCAGTTCAAGCGCTGTTATTCCAAATGACCAAATGTCTGCCCTATTGCAGAGAGGAAGAAAAAGATACATAAAAGAAAACATATCGCAGAAAGAACTTCTAGCTTACGTTTGTGCATGACACAAATCACAAGAAAAGAAATACTATAATATAAGTGATGAGATATCACATCACATGCAGATGAGCAACCTACTCACTTGAAGTCATATCCATGTAATTGCTGCATAACTTCCGGTGCCATCCTGAGGATTTCAAAACATTGTCCACAATCACTTCCAATTCTTTTTAATTCTATATCTAGATCAAGGGACAACAGAACAACCCCAAAATCTCAAGGCACAGAAGTGAGGAATGGAAGGGTACCAGCAAGGAGTTCCAACAAATGTGTTTCTTGAGCGTTGCCTATCTCCAGTATCAAACATGCAAGCCGAGACTCCAAAATCAGCTAGTTTTACTGTACCATTAGAATCAAGCAAAATATTCCCAGCCTGCAAAAAAAACAAGGCTTGTGAATGTCTTTAACCAAAAAAAAGGAGAAAATCACCTAACAACATTATGTCTGTGTAATGTCTTGATATGCAGGAAAAGAAACTCCAATGCCATCCAGTGGACAAACTACAAAAATGAGCTAGATTTATGTGGAACTACCATTGTTGCTAGCAATTGCGAGATGTAGTTCAATAGAGGCATCAGTTATCTTAGGTGGGAAGGAGTTGAAAATTATATCATCTCCAACATGAGAAGGTTCTGTTTCTTTCACCTCCCACCTTCTTACTGGAGTTCGTATGGATGAAGAAGGAAATTAGCTCTTCTCCAGAAAATGTTCATTAGTTGAAAAAATAAATTTCGAAGAGAAAAAGAGTTTTGCATCCTCCATAATGAAGACATGTAGTCTTGCAAACACTTCACATGTTTTTTGAACAATTTATATTAAATACTTCGGACATTAGTTTCTATGATGTTATTGTTTCATTTCTTATACTGAACGGTGCATTGGAATACAGCAGAGCACAATTAAGGAGTGAAAAAAACTCTGCAGTTATTAAAAATATTTTTTGTCAAAATATGATAAGATCTAGGAGCTATACTCAACCTTCACATCTCTATGGATGTGGCCATGAGCATGAAGATAAACAAGAGCTTTCAGAACCTCCCGCAATAGGGTAGCTATGACAGGCTCATCAAAACCTTCAGAAAAAGCAGATTTCATAATATGAAGGCAAGATCCCCCAGACATGTATGGCATCACAACCCAGAGGTGGTGACCAGCAGTGAAGGAACAATGTGCTTTTAACAAATTTGGATGATCAATCAAAGTCATCGTTTGAACCTCTCGCCGAATACCATCCTGAACAAATTTCCTCCAACATTAGTTGTAAAGACACAATAAATATAAAAATAAATAAATAAGACGATTTATCACATTAGCTGCTTGCTTAAAATGAGTTTGTCCAATATGCCAAATTATGAGTAGGTGAGTCTACAGTCCCTTTGGGGACATCTGATAAAACTGTGTAGGTAAGTCTACAAATAGGTTCCGAATGTAAATATAAAAATATAGGAAGAATACTTGAGGAAATTAGAAAAGAAATAAGGAGAGAGATGCTGTCCTCAAGGTGATAATCTTAATACAGTGACCATAGAAATTTCTGCAAAGTAAGTTGAATGGATAATGCACTAATGCCAGTTCAGATCAAGAAACACAATAAGTGGAAGGAGGAACAATAGTAGACTGTAAACTTAACAAAACCATCAATGTAGAACAAAATAATCCCAGCTCTTATGGCCCTTTAGAATTTTGATCCCAAAATGAAGACACTGATTACTTGAGAAACGGTAACTCCACTTGGTAAAATAAACCATTTAAAGTACAATATAAAATCCATATATATACATGTGTGTGTGTGTGTGTGTGTATAGTATATAAAAAAAAACTGAAAGGGTGAAAAAATGTCAGGAACGTTTGAAATGAAAGAAAAAATATACAGGAGATTGATCAACATACTAGGTCATTGTTGCACTTCTCCAAATCAAGAGCCTTTATAGCGACAGTCTCCTTTAGTGGAATGCACAGTGCCTTGTACACAGTGGCACTGACGCCTTCACCAACTTCTTCATGTAAGTTATAATCCTTGGCATTCACTGGATATCTTTTTTCTGAAGGAATCTCCATATTTTTCCTTTTACATTACAGAAGTAAAACTTTTTTGCCCAAAGATGTCCCAACTGATGTAAAACTAAATAAAATATATTCCAAAGAAATAATCTTCAAACCCATGTAAGGAATCTTCCATTTTGATAGCATTTTTCTCAGATCAGCAGGACACTGTAAATAAGTTGTAACTGCATCAAGACAAATGGAAAATGAGCATATCCAATGAACTCAAAAAATTTGATATCAATAAGCAAGCCATCTCTTTAGCCTCGAGTATGTTAAATTCTAAGACCATCTACCAGAAAACAACCAACAAAGCTCCCAAGACCACTGAAAAAAATTCTGCACATACAAACAGGATGAATAGTTAGACATTATAGAGGGAAAAGGAACAAGTTTGGTAACAAACTCAGAAGGAAAAGAAAGGCAGAAAATTCAACAAAGCTTCCAACAAAAACTTGCTTTTAGCACAATCGAAAATAAAAATCGAACTACAAAATTTACTTCACTTCATGAACTCTCTGAATCATGAAACAGTTAACAGCGTCAAAATACCTGCCTAAAATTCCAATTTCTGAATCGGAATTGCCAAGATTGAAAATCATTTAACCGGCAACTTGTCTTCCTTGCTTATTCTAGTAATAATCAAGGCTTGTGTGAATTTTATTAAGTATACATCATACATGTAGAAAAGGCAAAAAGTGCGCATATATGACTGCAAAATTACATTCAATTCTTCCATCCTAACAGCTTTTAAGATTAAGCAATTAAAGCCTGTATTTCGAAACTTATAAAGCACTAGACAGCCAGTTAAGCCCAGAGGTCATACAAGGTATACATGACGGTGTAGTAGCCTACTAAGAACGTTAAGTCATGATGGAATCTATAAGATTAGAATAGAAGTTGTATAGAACAAAAAAAAAAAATCAAGTAATCCAAGGAACTAAGATAGCCTCCCTCTTGAGCAAGCTCAATCCCGAACTACAACTTTCCTAACATCAATCCCTCTTGCATACTCCACCATTGATATAATCATCTTCAGACTAACAAACTCCCTGATTATGACTAATATAACCTTAATGACAATCATATCATTACTTAGCCCCTAAAGCTCCTAAACACACCTTGTCCTCGAGATGTGTATTAAGTGTTAGTAACTGATTAGCACAATCTCCTCCCAAAGTGAAGGTGATGGATCAGAAAGCTTGCCAGTAGACCACAAAATAAGGTTTTGACAGGGGACTAAGACAAATTGTACGTTTGCTTGCTTTGGAAGATTCCCAACTTAGTGTTAGTAACTGATTAGCACAATCTCCTCCCAAAGTGAAGGTGATGGATCAGAAAGCTTGCCAGTAGACCACAAAATAAGGTTTTGACAGGGGACTAAGACAAATTGTACGTTTGCTTGCTTTGGAAGATTCCCAACTTACATAAGTTTATCGCTCTCTACCCCCCACCCCCCCAGTCTTCGCTACACAAACTCCTAAACTTCCATCCTTCTTGGAAACCCAGTTCCACCCTTCCTGGTATGTTTGCCTGCTTAGGAAGATTCCCTAATTTTACATTCACTACCCCCTGCAAAATTCACTACACGCCCTCCAATGGCATCCATCTCACCTGGAAAGTGGAAACCTCAACTTCATTCAAACCTTTGGTAGTATATTGCGTTGCTAAATTCCCGCTTAAGCTGAAAGTCAAACCCTAATTATAGCATTGATCATCATAACTAAGCCCAAATCATACAGCTCAAGTGTAATTTCTTTCTTACATTGTAAAGCCCAAAGATCCAAGACCAAAATGCCCAATCCCAACAAGTTTCTCTGATTTCACTAACAACCCTATCCCTCTTTTTATATTCTTCCATTGTTAACTGTAGGTGTTAAAGAATGCTTTTTCTAATTCTCCATCCGCCACCGACCAAAGAAGACAAAATTTGTGCTGATCTTCGGCCCAAATCTCTGGGATCAAAATACTTTCTAGCAAATCTTAATCGTAAATACTTGTCCAAATAATTCTCATTGGTTGATGGGTCACTTTCCACATCTGTTCATTAGCAAAGTTAGACAAAATGAGAATTGGCCTCTTCCCCCAAATAGGCTTTTTTTCGACTTCAGTCAATCAGAGATCTGATTTCGGTTCGCAACTAAAGTCTGTTCGTTTCTTCTATCAAAATGAAATGGCAAGAACTCATCTCGGGAAAGAACCCCCTTTTCACTCATTTCGTATTAATTACAATAGGCAGGGAAAAAAAAAAGGAGAAAAACGCTTAATCCTTCTTGGTTATCTCATGAAAGAGACAAGAAGCAGACTTAGACATGAAATTACTCCGACACGCTCTCCTAAAAGCACGCTACAAGAATTAAGATTCTAATCTAAAAAACAAAACTGTGTTTACTTATTTCGGCCATGGCCCCTAACCCAAACCTAGCTTTTCAAAATAACCAACTAGTAAATACATACTATCGGTAGCACAACAATAGAAATGAATAAAATTTCGACAAAGACTATACTTCCAATTTCCAAATCTTCAAACCACAAATTTACACAAAAAAAAACCCAATTCCCCAATCCAAAAAATCACATTTCAATGCCACAACCCAACGAATTTCAACTTCCATTTACAACAACCATAATTCAAACTCCACGATGCACAATTAACACTACACAGCAACTAGCGCTATAATTCCTTTAGTACAAACACATATTACACAAGAAAATCAGCTAAAACGAACAAAAAACGAACAAAAAACAAACTCAACAACAGGTTGGAATAAACAGATGAAGATTACAATCAGATGAGGATAGAATACCACATAAATTGACTTTCCGACAATGTCAAACGTACCTAGGGTTAGGCCAGGAAGCTAAAAAACGAACTCCAAACGAAAATAGATGTAGAAGAAGCACACAGAAAAGTGAATCGAGATGGATTTCAGGTTGCAGTCCAAATGGAGATTAGCGATGAAGGTTCAGATTTGGGCTCTCCAGTAACTAATTCTTTTTTCTTTTTTTATTTTTTTTCTCTGCATCCAACTAATTATCCAGCCCGAGTTCCCGTGATCGAATCTCTCGCCGTCGCCGCTATTAGAAAAAAAGAAAAAAAAAACAATTAATTATTTCTGGAATTTAATAAGAATTCCAGAAAATATGAATGGAGGCGACTTTGGTTTGATGCAAATGAATTGGGTTTTTAAGAGAAAGAAAAGATATGAAATAAATGAAGTAATTAAATAAAAACAAGAATAATCGAGCTGGGAAGGTAGGGCCCCAGGGGCAAAGCGCTTCCTGAATTCAGCGGTTGAAAATATCGGCACTCGGTTTTCCAGATCGGCGAGTTTTTGGACACTCACATGTTTATAGAATATTTTTCTTTTTTTAAAGAAATTACTTAAACTTGCATTGTATGGACCATGAGTCTAAACTTGTAAGTTGGTTTTGGTTCAATTAGCTTAAAAATGGAAGGTTGCTCAAGTGGGTATCATTTTATTAATCTTTTAACTCATTCTATACGTTACAATTCAATGAAAGTTTCTTGAAACGTATATTAAACAGTGTTTTCATTAATCCTTCCAACATGTTTTCTTGTCACTCACATGCATCTTACGAAAATTCTAAAGAAACATGTTTGACTATAAGGTTTTATAATTGAGCCACCAACAAGGAAAATGCATCGTGTTGGTATAGTTAATAACTTTCATTTCCTTTAAATCTTTTTTAATCATTTTATTCTCAGCATTGCTCTCATTTATATGTGGTTTCGATTTATTTATATACTCCTCCTTTATTCATTTGTAATTAAGTATGGTTTGCGACAATATGTAGAAAAAAAACTTAGTAAATGTTAATACAATGAGCAAAACAAAAAAATTATTTACATGTTATACGTGAGATATATATACTACTTTTCTCCTATTTTGCACGTATAACATTTATTTACTCGATATTCTCACAATATAAATTTTAAAAATAGATTAAATATTTTTTTTCCATGTGGCTTCTATTTTTTCGTGTTTGAGACCTATAGGTAGGGATGGGATTCTCGTATTTAATTCTGAACATATAGAATTTGGTCCATCTAACGGAAAAGTATTGTTATCTTAAAATTATTAAGTTGTATAAAATTTTACTATAGAACTCTCCAATTCATCCAATTAAACTTTATGTTTGGTTAAACATTGGCAGTTTCTACCTTGAAGTTAAAAAATGTTACAATTTTTACACTCTCATAAGTTTTTTTTGTTTGAAAATTCGTTAAAGAAAAACGTTCTCATATGAAGGTGCAAAATTGATCAAATTTTTTTTCATAAGAATTTGTTGGTTTTGACAAAATTGTTCCACGGTTAATCTATTTACTAATCAAACTTAAGTATACTCTAAATTGAAATTAGAGAATTTATCTATATTGTAAAAAAAATTGTTGAAAATTGTGGAATGAAAATTGATACAACATGACAAGTTTAAACGGAAATTTTTTTAATTATTAAATGCGAATTCGCAATTTAGTCGTCCAAATTTAATGTCATCATAAAGAACTTAACCGAAAAAAGTGTGTATTTTTTTGCTATATATATATATATATAAATAAATAAAAGGCAAATCTAATTTAATTGAATTAAAAAAATTTAAGTTTGGATCGTTGTTTGAAGGACGAAATAAAATGTAAAAGGAGAGTTTTTCCAAAGTTAGAGTGAGATTGAAACCTATAATCTATAATATTATAATATTGATAATTTTTATTTATTTATTACATACCTATGTAATTACTAGTTTTTAAATTTTAACAGTTATTTAATTATTGACAAATAGTCAAGTTGAAAATAATTTATAATTTAAATAATTTCTTTAAAAAGTATAACGATGCTTTCCTCTTAAGAAGATGCTTCCAAAATGCAAGGATTCTCTAACTTTATAATATTTCTCATTTATAATCTCATAATTATTTTATTTTGTATATTTAATTTTCACCGGAAGAATTAAGCCTGATTTAGTCAAAATATTCCTAATTTAGTGTTTAATTAACGTACATTTATTTATGTCACATCTATTTTTCTCAATTTTTATTACTTTAATCTAAAAGGTCTCTGTTTCAATTTTCAATCTACAAATTCATATTCTGTTTATTTATTTGTATTTATTTTTTATTGTTCTTTTCTAAGATTTTCACGTTATCATCAAATTTTCTTATGAGTACGTAGATTATTTATTTTTAAAATACATTTTAATTATTTATTTTATTTTTATAATACATATCTCAAGAGTTATTCAAATACTCTCAAAATCTATCATTTTTGTTTATTTTCTACGAAAGAAAAAATAATAATTTTAGAAGAAACCTATTGAGTTATTAAAGTGTTTTGAATACCTCATGAACCCACCAATCAGCTTCTTTTATTTCACAGTTATTCAATTGATTACTAATTGAAAGGTTTATTTAATATAATTATCAAATTAGCCTTCTTTTGAACTCATAATTACAATAATAGGATGCAAACTCTCTCCCCTTCTTTAACTAAATTAATATTATTACCATCATACAAATAATTAATCATACACCAAAAAAAAAAAAAAAACACTTCTAACTTTTCATTATTAGACAAATTGGTGGGTCGATAAATCCAATTATTTTAGTATTATTGAAGGATAATTAGCAAATAATTTATATTAATTTGTTATATAATTAGCTCTCTTATGTTATGGGTCAAACACACGTTTTTATTTGTTATATAATTATTATGGGCTTTCCCCAAACATACGTTTTTTTTAACTTTTTTATTTTTAATTATTTTAAAATAAAATTATAAATTTAGTCTGAACGCTAATTAGACAATAAATACAATTTTGTTATTAGTGTTATAACCATAAGTTAAAATTAATTAAGAAAATAATAACGTAATTTTAATATATAGTATAATGGAGTTAGAAATACTAAATATTTACATCGAAATAAAAAAAAAAAAAAAAGACATTTGCAAGTTAAATTAAAAAAATGACATTGGATATTAAGGATAAAGTAGATTATTGAATATAGTAGCACACCATAATTATTAATTAGATGCATAAGAGATTAATTTTTTAAAAGTTTAGTTAATAAAGTGACCTAAAATAAAGTTAACAGCTAAATAAAGGAGAATGTAGAAATAACGTAAAATTGAAGGGCAAATTTGCAATTAAAATAGCTCAACATCTACGCCGCACAATATTGATTAATAATATATTGGGTCTTAATCCATCCATTTTATTTTCCAATCCGTTATTTTCAATCTAATAATAATTAAAATACATTACGACTTATAATCCATCAAGACTTTTGTTTTTTCTTTGAAAACTAATTATCGCCTTCGTAAGAAATTTCTGGTGTGCCTGAATTTTATTTTATTTTATTTTTAATTTTTTTAATGTCGTTTTCAATCTTCAACAACCTCCCTTTCTATAAATGTGAAGAAGCCGCTTTAACTCCTTCAATGTCTGCCATGGAAGCAGAAGAGACAGAGGAAGAAGGATCGCCTCAATTCTTGAAGAAACTATCTTCTAAACCAACTATGCAAGAAGATGAAGGTTTGGATCTCTGTCCTAGCTTCAACAGTTACTCTGTAAACGGACTTGCAGAAGCCGCCGCGAGAGTTGCCATGGATTTCGAAGGAATGGTCGGTGATGGCGATGGCGGTGAGGACGATGATTTTGAGTTTGTTTCGTTTCAGAAGGCTGAGGAACAAATGATTTTCGACTCTCCGATTAGTCCTGTTTTTCCTATTTTCAATCACCATCTGTTGGAGATGAGCGATGGAACAGAGGCTAATGAGTTGAACCACGGAAATGCTCCAATTGTGAAGTTTTCTCTGCAGAAGCTTATGAACGATGATAGAGAGCATGAGCGTGAACTCGATCGTGATCTTGCGTGTTCGTCTTCGACGTCTGAGGCCGATGAATTGGACATGATTCCACCGGGAACGTACTGCGTTTGGACGCCTAAGTCAATGCAAGCGACGGAGCGAGGAAAATGCAAGAAGAGCAAGTCCACTAGATCAGGATCAGGATCATCGTCTTCAAGACGGTGGTGGCTTCAAAATTTGCTTCGACGAAGCAACAGCGAAGGAGGAAAGAATCTGCTGGTCTTCTTAACACCGTCCGCGAAATCGGAATCGATGAGGAAGAAAGAAGAGAAAACAGAGAAATTAGGCGAAGATGCAAAGGGAAAGAAGAGCTGTTCAGAGGCCAACGCGGTCGCCGGGAAATCGAAGGTCAAAAGAGGCGCCGTCGGGAAGACAACATCGGCACACGAATTGTTTTACGTTCGAAACAGAATGTTGAAGGAAGGAGTTAAGAGACGATCGTACCTTCCGTACCGGCAAGACCTCGTCGGATTCTGGGCAAATGTCCATAGCGTGAGCAAAGCGTTACCTCCATTCTAAGCCTCTCATCAGGTTCTGCTAATAATGGATGGTTTAGATTAATTATTTTGTTAATTTTCATAATCTTATGATTAAGATTTATCATCCATGAGTTTTGATCTTTAAACGCATGCACGATTGAATCGTTTCACTGTATATATAATGTATCTATATAGTCCACGTATGTTCTGTAATCGGGTGATTTATCTTCAACTTTATTTTTAATTAAAATTATAGTACTTTTAAGTCATTATTTGTTGTTTTATTCGTTAAAATAATTAGATTTTAATATTTTGTTATTA
This sequence comes from Cucurbita ficifolia, assembly GCA_033971965.1. Taxonomy (NCBI): domain Eukaryota; kingdom Viridiplantae; phylum Streptophyta; class Magnoliopsida; order Cucurbitales; family Cucurbitaceae; genus Cucurbita; species Cucurbita ficifolia. The sequence continues at coordinate 19,177,368 of CM066965.1, forward strand.
AAGAAATTAGGCTGGAATTTAGATGTTTTTCATCGAATGGCACGTGTGACAGCCTTTTCTCAAATAATTTTTTTTTTCTTTAAAATGGGTCGAAATGGATAAGGTTGGAGATGTGACGTGGCAGCAAAGGTGAGAGTGAGAGATTAGGATATTGGGGAAATGGGTGGGGGAGAACACGAAGGGCATGAGAAAGGTGGGTTGATGTGATGCCATAATCTCTTCCAACGCTACACCTAATATCCTTAAAAACACTAAAATAGTTATTACAATTTATTTAATTATTTCTATCACACAAAATGAGTTCAACCACCTCCCAAATTGGGAGCTTAAGAATATTGATTAATGTAATGTACAAAAATACAAACAATGTCCAACTATTTTTGGCTCAAGATTCGTCAGGCTTTGGCTCCAGAATTACAGGAATTTTCTCCATGTGATCACCACGTAGCACCTCCACAATCACCTGAGCATCAAACAATTGGTTACCTATCAAACATCCATGAAAACGTGCCACAAAATTTGAATACTTCTTGAGAATTCAAGTTCATCAATGGTTTATGTTACCGGGATCATTCTCTTTGCAGTCCATGAGTCTTTTATTTGGTTATACTACATTTGTCAGATGAAAATCCTCTTCTAATTCTCTTGAAACGGTATCGTATACATCACTTTTTATATGCCGTTTAGGGACTAAATCAAGAACTAACGAGTTTAAAAGTGGTTAAAATAATTTTTCTTGAAAATTTTGAGACCAAATGGCTTTGTATCGTCACTAAAAGCCACATGGGGATCATGAGGCAAAATATCCTAAGGTAGTTGGCTTCATCACATGGGGTCTTGCTGTCTTCTTCAGAACCCAGAGTTTTTGGAGAAATTTCATTAAGATTTCATATTATGATACAGAAATTTGTATTATAACATTTAGCCAATGAAAATTCACATGATCATGCTACATAAGAAGGTATTTGAGCTTTTAAGATACTATATATAAAGAAACTTCCAATTCTCCAGGAAGAAACATGTCATATGTTCATAAGCATTTTTATAATAAAAAAATGCTGAAAAAGTAATTCTCTAAGTCATTCTAGACCTCTCCCTAGTTCTTTTGGATTGGAGTTTGTTCCTGTAGGTTGTTTGGGGACTCTTTTTGTGGGCATTTCTTTTTGGTAGGCCCTTATATACATTCAAGGGGTAGATTGGGTGATCCCACATAGGTTGGAGAGGGGAACGAAACAGGGTGTGGAAACCTCTCTCAAGTAGACGCGTTTTAAAACCTTGAAAGGAAGCCCGAAAGGGAAAGTCCAAAGAAGATAATATCTGCTAGCGGTGAGCTTGAGTTGTTACAAATGCCTTAAGCTAAGAGTTTCAACAAGCTAAAGAAAAAAGATAGAAACAGGAAAGTTCAGATTACCTTGTCACCGACTTTACACTGGTCAAGAATTCTGTACAAATCGCTTCCATTCGTGATCTTCTTCCCGTTCACCGACGTTATTATGTCTCCCAATATAAGTCTACCATAAGCATCCCTCTTAGTCGGTAGCAGGCCCTGCATAATGTGAAGTTATCAAATCTTCTTGAACTTAAGTATTGAGGTTGGAGGTCTTTTCAAGTTCTTGGAGCTATAATGGAACAATGAAACCCATAGGTATTAGAATATAAATGCAGAGAGAAAAAGAGAGGAAATGAATACAGCTTTCCCAGCAGGACCATTTGCAGGAGCATCCAAAACAAGCACTCCGCTTACGCCCAACTGTTCGACAGACTGATCGGGAGCAAACTTGATTCCTAATATCGGTCTTGTCACCTTCCCATATCGCACCAACTGATCAACAATGCCGCTCACCTACATTGACAGAATGTTGATGAATAATTCTTCAAATCAAGGGAACTTCAGCAGCTTGTAAGATATGTTATATGTTTACTAACAGTGTCAACTGGGATTGAAAATCCAACACCTGAGGATGCCCCAGATGGAGAATATATTGCTGTGTTTATTCCGATGAGGTTTCCCGAGCTATCGAGAAGTGGCCCTCCACTGTTTCCTGGATTAATGGCAGCATCTGTCTGAATGACATCTTGAATGGGCCTACCAGTAGCAGCAGAACTAATTTCTCTGCGAAGGCCACTGTCAAGAGCAAGATGAAGGCTTAGTATATGATCTATTAATATAGTGTATGGTCAAATCTGTGGGGTCTCATACCTTATTACCCCAGTCGTAAGAGTATGATCAAGTCCGAACTGCATCGACAATAATGATTATATTTTAGGACATCAAATGGGGAAATGTCTATAAAGAAGCTAACATGATGAGACTGGCTTTAGAGCCAATGAAAAAAATGATGATCTAAACCGGATTTTTTTTTTTAATACAAAAATGTGTATATTTTTATATGTGAACCCCAAGACATGGGATGCCAAAATCTTTGCTTCGAGTTGCAGTGCTCTTTCGACTAATGTAAGATCCCACATTGGTTGGAGAGGGGAACGAAGCGTTCCTTATAAGGGTGTGGAAACCTCTCCCTAGTAGACGCGTTTTAAAACTTTAAGAGGAAGCTCAGAAGGGAAAGCCCAAAGAGGACAATATATGCTAGCGGTGGGCTTGGGCTGTTACAAATGGTATCAGAGCCAGACATCAAGCAGTGTGCTAGTGGAGACGCTGGGCCCCCAAGGGGGTGGATTGTGAGATCCCACATTGGTTGGAGAGGGGAACGAAACATTCCTTATAAGGGTGTGGAAACCTCTCTCTAGTAGACGTATTTTAAAACCTTGAGGAGAAGCCTGGAAGGAAAAACTCGAAGAGGACAATATCTACTAACAATGGGCTTGGGATGTCGCAAACTAATTTCTTAGATGAAACCATTACATATACACAAGAATCATAGGAGTGTTGTGCAATTAGCTACAGTAAAAAAATTTAGAATCTTGTTAATAGTGAATACTCTTTGCAGAAAATGCTTCACCCTAGATTATTCATTTTTTGATATAAGAAATAAGTAGCCTGAAGTTCTATATATTAGATGTATGAACATGACAATGGGCACCATAAACCCAATGGCTAAGGCAGTGAATAGAAAAACTCACAGGGTTTCCAATAGCAAACACTTTCTGACCAACAAGCAAATCTGCTGAGATACCAACAGGTATAGGTCTTAGTTTGTCTTTTGGTGCATCGATACGCAAGACAGCAACATCCTTGTCTTGGTCGAATCCAACGACTTTTGCATCGAAAGTAGTTTGGTCAGCTAGAGTGACTCTGTACAAAACTAAAACCAGTTTAAATGTGAATAATGAGGTGCCACACTAAGTTCTGGAGTCTAAATTCAAATACAAAACTTTAACTCATAACAAATAATAAAAGAACTTGATGGTATTCTTTTCATGTTCCTGAGGCAAAAAGAGTTATAGAATATACATTTCAAAGACATTACTCACAATACATAACCACGAAAACGAAATCACATAGCCAAACAATATGACGCCGAATGTGACTGCACATGTGAGATCCCACATCGGTTGGAGAAGAGAAACTTCTCCCTGGTGGATGAGTCTTAAAACCTTGAGGAAAAGCCCGGAAGGGAAAGCCCAAAGAGGACAATATTTCCTAGCGAAGGGCTTGGGCTGTTACAAATGGTATCAAAGCTAGACACCAGGTGGTGTTCCAGCAAGGATGTTGGGCCCCTAAGAGGGGAGGATTGTGAGATCCCACATCGGTTGGAGAGAGGAACGAAACATTCCTTATAAGGGTGTGGAAACCTCTCTCTAGTGAACGCGTTTTAAAACCTTGAGGGAAAGCCCAAAGAGGACAATATCTGCTAGCGGTGGACTTGTACTGTTACAAATAGTATCAGAGTCATACACGGGGTGGTGTGCCAGCGAGGACGCTGGGCCCCTAAGGGGGTAGATTGTGAGATCCCACATCGGTTGGAGGGGGGAATGAAGCATTTCTTATAAGGGTGTGGAAACCTCTCCCTAGTAGACGCGTTTTAAAACCTTGAGGGGAAGCCCAAAGATAACAATATCTGCTAGCGGTGGGCTTGGGCTATTACAACACATTTCTAAAAATATAAAGGCTAAAAGCATTTCCTGAGGACCATTTGCAACATATTGGTTCTACAATTAAATACTTTGATGATGGTTCATATCCTATTAATACCACAGCCTTAAATGGATAAAGCCCCCAAGGTAATGAACACACAAATGAATACAAACTGAAGAAGGTCCAAATGCTAAAACGATGAACAAATACATACTAAAGTCTAAACATAACCAAAATCAGTAGCTGCAAACCATGAAAGTTATACACAAAGTCACCAAAGAGTGTTCATAACTAACCTGAGATCAGAAGCACCACGAATTACATGGTAATTGGTGACAATATTTCCATCCTTATCCCACACAAATCCAGAACCCGATCCTTGTGGTACCTCCAACACGTCTAATGTAAAAGCATCCTGCCTAAACCCACATCAAAATCACATTTCAAATTGACAATCGCACCAAAATTAGACCTCCAAGTTAAAATCAGAACTCAAATCCAAAAGGAGAATTACCTTGCAGCAAGATTTGTGATATAAACTACAGAAGGAGTATTCTCCTGAAAGAGACGAACTGTTGCGAGCTCATCCGTCTGCAATTTTCTAGGAGTGGTGACAACAAAAGCAGCCGCCGGATCAACATCTGTAACAAAGAGAGAAAAGGACAAGAACACCGAAGTGGTGAAAATTAATAGCGACTCGCAAATTGAAGCAATTGGGTTCGAAGGATTGGTGAGTTTTGTGTCAGTTGTAGCTGAAATTTGATTGCGCTTCTTGCTGTGGCCGAGAAGAGCGAAGATGGGGTATCTAAAATGGCGACTGGGGTTGGAGAAATTGTGAAAAGGGATGGATTTAGAGAGAAAGAAGGAAGTGGGTCTTCCGTTTGGAGGCCGAGAAAGTGGGGAGAAATGGAAGAAAGTGGAAGCGAGGGAAAATGCAGCAGCCATCACTTTTCTGCTTGGACAGTTGACGCAAATTGGATCGCTCAATTCAGTTCAACCAGCTTTATGATAATATTAAAATTGTAATAAATTTGGCGTCCCAAATTTTTTTGTCCACTGTGTACCTGCAATTTTTTGGTCACATATATACTGCAATTGTTTATTCCTTCCATGTGTTTATATACTTATGATCGTATTTAAGAATATAATTTTTAAATTTTGTGTTTATAGAACACGAAACTTTAGATTAGATATGAAAAAAAAAAAAAAATCTATAATCTTCCCACATAGTGAACGTAATCTATTCTATTTTATTGCTATCATTTTTCAATAGTAAGTACACCTAATAACTAGAACGGAGTGATCAAGAGGCGAAACTATTTCTCTTTTTGAGTCAATTCTGTCAGCTATGTGAGGGAGTTTGGTAAGGACATGGTGATAGTTCATTTGGGGCGACTTGCTAATTAGTTAGGGGTGTCTAGGTTATAAATAAGGAGCGTCATCAACTTCATAAGATGTAGATCATTTTAGTAGATGGTCTCATACGGAACTTGGGAGAGAAATAGCCCTCTCAAAAGGTTATTGTTATATTATAGTTTCTTTATGATATAGCGCTTTCGAAAGGCTATTGTTATCTTGTGGAGTGGTTTATGGAGTTTTGATGTAACGGTTCCCATAACGTCCGTTTTAACTTTTGAGTTGCTATGCATATGGGAGGATCTTTTGTCTTCCCTTTCCACCCTCTTACAGGAGATGTCCTTTATGTTACAAAATTGCAAAATTTAGAGTTAGTTCCACGTATCCTGATCCTAGCCCCCAATTGTCCTCAAAACTAATGTGCAGTTCATGCAAGGGAAAATCTAGGTATTACAAAAGCTTGTAGATGCCAGTTTAGATGGGATGAAATCAAAGAAACTGGCTCTTCAAAACCAGCGACGGAAAGAAACAACGCACATTCAACAAAACGATTACTTCTAGAGTTTTACCGTAGAGAGCTTCTATAACAGCCTAAATCCACTATTAGTAAATATTGTCCGTTTTGGTCTATTACGTATCGCTGTCAGCCTCAGGTTTAAAATACGCTAGACACCAGGCAGTGTATCAGCAAGGACACTGGCCCCCCAAAGAGAGTGGATTGTGAGATCTCATATCGGTTGGAGAAGGAAATAAATCATACGCATTTTAAAACTGTGAGTCTGGCAACGATACATAACGTGGCAAAACGGATGATTTTTATCAGTAGTGGATTTAGATTATTATAGATTTTGAGTGCAGCCAAGTGTCGGAGGGACACTACATAGCTGGAAAATGTCTGGATGCTATCTCTACTGAACTCTTCTTAGCATCTGCTACTGAACTCTTCTTAGCATCTGCTACTGAACTCTTCTTATGCATTGTGGAAGTGGCCCTCAATTATATTCAAACCATTCCTCAAATGCCAAGTTAATTTGAGTCACTTTCACTAAAAAGATGGCATTTTTATTGCATTTCTTTACTTTATTATCACAAGACTTGGAATGCTATTGGCCTCCAAATTCCCTTTTCATCATTGTGGCTTACAATCCTCCATGTCACCCACCATAATATTTCCCCCTTTTTGCTTTGCCCACTTGTGTTGACTCTTCCCATGTTGGATGACCATCCTCTTTTACTCTTTTTCTTTTTCCTTTTTAAATTTCAAAGAGTATGAATAGTTTTGAGTCGAGATGTAATAGACAATTACATGGGTTAATGGGTTAAGCTAATTTTTAAAATGTCACAAATTGATTGCAAATAAGGCACCTACAACCAACCATAAGAGGAGAAAAAAAAGTGAGCTTTTGTTGATTCTGAGGGTGGATTCACATGATGAGTAAAAAAAAGGTGAAAAGGAAGGCGACAAGGAGCACATATGGCTATTACAATAGGGAATTGTGACGGCTGCATATAAGAACGGGATGGCGCCAACTTCATGGGTGTGGCGCATCAGGAAAACAGTGGGCAAGCTTTCTGCGCCTCTGCTTCTTTGCCATTCCGTTTCAACTCCATTTCCCCATTCACTTTTTCCCTATTAATCCCTGCAATTTCTCTTCCTTGTACTTAATCCGAATCTCTCTCTGTTCTTGTTTTTCTCCTCGTATTTGTTCTTGTTCTTGTTCTTGTCGTTCCCTACGTTTCCTTGTTTGCATAATCAGCAATAACAAAACCCAGATTGAGATTTAGTCCTTGGTTTGGCTGTTCTGTTCTAAGTCTCTGAAACCCAGAGAAGACCCATCATTTTAGCTCTTTGATTCAACGTCTTCTTGCGGTTTTCGCAGGTATTTCTCACCATTTCATTTATGTTGTTCGATATTTCACTCTGTTTTATCTTCCAGAAGGGAAATCTAGTTTTCCATGTCAGCCAGATTCCGTTTAATCTTTCCCGTTTGAGCAGTGGATGTTGATTTTTTGCCCTTTAGAATCTTTTAGCTTTTTGTTAGTTTTATCAATTTTGAGGGATTGAGATCATGATTACTTGAACTGGGTCAGTTTTCATATGAATTTCAAAGTAGAACGTGAATTGGCTTGTGGGAATTTCTAAGGGATAAAGAAAGCTCTTGAATGAATGGAAGAAGGCAGTGCATGCAATCGTTTTTACATCTCTTTAGACACTTAGGATACTTGGAAGTGATTTATGCTCACGATTGTTTCCTGTTTTTTGTTCTTGTTTCTTTATGAACCATGCCTGTTGTCTCTGAGAATCAAATAAGATTTTGAAACGAAACGTCTCATTGGAAGCACTGACATATGATGATTTCTCTTACTCTTGTTGGTTGAAGGGCTGCAATGGCGATTTGTATACCTGTTGGAAGCTGCAAACTGTTCTGCAGGGCGGTAGACTTGAAGTGGCAAGGTTGTAGAAAAGCCCAATGGGACGCTAGTATAGCTTTCAAAAGATGCTTGCAGGATGAGTTCTCACGGTACGGAACATAGATACCGAACATAGACGAATATAATGATCAAAACAATCTGTGGTTTACTGCATTCCTGCCTGGATCACTTCTATCATTTTGTCAATATCATGTTTGTTGATGGGTTCCAGCTGAACAGTACCTAGGTATCTCACATTTATAGAGTTGATATCAGAAATTATCGTCCAAATATGACGGGATCGGGGAGTGGCTTCTCTTTATATCCACTGAACTTTGACATTACACTGAAGAGCTATGCATAAGACAGTTTTTTTTGTTTGAATCTTTTATTTCTATCTTGCATCGAATTATGAAACAAATTGATGCATACTTTTTACCTGTTTAACACCATGGACTTCATGTTACTCATTGTTTGGCACGATTATTCAGGTCACGTAGGTTAAGTAAGTTCTCACATTTACAAAGCAGCAAGACTTCCCAACCTACAATTAATGAGAAATGGAGAACTCCGACTACAGTCGCTTCAGCGTGCTTGAATGATGGTTCAACGAAATATTTTGATTTTGTTATTATTGGTAGCGGAGTTGCTGGCCTTCGTTATGCTCTTGAAGTTGGGAAACACGGGTCTGTAGCTGTGATTACCAAGGCTGAGCCTCATGAGAGCAACACAAATTATGCTCAAGGTGGTGTTAGTGCTGTTCTTTGTCCTTCAGACTCTGTTGAAAGTCATGTGCAGGACACCATTGTAGCCGGAGCTCATCTGTGCGACGAGGAGACAGTTAGAGTATGTTTTCCAGCTTATCATAAGTTTCAATACCATTTTTCTTTCTTTCTTTCTTTCTTTTGAAGTTGCCTATTTTCTTTAGGTTGTATGTACTGAAGGACCTGACAGAATCAAAGAGTTGATTGCTATGGGTGCATCGTTCGACCATGGGGAAGATGGTAACTTGCATCTAGCAAGGGAAGGGGGACACTCTCATCGTCGGATTGTTCATGCTGCAGATATGACTGGAAGGGAAATCGAGCGAGCTCTTTTGGAGGCAGTTGTTAGGGATCCTAACATTTTTGTGTTTCAGCACCATTTTGCAATTGACTTGCTAACTTCCGAGGTTTGCTTTTGTCTGTTGTTTCTTCTGATTTTAGCGATTGTATCGAAAAAAACGTGAGAAGTTTAGACATCAGAGTAATATCAAAGTGCAAATCAAATGCTTTAGAATTCAGTAACATGAAATGATGTTGCTAATGTTGCAGGATGGTTCTGACATAGTTTGTGTTGGCGTTGATACTTTGAACGCCGAGACACTGGAGGTGATATCTCAGTTCATCCCAAAACGCGTCAAATTATCAGGACGCAATTCTGAGTTTTAGTCAATTCATGTATTCTGCTTTTTAACGCCGTTTCTCTTGTGTACTTCCAGGTAACACGGTTTATTTCGAAGGTGACTTTACTTGCCTCAGGTGGAGCTGGACATATGTATCCTTCAACAACGAATCCCCCGGTACTTTTCGTTTCCCAATCTACAACCTTCTAAATGAAACTAATTATACTAATGTTGGTTGGTATTTGCTTAAAGGTTGCCACGGGAGATGGAATTGCCATGTCTCATCGTGCTCAAGCTGTAATTTCCAACATGGAGTGAGTAACCATCTCAGTTATTGTGATTTATTTTATGCATCATGATTGTTGCTGAGTTTGGTTGATAAGCGTTGCTCGGTTTCCCAAGTATACGAATCGTTGTAAGTATCTCTCCTTAGCAGACGCGTTTTAAAAACCTTAAGGGGAAATCCGAAAGGGAAAGCCCAAAGAGGACAATATCTACTAGCTGTGGGCTTCGGCCGTTACAATTGGACAATAAAATAACCAAATAAACTAACGAAACATCCCAAATGCGTTGTACTTTACTATGTCTGAAAATAACTTATCAATAAGCACACAGAAGACACATCATCTTACCTTCCAAGTATTTCTTTGAGAATGCAGGAGTAGCTTCGTTCGTGTTGTTGGTTAATTTGTAGTTTTGCTTCATTTCCTCGGGTCGATTCGGGGAATGATTAAGGATGATAGGAGTCATGGTTCTAATTAAATTTTGCTATCTAATGCAGATTTGTGCAGTTCCACCCGACTGCCTTAGCTGATGAGGGCCTTCAAGTCAGACCAGACAAGCCGAGAGAAAACGCTTTTCTTATTACTGAAGCCGTTAGGGGTGATGGCGGTATCCTGTACAATTTAAGTATGGAAAGATTTATGCCGTTGTATGATGAGAGAGCCGAGCTCGCCCCAAGAGATGTTGTGGCTAGAAGCATAGACGACCAGCTGAAAAAGCGAAATGAGAAGTATGTGCTACTAGATATTAGTCACAAACCCAGGGAAAATATTCTGTCTCATTTCCCCAACATTGCTGCTGAGTGTCTCAAGTATGGTTTGGACATTACATGCCAGCCTATCCCAGTAGTTCCTGCTGCCCATTACATCTGTGGAGGAGTTCGTGCAGGGCTTCAGGGAGAGACTAACGTGCAGGGTCTATACGTGGCCGGTGAGGTTGCTTGCACGGGTTTACACGGAGCTAACCGTCTAGCTAGCAACTCATTGCTCGAAGCTCTAGTTTTTGCACGAAGGGCAGTTGAGCCCTCTGTTGTTCATATGAAGAGCTCAAGTTTTGATTCCAGTGCCTTGAATAGGTGGGCTAGGCCATTTGTTCCCATGCCCCTTGGAAACCATTTCATGGACAGAATCATATCGATGACAAACGATGTAAGGAAACAATTACAACTAATCATGTGGAAGTATGTCGGAATTGTTCGGTCAACCACCAGGCTCGAGACTGCTGAGCAGAAGATCAGTGAGCTAGAAGCAACATGGGAAGAGTACTTGTTTCATCAAGGATGGGAGCCAACAATGGTGGCTCTGCAGGTTTGTGAAATGAGGAACCTGTTTTGCTGCGCAAAGCTAGTCGTAAGCAGCGCCCTCGCTCGGCAAGAGAGCCGTGGGCTTCATTATACAATCGATTTTCCTCATCTCGAGGAGAGTAAGAGGCTTCCGACCATTATACTTCCTTGTTCACCCACCAAAAGTACTTGGAGCTCAAGACAGCTTCACTGGCAACCTGTGTCGTAGTAGTGAATAATGTCTCTGCTATGGCAAACATGGTACTGCCTAAATCATTATATTCATTGACAGAGTTATCATTCTTTTGTGTAGCCTCATTTGCCTAAGGTTACATATCTTATGTGCAACTTGCAGCTTTTATTGCATACAAGGTTTTACAGAGAGGTTATCCTTCCCGGTAGTTTCTATGTTTCTAAACATCAAATTGTTTAGTATCTATGATTTTGAGATTGTTGAATTGTTTACAAGAGTTTTGAAGATTTTCTCTATATCTTTGATTTTTTAATGTGAGACGGTGAAGGATTCATGTAACTGCCTAAGGCCACCGCTAACGGATATTGTCCTCTTTGAGCTTTTCCCTCAAGATTTTTAAAACGCGTCTGGTTTCTTCTCATATCGATTGGAGAGGAGAACGAAGCATTGCTTATAATGGTGTGGAAACTTCTCTACCAGACGCGTTTTAAAATCTTGAGGGAAGACCTGGAAGAGAAAGCCCAGAGAGGACAATATCTGCTCGCGCTGGGCTTGAGCTATTACAATTGGTGTCAGAGCCAGACATCGGGCGGTGTGCCAGTGAGGACGTTGAGCCTCGAAGGGGGTTGGACACCGAGCGATGTGCCAATGTGGACGCTGGGCCTGAATAGGGATAGATTGTGAGATCTCACATCAGTTGGAGAAGAGAATAAAGTATTAGGGTGTGAAAACCTCTCAAACGCGTTTTAAAAACCTTGAAGGGAAGGGAAGGGGAGGTAAGAGAAAGCCCAAATAGAACTATATATTCTAGTGGTAGACTTAGGCTATTACAACTCACGAGTGTTTTCTTGGGGTCAGAAATTTCTGGGCCATGGACAAATCCCTGTCATGTGTGAAGAAGATTAACATGTTCAGAAAAATACAAAGATCTGTTGTACTATGTCAGGACAACCCATGCGTAGAACAAGGGTGTTCAATTTTCTTCTCCTTTGTCCACGCTTGTGGCCCCCCTATGTCGTACCCTTCTCCAAATTCATTCCATCAAAAATCCACTCTCCGCTCATTTCGTCTCAGTGCGCCTCTACTTCCCATTATCACAAGTTGCCTATCAAACCATTCAAAGCCTGAGAGAGATTGCTTTTGCTTAGCGTGGTTGAAAATTATGGACCCACTTAAGCTCCGCCGTGTGTTGGTGTTTCTGTTTCTGGGTTTAGTGGGACGAACGGTGGCGTTGGCTGGCGGCAGCGGCTCCGGTTGTGGGTTTCCGGCTGTGTACAACTTCGGCGACTCAAACTCGGACACTGGTGGAATATCGGCTGCATTCAATGTGATTCAGTCACCTAATGGCGTAACCTTCTTTGGACATCCTTCTGGGAGGGCCTGTGATGGCCGTCTCATTATAGACTTCATTGGTAACTTACCAAATTTGTTCATATCTCTCTGTTTGTGAAGGTTATGCACAAATTACTTGCACTGTAAATCATAGCTCAATAAGAACCACAATTCAACTGGAATCCACCTATTCTTGAACTCAAAATCATAGTTGAATAACTCCATTTTGAGCTCTTATGATTTGTGTGATTCTTCTGCAGCTGAGAAGTTGAAAGTTCCGTATCTGAGTGCATATCTGGACTCAGTAGGAACAAGCTTTAGGCATGGAGCTAATTTTGCAACAGGAGGTTCGTCGATTCGTCCCGGTGGTTACAGCCCTTTCCATCTCGGCCTCCAAGTATCACAGTTCATCCAATTCAAATCCCGCTCCACCTATCTATACAATCGACTCCGCTCGAACAGTCAGTTTCTCAACAATTATTCTTTGCACATTACACTTCTCAGAATAGAACAGAGCTTCCTCTCTTTGTTGTATGAATTTTCTAACACTAATGTTGGCTACTTGTTGACAGACAGGACATTTCTACCAATGAAAAGTATAGCGAGGCCCCAGGAGTTTCCGAAGGCGCTATATACGTTCGATATTGCACAGAACGATCTCTCCTACGGTTTCCAACACTCATCAGAAGAACAAGTTAAAGCTTCCATTCCAGATATACTAAACACATTCTCTGAAGCTGTGGAAGTAGGCAATCTAAATTACTCACTCAACAATGCACATACAAACTGTAATGACCCGACTTTCCGCACACACATCGGTTGGAGAGGGGAATGAAGCATTCCTTATAAGAGTGTGAAAACCTCTCCCTAACAGACGCATTTTAAAACCTTGAAAGAAAGCCCAAAGAGAACAACAATATCTAGTTAAATTATACATTTTTTGTTGTTCAGTGATGACTCCGACCGATGCGTGTGCGGAAAATCAGGTCGTTACAAAAACACTTCGAGAAACTTTAATGAAAGCTCTGATGTTCTATTTGGTGTATGTTTCAGCAACTGTACAAGGAAGGGGCAAGATATTTCTGGGTGCATAACACAGGTCCAATTGGATGTCTGCCTTTTGCTATTCTGGATAACAAGAGGCCAGGTAATATAGACAGCGTCGGGTGCGTGAAGAGTGCAAATGAAGTCGCTCGGGAACTCAACCGACAGCTTAAGAATCTGCTGCTAAAGCTGAGGAAAAAGCTTCCTCAAGCTAGAATCACACACGTAGACATGTATTCAGCCAAATATCTGCTCATAAGCGACGCAAAAGCGCAAGGTTGTCACCTTTTTTTCTCGACGTCCGTTCGAAATATCGATCGGAAATTAACTTTAGTATTGGAATTGGTGGCAGGTTTTGTTAATCCAGTGAAGTTTTGCTGTGGGAGCTTTCATGGCTTTCATATTAACTGTGGGAAGAAAGAAGTTGTGAATGGAACAGTTTATGAGAATAATCCTTGCAAAGATCCATCAAAGCATGTCAGTTGGGATGGCATACACTACTCTGAGGCTGCAAACTTGTGGATTGCTAACCACATTTTGAATGGTTCATTTTCAGACCCACCATTGTCGATTGATGAAGCTTGTCAAGCTGCTCATAATGTATGATAATGACAGTAAGTTTGATGAATTACTTGTTGATTCTTCTCAAGAAAATGCTTAACATTGAATCAGCAAGCTTTTAACTTATCATATGAGCATGAACCGTAGCCACACCTTTTGAAAATATAATATGTGGTTGTCAAGTGATTCTCCACTCATTTTGCTTCCTGTTTGTTTTGGAGTTCTTGTCATCTATTATCAACCACTCATTTCTTTGTACTCCATTTTTTCTTCCAAACAATTTCAGGCCCTTAGAAGTTACAATATGCTTGTGTCCTTCTGGTCAAGAGGGTTCTATGTTGCGCTGGCTAGGTTCGTAGTTGTAACCGTCCAAGCCCACCGCTAATAGATATTGTCCTCTTTGGATTTTTCCTTCTCGGCTTCCCCTCAAGATTTTAAAACGTGTCTATTAGGGAGAGGTTTCCACATCCTTATAAGGAATGTTTCGTTCCACTCTTCAACCAATGTGGGATTTCACAATCTACCTCCCTTGGGGCCCAGTGTCCTCGTTGGCACACCGTCCAGTGTCTAGCTCTAATACCATTTGTAATAGCCCAAATCCACCGTTAATATATATTGTCTGCTTTGACCCGTTACGTATCGTCGTCAGTCTTACGGTTTTAAAACGTGTTTGTCAGGGAGAGGTTTTCACACCCTTATAAAGAATGTTTCGTTCTCCTCTCCAACCGATAATCCATGGAGAGTGTCAAGTTGATTTCAAGCAAAGAATGATAAAGAAAACTCTGTATATAATGATCTCCTTAGTCTTATGTAAGAGCCCAAACCCACTCTCTTCCGGGCTTCCCTTCAAGGTTTTTTAAAACACATCTGGTGAAAGAAGTTTCCACATTCTTATAAAGAATGCTTATGTTCATTTTCTTCTCCAACCGATGTGGGATCTCACAATCCACCCCTTTGGAGGCTTAGCGTCCTCGTTGTGGCATATTGCTCGCTGTCTGGCTCTAATACAATTTAGCCAAGCCCAATGTCACTGCTGGTAGATATTGTTCTCTTTAGGTTTTCTTCTGGACTTCCCCTCAAAGTTTTTAAAACGCATCTATTACGGAGAGGTTTCCACACCCTTATAAGGAATGTTTCGTTCTCCTCTCCAACCAATGTGAGATCTCACACATTGAATTGAATACTATAAACTCTGAGCACAGAATAACATGATCATCAACTACTCTTTCACCTTTTTTTTGTTTCCTGGTATCTTCAAAGAAAGATCCCTATCAAGATCCCCACTGATCTGGTTCACATTTATTCTTGCAAGCCCAACGAATCTCTTATTTGACTGATCCCCACTCGACCTTTTTCAAAGTCAAAGTCCCTCAACTTCCTCTCATTTTCTAGATTCTTCCATTCATCTTTACTCATATCCGACCCGTTAAGTGAAACTAAAAGAAGGAAAAAGAAGATCTAAAGGGAAGTCAAAAGTAAGACGAGCTTATACCTAAAGTAGACAATAACAAATGATATTAGTCCCAGTGGGCTGCAACGTCGCTAGATGCAGTGTCCACATGTGTTACTTAGATAAGCAGATAGAGTTGACTTTGGAAGATACCTGTAAGTGGCAGTGAGACACAAAAAGAGCAACACAGAATAATGGGTCCTTCCCCTTTGAATTGCAACTTTGTTCTATTCTCTTCATCAAAGACAAAACCCATTTTGTCAAAAGAATGTCTCACCATTTCTCTCCCACGTTTCCGAAAGTCAAACATGAAATCCATGTCTCACAACTATGTTATTGTTGTTTTGATTTAATCTTAGAATTGTGTGTTACATATTATGATTTGTTCTTTTTTTTTTTTTTTTTTTTTTTTTTTTTTGTATACTTTAAGGATAAATTAAATTTAAATCTTTAAAGGACTTTTCATTTCTTTTACCTTTTGTTATTCTGTTTCTTACTTTTGTAGAACGAAAAAGAAAAAGGAAAACAAAATTTCTCATTTTCTTACTTTAGGTAAAAAAAATAAAAAAAAAAGAGTTTTTTTGGACAGATAAAAGGGTAAGAATATGAATATTTGAATATTTTTTTTGACAAATAATGTTAAAAGAATAGGAATAAAATGTGTTTAATATGAATATAACTTCTGACATTCCCTTACGTCTTCTTGTAGTTATTCTAACATGTTTTGTCTTCGCTCAAGTATTTATTAGCTAAAACATGCTCAACTTTTAACCAAAATTTTAAATTTTATATCTTTAAGATCTCTCAATTCGATGTGTTTTCGATTCATTCATGTACCATTCATTTACTCAAACACTCAAACTCCTTTCTAATGCTATTACCTCGACAACTAGTGCCTCTCAAAAAACACCTACTCCAATATTTTATTGATTTATTTCTTTAGTGAAGTTATCATGTTGCTTCCATATTCCTCATCTCATTCATGCACGTACGTGCTGAGGAAAAGGATCAATCTCACAAAATAGTCTTAAAATAACTTTCCCTAATCATTTCATGATCTCACCAATTTTAGACAAAGGAGGATTGAAATGAAAAATGAGTTAAATTTGATCCATATAAATTTGAAAACCCGTCGTCGATTATTGTTCACAAACAGGTAATACAATCCAAACGTATGATATATGGATTGATAGACACCCGTATGAATTTTGTTCTCTTCGATTCAACTAGGACCAAAGGTCCTGAATTTCTACGTGAATCAAGATCGAGAAAAGGAAGTTTTCAAATTATTGACTCAAACCTCAAATTTATTGTCAAACCCTACCCAACGTAATATGGAGGTACTTATGGTAGAACTGGTCGATCTAGTCTTTCACAATTCGCTCTTATGCGCGGAATGTTCAACTAAAACGAAAAGTCATAACTAACATAATAGAGCATTAACTCATGAAAGCTTGGATGGTCGGCAGGAACAAAAGAAAAGAGCATTTTTTTACCCTTTTTTTTTTTAAGTTTTCTTGTGATGGAACCCATATGGAATAAATAATATGGAGACTTTGATCATATCCTCAGCATGTAGCCCTAGCTGAATATATACAAATATTCTGGTTCCTTTATTATGGGACCCCAAGCCTTTCTCTTAGCACTTTCTAACCAGGAGAAGAATAGGGTTATATATTGACCTCAAACTCCCTTTCCCTCTGCAAAATCAAGTCGTATTGGCCGTTCGAGAACCCGAGCCACCGTTATAAATACCCTTCTCTTTTGCCACCATTTATCAGTAGGGTTCGGTTTGGTTTGGTTTGGTTTAGTTTGGATTAGTACGAGAGTATGAATCACCCGTCTGAAACACTAAGGTCTCTGTCTTAATTTGTACCTGTTGTTGAAAAGAATGGAGGGTTTGTTAAAGTGTGTATAATTGTTTGAAAGTGCAGGCACAAATGTGCAGCTTGCTTCAGGCAGTTCAACAAGATAGAGCACTTGGTAGAGCATATGAGACTCTCGTTTCATTCTCTTCATGAACCCACTTGCTCCCTTTGCCACAAACACTGCAGATCTTTTGAATCTCTCAGAGAACATCTCATTGGTACGCCAAAGTTTCCATTTTTAGTTTTAAAATTTTGATATTTAAGCTTATAAACACTACTTTCATATCAGGGCCTTTGCCGAAGCAAGAATGCAACAACATATTCGGCATAAGAGGATGCAAAATCTGCTTAGCCATCTTTGAGAGTCCTCACACCTTGAGGCTTCACCAAGAAAGATGTCAACTTCCACCTCTAAATTCTGTATGTATTAACTGAAAAAAACTTCATGCGGCAAAGCCCACCCCTAATAGATATTGTCCTTTTGGGCTTTCTGTTTCAGGGCTTCCCTCAAGTTTTTTAAAACGCGTAGGGAGAGGTTTCCATACCCTTATATAGGATGATTCGTTTTTCTCTCCAACTAACGTGGGATCTCACAATAATGGTATCAGAGCCAGACACCGGGCGATGTGCCAACGAGGAGGCTGAGCCCCGAAGAGGGGGTGGACACAAAGCGGTGTGCCAGCAAGGATGCTGGGCTCGAATGGGGTCCCACATCGAGGAGGAAAGAGTGTCGGCGAGGATGGTAGGCCCCAAAAGGGATGGACTGTGAGATCTCACATTAGTTGTAGAGTAGAACGAAACATTTTTTATAAGGGTGTGGAAATATCTTTCTAATAGATGCATTTTAAAAATCTCGAGGGAAAGTCGAAAGGAAAAGTCTAAAGAGGACAATATATATTAAGGACGAGTGTTACATTAACCCTTTGAAATGCCTTTATATTGCTTCGTTACAGAGTCAAATCATCGCCCGTTTTCGCAACATGGGAATTTGTGACAAATGGACGAGCGACAATGGCCGCATGAGGCGCCCTGAAGCAGTGTCATTGGCTTACAGAATAGTGGGCGGTGGCAGCGATGGGTCGCTAGATATATGCGCAAGGGTCTGCCTTATTGACGAAAACGAAACCATCATTTTCTCCACATATGTTAAGCCAACGCTCCCCATCACAAACTATAGGTAGAACCCGTCCCAACTTCAACACTAAACTTAACCCAAAGGGTTCATCTTTTGAATTATGTTATGCAGGTTGGAGTCCACGGGCGTTGGTCCAGAATACTTGAGGGATCATGCAATGCCATTGAAGCAAGTTCAGAAGAAAATTCAAGACATCCTGTGCAATGGTGAGCCGATGTGGAAGATTCGACCTGGGCTTGGAGGAAAAGCAAGGATTCTTGTGGGTCATGGCTTGGAAGATCACCTCAAAAGCTTGCAAATTGAGTACCCTCCGTTCATGATAAGGTAAATACTTTGAATTCTTTCCATATATGAAAGTTTAGTTTCAGTTGTTTTTATATGAATTTTTCACAGGGACACTGCCAACTATCCACCATTGATGAAAACAAGCAAGCTCAGCAATTCTCTCCATTATCTAACACAAGCATATCTTGGGCAAGTTCTACATAACCCTAGCTACCTCATAATTCATCCTTGTTCTTCTTTTTTTTCAAGAAATCTCACCGTTGGGGTTAAAAACTTTACAAATTTATAAAGAAAAAGACGAACTTTTTTATGATTGTGTTTGATAAATTTCAAATTAGGGCAATTTGAGATTCTGCATCGGTTGGAGAGAAAAATGAAACATGCTTTTTATAAAGGTGTGGAAACCTCTCCTTACCAAATACGTTTTAAAAACCTTGAGAAGAAACCCGAAAGGGAAAACCCAAAGAGGATAATATCTACCAGTAATGGTCTTGGGCTCTGTTACAAATGGTATCAAAGCCAGTGAGGAGGGGATGAACACGAGGCGGTGTGCCAGCAAGGATGTTGGGCTTCGAAAGGAGGTGGATTTTGAGATCTCACATTAGTTGGGGAGGAGAACGAAACACCATTTATTTTATAACAGTATGGAAACCTCCGCAGACACGTTTTAGAAATCCCACATTAGTTGGGGAACACCAATTTTAAAAACCTTGAATGAATCCCATAAGGGAAGTCTAAAGAGAATAATATTTATTAGTGGTGGGCTTAAGTCGCTACCGCAAATTAGAGCAAAGTTAATCCATTCCAAAGGCTCATGAGTTAATCTTGTCTGGCTCTAATTTAGCTGCCTTTGTTGTAGATCTTTATTGCATTTTTCACCTACATGTCTGATAAATTCGCATCTTTGATATATAAAGAGGTGTTAAATATTCTAACACAAATGGTTTTATATATTTTACGATGAAAATCGATAACGAGTCGGGTGTCGCTTGTTTATGCAGATACGATATTCAGAACGGAAACAAAGATCCTTACGAAGATTGTGTAGCGACCATGAGGTTGTACATGAGAATGAGAGCCCAAGTTCACAAGATAGAGGAGTATCCATTGGCTTCTGACCCACAAAACAAGAATAATTTTGCAATTTGGAAGCAATTTGAGCTTGAAAGGATGACCCCAGAACAGATGTTGGAAGTCTCAAGATCTGATTATTATTGCTGGTGCTTGGACTCCAAGCTTAATTAGACCTTAATTAAACATTAAAGTTCATAAATCATATGATAAGTTTGTAATAAATATGGAGAAGAATGTGTTTATGCATTGGAAATTAAATAAAACTCCCAAAAGTATCATCAAAAGCTATTTGGTTCCAGCTCTAAAACAGCAAACATCACAATAATGTACATAAAGCAAGATGAACAAGAAACATGGTGTGCAGATTTTACACAACTTATTTTCCCAAACACAACAAGGATTCTTCTCCAGTGCATTATGACAGAAAACTGATACGAAACTTGCTTCTAAGGGATGGGATAAACCATAACTTTCCCAGTAGCTCGGGAGGTTTCGAGATAGGCAAATGCATCGAGAGTGTCGGAGAACGGGAATGGAGATTTGGGGTCGATGATTGGCTTCACCTTTCCATTTTCCAGATAAGGATTCAGCTTCTCCAACATGGCAGCATCTGAAGTGAGAAGGAAGAAAGCATCTGGAAATTCTGCAACTGGTGCAGCAATGCTTATGATATTCCCGCCTTCTTTGATCGCCTTAACGGCCTTGTCGGGCTGGCCTGCAGTTTGAAAATCAAGACATGGATCACTTGTAGACATTTTCTCATAGACTAGCAATCAGGTGAAGTGTAACTATTTGATGAGTATGTTACCGACTGCATCGTAGACTACATCGAATTTCTCGGGAAGGTCTTCGAAGTTTTCCTTCGTGTAATCAATAGGCTGATCAGCTCCCAAGCAGCTCAAGAATTCCTGTTTTGATGTGCTTGCAGTAGCAACTACTCTCGACGCACCAAACACGTGCTTTGCGAGCTGCCTCATACAGAAACACCAAGATCACATTAGCCAGCAATGAAGAAAAACAAAACTTATTAGACAATGAATGTAGCAGCACAGATATCATTTACTTGTATAACATGAGCTCCGACTCCGCCAGCCCCTCCCAAAACAAGGATCGATTTTCCAGCAGAGAACCCGACCCGTTCGAGACCTTCATAGGCAGTTTCCATGGCAAGGGGAAGGCTGGCAGCCTCTAAGAAACTCAGATTCTTAGGCTTCAGAGCCAAAACTTTCTCTTCTGTAGCAGTATATTCTGCCAAAGTGCCAACATTCTTTGGCTTATCTAGTGCTTTGTGATTTATATCTCCATATACTTCGTCTCCTACCTTGAACTTTTTCACCTCACTTCCCACCTTCACCACCACACCAGCAACATCATAGCCAGGTACTGACTGTAAGAACAAATCAATTACAGGAACAAGAACACACAAAATAGGTTAGTTCCCAAACTTCCCCACAATCTCAGTAATTAGAGATATCAATTTGAGTTCAACGACATCGGAGATTCGAATCTCTAACCTACAACTAGTTAAGCCAGTCGAATTACACGAACAAAGTCATCTCAATAAGCCACCCTGATTTTGCATCCATTCAATTGTTAATCCACATTTTCTTTTGTTGTTATGATATTGTCTACTTTGATCCGAATCCGTATGGTTTGACTTTGAGATTCAGTCTAAAATCTCAAAGATGTTATGATTCCAGATATACCAAGATATTCTCATTAATGCAGAGGATTCCATGTTTGCAACAGGGTGTTAGATGAATTTCTTCAGGATCATATGAGAAACGGCAGAAAGAAGTACACAATATCTACTCATGAAAAAGACCTAAACCCAACCCAGATCAGATGGTTTCGTGCATGCAAAATCAAGAACAGACCCAGAAAAGGTCAGATCGAAATAATACAACCCATGCAAAATTGAAAGAGAGAGAGAGAGAGAGAGAGAGAGAAAGATAGGTGACCGGAGGGGAGTAGTTAGAAGCTTTCAAAATTCCATGGATTCTCTTGTAATCAATGGGGTTGAGAGATGCAGCAACGACCTTGATGAGGACCTGGTGTTGGTTGATTTGAGGAACAGGGAAATTGGAATCGAGTTTAAGAACATCGGCAGTGTTGCCGAAATCATGGTAGACCCAAGCCTTCATGTGGGTGGGAACAGAAGGAGCAGCCATGGATGGGATGGAGAGGGAAGAAGAAAACCCAAATGAAAGCGATTTATTGATCTGTGAGAGGGAAATTTCTGAAGCGGAGAGGGGTCTAGTATTTATTGTCGGCGGAGGCTTCAGGAGTTGATGAACAAATGTGCACGTTTCGGGTCTGGATCATCGTGAATTTTGGATTAATCCCAAATTAATCTTAAGTCTTTGAATTTGATCATCTATTTGGACCCAACTGAATAATTTTCAATTTCATGATTAATTTTGTAGGTGGAAAGGAAACACGTTGAAGAGTATATTCATATATTTATGGAATATGACTTAATTATTAAAGGATCATAATCAACATATATAAATATAATTGCACGTCAACTCAATCCCGCAAAATTAAACTATTATTTATGGCCTTAATTCAAGCTTTTTTTTTAGTCATTCATTTATAATATTTTATTTCATTTTTATTCAAAAATTAAACTCCATAAATATTTTTATTTAAAAAATATATATTTTTATTTTTAAGATTGCTCTCATGAGATCTCATTCATTTACTTGATTCATTTACTTGAGTGTATAGAAAATATAGAAAATAAATGCAAAAAGATTTATTACTTTTTAATTGAGACGAATATAGAAAATTCAAATATGATATCATATATTAAAATTGAGAAAAAAATATATTCCTAAAATCTTACCTTTATATTTTTTTAGAAAAAATCACGAAATATTTAAATGTAAAAGTAGTGTATCTAATCGAGTCTTAAATTTTTAATTTCATATATAAATCTTCGAATTAAAAAAAAAACCAAAATTACAAAATTTGCAAAAATTTTAAAGACAATTATAGATGAAGAAAATTATTAAACAAAGTTTAAAGTTATAATATAACTTAAAAATTATCATTTTAATTGGTTTAATTTAGTAAAATATCTTTAAACTTCTAAAAATTTCAATAATACTCTTACCATCATGTTTAAAAAATACCTATGTAATTTTAAAATTAATATTAACCTCTTTAACTTTATAAAAAAAAATTCACAAAAATTATTACCGTCAATATATAGACGAAAATCGTCTATCAACACTTAAAACCTTTAAGTGTATTAATAAAACCTTTAGAAACTCAAAAATATTTTTTAAACACTTATTAAAAGTTGATGGGAATTTTTGAAATCCTTTTAAAAAATTGAAGAGTATTTTTAAATTAATAAGTTTCGACCAAAATTGATAGGGAGAGTAGGAGGGTATTTTTGAACTTTTGAGTATTTTTTTTAGACTTTCTTAAAAGTTTAAAATAATTTTAAGAGTTTTAAAAATATTTGTAGAATTTTTTTTATTTTTTTGTTAATTTAGTCTAAAGTAGTTTGATTCTTTAAATAAATTTCAACATATAACCACCATGGATCCAACAACCATGAACACACTATAACTCATGAAAATAAAGATTAAATTTGTCCAAAATCAATAAATAAAAATATTTTAGAAGAGAAAAAAATTTCATGAACAAAAAAAAGAAAAAATCAAAATAGATTAAATGAATCCAAAATTAAAAGAAAATACTGAGAATCGAAACCAAACACAAAATTGACTAATCATGGAGTCGCCAGTATTAATACCCACTAATATCCACTCAAGATAGAACAAATGTTTGAATGAATTTAATTGAAGAGTGAATATGGAAACGTATGGGTTTCCATTCACCAACTCAAAAAGAAAAAGGAAGCGACAGAATATTTAGATATGAATGTTGGGTTGAAGAAGAAGATGTATAATTAATTTTAGACCAATGTTTGAATTCTTGTTTAATACTCATCCAAGATAGGGAATCTAGGAGACACCCATCGCCATCAATAAATGCTTTTTTTTCTCTTCACTTTCAAATTCACGACCAAATCAACATTCAACACATCTACATTAAAATTATATTATATGCTTTTTTTTTTTAATGTTATGTAACAATCGAAATCGAATTACTTGAGTGAAGTTTATCTTATGAACTCCACATTCTCCACTACTACGTACCACGCTCTAATCCATTTGTAAATTTGGATCGACGTTCACAACAAAAATTTATTCCATTTTTAAACAAATATCAATTCATTCTAAAATTCTTTTCATATTACTCTTCAACAACGTTCAACAACTAATTATTCTTGTTATTTTTTTTAATTTATAAATTATTTCTCACTTCTTGTATGGTTGGATCAAGTTTATGAAATCTTATTTGATAATTATTTAGTTTGTGAGTTAGTAATATTTTAAAATTAAGTTTATAAAATCTTATTTGTTATATTAATAAAAAAATCATGCAGATTTTTCTATCTTTTATTTATTTTGATATAAACGGATGGGGTGAAATAAACTAATAAAAATGCATTATTATATATAATAAAATGAATATAGGTTTTTTTAAAAATAAAAATATATAAATTAATTGGTTCTCTCAATACTAAAAAAAAATTCTCTTCGATAAAACACGGCTTGCATACGGTATGGACAAAAAAAAAATACAATTTTACGAAACTTCCGTAAAGAAAATGATGATAAAAGAATTGATTCTTAAATATATATATATTTTTTTTTGAACTAATATATTTTTTTTTCTCGAGTTTTTAGTATAGTTTTTATTTAGTTTCAAAATTTTAAAATAGTGTAATTAAAGTTTTGAGTTTAATTTTTATTTATTTCCTAAAATTTAAGACTTTATACATTTATATTTTCTTTATCTTTTTTTATCATTGATGTTAATTTTTTTTATTAATTAGATTAATTCCGTTAAATTAATTATAATAAAAAGATTAATTAAAAATTGTACATCATAATATTTAAATAATATTTAATTAATTAAGAGAAGTAACCAAACTTAAAACTTAAAAAAAAAGAAGAATATAATATTTTAAAAAGTATGAATCAAATTAAAACTAAATTCGAAAAACAAATTATTTCTGAATTTTAGAGATTAAAAGTTTATTTTAAAAAACGTAAATATACAAACTCTTTTTCTCTCGACCCTTATCAATAATCAACACTAGCTTCAAAAAGTCTTAATTTATTAAAAAAACTCAAATTCACCCATAAATTTAGGTTTTCAAAACTTATTTTTCAATTCTTAATATATTAAAAAATTCCTCAAATTTAAATCTGGCCATTCCACGATTATTATGAATAGTTATTATAATTTTTTAAAAAACTTATTATTATTTAATATTTTTATGTAGCGTAAGGCTTCAAAATTGTAAAATATCCCAATAAAGATGCTTTTGAAGCTTCTCTTATTTAATTCTTTGATTTCTTACTTTGGAATATATATTTTTTCTTTTATTCCTACTTTGGTGGGAGACACCAAATGACTTCGTGTTTGATTTTTGGGATTTAAAATCCTTATTTAATTTCCCCCATTAAAACAAAAGGTATTTTCCACTTTTACACCATTTGTTTTTCAAATGGGTCCCTAATCTTTTGACAATTTCATTTGTGTCTTTATGAAATCACTTTTTTTTTTAAAAAATCCCCATTTCATCGTATATATAAAACAATATAAAATTAACAATAGTATTTACTTTGAAAAATAAATGAAAACTTTAGCTTATTATTATAATTATACACCAAACTCTTGCACGTGCGAAATAATACATATGTTACGAACAATATTAAGTAGTATAAAAGCCATTTTCCCTTTAAAAAAATTATTACTTTTTAATTTTATCTGTATGGGAGCCCATTTTAAAATCACAAAATTGAATGGACAAGACAATTCTGATCGGACGGTTCAGATTTAACCTCATCACAACTGGACCCCACCACAAACTATTCTGCAAAAGTCGTCTGTAAAATAAATGTATTTATACATATTATTCGTAGTTACGGAAAAATTCCAAGATTACAACAGGATGGTGCCGAATCAGTAGGGCTATTCTAGTCTTTTCACATTTTGGGAACTATAAATTGCGGTCGGACCCCGACTATCAAGTTTACCCGCTGATAACAACCAGAGGTTGCACAGTGCGTCGTTGAATCAATTCCGCTCTGGGACTGATTTCCCGGTCGTCGGAGTTCCTGTTTTCTGATTAAACATTCGTATTCTCTCTTTTTCCATCTCTCTATTTCTCTTTAGTGTTCATTTTGTTCTTCGATTTTTCTCTGATGCGAGGTTTGTTTTTGTGTTTTTTCTCAGAGGTTTTCGAGACTGACGAAGAGCTGGGTAATAACAGAGCTGGTGGTGTAATGGGGTTTTGTGTTTCCCCATTGGGAACACCGGCTAGGTTACTGTGGAGCACCAGCTTCTTCCGCCACAAGCTCATGATTTTCTAATTTTCAGCTCTGTCGCTGAAAATACCAAACCCCCATCTAAATCTTTTCTCGTTTTAATAAAGATCTCCCTCGATTTCGTGTTCCTCTGGCCAATCCGTAAATCGCTGGTGATCCCCTGTTCACGATACCTGTTTCAGATTTTAGAGAATAATTGATGATGACGGACGGTTTGATCTTCAACCGGTCTCCAGGTCACAGCAACATGCTGTTTTTCGGGAGTGGCGATTCCGTTCTTCGTGGTAATTTTCATTTTAGTTCACTGATTAGTAGAGGATTTGATGAATTTTTCATTCGAGGGGTTTTTAATAACTATATCGAGATAAAATTTCTTTAAACTATGTTTCTGCAAATGTTAGAACCAAGGTTCGCGATGGGGATGGAGGAAACATTAAAGAGGCGACCCTTTTTCAGCTCACCAGATGACCTGTTCGACGACGACTACTACGATGACCAACCGCCTGAGAAGAAGCGCCGGCTAACTCAAGAGCAGGTATTCAAGCAATTCTAGTTTTGATAATATAGCGCATTTATTTCATAAATTGTTTCTGATTACGAGCCTGAAGCGTGAACTGGATGCATCATATTCCTTACAAACATTCTTTGTCGTTGCTTTAATGTGATTACCTTCGAATCAATGCTGATCTCATTGTTAAGCTTGCTTTAATATCAAGTTCATTTTGAGTGTACAGTGTGTTTCTGGTTTTCTTTATTGTAATTTTTTATCCTTCAATGTTCCATTTCTTATTAATTACTGAGACAGCGCACCTTAGATTTTTATAACAATCTTTACTGCTGATCAACCCTTATTCATGGCCAACGATTAGGTGCATCTGCTGGAGATTAGTTTTGAATCAGAAAATAAACTGGAGCCAGAGCGCAAGACTGAGCTAGCAAACAAACTGGGTCTGCAGCCAAGGCAAGTGGCTGTGTGGTTTCAAAATCGCCGAGCTCGATGGAAGACAAAGCAGCTTGAAAGGGACTATGATCTTCTCAAATCTTCATATGATTCCTTTCGTTCGAGCTACGACTTTGTTGTCAAGGAGAATGAAAGGCTCAAAGCTGAGGTATCTATCCCCACTGAAAGCTATATAGTTTGTCATTTTGGCACTTTGGTTTTACAGTGGAGATTTTACCTTTGCTTCTGAACTGTTATTAATTGTCCATAAACCTTTCATATGTTTATGCCAAGTTTTGTAGATGCTGAAAACTCTGTCTTTGATGTGACATGTTTTCTGGACGTAAGTTTAAGTAGAATTCTTTGTGAACCTTTAGGATGGTGGCCATTTATCTTAGTTTCTTAAGATGACTCTGTAGTTTCGAGTTAATCTTGCAAGTTTCTTAGTCACATTTAATCTAAGGACGTCTTGTAAACTTGTGGTCGTACAGTTGAGTTCGACTTTTTAGGCACGAGAAGTTAATCTGGCATAGGTTCATAACCTGATTCCAAGGATCTAGAGAATATATGGGTTACTTTCATAGGGACTCAGTATTGTTACATACCCACCAGTCTCTTATGCATGCTCAATTTCTGAACTCAGGTAGCTTCATTATCTGAGAAACTTCTAGCTAAGGAAGTGGTTGAATCCTCGTTTCAAGCTAAGAAATCCGAGCCATTTTTGGAACACCAAATCCTTGTTCCTGTTGTGCAACATAGCATGAAGATTGAGGACCACCATAGTTGCAGGAGCAATGGAAGTGCCGTACTGGACGAGGACGGTCCTCATCTCTTAGACAGTGGGGATTCGTACCTCCTGAGCAATGACTATAATGGCTGTGTTTTGCCCGTCTTTGGAATAAACTCGGAGGAGGAGGATGGAAGTGACGATGGTCAGGGTTACTTCTCAGCTGTTTATACAACAGACGATCAGCAGACGAATGAGGTAGAGCCTTTGACCTGGTGGGACTGGACGTCGTAATGCAATGTTCGAATCATCTCGATATGTAGTTGGGTGGAACTATAATATAAGGTTTACTGTTTGATACAGATGAATAAGGTTAAGGCTAGTGTGAATATTCCTTAGTTAATGTATGTGTATGGATAAAACTTACATCTTGTACCATTACAATGTTGTTCTGTGTGAAGGCCTTAGCTGGGCACCATCAGGACTGGCAAAGTTGTAAAAATCTTTTTAATGTTGACCTTTTCCTTTTCGTTTCACACCCTCAATGTGTTCATCTTTTAAGAGCTTCCTTTCACTTGTTTTGGATTTTAGTCTAAGGACAAAACATGTTGAAAGGACTCAGGTTGGTATGTCGGATAGTTTTCACTCTTAGAAGTGAGAAATAAGTAACATGATAATCTCGTAGGGAAATGTCGGGACACGCAAGTGTTGATTTTGGTTTCAAATCTTGGATATGAACGTAACGTGTAAGTATTATAAGTACATGAGTTCGAGAGTTGTAGGGAATCAAATAGAACACGTGCTGTGCCATGTTGAAATACAAGAAATCTCAAAGAACAACATCCATTGAATTCATTGTATTTGAATAGATCAATCCCTCTAATCCCATTTTTTTGAGAAGAACAAAGACAAATGCTAGCTTGTTCCTCACCCCACCTTGACTAATGAAACAGGAAAGACATTAAATGAAAAGGGTCATGTTTGCTGCAAATTAAATGAGGGTTGCTGTTAGAAAGATGACAAAAAAAGTAGCTGAAAGGATATAACTTCATGGCCATGGTGGCTACATTCCAACCTTTGAACTCATCTCAGTTCATAGTCCTTGCTTCTTCTTTAATTTTAGACTCCCAATACCTCCAAAGCCAAAGAACCCGGCAAAGGAATTGAGTGGCCAAACAGTGAACAGTGGTTTTGGTCCCCAAACAGTGAAGGGTGGCTAGATTCCTACCTTCAACTCTCATCATATTGTCCGGTTACATATTGCCTTTGTAATTCTTTCCAATCGATGTGGGGTCTCACAATCCATCCCTTCGAGCTCCAGCGTCTTCGCTAGTACACCGGATAGGAAGAGGTTTCCACACCCTTATAAAAATGTTTCGTTCCTCTCTAACCAATGTGAGATCGTACAAAATTTTGAATTTTGAGATCTTTTTATAGCATAGCATACGACCGACAAACAGTAAGAATAGGATTTTGTATTGACATAAGAAAAGTAAAAAAAAAAAAAAAATAATAATAATAATATTAGTAATCTAATTAAGTTTGATAATTGATTATATGATATGTAAAAATAAAATAATAATGGCATTGTCCAAAGTACTGAAAAGAATGTGTATTGTAGGACCCTATTTCCACCCCATAGTTTACTAAACTTTACTAAACTTGACATGTGCTTTGGAATAGTATTTTGAAATTTCTACTATTTTTTTTAAGAAAAATAAATTATTTGAGAAAGTCTTGATCAGCTTCTCAACTAATATCACGAAACAACAGTTCGACTTTACGACATTTTGAATGTATATTTGTATTGTATCAAACAAATAGTTATCGTTTTTATTTTTATGTTCATTATTTTTCTCCTCTAATCATCAATACTTCTACTCGCATCGATACATTGAAATTATTGAATTTTGTTATTTGGTCTCATTTCTCTTAAAATGGTCAACTAATTAAAGTGGACCGTTTTTCCTTCTTCAAGAGATAACGGTAATCATGTTAGTAGTCACATGCATTTCTTCTTTTCTTCAACGATTTTATTTGCTTTTACTTTCATGATTTTGTTAGTGAATGAAGTGGACAGCTCGAAAAAAGAAATTTGATATGTATTTTTTAGTTCAACAATGCAGGGACGGAAATATTGGAACTTCTAACTTCATGGTTGAGATTATCTTTGACTAAATTGACTGAGCTACGTTCAAATTGACATGAAATTTGATATATTGAATATAGGATATTCAATTATCTAAAAAGAATAAAATAA
Organism: Cucurbita ficifolia; assembly: GCA_033971965.1. Classification (NCBI taxonomy): domain Eukaryota; kingdom Viridiplantae; phylum Streptophyta; class Magnoliopsida; order Cucurbitales; family Cucurbitaceae; genus Cucurbita; species Cucurbita ficifolia. The sequence continues at coordinate 19,207,408 of CM066965.1, forward strand.
TGGAAAACAAAAGAAAGGATTATCCAATGTATTTATATCCTACTTTTCAAACAAACAAACAAGAAACTTACAGAAATTAAAAACAAACAAAGAACGTGTTACTTGCACAATCAATCTGTTCTAACAAAAATTGATTCCCCCATGTTTAAAAAATTTCCTTTTCCCAAGCTTAGTTATTGCAGTAACTGAGAAACAAAATGGATCGTAAATTCTAACAAACTATGATACTTTATTCATTAAAAAAAGCTTGAATCAAGCTCAGCCAATCAAACCACATAATAAATTCTGAACAACCATTGCTTTCATAGTTTTCTTTTCATTCTTCCATTGCTATCATTGCGAAGGAATTTTAAGCTTTTCAATCACAATGCATGTTAGTTGATACAGTACCCACGTTTCTCAGATTGAGCTCATTAAGTTCATTGTTCATTGCTTGTCTGCGTTTTCTTTTGCAGTTTTCCTCCATGCAACTGAACAGAAAGCTTCTTTGCTTCAATTTTGGGACATTTTCCCTCTGAATTAGCCTCAATGGATCCGAGCTTGATCTGGGGTTATCCTGAAAAGGTATTTTCATCTGTTATTTCAACAAATGGTTCTCGAAATTTGATCTTCTTGGCTTTTTCTTTGTTGCAGAGGGATTCATGGAGGACAATTTTCACTTTGGCTTATCAGGGTTTGGGGGTTGTTTATGGGGATTTGAGCACTTCTCCGCTGTATGTGTACAAAAGCACTTTTGCAGAAAACCTTCAGCACTCTGAGACGAATGAGGAGGTTTATGGGGTTCTTTGCTTTGTGTTTTGGACTTTGACACTTATCCCTTTACTTAAATATGTGTTCATAGTTCTTAAAGCTGATGATAATGGCGAAGGGGGAACTTTTGCTCTGTATTCACTGCTCTGCCGCCATGCCCGCCTTAGCTCCCTTCCAAATCACCAGCTTGCAGATGAGGAGCTTTCTGCTTATACAAGAGATACACCTGAACCCACTAGTAATTTTAGTTTCAGTTCTTGTTTGAAATCAACTCTGGAGAAATGTAAAGTTTTGCAGAGAATCTTGCTTGTTCTTGCCTTGATTGGGACTTGCATGGTTATCGGTGATGGAGTTCTCACACCAGCAATTTCAGGTGGATGATTTGGTTTTTATGTGTTATTAGATTAAAAAATGTTATTCTTAGTTGGGAGGTTTTTGTTTTTTGTTCATATTTTGCAGTCTTTTCAGCTGTGTCAGGGGTTGAGTTATCCATGGCTAAGGAACATCATCAGTGTAAGTTTCTTTTTATCTTCATCCATGAATTTTGTGATACCTTGTTGGATCTGCATCTACTGTTTCCAATGGAGGTCAATTGATCTCCATCAGTTTTTGTAACAAATCATTTTTTATAAAGGTGTGGAAACCTATACTTAGTAGATGCGTTTTAAAACTGTGAGACCGATGACAATAAGTAATGGGCCAAAGTGAACAATATCTATTAGCGGTAAGCTTGGGCTGTTACATTAAATTCTAGATTCGATATCTTCTCAAATGCTAGGAAGTTGATGAGTAGAATTGCTGGTTTGGTTAGATATAATCTTGAATAAGATGATCAAATTTGTAAAATGGTTTGGTGGAGTCTGCTAGTTCTTGCTTTTGCCGTACTATTTGGTAGCAACTCTGAATGCTCATAAACATTGCACAAATGAAGGCAAGATTTTGATCGTATGAAATAGCATTTACTTTTAAGTAACTTTTTTTGGTGTTTGATTCGGAAGAACGTTCCGTTCTCTTGCAGATATTAAAGTCCCTCTGGCATGTGCCATTTTGGTATTCTTGTTTGCATTGCAACATTACGGCACGCATCGGGTCGGGTTCCTGTTTGCTCCTGTTGTAATTGTATGGCTTCTATGCATCAGTACCATTGGTTTGTACAATATCTTCTATTGGAATCCTCTTGTTTACAAAGCACTCTCCCCATATTACATGTATAAGTTCTTGAAAAAAACCAAAAAGCAAGGTTGGATGGCATTGGGCGGAGTCCTCTTGTGTATAACAGGTACGATGGCGTTAGATCGAACCACAATCAGTTCCTTATGTCTGTTTCCTTTGTTTCTGATATGGTCGACTATGATTTCAGGCTCAGAAGCTATGTTTGCTGATCTTGGACACTTCTCACATTTTTCTATCAAGGTACTAATCTGAAGCAAGGCAATCCGCAATGATATGCTATTGTCTACTTTAAGTATAATCTCTCATGGTTTACTTTTGGTTATTCCATAGGCCTCATACCAATAGAGATAGTGTTCCTTACTTATAAATCTACGATCTTCCTCTTAATTAGCTAGTGTGAGACTACTACTCTCAATAATCCTCAACAATCCTCCCCTCGAACAAACTCCATTATAGAGCCTCCCCTGAGACCTCTTTCTCTGGAGCTCTCGAACAACCTCCCCTTAATTGATACTCGACTCCTTCTCTGGAGCCCTCGAACAAAGTACATCCTTTGTTCGACACTTGAGTCACTTTTGACTACACCTTCGAGGCTCACAACTTATTTGTTCGACACTTGAGGATTCTATTGACATTGATAAGTTAATGACATGACTCTGATACTATGTTAGGAACCATGATCTTACGCAATGGTACGATATTGTCCACTTTGAGCAAAAACTCTCATGGCTTTGCTTTTGGTTCCACCAAAAGGCCTCATACCAATGGTGATAGTGTTCCTTACTTATACACCCATGATCTTCCTCTTAATTAGCTAATGTAGGACTACTCCTCTCAATAATCCTCGACACTCTTTAGCTTTTCAGGTCATGAGCACAATATTTACTTAAATGTTTTCGTAACAGTATGTCACAATGCTGCAGCTTGCTTTCACTTTTGTGGTTTATCCATCCTTAGTTCTTGCATATATGGGACAAGCTGCTTATCTTTCTAAGCATCACAATCTCGACAACGATTATCGAATCGGATTCTATGTTTCTGTTCCTGGTAGGTTGGTTTTAGTATTACCTTTCTTTTTAGTTGAACCAAATAGGCCAATATGAAGTAATGTAAGGAGCTGCCTATGTCTTTTTGCAGAGAAAGTAAGATGGCCTGTTCTTGCAATAGCAATACTTGCAGCAGTTGTGGGCAGTCAAGCAATCATCACGGGCACGTTTTCGATCATCAAACAATGTTCTTCTTTGGGTTGTTTTCCAAGAGTAAAGATCGTTCATACGTCTTCGAAAATACATGGCCAGATTTACATTCCCCTCATCAACTGGATACTAATGATATTATGTTTAGCTGTTACCATTGGATTTCGAGAGACAGAACGCTTGGGCAATGCAGCAGGTATTTGTTCATTGCTAATACTTTTTATCATCTGTTTCTTGAACTTAACGACATGTCGGTCTGTTTGTTTATGATTCAGGGTTGGCAGTTATTACCGTTATGCTAGTCTCGACGTGTCTAATGTCACTTGTTATTGTGTTATGTTGGCGTAAAAGTGTCTTGCTAGCCATAGCCTTCCTAGTCTTCTTTGGCTCCATAGAAGCTCTCTACTTTTCTGCCTCTCTTATGAAGTTCTTTGAAGGGGCTTGGGTTCCTATTGCACTTTCACTGACATTCCTTGTGGTTATGTATGTTTGGCACTATGGCACTCTAAAGAAATATGAGGCTGATGTTGAAAACAAAGTCCCTATAAATTGGCTCCTCGGTATAGGTCCGAAAATTGGGATCGTTCGGGTTCGGGGGATCGGCCTTGTACATACCGAACTCGTTTCAGGGATCCCTTCCATTTTCTCTCATTTTGTCACAAACGTTCCAGCCTTCCACCAAATTCTAGTCTTCCTCTGCATCAAATCTGTCACAATGCCTCATGTGAGACCTGAGGAAAGGTTCTTGGTAGGAAGAGTTGGGCCAAAGGAGTATCGACTCTACCGCTGCATTGCACGGTATGGCTACCGTGATGTGCACAAGGACGACTTGGAATTCGAAAGAGACCTCGCCTGCAGCATTGCAGAATTCATCCGCTCCCAGAAAACAGAATGCAACAGTTTTCGACACGAGGACTTGGACGACGATGACGACAACGAAAGAATGACAGTGATTGGGACTTCATCAACTCAACTAAACGGTATACAAATGTGTGAAAACGAATCGTGTTCTTTGCCGATCATCGGCACTTCAGAGATAAGGTCAGAGAGGTTGAAGAGGAAAAGTAAGGTTCGTTCTACCCGAAAGTACGAAAATGGATGTCGATACGAGGAGAGAGCTGCAAGAGTTGATGGAAGCAAGGGAGGCAGGAATGGCATTCATAATGGGACATTCATATGTGAAGGCAAAGAAAGGATCAGGTTGGATGAAGAAGGTTGTGCTTAATTATGGGTATGATTTCTTGAGGAAAAACTCAAGAGGCCCATCTTATGCTTTGAGTATTCCTAATGCTTCTACCCTTGAGGTTGGTATGGTTTATTATGTTTAAAAAATTGTAGTTTTTGGCCTTTTTTTTTTAATCTGAAATAAATAATTATGAATTAGCTTTTCCCCGTATTTACACAAATTTGAAAGTTTAGGGACTTATTAAATAATGTCTTAATTAGTTTAATTACATAGATTTTATATTTTTTGAAAATTTTGAAATAAAAAAAAAAAAAAAAACATGAATTTTGATTCACAAAACCCAACAAATATATATATGAATACATACTTTGGTTAAAGTACAATTTGACCATTAAAGATTAATTAATAGATTATTCAAAGAAAACATTCTTTGAGAGAGAAAGATTAGAGGTGTATTACTGTTATTAATATTATTCCACACATAATAATTGAGATCTGAAATGGAAAGCCACGTGATGGGCTGAGGGACAACAAATCATTAAAAAAAACAAAAAAAACATTTTTCTACGATTTTATTAAATTGATATCCTAATTACACGCCAAGTTTAGTTTGATCTAATAATAAAATATTTGAATCGAGTTTGATGCGATTATTCAAATTTTTTCATTGAGTGTTTAAATCGTCCACTCATACCAAAGCTTCAACTATTGCTCCATTAAGCTTTTGAAGTTTTTTGAACTTGATTTTGAAGTTTTACGAGTTTTGGACCAAAAGTGTAGGGAATGTTTCTTTATGTAGTCTTCTACCTTCTTTCTCTTTGCCCGAGAAGGTAATTTCTTATTTTGTTATTTTTTAATAAAATTGAATTATATTCGAGTTGATATAAACGGTTACTGGTTAATATGTTTGGGTGTGTGCTGGCTGGTTGGTCTCACTCTACGCTCTACTGGCCCTTCGGCTCTGTTTCCGCCTTGGTTTTGTTTTGGGTTTTGGCTTTACTGCCTCAATTTCTTTTTCACTCATTGGGACAGCTCTATCTCGTCAATTGCATCTTCTAAAACCACTAAACCTTCTTTGTCTCTTTCACTGTCATTCCTTCTGAGAAAAGGGTACCACATGGTTGATATGTAGAGGCCAAAACCGGTCAACTTTCTTTTCCTCCTTACTCCACTCTTCCTCTATATGTGTACCTTCAATCTCCCAAGTTTTTGAGGGTTTTCCCTCCTCAATCTTCCTCATTTTCGACAATGGCCAGGATTTCCCTCGCTTTTGCTCTCCTTTTTCTTCTTCTTTTTGCTGGGGTTTCTTCTGCTTCTGCCTCGCCTCCTGGAAGTAAGTATATTTCATGATTATGATGACGATGAGGAAGATGAGTAAGATTGAGAAGAACCCATGTTCTTAATCTTATGATTCTTGCATTTTTTTTACCCTCTTTAAATGCTGTCTATGGCTCACTCAGCTTACGGCATTTCCACTTTTTGTGCAGAAATTGTTCGTGGGGTTGTTTCGAATGTGGTTTCTTCTCTTGTGAAGAAGTTATGGTCGATGAAATCCACTGCCAAAACTGGTATGGATCTTTTTTAGCTGCCTTGGATATGAAGTGGTCTGTAATTTTTTAACTGGGTTTTCTGCTTAATCTTCTCAGCTGTTTCCAGCCGTTCGATGATGAAATTCGAGAGTGGATATACGGTTGAGACGGTGTTCGATGGCAGTAAGCTGGGAATCGATCCTTATTCGGTCGAGATGTCGCCTAGTGGGGAGCTGCTGATCTTAGATGCTGAAAACAGTAACATCTATAAGATCTCAATGCCATTGTCTCGATGTAAGCATCCTTTTGGGTCACCATTTTTATGCCACATGATGAAGATTGAGCTCATTATTTTTTTCTTGGGTTCTTGATTGGAAGTTTCAAATGGAAGCTTGTGTTTTACTTTCTTGAGCTCTTGATTATTTTTTCTAATAGATTATTGTACTTTTGTTTTGAAGAAGGATCCACTTTTTGGAGTACAATGTACTTTTCTTAGTTCTGTCTCTTCTTGGCACTTGATGGTATCAGTTTTGGTCCTTTATTTCTTCCAAGCTTTGTTAGGCTAAAAAGAGAAGGCTATTCATCAAAAGTTGTGGCATTCATTGGTCATTATCTGAATGACTTAGTAGTATGTTGTATGAAAGGATCTGTATGCATTGCTTGTACTTTTCTAATGAATTTGCTGCAATCTTCTCTACTGGATGATGTGCAGATAGCAGACCAAAACTGGTATCAGGATCTGCAGAAGGATACCCCGGACATGTCGATGGTCATCCAAGAGAAGCCAGGATGAATCATCCGAAAGGGCTTACTTTGGATGAAAGGGGAAATATATACATTGCAGATACAATGAATATGGCTATCAGGAAGATTAGTGACACTGGTATATCTACAAATAATCAGGATATTTCGATATTCGATATTCGATTTTGTAGTAGTATCCGAGTTAATATATGTCTTCCTTTCGACGTAACGGTTTGGTTTAAATGTCTATGCATGTGGAGCTTCTACCAGTGTTAAGTTTCATAGGGTGAAAACTCTTATATATGTGAGGTTAACTGCAGGGGTTACAACTATTGCTGGTGGAAGATGGAACCAAGGGAGTGGTCATATTGATGGTCCTAGTGAAGATGCAAAGTTCTCAAATGATTTTGATGTCGTTTATGTGGGAAGTAGCTGCTCTCTTTTGGTTATAGACCGAGGAAACAAGGCGATTCGAGAGATTGAACTTAACTACGACGACTGCAATACTCAATATGCTGATAGTCTCAACTTGGGTAGAATGAAAAACCTTACTCCTGCTATGCTCTTCATCTCTGCTATTTCTTCTTATGGTAACATGAAAAGTGTACAATCTCTATCTGCAGGGGTAGTGTTGTTGGTTGCTGCTGGTTTGTTCGGCTATCTGCTTGCTCTGCTCCAACGTAGAGTGCAAGCAGTGCTTTCTTCACCAAAGGTAGCTCATTCCATAAAATTCATATTTTTTCTCGTTTTAAAGAAATAACTATGTTGTCTCATATATACATACATTGTTATGAACATCTGGGTGCTGCCATTTGGGAGATGGTAGTGGGTTGTGATTTTGTAAGTCGAGTAATTATTGTAACAACACAAGCCCACCGCTAGCAGATACTGTACTCTTTGGGCTGCTTTCCCTCAAGGTTTTTAAATGCGTCTGTTAGGGAAAGCCCAAAGAGGACAATATCTGCTAGTGGTGGGCTTGGGTTGTTACAAATAGTGTCAGAGCTAGACACCGAGGCAGTGTACCAACGAGAACGCTGGGCTCCCAAAGGGGGTGGATTGTAAGATCCCATATCGGTTGGAGAGGAGAATGAAACATATCTTATAAAGGTGTGGAAATCTCTCCCTAACAGACGCGTTTTAAAACCTTGAGGAAAAATTCATAAGAGAAAGTCTAAAGAGGACAATATCTACTAGCGGTAGGCTTAGGTTGTTACAATAATGTTGTCAAAGCTTCTTGGAACCGGACTCTTGTTTCTGTTATGTTACAAATAGCTACTTTTTCTTTTGTCTTTGTGTTAAGAAAATTCATTTTATTGGAAATCTTCATTTGGATGAAAATGAAATGGACTCTTAATGCTTCGTGTTTGGATGGTAGGATGAGGATGTAAGAAGTCCTCAAATGAAGAAGGCTGCACAAGCTGCCCAATATCAAAGACCTCCTCTCAAGTCAGTCAGGCCTTCCTTGATTCCAAGTGAAGATGAACCAGAGAAACTGGAGGAAGGATTCTTTGGTTCGCTCGGGAGGCTTTTCGTCAACAGTGGCTCATCTATGGCCGATATCGTTGGGGGATTTTTGCCTGGATTTCGAAGGAAGCCTCTCAATAACCAGTTCCATCAACAGTTTCAACAAGTTAACAGACATCCAAACACTTGGCCCTTGCAAGAAAGTTTTGTGATTCCAGATGAAGACGAGCCACCATCCATTGAAACGAAAACTCCGACAATAAAAAAAACGTATCCATTTATGACACAAGACCTCGATCGATCTCACCAGTTCAAGCCAAACAGAAACTACTTCAATGGGTGGGAGGATGGTGAATTCCGTCAACAGCAGCAACAGCCGCAGCAGATACATCATCAACAGCAGCAGCAGCAAATACAGCATCAGCAGCAGCAGCAGATGCAACATCATCAGCAGCAGCAGCAGCAGTATCAGCAATATCAGCAATATCACCATCGACAATACTCTGCAGGCCCGACAACATACTACGAGAAGAATTGCGAGACGAGCGAAATTGTGTTTGGTGCAGTACAAGAACAAGATGGACGCCGTGAAGCTATGGTGATCAAGGCTGTTGATTATGGAGATCCAAGATATAACCATCACAACATTCGAGCTCGATACACCTATACTGGTAATCCCAACTCTTATTGACAAGAAATAAAACATACATCTTTCAATGAGTTGGTAAATTGGGGAATATGTGGGGGAGGAGTAGATTTAGGAGTCAGGATATGCTTTCTTTGTTTGTGCCACAAGTCCAAACCATGTTTTTATGGAGAGGACTGAGGAATGCTAGTCTTCATACAGTTGTTCATGCTTCATATTTGTCGTATTCATATCATCGGTCGAAATTATGGATACTTGTACTTGTTAATGTTGTATGCATATCGTTAGTTCATATCAAACGTTCTTTACACATCCCGTCCCACCGTACGAACAAGTCGAATCTGGAACGTGTTGGTTGGAAGATTCAGTTCTGCCTTTTTGAGTTTCTCTTGCAGCTAGTAAAAGAAAAATATCATGATGTTCATGTTCTAAACATTGCTGCCTCGGCTGTTTGATCATACCATTTGTTAAGATATGATAGAACCATTTAGAAGTATTTGTAGTCCAAACTTGACAAGGAAGTATTAAATGGTCTATAGCTCGAAACGGACTGTTACAAATGTAGATAATAAGGAAACTATACATCATGAAAGCGATAAAGCATTATAACATGAGGGGTTTGTCATGCAACGGGAATACGATCATGGGCAACATATCCTGGACAAGCATGACTGTGACGCCAGAGACCCTCCTATAAGATTTGAAATTTTTTATATATGAAGTAGAGGAGTGAAGCGATCATAGAGGTAGGAGAGTTGGCAAGGGTAGGGACGAAACACATCGCAGACTGAAATTAGACGATGATGGTTAGATCTCAACAAAGAATTAAAAGGGAGCGAGATGAAGGATGAAAAAAAGAGTAAAAAAAAAAAAATATATTCAACGTTTAAAGAATAATAAAATGTTAGCTCATGTTGTTGGATTATATCTCAACTTTGATAATTTTTTTAATTTTTTTAGAGTAGAAAATGTGTAATTATGATCATAAATAAATAAAAGAGAATGAACAAAATTAGTTGAACACTTTTCAATCCAAACACATGGAAATCAATGCTATGAATCAAAGAACATGTTATGATATTTAACAGGAATACATTGCTTAATGAACAGCCTTTGTTGATCAACTAAATTTTATTAATATCATTTTGGGGAAATGTCATTTTCTCATGAAGTACAATCGAAAACAATATTAGTCAATTTGAAGCCTAATTTTAAAAATCAAAACTTCGATAATGGAAGTTCGCAAGTTATCATTCACACCATGGCGCTGCTTTCGGCTGCTGATGAATCTCCGCAGTAGTGACTTTCCAACGACATTGACTCGACCTCCACGCCATCCCACAACAACTTGAGCAACTCCTGCATTGTTATTATTGGTTGATCCATCCAATTCCTGTCCGGCCTAAACGATTCCTTTATCACTTGTTTCGACGGTCCAAGACATACCCTCTTCAGCTTATGCCACTCTCTTTCTCTAGCCGCCCCCTTCCAGTCTTCGACACTCGCCCTCGGCTTCTCCGACGTTCCCAAGAGGAAGAGATTGGTGAAAAGGTGAGAACCCGTTTCCCCTTTTGACTCTGTTCTTATCTGAGCACTGAATACATGGCTATGGAATCTGTAATTATGTTTTATTGAATATTACTCTGCTGCTTGTACGAGAAGGCGATGAAAATTGAACCCGTTTATCTTTATTGCCAAATAGTGTAAAGGAAACAGGGAAATTAGATACCCAATCGAATATATTCTTAATTAGAGAAGGGAATAAGCTAGACTATGAATGTAATATGTGTAAAGAAATTCTACCTCATCTTAAGCGAGTAGGTAGCTTTTTTTTGAGAGGGGGTTTGTTCCGTGAGCTATACGTTGGAACTTCCTGATTGTTTGATGTATTCTATGCTTTTCCCTGCATCTAAAAAACATTAGCTGTTTTGCAGCTTTGGAGAGTAGCAAACGTTGGGGGCCTTTGAATCTTGTAGACTAGGCTGAATCCTCAGGATATTGGAGAAGCAGGGGGTCATCTAGTAACCATGGAGGAAGGTATGGACACATTTGGAGTTTATTCTTTTATTTTATACCACTTTTGATGTGTTATGCTTTTCTATCATGTAAAACCAAAAAACGTTTAGGGGTTGTGATTGCTGCTTTTGAAGGTATGGGAGCATTGAAATACTCGCGGACAGCCTATGAAGAGGCATTGGATGTACTGTCCTCGTTGATTGTCAACCGTAGACGCTGCGATAAATCTGGAGATCGCTTTGAGTTGATGTTTGAGTATGTAAAGGTATTACTCAAACTTAACACTTTATTATTGCTATAGTATACTTGAGCTGATGATCATTGTGTTGACTCAATATAATAGATGCTTGATTTAGAGGAGTCCATGTCGAAAATGAAGGTCATCCATGTAGCTGGCACCAAAGGCAAGGTACCATCTTCATCTGTTCATGCTCTTTCATTTGGATACCTCTACTTTTGTCCCATTCACTTTAACAATGTCAATTTAGAATTTTAAAACTTTGCTTAGAAAACATCATTGAGTTAGCTTGAAAATGATGCTGTGTTAACGAAACTGTTTCCTTTTTTCGGGACTTACATAGGGATCCACGTGCACCTTTACCGAATCCATATTGCGTAAATGTGGCTTCCACACTGGCCTTTTCACTTCTCCTCACCTTATTGATATCCGAGAAAGATTTCGCTTGGATGGGTAACTATTTTGCATACTACGTAGTTTTGTTGTTCTTTTACATCGTAAAGTTGGTCGACCGCTACTTTGTTTATTGAGATGATGCAGATGGTTGTCCTTACAGTAAAACCATTGATTTTTCGTTGCAGCAACGACTTGCTTCGCATTATCTAACTTTATTTCTGGAACTATTTTCTCGTTTTCCACTTTGAAGTTGCAAACTCTTGAATACCTTCTAATTGGTTGTTGCAGCATCGACATCAGTGAAGAGAAATTTTTAGCCTATTTCTGGTGGTGTTATAATAGGCTAAAGGTATTTTACTTGTCAATTTGATGTATTATTGTTACTTTTAATACATAAGTTCATCTAATGGATAAAATATATAAGAGAAGTTTGAACTCTATAAAACTAAACTATGGGCTTTATTATTATTTTTTAACTGAAAATAAAGCATTTCATTGACATTTTGAAAGTTTTCTAGAACAATTTATTTTCTTCAGGATTATAAACAAATTGTTTTCTTCAGGAAAAAACTAGTGAGGATGTACCGATGCCTCACTTGTTTCGCTTCCTTGCATTACTTGCGTTCAAAATTTTTTCAGATGAACAGGTTTGATGTGTTCTTTTTATTTTAATTTGTTTCTGGATAGGCTTTCTTTGCTCAATTTATTACGGGGATTATAATGATAATGTTTTATTGTCATCAATGAAGGTGGATGTAGCTATCTTGGAGGTTGGTTTAGGTGGAACTTTTGATGCTACCAATGTGGTATGCTCATTCTCTTTTGGTTTAAATTATAAAGTATTTCATGGCATGTCAGATATTGTGAGATCCCACATCGGTTGGAGAGGGGAACGAAGCATTCCTTATAAGGGAGTGGAAACCTCTCCCTAACAGACGCGTATTAAAATCGTGAGGGCGATACGTAACGGGCCAAAGCGGACAATATTTGCTAGCAGTGGGCTTGGGCTGTTATAGATATAATTTGTTCTTCATTAGAAAGTAGAAACCTTCATCAAGGTATAGCCATTTCATAGATTCTAATGTTTCAGGTCCAGGCACCCATTGTGTGTGGTATAGCTTCTCTGGGTTACGACCACACGGAACTTCTTGGTTAGCCTTCTCTCGACCTTGACAATTGTTTTCCTGGAAAATAAATGCTCGACAACTGTTTGCGTTTAGTTTGGCTTATGCACGAGCGTAGATGTTTTCTATCCTGTTTGATAAGTTTGATAATGTCAAGGTTTTCTTACATTGTTGCTTTCTTTCTGTTTTGAATTTGTCTAATTAGGAAACACTCTTGGTGCGATAGCTTCGGAGAAAGCTGGTATCTTCAAGGTTTGCCTCAAGAAACTTTCCTTAAAGCATGAACGTCTAGGAATAATCAGTTCATTTTGTTTCCATCCTTTCACTTTGGTGCAGCGTGGGGCTCCAGCTTTTACTGTATTTCAACCTGATGAAGCCATGCATGTGCTTAGAGATAAGGCCTCCCAGTTGGATGTATGTGCAAAGCTCTTCCATTCGCTACCTCATGACTATGCCTTGTTCACACTGCCTTATATTTGCACGTCCCAGGTACAACTTACCGTAGTGCCATCGTTGGATCCGGAGCTTCTACAAGGTCATAAACTCGGGCTTGAAGGTGAGCACCAGTATCTAAATGCTCGTCTTGCTATTGCGCTATCCTCCACTTGGCTTCACAGGACCGGCCATTCCAATCTGTCGTACAAGGAACAGAGCGTAAGTTCTACATATGGGATTTGTCGTCAGTCTTCCGTAAACATATCTCGTGTTTTCTGATTCTTTTTCTTCTTAACAATATGTTATCAGGGGTCTTTGCCTGAGCAGTTCATAGAAGGGCTTACCACTGCCAGCTTTGAAGGGCGAGCTCAGATTGTTCCTGATAGATATAATGATATTGAATCCCCGGAAGATCTTGTCTTTTATTTGGATGGAGCCCATAGTCCTGAGAGCATGGAGGTTTGCAGTAGCTGGTTTTCTGCTGCAATAAAACATTACCAGGAAGGGATCTTAAATCATCAGTTGGATGATAATGGTACATCTTCAAATAAACTTCTTCAAGGATATGATAATGATGAAGCAGGGAAGAAATCTGTGCAGGTAGATTTCAACTTTAGCTCGACTTCGCCAAGTTCGTTTTATTGTTTGTCACGAAAAAGGGATCATAAATAAGAAAGTTAGTTTCAGTTTGAAACCCTATTCATTTATGCTGTGTTTCAACTTCTTTAGACGTTGTTTAATCTAGTAGTGTTGGACATTGTAGGTGCTATTGTTCAATTGTATGTCGGTACGAGATCCACAATTGCTTCTTCAACCTCTGGTCAAAACGTGCGCAAATAATGGTATGTATTTGTCGAACTCTTCGAACTGAAAAAATCAGGTGATCTGGTTAATACACAGTATTTTTTTAGGATTTAAAAGAATGATCTATAATTTAGGTACTAAATATAACATTACTCGGAGACAAAGAAAATGGAAGTTATAGAATAATTTTTTAGCTGATGGATTAACGTCTTACGTTGTGAGATCCTACATCGGTTGGAGATGGGAACGAAACATCCCTTATAAGGATGTGGAAACTTCTCCCTAGTAGACATGTTTGAAAACCGTGAGGCTGACAACGATACGTAATGGGCCAAAGTGGACAATCTCTATTAGCGGTGGGCTTGGGTTGCTATAAATGGTATCAGAGCCAGACACCGGGCGGTGTGCCAGCGAGGACGCTTGGCTCCCAAAGGGGATGGATTGTGAGATCCCACATCGGTTGGAGAGGGGAACGAAGGATTTCTTATAAGGGTGTGGAAATCTCTTCCTGGCAGATGCATTTTAAATAAGATGAGACTGACGGTGATACGTAACGGGCCAAAGTGGACAATATGTGTTAGCGATGGGCTTGGATGTAACGTCAAATAAGATACACCAGAAATCAATAAAATTCCATTAAAGTTTGGTTATATGAACTCAGGGGTCCACTTCAAGAAGGCACTCTTTGTTCCAAATACATCAGTGTTTAACAAGGTTGGAACCCATGGTTTAGCAGAAGCAAATGGTGAAGTAGACCTTTCTTGGCAGTTCCATGTTGGAAGGGTGTGGGAAAACATCATCCAATCTGAGAAAGGTATTATCTGTTCATGCTAGTGATCTTTTTGTAAGTGTTTGGAAGCATTCTTTATCCTTTGACATATTAGGAGGTGATTGTCAAGGCATTGGTGCCATGGTTGAAGAAGAAAGTGAAAAACCAGAAGTGAGTGGTAAGAGCTGCGAGAACAGCGCTGTGTTTTCTTCTCTCCCAATGGCCATTAAATGGCTCCGGGATAGTGTTGTGCAGCAGAACAGGTCCATTCGACTTCAGGTGAGAATATTTTCGAGCGAGTATGTAGACATGGGCAGGTTTGGAATGAAGAAATTTATGAGCTTTTCTAATATTCAGGTTCTTGTAACTGGTTCTTTACATCTTGTGGGAGATGTGTTGAAATTAATCAAGTGAAGGACGGGACCTGTTTAGCGTCCATGGCGATGGGACTACTACGCTGCTTTTACTCGAACAACGACATTAGCAAGAACTCGGTGCTAGAATTGTTTGAACATTCATGGTGTCTCATATTTGAAGCAACAGCACCATATTTGTTGTTTACAAGACTTGAGGTAATAATGGCCTTCTTAGGCTTCCATTTTTATCAGGCTTACATTTATTCTCTCTTTCATTGATTATTCTTATGCTTCACAACTACTGAGGAATAATGAAAATGGCAATATAAATTTCTTCCTAATTATTTTATTATTATAATAATATATAAAATATATCTATACTATGACCCACCACCACACAAGATCTAAATCTGACGATCATCAATTACTCATCAACATTTCAGCTGGATGACTAAATTGCCTTATCTGTAATAGATGCGTTTTAAAACTTTGAGTGAAAGTCCAAAGATGATAATATCTGCTAGCGGTAGACTTAGACTGTTACTGTTATAAATAGATAAGATAAAGTCGTGGATTTGGAGACTCGAGGATAAGTTTTGTTTTTTTAACTTTTCGAGACGGAGGGGTTTCTATTGGAGTTTGGGAGATCTGGACTCTCCAAGGTTTAGTTGGACCGGGGATTAACGTTGGTTGACGTGTTTTAGATATATATAAGGAATGGTTTAATTTGTAAAGTTTAATAAAGTGGTGGGGGGATGTTATGGTATGGTATGGTATGGTATGGTGCAGGCCACACAGCTGGAAAATATGACTCAACTTATTCCATCTGTTGCCACCTTAAAAACAACTAATAAGAGTTTTAGATTTATGTCTGAGTAATTTTAAACAAATAAAAAAAAAAAATAAAAAAAATGAACTAATTAAGGCATTTAGCGTAAATAAGGACTAATTTTCCAGCGTGTTTTCCGTTTCTGGCTTTACCCTAATTCTGCTCTCATATATTAATAATTACTCAATAAGAACTGAGCCATTCGATTTC
The DNA here is from genome assembly GCA_033971965.1 of Cucurbita ficifolia. NCBI lineage: Eukaryota > Viridiplantae > Streptophyta > Magnoliopsida > Cucurbitales > Cucurbitaceae > Cucurbita > Cucurbita ficifolia. Next base: position 19,223,273 of record CM066965.1, read on the forward strand.
AAACTCAGGGAAGAGAGATTCTCTCTGAGAAGATTGATTTGCAGAAAACTTTTCTGCAAATCAATTCCATCAGATCTCTCTCCCTCTTTTAATGTCTGTTTCTCAATCTCCTGACCTTTCTTCCGACGTAAATGGCTTCCACACCGATGACCTTCTTCACGAGGCTGCCTTCGCCACCCGTGGCTGCTGCTTCTGGCTTCCTTGCCTGAGGTCTAATCCTTCCAAGTCCTGGTGGGAGCGGATTAGGGCTGCCGACAATGACGATGAGTGGTGGCTCCGAGGCTGGAAGAGGTTCCGCGATTGGTCCGAAATCGTTGCCGGCCCTAAATGGAAGACGTTCATTCGTCAATTTCACAAGAATCGCCATCGCCAATCCACTTACCGTTATGATCCGCTCAGTTACGCTCTCAACTTCGACGATGGTCCAGCTCTCGACGATCCTTTCAGCGAGGACTTCATGCGCCGCGACTTCTCCATGCGATTCGCCTCCATTCCGGCCTCCGCCAAGTCGTCCATGGACCTCGGCAAGGATGGACCGTCCTTCATTTGATTCCGGATGGATGTAATCATGTGGCTCTGGAACCTCCGTGTGTTCGATTGCTTCTCGCCGGAACCGCCGTGCGCGGTGGTCGTCTTCGTCGGTGGAGCGGAGGGGGGATTTGCTTTTCGGGGAAGCGGGGATTGTGAACAGTGGGGGTTAATTTGTGGCCAGCGTTACAATCTAAAAACTCGATGATTTTTTTATTATTATTTTTGTTTGGTTCTTCCGTTTTTATAAGATTACTTTTTCTTAATTATTATTATTATATATAATTATTTATTTGAAACGAAAATTATAATGATTTTTAAAATAAAAATAATTTGTGATTGTGATTTGTACAATCGTATAATAATTTTGCAAATAAATAGTTGTTTTTATATTTTACATTTTTTTTAATTATAAATTTAAACCATACATTTTAATTTTAATAATATAACATAACATGGCCACAACATGCCTTTTTATTTATCTAATTATTTGTTTTGTCATATTAACTTAACGAGAATCTTATGCGATGATCTAAAATTTTAATCCAACGAGAAATTCAATGTTTGTTTGCTACGAGGACGAACCTATATAATAGAATGTTATCCTATTTATGCTCATGTCGCCGCTCAAATAGCTATGGAATTTATCCAGTACCCTTTAATCCAGCCTCAAAGGTGCTTTCATAAAAAGGCCAAGGTTTATATCACATTCGGCTACTTTTTCACTTATTCCATGTAAACAAGATTAGACACCTCAAGGAATGGTTCAACTAATGACATTTAAGATAAAAAATGTGAGATCTCACCTCGATTAAAGGAGGGAACGAAACATTCTTTATAAAAGTGTGAAACCTTATCTCTAGCCGACACAAATTTTGAGAGGAAGTTCGAAAGGAAAAGCTCAAAGAATATAATATCGGTTGGTGGTAAGAGGATAATATCGATTAGTAGTGAACTTGGACAGTTACAAACAAAAAATAAAAGAAAAAAAGAAATGGTTGGCAGCTGAATTGATTATATGATAAGTGTTTAGTTAGATCAACATGTTCACACGGGGAAGACTAATGGATACCCAAAAGACTCTTTCATTCATTCATTCACTAAGAGAGATGCCTATTCATTCTATCAAACTTCAAACCTTTCATGGATCCCACCACCACTCTCTCTCGCTTTCCCCTTCAAAGCAAGAGGGGCCCTCATAAAAGAAAAGCTTCTTCTATGAGGGCAAGTGCCTTAAAAGGTATCGAAAAAGTAAGAGCGCATGGGCCACTCATTCACACATCTTAGACAGATAATCATGCAATGGCAGCGCAGTGAGACACAGTGCTTTTGAAGCCTTCTTCTTCTATGCTTTGGAAGATTTTAACTAACCTCTAACTATGCAAATGTGACAACAAAAAACCCCCCTATACATACAAATTTCAGAATCTGAGAATAGAGATACAGTGTCATTGTGAGATCCCACATCGGTTAGAGAGAGGGAACGAAACATTCCTTACAAGGGTGTGGAAACCACTCTCTAGCAAACGCGTTTTAAAATCGTGAGGCTGACAACAATACGTAACGGGTCAAAGCAGACAATATATGCTAGCACTGGGCTTGGGCAATTACAAACAATATCAGAGCCAGACACTAGACGCTGGCCCCCAAGGAGGGTGGATTGTGAGATCCACATCGGTTGGAGAGTGGAACGAAACATTCCTTATAAGGGTGTGGAAACCTCTCCCTAGCAGAAATCACAAGGAGTTCATTCAATTGCTCTATCTTTCTAAGAATCATGTTGATTGCATAAGCGTTCAAGACATCACTACTCTTCATATTCTACACTCTATATTGACATCATTTGAAACTAAAAAAGGATATGATTTATGGTTTCAGTGGTAGGAAGACTCATGGGTGGATACCAACACTTTTGCTATAATCAATACCTCAGAAGTTAGCACCAACCAAATCTCAAACACAAAAATCTAAATAGATACAACAAACATTCAGAAAAAACAGAGTTTTTTAGGCCATTTTTATGATGGCCCTTGTGTTTGCCTCAACCATGGCAAGTCTGTATTAAGAGAAGAATCCATACCTATCTGCGGCTCAGTAGAACTCAAATGCTTCCCCTTTTTAGACCAAAGCCAGATCTTTGAAACAGAGTAACTCTCTCCTTTAGCTACACTATTCAGCTTCTTTCCATCCAAATCTGCAATGCCCTTTAGTTCTGTCCCTTTGAAGGGCTGTTTATGGTCACCCTCTTGTTGAGCTCTAGACAAGGGAACTCTGAGCTCAGCGTCTATGACAACGTATTGATATGATCCCATTGAGTAGCATCTCCTAGCATCCAAGTTGCTACTACTGGTCTCTCCAACTTCGGTCTCTACAGCCTCAGCTATGTTCATTCTCCTGAATTTTCCAAGCTTCACTGGGAAACCTCCCTTTTCATTCACTACCTCTTGAATTTCCATTCTTTTTTGACAATTAGGCAACCTATGATCTGCATTACCAACACAATCAGCTTCTTCTCCCAGATCATCGAAATCGAACATTGGATTTTCAATCGAAAAACCGGGGTTAAATAGCGTTCCTCGACAAAGAGGGCAGGTCGAATTCGACAAGAGCCAAGTGTCTATACAATTGACATGGAAGGCATGGCTGCACATAGGAAGTAATCTGAGTTGGTCCTTCTCAGAATACTCACACAAGCAAACAGCACAATCAAATGGCTCCTTAAGCCCCACTATCTCTTTATACTTGAAAACAGGAAGTGCGTCTATAAAAGCTTGATCTAAACCAGAATCATGGAGATGGAAGAGCTGCTGAAGCTGTCTTTGAAGTGCATCAGAAGGAGAAAGTTCTGGGTTTCTGTTGGATTGAGAGGAGGCTGAGGAAGATGGGTGCTTTATAAGGAATCTAACAAGAAGATGGAGCAGACCAGAAATGAAGAACAGAACAGCCAAAATCACTATGATAAAAAGAACTGCTGGACTTATCCTCGTACCGGACGAGGTTGCAGATGGCGCTGCTGGTGGGGTAGGTTCCTTATTGTAAATTACATCAAAAGGGGAAGAAGAAGAAGGCGGCATAGGAGGAGGGTAGCTCAGAAATCCATCTTTCTGAAAGATTTGATGCCGAATCCGAGTCATTTTCAAATGGGGTTGCTCCAGAAACCAATTTTGACATTCCAGAGATCAAAATACTAAAATTAAAACCATACACCCTCCTCTTCTCAGAGATCGAACCAGGCCCCAAGCCCCAAAATCAGTGAACTACAACAATGCAAAAACAAACAAAACCCTAAACCAGAGGCGAAAAGAGAAGATGGGTGGTTGAAGGGGATGGAGGGTTTTCGGTTCTCCGTGTGTTTTGGGAAGAATGGGAGATACCCAGAAGAGTAAAGGAGAGGAGAAGGAAAAGAGGCGGTGGATTGGGAGATACGCGCAGGGAGAGAGCGTGGGAGAGGGATAGGTCAACCATGGGAGACAAAGGGAAGTGTGAAAGAGTTGGGGTTGGAGAGAAGGGGTGGAGCAGATTCAAGCTCAACCATCGCGTCCATTGTTAATGGTAATGGCTGGATTTGAGACCAATTGGGAAAGACAGCGAGGAGAAATGTGATATAATATTGGAAATAAGAACAAAATTCACACCCGAATTCATGGTTTGTTTCAAGACATTAGTTGGAGTTTGGGGATGTAACATGTGAATGTTCTTTTTTTAAAATATAATTGGGAATATAAATATATTGATTTGGAAAGTATAATGGTTTTCCTTTTGAAACTAAGTGGGAGGGAAAGTAAATGAATACCAATTTCATTACAACTTTGATTCATTTCTTTGCTCTCTTTGAATGGAGTTTTGCAAGTGGAAGCCTTCAAAAATGTCAACAAAAGTTATTAAAAAGCTCAAACTTCTCTTGTTCCTCCCCTTTAATAAAATATTAAATTCTTCGTCTACAATACTCAACCCAAATTAATATGGATTATGACTAAATAGGTTTAGATTAGGGAGATAGTAGAAGAGTAGATCTCACATTGGAAGAGTAGAACGAAACATTTCTTATAAATGTGTAAAAATTTCTCTTTTAGAATCGGTCCCTTATCCTTTTAGATATAATTTCAATTCAAGTAATGAGTTCAACGACCACGTGTCAAACACAACGACTCTATCAACTTGTTGTTCATAGAGCAGCCTTGAGGCCGGCCAGAGCCATATAAAGTTCTTATTTGAAGGAGGTGCTGCCATGGCTATGGAATTCCACAGACCAGAGGGTTTCCCATGAACCTGTTTCAAACATAGTAGCTTGGGCTTGGGCCTGGGCCTGGATCCACCTGCTATTAATATGTCACACCATCTACGCCTTCCTTATATTATATTATTTGAGGTAACTATATATTATATGCATTGGACTAAATTGGGAAGGCATTACCTTTATATTATTATTATTCTTATTATTATTTATTTATGGTTGTGACCTAATGGCCTCTCACCAGTTAACTTTGAGCTTATTGGTAAAGTATTAGGTTGATTACTTTGATCTTTCAAACTCTCATTCGCTCGTGCCATAATTTTTAAATTAGCCTTTAATATAATTTTCTTTTCGGTAAATCAATAATTTTAAATATCAATATTGATTGATGTGAGATCTGAGAGAGAGTGAAATGAATCATTTTTTATAAGGGGTAAAAAATTCTCTTCCGCTGGGTTTTTCCATTTGGAGCAAAAATATTAAAAAGTAAAAAAGTGGAGTGTGTGGTGTCCTAATATGCATGCAACAAACCGTCCACGGATGGTCTCTTTATTACATCATTCCAACAATTTTTTTAATTTTTTTAATTTTTTTTTGCAATAAATATACATTTTTGAGAGTTGATTTATATATAAACCCTCCGCTCCGGACTCTGTCCACTTGTCTTCAACAACAGAGCATTTCCCCACTGAACTTTTACTCTGCAATAAAGTCGCGATGGCGGGAAGTTACTTTATGGAAGGCGTTCTGCCATTTCCGGCGATGGTAACCATGGAGTGCATCAACGTCGGTCTCAACACTCTTTTCAAAGCCGCCACCGCCTCCGGCATGAGCCACCACGTCTTCATCGTTTATTCTTACTCCCTCGCCGCCCTTTTCCTCCTCCCTTCTCCCTTCATCTCTCGCAGGTCTTTCTCTCTCTCTCTCTCTCTCTCTCTCTCTGTTTCGATTAATTCATTCTTTCTTTCGATCAAGTAATTTTTAGATTTTGATTTTGCAGATCCACGCGGCTTCCACCGCTCAATTTCTCTATACTCTCGAAGATCGCTCTTCTCGGACTCATCGGGTGCTCCATCTCTGTGACCTAATTCGTATGGAATTTAATTGATTTTGCTTTTGTTCGAAAAATTGAATTGGAAGTTTGGTTGCAGTTCTTGTTCGCAGATAATGGGATACACGGGAATCAATTACAGTTCTCCGACTCTTGCTTCCGCCATCAGCAACCTTGTTCCTGCTTTCACTTTCATTCTCGCCATCATTTTCAGGTTCCTCTTCCCCCTACTTCTCTCTCTCTCTTTTAATACAATAATCGAAACCAAAACTTATTTAAAAATATATTAATTTATATGATAGTATTATAATGAATTGTGTGGATCATAAGATTACCTCAAATAATACTGGTTTCCAGTTCAATCTTTTACACTCAAATTCATTATTTCTTTTCCATAAAAAACGAAGTCTATTCTATTATGTCTTATTATTAAAGTGCCCACACTACAATTTTTTCAACAAGTGGGGCCACCTAATATTTTTTGTTTTTTTTTCCAAAATATTAATAAAATGTCTATATTAAACTATATTTATAAAAAAAAAATTTAAAAGTTAATAAATATTTTTTTAAAATATATTTTAAATGGGTTAAAATAGTTGTCATAATACCATACTCATTTTAAATTCAATTAAAATTTTATTTCATTTAAATATTTCTTGATGAAGATTATTTAATTACAAATTTTAATCCATGCTTTTATTTAAACTTCTTAGGAATTAATAATGAAGGTTATGTGATTAAAATTATTAGAAGAGACTTTGTGATCAAATTATTAGATTGTTTTTTTTATTAAAATAACATCAAATCAATGATTAAGATATCCATTTTATTTTTGTCGTTTTTTTTTTCCTTGTAAAGTATGAGGAGCATGTATAACACACGTCTCTGTAAAATCCTGAGCCTTTAAGCCACAAAAAAAAAAAGTTCTCACTTGCCAAATTGGAGAAAGATACAGAGAGGCTATCTCTCCCTGACCAATTAGAAAATATAAAGATGAATTGAAATTTGTTTGATAAGACACTTTTATTCCTTTTTATCCAAATTATTGGTAAATTTGATAAAGTTCATTGAAAGAGAATGGAATTTCAAATTAAGAACTAAAAAATCATCTTTTATACAAATCATGAACTTGGATGAAGTCTTCATCTGAATAATTCAAGAAAAAGGCTACAAAAAAAAAAGAAAAAGGAAAAAAAGATGGGTTGGTTTCTTATCGTTGTGATTCAATAATTTGATTATGCGTGTATGATGAAAGGATGGAGAAAGTGGTGATGAAAAGCAGTAGCAGTCAAGCAAAAGTAATGGGCACCATAATATCCATATCAGGTGCATTTGTAGTTACTCTTTACAAGGGTCCAAGGGTCATATTCTCTTCACCACCCACATCTCTTTCCCTCCATCATCCACTTACCTCTTCAGATTCTAATTGGGTCATTGGCAGCCTTCTCTTGACTGCTGAATATATCTTGGTTCCACTTTGGTACATTGTTCAGGTAAATTTCATCATCATATTCTTTTCTTTGTAAGAGCTCGAGCCCAACTCTAAGATATTGTAATCTTTGGGTTTTTCTTTTCCGGCTTTCGCTCAAGGTTTTTAAAACGCGTCTACTACGGAGAGATTTCTACACCCTTATAAAAGATGTTTCGTTTCTCTCTCCAACCGATGTGTGATCTCACAATCCACCCCCTTCGAGGCCAGCATCCTCGCTGGCACTCATTCTCCTCTCGAATCGATGTGGGATCTCACAATTCATGAGATCCTACATCGATTGGAGAGGGGAACAAAACATTTTTTATAAGGGTGTGGAAACCTCTTCCTAATAGACGCGTTTTAAAAATCTTGCGGGGAAGCTCAAAAAAAAAAACACCCAAAAATGACCATATATGTTAGTGGTGGGCTTGGTCTTTTACATTCTTCTTGCTTAATATATATGTATTTTCATCCGAGTACACTTGTATGTTTACTGTGTCGCAAAGCTCTCTTCAGGCGTGCTCCTATCACTCTTAGAATTCTCTCAACCTCCCAAGTGTGAGAGGCTTCAATTTTTTGTGATTTTAGTGTGTTATAAAAGTGAGTGGACTAGAAAGTGTGGTACATAAAAGACCAATTCCATATCACAAAACCTTTAATTGGATGTCCCCTAACTTTAAAAGCTGTACTATTAGAGCTTTAGTCGATGCCCCAAAACGTGTTCTACGTCTGTTTTTTGTGAAGAAACTTCAATATGAACATAACCTTGAAACTGTTGAACATTTTTTCAGACAAAAATAATGAAGGAATACCCAGAAGAGGCAACAGTGATCTTCTTCTACAACTTAATTGTGGCCTTCATAGCTGCAGTTGTAGGTGTGATCTTAGAGACAGATCCAAGTGCTTGGATTTTGAGGCAAAATACAGCGTTGGCCTCTGTTTTATGCTCCGTAAGAACCAAGAACAGCCACTCAATACATTCATTTCACAATGATATCTAACAAAACTTTGTTCTTTTTTTGTTTTCTATACTTTCAGGGACTTTTTGGATCATGCTTGAATAATACAGTTCATACATGGGCACTCCGGTTGAAAGGGCCGGTGTTTGTAGCGATGTTTAAGCCATTGTCGATTGTCGTCGCCATTGTAATGGGTGTTCTGTTTCTTGGTGATTCTCTATATCTTGGAAGGTATGACAACAAACAGAGGGAGAGTTCTGGAATTAGCTTGCCCTTTTGTAACTCTAAAACCTCAAGTTTCTTGCATGAATTCTTCTACCACTTAAACTAACTTGAAGAAGGTTAAACTTTGGTTGTGTTGCAGTCTTATTGGAGCATCCATAATTTCCATAGGGTTTTATACTGTAATGTGGGGAAAAACAAGAGAAGAACTGGGCGATGAAGAAGAAAAAGAAAGGCATAGCCATAATCTTAGTGATGACAAGGAACCACATGAAGATCAGAAAGTACCTCTTCTTGGAAACTACAACACAGAGAGATGCAGTTCAGATCATGTATGAAAAGGGCATGAAAATGACTGATACAGCTTTTATTTACCTTCAAGCGTTGGCTATGGCCAAGCATGGAAGGAAAAATGTAAAATTTGTTAGTGGTCAAAGCATGTCATAGGGTTGTAAATATCTTTAACATCTTTGACCATGTAAAATCAAATGTTAATTTCTTTGTGCACTGCACTTTCAAATCAACATAATTTTATGCATACAAACTGAATCTGTATGTTTAGCGAATGATTAACTTTGACATGTTTAACGCAACTCCATTAACCAGGGGTAGAGAGAAACGAGTGCAAGCGAGAATACTGAGTTTAAAGGGTAGAGAGGAACAAGTGCTAGTGAGAACATTGGCTCCAAAGGGATTGAATTGTGAGATCCCACGTTGATTGGAGACGATGTGAGAGAGGAACGAGTGCCTGCGAGAACGCTGGGTCCCGAAAGGAGTGGATTGTGAGACTAGCAGCGAGGACACTGGGCTCAAAAGGGAAGGTGGATTATGAGATCCCGACAGAAAAGGTGGATTATGAGATCTCACATCCATGAGAGAGAGAGGAATAAAACATTCTATAATAAGAACATGAAAACCAGCTATACGAACCAAATGAGACCATACGTGCTAGTGTAATTCAAATTCATACTCAACTTTAGAAGTGTTGAAGTACAATTGGGTCTACCAAACGGGTTCAAGTTCAACGCTGGTTGGCTCGGAGGTTTAAGCGGGCCGACCGATGCCCACTTTCCCTCTCTCTTTCCTCCCTCTCTCCCTCTGTCTTCCTCGTTTCGATCCACTCGGCGGACACCTAATCTGGTTCGGCTCTTAGCAAGTGGCTTTCCAACTCTCAGTCTCTTGCAGAGCCTTTCCTTTGATCTCTCTTTCCATTTCCCATCTATTTTCCACTCTTAGCTTCACTTCAACGCTTTACCTGCCTTTGTTCTTCCACTTCTTCATCCCCTTTTCGCTAACCTTCTGAAACTCTCCTCTTCAAATTTCTATTTTCCATTTCTCTTTTACCTCTTTCTCGAAAATTTAGGTTTTTGGGCATCTGGGTTCATCGATTTCTTCTGGGTCGTTGTGTTTTCTTCCGTTTTTGTGTTGTATCTCTAGGGTTTTGAATTTCCTATTTCAGGTAGTTCTGATCTTCTCGTTTCTGGGTTTTGTTTATTTCTTCCCGTTGTTCGCTAATTTAGTTTGAGGAGTTTGAGTTCTAAGGCGATGTCACAAGGCTTTGCGATCGAGCTCTATTTCGATCCGGCACTTGAAAATCAGGTTCTCAAGGCTTGGAATGTACTAGCTCGCCGTCAAATCAGTACCCAACTCATCGAAATTGAATCACGCCCTCACATTACCCTATTTTCCAGCCCTTTCCTCGAACCCACAAAAGTTGAATCCATCGTTAAGAATTTCGCTTCGAAACAGGAACCTTTGCCTTTGTCCTTAGCGTCAATTGGCAGCCTTCCCAATGACAACAACATTCTCTTTCTCGGTCCAGCGCCTTCGATTTCACTCCTCCAATTCCAGTCCCAATTATGCGAAGCAATGAGGAAAGAAGGAATAGAAACTGGAGAGGAATATCGCCTTGGGTCGTGGATTCCCCATTGCGCTGTTGCTCAGGAGGTGCCCAAGGCTCGAATGGCTGAGGCATTTTGTGTTCTAAGGGATTTGAAGCTACCAGTATCCGGGTATGCAATTGATATTGGGTTGGTGGAATTTTCCCCTGTTCGAGAGCTCTTCTCTTTTGTTCTTGGCAACACTGTCGAAGCTTGAACCTTTGACGCCATTGTATTGCTTTAATCTGATACTTCTTCCTTATGAACTTGTACAACCTTAAATTTATTGTAGCTGTTTTAGAGGTCCTGTTTAGGCGCTAGAGCATTACAAATAAGGATGCATTTTGTATTTCATGTTATGAATTTGATCTCTTTTATATTCAAGTTGAATCTTACTTGCTAGTTCATTTAATAAACACATTGGATTCTGTTGAAACATGAAATGAATGTTAAAGATTTACACCTTTCACATATAACTGTTCTTGGATAAACACTTATACTTGCAAGTTGCAGTATGCAATGCATCATAAACACCAAAGTCTTATTAAAACTTTCTGCTGTAGATCTAACTCAAAAGGTATCTGAATTAAACAATGCTTGGTAGATTTCAATCTCATATGTTTGTTAATGAATCTTTGATTCAAACCATATCTCCATGGCCTAACCTTTTTGAGTTTCTCTGTTATTAGTTGATGTTCGTCTCCACTGTATTCATGTCGGTACTCGTGTTTCTTTCTCGTAGAAGCATATGCTTTAGCTATCCTCGTTCAGTCTGTCGTTGAGGTCGTCGTGGGTTGATCTGATTCATCTGTTTCCTGAATTATCTATGAACATTCTCTGATTAGTTGTTTATTCTGTATGAGTTCATCAATCGCTTACTCGATACCCCTCGATGTGCCTTAGATCACGAGAGACTTACTCCATAGAAAACATGGAGGCTTTCAAGTCTCTATGCCTCATGAGATAGCTAAAAAAGTGATATCAGGGGAGGGGCTCAAGGAATAAGTTCATACTATAAGTGATGATAATGATGGCGTTGAAAGTGATATAAAAGCATTCATTTATGAATGAGATTGTTGATAGACTATGCTTTTTTCTTTTTTTTTTTTTTTTTTTTTTCCTTTTGTACTTATTATATGATTATAATGTTTATTGAAGTGTTCCTATTCATGTTTTTCTTTTAATTTAGTGAAGATAAACTTCACACCTAATGGACCACTCAGATTGCTCGTAAGGATGAGTTTTTTGAGCTTCATGTCTATATGAAGGCCAAGGAGAAGACGTGCAAGTAAGCTCTCTAACCATATTCAAATGTTATCAATTTTTAGAGTGTCGTATTGGCTTTAGCAAGCAAACGCCACATCAATGGCCTAACTCTTGGAGCCATAGTCATAGCTGTAGACATGGCAAGAACCAAGCAGGCAGCTCTCTTGGGCATGAAATCTTATATAAAATTCATGGTCATACGAAAGTTCGAATGTTTATTAAGCGTAGTTTGGGCAAGATCTAAGGAACATAGAAGATCAACTTTTAGATGTTATGTTTTCGTAGGGGGAAATTTGATGTCGTGGAAGAGTAAGAAACATAATCTTGTTTCATGTTCAAGAAAAATAGAGAGTTACGAGTCAGTCTACGAGTGAAATGGTGTTGATACATCAAAATTGCATCTAACTGAGTGTTTCATGAGCGAACTAAACATATTAAAGTGAATTGTCATTTCATTCTTCTGAAAATACAACACGGATTTGTGTCCATAGGATATATGAAGACTCGAGAACAACTGGTTGACAAATTTGTTAGAGCTTAGGGGGAGTTTTATAGTATATATTATAATGTATATTCTCCAAAAATAAAAATACAAAATAAAAAGAAGAAACAAGATCAACATCAAAATAACTTCTCTCTTAGACTCAGAATTCCCATTATTTTGTGTTTGAAACCCATATACTAACAATACTATATCGTATCATTATATTGTACAAATTTACTGAAACAAAACCTCCAAAATCTTTATCTACCAATTTTCAAACACCAAATACCCTTTTGAAAATCTGTCATTTTTAGTCCATTTCTGCCCCTTTTTTTTATAAGGGCCTAAAACACCAAAAGAAACTTCATCAAATCCACTCCAAATGGTACCTTTTCAGTTCATTTGCTCACCAATCAAGTCAAAACCCACCACCAGGAACGACAAACCTTGGAATAGCAAGAAATAGAAGTGAACTCCATGTGCTGACAACAAGCTTCTAGCTGATGCAGTTAGCAGCAGAAAAGCAAGAGCCAACTCTTTTCTATACACCTTGTTTCTCTTCTTCTTTGAACCCATTTGCTTCTCTTGTTGGTTCAATTTACTCAACAACTCGAGCCCCGACTCTGAATGTCTCCTCAGAATCTTCTCCTCGTTCGTAGTTTTCGACTCGCGCTCGGCAAATGCCAGGAAGTCGGATTCGGATGATCGCCCTGTCTTCTTTGTCACAATCCATTCGTATGAACTTCCGAGCTGGAATAGCCCTGAAACCATGGCGTTGAACTTTGTGACAGACATGGTGTTCTCAAACAAGAGGTATGGGATCAAGAAAGGGAAGGATTTAGGGGATGGAAGAATGTTTAGCAATGACATGAAGACTGGGATGTAGCAGATTACCCAGAGAGGCAATTCTGCTTCTGGAATAAACATTGTCAATGGAAGTATGACACAAAACAAAGTGAACGAGTAAAAGGGAAGTATGAGTTTTCTCAGGAGAAAGAACAGGAATATCAAGTTCGTCTTCTTCCATATTGATATCTGCACAAATCCAAGCATCGGTTGAAACTTTAAGCTCGATGAGTCGATCATATGACATAGGAATGTGTTTGAGAGCTTACCTTTGAAGTAATGATGGAAGGAAGGCATAATCTGAAGAGTTGCATTGGACCAGAATGCCAACGGTGTTGCTGCTTCTTGTAAGCTTCATATGATTCAGGCAACTCACACAGCACCTTGACATCATTCAGGAAGATGAACTTCCATCCCTTCAAGTGTGCTCGAACCGCGATATCCATATCTTCCACCGTCGTCCTCTCGAGCCAGCCACCGGATTCCTCAAGCGCTTCCGTTCTCCAAACGCCTGCCGTTCCATTGAATCCAAAGAAGTTCAGGAAAGCTCCATTAACTTGCTGCTCCACTTCAAAGTGGAAGCACAAGTTGATGTTTTGAAGTCTTGTGAGTAAGTTTTCGTCCCGGTTAACGAACGCCCACCGAGCTTGGACGAGACCGAGTTGAGGATTTCCCTGTTGTCATGTTCAAAACATGTAAGCAAGCTTCCACAAAAGGTTCCATTGATTAAGAAAAGTTCATAAGTACCTTGAAATGGGGGACAGTGAGTTTAAGGAAATCAGGGTTGGGCTGGAAATCAGCATCCAAAATAGCTACAAACTCATAATCTTTAACATAATCACAAGCCATAGCAGACTTGAGATTCCCAGCTTTATACCCAGTTCGGATCAATCTATGTCTATAAACAATATTAACACCCTTTTCATTCCATGACAGAACTTCTTCTTTGATCAAACGCTGAAGATTTCCATCGTCTGAATCATCAAGAACTTGAATCAAAATCCGATTCCTCGGCCAGTCGAGCTCACAAGCAGCAGCAATTGATTGTGCATAAACCTATTTCAATGGTGATAACAAATCACAACAGATCAGATCAAGTGTTTGTGCTCAAAAGAAATCAGGGAAGTTTTCGATTCATTACCTCTCTCTCATTGCACATTGGGATTTGAACTAAAACCATCGGAAAAGTTGAAGCATCTTCCAAATCATAAGCGTTATCTTGAATGATGGGTTTGATTTTCTTGAATTTTATCCAAAAGCAGCCAACACAGAGAACAAGGCGATCAAGAGATTGGATCATGAACAGAACAATGCAGAATTTAGAAAGCATTAACACCAATGGAGCAATGTAATCAACACGAAACGAAAGCCAGGAGACATAAAACCATTGGAGAAGCCCATGAACCTCGAGCTCCAATGGCTGAATCATTCGCAGATTCCATTTCTTGAAATGGGCAACGAGTTCAACAATCAACCCCGCAATAGAAATAGCGAGAAAAGCTTTAATGAATCTATACAACTTCCCTCGGCTCTTGGAACCCTCTTCGCTAACATCCGCATGAGCAATGCGCTTCTTAACAGAAGCAAACAGAGTCTTGACAGTCATGGCGAACCACGAGAAGAAAAACAGAGCTCTGTGAGCTTTGAGGAGAAGAACCCAGGTGAGCTGCTTGGGACTGGCAGCCTTCTGCTTCTCGGGAAGCAACAAAGAATCAGAGCCATTGATTTCCAGTAAGTTCTTCTCGATTGTGACCACGAGAGAGGTGGGAGCCATCTGGGTATCGATTCAAATGAAGAAACAGAGCAAAAGAAGGAACACCCAGATGGGGAATTTAGAGTTGGAAGAAGAAAGGAGAGGAGAAATCGTCAGAAAAGTGTGATTTGTAGTATGGGGAAGAGAGAGATCTGAGAAATGGGGTTTAAATTATTAAAGGGAAACCGAATCCAGAAGGTGAGGGGGACTTTCCCATGAGAGTTGACAGAACAAAACAGAGAAGAAATGGATCTCAATTTGCTCAGCTGAACGACTAATAAAGGAAGAAGAAAGGGTTTTTCTTTTTTTTTAAAAAATAAAATTGTTTCTGTTGAGTAGGGCCATTACAATCAGCCCTACTGTAGCAGAAGAGAACAATTTCAGAACAAAATTAAGAACACCTTTTCAATGAAAACGATAACTTTAAAATAAAAATAAAAAATTGTAGAAATTTATGTGAAAAATAGTGATGATATAATGTATGGGTATCTGATCTATTATCTTAACTTTAATGGGAATCTGATTACATTAACCAATTATTATATTGCTAAGCTTTGGGTATGTGATTATGTAATTATTAAGACAACAATTTTCCCTTTTTAATTATTATTTTCTCTCTCTCTATTGCTAAATCATACTGTCATGTGGTCTATTATTATTCTTTCAAAAAAACGTTTTTAGAGTTTTAATTTCATCTTTGTTAAATTTTGAGACTAAAACGAGTGAAATGTTATCTTTTATTCATAGTTAGCGCATGTTTTTCAAGAACGGTAGTACAAGTTGCAAGATAAGTTCTTTGTGACCCCAATGATTTGAGTTTGAGTTGGGTACGAGAGTAAATGCTACAAAATTGCTCTGTGAATTTCAAAAAAGTGTGATTGTGATACGTGATGCATGTCGATTGCCCATACGACAATCTCGAGCTCTTTTGAAGCCAAGGACACGTAATTGGACTTTGGGTTAATTGTTTCTATTCTAAATTGCTCGTTAGCTCATTGAGTTTATGTTTTTACTCTAATTGGTGGTGGAGGAAGGCCAATATTGGTATTTTGCGGGGTACATTTTGGATATTATTTTATAGTTGAGTGGGTCATCAAAGTTTTAAAAATAGTTCTAGCATTTTCGTGTAACGTGGTCAAGTTAAGTAGTCATATTTTATCCTCACTTATATGCATCTCAAGAAAATTCGTAAGAAGTCACCCAATGTAGAATTGTTCAAGTAAAACATGTTTAACTATGAAGTTTTTATGATTGAGCCACTAGAAAGGAATGTGCATTTTATTGGTATAGACAGTAACTTTCAATTCTTTTGCCTTAGTCATCATATATTTAAAATCGCTCTCATTCGGATGTGGTTTCGGTTCATTCATGTACCCTTATTTACTCGGGTGTCACATATAATTTTTATAGTTTCTACCTTAATTATTCATAAAAATAATCAACTAATTTATGAAGAGAAGCTAAAAAAAAAATATAGAAAAACTAATAATTTATAGGTTTGACTAATTAATGATATTTAATATGAGGGGAGAATTTAATTAAGACTAAGCTAAGTTAGTTTAAGTTTTGCATTGAATAATAGTCAGCTCAGCATCCAATGTCTCACTTTATGTAGATTTAACTCAATGTCATCTAAAGTAAATCATATTTTATTATGCTTCCAAATAAAATAACTATTAAGTAGTTTTAATATATCATAAATCTCACATTCAATTATTGAACAGACATTATTATAATATAATAGGATGACTATAATTACCAGATTCACATCTCAATCAATCAATTTCCGAACATAAGCATATGATACTTTTTTATCATACGATTTCATGTTTAATCAAAATCAGATCAAATCAAACACATGGCCATTTGTCTTCGAATCTTCAATTTGCATCGTTCTTAGCTAAAATCAAAAATAGGAGGAGAGATCTAAGTGTATTTCATATAAACCCGACTTCTCTGGTTGGCCACACACACACATCACCAAATTGCCTGTCTTCTTCCTTAATTACTCGCCCCATGTGCTACTAACTCCATAAATCCTCTTCACTTCCTTCTGTCCAACCTCAGTTAGTAAGTGTGACTCTTCACTTATAAACCTATGATCAACCCTTTAATTAGTTAATGTGGGACTCCTCTCCCAACAGAACTCTACCTTTCAAGAAAAAGGGAGAGGTGTGTGGTGGTGGGGAGGGAGGGGTTTATAAGAGAAAAAGAAGATAGACAGGTAGAAACATGTGAGGGTTGGAACAAAGACATACACATTTAAGGCTTCTGCCCTCTCACCAGAAGACCATGCCCCTAAACCCTTTCTCAATTCTCTCTCTCTTGGCTCCACCACACCATTTAGAGTTATTTTGAAAGTTTATTAGTCTAAGTCATTCAAAACATTGCTCGTGCAAAAAGCTAGCTTCAAATATTGGTAAGTAACACGAATTCAAACGACTCTATATTAGTTATAAATGTCAGTACGAATATTTACACACCATTAAGCTATCTAAATCATTGTCCTCCACTTGACTTCCTCTCAAAATTTTAAAATGTGTTGGTTGGAGAAGTCTCTTCTCTTCCACTGGGCTTACTCTCAAGATTTTAAAATGAGTCGGTTAGAGAGAGGTGTCCTCTCCAATAGATGTGGGATCTCAGAATCTACCCCTTAGGGCCCACGTCTTTGTTGACACACTGTCCCATGTCTAGCTCTATTCCATTTGTAACAGTCTAGCTCTATATCTTTTTGGGTTTTCTCTTTCGGGTTTCCCCTCAAGGTTTTAAAATGTGTCTACTATGTAAAAGTTTCGACACCCTTATAAGAAATGTTTCGTTCTCCACTACAATCGACGTGAGAGTTGGAATATTAAAAATTAGATTTTTTTGGGGGGGGGGTTAAGGGCTTGCAAGAAAGTGGGCCTATTAGTGTATGGGCTTATTAGGCACCCAAAACATAAATGATTGAAATATGAATTGTAATCTAACGTTGATTTGTTATATGCAATTCAATGGCAGCAGCACATAAGAGTTCACACAATGATGCCCTCCGAATTCCAAGAAAGAAGAAGCCACACAACGCTCTTGTTGCCTATGCATTTTCTTCATACCCATCAAACCCATATAAAAGGCCATGCCCCAACACACACACAGCATCACCAGAAATGGCCTTCTCTAAACCCAAGTTTCTCACTCTCTTTATGCTCTTCTCCACCCTTCACCTTGCCTTCCCCAATGAAGAAGCTGTCCACGTCCCCATTGCCCAGAGTGACATCGTCGGCCAACTTCTGCCTTATGCGCAGGACTGCTGCAATTTCGACCACACGGGGAATTGCGGCGGCGGTGGCGGTGGCGACTACAGCAACCCTCCTTGTGTGCAAAATGGAGGTGGGTGTGTGCAAAATGGAGGTGGGTGTGTGCAGAATCCAAGCAACAGATGCTGCAGTGGCTCGGGGTGCCAGCCTTCGTCGTGCCCATGGATGGGGCCGTGCCCGTCTTGTGGCTGTGTGAGAAGCAATGTGAAGGTTGAGGGGCAGGTTGAGGCTGATCATACCAGCAGTGAACCAATTAAGACATGAAGCGGAAGCTGAGTGAGGGAGTAGGATCATGTTCTACATGTCCAATAACATTACTCCCATTACTCAATAATGTCAAAGCTTGCAAATAAAAAGCTTCATGATTCATGTTCTTCTTCTTATTATGATACCCACTTTAATTTCAATACACAACTTTCCACCACGTATCGAACTTGATCATTCACATTGCTTATATACTTTGATTTTTATTTCATTTCTACATATCCACACGACGTAGAAGTTTTTGGGAACATGAATTCAAATACCCATTTAATGATGATGAAGATGTGTGATATAAGAATGGAAAGGGGCCACTCAATTGTATCAACCAAGCTCTTCTTAGCTGTTACAATGAGTTGCTAATGAGCTGTTGATGCCCACATCCAATTAAGTTTTCATTAGTATCTACCAACTTTCATGTGAGATTCACATTTGTTGGAGAATGTAACAATCCAGACCACTTGGAATCTTACCATCTACTTTCATGGGGTCCAACATCTTGGAAGGCACACCGCCCGATATCTAGCTATAATATCATTTGTAACATCCTAAGTCCACCACGAGTAGATATTGTCTGTTTATGTATCACCGTCAATTTCACGATTTTAAAATGCATCTACTAGAGAAAGATTTTCACACTCTTATAAGGAATGTTTCATTCTCCTTCCCAACCGACGTGGGATCTCACAGAAACGGGGAGCTAAACATTTTTTATAAGAGTGTGAAAACCTCTCCGTAGCAGATGCGTTTTAAAATCGTGACGCTGACGACGATATGTAACAGACAATATCTACCAGCGGTGGACTTGGGCTGTTAAAAATAGTATAAGAAACAGACGTCGAATGATATATCAGCGAGGGACGCTGACTCCCAAGAAGGTAAATCGTGAGATCCCGTATTGGTTAGAGAGGAGAATATAACATTTTTTAACTGGGCGTCTCTAATGAACCGTGAGGGACGAAAAGGGGAAAAATGTAAAATTTAAAGAATTATAATAAGTGGGACCAAGATAAGATTGTAGCATCACATGCAAATGCGGTAGGAGAGTGAAAGGCATATGGATGACATGTTTGGTGAAATCAGTGGAAGGGTTGTAAGGTTTGTCCATAGAGATTATTAGAGTGAGGTGAGAGACATTTGGGTTCATTCGCTTGCCTGCACCACGCCGTCGGCAACCTACGTATGGCCGCAACAATCAAAATGCTTCACCTACTGGGCCCTCTCAATTCCCTGTCTTCTTCTTCTTCTTCTTCTTCTTCAGTTCACCATTTTTCTCAATTCTCTCCCTCTCTCTCTCTCTCTGCCATGGCCTTTCTCCTTCTCCTTTTCCTCTCCGCCTTCACTCATTCCGCCACTGCCACTCTCTTCGCCGACTACTACCGCAATTCCTGTCCTGCATTCTCTCAGATCATCCGCGACACCGTCACCAACAAGCAAATCACCACCCCGACCACCGCTGCCGCCACCCTCCGCCTCTTCTTCCACGACTGTCTCCCCAACGGCTGCGATGCCTCCATCCTCATCTCCTCCACCCCCTTCAACTCCGCCGAGCGTGACGCTGACATCAACCTCTCCCTCCCCGGCGACGCCTTCGACGTCGTCGTCCGCGCCAAAACCGCCCTCGAACTCTCCTGCCCCAACACCGTCTCCTGTGCTGACATCCTAGCCACCGCCACTCGCGACCTTCTCACTATGGTTGGGGGCCCATACTACACCGTCTTTCTCGGCCGCAAAGACGCGAAAATTTCCAGAGCCGCCGCCATTGAAGGCACTCTCCCCAGGCCCTCCATGAGTGTCTCGGAGATCATTGGAATGTTCGCCTCCAGAGGATTTTCCGTTCAGGAAATGGTGGCGTTAAGCGGCTCTCATTCGATTGGCTTCTCGCATTGCAAGGAGTTCACGTCTGGGATCTTCAATTACAGCAAATCCCCGCCGTACGACAGCCATTATAACCCTAGATTCGCATTAGGGTTACAGAGAGCATGCGCTGATTACCAGAAGAATCCGACTCTGTCCGTTTTCAACGACATTATGACGCCGAACAAGTTCGACAACATGTATTTCAAGAATTTGCAGAAGGGGTTAGGGGTTCTGAAATCCGACGGCGGATTTTACAGCGATTCAAGAACACGGCCGTGGGTGGAGAAATACGCTGCAGATGAGAGAGCCTTCTTCGAGGCGTTTTCTCGAGCAATGGTGAAGCTCGGTGGCTATGGCGTCAAAGTGGGAAACCAAGGAGAAATTAGACGCAGGTGCGATGCCTTTAACTGATCTGAATTCCTGTTTGATTCCAATTTCGATTCTATACCCTCTTTTTGATTGTTTATGATTGATTATTATAAGATCCAAAGTAAAGTGAAGATATCGCCATTGTTCTGTTCCTTCTTCATCAAAATCATGAATGAATCTTACAAGCATTGAACTGAACTGAACTGAACTGAAATGAAATGAAATAAACAAACCCACAAATGATAATTGTAAAAAATGGAGTTCTTCAGATTGTAATGAACCAGAATGCTTTTACTTGGCATCTTCACCTGGAAGAAACAAAAAAGGAACCAAGTGAAGAAGAACAAGAAGAAAAAGGTTTATTTTCACTAATATTCACAACCCAAATGATCTTTTAAAAATCCGAACTGTACAAATTTAGAACTCGGATGAGTTGGCGGAGGACCTATCCATTCCGGCGACCAGTCGACACCGAGTTTGGCTGCTGAAAGAACCCGAGTCTAGCAGTTCCTCCCAATTCACATTCTCAGCTTCTTCCTCTCTGACTTTCATGGACTCCATGATCCTCTTAACCTTCTCTTGTGATCTCTCACTTCCGTTTTCCTCCACCGCCATGAAAACCTCCATTGCTCCGGCGGTTTTGGCCAGACCTTTGAACCGCAAACCACTGTAACTCAGTTCTAACAGAACCGCCACGCAACTCTCCCGTGTCGACTCGGAGTCCAACTCGTTCTCTCTTAACATCCCCACTAAACATTCCACCGCGCCGGAGTTCAACAACGCCGCACGACCCTCGAAACACGCTGCTAAATTACACAATATCAGAAAAATCCGGCCGACCATGAGGCCGGATTTCACCATCCCGAGAAAAACCGGCACCGACCCAAGTTTCACTAGCTTCGAACGGTTGCTCTGAACTTGCGATAAGTGGTACAGAGCAAGAGCCGAGTCGTGCCGGGTCTGCTCCGAGTGGGACACCAATAGCCGTATCAATGACGGCAGAGCACCCAATACGCCGATCGCCGTCTTGTTGTCGTCATTGAGAGCTAAGCTGAAAATGGCGCCGGCGGCATGTTCCTGAACCTCCGGGGAACCCGCTTTAAGAATATCGATCAAATTGGGGAGAAACCCCGACCGTACGATCTTGACCTTGTTCATATTCTCTAAGGACAGATTCACCAGTGCTGCAACTGAATTCACCTGAATGCTGCTGTACCTTGAGACGATAAGAGACCGAAGAGCAGAGAGAATCAGAGGGGAACAGAGATAAAGCCTAGTGTCTTCTCGAATTCTCGTGATTTTTCTCAGCGTAACCACACCCTCTTCAATCTCAGTAACCTGAGGGCTTTTAAGCTTCGCGAGGATCTCTTCATCTTCAGTGGAGTTCAGAGTAGAGATCTCAATTTCAGAGGAAGAACAACAACTCGGTCGAGTCGCGAGAGGAAGGGGCAGACTCGGAACGGCGGCGACAGATTGATCGGAGCTCGAGTAGAAATGAGATTCCCGACGAGTGACCTCGGTGGCGGCGTGGTTGAATCGAACCACAGGATTGTCTGCAACCCCTTGAATCAACTCTTCCTCGCTTTTCCTGTGGTCTGCCATGAACTTACCAACGAGCTTTTCGGCGGAGGAGAAATCGAGTGGTTTTGGGGGTTCAGAGGAGGAGTTTTTACACCAGTTAAAAATGGTGGATTTCAGAGCCAGATTCGGGATTACAGAGGTGAAATCCGGCTTCGAACCATCTAACAAAGTCGGCTTGAAGCCTAAATCTTTACAAACTTGAACACAGGCGGCCTCGAATGTGTGGCCAGAGGAGACAATTACAGGGTCCGCCATTAAAGACCCCGAAATGGGACAGAGCAATTCTATGGGTATTTCCTTCAATTGGGGTTTGGATGAAAATGGGGAAGAAGACGACCGACTGAAGATCCGCCATTTCCGTGTAGGACTACTGGTTAGCTCTGAAACTGCAACCGATGGAGAATTTTTCTCGAAAGCGCAAATAGGTTGAGTATGTCTATGGACCATAAACTTCATCAAACCCTCCTGAAACTCCATTTACGATTCTCAGCTTCAGACTTCCAGTCTCTCTACAAAACCCTTTCAACGACCGCAAAGAAGATAGCCTCTGTGACTCGTCAATGAAACGGCTACATGAATTGATCCTGAAGCTCCATGAATTCTGCGGGTAACTGAAAAGCGGGTGAGTTTTGGTGAAGTTAACAAATAACTAATCGTTGTTCTAAACTAATAAAAATAAATAGGTAAGAGAAAACCCATTAAAAAGTTCATTTCTGTTCCACTAACATTTTATTCGAGTTGGAACATCTTGCAAAGCAAAGAAATTTTAATTTCTAAAATCTATTTTTCCACTCACCTAAGAAATTTAGAAAAGCCCTCATATTTATGCTACAATCTTCCAATAAAATGATAAATTTATTAAATATTAGTTGACAGTCAATTCTAACTGGAAAGAAAGATCAAGAACATTGGCCACACTACTCTTCTCTTCCTAACCCTAATTCAAATCTCAATTATGTTTTTTTAACTTTACAAAAAGGGTTCTTTTGTGCTACAAAGTGGCAGATGACTTTTTCTTGACTGTTTCCTAAGTTAGTACACCATATATGATGTGTTTGGCCCTCCCTTTAGATTCCAAACAAAAGCCTATCCTTGGTTATTATTGAAAAACAACCATAAAGTACTCAAGTGGTGCAACAAAATATAATCTTTAAACCACCATATTGCCCCACTGAATCCTGTAATAAACCGACCTTAGGAAAGGTAGTTTTCCTAAGGATACAATGAGAGAACTTGACAGTGCAATTAACCACGAACTCAATATTTTTATGATACGAGATTAGATAAGTAGGTAAAGGGTAGTACCTTTGAACTCTTACTGCTTTCCATTCTTCTTCAAGCCAAAGAAATTAGTCCACATGTTACCACTCCGCTCTGCTATCACTTCTCTCTAAGCAATAAACAATGCAATCCATTTGGCTTTATTCTCAATGGACTTTCAAGGAGGCATGGATGTAAAGTGAAAAGTAATTGATAGACTTTCTCAGAGGTCTCTATCATTGACATCGAGGAATCTGATGCTCTAATTCCAGTAAGGTCCAACATCACTTTTTGAACAAATTGAAAGAATAAACACAGATCAAGTTCACATTAAGAGAGGAGAGAGGAGAGAGGAGAAAACCTTCACTAGCTACTCATGTTCCTTTCTTATAGAAAACTCCCCTGTTTTCTTCAGATGAAAACAGAAGCAGCCACGAAAGATCATCACCAGAAACGTACACTACATGTGGTCGATCTTCTTGATCTCCTCTTATTCAGATGTTAATAAGAAAATAGTAGCCATTGAAGCAAACAAGCAAAGATATATGAAGTACCTTTTCGACTGGGTGTGGCCAGTCACAATTACTTCTTCCACAATGCTCTAGTTTGTAGCATGAGTAGCATCTGCAGAGTTATAATGAAGCCTTCTCGGTCAGTTCTACTACCTGGCATGTGAGAGAACGCACAAACGCAACAAGTCTCATCTCAAGGTTCAAGCGTATCGGTGTAATTCAAGACGTGATGAGTTTCAAAGATTTGCCATCTAGTTGTGTTTTATGAAATTCTAATCTAATGAGACCTAATGAATTGGGTATTCATTTATTCCATTCCCAATACCTAATGAATAGGGTATTCATTGACTCCACTCAATAAGTAAATTGTTAAAAGTTCTGTCCACGCATGCTAAGAACAGCACCAGTAAGGCAGAGGTCAATGAATGCACTATACACAATTGATTCTGCTGCTTAAATTTATCCTCAAAATGTTCATACATACAGATAAAAACATCCCCAAAGAGGGCTCTAAATTACAAAAGGAATACACCCGTAAACATTTCAGACGATAGACACAAGTGATCCAGAACTCTACGCTCGTCCAATTGAGAATGGTGGTGGCGGCCGCTGCTTAGAACGGGGCAACAGGGCAAGAAGAATCTTTTTCCTTGGTCCCTGTTAAATAGAAGTATCAAGTGAGGGTTCAAATTAAATTTCCAATGCATACAACAAGCTTGGATGATACTGAAGTTCCAAGTGAAATCATTAAACTAGACTAGTTAGGAGGCAACTACCACGTACACTGGTATAGAGTACTTTTATCAAATGATTTCATAGTGCATATGACACATTCTTCTTTGGCAGTACTAATAATCAGATAAATGATAATGCGACAGATGAAAACAATTACATAAACAATATAACATAGAAACCAAGCCACTTCAGACTATGGTGGTATTATTGACCCTATCAGTATCCTTTAGGAGCATTCGTTTAAGGTTTGTCTGGAAAAACGACATCTAGAAATAAGATGAATTTGGTGGTACATAGATAGAAATCTTCAATAATACTGCATTAGTTGAATGGATCTTTGCTTAGGATTTCATATCTTAGTTATTTTATTAATAAATTAGTAAAATTAAGTAAAATAAACCAATATAGTATGAACAGAAGTTTCAGAGTTGATAAATTAGTAATAAATAAGAACTTTAACCCAAGCCAAGTAAAATAATTAATAAGCTGATTTTTTTTTTTTTTTGTTGAGAAAATTCAAACCTCGTCTAGGGCATATGTTTTAACTAATTGATGTAATCAATTCAAGTACAATAAAATGGTTGCTTCATTTTATAATTGAACTGTATTATGTTCAATGAAATTAGTTAATTTATCAGTTAACTAAAGTTATAACTAAAATGACGCAAGACAAATTAGTAATTATTCAATATAATTTTAGTATCAATCAAGATTAGCAGAGTTATTTTTCCAGTCAAGTATAATCAAAGTTAGAGTTCAAAAATTTGAAGTCAATTCAAAAATAATTTAAAGATTAAGTAATTTTAACGTTACAAAGTAATTTATCAAAGTGTAGCAAATTAATTGATTCTGGAATTCAGTAATTATGAATTAAAACTAATTTACAAGCCCTATCTATCTCATATCCATTCCCATGAAAAATAGCTTTCAATTTTATGAAGTATACTCAAGCAACATTAGTAAGGCCTATAAAATTATAACACTTGGAAGCTCATGGAACATTCAAAATTCCAGTCCAGGACATGTTGAATAAATCCTAAGGCTATTCACTCGCAAGCCCAAACCTTTGTCAAATTAAACTTGATGGTATGACACGCTAGTTCTCAACTAACAGGGTTTATCAAAATCGCAGTTGACAAGCACGCCACATACAGGACTAAAAGTAAGTTGGAAAGCAAAAAAAATGTTTTTTCAATTAGAGT
The DNA here is from genome assembly GCA_033971965.1 of Cucurbita ficifolia. Classification (NCBI taxonomy): domain Eukaryota; kingdom Viridiplantae; phylum Streptophyta; class Magnoliopsida; order Cucurbitales; family Cucurbitaceae; genus Cucurbita; species Cucurbita ficifolia. Next base: position 19,249,043 of record CM066965.1, read on the forward strand.
TTGACAATCGTAGAAGGCCAAGGAAATGGAATTACCATTGGTATCCCCAACTCTTTAAGATCCTTGTCTCCCATCTGTCTCAAGGCTGTCATATCAATCTGCAAGATACAAGCATTAAAAAGTCCATAGATAAGCATAAGGAACACCATACATAACATTCATATGGTAAAAGAAACCCATTTGTTGTATGCTACAGAATCTACGTTCTCCATCTTATAACGTTTACTTTTTAACCAGATACAAACTTCTGATCGATTAATGAAAAAGAACTTTAACTTTCAAGAAAATACATACATTCGGCAATACTGAAAAATAATATACAAGCGGAGATGACTTACTTCTTCTGCCTGAAAATGAATGGAATATTTCCCCAAACCAAGTGAATTCAACAAGCCAGCAACAGAAAGAGAACCCTCCCCCTGTAAACAACCATTAACAAGGCTTATCAACAAAAGGCTCAATCCGGCATCGAAGATGTGCTAATCTATAAGATTATAAAACTTAATAAATTGAGTTGGCACATTAAATTAGGCCAATAAGCTTAACGGTCAAAAGGTATACCATTGTGGAACTTCTCTGCATGCTGCCACTTATTGGTGGGACATCCTTAACTCCCTTGCCAGACACAGGGAGGGCGGCTTTCATTTTCCCAGGTGCAGAGTCTACAGACCTATAACTATCAGCAACGCTGTTTTTGAAAAACCATTCACCTCTTGAACGATCAGCTTCCGTAATAGATGAAGTTCTCCTGAACTCATCATTGTATCTAGGTGGTGAAAGCCCCATGGACCTTTTCATGATCCCATCTGGGGATCTAACTCTCAATCTATCAACATATGAAACAGCACTTTTCCTCTGTGACTGCTCTAGGTATAGATCATCGGCACTTTCTCCAGCATGTGGTCGCCTTATAAGATTGCTCCCTCTAAATTCATGCCTACCATGTAATACATCTCCACTAGTTGAGGCCAGCGAATTTTTTGATAATTGATGGTGTAAGCTCATCCTCCAGTGTTCTTCTCCACTACCAAATTTCTTGGATTGATTTTTGCGCATAAGTTTCAAGCGAAGATCATTTTGACCAACTCTGTAGGCTTTATTCAAATAAGAACAGAAGTAATCATGAGATCAAAGAAAACCAATACGTGTAGAAAAACATACAAAAATATAAGCAGAGAATTTGCCAGTACCGTCTTTTCTTTCACCACTTGAACTCCAGCGAAAGCCATCTCCACGTTGCCTGCAAAGAGAATACTCAACTAAGGCATGCAAAATTCAGAATATATACTAGTTCAAAATTCGTAGATAAAATGAGGAGATTCATAAGGAATAAAAATCCACAAAGTAATCATTGTATGAAACAAACAAGTGGCCAACAATTCGTTCAAATTTTCAAGTTAAAATGCACCATAAATGCAAGAAGAATCAACAAGGTGAAAGCTGAGAACACGAAAAAGTTTGAACTGAAAAAGTACAGACTTAACGGAGATATGGGCTACGAAGAAAATAAAAGAAAAGGAAGAATGCCCGGATAGGTATATGCTAGTAATAGTCAATACAGAAGAGCAAAAGAAAGCAAACCTCTTATTCGTGGATGAAAACAAATCTTCAGCATTATCAGCTGATCTCTCAGGATACCGTTTTCTTCTTGGCTCTGATCCAGAATCAATGTTCGATTGTGCGAAGTCTGAGGCTATACCTCCTCTCTTTATCACCTGAAAACGATGCGATCACAAAAAGAAAGCTCAGTAAGTGCAATAATCATCGATGACATAACTGGTACAAGAAAAACTAAAGGCAAACTCGAAAAATCTCTGCCTTTCCTATTTACTTCTTAAAAAAACGCTTGAACAAACTAAATGCGATTACCTGACCAGAGCGCCCGAGAGTGATGGTGACTTGGGGCCTCGACATCTCCGAGAAAGGAACGCGGTAGACCTCTGAAAGGTTTGAGGGCTCAACCTATCTAGCTAATTAAAACAAAGAGGGATGGAACAGAATGAAAGGTAGAATTGAAAATTCATAAGCAGAAGTGCAACGAAACCCTAGAATAATAATCAAGCTGTTGTCAGGAATCGGGAAAGGAATGAAGAAGACGATGATGTTGAGGGGCGCGCGCTTACGGTTCGCGGCAATTGTTGAGCCAATTGGCGGAGTCAGTGTGGGCTGGGCTACAACGCCTGGGCACCTGAAATCGAAAATCGTGAAGGACCGAAATTTCGCATTTATATGAATAGTTTCTTGAGGAAATTACAAAAATATTTTTAATTATCCATAAAACAATATTACTATACTCAAAATTTCATATTAGTTCGTATTTATTATTTTTCTTGAACAATATTCAAATCAAAATTAAAATCTGTTAAGTTTTAGGAGGTACTAATGGATATTATCATTTGAATTAAATTTACAATTTAACATTTAAAATATTTTCAAATAGACATTAAATTTATAGGTTAAACCATATAAACTTTGTAAATTTACTCAACATTGCTACTGAATTAATTTTATTTCATGCCCCTAAAGTAAGATATTGTATTTACAACATTGCGACCGTGTGCCAAAGTTCTCGTAAATTTCCAATATAAATCCTTGCCCCCATGTTTCATATATATTTGCCATTTTTTTGTGCCATTGGGACGAAATTTAGAGCCTCCTAAAAATAATTCATACATATTTTTTTTTACATTTCATTGATTAAATTTATAAAAAAAAAAAAACAATACTTTTGAAACCTATTTCTTTCAGTTTTTAAAACTTAAACTAAGGATTTAGAAAAGAAAAAATAAATGCAAAATCCTATCTTCTTCAAATCTCAAAATTATTCGTGAAAAATCGAACTTAAGAACCGAAAATTCAAGTAAGAAATTGGGGATTTACATTATGCTCACAATGGAATAGCAACATCTTTATTGATTATAATTATGACTACTTTTGCAATCGCTCATCTCGAAAGTAAAAGGAAAAGGTATGGAGTATGCAAATTAAAACCTCTAACCCGAAAAGGAATACCTATCCATATAGGGTTCTTTCTTCTAACTCATAGTTTTCACCACTTCCTACTCCAGGATTGGATCCTCTCCCAAAACACCCATCCATGTATGGTTCTAGCCAAACCAAATATTCTTGGGTCAAAACTTACATGTTACAAATACCATGGGAAAGAAATGTAATCATTTGTCAGTGGCAGATATGGCACAACAATTCATGATCTCATCAGCATGTAGTGTTACATACATAATTATACTTGTATATTTCCACCCCTTTCAATCATCATAGCACAGTATGAAGTACTGTGAATGAAACTAACAAGTGGAAATTGAAGGTTACATGTTTGCTGTTGTTGCCTTGATATCTTCCAAGGTGATCACCTACAGAAAAGAGGAATCAGAAATCCAACGAGAGCAGGAAAGCATTATTCACAACAGAAACAATGGATAGTTGCATCATATGCAAAGTAAATAGCCATAATATTTGCAGTTTAGCTTAATATTCAATTTTCCCTGCTAAAAGAACTTGTGATAATTCCCAACTTCACATTTAGCATAGTGTTCAAGGAGTAGAGCTAGTTAATGAAATTAAGAACAAAATTCAGTTGCATTCTGGAGTGGTAATAGTGTCTTAACAATAAATCATACACCTTCCGGTAAATGGAATTGTCATTTCAGTCTGTAGTCATTACATTGAGATTCTTTCCATGAATTAGAAGTATCAGTTTAATCTTTCAGATCAAGAGTAATTGATAACAATTACCTGGTCGTTGCCCGCAAAGTCGTTCTCAGGAGTTAGGAAAAGCATGCAGTGACACTCTTTCCTGCCAAGAAAAAGTTAATTTTCAGACCAGATGTGCCTGATATGGAATAAAATGAGCAACAGCGTCCTATCATCTACATTTCCTTGCTTCCTAAAACATTCCAATATCCAAGGGCTTTGAAAGTCAGCCTGTTATTACAATATTCCTGGTATCGAATATAACACAAAAACAACCTTACTCGCTAGAGTGAACAGCTTGGTTATGTGTGACTAACCGACTACAAATTTAGTTTACCAGCTGACCATGGGAAATAGTTCTAACAAAGTCAGTTTATGAAAGATTTAAACCCTGCTCTTCATGCGTGAAAAATCAGTATAGGGCTCAAGGTGTTTACTTCCAAGTTTAATAACCTAGTACTGTAAATCTCAACACCCATCATCTTAAGAAACAAAATAAAATGGATAGCCATAATCTCCCACCCCTTCTCTTTTCCTTCCACTTTTATAAGAATAAAGACTTATCAAGCTGAATCCTCCTAATGCAGATCATTCAGTCAGTCAATAAATCAAGTGAGCAACGTTTTATGAGTATAATGCAGACAGGCACGTGTATAGTTTCATGAATTCCAGATCGCAAAAAAGAAACTTCCCGATGATATCCTTCAACCATTTTTGCACATCAGTTCTAAATTATAAGTGCATATTTTACCTTTCTCTCATTGGAACACATGGACAATTCCAAAAACCTTGTGCAACCTCAGCAGCTTTGTCATCATAATGCCTGAAAAAAATGACCAAACTATTTAACTCTGCATTAAAGATAGTTTGAACTACCACTAGTTCCAGAAAATATTACAGGATTTCTACAAAGCATTATAAACACTGACCGACAGGGACAAAGTGGTGCACCCAATGTATCTTTGTGATCTGCCAGTCCCTGTTTAGATCTAATATGAGCTTCTCTTACACTAGTTACAGATCAACGACATTCAATCAATTTCATCTAATGTCGATACAACTGTACCCATAAACATAACGGAGACTAAATACAAAGATCCATCAGTACAGGTTCATCGAGTAATAAACTTCTGGAACTTATGCAATCAACTTTCCACAGTAAAACTAAACTCTTCCATCATAAACTTTATCAGCAATGTCAAGAAAAAATATTTCCAAAGAATATAGGTAATCAAATTTCATTAAAGTTAACGTCTACCTGCGGGAGCACAGGTCTAACGAAGTTTCTTCTCCTCTATTGCTTCACTAACTAATAAATAATTGCTCAATTTGAGATGTTCCATAAAGGTCAACCTATCAATTCCTTACGTGCAATCAATGAGATGTTCCATAAAGGTCAACAGGTAAAACACAATCATGTAATCCACTCAAACAACTTCATGACTACAGAATTAAGACAGAAAAATGAAAATTCCATTTATAAGTAACGAAATAACACCACAAGAAAATCTCAGAAAATAACCTTGATTACAACAGCAGTAACCCCCTTGTCCACACAGAAATACGTTCCTGACTTGCGAGCATACTGCTCCGAGAATTTCCTCATTATTTCGACCGACTTGTCGGACGGTTCCCCTGAAGTAACAAAAAAATTACATTCGAATTATCTATATCCAAAAGCGGTAGACAGGAAGAAAAACAAGAAGAACAACTTTGTTGTTGGACATCTAAATGAATCCCAGAGAAGGATACAGCAAACAAAAATTGGCGCTAGAATGTCGAGATTTGAAAAGATAAATTCCATACAACAGTAAAACAAGATTTAGAATCAGTTTAAAAAACCGGCTACATAATTACCTTGAGCTCGAACGACATGGCTGTGACGGGAACGAACGCGGGAAGAACCGGAGAGTGGAACGGCGATATTGAACGACGAAGCTTGTAGAATCATTAGGACAAAGCAACGGAAAACGAGGAAGAGAAGAAACCTGTAAATTGGGAGGAAGAAGAAGGATAATCTGCGGATTTGTTCATAGTTCTTTCTTTTTGTTGTTAAATATTGTGGGAATAAAGGGATTATAATTGTAATTAATTTTCTGAAACGAAGATAATTGAATTTAATAGAAAATTTTGGGGAGGACGCCATTCCACACGTCCCAAATATCAGGGAGCGAGCTCTACGAACCACTCGGTTCGGATTTGATATGATTCCAGGCCTTGGGCCCATGACAAACCCGTCCATGTCATCGGCCCAATTATAATTCATTTTTTGGGATTTATAAAAATAACCATGAAATCTTTTTTTTATTATTATAATTCTATCTTCGAATTTGAAATCAATGCAACAAAAACAAAAAATGAAAAAAAAAAAAGGTTAAAATTAAAATTTTAAAAATAAATAATTAGGTTCAAATATCATTTTTTTTTATATTTTAATTATAGTAGTTTCACATATTTCAATTAAGTCATGGTACATTTAATAAATATAAAAATTAGTTTTATGGCTAATTTATCATTAATCTTAACAAACTATAGGGCTATAAAAATTGAGATAGATCTTAGTTTCAATTTTGATTTCGATATTTTATTGTGATAAAACATCACCTATAATTTAATAAAATCTTCGTAAATAGTTTATAAAGACTTAATTCTAATTTATAAATTTTATTTTTTTTAAAACATGGAGACCCTACTTATAAACTAAAAGGACGATAGTAAACTCTCATAACGACCTATGATTGATAAATTATAAAAATGTTTTAAAATTATATTGATTAGTAATTATGAGCATAGTTTAGCAACCGACATAAAACATCTACGGTCACTAGTACCTTTGATCCAATTTATCTTTCATGGGATGTATGAAAACGAAATTTTATATATATCTAGTTTTTGTGAGATCTCATGTCGATTGGAAAGAGGAACGAGTGCCAGCAAAGATGTTGGTCCCGAAAGAGGGTGGTTTGTGAGATCCTACATCAATTGGAGAGGGGAACGAAACATTCTTCATAAGAATGTAGAAATCTTCATAAGTAGACGTATTTTAAAAACTTTGAAGGGAAGCCCGAAAAGAAAATCCCAAAGAGGACAATATCTATAGCGGTGAGTTTGAGGTTTAAAGAGACAATATTTACTGCCTGGTGGACTTGGGTTGTTACAGTTTTTATTCTCACCATACAAAAAAAAAATAAAATGATATCCATATCATATCAAAATAAGTATAAATGATATCGATATCTCTATGAATTTCTATAAACAAGATCCTTATAGAATCACGAAATCTTATCCAACATAGAATTACAAGACAATGCCAAGCTTTCAAATTATTTAATTTTCACGTATGCATATAGCAACTCAACCTTAGTTTTTTTTTTCCCTCTTTCATGCAATTTTCTTTTAAAAGGGCCCAAAACTCCAAGCCATATTCTTCACCACACATCCATCAATTTGTGTCTAGCTTGTTGTGGACATGGATTTGAAATCATGTCTCCAACTGATGTTCATACTTGTCGCCGCCATAGCACCTCGCGCGATCATGGCGCGCCATCTTCACATCCACAAGTTGTCTTCGTCTGTATTTCCCCAACATCTTGTAGGAAGTGGGAAGGGCCACAACATAGAAGGAATCCACAACGTCAGAGCTTTCCTCCAACGTTATGGTTACTTGAGCACAAATGTGGAGACCAAAGGCAACGCCTTTGATGACAACTTGGAGTTTGCCATTAAATCATACCAAAGATTCTTCAACCTCAACGTGAGTGGCATTTTGGATGCAGAGACTTTGCACCTAATGTCGCAGCCTCGATGTGGAGTTCCCGACGTGTTTAACAACGAGACGGGTGGGGGCGGAGACAGGGACGGGGATCACCCCATAGGACTTCATTACAGATTTTTCAATGATTTGAAACCGAAATGGTCGGCGTCCAAATACAATCTGAAATACACATTTCTTGGGAGTTTTCCAGAAGAGTACAAGAGTACAGTGGTTCAAGCCATGATCAGCTGGAGTTTAAACAGTGTATTTGAATTCTCAGAAGGTAGTACGGACAACACAAATGTTAAAATAAGCTTCGAAGTAGGAGACCATGGAGATGGGTCTCCTTTCAAGGACAAAAATGGAGCATTGGCACATGCTTTTGCGCCTGAAGATGGGAGACTTCACTTCAATGGGCGGGTGGCTTGGGCGGATGGAGCTTACCCTGATAAGTTTGATGTGGGGAGTGTGGCATTGCATGAGCTTGGACATATTCTTGGGCTCGGCCACAGCAACATTAGAAACGCTGTCATGTGGCCATCTATGCGTCCTAATTCGAAGAAGGAGCTAAGCAACGATGATGTTAATGGAATTTCGGCTTTGTATGATGGATTTGAGGAAGACTAGCACAACAGTTTGGAGATTCATTTGTTCCTTGTTTTTACCTTTAACACAATTGGAACAAGCTGCTATGCTATGCTATCTTATGCTGCAATTCTACAGAAATAAAGCTTAATATAAGAGATTGCTCATTTTGTTATTGATGCAAGCATTTATCTTTTACTTTTTATACATCATTACTTACTCAATACTTATCAACATTTCTCTTCTTTATGCATAGTTTCTTACTCAATACTTATCAACATTTCTCTTCTTTATGCATAGTTTGTACATGCCTGTCACGATCTAATTTTTAAGGTTTTGAAAACCGAAGCGAGATTAAGAAGACAAAAACGAAACCAAACCAAATAAAATAGATGTTAAAAATCCGATAGGATTTAAAATAATAAAAAAAAGTCAACAACACTAAAATTAAACATGAGGTTAAATCCAAATATTAAAAATAGAAAATATGAATATAAAAGAAGATAAAAAAGACTCCAAATGTGAAAATGGACTGTCGTTCCCGAACCACACTCCTCTGTGACAATGTAGCTCCCGAACATCTCCCCACCTCGACCGGTATCTAAAAAAGAAAGGAAAAACGGGGTGAGTATAAAAATATACTCAGTAAGCAACCTACTTTGTAGGAGAATTTCTTCCCTCTGAACCACGTAAATATCTTGGTGTCTCTTTGTGTAATTTCGTTCATTGGTGGTGTGAGTACATTCGTTCCACTTTCGCTACAATAATCAGTATCATATTTTTGCGGCTGGTCGACAATATTTACTAATGAGCTTGATTGTTTCAATTTTTGTTCTCACCATGCACAAAAAGAAAATGATATCAATATCGTACACAAACTAAGTATAAAAAGATTCCATTAAAGATTATAAAAAAACATTTCTCTCTCTGTATATAAATTTATGTTCACAAGATCCTCGATTTAATTATAATATCATGAAATGGACAATGCCACGCATTCAAATTATTTAATTTTGATGTATGCATATAGCAACTCAACCTTAGTTTTGTTTCTCTTTCGTGCAATTTTCTTTTAAAAGGGCCCCAAACTCCAAGCCATATTCATCACACACACCATCTTAATTTGTGTCTAGCTTGTTGTGGACATGGATTTGAAATCATGTCTCCAACTGATGTTCATACTTGTCGCCGCCATAGCACCTCGACCATGGCGCGCCATCTTCACATCCACAAGTTGTCTTCGTCTGTATTTCCCCAACATCTTGTAGGAAGTGGGAAGGGCCACAACATAGAAGGAATCCACAACGTTAGAGCTTTCCTCCAACGTTATGGTTACTTGAGTACAAATGTGGAGACCAAAGGCAACGCCTTTGATGACAACTTGGAGTTTGCCATTAAATCATACCAAAAATTCTTCAACCTCAACGTGAGTGGCATTTTGGATGCGGAGACTTTGCACCTAATGTCGCAGCCTCGATGTGGAGTTCCCGACGTGTTCATCAAAGAGACGAGCGGGGATGACTCCATAGGAATTGATTACACATTTTTCAATGATTTGAAACCGAAATGGCGGGCGTCCCAATACAATCTGAAATACGCATGTGTTGGGGGTTTTCCAGAAGAGTACAAGGCTACAGTGGTTCGAGGCATGAGCAGTTGGAGTTCACAAAGTGGATTTGAATTCAGAGAAGCTAGTCTGAGGACCGCGCATGTTAAAATAAGCTTTGAAGAAGGGGACCATGGAGATGGGTCTCCTTTCAAGGAGGGAAGTGGAGTATTGGCGCATGCTTTTGCGCCTGAAGATGGGAGACTTCACTTCAATGGGCGGGAGGGTTGGGCGGATGGAGCTTATCCTAACAAGTATGATGTGGGGACTGTGGGATTGCATGAGCTTGGACATATTCTTGGGCTCGGCCACAGCGCCTTTAGATACGCTATCATGTGGCCATATACACCTCCTAATTTTGTGACGGGCCTAGACAACGATGATGTTAATGGACTCTTGGCTTTGTATGATGGATTTGTGAAAGACTAGTACAACACTTGGGGAGATTCATTTGTTCATTGTGTTGCCTTTAACACAATTTGAACAACCTGCTATGCTATCTATTGTTGTAATTCTCCCCAAATAAATAAGCTTATTAATTATGGGATATTGGAAATATTATGTTTATCTTGTTGAAGAGATTGTCCATTTTGAATGCATAACGTTAATATTTTGTTTAAAAAATACTCTTAAACTTTAAAATAAATTTGGTAACATCCTTAAACTTTTTTAGAAGTACAAAAATATCCTTATTATTAGCGGTGTATTTAAAAAATACTCATAAATTATCTCCGAACTTTTTAATGTTGATTTTAAAAGTTTACTAATATTTTTAAAAAAAATTGTGATACTCTCTTATAAACCTTAAAAAAAATAAAAAAAAAATAAAAAAATTAATTAAGAGAAAAGAGAAAGATATTCTTATATATTATATATCATAAAAGTGGCCTAAAAAAGAGTTATTTTATTTCATTATTTGAGCTTGGATTCTTTATTCTATGAGATTTAGTAGTCGTAATCAGAATCCATATAGAGCTTTAATTCCATTGATATCATCAGGATGCAGGTCTTTCTTGACCGTTCCAGAACTAATGGATGGGTACATAATGGCCTGTAGAACAGTGCTGTGTCCAAGCCCAAGGATGTGCCCCATCTCATGCACCGCCACACTTTCCAAGTCAAATGAATTAGGAGAAGCGCCAATGACATAAGTGTCATCGGAGTCGAAGTGAAGCCTACCGTCCGTCGGTGAGAAGGCATGCGCCAGCGTGCCCCCCTTACCATCAAACGGGTATCCATCTCCATGGGACAGTCTAGCAAAGGTTATTGTGATGTCTGAGGGGGCAGAGCTGGAGACCTCTGTAAACCTGAAAGGGGTGACTGCCGCCCACCTGCCGCAAGCGCTAGCCACAGCGGGCTTCCCATTAGCTGGGAAGCCTGCAAGGAATTTGTATGTGAGACTGCGTTTGGAAGGAGGCCATTTGGGGTTGCCTTGGAAGAATGAGTAGCGAGAAACCTTGTGGAATTTGAGATGGTGTTGGGTTTTGTTGTAACTCTCTTCAGCCCAACATCCGTCTGAACCAGGGAACAACGACAACACCACAACGACAACCCCCAAAAACAACGTTATTTTAAAAGCTTTCGAGGATGCCATTGTTATATGCAAAATACTTCACAATTTCGACGCTCTTTATAGCCAACCAACAATATTCTACTTTCACGTCTCTCTTGCTTATTTTAATACACATTTTTAATGCCATTCATTACTTATGTAAATATATTTAGCATTCGAAGGTTTAAAAATGAATGTTCGTACCATGTCCGGATATTTTCTCGATAAAAGTCAACTCTTTTTATTACATGTTGTTTGTTCTACTCAAACATCTTCGTTATTTTATGAATATATGTCATGTTTGGAAAATTAAAAAATATTTAATTATATTATTTCTTCGAAATTTACGAAATTTTTCTAGTGATTAATAGAATGCATGGGTTTGAAGTTCTTACGAAAGAAAAAGTAAATTTTTTTAGAAGAAAAAAAAAAGTAATATTGATAATTTGGTTTTGCAAAATTTATAGGCTAAATGAGTTTGGCATAGTGTTTATAGTTTTTAATGAGAGAGTTGACAAATTAATGAAAGAGGAAGCTCAAAGAGTTTTGTTTTTTTTATCATTCCACGATTTTAGACCAATATTAATTTTTTACAATTCCATTTAAAATATTTGCTATAGTTGTATCTCACTAATTTTATAATTGAAAAGAAAAACAAAATAACAAAAAAAAGAAGCTGACAAAAGGAACTAGAGTGTTATTTGGTGGTCGATGGTTTTTTTAGAACCGGTCACGAATGTTTGTACTGGAATCTAATCATAGAACCAAATCATGTGACACAAATGATTGAGATGAGCTCAGCTCTAGATTTGATAAGTTTAGAGGAGTTGATCAAGCCTTAAAACGTAGTGTGATTGAAATATTTGAGTAAATTTATAAGTGAGCTACTTACCGAGTATTATTATATTTATTTGTCTTACTCTTTCTTTTTTTATAATATCGATGTTTTCATGGTTGACAACAAGTGTGTGCCAGAGCTTAGGGGTTAATGAGTTGAGATGGATTAAAGTCCTTCAAAACGGATGAAACAAAGGATCTCAACGATTTGAAAATCAATACTAACAAAAGATAAACGATCTCTCCGTCAAACAAGAAGAAAAATAGGGAACATGATTCCCGATCGAATAAAAATAAAAGAAAAAAAATGTCTCCTTATCAAACAAAATGCAACTCGAGTTGTGGATAACAAAACAACAAAATGCACACAGACCAATACAAGTCTAACATGTTTTGTCCTTGTTCATATGCATTCCAAAAAAAAATTTAGGAGGTCACCTAATATAAAATTGCTACAAATAAAACACGCTTAACCATGTAGTTTCTACTACTGAGCCACCAAAAGGGAGAGTGCGTCTTGTTAGTATAAGTAGTAACTTTAATTTTCTTTACGTCTATTTAGTCATCTTATCTTCAGAATCGTTCTCATCCGGGATGTAGTCTCGATTCTTTCATGTATTCTTCATTTGCTCCCATTATTAGTGTAATTAAAGTAGATAAAAAAAATAAAAATAAAATGATAATTTCCTTGATTTTTTATGTAAGTTTTTTATTTTTAGTCCTCCTTCATTAATATATGTGTGGTGCATTAAATAATTAATTTGAAATTAAATTGTGTATTAAAACTACAGGCATAGCACATGGTCCAAACTAGTCGAATTTTTTTTTATTATATTATTATGATAACAAAAGCAACAACTTTTCTAAAAAAATTAAAAAAAAATAAATAAATAACAACAACCAATGAAATAAATAAAAAAATAATATAAGATTAAAAGTCAAACCTTTTAAATGGGATTCTAAGAATTAATAACTATAGGCTAATCTAGCGGTCAATGAAGCATGTAAAATGTAACTTTGATGAATGCGTTTTTAATTCTATGGTCATTTCTTAAGCAGAAAATTAGAACACGAATGGTAAATCTCAAGCTTAATATAAGTCAACTCTTGAATAATTTCATCATTTTCTTTTTATTTTATTTTATTTTATTATAACTAATTACAAACCAAAAAAAGGGTGAATAAGTTTTCGAACAAAGAGTTTTCGAGGACGATGACTAATTTAAATGGAGAAAAATATCACAAACATATTAAGAAAAAAGTAGGTTGTGACTCTCACATTGTGATGACAAGGCGTCGACCCTCACGTGGCCTGCATTGTATGAGGGTCACAACCTACCATGTTCTTTGTATGGTTGTGATATTAAGAACGTAATTACCTGCAATATAGGGTTTTTATCGTCTAGTTTCTAACAAATTGACTTTAGTTGTACGGTGTGAGGTTAAAAGTTTTCCTAAACCTTATTTTCCTATTCATATAGTAATAGTGATGTGACACCCGAGTAAAGAAGGAATATATCAATGAACCAAGACCACATTTGATTGAGAACGACGTGAAGATAAGATGACTAAAAATAAAGATTGGGTTGAAAATAAAAGAATTCTAAGCATATTTTAACCCTAAAATATAAACCCAACCCATTAAACGACAAAAGAAAAGATAGACGGTAGCCATTCAAGTCCATTGCTAGTAGATATTATATGTTTTGGCTCGTTATGTATAACTGTCAGCCTCACAGTTTTAACACACGTCTTCTAGGGAGAGGTTTCCACACCCTTAAAATGAATGTTTCGTTCTCCTCCCCAACCGATGTGGGATCTCACAATCCCCACTTTCGGGACCAGCGTCTTTGCTATCACTTGTTTCTCTCTCAAGTCGATGTGGAATCTCACATAGACTACTTACCAGGTGTGTATTATTATAGCAAAAAAAGACATGTTTTCCTTGGAATTGGGTATAGGAGTCTGAATGAAGAAGCTGTAAGCCACAAAAGTATAGTCATAATGAAGATTCGTGTGGTATGGTATGTCTATTTAAACATATCAATAGACGTGCAAGAAGATTCGTGTGGTATGGTATGTCTATTTAAGCATATCAATAGACGTGCAAGAGTACTCGGAAGCTAATATGTTTGATAGCAATGGCCTCCATAGCTCTCCAACTCTTCTCTTTCATCCTTCTACTTTCCATCTTCCCATATCTAAATATGTCATCTTCATTGATTTTGAAACACAATTCCCACGACATAAATTCATCTTCCTTGTTGTTTCTAAGAGATCTCCAAGGATGAAGACATTCATTGGATAAGAAAGTACCTTCAACGTTTTGGTTACATTACCAATGTCCAAAAACACTCCAACGCCATGGATAATGATGACACCTTTGCTAAAGCAGCTGATATCAAAATAAGCTTTGAAAAAGAAGACCATGGAGATATTGATCCGTCTGTGGGAGTTGTTGAGGGTTATTTCGATGTGGAAACTGTGGCGTTGCATGAGATTGGACACCTTCTGGGGCTTTAACATAGTTCCATTGAAGGGGCCATTATGTTCCCAACCATACCAGAGGGAGATACCAAGGGTTTGCATGCCGACGATATTGCTGGAATTAAGGCCTTATATGGAATTTGATACAAATTTCTCTGTTGCCTTGTCTTTTCAATTTGTTGTTCTTGGTTCTTTCTCGTGATGCCTCTTCATTTTTATAAATGTTTGATTCTCGTGAAATAAATGAAATTCTATGAGTAGAATTTAGATAACCGAGGTTAGGTTATGGAGTCGAATGCTTGCATTATTTATATAAATCTTTAGTCAATATTTCTTCTTCCATTTTTTGTCTATGGTTTTTTGTGTTCAATTGAGTGTGTGCTTTGTTGTGCGATCCTAACCGGAGAAAATATATTTTCATTGTAATGCCTATTTTTACTCTTACAATAGAATTGTTACTACGTGCATACCATGATTAGGATGCGCTAACAAAATCTTTTATCTTTAAAATAACATCAACAACACAGCAGAAAATAAATCATGTGAAATTTTAATAAAATAAAGCAAAAATAGAATAATGCCCTAAACTAAACTAAGATGACATGATATTATCGATTTTGAGCATAAGTTATCATGTCTTTATTTCTTATTTTTTAAAAAATGACATCTCCTTAATTAGCCAATGTTAGACTCCTCTCTCAACAATCTTCAACACTGATATTTTTCTAGTCTTTATTTCTTATTTTTTAAAAAATGACATCTCCTTAATTAGCCAATGTTAGACTCCTCTCTCAACAATCTTCAACACTGATATTTTTCTAGTGCGAAAATATGATCTAAGAAACAAACTATCATTTTTATGTTCCCAACCTGAGGTTTCGTATAACTTTAAGATAGATTTTTATTTATTTCACAATTGTTGAATACAATTACATTATACATAAGTCTAATTAATCAATCAAACTTTATATAGAGCCCTAATCCCAGCTATGTCATCGCCATGCAAACCCTTGGTAACTCCCTCCGATATGCTTGGGAACATAATAGCGCTTTCAATGGAGCTATGTTGAAGCCCTAGAACGTGGCCAATCTCATGCAACGCCACAGTCTCCACATCAAAATAACCATCAAGAGCTCCCACAGACCAAGCCTCATCGCCATCAAAGTGAAGCCTGCCATCCGTGGGTGCATAAGCATGCGCCAAAATCCCCCCCGCACCATCAAACGGCGCATCATCTCCATGGTCTCCTATTTCGAAGCTTATTCTAATATCAGCTTTTGTATGGTCAAAAACACGTGAAAATCTGAAGTGGGTATTGAAAGCCCACTTGGAAAAAGCCCTCGACACTGCCATCATTGCTTCAGAGGGATACCCTGGAAGAAATGCATAGGTCAAGTGGAATTTTGAAGGCGGCCATTTTAGGTTTCCTTCAAAGAAAGCAAAGTGAGAAAGTATGTGAAAATAGGCATGCATTTTTGGGGTCCTTTCCCTTCCCGATCTCATCCAAGTTGTGCCATTTATAACATCTTCAACCCCACATCGTGGCTTCCCCATTTGTGCTAATGTCTTGGCGTCCAAAATTCCAGAGGCAACAAGATTGAAGTTTTTTTGGTACGTTTTAACGGCGGATTCCAAGGCATTATCAAAGATGTCATTATCATCCATGGCGTTGGAGTATTTTTGGACATTGGTGATGTAACCAAAACGTTGAAGGTACTTTTTTATCAAATGAATGCCTTGCACTTTGTCACCCAAACGACATCCTTGGAGATTGTTGAGAAACAAGAAGGAAGACGAGTTCGTGGCGTGGGAATTACGATTCAAAATGATCGGAGATGAGGCCACAGCTTCCGGTTCTGAGTGGCATTGGACCGATGTGATGTTGAAACGAGGGAAGAAGGAAGGAAGGAGAAGGGTGAAGGCGAGGAGTTGAAGGGGTTTGGAGGCCATATTGGTGCATAATAGATGAGATTGTGGAGCCAATTTTATAGAAAATGAATAGCAGCGAAGAAGATGATGTTGGTAACGTGTGGTGGATTGATACGAGGGAAGAAGGGGTTATGAGTTAGGCCAATTTTTGGTATGTTTTTTATCGTATAATGTGGGAACTCTTATGCCGTTACGTGTAGGTATGAAGTTAATTCCATATCAAAGAGGAAGCTTATGAGATTTCTATCCAAATTAAAATGCTTATTTTCTTTCATCTATTCTATTTATCAATAATTTCACATGTTAAATAATTTGGAAATTTTTTTAGAATTAATTATTCGGTTGGGTTTACTCCGGTTATTCAAATTTTTATATTTCATAAAAGTAAAATGTGAGTTCGTAAATATATAATAAAAATAATATGTTTATTTAACCTGCTAGGTCCAAGGAATGAAGGAACAATGAATGAGATATTTCTTTCTATTAGCTAAATGAGAACGAGGACAGGGACAAGGATTCTCTGTCTCCATCTTTGTCTCCACCTCCGACTCCAAAATCTCTACCCATCCCTGACGGAAAACTCGATCTTCATCGATTCTACAAAAATATATAGAAAATTTCACAGTAATGAAAATTGACATACGAGATAGGGACAGGGATTCCCTATCCCTCCCCTCCCCATCCTATAGACATCTCTACAAGTCCCCATCAATACACGATCCGATCTCATAGTAAGTTTTGAAGGACATGACCATGGTGATGGTACCCTGTTTGTCGGCCCCTGGGGGAGAGCTGGCCCATGCCTACGAACCACCCGACGACATGTCCAAGCTAAGTATAAATAAGAGAAATGTTGATGAGTATTGAGTAAGAAATGATGTATAAAAGGTAAAAAGACAATATTTGCATGGACAATCTCTTCAACAAGATAAGCATAATATTTCCAATGTCCCATAATTAATAAGCTTATTTATTTCGGGAGAATTACAACAAAGATAGCATAACAGCTTGTTCCAATTGTGTTGGAGCTAACACAATGAACTAATGAATCTCCAAAGTGTTGTGCTATTATTCCCTAAATCCATTATACAAAGCCAAGAGTCCATTAACATCATCGTTATCTAAGCCCGTTTTAACATTAGCACCAATAGATGGCCACATGACAGCGTATTTATAGCCGCTGTGGCCGAGCCCAAGAATATGTCCAAGCTCATGCAATGCCACACTCCCCACATCAAACTTATCAGGATAAGCTCCATCCGCCCAAGCCTCCCGCGCATTGAAGTGAAGTCTCCCATCTTCAGGCGCAAAAGCATGCGCCAATACTCCACTTCCCTCCTCGAAAGGAGACCCATCTCCATGGTCTCCTACTTCAAAGCTTATTTTAACATCTGCGTTCTTCGCACTACCTTTTGTGAATTTAAATCCACTTTTTGAACTCCAATTACGCATGGCTCGAACCACTGTAGCCTTGTACTGTTTTGGAAAACTCCCAAGAAATGCGTATTTCAGATTGTATTTGGACGCCCGCCATTTCGGTTTCATATCATTGATAAATGTGTAATCAATTCCTATGGAGTCATCCCCGTCCCCGCCCCTGTCTCTGCCCGTCTCGTTGATGAACACGTCGGGAACTCCACATCGAGGCTGCGACATTAGGTGCAAAGTCTCCGCATCCAAAATGCCACTCAGGTTGAGTTTGAAGAATTTTTGGTATGATTTAATGGCAAACTCCAAGTTGTCATCAAAGACGTTGGCTTTGGTCTCCACATTTCTACTCAAGTAGCCATAACGTTGGAGGAATCCTCTGACATTGTGGATTCCTTCTATGTTGTGGCCCTTCCCACTTCCTACAAGATGTTGGGGAAATACAGACGAAGACAACTTGTGGATGTGAAGATGGCGCGCCATGATCGCGCGAGGTGCTATGGCGGCGACAAGTATGAACATCAGTTGGAGACATGATTTCAAATCCATGTCCACAACAAGCTAGACACAAATTGATGGATGTGTGGTGAAGAATATGGGTTGGAGTTTTGGGCCCTTTTAAAAGAAAATTGCATGAAGGAGAAAATAAAAACTAAGGTTAAGTTGCTATATGCATACATCAGAATTAAATAACTTGAATGCCTGGCATTGTCCATTTCATGATACTATAATTAAATCGAGGATCTTATGGACATAAATTCATACACAGACAGAAATGTTCTTTCATCATCCTTAATGGATTCTTTTCATACTTGCTTCCTGTACATGGTGAGAACAAAAATTGAAACAATTCAAGTCCATAAATATTTTCCTCGCTAGAAAATATTGTCATGTTAGACCCCAAACCTACCGCTCGTAGATATTGTCCTCTTGAACCTCAAGGCTACCGCTAGTAGATATTGTCCTCTTTGAACCCCAAGTCCACCGCTAGTAGATATTGTCCACTTTAACTCTACTCCAACCAATGTCTCATCTCGTCTGGTGACTGGCTCAGATACCATTTGTAATAGCCCAAGTCCACCGTTAGTAAATATTGCCTGTTTTGGCCCGTTACGTATCGCCGTCAGCTTCACTGTTTTAAAACGAGTCTACTACGGAGAGGTTTTCACACCCTTATAAAGAATGTTTCATCCTCTTACCAACCGATGTGAAATCTCACAATCCATCCCCCTTCGGGGCCAAGCGTTCTCGCTGACACTCGTTCCCCCTCTCCAATTGATGTGAGATCCCACAGAATTGCACTAAATAAAGCATGTTTAACCACAAAATTCCTATGATTGAGCCACCAAAATAAAATGTGCAACCTAATTGGTATCCGTAAAAACTTTAATTTTTTTTTAAGTTTTTCTTAGTCAACCTATCCTCAACATCGCTTTCATTTGGATGTAGTCTCAATTCATTCATCTACATCTCATTTACTTGAGTGTCACAATCAATGAACTATTTAATTTTTTTTTTCAAATGAACTTATTAAATAATAATAAGTCTAGGCACTCATTATTATTTTTAAATGTTAAGAATTTGTTGCACCATCACGTTCAAATAAAAAAAACAATATATAAATAAACTAAGATCACATCCGTTAAATGTTGGGTCCAAATTATATAACTTTAATTTAAATTTCGAGCATCAAATATTAACACGAAAATAAAAAGTATGTTACTTGAAAAAAAACATATATGAAATGTAGGTCTACCAATCTAATTATAATTTTTTTAGGTTGGGTTTACTCAAGTTTTTCAAATTTTTATATTTAATAAAAATAAAATGTCAGTTCGTGAAATATATAATAAAAGTAAATGTTTATTTAATCTGGGACGTCCACCTTAAATAGAGTGGAGAATTTATGTTTAAACAAAGAATAAAGGAAGAAGGAGATAAATATTTCTTTCTATTAGCTAGATGAGAACAAGGACGGGGACAAGAATTCTCCGTCCCCACCTCCGACCCCACTAAATCTCTGGCAATCCCTGATAGGAAACTCCATCTTGATGGAGAATCTCCCGTCAATCTTGCAAAAATGAATAGAAAATTTCACGTTAATAGAATTGAAACAGGAGAAAGGGACAGGCTCTTCCCCTCCTCACCCCATCTCTACAAGTCCCCATCAATGCACGATCCGATCTCACAATAAGTTTCAAAAGACATGATCATGGTGATTGTTAAGAATGAGAAATATAATTGAGATGGAAAATGTGTATTCTCATTGATATTCATAACCTTTAAATAGGATATAAGCTACCAACTAATACGTACAAATAAGGAAAATATAAATTAATTAAATATTGAGAATAAAATAAAATATACTATAAATCAAATCGAAAAATATTAAGATATAATATCTAAGATATATTTCGTAACTAAATATATTATCTAAATATTATATTTCAACAGTGATGGTACCCCGTTCATCGGCTCTGGGGGAGAGCTGACCCATGCCTACAAACCACCGGACCACATGTCCAAGCTAGTATAAACTAAGAGAAATGTTGATAAGTATGGAATGTACAGAATGAAGAATCTCTTCAAGAAGATAAGATAATATTTCCAATATCCCATTCCTCATAATTATTAAGCTTTATTTGTGTAGAATTACAACCTGAGATAGCATAGCATAGCAGCTTGTTCCAATTGTGTTAAAGCTAACACAAGGAACAAACGAATCTTCAAACTGTTGTGCTAGGCTTCCTCAAATCCATTATACAAAGCCATGACTCCATTAACATCGTCGTTGTCTAGGCCCGTCACAAAATTAGGAGGTGTATATGGCCACATGACAGCGTATCTAAAGGCGCTGTGGCCCAGCCCAAGAATATGTCCAAGCTCATGCAATGCCACAGTCCCCACATCATACTTATTAGGATAAGCTCCATCCGCCCAACCCTCCCGCCCATTGAAGTGAAGTCTCCCATCTTCAGGCGCAAAAGCATGCGCCAATACTCCACTTCCCTCCTTGAAAGGATTCCCATCTCCATGGTCTCCTACTTCGAAGCTTATTTTAACATCTGTGTCGTCCGCACTACCTTCTGAGAATGTAAATCCACTGTTTGAACTCCAAGTGTTTATGGCTTCATGCACTGTACCCTTGTACTCTTCTGGAAAATTCCCAAGAAATGCGTATTTCAGATTGTATTTGGAAGCCCGCCATTTCGGTTTCGACTCATGGAAAAATGTGTAATCAAGTCCTATGGAGTCATCCACGTCCCCATCCCTGTCTCCGCTCGTCTCGTTGATGAACACGTCGGGAACTCCACATCGAGGCTGTGACATTAGGTGCAAAGTCTCCGCATCCAAAATGCCACTCACGTTGAGTTTGAAGAATTTTTGGTATGATTTAAGGGCGAATTCCAATTTGTCATCAAAGGCGTTGCCTTTGGTCTCCACATTTCTACTCAAGTAGCCATAACGTTGGAGGAAAGCTCTGACGTTGTGGATTCCTTCTATGTTGTGGCCCTTCCCACTTCCTACAAGATGTTGGGGAAATACAGACGAAGACAACTTGTGGATGTGAAGATGGCGCGCCATGGTCGCGTGAGGTGCTATGGCGGCGACAAGTATGAACATCAGTTGGAGACATGATTTCAAATCCATGTCCACGACAAGATAGACACAAATTAAGATGGTGTGTGTGATGAATATGGGTTGGAGTTGGGGGCCGTTTTGAAAGAAAATTGCATGAAGGAGAAAAACAAAACTAAGGTTGAGTTACTATATGCATACATCAAAATTAAATAATTTGAAAGCCTGGCATTGTCTTGTGATTCTATGTTGGATAAGATTTCATCCTACTATAATTAGTCCAGAATCTTATGGACATAAATCCGTAGAGATGTCTAAAAGTTGTAGCGCAAGCCCAAACTCACCGCTACTAAATATTGTTCTCTTTGGACTCCAAGTCCACCGCTAGCAGATATTGTTCCTTTTGGAACTTAAGTTCACGCCCAATGCCAGTAGATATTGTCTTTTTTGAACCCGAGTTCCATCTCCACCAGATATTATCCTCTTTGTATTTTCCGTTCCGGACTTTCCCTCAAGATTTTTAAAACGCGTCTAGCGGAGGTTTTCACACCCTTCTAAAAAAATATTTCATTCCCCTCTTCAACCAATGTGGGATCTCACAATCCACCCTACTCCGGAGTCAGCGTCGTTGCTGACACTTATTTCTCTCCCCCATTGATATGAGATCTCAGGGTCGGGTTGAAATTTTTTTAGAACTAACCAAATTATTCCGATTGTAATTGTTTCAATCCAAACAACACTGGTCAAATAATGAACCTAACCTAATCCAATCATATATTTTTTTTCTCTCAAAATAATTACTACTAAAAGTATTATCTGAGTGTTCTTTTTTTAAAGTTTAAAAAAATAAAAATGGTTAAATTTGAAAACGTAGGAATGAAGAGAAAGTTGGTGAAAGAGCATTATGAAGTTGAGGTTTGCAGAGGTGTGTCCTCCTCCCCGCCCACAGACCGGTCAGGTTTGCAAAAGTTGAGGTACTACTCACTGCCCTTAGCCTTACTAATGAAGTATGGTAAGATATGTGTCCTAAATTTACAGTTCTCATTTGAGTTGAGCGTGACAGACATGTTTCTTGAACTCCTCCATCGTAGGACACACACCACTAGATAATGTCTCCATACATCTTTTCAGGGCTCTATCAAAAATGGGAACTTCTCCCCTGGCATTGGTTAGCTTCATAAATTCTATAAAAAAACAAAGATGTATCATTATAACGATTCATGTCCGACATTTCCTTCCATCTCCTGCGACATAGTCACATTACTTACTCCTAGTTTTTAAGAGTGAATAAGACTCCTTCCAGTATACTTTGTTCACATTCACATGCATCCCAAGAAAACTTTTAGGAGATTATCTAGCTCAAGTCCACCGCTAGTAGATAGTGTCTGCTTTAACCCTACTCCAACTAATGTCTCACATCGTCTGGTGACTGGCTCTGATACCATTTGTAATAGCCCAAGTCCACCGTCAGCAAATATTGTCCTTTTTGCCCGTTACGTATCGCCGTCAGCTTCACTGTTTTAAAACAAGTCTGCTAAAGAAAGATTTCCACACCCTTATAAAGAATGTTTCATCCTCTTTCCAACCGATGTGAAATCTCACAATCCACCCCCTTTAGGGTCCAGTGTTCTCGCTGACACTCATTCCCCTCTCTAATGGATGTGGGATCTCACTGAATTGCACTAAATAAAACATGTTTTACCACAAAGTTCCTATGATTGAGCCACCAAAATGAAATGTGTACCTAATTGGTATTGATAGTAACTTTAATTTTTTTTTTTAAGCTTTTCTTAGTCAACCTATCTTCAACATCACTTTCATTCGGATGTAATCTCAATTTATTCACGTACACCTCCTTTACTTGAGTGTCACACTAAATGAACTATTTGATATATTTTCTTCAAATGACCTTATTAAATAAAATCAAAAGTTTAGGTATTTATTGTTTTTTTAAATATTAAGAATTTATTGGACTATTACTAAATGAACCAAGATCACATCTGTAAATGTTGGGTCCAAATTCTTGAACGGTAATTTGAATCTCGAATCTCGAGCATCAAATATTAACACAAAAATAAAAAGTATGTTACTTGAAAAAAAAAAACATATGTGAAATGTAGGTCATGTCAGTCATTGTTTTGAAAGTAAACAAAGAAAAAATGTTGATAAAGTTATTTTGAAGCCATAAAGAGAAACATGTGAATAATGGCATTGTCTTTCATGAAAGGTTTTCCACAGTCTCCCTTAAATGATAACTTCTAGAGCGTTGGACCTACATGTCCACCATCTTTCCCACGCCCCTCTAAAATTTTAAAATCCGAACAAAATACATTATAGAACTTTTCCTAAGATTTTTGTTAGTCTAAGAACGTCGTGAGACAGTTCGGTCTATAGAGATCTTAGATAGCTTCTCCTTAATCGAGTCTCGACTCATTCTTACAACCCACGAACAAAGAATATAATATTTCTTACTTATAAATTCACGATATTCTTCTATCCTAACCCATACTTCAAAGAGTGTTGTTATATAAAGCCTTAATGCCTGCAATATCATCAGCATGCAAACCCTTGGAATCTCCTTCCGGGACTGATGGCCACATGATAGCTCCTTCAATGGAGCTGTGTTGAAGCCCAAGAAGATGTCCGATCTCATGCAATGCCACCGTCTCCAAATCGAACGAACCCGAAACCACCCCAGCCGCCCAAGACTCGTCTGCGTCAAGATGAAACCGACCATCTGGCGGCGAAAACGCATGGGCTATTACTCCTCCAACGCCGTCGAATGGATAGCCATCTCCATGATCTCCCGTTTCAAACCCTATTTTGATGTCAGCAGTTTGGTTGTTCAAAGCTTGTGAGAAGGTGAAGTGAGAGTTTGCCGCCCATGTCGCAAAAGCTCGAGCGATCGGACTTGCCGTTTCCGGTGGAGTTTCAGGGAGGAACCCTAATAAGAATAATTTATCAGTTCAGTTCTAAGTTGATTATGATACTGAAAGATTTAAGTTTACCATAAGTGAGGTGAGATTTTGAAGCAGGCCATTTAGGATTTCCTTCAAAAAATGCAAAGTGAGAAACTGTATGAAAAAGGCCTCTTCCATGTTGATATCTCTTCTTGCTTGATCTCATCCAAGTATTGCCATGGATGATATCGGCAACCCCGCATCGAGGCTTCGACATTTGAGCTAGCGTCACGGCATCTAGAGCTCCGGTGACTTTGAGATTGAAATTCTTTTGGTACGTTTTAACGGCCGACTCTAACGATTCGTCGAACTCATCGTCGACTGTTTCGGAATGAATTTGAATATCGTTCAAGTAGCCAAAATGTCGAAGGTATTTCTTCAACTGATGGATGGCTTCCACTTTGTCACCTTTCTGGGATCCACGAAGGCGATTCAGAAACATAAATTGTGATGGCGGTTTTGTATGGGAATGCACAGAGTTTGGTGGAGAAGATGATGTTGAAGGGAAGAGGGTAAGAAGGAGAAGAGTGAAAGTGAAGAATGATAATCCTTCCAACGCCATATCTCACTTCTCTTCAAAGTGAAGAATGGTTATTACAAGTTTGGTGGTGGCTGAAGAAAAGTTGTGGCCTTATTTATAGTTTTTCAAGAAAGAGAGAGATTGTGTGACTAATTGAAAAGGAAGATAAATTTAGGACTTTTAATGCAACAGACATTGTGATGAGATATAGGAACCAAACGAGGACACTGGGCCTCTAAGGGGGTGGATTGTGAGATCCCACATCGATTTGAGAGGGGAACGAAGCATCTCTTACAGGGTGTGAAAACCTCTCTCTAGACGCATTTAAAATATGATAATATATAATGGGCCAAAACAAACAATTAAACCATGTTCCACGGGATGGAGGAGAATGTTAGAAAAAGGTTGGAGAGCACGTGTAGTAGTTGTGTTTGATGAAAAAACAAGGGATGGAGGAAAAGGGTTAGTTAGTTAATTAATGAAATGAGTTGATAACGAGAAAAGGTGGAGAAGATTGAAATATGAAGAAGAAATGGGGAGAAAGTTAGGCTGGAAATATTGAAGCACCCAGGCCGTCAAAGACTAAGAATTCAAAAATGTTGCACAAAACTACGTCAGCTTAATGATCATTTGAGGCTTCAAGGGGTGGGTGTAACAGTAATTAAACGTTTTTCTCTCTCTTTTTGTTAGTCCTCTTTGCTTCCACAACCAACAATAACAGGTCCTCGTCAAACTTTTCTAACTTCATCAAGATCGTTAAACATAGAATTGCTCCAAGTAAGCACGTTTAATCATGTTAAGATGAATAAAATGTGAAACGCAAGGTTTGAGTATGGCCCATATTCTAGAAATACACGTGAAAAGAATATGAATGAGAATTGATTATATGAGAAATATGCATAAAAATGAGATCAAATTTGGGGGAAGAACACATGATGGGGGGAAAATAGAAATATGAAAAAGAGAAAAAAAGGTCTCAAATATATTTGGAAAATAATGAAGTGCTTCCAATTTAGCGGTCTTTATCTTTGAAAACGATGTAGACTTTGGTAGATGAAATAATAATACTAGAAAATGCCTCATTTTTTCTTAAAATGTTAGGTTAATTTGGTTTTAATTTGGACTGATGAGACATTCTATATACTTTGTTTTAACTACTTAAATTTCTTTTTTGCCCTCTCTTTTTCTAAATCTTTCCAATTTAATTGGAAGCTTTGAAAAGCTTTTGTGGAGAAATTATTTTTAAGAGTCTTCCATACTTGTATAAAAGAAAATTTCCATGATTGAGTACGTATCGTCATCGGTCTCACGCGTCAGTTAATTGTATTCTTTTGTATCTCGGGCTCCTTTTTTCGTTTGTAAATAACTTGAAATTTTTCTTAGGGGGATTGTGAGATCTCACATGAGCCGGAGAGGAGAACAAACATTCCTTATACAGGTATGAAAATCTCTCCCTAACAAACACGTTTTAAAATCGTGAGCTGGCGATACATAATGGCTAAAGCGAACAATATCTACTAATAGTGGACTTGAGTTGTGTGATAGTTTCATTAAATAATTATTAACTATTAAAAATAGACGACTAGAATAATGAAAGGTGTCATTGTTACATATATTATTCTTAATTAATATTTGATTATTTGATTATTTTAATTAACCAGTTATTTATTGATTAAAAGGAATAATCTTTAAGAAAGAACTTAAATAGTTTATAATATATGTATAAAGTTTGGCGTCTTATCCTAATGACACTTTTGATAAAATGAATTTTGTTGTTTCAAATGATTTGATCAAATTCGTTCGTATGTAGAGATATGTGAGTAGAGGTATCATATATAATACACTATAAAATATTTAATTTTTTTTTTTATATAAATTCACTAATTTGAGAAAATTAATATTTGGAGTTCTCGTAGAAGTCAATTTTTTAAACTTTTAAATGGAGATAAATTTTCATGGACACATGAGTTGGGCTCTAACGGCTTTTGGGCTCGACCATTGAACTTGAGCTAAATGGGTGCAATGTCGTGGGCATGCAAACCCTTGGTAGTTCCTCCCATGATGGTAGGCCACATAATACCCCCTTCCATAGAGCTGCGGTGAAGGCCCAGAAGGTGTCCAATCTCATGCAACGTCACCGTCTCCAACACTGTCCAATCTCAAAATGTAAACGTCCATCTGTGGGCGAAAAGGCATGAGCTATGACTCCTCCAACACTGTCGAAAGGATGGCGTCTCCACATCAAATGAATTAGGAACGGCACCAATAGCCCATGACTCAACGCCATCAAAATGTAAACGTCCATCTGTGGGCGAAAAGTATGACTCCTCCAACCCTGTCCAAAGGATGGCCGTCTCCATGTTCACCACTTTCCAGCTCATTTTGATGTGTTAAATAAATGAGGTAAGAGCTGAGATTGTACTGATGTACCCATACATTTCTATGACTGATTTCAACCCAATTATACTTTATTTTTGCTAATAAACCCACGGTTAGTAAAACTAAGGTCAGTTTTGAAACTACGGTTGTAATTATTTAAGTTATGCAACACTTTTTTTTTTTATGGAAGACTTTTGTTTGTGAAAATAAATTGAGAATTTCGTAGGAATGAATTAAGGACCGGACGAAGTTGGTGTAGGCTTTCTCATCTCACCCCACTCGTGGAAGATCTATCATTAACAAATTTTTGCATTAAAACAAAACAATAGCCACTAATTAGTCAATGTTGGAATTCCCTCTCAATAATTCTAAACAATCTTTCTCTCGTATAGAGTCTCCCCTAAGGCCTAAGTAGCCCTCAAACAGTATCCCTTAATCGAGACTCAACTCCTTTCTCTGGAGCCCTCAAAGAAAGTATACCGTTTGTTCGACACTTGAGTATTCTATTGACATGACTCTAATATCATGTTAAGAACCACGACCCTCCACAATAACATGATTTGTATGTCTACTCTAAGCATAGGCTCCCATGATTTTGCTTTTAGCTTTCTAAGAATGTCTCATTCTAATAGATATTATATTTTTCACTCATAAACTCATAATCATTCTCTTAATTAGTCAACTGAGATTACTTCCAATAATCATGAAGCCAATTAATATTAGAGAGAATCGGGAGAAGTTACTCTTCCGTTGAAAAAACTTGATATAGATAATATTATATTCTCCATCTCCGCTTCACTCCGAACTTTGATGGTTCAGTCAATGGCAGATGAGACCGAAAGTTTTCATAAATATATATATATATATATATACTAAATGAGTCTTGTTATACATACCTACTTTCTTTAATCTCTCAAGACTCAAACACTAAGAACAGGCTTAAGTGACACAAATGAAATGGAATGGAATGGAGAGAAGAATATAGGAAAAACTTCACATGATTTACCTATGGAAGCCTCCCCTCCGCCTCCATTATTAGTATCTCTCAAGCAAAGATGACTAAAAAGTAGAGAAATTCAAACTACGTCAATCCCATCTTAATGGGATCTCCTCTGCAAATTAACCAAACTATAATAAGCCCCACTTTCTCCCTTCCCCAACAACGCCGAATGCGTCCCTGTCTCCACCACCGTCCCTTTATCCAACACCGCTATCATATCGCAATTCTGTATCGTACTCAGTCTGTGCGCCACCACCACGCTCGTCCGCCCCACCATCACCCTCTCCAGCGCCTCCTGTACCACCTTCTCCGACTGCCCATCCAGCGCGCTCGTCGCCTCATCCAGCAGCAGCACTGCCGGATTCTTCAATATTGCCCTCGCTATTGCAATCCTCTGTTTTTGCCCCCCAGATAGCTGCAATCCCCTGTCCCCGCACCACGTCTCGTACCCGTCCTTTAACCCCGAGATGAAATCGTGTGCGTTCGATGCCTTCGCCGCTTCGATTATCTCCGTTTCCCCCACCTCGTCTGAGACTCCGTACACGATGTTTTCCCTTATTGTTCCGGCGAATAGTGTCGGCTCTTGGCTTACCAACGCGATGTGTTTTCTCAGCGTTCTCAGATGGTACGATTTTATATCGCGACCGTCGATGCTCACTGTCCCTTTGATCGGGTCGTAGAATCGCTCGATTAACCCGATTATGGTGGATTTCCCCGACCCGCTTTGCCCAACCAACGCCGTCGATTTTCCCGCCTCGATCATGATCGAAAACCCACGAAATATCATCACCTCCGCTCGAGATGGGTAAGCGAAATCGACGCTATTGATTTCGATTCGGCCGGTTAATTTGTTGGGTTTATACCCTTCTGGGTCGTCCGGTTCGATTTTCGTAAACCGATCCAACACGTCGAAAACCGACCCGACAGCCTCGGACCCTTTAGCGAGATCTGACGTCATACTGCCGGCGTCGGCGATGACACGACCTGTGCTGATAAGAATCATGAACGTTTCAAACAAAGCTTTGGCAGTGGTTTGGCCTTTAGCGATCAACTTGCCGCCGTACCAGAAATCCAAGGCCCAGGAGCAAGTGGTGAGGCTTTGGGAGCAGCCGAGGCCGATTCCGGCATACCAAGATTGCTTGATGCTTTCACGTCTGGGGCCTTCTTGTGCCTTCTCGAGCATTTTCAAGATGCGTTCTTGTGAGGAGAAGGCGGTGATGGTTCGGAGATTGGAGACGGCCTCTGCAGCAAGCTTGCTGCTCTGTTCTTGGGCTTTGATGGATTTGTTGGACATGTTCTTAAGAAGGACTCGTCTTGTGTAGAAGCAAATTATGACTAAGGGTTGGACTGCGATTATTACAAGTGCTAGCCTCCAGGCAATTACGAGCCCCATCGTGAATGCTATGATTACTGCTGAGATTGTTTGTACAATTAGTGCCATTCTATCGCCCACCAACGATCGAACCTGCACAAACAACACAATTTTGTGGTACGAGGATTGGATCATCATTGATTTGATTTGATAATGAATAATGTGCTTACCACATTGGCATCTTTAGCGAGTCTGGAGCAAATTGTGCCGCTAGAATGCTCATCCTGATCGAACCACCCAATTTCAAAAGTTAGTATTTTAGACAGCATCATCTCTCGAACCCTCTTCGTAAGATACTCCCCCATGTATGCGAAGTTGTAATGTTGTGTAATATTCACCATAAGCGAAAACACCGCCAACCCAACAAAGCTAAGCGCGTAAATCCTTGTCTTCTCCTTAATCTCTTCATGACTTGTCAAAAAATACACTGAAACCATCGTCCCCATTGCGTACGCATACAGCGGCTGCACAGCGCCGAAGAGCATCGCTCCCACGCATCCCATGGACGCCTGCTTCCACTCGGGTAGGTTCAGAGCTAGCAGCCTCCGGAAAGAAGGAACTGGGAGTTGGTCTTCTTCTTTTTGGGTTATGGTTGGTGGGGTTTCCTCAACCAGGGTGAACCGGTCGGAGCCGGCTGAGTTGGAGAAGCTAGAGCGACGGCTGCTGCTGGTGTTGATTTTTTCGATGTGGGAAATTGAGGAGGAAGCGGAGTGGTGGGTGTTCGCGGTGGGTTCGGGGGGAGATTTGTGTTGGAGGTGGACGAGGGAGGTGTAGAGGCCAGTGGGGTTTTGGATGAGGTGGTCGTGAGAGCCGATTTCCGCGACTTGGCCGTTTTGGAGGACGGCAATGAGGTCAGCATTGCGGACGGTGGAGAGGCGGTGGGCAATTATGATGGTGGTGCGGCCAACGGCGGCTTTGTCCAAGGCTTCTTGGACAATGCGCTCTGATTCGGAGTCTAAGGCGCTGGTGGCTTCATCCAGAAGGAGGATTCGTGGGCGCTTGATTATGGCTCTGGCAATGGCGATCCTCTGTTTCTGTCCTCCTGACATTTGAACGCCTCTTTCCCCCACCTGTTTAATCGGACCCAAGTTTCAAAATTGAAAATAGAATCCAAGAACAAAATAGGAAATTACCTGTGTATCATATCCTTGAGGAAACTGAGAAAGGAAATTATGAGCATTGGAAGCTTTAGCAGCCTCCACGACCTCATTCATGGTGGCATCTTCCTTCCCAAAAAGAATATTCTCTTTAATGGAAGTGGCAAAAAGCGCAGGCTCTTGGCTCACCAGCCCCATCTGCGACCTTAGCCACTTCAATTGCAGCTTCTCAATGGCCACTCCATCGAGAAGGATTGATCCCGCAATTGGGTCGTAGAATCTCTGCAGCACAGAGATGACAGTGGACTTCCCGGATCCGCTGCCGCCGACAAGCGCCACGGTGCGTCCGGCCGGAATCGTGAGGGTCAAGTCCTTGAGGACTATGGTTTCGGGGCGGGAAGGGTAAGCGAAATGGACGTTTCGGAACTGGACCTCGCCGGAGACATTTTGGAGGATCTGACCTTCCATGTCGGCGGAGTCGATTTTGGGGACCCGGTTTATGACCTCCATGATTCGCTCCCCGGCCGCACATGCCTCCGAAAAGTACTTAATGTTGGATAAACCCGAACCAATTGATCTGTCATTTTCCGCTTCCATTAATTCAAATCTAATTCTCTATAATTCTAACATATATATATATGAATTTAGAAAAATTATTAAACCATATATATTTAAGTGGACAAAGACAAGAATTTCAGGACTGATATAACTGTTTTTAATAAATAAGAGAGAGAAAAAATAGAATTTTTTTAAAAAAAATAAAAACTTTTAAAATGGGTCATTCGATTATGTTCTATCTGGACAAAAATTGATCAAAAAAACACTCGATGGTGAAATTATTGGGACATGGATACTTACAATCCTCCGACAGAAATGGCAGCTCCAACGGCAAAAACTGTCCCACCTTGAGCGCCATGGTACATAACCATTCGGCTTCCATACCAAGACATGAACGACCAAATTGCGAACGACACTCCATTACTTCCGATGGCCAAGCCTTTGGAAAGCCCCTGCTTGATTCCCAGCTTCACCGACTGTTCTAACGCCGACGAAAATTCCGTTATGGTCTTGTCTTCTCCAACGAAAGCGTACACGGTTCTAATCGACGAAATCGCCTGCTCTGCAACTGTTCCGGCTTTCTTGTACCCTTCCATGCTCTTTCTCGCTAAACCCATCAACGTTTTGCCGTAGAGAAGGCCGGGGATCACTAACAGCACCACGAAGGGGAATCCCACCACCGCTAGCCTCCAAAACAGAGATGCGGCGGCGATGTAGCTTCCGACGAACATGGCGGCGTTCATCAGAAAATTTGGGATCTAAATAGATTAAAACGTTAAATTTACTCGAAATTGTAACTTAAATTTGAGTAAAATAAAAGGAAATCCTAAAGCTTACCTTCTCACTAAAAACGTCTTGAATCACTAAGCTATCGTTGGAAACAGAGGTGATGACTTCGGACGTGCTGGTCACGTGCAGATCGAAGTACCCAACGTCTTGCCGGAGAACCGCTTTCAGATATCGTGCTCTCATTCTCGCCGCCTGCCGCTCTCCGGTTCTCGTCCAGCAGTATCCCTCTAAAAATACCCAAAATTAATTTTTTTATAATAATAATAATAACAAAAAAAAATGAACCAAAATTAAAAACCCACCGAGAAAACAAGCCACAAAGCCTCCACAAGCTACATACAAGAGAGCCACCGCATTCTGTCGCCCACAAAAATCAAATCGAAAATCCCATCATCCATTGTTCAAAAATTAAAAAAAATAAATAATTAATAATTTAGAATCGCACCTTATCGACGTTGGTTACAAAAGATTCTGTCGGGGAAATTGAAGAGGTAGCGCCGATGTGGTTCATAAGGCGGCTTGAGACGATTAAAACAAGAGGGGTGGTGAAGCCGTCGCCCATGGCTCCGATGAACCCTAAAGTCATGAGAAACTTGTCGACGGCGTCGGCGTGCATGAAAATTGACGCCATCCCCCACCTACTTTTCTTCTTATTCCTAATTCCTTCCGATTCTCCGTTTTCTTTCCCCATTTTTTCTTCTCACTTTCCGGCTGTTTCTCGGAATCCAAACAGAAAAAACGGCCGGGAAAAATAACTGCAGAATCCCACGGCGGAGCGGTGGGAAAAATTGTGGTTTCTTGCCCAACAGCGTTGATTTGTTTGTTGCTATGAGCACTTGTGGAAGGCCAGTAAGGCCCTATATATAAGTGACTTCGACCTGTGTTTGTCACTTTGTGAATCTTTTTTTTTTTTTTTCTTTTTTCCTATGTTTTTATTTATTTAACCCGCAGAGTCACAACCCACAAATATTTAGAGATGTATTTAATCGGTAGAGTCGGAGCCCACAAACATCCACACTAATGGAATGAGACATCCCGATTTAAATAGAAAATGAGAAAATTATAATAAAATATTTTTCGCAAAATCTCTAAACAAAAAATAAGAATATACAATTCAACAAGTTTTTATGCCATTCAATGGGTTAGGAAATATATTCTTTCACTAAAAAGATAAGAATTTTCAATTTATGTTCTTACACTAATATATATATATTAATTATATAAAAGCATTGTTATAAATATTTAATTAATAATTTAACAAAGTAGAAATTTTGTACTTTTGTTTGTTTATAATTAAAATACAAGATTATCATTTAAATTATTGAACATCTATTCGATTTAACTACGTGAAATAGATCAAAATTCAAACATTCTAAACTTGTATCAACTAAGCTTTTTTTTTGTTTGTTTTTTTAATGCACTTTTTGGTACTTAAATTTGTGAAATATTTCATTTTTATTTTTAAAGTTTTAAAATTTTGGTTTTCATCTTTAGCCTCTTTCTGGTCTATAACCGTTTAGCATCTCACTTTTATCATAACTACTAAATATCAAATTTTAATAAAATAAAAAATTTGAAATTTTAGGTATTAAAAGACACAAATGAAATTCAACAACGACAAAATGAAGTTTTTTAGACAAAATTAATAACAACAAAAATTGAAAATAGGATAACAAGGAAATAACAACATTTTCTTAATTTTTCAAGAAATTTTGGAGGTAGGAAAGAAAAACCGAAACCCTAACTCGGATCTAACTCGACTATGAAAACTGAGGGAGGTCTGCTTACACGCTGCTCCCAGAAGTGTTGTCGCTCCCTCAGCTCATCTTCAACCTACTTTTTCAATTTTCTGAGTTATTTTATTCAATTGTGTTTGCCCATTGCTCGGTTCTTTAAATTTAAATCACCACCATGTAGATTTAGGTTTTAGAATTGAGGCTTTAGAGTTGAACACGTTTTAATTTGGTTTGATTCCTCTAATGCATCAAATCCCTAAGCTCCAATCACTATCGTCTCTTCTGATTGATTGTCTTCACGCAATGTCATCTCAAGTTCGTGGCATCGTGCTTCGTAGCACTGAAGACTGCGAGAGGGGACATGTAACGGGGTTTGTCGATCATGCGATTATGTTAAACATGTGTGCACATATATAACTATTTCGTTTATATGATTGTGATGTATCATATAAAATGTTACTATAATATCCCGGGTTTTAGGTGAGAATAATTTTTTTTTATCTCAATTGTTGGATTGTGGTTATTTCATTTTAGAAATTACATCCTACATTTTCTTCCTCAGCTCATTCTCTCTCTCTCCCGAGTATACTCTCCAACACTACTGTTTACCTCTCATCTCTCTACTCTCCTCCCAATCGCTTACTCAACCCATCTCGATAACTATTTCTTCCCTCCAACAACCTTTCCTAGAACCTGTCACGGTCAGCGATTTGCCACAGCAGGATCCAGGTGGAGTACTTCTTCCCTTCAACAACGGTGAATGACAAGGATTCTCAATTAATGATCTTTAAAGTTGCAGAAGTCGGATCATATACCACTTACATGTATGAACCGTGAAATTTACATATATATTATGACGTAGTATTTAACTGACTCGTACATGCATTAATAGAACAACGATCATATTCAAATTTATTCCAAATGTATTTTTCCTCAATTAAAGACGTGATAATATATTTAAAAAAAACATATAAACAAACCAGGAAAAATGTCCATAAATAAGCATATAGAAAATAAAAAGTGATCGAATAAGCTCTTATTTTAGAGCCCTCTATAATCCAACCACTTAATCAATGGATAAATAATTAAATATATTTTCAATAGACAGCTTCAAATCAATAGATTATATTATACGGTCCATCAATAACAAGTATCTAATTCCTTTTTTTTAATAATAAAATACTAAGAAATAGAAAGAGATAGGCCAAGTGTTGACTAATTATATTATAATTATAAAATAATACAAACAAATATTTTATAGAATTAAAATGGGACGAAGCTGTGATAATAAAATAAGAGGACATGATCATGGTTGACCTTCCATCATATTAAGGCCTAGAAGCGTCACTAATGACGATTCTAATTTTAATTGTTTTTTGTTTATATTATGAGATTTAAATATCAAATCCTAATATTTCCAGAATAATCCTAAAAAATAATTAATAAATTTGTCAAATAAGTACGAGAATATTCTCGTAAATCAATCAATAACTACGAAAAACAACCACTCTTTACTTAACGTCTTTCAAACAAATTGGAAGATCAAAGGAAAAGATGGTTCGTTATTTATTTAATTTCTTTTTTGAAGTTTTTAATTTTCATATATACATAAAATAATTAAGAATAATGCTCTAAAGTTTAATATTAGTGATTTAGAATATTATTTTTGGTTTGGAAAATATTCCTATCCTATTGTCACTATCAACGATGCCAAAGTTTAATCTTTTATGGGCTCGTCATGTGTAAGACTTTTTAGGGCATAATAATATAGAATAATTATTAACTAAAATGGTATTTTCTTTAAATATAATTTTCTTTAAATATAATTTATAGAATTAAATTATCAACCTAATTTTTTAGGGTGACCTATATATAGCATTTACATAGTGAATATACATGATGTATGTGGGTCATACGTAGAGAAGTGTTATACATCCAAACCCACCTAAAAATTAATTTCACAATAGACATAATTTTATATGTTATTAAATTTAAAATCGTAATTAGATGAGTTTGTATTTAGCTTTATATTTATAACTATTTTTATAAAATATGTTAATAAATTGAAAATTAGTGTAATAAATAAAACAACTTAATTCAAATTAATATTAATATATATACTATTTTTAGCCTTTTCCATTATAGCAAATCTTGTGAACAAAGATTTGTAGCCTTTTTCTAATTTAGTAAATCTTCTGAGAATTAAAGTCCAAAATAGTACAATAAACATTACTAGATCACCTTTTTTTCTCTACTTTTAATAATTGATTTGATATCACAGGTGATAAATATGTTGGTATGCTCTACCTTTTGTTTTTTTAGTTCTTTTCTTTTTTAATTTTAATTATTAGTATAAACTATAGAGGCATAGAGGGCTAGAGTTGAAATAGATTCATTTAATCTAGGTCGAGATACAAATTCAAGTAAATATATGCATCTGATCTATACATGATCATTAGTGAAATTGTATTCCGTGGCCCACAAAGCAAGAATGGTTGCACATCGATGTGATGTTTATTACATATACTTTGATATTTAAGCTTGAAAGCTAAAAGTTTAGAAAGTTTTTGAGATTGAGGATTGAGTCGAAGGTATCTCTAATACAGTTAAATAAGATATAAATGTGCAGATGACCTAGAGTTTTCCTCTTCCTCTTCGTGGAGTTTAGAGAGTCAAATTTGAGTTGTGGGCGTGCAAGATGCATAACCCATACGCACTCAAACCAGTTTGGTTGGTTCAAATCTAGTTTCGTTGGCTTCGGTTTAGCTTTTGACCTTTGAGCATTTTTGCTTCTTCATTTGAGTTAAATCTCACATGAGTTGGGATAAATCTTTATTCGATCTTAGTTGATGCCTATTGATTTGTATTTGATCCTATATTTAAATTTATTCATAATTTTAATTTCTATTTAAAAATATATAATTAAATATAAATATTTGAAAGTAAAAAAAGACTTTGAAAAACGATAATATTTTAACGAAAATGACAAGGTGAGATCATTTGTCTGTTTGAAAGGAATTTAATGTTTGATCCAAAAAAAAAGAAAATGAATTTATTGTTATACAGAGAAAATGAGACCTCGGAAACAGCATTTAAGCAATGGAAATTGTGCACGGTGAAAAGACTTTTATACCCTTTAACATGCATTGAATGTACAGAAGAGTGTGAGCTTGGGGTTGATACTTCCCTGAGTTTTATGTCTTTTCCCACCCCCCAAGGAATATTCTATTACTTAGAATAAAGAAATCTTGAAATTAGGGCATTTAATTGAAAAGGACAACAGATAGAGCTTTCATTTACTAAACTTGGTAGTAAAGGAACCTGCAAGAATCATAGTAAATTAAATGAACTATTCATTTAACCCTTTGAAAAGGTCAATCCACTTGTACCGTCCACGTGTCTTTTAGGTTAAAAGTTTTAAGTTCATTTTTTATGTTATTTCTTTTCCAGTAGAGGTTAGTCAAATAAGTTCGAGTAATGTCATCCCAAATCCTTGACTCGTGTAGCTGGTTGCAACATCATGCATGAGACACTTGGTCGAACAGACTTCCTCATTGGAACCTAAGTTGGCAATGGATTGAAGAGACTAACACTGATATGATTCCCAGTGCGGTGCATGCCAAGTCCATCGCTAGCAAATATTATCCATTTTGACCTATTATGTATCGCCGTCAACTTCATCATTTTGAAACGCGTCTGTTAAGGAAAGATTTTTACACATTTATAAATAATATTTCGTTCCCTTCTTCAATTGATGTGGGATTTCACAATCCACTCACTTGAATGTCTAACGTCCTAGTTGGCACACCGCCCGTTATACCATTTGTAAATATGCTAAAAATTTATACTTCTTTTTATGTTAATTATATTGATGAAGATCAAGAAAATGGTATAGCACTGGTCCACATTAGTTATATTAAATATATTTCACATATTTAAATTATATAATCCGTTGACTGAACAAATACAGTATTTTAAGTTTTTTTTAATTTTCAAACAATATTATATATATTATCAAATATAGTGCATGCGGGCTATTTTAGCTCATGTAGATTAAATACAGCTCACGTATGACATAAGATGGGAAGAAAACCACATTTTTAATTAAAATAATAATAACTAATTTTTTATCATTAAAAAATGATGTTGACACGGTGATTCATAATCATTTTATTTATGCTACAATTTCTCTTCATAAATAATTTTTAATATTAACGATCTCACAATATTTTTAAAAAAGCGATAATCACTCATTCATGTAATTATTAGGTGATGTTAGCATTAAACTAACTAAAATATGGTT
The DNA here is from genome assembly GCA_033971965.1 of Cucurbita ficifolia. Lineage (NCBI taxonomy): Eukaryota > Viridiplantae > Streptophyta > Magnoliopsida > Cucurbitales > Cucurbitaceae > Cucurbita > Cucurbita ficifolia. Next base: position 19,287,226 of record CM066965.1, read on the forward strand.
TTGTTTTTTAAATAAAAAATAAATAAATAAAATCCTTGCTTGTAAAAATGAAGCAAAATGACGTCGTTGCATACGCCAAGCACCGTCCACCATTAAATGCTTAACCGCTTAATTTATCTCTTACTTTTGCGTACAAAAATTGAACTCATCAATATATTATGCTTTTTTTAATCCCAAAACTTTCATTTTAATATATATATATATATATATATATACATACATACACGTATAATTATATTATTTGACATATGGATAAATTATAAATTAAGTGCATTATCCAAACGTAAAATTACTAAATAATTATTCTAGAATCAGTTAGTTATTTCCAGCTTTTAAAAGGGAATCCAAAATTCTTTTCTTTCTTCATAATTACACTTTAAAAGCTACAAAAAACAGTCAATTTCAAAAGGAAATTAAAGAATTTTGAAAGTGATGAGTTCTCATACAACACTTAAAATTAAGTGAAATGCATAGTTAATTTCATAGTTCACAAATTCAACAATAAAATACATTCTATTTGATTGATTTTCCTAGGTGGTTTATAAAAAAAATATTTTTTTTAAAATGTAACGTTCGAGTAAATACAGAGTATATGAATGAATCAAAACCAAATCGAATGAGAGCGATCTTAAAGCTGATGAGCATACAACACTTGAGTAAAAACTCAAGTTATATCAGAATCAATAGGTGAAGTTATATTAGGATCATTAAGTGTCAAATCCAAATCTTAAATGTTGACCCTTAGAACATTGAACCAAGTCCTTTTGAAAAAGAAAAGTCTAATATGATTTAGACGTGTACATGAGATAAGTTGAAAACCGTGGATAATTAATTGTAAAAAAAGATGCTATAACTTGGTGTATCTATTGAATATGGTTTCAAAATGTAAATGCTAGTGTCTTGGAGTGGTCTATTAGTAATAGACTTTTCATATGATGACAAAATACTTTATGTTTATCCATTCATTTCAAGCTTCTATAAATTTGTGACCATTCTATGATGTGATGATATCTTATTAGTGAACATGAGTCATTCTAATCGTCCCCACTTACTAACATGAGTCCAATATAGTTTGTCCTCACTCACATGCATCTCAGAAAACAGGTCACTCAATATAGAATTGCTTTAAGTAAAGCACGCTTAATTATGAAATTTCTATGATTGAGTTATCGAAAAGGAATGTGCATTTTGTTAGTATAAGTAGTAACATTTGTTTTATGTTAAGCTTTTCTAAGTTATCATATCTTCATAATCGCTATCATTTAGATGTGGACTCGATTCATTTATGTAGTCCATTTACTCGGGTGTCACAGTAACACCATCTAATTTATAAATTGAGTTTGTTTTGATCTAATAACGCTAGATTCATGAATCAAATCTAACCGGTCATATCATCAGTGGAATCTCAAAATGTTTTGAGGGGAGATGGAAGGAGAGGAGGCTCGTGGTTTGAGGGGAAAAAGCAAGAGATGGGTATGAGCAGTGGTGGATTAGTGTAACCTCTAAAGGGAATTAATATGGCAAATAAAGTGTTTTTATCACCACTTTAATGGGATTCCACAATCAGATCAATCACACAAAATGCACTTTCAAAGATATAATAATAAAGTATTTTTTTACTTTTTATCTTACCCATAATGATTGCTACTACTATTTTAATTTCATCATCATTACAAGTAACCTAAAAAAACACTTGGTTAAAAAGATCTTGTCAGGCCTCGTTCAAATAGAAATATTTAAACGCACGATCATTTTAAAATAGATTAAATTTTTTGTTTGAATTTTAAAAAAAAATCCTTAAATAATATTTCAAATGAATTTTATTATCATTTTTACGTGAAAATTAGGTACGTTGTCTTAATTAAAATTTGGCAACAATATATCTCATAAATCTTTAGCATTTTTAATATAATATTATAATAGAAGAATGACAAACATCGTAACATCTAATCATTTTCAATACTTTTTCTTGATCCAATCATGTTTCCAACGTGTTTAACGTTTGCCAAAAGAATTCTATCATTACCTACGATGAGATAAAAGAGTCTTTTTTTTTTCTTTTACAAAGTTGAGTAATAAGAAAAAAATAATCTAATTTATATTTAATGAGTAAATATCGTATAATTTTAATTTTCTTTTTCAAAACTATCGCCATTTTCTTAGTTGAAAATTTGAGTTCTTCAATTAACTTTTAACAACTATTCTATAGAACTCTAATTTATAGAAACATCTTAAGCATAAAAGAACGGTATAAAGTTGGTATATTACGAGGTCAAACTATTTCTCGAATAAATTTTGATTGATAGTGGTCGATACTCAAATTTTAGCATTTTCAACTATCAAATGACCCTCGTGAAATCGATCGTACTTCTTTGGGTTGGCTGACTCCACTCAACTTTGGTTGGTGCTCGTGGTGGTTGATTTCTCGAATCTAACTGACCTTCTTTAAATACTATTTTTTATATTTGGGTTTTCAAGCTTTACGAGTTTTTAACCCAATCGATAATTTCATCATATACCTAAAAATTAAAATAATTATTTACACACTTGGGATTTGGAAGAAAAAATAAAACTCAATTCTATTAACAAACCTGAAAATAGTTTTCCTCCAAAAATTTTATTTATGAAAAAATAAAGATTGTTTACTAATAATTTATTAACCATATTTTCTTATTTTCCATAAACACATTGGCATCCCAGTCAGATTCAGAATTGTAGAAGCACACTTGAGGACTACTTTTTTCTTTTAAATTCTTAAAATCTAATTAAATTTTGAACAATTATAAAATAATAATTACAAAACAAATAAGTAATTTTTTGTAAAAAAATATCATTTTATTTTTTTCTTTAATATATATATATATATATTTATTTATTTATTTATATATAGATTATCTCAACCTGGATAAATATCTTCCCACTAAAATAAATTCAACACTATTCTTTGATATAACTTTATAAGCTGGTTCGAGTATAATTTAATGGTTTAAATACTTATCATATTCTTTTTTTTTAGAAGATTCAAATTTCTTTTTGTAATTTATATTTGTTGAACTAAAAATTCATATTTTTCAATAAATAAGAAAAGAAAATCCACACAAAAAAATAAATAAATAAATAAATATATATATATATATAACAACACTTAAAAAGAGAATCTCCAACCAAAATTTAATCATATCAACCACTGAAGTGAGTTGAGCTAGCTATTCCCTCATCAATTATACCCATTTTCAAAATCCCCGTCATTCAACTTGCCTTTCAAACAACATAGTTTCTTTTGTTCCCTACCCATTTATTCAAATCTAATCCCATTTACCCCTTACGATCACCAAGGGCTATTAAAAAGAAGTCGTAAATGTTACTCTTACAATTCATATCAGAATCTCGGTTCAACATATGATAACTTTGACATTCTTCCGTGACATGATTATGTTACTGTGAGAGCTCACATCGGTTGGAGAGGAGAACGAAATATTCCTTATAAGAGTGTGGAAACCTCTCTCTAACATACACGTTTTAAATCCGTGAAAATGACGGCGATACGTAACGGGCCAAAGTGGATAATATCTGCTAGCGATATTCACGGGCTATTACAATTACCTAACTGTCTTAAAGAATTTCTAAGAGTGAAAACTATTCTTATATGGATCTTTTGAGCATACTTTTTCTTCACTCACATACTTTTTAGAAAAAATTTCTATAGATCATTCAACATATGATTGTTCCAAGTAAAGCACGCTTAAGTTTGAAGTTCCTATGATTGAGTTGATAGAAAGGAAGATGCATCTTATTGGTATAAATAGTAACTATCCATTCTTTTAAGTATTTCAACTCATATAGTTTGTATTTAGTGGACCAACACAAATGGGTCAAGTTGATGTTTGATGGTGGCAAGGGGAACATTAAGGTAGTTGATTAGCAATTTAATGTCGGAAACCAAATGATCAAAACGGAACCATGATTTAACCTAAATTAGTGTGAGTCATATACCATTAATTCATGTAAGCAACTCATATAATTTGTATTTAGTGGAATGAATTTATGTCCTCCCTTTAATAATTAAGCTTAAATTGTATCAACATGAGTTAAGATGGGCTTCCTCAGTGTTTGGATCTCGAGAAATTATTCAATATGACTACTACAACAACACGTATAAGACTTATGAAAATTATCGTATTATTATTACTATAATTCATATTGTCTCTTATATCACTTTATGTTGAAGCAATTCTATATTCGTAATCTCATATTAAATATGTAAGAAATATGTGAATTAGAATAAAGATGTTAAAAAATCTGTGTTGGAGATAGTCTTATGAGACTTCGAAATCTGGATAGAGACTAAAAAGACGAACGGAAACAATTAAAAATACAAAATAAAATAAGAAAATGATGTAAAATTTAAATCGAAATAAAAGCAACACTACCAAAATTAAATATAAAATAAAATTCAATTATAAAACTGTATTATTCAAAAAAAAAATTACAAACGTGGATATAAGTTCGTGTACCATTACAAATCGAAATATAAACGATTCAAATACAAAAAAATGGATTGACGCTCTGAAACAATCCCATCTATGATCGATTAGCTTTCGAAGCTCCCCAATACTTGAAAAAAAAAAGAAAAAAAGAGTGAGTAAAAAAATAATTAGTAAGCAATCTAGTTGGCTCTCATAGCATCTAATTCCTAGTATGTCTCCATGAACTTTTCTGGGCAACTATAAGGAGTCATTTACCCGTGTAGTCCAAAGTCCCCTTTTAGGATTGGTTTACGGCATTGCAGCCTCAACCTTGACCCATTCCTACACCCAATAGAAGTACTTACCTTGTCAACTACCAGTGTAGTCACAAGTATCTTCCAATACCGATTTACAGAGTCGCGATGTCAACCTTGACTCATTTCTACACTCTATAGAAGTATTTACCCTAACCACCTACCCTTGTAGTCTCTAATCTCTTCCAAGACCAATTTACGAGTTCACCAGGTTTTTTTTTTTTTTTTTTAAAGTTTCCGAGACTTTTTAAAAAAAAATTTCTCTGCTACCTTATCCTCAAATTTGAATTATGAGGCCTTTCAATAAAATTCCAAAAATTCAAATTTAAATGGAAAAATCAGGTATATAATTTTTCACTTTTAAAAACAACTCAAAACAAGTAGATACCATTATACCATTATGATATTGTAAAGAAATATGAAGGCATTTAGCAAATCCTAATATGAATCGGTATGAGGTGCTATACTATCTAATATCAATGGTTTTGTAATGATCATAGTACCCATCTACTATGATCATTACAAAACCATTGATATTTGATAGTATAGTACCTCATGCCGATTCATATTAGTAGTAGATGGGTAGAGAGAAACGTGTACACATTTTTGGGTTGGGTATTCAAATACAATTCATTTTCACAATGATTTAGAACATTAAGATGGGAAAGAAAAAGTTTGGTTAGTGGGTCCTTTTAAAGCACGTTTAATCAGCAGCACCTTTCAACACATGATCGTGGGGCAAAATAAATATATATGTTAACATCTCCAAACTCATATCTTCTTGCTCTATCGATGGTGGTGGAGAGATGCCAGGAAGGTGCCAAATGACCTAAGAAAATGCTTCTTTTCCCCCCCTTTTCTCACACACCCAATACTAAAATGCCAAATGATTCTTTATAGAGAGAGAAAGGAGGGGGAACATAAACAATTATCAATTCATGAAATATATTTTTAAAGATCCAACGTAAAACTTTGATGAACATGAACATGAAGTGTTGAAGATGAGTGAATTTTGTATCACAAGTATAGTCATGTTCCTTTCTTAGAGTATGAAATAAAGAACCCTACTACCCACTTTAATTGGATCATATTGAAGCACCTAATTCACTCTCTTTCTTTAAAAGACACATTTTTTCTCTCCTTTTTTTTGAAGTTGGGACTGCAGGGTTTGGCCCCCATTGTCATTTTGCCTTTCCTTGCTCTTCAACATCCCATCACTATGAAATCAACATAATTTTCTCTATAGATCTTACAGTATTCGAATAAACATTTATGTATTTCTCCATTTACCAAAAACATTCACCACTATGCCTCCCCTCAAAAAAGTATATCGGTAATTGATGGGGTCATGCTCACTTTTACTTTTAGATTTTAGATTTCTTTTTCCCGAAACAAAAATGTTCGAGTTCATGTTTATAGACAAGATTTCTCTGAGATTCTAAATCGATTAGAGAGGAGAACCAAGCATTCAAGTGCGTAACGGTATTTACTAGCAGTGGGGTTTGACTGTTACCAATGGTATAAAAGCCAAACACCGGGCAGTGTACCAGCGAGGACGCTTGGCCCCCAAGGAGGTGGATTGTGAGAACCCACATCGGTTGGAGATGAGAACAAAGCATTCCTTATTAAGGGTGTGGAAACCTCTCTCTAGCCGACATGTTTTCAAACCATGAGGTTGACAACAATATGTAATGGGTCAAGCGGACAATATTTGCTATCGGTGGACTTGGGTTGTTATAAATGGTATAAGAGCCAGACACCGAGTGGTATACCAGCGAGGATGCTGAACTCCCAAAGGAGACGGATTGTGAGATCCCACGTTGGTTAGAGAGAAGAATGAAACATTTCTTACAAGTGTGTGGAAACCTCTCCTTAATAGATGCGTTTTAAAACTGTGAGGTTGACGGCGATAAGTAACGGACATTATCTACTAGTGGTGGGCTTGAGTTGTTACAATCATTTTCAAATGAACTAATACCTCAAACGATTTCATTAGAGTTTTATTACATGATACCACTCTAATATGTGAATTTAAGGGTGTATCCCTACTTAGCCCACATGACCAATTCAAAACACCTCCACTCGAACATGGTGATATGTCAAACTAGGCTACTAACTCGATCAACCCAATTTAATCTATCCATCTCTATCTCTACGGTATAATTACAATTTTGTAGCCAAGGCTGGGGCGTAGGCCTACATGTGAAGGCATCTAAAAGTTATTTATGGAACAAAGTTTGGCGAGTTAATCTTTGGTTTCTTTTTCAAAGAACCCAAAAAGGAAAAGAAAAGGCAAAAAAGAAAAAGAGGAAATTTTATTTGGAGTTGAGTTGATGATTAAATGTACATGGTCTGATGTTGTGAGATGGAAGATTATATGTAATATCTTTGTGATCTATTTTTAAGGAACATTGAGGGATCTACTTGGAGAAAAACCAACTTTTTTACTTTTGTTTTTGCTTTACAAATATATTATGAACAGTACGTAGAACAAGCTTGGTAGCTAAGAGAGGTCGATGTCGATGTCGATGTCGATGTCGATGTCGAAGTCGATGTCGATGTCCATGCCCATGCCCTACCATTAATTAATTTAGATACAGTAATGAATGCTTAAGTTTATTGTGGGTATAATAAACACGAAATGAAATGAAATGAATGAGAGCACAAAACAGAAGGAATCAAAGAAATAAAGAGAGGAAAAGAGAGAATTTGAAAAGTGGAAAGGGCATCTGGTTAGCCCTTATTCGAAAGGGGTGTTGAAGGATGGGTGGTGTTAAATTTGGAAGAACAGATATGAGTCCAGTCCATTTGAATCTGGAAACAAACCCATTTGATTTTAAGTTGTTGGATGTTTTGAGAGGGGAAATAGTGAATGAGGAAAAGGGTGTGGTGGGCAATGGAAGGGGCATGTAAGTGGATAGCCATGTGTGTTGACTTTTTCAGTATCAAAGGAAGAAAGCCGAGGGTTGCAGAAAGCAACAGCCAAAGGGACAGTCTCACGTGAACCTCACAAGTCGACCACCCAGGGATTGGATTTGGCTATGAGGATCATATCTTCATAGATCTATGGAGAAAGATAAATTTGCTTTTTTTTTTTTTTTTTTTCTTTTCTTTTCAGCTTGAATTATATTCATTCCTCAATTATGAAAGTTTGATTTTAATTATGCTCTAATCATTTTTAAAGTAGCTAAGTGTTGGTGGAACAAATCTTTCACTTAAATTACAAGTTTAGTCGACATTTTTCTATTTAATATTGACACAATTACTCGAGCATGCACAAGAAATGAGTGCAACTAACCTCGAAGAACAACATGTCCAATCAAATGGCCAATTAGTCATGCCCAAAGCAAACAAGCAAAGTTGTCCAGCATTGTTTAGCAATGCTTGTAGCACTAGAGTATATGAGAAGTATAAGAATGAATCAATTCAACCTCGGAATGAAATAGGGTTTTAAGTGTAACCCCCTATGCGATTCGAACACTTAATAGTCCCAACATTTCCTGCGACATGGTTACGTTTCCTATTTCTTGCTTCTTAAGTTTAAGAGTCCAAGCCCACCACTAGCCGATATTGTCTTCTTTGGACTTTCCTTTTTGGACATCCCCTCAAGGTTTTAAAACGCGTTTGCTTGGGAGAAGTTTCCACGCCCTTATAAACAATGTTTCGTTCCCCTCTCCAACCGATGTGGGATTTCACAATTCACCCCCTTCGAGGCCCAATGTTCTCACTGGCACTCGTTCCCCTCTCCAATCGATGTGAGATCTCACAATTCACTCCTTCGAAGTCCAACGACCTCGTTGGCACTCGTTCCTCTCTCCAATCGATGTGGGATCTCACAATCCACCCCCTTCGGGACCCAATGTCCTCGCTAACACTCGTTGCCCTCTCCAATTGATATGAGATCTCACATTAAGAGTAAAGACTATCTCCATAGACCAACACGAGTCATTCCAGCATGGTTTGTCCTCACTCACATGCATCTTAAGAAAATTTCTAGGAGATCCTCCAACATAGAATTGCTCCAAGTATGTAGAGTTCCTATGTGAGCCACTAAAAAAGGAAGGTGCATCTTGTTGGTATAGATATCAACTTTCATTTCCTTTAAGCCTTTCTTAATCATCCTATCCCCAAAATCTCTCTCATGAGATGTGGCTCGACTCATTCATATACCCCTACTTTACTCGGGTGTCACAACAAGACATGTTATAAACCAATTTTGTTTGGCGGCATTTCTCATCCTTTACCCTTTATTATTAATAATATATAAACTTGAATATGTTTGATGAAGATGGATGTGAGATGTTGGAGGTGGGAGGCGAAGGAAAAATAGCTTTCAAGGAAGGGAAGTGAGAGTATGAAAAGATAATACATTTGTACAACTATCTTCAACAATGTGGACGATATCATAAGGACCACACAGCTGGTTACCAATGCCATATTATTTCTCAGCATAAAGAATGAAGTGATTTAACCACGCACACTCCTTTTGTTTCCATGTTTTTGGATATGGGATTTTGTTTAGGATCTATATATTTCCCTTTACTTTATTCTCTCATCCCCCCATGTTTTTAAAGCTTCCCAAATAGTTTTCAAAAGACGATCACAATACTCTCGCATTATTATTCAACTCTTTACTTTTGATATTACTCAAAGGATTAGATTCCGATTATACCAAACAACACGATAACAGAGCTTGATAAATTACAGGAATCGAATGAGAATATTATTAAAAAAATTAAAGAAAGAGATTTTTGACGTCTCGATCATCATCTCCATCTAGAACGAAGATTCCCCATCTCATTCAAAATAGGGAGGGCGTGGTCTCCACAAAAATCGAAAAAATGGAGAGGAAGCGAGGAGGGGGAGGGCCCTAGAAATGATATGGGGTAAGTGGTTTAGAACAGTAATAAGGAGAAGGATATAGTGATGAAGTGGTTCCACCACTTTCTTCCTATATGCACTAAAGAATCTATCTTATCCCAGTGTTTTTTAAGTCGATGGCAGTGAGGGCTTTAAAAAGGCACCCTCCACCTCCTCCCCCCATGCCTCATGCATCATGCCTCATGCCTCTTGCCTCTTGCCATTCCCCCACGACGTGCTACCTAGCTTCTTCTTTTGTACTTAGCATAATTCTCTCACTTTTCCACCTCTCATATTAGGTTCATATGTTGTTTCATTCCTGCTTCAGGTTCATTCTCTTTCTATTTTAAGTTCATCAGCCTTGCACCTGACAACGACTTTACCCAAGAATAATAAGAATAAGAATAAGTATACACGTGAAAAAAGTTAGTAACAAAATGTGCGTTTGAAATTTTTTTTAGTAATAGAATGTGTGAGTTGAAACTAGTGAAAGAATGTGATACTCGAGTCAATGAGTGGGTTACGAATTAATCGAGACTAAGTCGGAATGAAAATGATCCTAAAGATAAGATTATTAAGAAAAGGAACCGAAAGTTATTACCTACCCAGCACCTGATATCATTAAATTTGTCTCTCACTTTTCCACCTCTCATATTAGGTTCATATGTTGTTTCATTCCTGCTTCAGGTTCATTCTCTTTCTATTTTAAGTTCATCAGCCTTGCACCTGACAACGACTTTACCCAAGAATAATAAGAATAAGAATAAGTATACACGTGAAAAAAGTTAGTAACAAAATGTGTGTTTGAAATTTTTTTTAGTAATAGAATGTGTGAGTTGAAACTAGTGAAAGAATGTGATACTCGAGTCAATGAGTGGGTTACGAATTAATCGAGACCAAGTTCGAATGAAAATGATCCTAAAGATAAGATTATTAAGAAAAGGAACCGAAAGTTATTACCTACCCAGCACCTGATATCATTAAATTTGTGAAAGTTTGTTAAATAATACTTCATTCCTATCGGTTTAAGGTCTAAATTTTGATAAGTGTATCAATTTATACCATATCTTACGTTTTGTTTGAAAAATGTTAGTTTATACGTATCCAAACTTCTAATTATATCAATTAAGCTTCTAAACTTTCGTATGTGAATCAATTTAGAATCCTCGTTTCAAATAACTAAATAGAGGTCTATATTGTTTTTAGAAGTCTCTACATGAAATTGTGAACCTAGTATGCATGCATATATAAAGTAATTCTCCTCAATACCATAACATTCTTTGATTTTATAAATTTACTTAGTCAAGGTTAATCTACTTTAATCACCCTAAATTAGTCTAATACTAAGGTTAAAAAGGTTAAATAAGATTTAAGTTTTCCCTACAATGGGCTCACGGCCCATTCGAAATTTAAAAGCCCACCCGTATGAATTGCTTATTAGGCCAACAGTTTATGGATCTTCCCTTCATTGGGCTCACGGCCCATTCGAAATATAAAAGCCCACCCTTATGAATTGCTTATTGGGCCAACAGTTTATGGTCTTCCCTTCATTGGGCTCACGGCCCATTTCAAATTTAAAAGCCCACCCGTATGAATTGCTTATTGGGCCAACAGTTTATGAATCTTCCCTTCATTGGGCTCACGGCCCATTCTATATTTCAAAGCCCTTCCGTATGAATTGCTTGTTGGGCCAACAGTTTATGGATCTTCCCTTCATTGGGCTCACGGCCCATTCGAAATATAAAAAGCCCACCCTTATGAATTGCTTATTGGGCCAACAGTTTATGGATCTTCCCTTCATTGGGCTCACGGCCCATTCCAAATTTTAAAGCCCACCCGTATGAATTGCTTATTGAGCCAACAGTTTATGGATCTTCCCTTTTTGGGCTCACGGCCCATTCCAAATGTCAAAGCCCACCCGTATGAATTGCTTATTGGGCCAAGAGTTTATGGATCTTCCCTTCATTGGGCTCACGGCCCAGCCTGATCTTTGACTCTGATGCGTGGTATTCATTCTCGTTCGGCTCTTGGGACCATGTCTCCCGAACAATCTCAGTACATATGGCGTTTCCAAATTTAGAAGCCCACCCGTGAAATTCTTATTGGGCCAGGTATTTATGGATCTTCCCTTCATTGGGCTCACGGCTCAGTCCAAATTTAAAAGGCCACCCTGGTTTCCAGTGATGAGAAAAGCCTTCTAGCTTCTACCATCCTTGTAATCTACTGACGTGCCAAGATCTGAACATAGACCACACTGTAACCTCTTGTGTACCGAATCCTAGACATCTAGACATCACCGTACGCCGTAACGGAGACTCGAACAATCCAACTCCGATCGCCGTTGTTCTTCCATTTCTCTATCTCAAAACTTATTCCTTCCAATTTCTTATCGACAAAACCTAGGGATTCGATTTCTGATTCCCGGAGTTTTCATGTGAATTCATCTTCCATCCATTTTTAGCCGGTTATTAGGGTCTGTTCTTCGAGATTACACTAAATGGAGGACCTGCCTCTTCCGTCAATTTTTGAACAAGCGAGGAAGATTTATAACGCAGCAACTGAGTCTGCGTCGGATCAGGTACCCTTATTGTACCTTTGTATTCCTTCGATGGGTTTGTGTATTTTGGTGGTTTTTATTTTCTCTTCCGTTTTGGGAAATTTAGGATGTTGTGAGGAAGGGTTGTGATGCATTACGGAAGTGCGAGGATATGATTGGGAAGTTGGGCTTGTTCTCAGTTAACGAGACTAAGGAGGATATCAGCACCGGAAATCTGAAATATATTATGGTAAGTTCTTATTTTAATTTTTTCTTTAGCATTTTGTATTCAAGGGTTACCTCATCATAAATAACATTAGTAAAATGATGACCGACGGTTTAATCAGAAGAGCTTATCAGCATAGACTTTGTTGTGGTGCTGATTCGTTGTAGTTGGGAAATAAGAAGTGCTACTTTGTAGTTCTTCCACAGCGATAGTAAAGGCCTACTTGAGTTTCTGAATGCTTAAAAACACTTTAGAAAGTCCTCCCGTTTCAGTATGTATGAAAGATGAGGATATAGGAGGAGGGATCGAAATGGTTTTGTGGTTGATAATTTGGTATAGATTATACTTCTTTTTAGTTAGATATGCGAAGAAGACTGTTCATATTAGGTATGGTTTTGCTGATTATACTTCTTTCTAGTAGGCATGTCTTTTGTTGGCTACAAATGAGGCTACTTACTCCGATTTTGAAGTTGTACAAAAAAGAAGTTAGAAAATTAGGGAGAACAAGGGATCAGGAATCTTCTTAGCCTTCTGGCATTGCACTTAAGATTGGTGCTCTGTTTTGTTTAAGTGATAAAGAGTGGAAAGTTGCAATACCATCTATTCATTTCACCACGCACCGCCCCCATTCACTTGCTTATCGTAGAATCTTTCAGTATACTATGCCCCACAAATAGAAATCTCAAGACCAATGTAATACCAACCGAACCTTCCTGATATCTATCATGCTACTATCTTTTATCCTTTTGCTTCTATCCTCTCAAGTTTCCTAAGGAATTCACAAAATGGAGTGACCACATTTACTCGTGCTTATGTACCTTTACTACCTTGCATTGAAAGTGATCGACGTGCTAGTGATAACTTGTGGAAGCCGAAATTTAGAGAAGTACCCAATAAATTCCTAATGATAGAACAATTAATAGACGAGTAGTCTAGATTTTCACCTGTGTATTTGTCAGGTACGTTTTGTCTTTTATAAAAATACATATGAAGAAAGAAGTAAGGAGTAAGAAAGAAAGATACACAACTCTTTGCAAATATATTTTCACCATCGTTTATAACTTCATTAACGCATAGGGTTCAAAGTACGTTATTTATGATTGATATTTCTTTGTAATGGGTAGTTTTAATGGCCTTTTCTACAGTCACCAGAAAATCCATATATTCTATTTCTGATAGTTGTTACCTGTAGGTGCCATTTTATCTTGCTGAGTTGACTGAGAAGATTGTACAAGATGACAGGATAGAAATCCTTAAGGCTTCCCAGGCAAAATTAAAGGTCAGTGCTGTCTACTATTTTACATCTGAGTAATTTCCGATGCTCATATTTCATGGTAAAATGAAATATGTGTGGATGAATAATAAAATTTGATCTTATTGTTTTAAGGCTTCATCATTAACTTTTTAAAATACGAATAATTAACATCTATCCAGGAGTTCATAGCATTTTGCGAAACTATGGAACTGGTGCCAAAAGAGGAACTCGAAACATCTACTGAAGGCAATTCGCTTGCAGATCGAAGGGCTCGGAAAGTAAGTATACCCACATCACATTTTGAGATTTTTTTTCCGCCGGAGATAGGGGAGCGATTATTGATGATGATGGGGTGACTGGGTTTTGATGTCATGACACAGATTTTAAATCATCAATTCTTGCATAATATGAGATGTTTCTTAATATTGTGGATGGAACTGCAGTTCCATTCTTGAACTTATTTTTTAATATTTGTTTGTAGATTGCGAGGTTCAAACGTCAAAAGGCTGCTGAGTCAAAGTTACTTGAGATAAAGGAGCGAAAAGAGCGCCGTGGGCGTTCAAGCAAAGCATCTGCTTTGTCTGCTCCTATAGAGGCTGGAGAGGAGGATGTGCTGGAAGATGATGGAGAGGAAGAGCGTGAGGTTAGTTGTTCTTTTTTTTTAATCATATAGCAGTAATATTCCATTTATCTCTATTTTCTGTCACATTGCCTGTTCTAGGGTGTGAAATATTTCGAACGTTGGCCGTTTCTCTTTTGAAAACAAAATTGCATTTCTTTCTATGGGCTTTTTATGTTTTTTCTTAGCCATATTGTGTTCTTTCTTTGCTGTAGGCTTGGCTTACGACCATCACTTTGGCAATCTGCAAGGTCAGTTATGCAGAATTATTTAACATCTTCAGGTTGTTGCTCTCTAGGATTGTACTCAAATTTTCCCGGACTGCTATATGTTCAGGCTTTTGATCTACTAGAGATGCTGAAGAAGGAGGAAGAGATGCTCTCTTCCATTAAGGAAATACAAGAAAAGGTAAGAAGCTACATTCCAGACTTTGTGCAAGCATGCTTAAAGCATTTTGTGCGCTGTTTATGTCATCACTCTATCGTTAATCAGAGCCATGATATGTCAAATAGATGAATTCTCCTTTATGTTTTCTTGTTAGAATTCTAAGAGCAACTGTTCTTTGTCTTATATGTCAGGATGGGGACAAGAACTTATCTAGAGAGATTCTTGATGATCGTATGAAAAGAGCAGAAGATTGGCATCGTGACGGGGTCATGAGAGCAAGGTATTCAAAACCAGCGCCACCAATCACTTGTGCAACGTTTGCTCGGGATGTTTTAGAAGGGAGAGCAAATGTGTCTGAAACACATGATCACAAACATCAGCCTCTCATATTTGGACCAGCAAGTCTTGTAAGTGGACCCCTTACGAGTGAGAGGGAGAGGTTGGCTGCCCAGGTTTTCCAACCTGGCTTTAGGTATGTAGTTTTTAAAAAGTTGAAGTTTTTGAAATTTTGGCTAAGAATTCATATCTTTCCTCCAGAAAGTTGAAAAATATTGAAAGCAAGTTGTGATTCGCAGTTGTATGATACACATGGATAACTTAATTTATGGGTTGAAATTTTGTGTGGAAGGATGCCAACCATGAGCATCGAGGACGCAGGGCTGAGGGAGATGGAAATGATGAACAAATGGCAAGAGAGGACTGCTAAGTTCATAGAAGAAGCAAACTCCGCATGGTATAAGGATGACACTCAAAAACCAGGGCCTAGTGAAGATGCCGATGACGAAGACGACGATGCTGCCCAGGAGAAGGCCAGAGCATGGGATGACTGGAAAGACGACAATCCTCGAGGTGCGGGCAATAAGAAGCTTACGCCCTGTGGGTAGGAGGAACTGTAATCAGAGATTCCGAAGTTCCATGGATTCGAGATCCGATTATTATACATCATTTACATGTAACGGAATCCTTGTTGATGTGAGGTTGAAAGTAGAGTTGGTGTAGTTTGATTGTTTCTTACCGTAGGATGGATGATAACTTCTGTACGATGCTACCTACCTTTTGTTCGTTATCATTCAACAAACCAGATAAATTTTCCATTGATTGCAAAGTCAACATCCAATCATATCTCATTCCTAAAAGGCCCTTGAAGATAATGTGATAGTGACATGTGGATAGGTGAATTCTTAATGAACTCCCATCCCCAACACGAATGGGAGATGTTTTATTTTATTGCAAGTTTCAGTAGGACTTGATATGTAATTTAATCTTTAAATAAATAAAAACAACTTTTCACGAACTGAAGAAGCATTCATTCAAGAATCGTTTCCAAGCAAGTTTAGATGATGGAATCCCAATTTCACGTTCATATTGAAGGTTTGAGAAATGACCAAAACAGAGACTATTTTTATTTTCATTCGTATAAACTGAACTCCATTGATTTGTTTTTGTCAATTTTGAGAATCGTACATGATGTGTATGAAAAGAAATCAAGAAACCCATAAATATTTACCAGCAAAGTAAAAAATAACTTGAAGCTTACGTGAATCATCACCACCGCTCTTCGTGAAGCAATTGTCTCCGCTTTAACCATCAGTGATTATCATTCCCAATGCCCATTTCTGCCAATAAAGGATTGAAACCCATGAAAACTCAGCAGGATTTCAGCTCTCAATGCACTGAAATCCACTGCAAACCCACAGCCATATGGCGAACAAAACCAGACATACAAACAAGTCGATGGACAAAACAACCCAAACATGCTTCCGCCATATTTGCTTTGCTTTCTGACGCTCATATGAACCATTCTTTTGCATCAGCAATGTGATATCTCTACTGCATAAACCATTGTTATCGTCATACAGATCCACAGAATCATCCACAGTTGATGCGTATTTTCCCTCTTCGCTATTAGCATCTCCAACCACTTTCTTCTTCTTCTTCATTAGGCTACAGGGTTTCGAGAACTTCGAAAGAAGCGATATCTTCTTTCTTTTATCTGAATCCAAACCCGACGACGTCTGGTCCTGATTCGACGTTAGGATACGCCGGAAAATCGAATCGAACTGCGATTGAAAGCAATTAGAAGTGAAATTCTCGAAACCCTTGCGTAATTCGCTTTCGATGAACTCCTCGAAAGCTCGCCTTAAGCGGTTTAAGAAACCACAAACCTCCGATTTGTAAAGGTCCTCATGGAAGATTCCAAAATAAACGAAGGGACCTTCGATCAAAAAGGTGTACACTCTGTTTCTGACGGTATGAGAGAAGGTTGAGTGATGAGGAGGAGCTTTCTCGATGCATCTGAAAGCCAAATCATTGAGATTCGGCTCTCGATTGAATTCAGCAAGGATTACAGTTCCTCTTGCAATGCAGGCATAGAACACAAGATCTGGATTCGAAACCATTCACGGATTCAAATGAAACCCCCCACCGCTTCGATTCTCGTAGAAAGGAATTCAGATTCTCAAATTCGAATCCGATCGAAAATAAATTTCAATGTGAGATCACAGAATCAAATCCCACAAAGTCGGTTGGTTTGACGGATTTCACAAAAATCAGGGACTCCAAATCAAGTCCCGCATTATAGCACACACATTCGTGAATCTCCGTGAACAGAATCCAGAAACTTCGATTCTAATTCTGCATCTTTCTCATCAATTTTAATGTATGAAGAGAAGTATAAGAATCCCTTGGAGAACGGTTTTTCTCTCTCTAGGGTTTGGACTTTCTGTTGGAAGAAGAGGACGGGGAAATTGTTGTATACGAAAGGGCGGAAAAAGACATTACAGAAACCAACAGAAAAACGATTGCCAGCGTGGCATTCGCCCCCCTATTAATTGCTGATATTACGTAAAAGCCCCCCTCCAATCCTGTGGTTTTGACTTATAGTCATTATCATTATCTCCTCAAAATTGCTATAAATAAATAAAATTTAATTAACTAAAAAAGTATATAGAGATGGGGAGGAACAAACATATCTTTAGAAATTCAGCTTTGTTCGGAAGATCTTTGTTTTCTTTTAAGGATAAAATTTAACTTTTTTATAACCGTTCTCCTATTTTCTTTTCTGGCAATATGTTAAATCGGTTAATATTAGTTTCAACCTGCAAAACAAATAGGCATTAGACATTTATGCCTTAAATTACCGTTGTTAATGGAGAATGCGATGACGTAACTCCCTTTAAAATTCTTTGCTTCTATCACTTATAGGCACCACTCCCCTCGATAGTTTATCAACGAAGTGATGCGAGTTTTTAGTCTTTTCATATGGGCTCGGCTTAAATTTTGATGGATTTGCAAATAGTTCTAAGGTTTTGCTATTACGTTGGTCGAGTGTGCTATATTTTCAACCATCCTTTTACAAAAGAACTTCCACCTTTGAATTTTGAATTTTGTTATAATTACAAAGAAAAACGTTGCACCTATTATCGATGAGCAAGAGAATGAATGAAGACGCCATACGAACCAAAAACTTGGATGAGTGCTAAAATCTTATTTGCTTATATATTTCAAAATTATGCTTCAAGATTACTTTTTTTTTTAACCTCTTGAAACTTGCCAAACAACTAAAAAAACATCCTCATTTCATTTTCATTTTCGTCCTCCCTTTCAATTCCAAAAGCTTAGTCCGAAGGGAAAAGAAAAGGATCCATTTTCATTTGGCTTCGGTGGTCTTTCAATGTCCTCCTTCGTTGTTGCAGGATGGGTTACAGCAAGGTGAAAGGTTAAGGCATCAGCATCTTTGGCTTTGGCTATTGAGTATTATAGCTCAATGGGGTTCGTCTATTTCCCACTTTTCTCGCATCTGAAATCAGTTGCTTCTTGAACATCACAATGAAAGCTTCAACTCTCTCATTCAACTCCTCTTTCGACAACCCAATTTCCTCTTCTTCTTCAATTTCCTCTTCTTTATCCATCTCCTGCTCTTTGATCTCAAGTTCTTCCACTTTTTCAGGCTCGCTGTTTCTAAGCTTCTTCTTCTTCGTCGGCTCTTGGGTGTGGCTTTCACTGTAACTTGCAGGACTGGAAGTGAAGAAGATTGTTACAAGGATGAGATTCAACACAAGGAACACCCAGATCCGCCATTGCTCAACCAAGAAAAACAGAACCACAGCTCTCTTCAAACAAGCTGCCATTAACACTACCGTTCCAGCTGATAACACACCTCTGCTTATACATTCTTTACCTTCAACCTCTCCTTGCTTCGATTCCCTGCAACCTTCCTCCGCCCTCCACATGTTTGATGATTTTTACTCAAAAATTTGAACTCTCAAATCCTGCTGTGTTTGTTTATATGGTGGGAAAGGAATTGGTTTGAATTTGTTGGGTTGTGTGGGGTGGGTGTGGGCCAACGTTGGAAGCAGCAGGCTTTAATGATATCCAAGGGACAAGGTGCAGCTGCTGGGGAAGACAAGAAGACATAGATATGCTAAAGCCTGCAACTTTCACGGCCTTTTCTTTCTTTTTTTATATATTTTCTATGGGGTTTAGTTTATGATTGCTCCAACTTAGGAATTAGGATTAAAGTAATGGATGTGCTCATGTTGGGTCCTGGCGTGCTCATTCCTTGTCTTTCTCGGATGCCTAATTCATGTGTTCTTAGCTTCGTTGGGAATAGGAGAGAGCTCATTCTAGTTGCTTTTTTACATAGAGGATTGTGTTCAAAAAATATATATTTGATTTATTTAAAAAAAATGTGTCTTTTTTTTTAAAATTTTGAAACTTGGTTTGAGAATGATATATTTAGAAATAGGGTAATTTGAAAATTTTAGAAAATTGTTTCTAAGGAAATTGATGAGTCCAAAGAATTAAAATACATTTGCCAAATATTTTCTACAAAACGGATTAGTCCTGAATTTCAAAGCCATTGAAATTACCAAGGAAGGATAGAATAAATAAAACTATTTAACCAAAAAATGAAACGGAAGACATAAGAGCATCTCTCTCAACAAGTTGAGAGGTGTTCTTAACAAATACTTAATTTAACTATATATTTGGTCCCTTATAATTTATAATTAAAAATAATGAATATTAAATATGACTTGGATATGTATCTGTTCATTACCAAACAAGAGTCTTCCTTGGTGTTAGCATCGGTTTTCCTCCATTGGCTCCTCACCTTGGAAGAAAAAACATCAATAAAACATTAATCACTAATGTCAACAAATACTCCGACCATTAAAAATTCAATAAGGCATACATCATTATTGTAAGATTTTTGATATGTGTGAGCTATCTTGTGTGCACCTCAACTAATTTCACTGTCAATATTTTGGGTAATATTTCTAATTTTCTTCAAATTTCATTTTAGAGATAAAATAGTCCTTGTAAAGATCATATCATATCAGAAATCTCGTTCTCAACCAAATCTTGTAAGGAAATAACAGAGTGGAAAAAGCTATACAAAGAATCCGATGTGTCTGGGAAAGTGAAAAACACCTGCAAAAGATCTCACTTCTTTCATTTTGGTACTAAAAGGTCTCACCTTTCATCAGTGAAAAAAGCAGTGTAATGTCAATGCCTAGTTGATGATGATAGAACAACAATTCAAAAAAGTAGATTCGAAGGCATGCTTGCTTCAAAACATGTTGAGTTACATAGATCATCACAAAATGACCCTATTTGTTTCATTTCACACCATCATCACATTGAAGCTGAAGATATTCCTGATGCTTTTTGTTATTGATTTTTTTTTCTTTTTCAATAAATTAAACTAAACATTAGAAAGCAAGCTACAAACGATGTGAAGCTAAACACCAACCTGTGGATTCCTTGGAAAAGTAAATTCTGAAGAACTGTGAGGAGAACCGACGTGTTTGATGGCCAATCATATCCAGGTTCTGATTGTGTTGAAGGCCGAAAAGAAATCACCATTATTACTACCATCTTTCTCTAGACAAAGATATGAGCTGCGGGAAAAAAAAAAGCAGGAAGTTCAGAAAATTGTAACCAAGCACTTAGGATCTGAACCAACCAAATGATCAGTATATGGACAGAACCTCATCAAGTATATGGAATTTGCAAGTAACATAATCAGCACTAGAGTCTTACCAAATAATAGTAGAAAAAGAATTCTCGGGTACAAGTTGTTTCAAACCTTTTCTAGTTGAATGTTAAAAACTAAACTAAACTAAACTCTCAAGGGGTGTTTAGGGTAAGGGTGTTGGATCCGTTGGATTGCCTTTTGTACACAAATTTATATTTGGTCAGTAGATTTTTTTATTCCAATCTCCTACTTAGTTAGTTGGTCCACTAACAGTGTTGAATTATACACTAGCTTCCATAAATTCAAACCCACAAGCTAAAACAAATAAACTTCTAAACCTCATTCCTTGCATAATCTAAAATAAATTGTAGAAACTCAGAGTTCCCAACCCCATGAACCAACTGCCTCCTAAAAACAGTTCGAAAATAAAGTGAGATTTTTTCCTTTTCCTGGTTGAAATTCATAGGTGAACAACAGAATGATTAACATTCGTAACCAAAAAGCTGACTTGGGCTAATGCCAGAAGAAAATATTGAACTCAATTAAGGAGTCGGCCATCTGTTCCTAAGAGAACACTAAAATGAGTTTTTACCATGTAAAACATCCAAAATATTGCAGGCTACTATGAGTTATGTTCCCCATTCTAAATAAAATCTCAACATCATATGCCAGTTCATCATGTTCAAAATTGCAAAAGAGAATGTGTAACCAACCTGACGAGCAACTTCAGACAGCTGTCGACTCTCCCACGTCGATTCTCTGTTCAAGTCAGACCTCTCAAACTGAGGCTCAAATTTTAGTTTTTCACCCAAGCTCCTTTTTCCATTTCTCTTTTCAGGAGAAATATTTTCATCTGAAATGCCCATGGCTTCCCTCTTGCGTTTGCTTTGTCTAGTACAATTGAGGTGTTTCTTGTCTACTTGGCAAGGAGAGCAGTTCGTAACTACACATATTCGCCCGCATTTAGTATTAGGATTTATTTCAGAGTTCAACTCAAAACTTGGACAAATCAAATTCATTATTTCATCACTTTCCTGTTTCACTGACAATGCCATCAGTTCTTTCTTACTGTTTGCTGCATTCTCGAGAATTTCGGAACTATTGACCTTAACACTGGCAGTAACACTAGTAGGCACTGATGTAGAGTCGACATAACTTCCAGTTGATGCGAGTCCTGGATCCAAGCAGGTTAATTTCTTCATCTTGCTCTGATGCTTAGTTTTGGAATGATCATCACCAGATTTTCCGTTATCATTAACTAGATTAGTGGAAGTCGTACATGGAGACAGGAAAAAACACTTATCACGAGGATTGATTGGCTGGTCAGGCGTGTGACCATTTAAATTCCCACGTTTCATGTTCCCTTGTGGTTGCCTCCCATTAGAATTTCCACTTGCACCGCTGTAACTGTCAGTTTTATCCTCCTCCGGCAAACAAGATTTTTTTTCCACATTCCCACTATCAGCCATCAGAGATGGTGCAGAATATTCATTATTGTCAGATCTCACGTCACCATCTTTCAAATATGGCCTGCAAAGGGAAATGATGCATGATGGATGATGAGGTTTTGTTAGTTGACTACCATGCAACCTGCAAGAGCCTGTTTTACATTTTCCAAATTGAGACGTCCTTCTTAATGTATGGAGCTTTACAGATCTCTTTAACACAGCACCATGCACCCTCTTCCCTATATCTGTCTTTCCAATTCTGGTAGGGAGGCCTCCTTCCTCCTTGGCCTTCTTTTTTACTAAAGGTTCCTTTTCCTCAAGGACTTGGCTATCTTTTACATCAATACCTAGAGGTAAGCTATAATCCAGGTAATTCCTTTCTAATGCACGAATTCTCTGGGTGCATCTCTTCCCATATGATCTGCGCTCCTTGGTTCTCACTACCATGGAGGAAGAGTCAGAATCGTGAGCGTGGACAATGTCCACTTGAGAAACAGATGAATGCTCGACAGACTTTGGCACACGTTCATGTATTGCATGGGCTATCTTTTCCATCTTCGTGTTCCTCAAATTAGAAGACACTGTTTGCAGTTCTGATGAGGAAGGACAGGAAGAATCTGGCTCAAGGATAGACTGACTAGAGAGAGTAATTTTATTCATAATCATCCCTTCCAAAGGCTGCATTTTGTCTTTTTTCTCCTTCTCCAACTGGAATTGTGCCTCTTTCAACTGTATTCTAAGATTTGTTATCACATCCTCCGCCTCATGAAGTTTTGCTTCAAGCTCTTCAACTTTTTTCCTCTGGCATAATGATGTAATTTCTGCTTCACGCATCTGCGAAGGAGAATGTTATGTTCATTTGGATGAAATAAGAAAAGCAGTTAGAAATGGCTACTACAATAATAATGATACTATTTTTGCCCATGTTAGATCGATAATCAATTCAGTTTATTGCAAAATTGGAAATGGCCACTACAATAATAAACCAGGACTAATTGGCTATGCTTCCATAATGCAAGCAAGGTAAAAAGTGGGCCTTTTTCAAATTCCTATTCCATGGTTTTAGTCTTATAAACACATCAATGGACTCTGAGAGCATGCAACTAGTGAACTTGAGAATTCAAATATCTGGACTATTTTCACCTATTTCCAATGTGTTTGAAATGCATTGTTAACAACTCCAATGAGTCGCTTCTGGCATTTAATAAAATATTCTACACCAGTCAGCCTTTATAAACCATAGCAAGCTGAAAGCCTAGATGAAAACCCCCTGGTGAATTATAGATGGAAGTTAAAAGTCCCAAAGAAAGTGAAATTCTCCACTTGGTCCCTTCAATGTAGAAGTCTTAGTGCTGCTGAAAAGTTACAAGGGGAGTTCCCAAGTTAGGTTATCTCCTTCTGACTCTGCCGCTTTTGTTTTAAGAGGCTGGGGCACTCGATCATATTCTTCTCCATTGCCCTTATGTTCAAAGGGTTTGATGCTACCTTATGACTTCGTTACGGCCATATGTCTTCCAGATAAGGTGGATCTCTGGCCTGTGTATGTCTAGGAGGAAAGTTGTTTAAAGGCAAATCTAAAATTCTACGAAACTGTGAGGTGATTTTTGTACATTATTATTAATGATTTAAACGCTTTGATTATGTAGCTCTCTTTTGTGTGGGGGTTCTCTCAACTCCCAACCCCTAGGTTTTTTTTTCGTCTATGATACATCATATGTTTCTTGTAAAAAAAAATTAAGAAATATATGTATATGTAAGGGCCAAGGTTTCATAAAATTCTTTGCTTGAAAGAGCAAACTTAGTTCTTCAACAAACATCAAACTCCACCGAATTTCTTATTATCTTTATGAATCATGACTTGTTTTAACATACTTGTTAAGCAACATTAATCAGAATTTTGAAAAGGAAACAAATGATAACTTATAAGAAATTAGTTTAAGATTTCAATTAAACTAGTGTAAATTATTAACAAGTCATAATCTCATTGACAGAATGTCTCAGACTATTAGCCCGAAGTGATTAATTTTGGTAACCACATTTACAATGGGGAAGAGCCTTGAACTATATGTAGGGGTTAGAACTCTAGCCATTTGCAAGAAACTATAATCAAGAAAACATGAAATTTCAGATCATCTTCAACGATGGTTTTGCTGAATGTAGGTTTGGTAACTAAAGGTATGAAATTTAAGTGTGAGAAGGGTAATGCAAAAGAATCCAATTACGTTCTGCATTTAGATGCCATCAACTTCAAGTACTTAAGTCTACTAATGGTTCCAGAGACTTCATAAAACTCAAATGTAGCCACAAATTTTCAAATGAACTCACAAGCGACACAAAAACACAGAAGTTATCATAAATGAAGAAAATTGAATTGCCAAAGCCAATAGTGAGAAATACAAATCTAGCTAATTAAGCAAAAATTTTGGCATATTTCGAAGTCCATTGCGATTACCATACAATATCACTATTTGGTTCTTAGTTCCATCAGTTTGAAGCTAGATTCTAGTATGTTGCTGCCTGATAAAGGCATTCCCCTGAATACAATTCAGTCAGAACTTATGTATTTTATAACAATGACACCTTTTCTGTCGGTAATTGTAACCATTGTCTTACACATAAAAAAATTAGCCAAATAAACCAATGGATAATAGGTCATTGCATAGTGGGACCTTACAGTGCTATTACAATGTAGAAAATCATAGCTGGCTAACAAACCATCAGAGACACACGATGATAGAATAAGCGTATCCAGAAGAAACATTGATAAAATTCACAAATGCACAGCAATTTACAAAAGCATAATCGATTAATGAATTTTAAATTTTTGAGAATGAATAAGAAAGAAGAAGACGAAAGTGAAGATAATACTAAAAAAGATTACCTTAGAATCGACCAAGTTCTTCAAGCGAAGGAGCATCCTGAGCGCCTCATCCTTAACAGAAGAAAGATCCTGCTGGAGATAACGAGCTTCGCGCTCGGATACCATTACGCGAGTCGCTGCCTCCTTCACCGTGTTCAGAATTATGTCAGCATAAGCCTTCTTGAGCGCCTCCATTTTCTGCAACCACGCAAAGAAAATCAAAAAACGAAAAATCCAATGTTTTCCAGCACAAAGACAAAAAGGATTCCACGACTTCCAAATTTCGGAAATCGGGAATCAGAAACAAACAAGCAAATACGCATCAGTAGAGAAATAGCATTTCCGGTTATTGACATGGTGAATGAAGATAACCAAATGGTAAAACCAAAATGCTGAACTCATAGTACCTGTTCTTCGTCCTCCATAGCCGAATAAATATAAAAACTTCAAGCTCGGATTAACCAAATGAAGCAGAAGGAGAACAGAAGATCAACTCAACACAAAACTTCTCCGTTCAATCCGATTCTGTTGGATTTGCCCTCGATTTCAAGTTTTGAATTTGCTCAGATTCGGGTTTGTACTTTAGCAGATGGGAATGGTAGTTTGGGGCGCATTTCGGCGGGGGAGCGGTTTCTGTTACAAAGAAGGAATGGTAGAAAACGACGACGTACCAAGCAGTGTGTTAAGCGAAACGATGTCGTTTGGGAGAGCTTCCACGTGAGCCATTCAGATGCCACGGTTTCAAAGGCGCGCAAGAAATAAGAGCTTTGTGGGACCCATGAGGAAAATAATTGTGTGAAATCTGAACTCTACTTTTTTGGCTTTTTATTTTATTTTATTTTATTTTATTTTATTTTTCAGAGCGCGGGTTTTTTAACGCTCTACTTTTCCAATTTCAAATTTTGAAACGAGGTCGTTATGGCGCATGTGTAGATCCATTATAAACATAATTCAATTTCAACGTGGGCCTAGTTTTATTTTTTTATTTTAATTTTCAGTTTGAACTTTATAATTTTAGCTTAATTTTAAAAATCATCCCGAAATTATGTTTACACGAATAAAAACTTCATTTATTTATTTTATTTGAGCCTTTAATTTTTTTTTAAAAATGTTTGTGGCGTGATATTAATTTTATTAAATTAATAATTTAATGTATTTTTCTGCTAGGCCTGCTTCATATCAGAAGATTCAGGCCCAAAGTGGCCCGTACTCTAATTAAGGCCTTCACTTTTAAGCCCAATAAGCCCAAGTACCATCTCCGTAACCAAACTCCTCCTCGTTTGAAACTCTCATCTCCACCGTTCATTAGTAATCACAAAAATAATCGTTAAGAATCCAGCCACAGGGATAGGAGCTAATGGTTGTTATTAATTTTTTTATAATTCAACTAAATCTAATTAAGAATTTTTTTTTTCATTGGGTCTTTGAACTTATTATTCTCTAATCCCTCAATTTTAAATTATATTCAATAAGTCATTTACCTGTTTAACATTTTGCAAATTTAAAGACGTACAGACAAAAAAGAAAATTAAAAAATTAATTAAAAATTTGTTTGCCATTTATTAAATTTAAAAATTCACAAAATTGAAAGTTTACAAATCAAAACAGATGTAAAATTTTGAGTTAATTAATAAAAATAAGACAAATTAGAAACTAAGTATAAAAGTTAAAATAAAATATGCTTCTGATTTTCATTAGTTTAATATAATATATAATATTGGGTAAGTTAACTTAGAAGTGATGTTTTCATTAAAAATAATTTTTTATAACAGAAGAATCTTTCAAAGGAGTGATTCAGATTTGTTATGCGTTACAGTAGTTTTAAATGAATTACACGATAAAAAGTCTTGGAATCATAACCAATTTGACTAACTTGCAGAAAATAAGGAGTTTCAATCCAAAAATAATTGGAGTTATTAAGATTCAAACTCTTCTAAATTATATATAATTGGCTTTTAATTTACTTAAAAGTAATTATGGAAGTTGGTAAAGAATTTCAAAAATTAAGAATATATAAATAAATGAGAAAATATATTAATATATTTTTATATATACATTAGAGATATCTATTTTTATAAGAGCGGGTTGAAATTGAGAGAGAATTCTGTCTAAATAGAAAATGAGGGAGTGAATGGGGAACATTCTTTTCTCCGGTTAGATAATTGGAGCTGGGACGGAATTACATTCTCGTCCGCCTACCCAACCAATTCTAGTCTCCATTCCACTTAAGTGGGGTTTGATAACTAAAAAAACATTAGGGGATTCAATAAATTTAGTTGATATTCGAATAAACAAAGGGTACTAAAATGACCTAACGAAACTGCTCACGAATATATGTAATTACAGTTGCTTAAAAAATTGATAGTTATTAACTATGTCGACAAAGTACACTTTCTTGTTTGGCAACTCAATCATAAGAACCTTATAGTTAAATGTGTTTAGTTTTACATCATCCTATATTACGAAACATTTTAAGAATTTTCATAAGAAGCATATGAGTGAAGACAAAGTATGCTCAAATGATCCGTATTGGTCTGCGGAGATAACTTCCCTCTTAGAAACACTTCAAGACAAATAAGCAATGTAGTCATGTAACTGCAGAGGAAAGTTGGGATCATGAAGTGTCAAATCTAAATTCCAAATCCGAGCGTAGGGTGGTATAGATGACATTAAAGTACAATATCTCACAATAGGATGTGATTTGGAGACAAACCAAAGCAAAAGCTCCTAGGCATATAACACTCATGTGAAGGAGGGATACATGAAACCAGACCACATCCAAATTAGACTAACCCTAAGGATACGAGGCTATGGTTAAGAAAATCTTAAAATAATTAATAGTTACGGCAAAATATGCATTTTCTTTTTCGATAATTCAATCATATGAACTCTAAGGCTAAGCGTGATTAATTCTTTGTTGAGCGACCTCTTATGAATGACTCATGTGAGCGAGAATAAAAGATCACGAGAATAAAATATCACAAAAGAACTTGTGTTGTATATTGGATATTTAAAATGTTTTTATATTATACCACCACAATAATTAAAAAGAAAAGTAATAATAATAATAATAATAAAAAAAGAGAATAATTTTTTTTTTATAGATTTAATTCTCCATAAAAAAAAAAGATTAAATGAAAGAATAACTAATCTAGCTGGAATAAACTTTTTTTTTGGAAAATTAACATTTTCCCTCCAATTTCGGGATTTTTTTTGTATAAAAAAATATAATTTAAGGTTTCAGTTTTTTTCTGTTCCAAAATTGTATTTATGTGGTAGGTTTGGAGTCAAAGGCTTCACAGGATGTCTTCCCTTTCTTATTAACGGAAGACAGTCAAACCTTTTCATTTATTTAGACAGCTCCAACTCAACTCCGCCCCCCTTTTTTATTCTCTTTGCTAAATTACCCTCTTTTTCTCTCTATTCCCTTTTTACCCCTCCCTCTCAATTTTATTTTTATAGATCTTGGGTGGCATTTTGGGGAAAACGTTGGTCTTTTATCTTTAAATTATTGGAGTTTTGATATTTATAAAAGAAAAAAATTGGAAAACTTGAAAGCATTCATGTGAGGAGGAAAGCTCAAAAGGAGACCGTCGTTTCCAGGTTTAGGAGCCTCAGCAATCATTTCGGGGGCTCTGATTTTTGTTTTTCGCCATGAAAATCTCCTCCACCTTCCTTCTCAATCATCATCTTCTTCTTCTTCTTCTTCTACTTTCTGCTTCTCCGTCTTTTTCTGCAGTTCAGGAAGACGACATAAGATGTCTTCGAGGGGTTAAGACTTCGCTCGTTGATCCTCTTGGGAAGCTCACTTCCTGGGATTTCAAGAACACGTCGGTCGGAAATCTTTGCAATAAATTTGTCGGACTATCCTGCTGGAACGACCGGGAGAATCGCATTCTGAGCCTTGAGCTCAGAGATATGGCGCTCTCTGGTTCCATTTCCGAGGATTTGCAATACTGTGTGAGCCTGCAGAGACTGGATCTGTCTGGTAATTCCTTTTCCGGCGCGATTCCGCCGCATATTTGTAAGTGGCTTCCGTATTTGGTTAATTTGGATTTGTCTAACAATCAATTTTCCGGCCCTATTCCGGCTGATCTCGCCGGATGTTCTTATTTGAATTCGTTGATGTTGTCTGATAATGCGCTTTCGGGTACGATTCCAGTTGAGCTTACGAGTTTGAGTAGGCTTAATAAATTTTCTGTTGCGAACAATCATCTCACTGGTTCGATTCCTGAATCTTTTAATAAATTTGGGAGTGAGGATTTTGATGGGAACAGTGAGTTATGTGGAGGGCCTGTTGGATCGAGCTGTGGTGGGTTGAGCAAGAAAAATCTAGCGATTATTATAGCTGCTGGTGTGTTTGGTGCTGCAGCTTCTCTGTTATTAGGTTTTGGGTTATGGTG
This sequence comes from Cucurbita ficifolia, assembly GCA_033971965.1. Taxonomy (NCBI): domain Eukaryota; kingdom Viridiplantae; phylum Streptophyta; class Magnoliopsida; order Cucurbitales; family Cucurbitaceae; genus Cucurbita; species Cucurbita ficifolia. The sequence goes on from CM066965.1 coordinate 19,316,580, forward strand.
GTGGTATCATTCTAGGATGAACATGAAGAAAAGAAGGGGATATAGGGATGGGATTAGTGGGGATTGGGCTGATAGATTAAGAGCCTATAAGCTAGTTCAAGTTTCCTTGTTTCAAAAGCCTCTTGTGAAAGTTAAGTTAGCTGATTTGTTGGCTGCTACTAACAATTTCAATGGTGAAAATATAATGGTTTCTTCTAGAACTGGAACTACTTATAGAGCTGCTCTTCCAGATGGCTCTGTACTTGCTATAAAGCGGCTCAATACCTGCAAGCTTGGCGAGAAGCTGTTTCGGACGGAGATGAACCGGTTAGGATCGTTGAGGCACCCGAATTTGACACCCCTTTTGGGATTCTGTGTTGTGGAAGAGGAAAAGCTTTTGGTTTATAAGTATATGTCTAATGGGACGTTGGCTTCTTTATTACATGGAAATGGTGAGATATTGGATTGGGCAACTAGGTTTAGGATTGGTTTGGGTGCAGCTAGGGGTCTTGCTTGGCTTCACCATGGATGTCAACCTCCATTCATGCATCAAAACATATGTTCTAGTGTAATTCTTGTGGATGATGAGTATGATGCTAGGATCATGGATTTTGGATTGGCAAGGTTGATGGCTTCGGATTCTCACGACAGTAGTTTCGTTAATGGAGATTTAGGGGAGCTCGGTTACGTTGCTCCTGAATATCCCAGCACCATGGTTGCTTCTCTAAAAGGGGATGTTTATGGATTTGGGGTTGTGCTTTTGGAGTTGGTCACTGGCCAAAAACCTCTAGAAGTCACTAAAGCAGAGGAAGGCTACAAGGGTAACTTGGTGGATTGGGTTAATCAGCTAAGTAGTTCGGGCCGAATCAAGGACGTTATCGATAAAAGTCTTTGTGGAAAAGGGAACGACGACGAAATCTTACAACTTCTTAAAATTACAATGAACTGCATTGTTTCTAGGCCCAAGGACAGGTGGTCTATGTATCAGGTTTATCAGTCAATGAAAGCAATGGCTAAGGACTACAGTTTCTCTGAACCAGATGATGCGTTCCCACTTTTACTCGGCAAGGGAGATAACGAACCCGTGTAGTTCCAGAAACCGTACGTAGATGCCAACATTATATAGAGGAGGACTTGGGATTTCTACATCTTCTGGTGAGTTCTTCACGGCCTTTAATGTAAATGAGTTCCACGTTTGTAGCTGACTTGTGTAGGTTCTTGGATTCATAAGTAATTTATCTATTATCCTTTATAAGCTTCATTATTGTTTCTTGCTATGTGATAAATGACCATCAAAGACTCAAAATGTCATTGGGATGAGCTGAGAATAAGAGCATTTTTCTGTCGTACCCCTCAATGTCGTAGCGTCGATTACCTAGAAATGTCGTTATGTTGCTAATAATGATATCATTATTTCATTTCTATGTGGTATACTCATAGATGTATTTGATCCTTGCATTGATGCAATATGTAGGTTAAAACTTGTTAGGATGTATATCACCTATGTTAAGGAGGCATTGAAAGATGGTGTCTTCTTCTTTCTTCTCACCTGGTGCCACTGTCTACTCGTTTCGATATCGACAAATCTCGAACTGTGCTATTATATTCAGGTTCTTCTGGTGTAAATATAGAAGGTGAAAAATGTTTTTCATTCTGTCAATTGTTTTTTATGAGTTTGGTATTGACTTCCAAACTTTCAGATTCTGAATTTGTTTTGAATGATTCTTATTATTGATTTTTAGCAGGATTAATGGCTATTTTCAACCCTACTTGCTTCCACAATTTTTTTTTTTTTTTTTTTTTTTTGCAAGCTGGTCAAAGTCAACACCAGACACATCTAATTGTCTATCCATGACACGCTTTGAATATTGAAATTTCTTGGTAGATTAAATAACTACTACTACTACTATTATTATTATTATTATTATTAAGTTTGTCAAACTAAAATAAACAAATAAAAAGAAAGGTTTAATTCAAAGAAAACTGCGGGAGATTAAAATTGAATATATTTTAGTTTTAGTTTACTGAAAATTAGCCCCCCAAAAAAATTAGTTTTTTATTTTCCCCCCAAAAAAAACAAAAAAAACTTGAGTGAATTATACTTGTAATAAAAAAAAAGGGACAGTTCAATCTCAATTTTTATTATTTATTTTACGAAAAATAAAATATTAGATAGAGGGAGGATAATTTAAATAATTTAATAAAAAAATATTATAAAAAGGAAAAAGAAAAAGAAAAAGGAAAATAAAATTTTCTTCGTCTTAGGCAATTGGGTTGCTTAGGGGATCCCATTCAATCCTCCTTTATTTCATGCCACTGGGTCCCAAGCCCTTTATTTATTTATTTATTTATTATTATTATTATTATTTATAATTCTTCTTCTTGTTTTTTAATCCTTCAAAAGATTTCCATCTTTTTATTCCCATAATTACTTTGACCAATTCAAACCAAAAAAATAAATTAAATGAAACAAAAGATTTATGGCTTAAATTATATGTACAAATTTGTCAACAACTCTTATTCCTCAACTCATTTTTATTTCTTTCTATTAGGATTCAGAAATCTAATTCGACACCAGATAGTTTCGACATTCTCCTAAAACATGGTCACGTTATCTACTTCTCATTTCTTAAGAGTGAAAACTAACCCTACAAACCAACACAAGCTTCCAGCATGCTATGTCGTTACTCACATATATCACAGGAAAATTTATAGGGAGGATTGCTCTCAATCAAATATGATTTCGGCTCATTGATGTACTCTTCCTTTACTTAGGTGTCACACAATCTCTCATAATTTGATTCGACACTCGTAAATTTTGAAATTTTATAAAAAGAAAAAAATAGAAGAAAGAATTAAAAAAAAATTGTTTATGAAAATTTAGAGTATTTTCTAAAGAAACAAATAGATGGGAAAGAACCAAGAAGATGAAGATGATGCTGTCGTGTTGAGCTAACAGTGACAGAGTCCGGTCGGAGGAGAGCGCCCACAGCCTTTCTTGGGGGCCGCTCCCTTCTTCTTTTCTTTTTCCTTTTTCTTTTTCTTTTTCTTTTTTATTTTATTTTTGCATGCATCGTAGAGCACGTCATTGCTCACGAATCTGTCTGAATTTTACACTCTCCCAAACCTTTTGAGTACAATTATCAAAAGTCCAATCTTTCCTCATCCTTCTCCACGTGTTATCTCTCCCATTAATTTTATTTATTTTTCTAAACATCATAAAAATCCCCATTTGAGGTTATTTTTTTTGCATCCCTCAAAATTTAAATATTTTTAGTACTTCCTAAAATCAATCAATCAATTCTTAATTGATTTGTAAAATCTACTTAGTTGTAGCTTTTGAGATGGATTTTCCTAAGAATCTAATGTTTTTTTCTTCTAACAGTAAAAATTCCTATTTTATCCACTTTATCCATGTTTAAATTTGAAAGTTACTAGACAATTTATTTACTTTTTATAACAGCAATATTTTTTTCTTTAACAATTTCGTTTTCAATTATTTTTCCTGATTTGAGATAGAACTACTAGACAAAGTTGTACAAATGGTCCCCCTTTGGTTTTCATCCAATTTTTTAGAACAACTTTTTCAAGTTCTACTAAAATTTGAAATTAGATTTTAAAAAATATTTTTAAAATGGTCCTTGAAACAATTTTTATATTAAAAAAAAGAAAAAAAAAAAAAAAGAAAAAAGAGAAGCTATCAAAAGCAATTCCTTAATCCTTTATTATATTCTTATGGAACCATTTGAAAAATATTCTATCACTTTATTTCACAAATTAGTTAATTAAGATTTAGGCGGAATTCCGAGATAAAGGATAAGCAATTAAAGTTGCAGCAGGTTTATAGGCCACTTTTTACTATTTAAATCACCAATTACAAGAATCAATCATTTTCCACTTTTTAAGAATGTGTCGCCTAAAAGCATGGGAAAAAAACAACAAAGATATTAATGGAAAATTCAAGTTATACATATACATGTGAACGACAAGAAACAAAATATAATAACTTCAAATTCCGAGAAAAACAAAAACTTTGCATCTTAGATCGAATAAATGATGACTACTAACAACTGAAAATTTTTATGGGAAAGTTATCCAAAATCTCTTTACCCCCAAAAACCCACTAAGAACAGTTGCCATGTCAGTGCTTTAGGGGACAAAAGTCTCAATGCAGGATCTATCTTGATGGAGAGCATAAAAATAAAAATAAAAATAAAAACCATTTACTTACAGGTAAAAAAAAAAAAATCAACTGTTCATTTCTGAGCCTTTTCTGCAGCTGATCTATCTCCTTCATTTGCTTAGGCTCGAACTGGTGGTTGTTTAGAATTCTCCACTCTCCTGAGATTCACATTTTGTGCAAAAAAAAAATCATCAGCCCATGTCATAATGACAGAGAGTATCATGCTGCAATGGTTTTGTTGCAAAGAGAAACAATTTTATGTAATCTGTCAAGCTTATGAACTAAAGTGGTCAAGTTCTTGCCCCAATGCCTTTAACAGCTCATAAAAATAAGAGAAAGAGTGATAAAAAAGAACTTTTGTTCTTTTTTCTTTTTTGGGGGGAAAGAAGTGAGACTATCTCCAATATCAACACTTCTCAATTGAAATAGTTTGTTGCATCTCTTAACAAACTCAAGTTGTTAAAACCAAACAATGAAAGAAAAAGAAAAGAAAGCACACTGGTTAGAGGCAGAGCAATACATTATTTTAAAATGATCAAATGGTGGGGGTTTGAATGAATTCTGTTCACAATTTTGTAGTAAACAAGGAAACTAATAACGACAATTGGAAAAGATAAGAGCAATAGAGTAGCAGTTCCTAAATTCACTAATGGAAATAGAACTCTCAGTTCATTATCTTTCTTCTAATTGAAGTAGGGTGGTCACCTTCAAACGCGTTAATTTGCCTTTTTTTAGGGACAAAGTTCTATGGTCAAAGTTTTGTCCTCAAGATGACAAAAATTTAAAGAATTGTACACCAAAGCGTCAAAAACCCACAAAATTAAGGAGATAAAAGATATAAAAGAAAGGAAGGAGAAAAGACGAATGGTTCAGAAGATACTTGCAACGAGCAGAAGAAAAAGAAAATAAGCAAGCATATCTGCAATTTTAGTATATATTAGATCAAGTAGAATTGCGTACCTGTTATGGATTGGATCAGGTCCATTTGGTACTCTTCTCTTGCTGACAGAATAGAAACCAGAATGCCAATGAAAGACATGCTTCTCGCTTCCAATCACCTTCCACTGCATGTCAGTCGCTCTTCTGGATGCTGGGCTACCATTATCAATCCCTCCTATGAAAGAAAACCAGATGATACCAAGAAAGAGAAAAACTCCAAACAGAAGCCTAAAAAATCTACAGTTAGGTTCCATTACACCCAAACCTTTTTCCTAAACTCACAGCTTCCAATTGACCAACAATGGTCATCATCCATTCAGAACAGAAACACAGAAATGACTAAAATCAGACATTTTCAGGGCATGGAAGTGAAGATGGATAACTATAGACTAAGAAAGAAGAAAGAAGAGAGATGGAAAGCTAATTCGGTTGGCTGAGGTATTGGCGGGTTGTAAGGCTGTTTTGTTTGTATTTAAAGACGGTATCAGTGAAACTGTACTTTGTGTTCGCGTGGGAAGAGAGAGAAGGAATCTGATTTAAACGCAGAAAAGTAGTTATTTATGGCACTTTATTGTGGAAGAATGTGTCCATCAGCTCCTCTTTCTTCGCCTTAGTTTCTGCATTTTCCTATAGCTCCAAAAGGGGAATTGGGGGATCTCACTATCTCATAAACTCAGAGCACTTAACATCAAGTTCGTAAAGACGAGGCATAGCCAAATCTCCAAATATTAGACTAAAATTTGCGAAGAAGATAAAGTGTTAATCCCAATTAGGCCAAATGTTGTATAGTCATCAGAGAAATGATTGCTCACCTGAAAAAAATTGAGGCAGTTGGTTTTGAGTGTCTGGTAGTTGTTGATCAGCGCCCAATTATTGCAAGGAAACCCTTGATTTTAAACCTTGTTTTGGAAAAAAACATACGAGCAATTGCTATCAGAGAACAATGAGAAATGAATACTGCCATTTGTTTAGATGCGCTGCTGTCGCAAGCCCACAGTACACAATGAACTAATCTGGCTCAAATCAATACTGAAGGCAAATCAAAGCAATTCAACTAAGAAACAAGTATCTGATACCAAAGTAGATTGATGCCCTTAAGAACCATTTTCTTTGTAATTTCATGAGGCAGGCAGCTTCGCATGTCTGGTTACAAGAATTCTGATTACTGTAAATTGATTCTGCATTCATGTGAGCAAACGAGGTCCGTGCATGTTTAGGACTCTCTCCCACGTTCATGGATGTGAATATTAGGGCTTCCCAATCCACCGACTCCATCTTAGAATCCTGGAAAATTTTACTCAGTGGTCCTACTAGCAAGTGGCAAACTGAAAAAGAAGAAAATATGATAAAAGAAAATATAGTGAAACTGTTACTGGATCCCAAAAATGAAGAACAAAACTAAAGGATAATGAAAAGTCGAAGACTATAAGTGAATAAAGTATTGGCATGTTCTCAAATATCTTCTTCTTTCCCTCGGCATGCCATATTAAGTATTACATACGCATACATGTACACATGTTTAGATCCAATTTAATTATGACAGTAGAACTTCCACATTTGGAATGCTGTCCGAAGTAAGCAGGTTGGCGTAGGACTTTTTGATCCTAACAGCTTCCTTCATCAATTCCCAATGTTTTTCCTCTGTCATAGATGAGATAGCAGCACGGTTTATCCGCCATCCCTTCCATTTTCCCCTTTACAAGACTGTATTTTTCCATGATGTCCGTCTCAGTCAGCTTGGCTTCTCTGTTGAACTGCAACCTGAAAGAGGCAAAGTCATATGTCCTGTGCCTATAGACCTACAGTGGAGTCTTAGAGTTAGTCCACTCCACGTTTAAAGACCCCCCACATCCACCATACACAAATTTTAATAATAATTTTATTGTCAGAAAAAAAGAGTGTCAGCAAAGCTATTCAGGATTCTAATTTGTCTTGCAAAGCAACGGCAAAAAAAACCAAAGAACTTTTGCAAAATCAAATAAGATATGATAAGATTCTTACTAGTTGAGTACAACAGAAGTTTGGAATAACTAAAGCAGCACAAGAATGACCAAGGTAAACTTGGAGATCAGTAAGTCCATAAAATGCACGATTCTAAATACTACACAGGCATACTGACACTTTAATGCTGGAAACAACCAAAAAGATCGATAAAAGATATTTGAGTTCCAATACAATCTTCTAAAGTATGTACTACCGCTCACCGAGGGAAATAATTAGGTGGTACATTCTCTGCCATGTTTTCTTTAAGCCTTACCATCATGATGCTTGGATATATATTCTAGAACTAGACAAAGCGCAGGTGGCTGTAGATTCCCCCTTGACCTGCAACAGTTAGGAACCCTGTACTTCCAAGATGCCAATACAATCAAGAAAAGTAGTATCAACATCTGGATACTGCAATGCCCAATAACCAACAGAATGGAACGATGGCAATTCTTCAAAGCATGCAGCACTTTTAAATTCTTTGATGGAAAAGCATGCAGCTCTTTAAGATACACTCGGACCACTTGAACTTAGGCTTGTAGCAATTGTTGTCGAACAATGTCACAAGCTAATTTCAAACGGCGGCTACAGAAACCTCATCAAGTCGTTTCAACCTTTTCTTTTCTTTTTCCTTCTCAGCCCACTTGGGTCCATAAATTGCCAAGTGCCCGACCAAACCGTCAGTACGTAGTCTGCAGTTAGACACAAATATATTTGTAACTTAATAGGGAAAGAGATTAAGATAAAACACAGAAATAATTCTCACCGAATACAGATCCCATGTCCAGACTTCAATAAATACAAAGAAAGTGAAAAAATTCAAGTTGATTAAGTTGGCGCCTATTGAACATGATTAAGTTGATGTAGTATGTGACTGGAATAAATTCAAAATGAAATAATTCAATCAACTTACAAAATTAAACTAATACTATAGCTTTCAATTTGTGTAATTTGATATTTAAGAGGGATATCTTTAATCCAAATAGAGTATTTGTTCATCTCCAGCCTTGTAAGAAAAGTTCTATTACCAAAAGAGCTTCAATATCAAATTATTCAAATATTTCTTTCCCTTCATGTCGAAATTTGGAAGGCAGAGATAGATATCCCCTCTGAAGGATGACCTCTCTACTTCGGAAGATATACAGTGGATAGTAGAGCCCAGTTAGGCCAAGGAATGATTGACACTTCTGAGGATAGAATTAATTGAAATTTGATATCAATGTAACGCTATCACAACTTAAGGCTACGCAATCTTTCTCCCAGCACAAAGCACTAAACAAAATGGAAAAAAGAACAAAACTCGTAAGTAACTTATGTGTCTGCCGTTGAGGTTTAAGATTACCAGCTGGAATATGCTTGCCTTAAACCGATTTCGCACTTCAAGGAAACTTAACGATCAGAGAGATTAAAAGAGCAACTCAAACAAAGAAAATTAAGCATTATACCAAATATCCAAACGCTCAATACCGTAGCCAATATAACGAAATTGCACAATTCAAACAGACAAGAATAATACAAACTATTCATGTTTGATGTTTGAAAGTAAATGAAATAAAACAACCATCAGAGAGAGAGAGAGAGCCAACATTGGTAGAAGGTTCAGAAAAAACTCATCAGGATCAATTCCACGCAGCTCCAACAACTTTTTCCTTCGCTCCGTCTCCGTATCATTCCAGATTCTGAAACCAATAGAGAATCGAAAGTTTGATAACAGCATAATAAATGATACAATAAAATCGTCTTTCCATTTCTCCAACACAACAACAACAGGAACTCACTCTACAAGCAAACGATAATAGAGGAGTGCTCGATCTGTAACACAACTTGACGAGTCGAAGATTCAGAGAAAACAAGCTAACATCCGATGTTAGCACTGGCTCCCAACGAAGAAAGAACCGGGAAGGAGCTCTCGGATGGCTCAATAAAATTTGGAGGGAAAAATATCCGTCCAAGTGTAACTACATAAATGGGCCTGGCTCAATAACTTGGGCTCATAGTTTCGCGGCCCAATAACTTGGGCTTATAGTTTCGAAGCCCAATAATTAAATTCGGGCCATTTATTAGTCAAGCTCCCCTTGTCTAATAAATAATAAATTATCGGTTATTAGATATAAAATTGGACTTTGAAGAATTTGTTGACATAAAATAATGATTTGAGAAGGGAAGACGGAAGTATTAATTAAAATATAAATGGATCATAAAAGAGGGTTATTAATTAAAAGATAATGGAAAAAACGCAGGTGTTCGGACAAAGTCGCGGGAGCAAGGGATGACACGTGGCGGGAATGGTTCTCAGCGTTTGAACGAATCAGGACCGTCGGATGACAATCAAGTAGGAAGAGGAATGCAATGCAACCGTGATGAATATTAATTGTGCAAACAAGGAGAGCTTCGGCTTGCGTACGCGATTCGTCGACATCGCTTAGCTCCGATTCCGATTACGAATCCACATTAGAACCCTCAAACTCACACAACCTGCATTGCGATTCTCTCAACCTTTTCCGTCCGATCTGTGCATCTCGGCTCCGCCACGGGGAGGAGGAGCCTGCCGGCCACCGGAAAATGGGACTCTGCGGCTCCAGGCCGGTGGGTTGTGTCGGAGGAAGACTGGTTCCCGCGGGAAAAAGGAATCGGAGGCGGAGACGAAGAAGTATCAAGCGCCGAACATCATCCCTGAAGCTCGATTCGTCTTCTGTGCATAATCGGCCTCAGTCTGCTCCTACATGTGCAGGTTCCTACATGCACTTTCCCTTTTGTTTACCTTTTAGCTTTCTTTGTCTCTATCTTTACTTTTCTGATCTTGGATTCTTCTGATGGTTGGCGATTCGATTTGGTGCATGTTCTTCAGCATGTCACATATCAGCTACATTTCTGATAATAATAATTTCGTTTCTGGGAAATCTAATTGATTCTTTTTCCCGTTATTTGATCTAGGTAGAGGAAGTGTCGATGCGGCATGGTTTGATTCTACTTCAGTCCTTGATTCGGAATTTGATGACGAGTTTTATAGCTTTCGTGATGGTAGGTCTCTATAGTCATCTTCATTAATATCGACTTAACGATTACTGAATCGTTGTAGCAAGGATGGATACTTTTTTTTTTTTTTTTTTTTTTTTTTAAATAGCTCTGATTTCGCACCCAGATTAAATATTTCATCACCAAAGCATCGAAACACTAAGGAACATAATAAAAATGCTGCGGCAATTCTTGCTAAAAGATCTATTTATTGCAGAAATGATTCGACCCCCTTTTTTGTAGATGAGGTTTCCACAGAAAGTGAAAATGGAAAAGGAAGTGAAGCGGTTGAGTTGAACAACTGCGGGCTTCTTCCAAATACTTGTTTGCCATACCTTGCTGCTGCTGGACCCTCGGTTGAAAAAAAGAGACAAATCAACCAAGGAGCCCCAAATTTAAGGAGAAAAGCATCTTCAAAACTCTCATTTAAGCAGAAGGAAGGACACAATGATCCAACGACATGTGAGTGCTTTCCCTAATCTCTTCACGTTCGTAGTTTTTTTCTTGTGCTGATGTGCATTCCCAATTGTATTCTTATTGTACTGCTAAAATTGGAGACTAGCGAGCCTTGTTTAAATTACATGTCTTAATTTTTTGAGCCAGTTTCACCAAGGGCGCCTTTACAAAGACCAATCGCAGGCACTTCAGTTCCGCACTGCCCATTAGAGAAGAGAATGCCCAATTGTTGGTCACCTATTGACCCCAGTGTTTTTAAAGTCCGAGGGAAGAACTATTTTAGGTGAGTCCATTATGTTGTAGCTATTTACATGTCTGGTTCTTTTCCTTTGTTTTCTTTAATTTCACATATATTTTAATTATACTCTATTGATATCATAAGCATGTACAAAAGTGAGGATTCCATGTTCAATTTTTTCTTATTCCGTTCTTTTTTTTTTTTTTTTCCTCCATTGGTGTCAGCTTACCTGTGAATCTAAATTTATAACTAAATCCACTAAATTTTCTCTCGACAGAGATAAGAAGAAAGAGTTTGCTCGAAATTTTGCTGCATATTATCCCATTGGAGCTGATGTCTTCTTGTCTCAGAGAAAGATTGATCATATTGCCCGTTTTGTGGAACTTCCTGCCATAAATCCGGCTGGAGATGTCCCTTCTATTCTTGTAGTAAATGTTCAGGTGTCTATATTTTCATTCTGCATTCCTTTCCTTGTCCTCGTTTTGGTGTTTTGTGTCGTATTGGTGTTTTGTGTATAATCTCTTCCATGCTAGAGAGCATTTCATTAGTAATTTTGTATCGGCATTAACCAAGTACGTGATAGCTATTAATAATTATAAATGTTAAGTCCGTAGCTATATCCTCATATCATGTATATATGTTAGGAGATAGTTTCTGTTTGTTAAACTCCTTGGGCACGCTGAAATTATAGTTAGTTATTGGATGTATTAGGTACCATTGTACCCTGCTACAATCTTTCAAGGAGAAAATGATGGGGAAGGCATGAGTGTGGTTATGTACTTTAAGCTATCTGAGAGTTATTCGAAGGAACTTCCAAGTTCTTTCCAAGAACATTTTACTGTAAGGTGTCTTAAACTGTATGCTTGTAGTTTTCTCTTATATTTTCTATGTACAGATACATTTCCTGGATCTTGTCCTACAATTTTTTTCAGAGAACTTCATCTATTCAACCTTCATGTTCTCATATTGGAAAGATAACTTTTAACGAAATTATATAATATATAATTGGGTTGTTTTCCTTGACAGAAATTAATTAATGACGAAGTCGAAAGGGTTAGAGGTTTCCCTCTGGATAGCATTGTACCGTTCAGAGAAAGATTGAAAATTATTGGCCGAGCGGCAAATGTGGAGGACCTTCATTTGAGTGCAGCTGAAAGAAAGCTTATGAATGCGTACAACGAAAAACCTGTCCTCTCACGACCTCAACATGAATTTTACTTGGTAAGCATTGCTTTGATCTATGAAGATGTTTTGTACATGGTTGTTGCTGCAGTATATGACATTTTAGTTTTACATGATTGGCTGTGATGATGTGTGTCTTTTATATCACTTACTGCTAATTTTTCTTCCCTGCTACAAATTATTTGTCTTCAGCTGGAAAATGAAAAACTTGGCTTTGTTTTCTACATAGTTGGCACTAGTGCCTAGATAACCTTTTAGCTTTATTAGTTAGGGTGATAACTAAAACCAACAGGCGCCTCTCAGGGCAGTTCGAGTACGTTTCTGATAACTTCAAGTGCTCGTACCTTTTACCGTCAGATTGTTTGTTTTTGAATGGAAAAAGAAACCACGAGTTTTGTGCTAGGGTGGGGATAGGAGTTGCTTCATTTTGCTGTTACGCTGATCCAGACATCACAATATATTTCTTATGATTAGAATAAATCATTGAGATGGAAGGAACCATAGGGAAGTCTTTTTACAAGTCTTTTCTATTAGGAAAAATAAAACGAAATTGTTTCTTGGGAAGGAAAAGTGGATATGGGGGTGCTTATCTTCTGAATCTTACGCGCCAATCTAATCCTCAACTTTAGTGTTTGTTTGAATGCTGAATCCGCGCAGGAAAGTTTCACTTTTGTATTAATTGGCTGCCAAAGTTATCTTTTTGAATGAAAAGACTAATTCAATGAAAAATAACAGTAATTCTTTTTGGGTTTAGCTTGGAACAATTAAAGTTCCTTTCTGGATTGGTAAGCCATGATAATTTAATAAAGAGTTCCGCACGAAATTCAAGTCTCCCTTTATATTACAATCTTTACAAATGAAACGACTTTCTCATTCTACTTTCTTTCTAGAAAAGGTTTCGTCTCCCAGTAAACAATAACTGGTCCCATTGAGATATATTCATAATTCTTTTAGAATCATATTCTTGTTTCAAATTCTGCAGGGGGAGAAATACTTAGAAATCGATTTGGACATGCACAGATTTAGCTACATCTCAAGAAAAGGTTTTGAATCCTTTATTGACAGATTGAAGCTATGTATCTTGGATTTCGGCTTGACAATTCAGGTAACAAACAATGGTCATCATCATTTCTCTTACAGTTCATAGGATCATGCCTAAACTATTTGCTAATGTGGTATTGTAATTCAATAGGGAAACAAGGCAGAAGACTTGCCAGAACACATGTTATGTTGTATTCGACTGAACGAAATCGACTACTCCACTTATAAATCACTGGGTATTTAAGTGCAAAACCATCAACTGTTTGTGATGTCTGGGAGGGAAACTCAGAAATAAACGCAGTGCTGTTCAGTAAATAGGAGGATTAGCAAAGCAAATCAACAACAGAAACAAAAAGTGTAACCCATTTTGGCATAATGTATTCCGCTTATATATATATATATATATATATATATATATATATGCAGTTTGTAGTTGTAGTTCTTGTACAATCATTCTTTCGTTCCTGATAATTCTGTAAAAGATGGATTATATTCTGAAATACATATTTTGATGAATACCAAAATTCTGTCTACATTACAAAATTTTAACTTTCAATTTCATTGATTACTTTCATAAACTTGCATAATTTAAGCCTTAACATATATATATATATATATATATATATATAAGCACTAAGATTAAAAAAGAATGATTTGTCCAAACTCTTTGAAAACATCTTCGACTTTTATGGAGAATATTCTGGACGCAATTTCAAGGAAGCATCTTCACCAACCTTTTGTTGCTTCTGACCATCATATTCATTTAATTAAAATGGCTGTATTTGCCAAATTATGTACAAAAAGAACAAACAAATTTTGGTTGAACAGTCTTATTGACTATTCTATTCAACTAATGTGAAGGCATCGGCCAAATTGGATGAATTCAAAATTGGTGAAATAAATGCCACCGACACCATTGAAGTCAAAAGTTGCAGCTCAATGAACTGAAATTCCGAGCAACAACCCAAAAAGATTAATGCTTCACCATCCTTTGCACTCAAGATGGCCTTGCCATCTTCAATGGTTAAATAAGCATCTTCAATGTATTTTATGTAGATGTCCACAGGATGAGAAAGGGACAGAAAAGTCCTCCTCGTACCTGTCCCCATTCCCATCTAATACGCCCTTATCATTACCTCTTATTTCATTTCATTTTTCATCATTGATCCTGTTTAGTTAAAGAAGGATTCTATGTATGCGGGTCCCATGAAAAACCAACTTCAATGGTTAAATAAGCATCTCAAGAAACAAGTTAGAACGTAAATAAATTATTGAGATGAATTGAAATTTACGTCGTTGAAGTGAAGCAAAATATATAATTTAAAGAAATAGATATAATTATCCATTTGACCACCCACCTTGTTTGTATACCCGAAGCAAAGGTATATCTAGTTAGTGCCCAATGTTATATACATGATAACCATCACAGAATAGACGCTTAGGTTGTTGTAGTTGGTAGTTTAGCAGGCTTGGCAACTCTTCCTACAGTATCCTGAAGCAGTTTCAGAGCCCAGCATGTACCTGGCGTTGTTTTTGCACTCACCCTTTTGGGCCCATAAAGGGCAATTTTCGTTGAAGTCCATGCAGCCGTTGTTTGGGAGAATTGGGTTATCAAAGGATCTGACGTGAATCCATTTGGTTGCACTCCATTTCTCACCCTCAATCACAGGGCAGCTACCGTGCATGCTTCTCGGATTTGTGGTTCCATCCACATTGAGGCTGAAGAACAGCAATGCATCACCCTTCTCCGGTTTCACTGCAACAACCATCACCCCCAAGCTTTAGAACACATGGACAACACAAATAGAATACAGCTTCATAATAAAAAATTTAATAATATTCAATAAGAATTGATGGGAATAAAAAAATAAACAAATAGTACCTGCATAACCCATTCGAGCACAATCAGACCAGCTATCATCCTTCTCTTGAGACTCCTTAAACTGCATAAACACAGAGCATCAACGCTTGCCTATTAATTTACTGAGAGATAAAGAAGAGAGAGCTGCAGAGGCACAGGCGAATATATACCTCTGAATCTGGAAAGACGGTCTCTCCACCCTTCTCAACATTGGATAAATACATCAAGACTGTGGCGACTCGGTGGCCACCCACCTCCTTATTCACCTCGTCCACAAAAAAATCAAAATGCGGTTCATACTTTTCACCATTCGCATAGTGCATAATTTGAATGGGCTCTCCATTTTCTGATTTTGACCAACAGTTTCAACAAAGAAAGGTAGCTTTTATAACCAGAATGGATGAATGGATGGCAGCAGAGCATGCAACAAATATATACATACCTATTGGAAGGAATGTCCATGCCGCAATTCTGGCTTCAATGGCAGCAATTATGTCATCCTGCCCCTTCAGCACGAACGTGCCGGAGCTCGTCCGGACTTTACTCCTTACACTCTTACCTGACTTGTTATCTGCTACCATCGACCTCTCTAACCTACCCTTTGACTATTACCAAAAATGATACGGTTACCACGCTGTTGAATTGAAATCTAAATTATTCCCTTATTCACTCACCAGATTGATTAGGTGATCGCATTCCTTATCAGATAGAAATCCCTTATATAATAATGCCCTGTAGATTTGCACAAACACATCCCAATAAAAAACTAAGGCACCGAAAATGTGCTTCGAGCAGGTAACAATACAAGCCCATAACTCATAACTAATAGATATTGTTAACTTTGGTTTGATACGTATAGCCGTCAGCATCACAGTTGAGTATGTAACAGTCCAAACCCACGGCTAATAGATATTGTTAGCTTTGGCCGGTTATGTATAGCCGTCAGCATCACAGATTTAAAGTGCGTTTGCCTCTACAACTGATGTGGGATCTCACAATCCACCCCGTTGGGGGCCAACATCATAGCTAGCACACCGACGAGTGTCTGACTCTGATACCATTTGTAATAGCCCAAACTCACGGCTAACAGATATGGTCAGCTTTGACTCGTTACATATTGCCGTCAGTTTTACCGTTTTGCAACGTCTCTATTAGGGAGAGGTTTCCACACACCCTTTAAGAAATGTTTCATTCCCCTCTCCAACCGATGTGGGATCTCACAATCCAACTCCTTGGAGGCCAGCGTCTCGCTGGCAAACCGACCCGGTGTCTAGCTTTGATACCATTATAACAACCCAAACCCACAACTAACACATGTTCGCTTTGGCTAGTTACCTATTATCGTCAGCCTCACGGTTTTAAAACGCGTCAACTAGTGAGGTTTCCACACCCTTTAAGGAATGCTTCGTTCCCCTCTCTGTCCGATGTTTAGCCCTGATATCATTTGTAACAGTCCAAACTCATAGTTAACACAGATATTACATATTGCCCTGAGGAGAGATTTGAGAGAATATCGGAAGCCAATTGTGAGAAAGAGAGATGACCTAGGTTGCCAGGAGAGGTGAGTGACTCGCGTTGGATCGAAAATCAGCCGAAGTGCAGATCCGCCTCTGAAATTCGAAGAAAAAAACAGGAAAAATCCGAATCCAAAGGCATGCGTAAGCGGAATCATGAAAACAAACTGAAGAGTAAGAAGAAGAAGAAGAGGAAAAGGATCATACAGTTTCTTGTGCGTAAGCGATTGGGGCAAGCGAGCGAAGGCAGTGAACACGAACAGAAAGCAAAGGGAAAATGTGAGGAACCAACGGGAATCCATCACCCAAATTCAAGTACTGAAGAGTTCTTTCGTTCTTGTCGGAGAAACGGATTTGAAATTTGCTACGAAATTTCAACTGCGAAGACCATGAATGAGGATGAGAATGAGTGGGCTGTTTTTTCAGAACCGTTTCAAACTTGGAAATTGTACCAATGGAAGCTGCAAATATACGAACGACTTTGAATATTGCTGATAATGGAGGATTTTGTTTTTGCAATTTTGATAAAACGTTAAACTTCTTACTATATATACAATTATGCTTTTATAATTAATTTAACACATTTTTATAATAAATAACATCCAACAGTTTTTACCATAATTTTATAACATAATTCCAATTCTCTCATATTCATCCACAGAAATTGATATTTGCATGAAATTTTAGCATCTACTTGCATGCTTGAAATCATAAGATTCTTTTTTCTTTTTTTTAAAAAATAATATTTCCTACTTTATGCGTGTATTTTTATTCAAACCATTAATTTTTTCTTATTAATAAGTATATATCATAATGATTTGAATTAATAATTGTTATTCTTGGATGTATTCTTATGATCCAAGAATTCGACTCATCCAGATTATTCTACTCAAATCATGAAGATTGGATTATGTTACATTTTTTTCCGATCTGAGTTGAGTTGAATTTCTAAAAAACCAAAATTCAAGCCGTGGGTTAAATTTTTTTACAAAAATAAGGTTACAACTGTATCTTATTTTTAAGATTACTATGAAGTTAAAAATATTCGGCATTTGTAAGTAATGTTTGTGATGCGCTAATATTTGAGTTTTATGAGAATTTAGTCATTAATGTAACATATATTATAGATAAGTAAAAAAAATTAAATGATTAAAAAAATAATAATATTGTAACCCAACCTAACAATAAAAAATAGAGGATTGTGTTCAGATTCTATTGGAGTTGGTCTAAAAGATTTTTTCAATCCAACCCAATTTGATACCATTATTGTGAGATCTCGCCGTTTGAGAGTAGAACAAAACATTTTTTTATAAGAGTGTGGAAACTTCTTTCTAAAAAAAGCGTTTTAAAATTGTGAGACTAACAACGATACGTAACGAGTCAAAGCGGTCAATATTTATTAGCGGTGAACATGGTTTGTTACAATGGTATCATAGTCAATCATCGGGCGATATGCTAACGAGAACGCTGGCCCCAAGAAGGGTGAATTGTGAAATTCCACATCGATTGGAGAGAGAACGTTAATGGACTAAAATTGATAATAACTAATAGCGGTGGCCACCTACCTAGATAAACTCGTGTCATGCAATGTCCGGTATAAGAATAGTTGGTAACACAAGCAACCTCGAATACTCAAAATTTTGAAGTAAAAAAAGTTATTATATTTTGGCTCCCTACGAACATTAATGTCAATTTATACCACTCTATCACATAGGATGCCATTGTCAATCCAACTTCTTCATTACATCTTTACAATAAATAAGCTAAGGTCAAGTCTAATAGGATGTTAATTTAATGTTAATAAATGAACAATTACTCACCATTCCAACCTAATTTTTTCTATAATATCTATCATTTTTTATAATATTGAAGTTAACCAATCATTGTGCAGCTCTAGGCATCCTGGACAGCACTTCGAATGGTCTCGAAATTGGAATCAAATTAATAGGAACAAATGCTTCACTCTATGACCATGTTACCTACTCTTCTCTTCTCAAGAGTGAAGACTATCTCCACAAATCGACTCTAACATGTTTTGTCCTCATTCACATGTATCTTAGAAAAATTCTTATGCAGTCACCTAACATACAATTGTTTAAGTAAAACATGTTTAACTATGAAATTTTTATGACCGAAAAGGAAAATGCACCTTATTAGTATAAGTATGGATTTTCAATGGATTACTCTCATTCAAATGTGGTTTTGGTTTATTCATGTATCTCGTCTTTACCTGAGTATCACATACTTATTCATGTATCTCGTCTTTATTCATGTATCTCATTCGTTTGTAGAATTCTAATTTTTGGTAAACTTGAGTGAAATTTCCTTCAACTTCAGGTTCTAAACGCTGATTCCTTCAACTTCATGGAAACTTCAGTATGGTCGGGTTCTAGATGCCTGACAGCGAAGCCAAGCTGAAGTAAATTTCCAGTGCTGTGCTCTCTTCGACTATTCTAATTCCAGCATTTCTGGTCAAAAAGCTTAGAAAAATGGACAAGTTGAGCAATTTCAATTCATTGAGAACGCAATTTCATAGAAACCCCTTATGAATTTAAC
The DNA here is from genome assembly GCA_033971965.1 of Cucurbita ficifolia. Lineage (NCBI taxonomy): Eukaryota > Viridiplantae > Streptophyta > Magnoliopsida > Cucurbitales > Cucurbitaceae > Cucurbita > Cucurbita ficifolia. The sequence continues at coordinate 19,335,530 of CM066965.1, forward strand.
GTTATATGAGGAATCTACCATGGCATTGCTTCAAACTTGTGTATAAATAGTGAAGAGGCTTACAGATTTTGAAACCATCAATATGGTGCGAAGATTGAAGTTGGAGGATTCATGTTGCAGGAGAGATGGCACCGACTGAGCAACGCGGTGCGGAATATTCATTACAATTTCGCTATCAGATTGCTTGTAGTCGATGCCATCCCTCCTACCGCATGATGCCTTTGCAACTAATTATAAATTTCTCATCTTTTCTCGTCGTGTTTAATTTCTGGTAAGTGTTTTTTTTTTCTTTAAATGTAAAGTTTTTACACCAAAGCCATTGATTTTAGTGAATAATGAAATGTGTAAACTATGGCATGATCTTCTTCTATACAAAAAGTTGAGTGAAGAAATCAAAACTCAAGGGATCACTCAACTGATCTCAGCTCCTCCTTTATTTTGATCAAACTTTGATAACCAACCATAAACAATAACTAATCAAGACCAAAACCTAAAGTTCCTTACATACAAATGTTTGGGGGTCTATTTGTTTTGGTCTTAACTTGTTAGACTAAAACAAGCTGCAGCGTTCTTGAGATCGGTCCTCGATAGATACTCAGCCGATGATTCCGACACATCTTTGAAGGTCGATTCTGCACTGCGAACCAAACCCATAAATCCATCAATTTTAACCAAAATGTTTAACTACTCTTCTATAGTTAATCTATTAAAATGTAACTACGAACCTAGAGTTACATGCTTCTTTACATTCAACATACGATTGTCGATCATCTGCAATTGTGTCAAATGGAATTTCATCATAATCATGAGAAATTTCCATTTCATGTTGCAGTACAGCGGGTATCAAATTAGATTGCATTAGCATCGATTCAACGTTAATCCCAAAATTATCATTATAATGTTGTTGAATTCTCAACTCCTTCAGCATGGAACCAATATTATTATGATCATCGTTATCAACATAAACACCCCCATTGTTCACATTTCCAAATAGTAAATCATTCCCATCTACTCCCAAAGAATCGTATTGTTGTTGCTGCTGCTGTTGTGTATAAATGGGAAAATCGACGTCGGCAATCCCGAGGTCCTTCATCATAGATACCCTAGTTTTTACTTGTTGGAGTTCTTCACTAACTTGTTGTATTTGATAATGGAGTTGCCACAAGACGCCGCAACAACCATAAACCGGAAACCTAGAGCGCATGTTGGACTCGTAGATAATTGAAGTCATTGTCTCGTCTTTTTGCGAGGGGGGAACTTGTTTAAGTATGTTCATGATGTTGCGGACGCCGAAGAGGCGGTGGGCGTTTTGAAACATCTTGGGCTGATCGGCTGGGAAATATGGGGCTAAGGGGCAGTCTTTGGAGCAGCGGCGACGTTGGTATTTGCAAGAAGCGCAGGCTTGGGTGGTGCCGCCTTTCATGGTCATAATCAGAAACGGAATTAGCTAATGTTGTGGTGAGGTTAGAGGGTGATATTATTGAGGTTCAAGAAATGATTAGTTGTTTCAAAATGACCAAGTAAAAGGCTTTTTTAAGGGTTTGCCGATTCAAAAGGGTGGCTGAATCAGATCCTGTTATGCGGTTTTGATTTGAACAATCCTGTTACTACGACTCTCTTTCTTCCTTCTATAGAATTTCAAATTTTTATTTTTATTCTAATTCTAATGGATGTGACTTTCTAAATCTGTAATCATGTGTGTTTGTGTGGACGCCTGTATTTTACCAAAAATATCAATTTTTAATTGGAGGGAATACTCCTTTTATCCAATTGAGTTTCGAAATATTTAATCTCTTCTTTTAAATCTTCTGTTAATTATATTTCCATCCTACCATATCTGAATCGATCTTAATTTTAAGTGAGTTATGAACTCTTGCTACCGAAAACTTGTCATTTGATTTGCATGAGTGAGAATGACTTTCATAATATGTATACCGTTTTGTAACTTGAACAATGAGACTACACCCTTTTGGTTTATAGTTAATCGTAAAAAAAAATTGTTAATCTTCTAACCTAACTATAATTCCAAACAATTTGTGAAGGAAGAGAGGATCGACTTACCTGATTACATCCATGAACACAACTTATTTTATAGAGCATAAGGGTTGAACATCTATGAATAGAACTTGTAGTATAAGAGTCTATAGTTAATGAATAAAAATTAATTGATTAAATAATTTTATATTATTAAAATTTATAATGTGTAGGTTCATCGTGCTAGCTTAGAAACAAAATTTTAGAAGATTTAAATTAATATTTAATAATTTTATATATTAAATATAAAAAAATATATTTTTTATTTGAAATCTTCCAGAGGGAAATATTCACTATGATATATTAAAATATATATATATATATATATATATTCAAATTTGATAAATATATATTGAAGTGTTTTATTTAAATATGATCTAATTAAAAAAAATATTTTTTAATATATTATATATTAAAAGTTGTTATTTTAAATATGACGAAAGTACTATTAATAAGACTTGAGACATAAATCTTCTAGTTTTCTATCTTTCAAATTCGAGTCTTAACAAAAAAAAAATATATATATTTAATAGGTAACAAACTAAAACTGATAATATCTAGATTATAAGAAATAATGATATTGACATAATAACCTTAATGACTCTTAATCTAAAAACCGAAAAAAGTTGTAAGTTACCATAATTGGCCTACGTTACAAATAAAAGATAAATTAACTTAATGAGTTGCCATATTTGAAACCAAATATTTTCATATAAATCTTCGATTAAAAATGAAAGTATCCTACCCCTTTCAATCAAACAAATAAATCAATTCAGTTTACTATTGTTTTTTATACGAAATGGCAAAGTTTTCTTGCTCCCTATTCTTCATCGGTTTCCTCCTTTTTTCAGGTTTGTTTTTTAGATTTAGAAACATCTTATGAACTTTCAAGAATTTGTACGTTTTCGTTTAATAACTATTTGATTTTTGACAGCTGCATGCATGTTGTCGGTCAATGCAACACAATGTGAAGAGAAGTTGTACGAAGGATGCATAGCTAAGGATTGTAGCGAGAGATGTTCACAGAAGTTTCCCAAATCAACATCTGAATGTGTTCCAATTGGACCAATCCCATTTAACTATATTTGCTATTGTTTCCATGATTGCTAGAGAGTGATCAATTCTGGTTTTTATCACAGTCTCCATTAAATAAAACGGTTGAATGCCTCTATGAATTCAACCAATCCATGTAACTATCTTATTTTGCTATTGTTGTTGCTTCCATTATCGCTAGAAAGTGATCAATTCTCGTTTTTACCAGTCTCCATTAAATAAAATGGTTGGATGCCTCTATGAATTCAACTTTTTTACCATAATTCTCTGTTTCATTCCTTCTCGCCTATCTTTATTCGAACTTTTATTTTCTTATTTGTTCCGCTAACTTGACCTACTAATATAATGTGTTATAATAAATCCAACGACTTTTAGAAAAGTTGTAAGTAGAGAAAGAGAACATATATATTCGGTCCGAATGTTTTTTAACGATTAAACTGCTAATCTGAATATAACTTAATTTATAAGCTACCAATTGTCGTCTTATAAGATTGGCTTTTCATAACTTGTAACATCATTAGCGAAATACTTGGATGAAATATAGTATTTTTGTTATAAAGGAATATTATTATGAAATACAATGTGTAACCTATGGTTGTTATAGTAAATAATTGGACAATGTGATTCAACTCTTTCCCTCCATTGCTCCTTTACTCATCAATTTTTATCTTTAAATCATAAATGAAATTATTCATTAATATGTTGGTGGATTCAATCGGTAAATTAACATAAATTAGTTATTAATAAAAATAAATATTATTAATTTTTATTTACAGAAATAATCGGAGGGAATATACGTTCTGGAATGAACTCCAACCTAACGTCATTTGTAATTTAACGCAAAAATAATTTTTATTACAATTTGAGAATGATTTTTTTTTTCTATTGATGTATAAATTTGCCCCATGATAATACATTTCTTAAATTTAAAGGAACTTTCGATAATTTAATATTCAAATAAGACAAGCACTAAAATTTAAAAATTTTTTTTTTTTTTTTATTTCAATGATAACGGAAACTCAAACCACAAAACTTTTTGGTTAAATTATAAAAAAATAATTATATTATTAATAGCTATTTTAAATTATTAAATTTTTTTTAACGTGGAACCATTCACATATTTGGTCAATCTAGTAAATAAGTAGTCATTTGAGAGAATTTATATAATGGAGATGACTCTTTCCGATTTGGCATTTAATGATCCCAATATTTTGTGCTATATAGTCTTATTACTTATTCCTCGATTGTAAGAGTGAAGATTATTCCCACGGATCGAACACAAAACATTTCAACATGTTTTGTTCTGACTTACATGCATTTTAAGAAAATTTTGAAAATGTTGTCCAACATAGAATTGTTATCCGCAAAACATACTAGACGTTAGAATGGATAGTAACATTTAATTTTTTTAAGTTTTTCTTAACATCCTATCCACAAGATTATTTTCATCCGGACGTAGTCTCGATTCATTGATTTACTCCTTTACTTGGGTGTTACCATCTTTAATAGTTGTAATTTATATAACGATACATACTACTCTGGTCAAGGTAGTTAAGGTCATTCCATGAAAAGATTAGTTACATTCCATAGGGGTTTGAAGCTACCATAGTTGGCCTACTTTCCAATAAAGATATAAAAGTTATTGAGTCGCCATATTTGTCAAACAAAATGTATATATAAATACAAACTCTACGATGGCAAATGAGCAAACCAAGTATACATTCAAACACATAAAATTTAGTATATTACAACACTCATATTTTAGGAGATGGCGAACTTCTCTGGCTCCCTCTTTGTTCTTGTCCTGGTTCTCTCAGGTACGTATGCTTGTTTATATGCCTTTAAGTTTTGTGTTGTAAGCGTGGATGTGTATTAAAGTATGTATAACTTTGAATATTTGTGCAGCTGGTTGGATGGTGCCTCTAGCAACCCACGCAAAACAATGTGATGTGAAGATGTTCGAATATGCATGCGAGACTACTGGATGTCACCAAAAGTGTTTAGAGGTTTACCCAAATTCAACATCTCAATGTGTTGAAACTCCTGAATTTCCCACCAACTTCGCTTGCCATTGTTTCTTCCCTTGTGAAGAAAAATGAGTTTTGATGTGATGCTCTTCTTTTCCTTGTACTAATCCACATACTTTAATGTCCTAAGTCCATACATTTTCTAAATAAAATGGTCGGTGACTTTCCTGTTATTCAATTTGTCATTATGATTACTAGTGAAAATTGTGTATAAAATAAGATGAAAAGCAACTCCTACAATACCGGCTCCATGGTCTTCAAGCGTCGCCTCCGTCATCCGTATAAGGATGTTTTGCTTTTATCTGAAGCGTAAAAATAGCACATGACTTAAGTACTTTAAAAAATACTCTGTAAGTGACTCCACGGTTAGAGTCTGAAATACAAACATGTAAAATATTTATTATTTAAAAGAGTTATTCTATTATTAATATATATTTTAAATTATTAAATTACTTTCTTTATCGATGTCTTTTTTTTTAAAAAAAATGGAGATTTGACCGACCCTATAATAATATATTTAGGTGGAAAGGGGGTCGATGGTTCTACAAGTGCTGCAACTACTAATGTATGCAACATATAAGAGGGGCACCAACCGGACAATTCTTACCCACTTATTTTGCCGTTAAACTTTTATTAAATTTCTATTTTGCCCTTCACTATGTGTTGATTTGACATAATTCATGAGTTGAGGTGTCATTTTGAGAAAAATAATATAATGGAGGTAGTTCTTCTAAATTTTGCGTTTAATGACCCTAACATTTACAACAATATAGTCACATTGGTTGGAGACGAGAACGAATCATTTTTAAATCGTTTTAGCTATTACATTGGTATTAGAGACTGTCACCAAGTAGAATGACCGCGAGGACACAGGATCCCAAAGGAGATGGATTGTGAGAGCCCTAAAACCTTGAGAATAAGTAAAAAGCTTAAAGCGGACAATATCTGCTAGTGGTGGGTTTGAGCGTTACAATGGTATCCGAACCAGTCACCAAGCGGTGTGTCAGCGAGGACATTGGGTCCCCACCTCTTCCTAGTAGACGCGTTTTAAAACTGTAAAGCTGACTACGATACGTAACGGGCTAAACCGACAATATATGCTAGCTGTGGGCTTGGACAACAAATGATATTAGAGCCAGACACCTGTCGGTGTGTTAGCGAAGATGTGGAAAACCTTGAGGGGAAGGCCCAAGACGTGTAATGGGGAAGCCTAGAAAGGAAAGCCCTAAAACTTTGAGGGGAAGCCCAGAAGGAAAAGCCCAAAGCGAACAAAAGAAAGCATTCCTCATGGAGGTGTGGAAACCTTTCTCCAGTAGACGCATTTTAAAATTGTGAGGCTCACAACCATACGTAACGGGCTAAAACAGACAATATCTTTTAGCGGTGGATTTCAGCTCTTACTAAAGAGTAACAAGCTGACAACGATACGTAATGAGCTAAAACGGACAATATCAATTAATGGTGTGTTTGGACTCTTACAAAAGAATAACACAAGACAAAACGTCAACTCGCCAATACTATTTAATTATAACAAATAACGGTAGAAATTATATTGACATAATAACGTTAATTAGTTGGTTACGTTTGGTTAATGACTCATAATCCAAGAACAGAAAAAAAGTTGTAAGTTACCATAACTGGGCTACGTTACAAATAAAAGATAAATTAACTTAATGGGTTGCCATATTTGAAACCAAATATTTTCATATAAATATTCGATTAAAAATGAAAGTATCCTACCCCTTTCAATCAAACAAATAAATCAATTCAGTTTACCATTGCTTTTTATACGAAATGGCAAAGTTTTCTTGCTCCCTATTCTTCATCGGTTTCCTCCTTTTTTCAGGTTTGTTTTTTAGATTTAGAAACATCTTATGAACTTTCAAGAATTTGTACGCTTTTGTTTAATAACTATTTGATTTTTGACAGCTGCATGCATGTTGTCGGTCAATGCAACACAATGTGAAGAGAAGTTGTACGAAGGATGCATAGCTAAGGATTGTAGCGAGAGATGTTCACAGAAGTTTCCCAAATCAACATCTGAATGTGTTCCAATTGGACCAATCCCATTTAACTATATTTGCTATTGTTTCCATGACTGCTAGAAGGTGATCAATTCTGGTTATTATCACAGTCTCTATTAAATAAAACGGTTGAATGCCTCTATGAATTCAACCAATCCCATGTAACTATTTTATTTTGCTATTGTTGTTGCTTCCATGATCGCTAGAAAGTGATCAATTCTCGTTTTTACCAGTCTCCATTAAATAAAATGGTTGGATGCCTCTATAAATTCAACTTTTTTACTATAATTCTCTGTATCATTCCTTCTCGCCTATCTTTATTCGAACTTTTATTTTCTTATTTGTTCCGCTAACTTGACCTACTAATATAATGTGTTATAATAAATCCAACGACTTTTAGAAAAGTTGTAAGTAGAGAAAGAGAACATATATATTTGGTCCGGATGTTTTTTTAACGATTAAACTGCTAATCTGAATATAACTTAATTTATAAGCTACCAATTGTCGTCTTATAAGATTGGCTTTTCATAACTTGTAACATCATTAGCGAAATACTTGGATGAAATATAGTATTTTTGTTATAAAGGAATATTATTATGAAATACAATGTGTAACCTATGGTTGTTATAGTAAATAATTGGACAATGTGATTCAACTCTTTCCCTCCATTGCTCCTTTACTCATCAATTTTTATCTTTAAATCATAAATAAAATTATTTGTGGATATTAACATAAATTAGTTATTAATAAAAATAAATATTTTTTTTATTTACAAAAATAATTGGAGGGAATATATACGTTCTAGAATCGAACTCCAACGCAAGGTCATTTGTAATTTAATGCAAAAATATTGTTTTATTACAATTTGATGATCTCGTGAATGATTTGTGTTTGTTTTTTGTCCATTGATTAAATTTGCCCAAAGTAACACATTTTTTTAATTTAAAAGAACTTTTGACAAGCACTAAAATAAAAAATAAAATATAAAATAAGTCTTTTTATTTTATTTTTTAATGGATAATGGAGACTCAAAACTCTAATTTTTTTTTATTAAATTATAAAAAAATTATTTTATTATTAATAACTATTTTAAATTATTAAATCACTTTTTTATTATTATTATTATTATTTTATTTTATTTTTTGTGCGGAATGAATTCACATATTTTTTTCCATCCAGTAGATAAGTAGTCAATTTTTTTTTTTTTAAAGAATGTAAATTTAACCTTTTTGATCGATAATAATGTCTTAATAGTTAAACTATATTTAGGTCGAAAAGAGATGATTCTACAATGGTACAATTCTTACCTACCTATTTTACTGTTAAATTTTTATTAAATATCTATTTTGCCTTCATTGTGTTGATTTGACAACTTTTTGAGTTGAGGTGCCATTTGAGAGAAGTTATACAATAGAGATGACTCTTTCCGATTTGACACTGATATTTTAGGAGATGGCGAACTTCTCTAGCTCCCTCTTTGTTCTTGTTCTGGTTCTCTCATGTATGTATGGTTGTTTATATGCCTTTAAGTTTTGTGTTGTAAATTTGGATGGGTATTGAAGTATGTATAACTTTGAATATTTGTGCAATTGGTTGGATGGTGCCTCTAGCAACCCACGCAAAACAATGTGATGTGAAGATGTTTGAATATGTATGCGAGACTACTGGATGTCACCAAAAATACCTAGAGGTTTACCCAAATTCAGTTGAAACTCCTGGATTTCCCACCAACTTTGCTTGCCATTGTTTCTTCCCTTGGGAAGAAAATTGAGTTTTGATGTGATGCCCTTCTTCTCTTTGTACCAATTCACATATTGTAATGCTTCCCACATTTCCTAAATAAAATTATTGGGGGAGTTTGTTATCACTAAAATAAAATTGTCACCCGATAACAATTACAAATATTAAATATTCTTAAATTTTATAATAATTTTAAAAATAGAGTAGGGCTGATATGTATCATTAATATTTGTTACAAATATTAAATATTCTTAAATTTTATAAAAATCTTAAAAGTCTGAAGGACGATGGTAACCGTATCAAATATTCTTAAATTTCATAATAATCTTAAAACTAGGGTAGGGCTAGATTATAACCTATTTTTTAAGTTGGTCAAATGAATGAAACCAAATTAGGACGCTAAAAAAAGAAAATAGAGCGATGGATCCACAAGTTGGGGAGCCTTTCTTCATATAAATATACTCACCTCAATCACAAACAACACCAACTATCTTTGAATCAAACAAATAAATTTTCTAAACCGTTGATTTTCCAGAAGATGGCTAAGCTTTCTTGCCCTCTCCTTTTCCTTCTCCTTGTTTTGTCAGGTTTGTTTTGTAGCATTGTTTTTGTTTGGTTTAGGATAATTTATAGTTGGAATGAAGAAATGATACTTGTAATTTTGGCAGTTGCATTGATGATGCCTGAAGCAGCGCACGCAAGTCCTTGCCATGAGAGGCTATATGAAACTGGATGCGAAGCTTCTGAATGTCGCAAAAAGTGTGAAGAGAAGTACTCCACTTCATCATTTGAATGCGTTCCAAATCCTCTGCATCCCCCTAACATTGCTTGCTTGTGCTTCTTCAATTGCCCTAAATTGACTTAACTTTTTGTCTAATCAATTTCTCCAAATAAATATTGGGAGGAACTAATCAAGTTTTTGCCTAATCAAATTATGCATTTTAATTTATTATTATATCTTATTTTGTAGACTTATGACACCACAATTTATTCTTAAATTTGAAATATATATATATTTTCTCTAGTAGTCAATAATTGTTCGTGAATAGTCAAACTTAATAATCTTTTGTCAACAACTAATATTATTTAGTTGTATAATTAAATGGAAAATTATTTTGTTTAAAAAAATTTAAAAATAAATCCTACACACCATTTATAATTTAACGTTTTTTTTTTCTTCAATTAATTTGATTGTGTTTGAATTTTCAATCCACTTGTTTAAGAAATGTTGTTTTAGTATTTAATTATATAATAATTTTTCAACATTCAACACATGTTTGGTTTGAAATTTTGCAAGCCCGCCTGGAATATCAAAAGGTCAAATCTTTCATTCGCCATCAAAATTTTCAACCATATAATATAATTTATATATATATATATATATATTAAAAATCATAAACTATTTTTTATTATAAATACTATGTGTAATCCCATGTTAAATGAATTTAAACGAAGTATTCTTTATTTCAATATAATATCACAAATTATGGAGTAAAATATTGGTATGACGACAATATTAAAATATTGGTACAGTTATTATTCATTAATTACATTCCTTGTATGCATTCTTAAATAACATTAACTACATTTCCAAATTAAATAATTCATAGCCGTAGAAATTTATTTTCATTCTCTTGTTATTGATATCAACTTTGTAAATGATCAATTATGTAAGAATTTCTCATTATATATATATATATAAAAAAAAAAAGGGTCTTCATCCAGACCTATTGAGATCTTGTTTTTTTATTTTTATTTTTTTGAAAGATTAGTAAAAAATGAATAAAATTCAACAACTAATAATAATAATATGATATGAACTCTTGATGAACAAATATATAAAAGATATATGTGGATTTAAAAATAATAATAATAAATCAATAGTAATGGCCTACACCACAGTATGGTATGCACAGAAAAAGTAATATTAAAGAATGATAATGACGCTGTAGCTGTTTCAGGCATGTTGTTTGGGGCATTAAAGAACGTGGCCTCTGACCAAGTGCACATTTGCTCCGAAGCTCCCAACCGAAAGGCGACAGAAATCAAACCTAAGCAAAAATTAGGTTCATACATATATATATATATATTTATATATTCCATTTGTATAAAGTTTTTTTCTTTTC